>CM072547.1:39576145-40872573 GCA_036898215.1 Platycarya strobilacea | reverse complement strand
AGATTTCACAACAGAAAACATAAAATAAAAATAAAAAATATAATAAAATAAAAAATGGGATAAATTTAGCTCAGTTTGAAAGCTAGCCTGTGTGAAAAATAATAAGAATCGATAATAAATTATAATATGAGCTCCAACGAACAGATCAGGGACTATACAGAAAAAACAGTTGAGATAGGGGGCCGGAGGAGACGAGATCGCCGCTAACAACGTGGGGTACGCCGAGAATGTTAGAGAGGCGGCTGGCGAAGGTTCCCATTCCCAAGCCGGGGAGCCCAGTAATACACACTGGACATTTCTATTCTCGAGAGCATTGCGGCAGATTAGATTATGGTCAGGCTTCTGGAGGGACAAGAGTGGCAAAAGAAGGATTGACATCGGATACAATGGCCGTGATAAAAGCATCTCCATAAAAAATAAAGAAATGGAGCAGAGCTTTGACACGAGGGTAATGACCGCCGTTGGAGGGAGAAAGAAGAAATCGAATTTGGGTCAAATTCTAGGAGCGACATGCAGTTCACAAGAACGCAACGAAACATCAAGTAATTGCCAAAGCATAAGCACGCGAATTTCTAATATTGAAACATTTTGACCAACCAGAGTGTTGCCACGTGTAACTCCCTTTCCCACAATTACGACCAACGGTCACGAAGCCACCCAGTAATCTCTAGTCCAAGGCTTCAAGCAGAGTCCTTGGGCGGAGTTTGTGCTTATCCTTGGAGCTTCCATATCCATGGCGACTTCTCTGTCTACCACAATTTCCACCAATAATCTCTACTCCAACCCTATTTCAACACATCTGCTTCCTGGCCTATCAACCAATCGCACTCTCAGACTTTCTACGATTCCCAAACACTTCAAGAATACTGCAAGTTTCTCACCACGGCAAACCATAGTCATGACTTCTGCAATATCGGGTTCTCCTGGTAGGTCTGTTTAAATTTCTTGCACTAATCATATCTCTGGTTTCTATAAACTGGAAAAAAGGGAAAAAACTAAAAAATAATATGTGTGCTTTTATTAATTTCCGTCGTTTTACACTGAAGATCTTGAGAATCATGATGTTCATATTTCCTCATTTTCTCGGCAAACAAAGGTAATTATTTTGTACGGTATTTTGGAGCGGACCAATTATGAAATGTGCGGATGTCAACAGGTAGCGAAACTTCAGTGGCGGTTGAAGATACCGCAAGTGTACTGGACATGGTGAAAGTGTTCGATTTGAATGGAAATACGATCCCGATTTCTGATTTGTGGAAAGATAGGAAAGCTGTCGTGGCATTCGCTCGCCATTTCGGGTCAGAGATTATATATGTATATATATAATACCTGATTATTCTGTGCAGATTTCTATCACAATGGACAGAAAATAGATAGTAGAGACGAATGGAGAAAGTAGATTGTGCGCACCAATCATTCAGTCTGCGTATATATGGTACTTGTCTTTGGTTTTGCAGGTGTGTCTTTTGCCGCAAACGAGCTGATTACCTTGCCACCAAGAAGGTAAGTGTGTGGATGGACCATATATGCCATGCCTTCATTCATTCTGTTATATAACATAAATTGATGATCTACATGAAAAAATCAAAAAAAAATATTTGCTCCCCCTTGATATTAACAACACCACTAGCTACTAGCTACTCGGATAGCATTGTTGAGGAGCAGATAGAATAGATGAAAATTGGTTATTAAAAATTGCTGGATCTGTGAAGAGGAAAAACTTATATTTTCTATCACTGCCAGCTTCAAATCAATTGAATGATGTCTCAAAGGGAGGACAACACATAGTTAGCTTTAGGATGAGTTCCTGCAGCATGTAGAAGTAATGACCTACCCCCAAGGGAGGTGGCTCTATAGTTTTTGGGTTAGGCTTAAGTGGTTTGACATGTACTAGATCCTGAGCTTGAATCCAAATATGGATTAACTATAGACTATTAGTATTAGCTGCCTAAGGTTTCATTGAATTATCTAAAAGGGCTAGTGTCCAAGTTGTGGTTATTAGTATTAGCTGCCTAAGGTTTCATTGAATTATCTAAAAGGGCTAGTGTCCAAGTTGTGGTTCAAACTTGACTTGAAGGAGCGTCTGAGGCTTGTCTCCGTCTAGGCCACTCCTGTCCGGCTCCCAACTGGTAGGGTTCTACTATATTCCACATTTAGGTTGGGAAGCCACTTCTGATCATCGCCTTGTAACCTTCCAAGTAGCAAAAAAAAAAAAAAAGACTTAAATAACTTTTTGGCATCTTCCCCCTTAATTGTTGTTGGTTTAAAACGATAAATGGGAAGTGCTTGTCTCAACATAGTACTGATATATATATGATGTGTTGACAGGATATAATGGATGCATCAGGTGTGGCTTTGATTGTAATTGGACCTGGTAGTATTGATCAGGTATGTATTGATAATTAATTGAACTGTTGGTACTTCCTTAGTTAGACTTAGTAGATAAATTAAGTGTACAATAACAAGGTGTTTGTGTATTTGTTGGGTGTCAATATGCCATCCTTGAAATAAGGGTGATTGTAAATATGTATGGAAGTTTGATGAGGAATCCAATGTCGACACTCTTCATATGTTTTTTAAGGGTAAATATTTGTGTGACTAACAATGTTATGCTTCATTGAAATCATTTCTCACCCTTTGTCCTAATTTTTTGTCAAGGAAATAATATAATTTTTTGAAGTAACTGGTAGCAGTAATTTTATGCAGGCAAGAGCATTTACTGAGCAAACAAAATTCAAAGGAGGTATGTTTCTGAAGTACTTATATAGTACGTGAATTCTATTATATCAGCAGTGGTGTATCAAGTTTTACTCTGGTTTTACTGTCAATGGAGTAAAATGGAAACATGGAGATGAGATGGTATCCCTGGGTCAATTACACGTGCACTTTTGGTTCCATTTTGTTTTTTCTTTTTAAATTTCTTGTTTATATCTAAGTTCTTAAGTGTTTATATCTTGAAATTTCATTTACTCTATAATAAAGGGAACTGTGTGGATATGGAACCATTGTTTCCTTTGCCAATTGATGGTGATGATAACAACAAAAATGTGCCAATGATGAGGATGAGATGGTGAAAGTTTGGTGATGGCAGCAATGACGGTGTCATTCTTGTTGTTTCAAAGCAGCCTATATTGTGAAAATGCCTTACCACTAATCAAAGCAGGGGTGTAAAAGAATGAAAGAGAAATCTGTTAAGTTTTATGCTGTGGAGTCCACACTTCCCAACAACGAAAATTGTATTGTGTCTTAATTTTGCAGACTGCTGATAAAACTTGTTGGTTGTTTTAGAAATTTATGCCGACCCTACCCACTCATCGTATGAGGCTTTACAATTTGTCTCAGGGGTTTCAACTACATTTACTCCTAAGGTATGTGAAAATCCCTTTTTGGTAACTCTACTTGTACTTATGGATTACAGAAAGTGTTTGTGAAAATTAGCACATTGTGATTGTATCTAAGAATTCTTAATTTAGTTGTTTCTGTGACACTGCAGGCAGGCCTCAAGATCATACAGTTATACATGGAAGGTTATCGACAAGACTGGAAGCTTTCATTTGAAAAGGACACTGTGACTAGAGGTGGCTGGTATGCAAAAACATCTTGTTGCAACTATTGTGTCCATTTTTTTGAAGATGAGATCAAAGTATCCACTTATATCCTTTTCTTGAACTCCTAGCAACTATCAACGAAACTTGCATCCTGACTTGACTTAATGGTATTATCAACAGAAGTATGGCAACAGTTGACTCTATACTAATGGGTAAATTGAAATATATATATATATATATATATTTATATATGAAGTGTATAGATTATAAGGCCTGCCTTCAATAAGACAGTTTGTTTAATGATCTTTATCTATTTTGGCTAAGCTTGTCAAACATGAGTTGTTTGCTGCAAGGGTAGAAAATACTTTTTTCTTATTAATCAATTTTTTTTCCTGATTTTAAAATTAACAAGGGGAAGTTTATTGTTTCTCAGGCAGCAAGGTGGAATTATAGTTGCAGGTCCTGGCAAAACTAACATCTCATACGTTCACAAGGTAATTAAGTTCCTCATCATAGCTTGTCCCCTTTTTGTTTTGTCCTCATGCCCAAAACATCGTTAATCATCAATATGACCGTTGTCATATATTTTTGTTATTGATCAAAGATTTCCTTTTTTGCCTAAAGCATAGACAAATTAATTTGTATATTTTTTCATCTCCTATAACCTTATCTAAATATAATTTATTGTAAAGTTAGATCAAAGGGGAAAATCGAAAGACTCCACTCATGGCTTTAAAGTTCTGAGCTCTTATGCTAGGTACTACTCTAACTAGATGTAAAATTTGATTGTCTTTTTGAGTAGGACAAAGAAGCTGGGGATGATCCTGATATCAAAGATATTTTGAAAGCCTGTTGCTCATCATGAAGAAGAAATGACGAATCTACTGAAATTCTCTATCAAATTTTACTTAAGTCACTTCTACTTTTTATTTGCACACTTAACACATACAAACACACCAGTCTCATTCTGTTCCAGCTGTTTCCTACCTTGAATAGTGAGTACTTAAGGTTTATGGGGTGATATGGAATGCTTACAGATAATATTTTTCTTGAAAAAAGACCCAGAAATGTAAACAACACATTGACAGTACACAAAACACCCTAACAATAAGTAAATCCAGATCTAACCACATATGTTGTTTGTTTTTTCTGTTGCGAGAGTGAAACCGTAGTCAAGGATATGACATTTGGCTTCTCACGAGAGAGAAATTCTTGTGACACACATTTTATTGTAGGTCGAGATTTTGGCTAAATGTGAAGGCATGCAAATGATATTATAGCAACAACAAAATCTCCTGTCCAATTAGACGACTTGGAGATGGAAGGCGTTGGTTTAATATTTCATTTAGCATTATATTTTGAAATGATGATAATGATAATGATAATGAGGACTAGAGTTCTCCCAGATGTCTTCCCATTTTAATACTTCTAGTGCTACAACTCCAAAGCTATATACATTGTACTTTTTAGAAATTGTCATCGTGTAAACAAATTTTGTAGAATAAGAACAAAACGATGAGAACGACGAAATACGGTCAATGAATAGTAATACATCTATTTTAGTTCGTACATATAATTTAATAGTAAAATTTTTTAATGAAGAATAATATTTAATCAAGTTATCGATAATAATCTTTTAAAGAGAGAATATAAATACATGACAACTTCATTATATAATATTCTGAAAAATAAACAAAGTTCACAAAAATGCGTAAGATCAGCTTCAACTATTTATTTTTTATTTTTAAAATTTTTAAAATTTATTTTATTTATTTTTTATTTTTGCAATAGAGGATATAACTTATTTGAAATATCTTAAAATCAAATATTTAGAAATTATGTTTAATATTCTTGCTAATTGATATCTAAGATTATTCAGCTCGCACGTTATTTAGATCTAAGACTAATATTATATGAATTCTAAATCATCAAACTTTGATTATAGGAAGCTACTATATATATTATTATATTATGTCTAATTGCAAACTATTCCTGGCCTATGTAGTCTCATTATCCACTCTCCAAGTGTGTTATTGTTAAATAAATATACGTAATTATGCTAAACATATTAAATGAAGAACAAATGTATCTAACTAAATTTATAAGTTAGGGTTATTAGGATTTTAGATTACATTACTTGTGTTTTTAATTTTATCAACTTAATATTTTTTTAACCTAATTGGTGATAGCGATTTATAAATTCTAAATTTTTATAAAAACAAAAAAGTAACAAAAAGTAATCTTACGAAATATTTAGATACATGACTAATGGAATAATTATATCTAACATTCATTATTAAATAACTTAAATGACATTGTTGGAGTAGAATAACCAATTAACAATTTATCTAGAACAATATAACTTTAAATACCAGCAACCAATGTTTGATTGGAAGAGTTAGAATTGAGAAGTTTAGCACTTCCAAAATCAGATATAAAACTTTGGAATTTGGAGTTTAGCAAAATGTTGTTGAACGATATATCTCTATGAACAATTGATAGGATGCATTCACGATGCATGTAAAATAAGACGTGTGTTGTGCTTTTAATGATGTTTACCCTCTTGCAGCAATCCAATTCCACAGCTTCGTCAACATTTTTCAAGATACAAAATAGGCTTTTATTTTCCATGTACTCATAAATTAAAAATCTTCATCCTTTATGTACACAAAATTCATACAGTTTCATATTTTGATGTAGAATCTTTTTTAATACTCTCTTCTCATTTATAAAACTCTTATAGAAAATTGGATTCTTAACTTCTCTTTGATGAAGTTTCTTTAAGACAACCACATTTTCGCTTGGTAACTTTGTTTTGTAAGCACTACCATAACCACTAATTCCAATGCAATATTTGATATCAAAATTTTCAATTGCTTCAATAACATCTTTGTATGCAATATGTCCGTCATAATTTCCATTTTAAGAATATTTTTCTATTCTTAGATTCTGTTAACTCAAACTGATTTTTCTTGAAGACACAACTAGACAAGAAAATATCCCAATAATTAGGAATCCGTGATGAGAGCAATTTTTTATTTTTTTGGTTACAAATGATTTTTAACTTATGAGATATGGAGGGAAGATTTTGAACTGACCACATAAATCCCTAATGCCAATTAATATGTGGGATTTATGATGCTGATTAAAACCATTTGGAATTCGACCCTTTAAAAAATTGTGTGAGAAGTCAATTTCTTCTATATAAACGAGAGAAGGGGGATGTGACCCATAAGAAAATTGTAGATAAGATCCAAACTCAAAAGACGAGGTTTATGACTCCCAAGTGCAACAGTATTGGTTCATGCATGCCAAGGATAAATTATGAATTTGAACCCAGAATGATTCATGATCAAAAGTAATCTTATTTGGTTGGGAAAAACTCGTCGAACAAGTTTATGATGAATATCCTATTACCCAATAGCCATGGATGCCCCCACTATCATCTTTTGTTTGTCAGCATGAGTTGCGAAGATAATGATGAGACATTACACCCAAACTTCGAAAAGGCCACTGGTTTACTCACCTTCCATACTTTTCCCATATTCGAAGCTATTATCTCTTTTTCTATTGATCGGTTCGAGCACAACTTAGCAATCAAACTCTTATCTCCCTTTTTTGGTGCTTCTATCATTATTCCTCCATCCAAAATTATTATCGAGTTTTCCTATTATGTTAGTCTTAAATGACTACATAGTTCCTCCAATCCCTCCATCCCCTCCAAAATAACCACCCGTCATTGGCAGTGACTTTAGGCACTTCTCTTCCATGGGGAGGCATAAATGTTTTCCTAACACTCCAACTCTATTCTGTCGAGAGGACACTAATTAGAGTATCACAATGATTTCTTTATTCTATCCTTAAATATATCACTCAACTTCATTATTTTTATTTTACATATTAACTTTTACAAAATATCATACATCATATTATCTATTTTTTCTTCATATTATTTAAATAATATTCTTTTATTCTTTTTCAACATTTTCTTTCTACCAATAAGCTTTTAATATTCATATATCTTTTTTATATTTACAATATATTATTATATACAATGTAATATAATTCAGTTCTATATAAACCAAATAGAAATTAAAAAGTAAAAATCAAAATATGAAAGAAATTAGATAAATAATACTTTCAAGATATTTTAAAAAAAAAATAGGGGTATGTTAAATGATGAGCAATAAAAAGTATTTGTATTGAAATATAAAAATAAATGGAAATAAGGGAGTAAATGATTTATAAATAATTAAAAAATTGTTTGAATGATTAATGGAAACCAGCTACATGGTGGGTTACTGTAGGTCCTAACAAGATAAAAAGTTTTTCACATTTTTCTATAATAGAATTTACTTTTTTATAAAAAATTTAAATTTATACATTTAAGATTTGTATATATCATTTCTTATTCATAATGCAAATTTAACTTTTTCAAATAAATTTACTTTTTTTATAAAGAATTTAAATTTATACATTTGATGTTTATATATATATTATATCTCGTTTTCTATTTATGAACATCCATTACATACATGAAATAATTTAAATAAATTAATTGATTTCTCTTTAACCAATCTAATTTACTTAGGAATAAATTAGTTAATGCAATAGATAAATAGCGAATGCTGTAAGTGGAAATTTGGATGGCCTAAAAGTATTTTCATTAAATTGGTTAAATTTTTTTTTATAAATTATAAATTTATACATATATCAAAATTTTTTTATCATATTTAATTAAAAATAAAGAGAAGAAAATAAAAATATTTTTTAGCTTCAAAAAGTAAATAATAATCCTTCAAAAGTGTTTACTTTTGAAGAATTATTATTTACTTTTAAAAATGAAAAATATATATATTTTTTCTTTTTTTTTTCTCATTTTTAATTAAATATAATAATTTTTTTAATATATATATATATAGATATATAAATTTATGCTTTTTTAAAAAAAAAAAATTACAATGAAAGTGCATTAAGACTTGTTTCCCGCCTTTCTGTTCTTAAGTCATCCACATTTTGGTAGCTTCTCTAACTCTATGTCAATGGACGACAAGAAGAGGAAACGCCGCCAACCGGAACCGAGCTCCGATGACGAAACCAGACTCCCCTTCAAGAACCGCCTCAAACCCGACTCGATTATCCTCGAATCCCTACAAGACCTCCTCAGGACTCACTCTGCTTCCTCCTCTAACTGTAAAACCCTAACCCTAACCGAACTCTCCCTGGCCTCCACTTGTCGCGAGGTGACCGACCTCTCCCTCCCCTCCGTCCAATCCGCCATCGAGTCCCAAATCTTGAAGATCGCCCACTCCATCCTCTCCGGCCATGGCTTCTCCTTCGACGTGCCCTCCCGCTCCGCTGCCAATCAGCTCTACGTCGCGGAGCTCGACCGCATCGTCCTGAAAGACAAAACTTCCCTCCGCCCCTACGCTAACATCTCCACCGTCCGCAAGTCCACCATCACTACCCGTATCCTCCAGCTCATACACCAGCTCTGCTCCAAGAACATCCACGTTACCAAGCGTGACCTCTTCTACACCGACGTCAAGCTCTTTCAGGACCAGACCCAGTCTGATTCCGTCCTGGACGACGTCTCTTGTATGCTCGGCTGCACTCGCTCCAGCCTCAATGTCATCGCCGCTGAGAAAGGGGTTGTTGTGGGTCGGCTGATTTTCAGCGATAATGGCGACATGATCGATTGCACGAAAATGGGAATGGGCGGAAAGGCCATTCCCCCAAACATTGACAGAGTTGGGGATATGCAGAGCGATGCATTGTTTATACTCCTGGTTGAGAAGGATGCGGCATATATTCGATTGGCCGAGGATCGGTTCTATAACCGGTTTCCATGTATAATTGTGACAGCAAAGGGGCAACCGGACGTTGCCACGCGGTTGTTCTTGAGGAAGATGAAGATGGAATTGAAGCTCCCCGTGCTTGCACTGGTGGATAGCGATCCTTACGGGTTGAAGATTTTGTCCGTTTACGGATGCGGCTCCAAGAACATGTCGTACGATAGTGCGAATTTGACGACCCCTGATATAAAGTGGTTGGGGATTAGGCCGAGTGATTTGGATAAGTATAAGATACCAGAGCAGTGTAGATTACCCATGACCGAGCAGGATATTAAGACCGGAAAGGATCTGCTGGAGGAAGATTTTGTGAAGAAGAATCCGGGTTGGGTTGAGGAGCTGACTTTGATGGTGAAGACGAAGCAGAAAGCAGAAATTCAGGCTTTAAGCACTTTTGGGTTTCAGTACTTGTCTGAGGTCTATTTGCCACTCAAGCTGCAGCAGAGGGACTGGCTGTGAGAGGTGGAGTTTGAGCCGGCAGAGAATTTGTGTAATGGTAATTCCTTTGTGTATCTCCTTGTTTAATTTACATTCGGGATGAAAAATGGGAATTTCTCTTTAGTTATGCTGAAACTTCCCTTGTATGCGTTCAGCTGATCAATAATAGTAATGTCTGTTATTTGAGATAACACGTCTGAATTAGGGATTAATCCCTTGTGAAATCTAAAATCAACTGTTTCTTCCAACCTTCGTTGATGGGTGGTGCAGAAGGAAAAAAAATGTGTCTTATCCTCTATAATGTCGATTTTGTGATTATCTGCCCATCCAAAATGTTCCTTCTGTGGTTATGTCTCTGCAAGTTCCATGATTGCGAAATAAGTTAGACAACATTGATAAAATCTGACCATTTGTAGTTGTGTGGATTCTATTCACTTTGGAGGAAAAAGGCCAACAAGATTATGACTGGTAAGATACATGGAAACAAATCAACCATCAAGAGGCAAATGGATCAGATGAGACGGGTTGTTTTTATTTAACAAATTTTCAAAATTGCATTCAATTGTTCTGCTACTTATAATTGAGGCCATACGGGTTTTTACATTGAGCTACTTATTCTGCTTTGAAAGCAAAATGCAAAGAATATAGCATATCTTATACATGTACAAACTCTTTGAACTGATTTCACATACAAAAATAATCATATTCTAATGTCATCTACTCTTCTTTGCAACCAATAATGCAACGACTTCCTGGTGATCTTCAACCTCTGTACAATCGCAGGTCTCCTAGTGCAACCCTCCAACTTTGCGGGTAAACTCTTCCTTCCTATTAATTCTTCTAGGTTTAAATCTGATTCAAGAGTGCATTCCAAATACGCCTTCTCATGGAGTGTATTTCTTGGTCCTGCAGAAAGAACCTTAAGTCCCAATTCATCCCTCAAAAGTTTAATCATCGCATTTTTCACCTCAAAATTGTTCCTTTCTGTGCTTGTATCTTCTTTACTGACTCCTAAGATGATCAAGATGTCATCTTTTACTGATTGTCCTGCAATGATAAACCATTAAGTAATAAAAAATGAAGTTGTACATATTGCATTTGGGTTTTAGATCCATTTGCTCAGTGCAGGACATATACATGGAAGAGATTCAGTCATACCATGAGTATGATAGTTCTCTTTGAACATTCTCAGGACTGCAAGAACGACAATCCGAGCTTCAAGCTGTTGATACATATTGAAGAATCGTTTGAGAAAAATCATGATAGCAATCAATCTAAACTACAATCTATCAAGCTTGCGTCCACTCCTTGAATCCGGTAAAACACAGTTGTGACTTTGATCCATGCTTGCAACCACTATCAATCGTAAATATGACGCATTGAAGTTACTCATACCTGTGTTAGCCCCCGAAGGTCAATAGATAGGCTTTCAGCTTCACTCTTCTGCAAGTGCGTTGCAACTTTTTCAAGAAGTATACTTTCGGGTCTCCCCAAGTTGGCCTTGTTACAGGAACTGAACTCTCCTTGGCTTTGATTTGCATGTTGTAGAACTCCTTCACACCACTCCTCTATGAGCGCCTCCAGATAATAATCATTGGATTTGTACCTACATAAGCACCGATTATTAATAGCAAAAAGAGTGTATTCAACAAATATCTAATTATCTATGAAGAAGAAGTAAGCCCATTACTTGGATGTTGCAGAGCTTCCTTCATATGTTCAGCTAGCGTGCTTTTGTTATTACTTGCTTGGTGAAGATTTCAGCAAAATTGCACATTTAGTTTTCAATCAGATTATATTCTATATTTTTCCATTGGATCGTCTTGGAAGTACTAATGATGCAATGTAATTAATTGATAGATAAATGATAAAAGAAATATTCATAGTTGCTTGGAAAATTTATGAAATATTGGTAAAATCACTTTACACTAACATACCCTGCCTTCCGCATATCTTGGTATATAGACAGGCATTGTTGTACTTCATGCAAGGAACCATATCTGGTGCGGGCCCTTAGAAGTGTATTATAAGTCACCTGAAAATAAATAACTTAAACGAGTTATATACAGTGAACTAGGAACGTTTTTGCCCTCCCTGTCACAATTTTCAGACAGGACGATACACAAAATTGTACTCAGAAAGTAGGGTGAAACTGCCATCTACTAATACCATGCAGAATCATTGTCATTTACAATATCTTCCCTCAACTTCCAATATTATGCCATAAAATTCACACCAACGCATAAAGAATCCAAGTAGATTAACTCCAAGCACTTACCATATTTGGTGTTATCTGATAGTTTTTCATTTCCTCAAATAATGAAAACGCTAGCTTCAAATTTTTATTTTCCACGCAAACCTATAAACCAAGGGCACAAGGCATAAACATCTTAATTAGTGGTCATTACAAGACATCTTTCCTTTTTTATTGGAGCCGGGTGTGCAGGACAAAGTCCAAAGACAACTATTTTACAACCAAAGTAGTGTCAGAAGAAAGATTTAACCTTGATGGCTGTTGTATATGCAACAACATCTGGCTGAATTCCATCACCAAGCATATGTCTCAAAATCTGCACGGAAAGAAAAAAAAGTTGAGTTATAACAGAACTAAGATCTTGATGAAAGGATGTAAATAAAGACCAGAGTTGCAAAAAGGAAAGGATAATGTTGTTCTGTAAATGAGTTTTGGATCTAGTTCTCACCAATATCAATAATAATTCTAGTGTAAGTATTCAGCTAATTCTAGTGTAAGACATTAAGCTAAACATATTCAGAAATATTAGGCAAAAAGGAAGAGCAAAGATGAAGTAGATCAATATTAACTTGTACATTACCTGTATGGCACCTTCTACATTGCCCAAGCCTCCACATATATCAATCAAAATTGACCAGCTTATATGATTAGGGGAGAGACCTACTCCTATCATCTCTTCCATCAAAGCATTTGCCCGGTAGTAATCAGTACCACAAGCCTTCATGAGAATATTGTACGTTGCAGTAGTGGGTGTAAAGGGAAACTTCTTAGAAAAGTTTAAGTGATGTGAATTAGATATGCAACTTGCAATGGTACTACTACAATTTACTTCCGCATGCTCTGCACTTAAATTGCTAGATGTAGTATTGCTCTTGTAATCTCCACTAGTAATCTTTAAGACTCTACTTCCCTTCCAAGACTGGAAAAGACGGAAGGCCCTGTCATATTGGCAAGCCTCAACACAAGCATGTAAAAGAATGTTGCAACACTGTGTGTTGGGTTCGCAGCCAGCCAGCAGCATCTCTTCAAACAAATGAATTGCCTGCTCTACTAGACCTGCATTGGCACAGGCGCTGATCAATGATGACCATGCAACAGTGTTTGGAGCCACACCAGCTGACAACATATCATCTTTGATGTGTAGTGCCATATGCCACAATTTTGCATCCGCAAAGACCTAGAAAGTGATGCACAGGCCGTGAAGATATGAAAAAAGTAGCACAAGAGTCTCAAATAACTAGTCTACAATTCTGCAAGAGAAAGGGAAAAGAAGATATATGAACGCCCGAAACAACAAGATGGTGAAGACATTAAAATTAATGTCCATATACATTGAGTTACCTTTACAATAGTGCTGTAAGTGAAAACATCCAACTTTAGTGCTCCTGTTGATTCCAAAAGTTGCACTTCCTTATAAATGTCTTGGGCCAAATCAACTCTGCCAGCAAGACAGCATGCCTTCAAAAGGATATTATAAGATGCCATGTCTGCCCTGACACCAAAATTCTGATTGCATGAAAAACAAAGGAGGTAGTATTAAGTAACAAAGGCGATACGCTGGCTCGCTAATAATGCATATTTTCTTCATGTTTTTACCCTGGAAAGAAGGAAAATTAAATAGCAATGATACAAGCTTGAAACTTAAAATTATCAGTTTAATTAATAAAAATGAAGATTGAAGGGAAAATATGAAGGATGCAGCACAGTAAGCATGCTAACCATCAAGAGTCCACTATCATGTATCTTTAATGAAAACATGGCAGCAAAAAATGTTAAAAGCCTAGAGCTTTGTGGAATTGCCTTGGGATCATTCACTCTGATTGGTCAGACGATTATTCATAGAAAATCCAAAATATACAAGTAACTAGAACCCACCAAAGGAGCAATCTTTATGTTTTTGTAGAGAATGAGAGAGAGAGAGAGAGAGAGAGAGAGAGAAGAGAGAGCGCAACACCTGCATATTCTTGTATACATCCAATATGTAGCTCAAATCATGAGCATTCACATTCATGAGACTGTTGAAAACGTAAATATTTGGGGTGATCTTTTGGTTAAGCAAGTCCTACAAAAAAAAACTCATGTGAAAGAAAGCCCAACACTAATGGCAGCATAAAATCTCTAATTGTCCCAAAACAAAGCAAACAAGGATTACAAAATCGCAATTGTTATGAACCTTGAAGAACACAAAAAGAAGTGTAGAAGTTTTTTCTTACCATGTGGCCAATTTGCATAGGAGAAACACACTATTTAGATGTTCACGATCTTATTTCCTCACAACACACTAAGATTAATGATCACGTTGTGCATTATTATGAGCAGATCACATGGAGGCCAAGCCTAGACAAATTAGTATTTGAGACCATTGATCAATAGCAAGTAATGTGGCTTAAGAGGCCTTTAGAAGAGGTTTGAGGTTTGTCGAGTGGTCAGAATTATAACTAGTGACAAGACACCAGGTCCAAATGGGTTCACTATAGAGTTCTTTCAAGCTTGATGGGATGTGATAAAAGATGATATCATAAAGGTATTCCAAGAGTTTTATTCCTATGCCAAGTTTGAAAAAAAAAAATCTTATAGCCACTTTTTTGCCTTCATCCCTAAAACTGCTGGAGCAATGGAATTTAAAAATTATTGCTTTATCAGCCTTGTGAATAGGGTGTATAAGATAATTTCTAAAGTTCTTGCTAAATGGCTAAGCACAATGATGGAGAAGATTATAACAGAGCACTAAAATGCATTTATTATAGGGCGACATTCTAGATTCGATGCTTATTGCCAATGAATGCCTGAATAGCAGACTAATTCTGGTGAACCAAAAATGATTTGTATTCAGCAAAAAAGAAAAAGAACCAAAAATGCTTTGTGAACTAGATATGGAGACCGTTGATGACCAATTGAAAATTTCTATTTTATTTGCTTGGAAAGTGTGGTTTTGAGGTAAATGGCACTTTTTGATTAGGCATTGTATATCCAAAGTCCATTCCTCCATGTCGGTGAATGGTTTTCCAAGTGGCTTCTTCAAGAGCTCCCATGGGTTAAGGCATGGCAACCCACTGTCTCCCTTCCTTTTCATGATTATCATGGAAGCATTTTATAGAATATTAGCAGCAATGGTGCAGGGTGGTTTTGTTCTGGATTTTTGGTGGGGGGCAGTAATTGAGGTGTACTCAACATTTCTCGTTTGTTGTTTGCAAATAACACATGATGTTATGGGGCGAACCAAAATCACATCCATTCTTTGAAGGCTCTTCTTGTATGCTTTGAACTGTTTATAGTTAAGTGAACTCGGCCAAGTTAGAATTGGTTCAAATGGGAAATGCTGCTAAGGTCGGGTGGTTCTGGCTAGCATACTAGGTTGCAAGATATCATCTTTACTCCTGAAATACATCGATCTTCCTTTGGGAGCCTGAGCCTCTTTTAAGGAGAATTCCATTTGGGTAGGTGCCACTGAAAAGATGGAGCATAAGTTGGCAAGTTAGAAGAGGAAGTATACATCGAAAGGTGGTAGTAAGGATCACCTTAATTAAGAGCACTTTTTCCAGTTTGCCCACTCCTTGTCATTGTTCCCTTTGCCCTCCTATGTGGCAAATTGTTTGAGAAGCTCCAACGTGATTTCTTGTGGGTTGGAATAGGGAAAAGTTTAAATATCACCTTATTAATTGGGATTAGGTATGATCTCCAATATCCGGGGAAGGGTTGGGAGCTTGCAACTTATTCATGTTCAATTGGGCTCTACTAGGAAAGTGGTTGTAGCATTACTAGTAGGAGAGGTAGGTTCTGTGGAAAGTTGTTATTGATTCCAAGTTTGGTAGTGTGCTTGAATGAGGTCCAAGGACCATATGGGCTGGGTTTGTGGAAATACATCAGAAAATGTGTGGGCTCTTCTCTAGACACAAAACTTGTGTTGGGTGATAGTTCCAAGATTGAATTTTGGCGCAACTTATCGTGCAGAGATAGGGCCCTTGATGATGGTTTGCCAACATTACATAGATTGCTTGTGAAACAAGAGGTGGCAATGGTGACTTACTGGAAGTCTTTGGTGGCTCCCCATGGCAGAATGAAAGTTTACTTAGAGTGATTCAGGACTGGGAGATAGGTGCACTCACAGAACTCTTCAACTAACTATTCTCTTTTGGGCCTAGAGCTGGAGGCACAGACAAGATGCTTTGGAGTCTATCCAAGATAGGAAAATATAATGTAAGCTCATTTTACAAGGACCTCTTTTCACTTGGAAAAGTATCTAGAGGAGTAAGGTACCACTCAAAGTAGTTTTCTTTGCCTGGTCAGCTTCCTTAGAGAAGATACCAACCACAGACAACCTAAGGAGGTGCCAAGTCATATTTATATACTAGTGTTGCATGTGCAAGAAGAATAGGGAATTAATTGATCACTTGCTTCTTCACTGCAATGTAGGAAACGCACTATGGAATAATTTCTTTGGCATGGTGCAATTAGCATGGGTAATGCTGAGAAGGGTGGCAGATCTCTTTGCAAGTTAGAAAGGTTTATACGCAATCCACATTGCAGTGGCGTGAAATATGGCCCCCATATGTCTTCTATGGTGCCCTTGAAAGGACAGGAATGGTCAGAACTTCAAAGATTGAGAAAGATCAATGGATGAATTTATACATCTCTTTCTCAGCAGTTTGTTCCGTTGGACACTATCTATAAATTTCAATGGACTAAGCTTCCGTGATTTCCTTGTATCTACTTCTACCTCTCTTAACTAGGTGTCTTCTCTTGTAATCTTCCCATGTGCGTGGGTTTACGCATATACTTTATTATCAATAAAACTCACTGAAGTTTAATGTGAAGCTTAAAGAGCTCATATAATGAGGGACCTCGAGCCATTGAATTCCAAAAATTTTAACCTGGTCATGATAATGCTCACCATTTTAACCACATTTGAAATATTTTATTTATTCTTTTTATAGAGGAAATTTATACCTGAAAATCAGGTTTTTACAGATTTCATCATCACCTGCTCCCTCCCCTCTTCATTTTTATGCAATTCATTGCATAAAATAATACAGATAAATAACCTTCATATCTTCCCCATTTTAAGGACTCTCGCAATTAAATGATCTTTTTATAAGTCAAATTGTTCCAACACCCCTGTCACTAACAGCGACTGTTTTCTAAGAAGTTCTTCAAATCATCCCTACATGTTGAGCTCCATATGCATTAAGGGAGTTACACACCGTGCCAAAGAACTCAATCATGGGAAAAGAAAAAAGAAAAAGAGGGAAAAAAATATTGGTAATATAAGAACTAAATCCTGAAAAAAGTGCATTAGTGTCATCTTAAAAAGATCCCTACCAAACAAACAGTAACAAACAAGTTATGCAATTAAGATAATATGAGGTAGTCAGAGAAAGTACCTCATACGTGTACCTCGATTTCATGTAATCTCCACAAAGACCACAAACATCAATCATTGTGCGGTAGACATACATATTAGGACCACTGATGGTTTGCTTGGATGCCTCGTATGCTCTCAAAGCAGATACCAGGTCCCCTTTCTTTCCAAATTCATAAATAATATTACAGAATAATATCTGTGCATGTGGAAGAATACAAGCATACCTGCAAAATATGATAGTTATAAATAAATGGTGACTTACATAAGAAAAAATGTCATATATTAATACATTATATGCGCACCAAAGCTAAAGTCATGAAAATTGAGCCAGTTACAAAGCAATACTTACTTATAGAAAATATGACAGATTTAAACAAAAATTTATCTGGCAAGATGTCTCTCTAATGCCAATTGAGAGAGAGAGAGAGAGAGAGAGAGAGAGAGTGAGAGAGAGAACCTGAACCTGAACCTGAACCTGAACCTGACAAAGACATATCAATAATAGAAAAGTGAATGATACCTTATAGCCAGTTTCGGATTACGTTTGTCAACACAAACTCTAATAATCTCGGAAGGCTTCACTAATTCTTTGATTGAGAAACGGAAACCTGAATCAAGTAATCATCTGTTATCCAATGCAGAAATTACAATTGTAAAAAAATTAACGCAGACCATATATTCCCACCAAAATAAACATATAAGAAAATTCTAATTTATTCTCTACTCCGTTCTAGATAAGCCCCTTCAGTTTTATCAAGAACAATCACATCATCACACCTGAAATTTAAGTACTTTAAAAACAACTACTAATTTTTTTCCTTTTTTCCACGAATAGGAAATTAGAACTGAAACCAACACCAAACTTTCTAGAGGTAATAATCTCTTAGACCAAACATAAAACCAAGAGCCCTGTAGCCAACCAACAAGGCTAGATATAACAATGTAGCTGCACTAAAGTAATAAAAAATATATAAATAATAAATAATTAAAACTTTCCCCATTAATATAACAATTTGAAAAAGTTCTTGTCATAGAAGAATTCAATCACACAATAAGCTGCAGAAATAGAGATTATAAAAAAAAAAACAAAACGATAAAGTAATCATAATAATTACCTGCAAGAACCGCCATTAACTCAACAACTTCCTCCACTTCCCCGCATTTCACAAGGCGGCGGCACTCCATGCCCAGCAACTCCGTAGTAGACCCGTTAACCAACTTCAATGGACTAACCCGAAGCTTCTCCAATTTCCTTAAAACATTAACTACAGTCAGAACCTTCCCCCCTCGAAGACACGTCAAAATCCCCTGGACCAAGAGCTCAGAACTCAACGCTGCGAGAAACTTAGAGGCGTTTGCCCCCGAAACAATAACGCTTTCCACAATCATTGAGAAGTCTTCAAGCCTCCCGCTCCCTGCGAGCTTCGAAGCAAGGTCGGCATAATACTTGAGGAGGACGCCATGGCGGGCGGAGCGGAGAGGAGAAGGAGAATGGAGGATGGGGACTAGCGGAGAGAATGATGGCGATGGTGATGGTTTAGAAGAAGATAGCTTTGTGGAGCTCGGAATGGAGGACCTGTAGGGTTTGGGGGAGTTGTGGAGGTGGAGGTGGAGGTGGAGGGAAGGAGTGGCAATGGAGGAGGAGGAGGAGGAGCCAAGGATGACGAACTCTCTCATCCTTGGCCAACCGTTTTGGGGATGAAAGTGGAGGACTTTAGGGCCTTAGGCGCTGTGTACACTACGGTATACACATGGCGTTTTGGTTGGTTTTGGAGGCATGAGTTCGCCTTAGTAAGAGACCGGTCAACAGAAGGACGTAAATAAACAAGAATATAACTATATAAGAAATTTTTATTAAATCTGTTTATTTTAGAGAAGCAAGTTAAACTTTTTATAATTTCATATTAAAATACCTCTGTATATCTTTCTTATTAAAAAGTAATAATATATTAGAAATCCAGAATAGAAAAAAAAAAAAAAGACGTAAGATTGGAGGAATAATTATATTATATAGTATATACAATTTTAAATATATAATTTTATTTTTGATAAGTAAATCTAAATATATAAATCTTGTACAGACCTTTTATATAAAAAAAATATTAATTTTTAATATAGATTTAGTTCTAAATATCTTGAAAAAAAAAATCGGAGCTACAAATATATATTTATAATTTGAGAAATATCTGAATTTCTTTCTTTTATAAAAGCCGGATTTAAAATTTTAAAAATAGTTAAAATAATATAAAAATAGAAGTCAAGATTAAAATTAAAATAAAAACAGAAAAATAAAAAAAATAAAAGAGCCACCCACAAAAGGTGGCTCTCGTGGGTGGCCACCAAGAGCTGTCCAAAGGGGTGGCTGATAGTGGCCTGTCCTTGAGCGGGTAGTTTTTTTTAATATTTGTTTTTATTATATTTTATTCAATTTCTTTTCTTTATTTTTTAAAATTTATTAATTCAAAATATTTAACTATTATTCATAAATCATCTTATTCCTCTTATTATCTAAACCAAATCTTAATATATATTTAATACCAGATTAAACTCATTAATTTATTTTTTTAAAGTAAATTACATTTATTAATAACAAGTATTACAAATAAATTTAAAATATATATTACAAGCCAACTAACAAACGATCTGTAACTCTTCAATACACTAAAAATAAATACTCAATTAAAAAAATGAATCATATTTGTAAACAGATATAGATCAATATTTTTAATTTTGGAAGAATCTAAATCAACACCATAAGTGACAGTAACAGAGTGTAGAAAACACACATCACCCTTAAAAGATGGTTGTCGGTGAGAATTGAAGCGGCCTGAGATCCCAGACCCAAGAGAGCCGTGCGTGTCGGCTGAAAAACAGACTTAGAGATGTCGTGTGAAATTTGAACTTCCACTTTCGGAAAACGCGTGTGGTCATGTGTAGCTATGTTTGGCAAAAAACCGCCTCTATCTAGAAGATTGGCACCTTGGAAGTTCATCGGTGGTGCGCGTGGGTTCCTTGGACACCAAAGATCAACCAGATGAAGAAAACCAACTGGGAAATGCTCACAAACCTATTGAAAAATGTAGCTCCAATTGTCAGCTTTCTCTTCCCACGATCATTGTCGAGTACCAACCAAGTAAGAAAAAACTCCCTCGTCATCGGTCAGTGACCGCTGCATACAAAAGATAGAAAAAAAAATCAAAATATAAAAAAAAAAAAAATTTAAAAATGAAGAAAGAGGAGGAGAGGGGGGAAGGCCAAGCTCCCACACGCCGTGTGGCGCTTTGCCAAGAGGCTAGGTCACTCATTAGCATGATTAAGACTGTAAAAAGATCGAACCGGACCGGATCGGTTGTCCCAGATCGGGACCGGACCGGACCGGTTGGAGTTCGGTCCGGTCCTGTCCAAAAAATATATGGACCAGAAAATTCCGGTCCGATCTCGGTCCAAGCCCAAGGAATTCATCCCCCTGGACCGGACCGGACCGAATCCCTAGAGTTTTTTTTTTAATTTTTATTTTTAAATATATGTATATATAAATAATAATATATAAATTTTAATATTAATATTAATATATATTAATATATAATATATACTCTTATAATATTAACATATAAATAATAAGTGTATTATTATTTAATATATTATTACTAATTTATCACTATTTACTAACATATAAATATATAATATATTAATGTAGATTGTAATAGTGTTATTACTTATTAGTTATAGTTTATTAACATATACTAATGTAATAGTATTATTAGACTATTAGATTATTAGTTATAGTTTACTAACATACTTAATATTTAATATTAACTAACATATTAATATATAATATATACTCTTATATATTAACATATAAATAATAAGTGTATTATTATTATTTAATATATTATTACTAATTTATCACTATTTACTAATATATAAATATATAATATACTAATGTAAATTGTAATATTGTTATTACTTATTAGTTATAGTTTATTAACATATACTAATGTGAAAGTGTTATTAGACTATTAGACTATTAGACTATTAGACTATTAGTTATAATTTACTAACATACTTAATATATAATATATACTAACATATTAATATATAATATATACTTTTATAATATTAACATATTATAATTTATAGTAGTTAAATTTGGGTCAAAAAAATATTTGATCATTGTAGAATTTTATATTAAATTTAGCTTATTAAATCATATGGGGCACCCCTGGACTGGACCGGACCGGACCGCCCTTAGACCGAATTGGACCGGACCGGTATGGATCGAACTCCTATTCGGTCCGGTCCAGGGTGAGAGAATTATTGGACTGAATGAAATCGGTCCACAAATTTTCCGGACCGAACCGAATCATTTACACCCCTAAGCATGATGGGCGTAGGGCAGCCATCGAATCTTGATATTCGTCCGCTCTAGGGGTGATCCCCGCCCTAGCGGGGGCGGGGTCCCCCAACAACCGCCCCCGCCCCCGCCTGGGCGGGGGGTCATCAATATCAACCGCACCCCGCCCCCGGTTGCACGGGGCGGGGTACCCCGCCTAACAGCGGGGGGAGCGGGGCAAGCCCCATTCGCCCGCCCCCCGCCACCGCCCCTGTTGGGCCTGTCTGGGTCTGTTTCGGCCCAGATCAAATTTTTAAGCAATTTTCCACTCAGAAAATCATCAAACCTGATATAATTTCACAATAATAAATATCAATATATTAAATACTAAATAATTATCATTACTAAATTCTAAAATGACAAAATAATTTAAAAAAACATAACTAAAAATCTAAAAGTCTAAATCAGTTAAAAGTTAAAATTTAAAAATAGAAACTACTAGAAGTCTAGACTAGTTACTAAACTATTATAATTTACAAATTTACAATAATATAAATGAATCCTACAAAATATAAAATTACAAATTGTACTATTAACTATTAACATTACAAATTTACAAATTTACAATTTATAAAATTATAAAAAATAAGATTGATAATAATGGTCCTTGGACACTGGTGATTGGATTTTGTCACGATAAAAGAGTCATAATGCAAACTTGGATGGGGACTGTGGGGTTGTTGGACCTTAAGGCTTAAGCTTAACCTGCAAGGCTGCAACAATAAGTTAAAAAATAATTCGAGTACAAATATAATAATAAAGTTATAAACATGAAAAAAACAATAATTTATTAAAAATATTAAGTTACTTACCAAAATTAAATTGGGTTATTAACTTAAAAGATGGGCTTGACAATTTGAATTGACATACAAAATAATGCTGTCATAGAAATTAAAAAATGTCAAAAATCATAAACAAGAATTACAAAATAAGTTAAAAACTAACATTACAAATATTATAAAATTATAAATGTAAACAACAATTAAAAAACAATTGTGTAAAGTACAAACCATGGTGATGGATTGGTAGGTGACGTAGGTCATACTGCAGCAGAGGTAACTATTGACGGTGTCCCAGGTGTTGGTGTTACGGTCGCTACAAATTACAACAATTAAATGTAAAATCTGTGTAACATTAAATGTAATTAAATAAATACAAAATAATGTAAATATTTATTGCGTAACAATTTACCAGATCCAGACTGATCAATAGCCTCGTCCTCGGCCTCAACCGGATCATAATCAATAACCTCCGGAATATGAATTTCAGCACCCGTGATCCAATTCTCTGTGCAAATCAGGGACTCAACAGTGATAGGATCTAATGAGCTCCGAAAAGGATCTAATACGCACCCTCCAGTGCTGAAGGCCGACTCTGAGGCTACTGTACTGATCGGGATGGCCAAGATACTACGAGCAACCTTTGAAAGTACGGGATATTTGGAGACATTCATCTTCCACCAAGCTAATATATCAAAATCTCGTACAAATGGATGAAGATCCAATGCCAAATATCTGTCTACCTCTGACTGGGCATCTGTGGTGGAACCCATAAAATCCAAGGGGGTCGACTCCATCTTGTCACCCCAGTCCATTTTGCGTTTTTTTCCACGCCTAGCATCTGCACCTGGTGGGGGGATACTTGTGGCTGTAGGGGCTGCAACACTACCACCTCCCACGATAGTGAACTCATCAAATAATCTAACAAGTGTTTTCTGAGCTCGAGATGCAACAGCTGACGCACAATCCTTGCCAATTGCATCAGTCAACCCAAATACCATGCCTTTAACCTTAAATCGTGGGTCAAGGATACATGCAACATATAACAAGATATTGGCTTTATCAAACTCTTCCCCCCAATATTTGTCGAATTTCTCCATCATGGTACTAGACATCTTCCGCAATGTGGTGTTACTACCTGCTGCAATATCATCTAATTCTTCTTTCACCTTGGCTATTTGTTGACAAAATTGATGTGCCGTGGGATATAGAGAACCAGATAAAACGTTGGTAACATCGTAAAAAACTCTCAGAAACTCTATAAAAATAGATACAACCTCCCAATCATTAGACAAAGGATGCCCCAACTTTTCATCAAAATACTTGACATATTGTATGTCTTCATTACCCAATGTATCAAATGCCAACTTATACTCCTGAGCTACCTTCAACATCAAAAAGGTTGAGTTCCACCTTGTAGACAAATCAGTGCAAAGACCTTTTTTATATGTTATACCCACAGAAGTTGTAGCAACTTTAAACCTAGCCAATCTAGTAGGAGAAGATCTGACTCATCTCACAGCAGTCCTGACCCGAGCAACCGAGTCACCAAGCTTATCTAAGCCATCACCCACAATCAAATTAAGAATATGTGCTGCACATTGCACATGCAAATAATCCCCACCCAAAATCGTTCTACTCACATTATTCATGAGACTCTTAAAATGTCTCATTGCAACATCGTTAGCCCCGGCATTATCAACCGTGCAAGTCCAAACCCGAGTTAACCCCCACTCTTTCACAGCAGCCTCTAAGGCCTTCCCTATCGTCTCACCTTTGTGATCAGTTGTTTGACAAAATTTGAAGATTTTCTTATGCAATGTCCAACCCCCATCAACCCAATAAACAGTCATACACATAAAATTAAGATTATTACAAGAAGTCCAACAATCAGTGGTGAGGCAAACATTTTCTCCCGCCAATAAACCCCTCAACTTCTCTTTTTCTGATCGATAAAGTTTTTTAACATCTCTTGCCACCGTGTGGCGAGAAGGAATATTGAATCTTGGTTCCAAGTACCTAGAATAGGCTTGGAACCATTTCCCATCAACCACTTGGAAAGGCATCTCATCTATAACAATCATGCGAGCTAGGTGTGTCCTAGCCTCGTTAGGATCATATTTTGTATACCCCTTTAATGCCAACTCCCCACTACTCCCCTCACCCATTTTTTTAAATCCAACTTCAAGCCTAGATTGGGCCTTCTCTACCAAAGACTTCAAAATTGGAGATTTTTTACACTGTTCCTCCAAGTGCAATTTTATCTGGGAAGTGCCATGTCTCTTGTAGTGGCACCCATAAATTTTGCCACAATAGTTGCATTTGGCTTTTGGATCATTGGGGTCACCACCTTCTATCTTGGTGACATGAGCCCAAATTATAGATGGGGCTTTCTTGCTAAACTGCTTGGGGGCGGGGCAAGTAGTAGTGGTAGGAGTAGGGTCAGGGGTCTCAACCGGAATGGGAGTAGTGGTAGGATTAGGGGTAGTGGTAGTAGTAGTGGTAGTGGTCGGGATAGGGTTAGGGTTAGGGTTAGGGCCGGAAATACCCAAAGTGGCCTCCGGGGAGCTCGCACTAGAATCCTCTGGACTTTCCATTTACAACAAATCTGAAATTATAATAAATGCAACACAAATGGTCATACCAAAATATAATAGGCTCAAATCTCAATTCAAAATTAGACTCAATTGTCTAACTTTCAAATAATACCTAATGCATCAAACTATAATAATTTATATGATTATATCACTCATTTTGCCTATTAATTTAATATGACATCACAAATATATATGTGTGTATATATATTCTCATTTATTTTATTTTGAGATGTATAGACTTATAGTTAACAACTTAACATGTATGGTTAGTATTGAATACTGATTTTATTTTTCAAATAATAATTTTATTTTTTTATTTTTTTTATTTTTTTTATTTTTTTTATTTTAGTTTATTTCAATATCTAAATATCATAAATTCAATTTTTTTTTTTATGTGTCAATACTTACAGTATGTCAGTCGATTTTTTATGGTTTCAATATATATTTTTATTTAAGTGATTAATCTATAAATTGGTTTAAAATGTGACACATTTAATCAATGATTCAATGCAACTAAAAATAATTTTTAATAGAATATAATGAGAGCTTTGTGCATAACTGGAAATTTAGGATCCTTACAATTTACATAACAAAAATATATATATACATTATATATGTTACGGGCTGCAAATTTACTATTTAGAATCCTTACAATTTATATAACAAAAATATATATACATTATATATGTTACGGGACCACGGGTTACCAAATCAAGCAAATTCCAGAATCCATACAATCGGACCTTAAGCAATCGGCATCCATAATCCAAACCCTCAAGTCTCAACACAATCCACTCCATAAACTCATAATCAAATATTCAATAAATTCAAGTTTTCAACACAATCATGTAATTTCAAATTTTGAAGAATCAAAACGAAAAAAATGGGAGATTAGTGATTACCTAGATTCGGAGAAATATCGAGAGACCGAGAGGGAGAACGGAACCGGAGAACTATCGGAACGAGAGAGAGAGGGATGCTTCGCACTTGGCAACGCCGGTGGCCAGCGGCGGTGACGACGGTGGCCTGAGGAGCTTATTAGGGCTAGGGTTTGCGCCGGTTTTAGAGAGAGAGTGAGAGGGAGAAGAGAGAGAGGGACAATGTGTTCGACGGAGACCGAAAGGGGGAGGGGGGGGCTTAATTCTTAAAGTCCTTTACATAAAACTACGCCGTTTTATATAAACGGCGTCGTTTTATGTAAGTAAAGTTAAAAAAAATCCAGATGACTCAAAACGACGCCGTTTTGAGTCATCTGGGTTTTTATATATGCGGGGGCGGGGGCGAGGTAACACTGGGCGGGGTCGAAGCTATATTGCCCCCGCCCCCAACCCAAAATGCGGGCGGGTTTACCCCGTTGGGTTTCCGTTGTGCGGGTTAACCCGCCCCGCAAGGCGGGGGCGGGGCGGTTTGCGGGCGGGTCAGCGGGTACGAGTACCTGCTGACCACCCCTAGTCCGCTCCAAGGAGGGCCAATCATCTGGATATACCCACATATTGCTGCATGCATAGGCTTCTAGGAATAAATTTTAGAAATGCTAAGTTTTCAAGGATATGAATTTAAAAAAGAAATGGTAGTTAGCTTTTAATTTATACCATCCATTTTATTCTATCGACTATAGTACCACGTGATTTATTAAAAAATAAATATAAATATAAATATAAAAAATAAATTAAGTCTATGATTTTAGTCTTGTTATTTGTCTTTTAGACGTTATTTTATTTTGAATATATATTTTAAGTTTTTTAATTTTTTTTATAAAGTCACATGGGACTATAATTAAAAAGTGAATGAATGATATAAATTAGAGACATAATAAAATTTCTCATTTAAATGAATTTTATTTTAATATATGTTTTGGGTAAATATTCGACACTAGGTAGTTTCATATCATCTCTGTAGAACTTTATGTTACCGCCACCATTGTTGGTAGGGGTGTAATTTGAACATGCTATTGATCAACAGTAGTTCAAATTAAGTTCAAATTCGATTGGATTAAACTCAAGTCTCAACTCACTATAAATTCTTTTTTTTTTTTTAATAAAATACTGAAATAGAAGCTAGCATTACAATACTTGTCCTTCAAAACAAAACAGAACTGGAAATAGAAGGACATTCTTCCATCCGTATATGCTCCTCTTTCAAAGACAAAGCTAACTTAGCTAGATGATGTGTTACATTATTCCCTTTCCTAGGAGTGAAACTTATAAGCACTCTGGATATTGCTTCTTGATGCCTTGTTTCAAGATCTTTCACCAGGTGTCCACCGGATGTGAACTTCACCAGTCAGTACAGGCGCATACGTCTCCACAAATGTCTACACGTAGTGGCTGGGTATATCTCTTCGGCCACTAACTTCACCACAGGCCGCACATACGTGTTCCCAAAGTCTACACTTATTATTGGGTATACCTCTTAGCCACTAACTTCACCACAGGCGCATGCATGTCCAAACTACTGTCAACCTTAAATTCTTTTCTAGGAACTCATTTGCAATCAATAACTTTTATATCTTTTAAAAAATCCCTTAAGTCCTAAACATTATTTTTGTATATTGATTTCACTTCATCTTTGATTGCCTTAGAAAAAATCATAATCATTATCTAAAATTTTCCTACTTGTATTTAGAATATAATAATCTTAAAATAATATCAATGGTCACCAAGTTCTTTTACTCCCATTGTTTTCAATATCAATATTTAAAAATTAATTTTTATCTGACTTTTGTTTTTTTCCATTACTCTAGATCTCAATAATATATGTCAGGATTGTCATTGTTAGATTCTATATAGATATGTTGATTTTCAAGATCATTTAATAAATATATTTGATCAACTAGAATAATAAGGTTAATATTTAAAAAAAAAAAAAACAGTACTCTACTTTCTATCGATCCTCTATCAAAATGATAAAATTCATAAGCACTTTCATTTTTTACATACCCAATTATTGCTTTTCGACTTGTTCTTTTGACCTTAGGATGAGCATTTGTGTCTTTCAATCTTAAACTTTGATTTTACTTAAATCTGATTTATGTCACATTTATAACTTGTAAGGTGTTAGAGGTTTTTCTTTGGTTCAACTCTATTTAATATATATGTCATAGTCTTTGATGATTATCCCAAAAAATGTGTTGATAGATTATCATATGCTATCATCGGCCTTGTCATATTCATTAGAGTACTTTTTTTCTGCAATACTATTTTGCTGAGACTTAAATGACTTAGTATAAATATATCTTATACCATTTATTATGTAAATAGTATCCAAACCTTCAAATTCACCTCATCTATCATTGTTCAAACCTTAAATGAGCTTATCCAACTAGGTTTTTATCTTTGTTTTATATTATTTTAATTTCTCAATTGCCTCAGATTTATATTTAAGAAAATACGCTCATATCTTGAATAGTCTTCAGTGAAAAATATTTACTACTTATTTTCTTTTTAATATATGGTTCACATTTATCAAAATTATGTGATCTTATTTATGGTATTAATCAACTTCTATATAACTTGATCATTTTACTTTTATTTATATGGCCTAAACTCAAATGTTATAAATATGCACAATCAGTTGATATATACATTCAAATAATCAAAAATAGATATTTATTAAAATTAAAATTCAGTACATACCTATCGTAATTTTTCACGCCTTTCACAGATACATCACCCTTACTTATAATAACGATTCCAAACTTAAACTCAATTGTACAGCCTTTTCGATATAGTATTAGCACTAATACTAAATCCCTAAGAATTATTAGTACATATAATGCACCATTAAAGTAAAATAATGAAATCCTAGTTATATAAAAAATAATAATGAAAGCCTTTGACTTTAAATTTACATATATCTTATTCCAATATATCGCAATATGTGTTGTTGTTCATATACATTTTGTACACACCAATTTGCTTCTCTTCAAGTTGATAAAACACCTTTTTGTTCGTGCGTATATATCTTATCCTATAGAATCAATGCACCATGAATATGGATCCACAAGTATTGCTATTGAAATTGTCATCACAATTTTTTTGTTTTCTTGCCTTTTTTCAAACTATTTATTTTTCTCGAACTAATTTAACTTCATTTTTTTTTTAGTAAAATATTTGTCTTGAGCCATCAATAAATTAGATGATTCACGATCTCTATTCATCCCCATCATCTTTCTCCTTAGTGTACTAAAAATATTAGAAGCAATATCATTGTTATTTTATTTTTATTATGCGTTAAAGAAGTGATAATATGATTCCAAGATGAAAAAATACTATTCAATATAGTTGTAACTTGCATTTTATTAATGAAAAGAGCATCGTATCATAATTTTGCAATTAATTTCATTTAGAACACATGATCACTTATGTTATCATTTTCCTCCATACAAGTCAGTTATACTTATCCAATAATAATTATATATAAATATCAGATCTTAAACATACTTTGTGTCATCTGCATCCATAACATCTTTGACAGTTTCATAGTCTTTAAAGAGAGACATGCTATGATCATTCATACAATAAGAAAATTAAAGTTTTTGCCTATGTATTGTATTCTTCTTCTCATTTATCTCTGGTTTGCATGATGCTTCCACTTCTATTTGGCCTATAGTCTACATTTTCTATCGGTTTTGGTGTTGTTAATGTGTATTTTCGCAAGTTAGAAGAAAAGTTACATGATTTTTCTATACTGAGACATTTCTTTAATTTAACTTTTGTATCCCCGAGGGATCAATATTTTTCCTAGATGCCATAAATAATAAATCTTACAAACTACCAACAAAAATGTAGAGATAATAAATGTATTTTATTGTAAATAAATTAAATTAAATAGTTTAGACTTTGAGAAAATAAAATTATTATAAACTTAATAATAATAATATTTGGATTTAATCTAAAGTGGTAGCCTAAAAATTCTTTTATTATATTTTAAATAAGGAGAATAATGAAAATGATGCAATAATAAAATTTTCTAATAAAATTTTCTTGATATTTCTTTCTTTTCCAAGAATTTATAGCAATAATCTGGACTAACATGTGGCTTATAATGATTTGGCACGAAATTTGGATCACAACAACTTTTAAAACGATCAAATCAGGCTTGAAATGACCCAGAATTTCCCAAAATATCGAAACTAGCCTGAACCAATTTAGAAAACCAAGTCAGGTGGTTCAAATCGGGTCCAATAGAATAAAATAGGTGGGCAGTGGCGTGGTCAACGATGTAGGGAGGGGCTTGTTCCTTCTCTCCGCTCGTGGCTTGGCTTGGGGTCTGGCTTGCGACTTCAGATGTTGGGTCGGCTCATGGGCTGGAATCCTGGGCTTGAGCTTGCTTCTAAGTCTAACCAGTTACGAGTCCACGGGCTTTAGTGAAATGGGCTGGCAGTAGGGCCCATATACGTAACATTTAGTGGAAGCATGTTGCAGCTGAAACGACGTTGTTCAATTGACCAAAACAACGACGTGTTGCTTCTTCCAAGTAGCTTCTAATGTTCTCAAAACGGCTTCACGTGGGTTCTTTCTCTGAAACAACGTTGTCTGCTATGGGATCTGGTTTCTCAGCAGTGCATAAAATGCAAGAGTGAACTCTCTTGACCGTTGGTCGAAACAAAACCAGTTCGACCAATGTTTTCCTCTTCTTCTTCCTCGCAGACTGCTTCCACTTTTTGTGAATGGTTGATTGGTGCTTCCCTTCGGCGAGATGGACGATGCAAACCCAGATTCTGACGTGTCCCCAAAACTTTTGAACCCTGGCTATGGCGAGTACTCTTGTGACCGGTCGTAACAGTGTTCGAAATATTTCTTGATTCCTTTGTTTCAGCCACACTGTTATCTTTCCTTTGCGTGAAGATTTTCTAATATACTTCTTCAAAGCAGTAACTTTTACCAAATTTTGAAGATTCCCAGTACATTTAAGGCCGCCCACTATGATTTCACTACAAGAAAAATAGACTTTTGAGGTCAGTTATATGCCACAAACATAACTATTTGAGATGAAAACAGTACTATTTTCGTCTCAAATAATCATGTTCGTGGCATATAACTGGCCTTAAAAACCTGTTTTTCTTGTAGTGTTTGGAAGAGTTTTCCTTTTGGGTTTAAAAGTTGTCGCAAATGGTTGTAAAATGCTAAACGTGTAGGGGTGTAAATTTAAATCGAAGAACTGGCCTAAATTGAATTAGACGGAATTAAAAATTCAGTTTTGGATTGTTCTATTTGGGATTGGTTTCATAAATTGAAAAACCGGATAATATTAATCAAGTTTTGGTTTCATCCATTGTAAGATCGGACCGATTCTATTTATTTTTTATTTTTTATTATTTTTTAGTATTATTATATAATATGTTCTATACTATATAGAATAATATAAATTATAATTAGATATGAGATAATGTAGAATTTTTATAAAACAGTTTTTTATTTTATTGTAGTTTTTATAATACAGATTTTTTTTTATAACAAATTTCGCTAAAACAGATTTTTTTATAGAACAGTTTTTATTTTAATTCAGTTTTTTTAATGCAATTATATATATATAACATTTTTTTCACTAAAACATATTTTTGTAATGGGTTACAATCTTTTTACTAAAAAAAAATTTTCAAACCAGTTTTTTTATTTTTTAAAACAGGATTTACATTTTATTAAAATCGGAAAATCAAATCAAAACCGATAAAATCGGTACTACTGATTCTAGGAAATAATCGAGGCGTAATCGGTTTTAAGAAATGTAAAACCAGTGTACTCGTTCGGTTCTTAATTCTGTTCAAAACCGCACCGAATCGAACCAGTTACACCTCTACAAGTATAGTTACGAAACCAAACACTTGCCTATTGATAGTCTTCTCAATGCGCGAAAATAACCATTCTTTCATGATCAGACTTTGATACCATTGTAGAATTTTAAAGAAAACATATGAACGAAAATTTGGTAAAGTTTCAACTATATGGTGACAATCCTATAAGGATATTTTTTTTCATAAGTTGGTGATAGACAAAGCAAAACTCAAGTGTGTTCATTGTGCACTAATGGTCCCTATTTATAGACCATGAGGCACTAGTTAGCAAGGAGCACAACTATTAGCAAGTGACACAACTTTTTGACTAAATTAAAATGTTGTAACTCTTGATATTTTCTTAATCATCATCTCGTGAAAATCATCACCATAGAAGGGAGTCATTTTAAGAGATACATCATTTAGTGATCACACTCTTTAGAATTACAATCCATACCATGCTAAAGACCCATCTCATAGCACAACTCTAGTGCTTTCCAGAGTGCCAAACATTCTTTATAATAGGTTTTGTCACCCAACTCCTTTGATCAGTACAAGCAGTAACCAATATCTTGCCCTCTTAATCTCTCACTCCAACTCTTATCTTTTGAATTTTATTAGGAATTTACTGGGTTCGGTCCAACCGAACCCCCCCCCCCCCCCAAATACAACCACCGCCGCCCTTGGCGGTAGTGGGTGACACCGCTCATCCCATCGGGATCGGAGGGAGACGGCGACCTCACCTCTGCAACGGCGAGCCCCGACGACCTCCGATGTGCCCCCAATGGCCCTAAACCCGAAATGAGTCCTAGCCCCTAGCGACCCTAAACCCAAAATGGATCCGTTTAGGACCTATTTTGGATTTAGGGCCGCCGGGAGCACACCGAAGGTTAGGGGTGGGCAGCGGGTATCCGCACCCGCTGCCCCGCCCGCATTCCGCCCCGCACCGCTGTGCGGGGACGGAGTCACCCGCCCGGCAGGCGGGGGGCGGGGTCCCCCCGCCCGCTTTCTACTCTTAAGGCGGGGGCGGGGGCGGTATAGGGGTCCCTCCACCCCGCTTTTACCCCGCCTCCGCCCCCGCCTTCCCTTATATATAAATATAAATATATATATATATATAAATATATAATTATATATATTAATAAATCACCAATGTTATGTAAAATGACTTTGTTAATTTAGAATTTAGATTCTTAGAAAATTAGAAGTAGTATTTATAAATTGTAATGTTAATAATTAATAGTTAATAGCATAATTTATAATTTTGTAGAATTAATTTGTATTATTGTAAATTTGCAATAACTTAGTCATTATTTTAAGTTTTATCATTTTAGTGATTTTTTTAAGTGATTTTAGACTTTAGTAATGGAATACCGAATGTGTTTTAATATATAATTGTGTGTTTAAATCAGATTTGATGGTATTTTAGGCTAAAATGGCTTGGAAACTTGATCTAGGATGAAAATACCCAAAATTACGAAATGGGCCAAGGCCTCTATAGGGGCGGGGGCGGGGGCGGGGGGCGGGCAGATGGGCTCCCACCCCGCTACCCCGCTATGGGACGGGGTACCCCGCCCCCGTGTAGGCGGGGGCGGGGTGTGGGTTTAAATTCCCGCCCCCCGCTCAAGCGGGGGCGGGGGGCGGATGTAGGGGTGCCCCGCCCCCGCTTGGGCGGGTATCACCCCTACCGAAGGTCGCCGGGCTTTGCCGTCGCAAGAATGAGGTCGCCGGGAGCACACGTTGGGATACACTGGGATGTAGCCCAACCGTATCCCAACGTCACCCTTTTTATTATCCACTTCAGAGTTAGCTTTTACAACATCTCTTTCAAGATGTCTCTAGTGATGAACTCGAACTCTTGCACTTGTTGATTGATGTTTCGCTTCTTTGAGGATCTTGTGCTTGTCTGAAATCCTCTAAACTTTCTATACTACATATTATATTTTTAGAAAGTATATTATTAATTCATTTATTAAATAAGCTTTTTGTAGATATAAAATTGTAACTGATTATAAATAATATAACTATTATAAAACTCGACTTAGTTAAATACTCACAAACAAGTTCATAAAGAACTCGACTCGTAATAGTGCTCTCATATATTGTAATACACACATATTTGTAATAAGAATATGTTATATAGATATAAATATTATAAGTATTATTATATTAGATGTGAAGTGGAAATATATAATAAAACTATAAACTTGTATATATTAGTTACAAATATATTTGTAAGTACAAATTGTAATATTGTAGTAGTTACTTTTTATATTTGACTAATACATAAAATCGTAATTTAATTTTTTATTTCTTAAATTGAAAAAGTTGGAAAATTTAAAAAATCATTCAGTTATGTAGAATGATTTTCGTGTTGAGCCAAGCTTGATTAAGTGTTTGACCCATTACAATTCGAAATTCGTGTCAAACTCGAATTACATGTTCTACAAACTGACTTTAGAGCTCGACTTTCTTACAAACCAAACTTGAGGGAGAATATTTAATTTTTGAATTAAGCTTAAAGAATCACTCGGATTCGATTCGAATCAAATCTTACGTGTATATATAAATATATATATATATATATATATATATATATATATATATCTAATAATAGTGAACCTTACCTATAACAAAGGAGTTATTCTACACAATTTTCTCAATCTCTACACACTAATATTTTTTATTTATTTTTAATATTTTATTTTGATTTTGTTCTTTTTAAAATAATTTCATTTTTTATTTATTGTTTATATATTAAATATTTAATAAAAAAAATAGTGTGTGAAAGTTGTATGAATAATACAAACAGGGGCGGAACCAGAATTTTATATTTGGGGGGGCGATCGATAAAATGTACGGTGTGTGTAAATTTTAAAAGGATGATCATCAGTAATAGAAATATCATATTCTGTTATTATCGAACTCTCTACACGTATATTATTTTTCGAATTGTACTCCATTTTTTTTTTTAAATTTAATTGTTCTTAAGTATTTGCTCATTTTTTTTATGATTTAAGAAAAATTTATAAATTAAGAATAAATTTGAAAACTTTCTATTAAGTAATGATGTAACGCTATTAGATTTTTAACAAACTATATCTCACAATCATACAAGTTAGAGTGAAACTAAATAAGTGAGTATAATTAATGAATTTTATAATCATATAAATTTATAATTAATTTTTTTGCTAGAGTTAAACTATTATAGTAACTGTAAGATTATGTAAGTTAAAATTTTGGTTTACATAAAGTTAAAAATTAAAATATAAATGAATGTATATTGAGATTTAAAAGAATAATTTTCACAAAAAAAATTTGGGAGGGTCAATTTTTATTTTATTTTTATAATCTAAGAGAGAATTTTAATTATATATATATATAATTATATATATTTCTATTATAAATAAAATTTGGAAAAACTTTGCCCCCGGCGTGGGTCCGCCCCTGAATACAAAGTTGAATAGATTTTTTCATAACAAAGAAAGGCAAGTTTATAAATAAGTTCTTCACATTATTGCCAAGGGCCTGATGGCATATAATCTGATAAAAACCTTTTTCTCGTTTCCTAGCACGCACGCCAATCAAATCCTAGCAGGTCATAAGTTTCTAATATTTTATTTCTTCTTGAGTAGGAAAAAGATGCGGGGATGATCCTACGAAATGTAAATAACACATTGACAACACAAAAGACGCCTTAATAATAAGCAAAACCTGTTCCAGCCACATATGCTGCTTGTTTCTTCAATTGAAGGAGTGAAACCGTAGTCAAGGGTATAGCATTTGGCTTCTTGCGAGAGAGAAATTCTTGTGACACACATTTCATTGTAGGCCGAGACTTTGGCTGATTGTGAAGGCACGCAAATGCTATTGAAGCAACAAGCAAAATATCTTGTCCAATTAGATGATTTGGAGGAGACAGACGTTGGTCTAATATTTCATTTAGCATCATATTTTGAGATGATGATGACGACGTTGATAATAATGAGGACAAAAGTTCTCCCGGATGCTTCCCCATTAATACTTCTAGTGCCACCACTCCAAAACTATATACATCGCATTTTTCAGTAACTTTCATCGTATAGGCAAATTCTGTAAAGAAATAAAGAAACGATGAGAACGACTAAATATGGTCAACGAATAGTATTATAACATCTAATGAATTTGATAATTATAACTTAACATTAAAATTATTGAATGACGAATAATATCTAATCAAGTTTTGAATAATGACCTTTAGTTTTCAAAATACAAGTCTTTTAAAGAGAAAATAAAGGCTAAGACCCTATGAATCAATTGGCAGCATCTTGGTTTCTCACTAACAGAACCAAGGATCGAATCACTCATCCTCCACGCATAAAAATAAAAAATAAAAATAAAAAACAGATATAAAGACGTGAAAAATTCATTATATAATATTATAAAAAATAAACAAAGTTCACAAATAAATGGGTTTTTCGAAGTTCAACTTTTTTTTTTTTTTGTGTAGAGGATATCATTTGAATCTAAAAAATTTACAAATTTTAAAATACATTTTAACCAGCTTATTTGACATATCTTAAAATAAAATATTTAGAAATTATATATGATCTTCTTAAATAAATAAAATTTCAAACTGGGCCGGATACAACCCAGCCCGAATGAACAGACCTAGATCTAGGACTAGTATTATATGAATTCTAAATCATGAAACTTTTATTATAGGAACTCGCCACTATATTGTCATATTTTTGCTGATTGCAAACTATTCCTATATAGTCTCATTATCCACACTCCAAATGTATTATTATTAAATAATATATGCGATTATGCTAAACATATTAAATGCCGAACAAATATATCTAATTAAATTTATAATTGGTGATAAAGACTCAGAAATTGTAAAATCTGACCCAAAAAAAAAGAACAGCGAAAAACAATAATCTTGAAAAATGTTTAGATACTGACTAATGGAATAACTATATTCAATATTCATAATTAAATAATTTAAATGACATTGTTGGAGTAGAAATAACCATTAACAATATTTTACCTGGAGCAATATAACCATAAGTGCCAACAACCAATGTTTGATTGGAGGAGTCAGGATCAAGGAGTTTAGCAGTTCCAAAGTCAGATATAAAACCTTGGAATTCAGAATTTAGCAAAATGTTATTGGATGATATATCTCTATGAACAATTGCTGGGATGCATTCCTGATGCATGTAAGATAAGGCATGTGCTATGCCTTTGATGATGTTTACCCTCTTGCTCCAATCCAGTTCCATAGCTTCATCAACATTTCTTAAGACACAAAATAGGCTTCCCCTTTCCATGTACTCATAGATTAGAAATCTACATCTTTTATGTACACAGAATCCATGCAGCTTCACAATATTTCGATGTCGAGTCTCTGTTAATACTCTGACCTCATTTATAAAACTTCTGTAGAAAGCTGGATTCTCAGCCTCTCTCTGATGAAGTTTCTTTAAGGCAACTGCATTTCCACTTGGTAATTTTGCTTTGTAAACACTACCATAACCACCAGTTCCAATACAATATCTGATGTCAAAATCCTCGGTTGCTTCAATGATGTCTTCGTATGCAATATGTCCGTCATAATTCCATATCGAAAATATGTTTCCATTCTTTGATCCCTTATACTCAATTTGGTTTTTCTTGAACACACGATGGGACAAGAGAATAGCCGCCCCAATAACCAGGAATCCAAGGAAAGTGATGATGGAAGCAAAAATTTCTATTCTAGTTATGATTGATTTTTTGTTTTTGGGACATGGAGGAAACATCTTGAACTGACCGCATAAATCTCTATTGCCAGTTAATGTGTGTGATTTATGATGCTGATCAAAACCATATGGAATTTGACCCTTCAAAGAATTGTGTGACAAGTTAATTTCTTGTATATAAGCGAAAGAAGGGGGGATATGACCCGTAAGATTATTGTAGCTAAGATTCAAACTCAAGATATGGGTTTCACTCCCAAGTGCACCGGGTATTTCTCCGCTAATAATGTTATGACTAAGATCAACATATTTCACCCAATAAAGGTTATTCTCGTGATAGGGAATGCTTCCAGTTAAGTGGTTTACACTAAGGTTTATATATTTTAAATAAGTTAAATTACCCCAGATGAAAGGGATTGGACCAGTGAGCATGTTCGAATCAAGGTATAAAGAAGTCAGCTTTTTCAGCATCCCTATTTCGGAGGGAATGGATCCATTGATTTTATTCTGACGAAGGTACAAAATTCTCAAATTAGTTAAATCACCAATTGTGAAAGGGATTGGACCGACGAGCATGTTCGAATCAAGGTATAAAGAAGTTAGATTTTTCAGCATCCCTATTTCGGAGGGAATGGATCCATTGATTTTATTCCAACCAAGGTCCAAAGATTTCAAATTAATTAAATGACCAATTGTGGAAGGAATTGGACCCATGAGCATGTTCGAATAAAGAGAAAAATAGGTCAAATTTTTTAACATCCATATTTCAGAGGGAATGGATCCATTGATTTTGTTCATATGAAGGTACAAAGATTTCAAATTAGTTAAATGGCCAATTGTGAAAGGAATTGGACCAATGAGTCTGTTTGAATAAAGATGTAAAGTGGTCAAATATTTCAGCATCCCTATTTCAAGAGGGATACGCCCATGAAGGTTGTTCCGTCCAAGATTAAGACTGACTAAATGTGGGAAGAAAGAGAAGTTGATGAGTTTCAACTGACCTCCCAAACTTTGATAAGATCTATCGATGGCTGTGACGCTTCCAACAGCATTACAAGTAATACCATCCCAGTGGCAAGCACTTGAATTACCACTATTGGGTTGTGCAGTAATATTGGACCACCAACCAGTCTGCTGCAAAGCCATGGCTTGTTGAAGTTGAAGGGAAGAAGAGGAATCAGGAGATGCAGCAGCAACATTAACAAGCTGATGAAGAAGTGTATTATCCAAACACTTTCCGCACAACAACAACCATATACCCCATCCTACTATCCATATGCAAATATTGGAAAGGCCAGAAGCAGCCGGTGCCATTTTTATATATATATTAGAAAAGATACTCTTCTCAAGTTAGAAATAAGTTCCATGAAATGAAACATTCATCCTGCATATATAGAAATAATTTCTTAATTTTGAAAGAGAATACATTTATTAATTAATTTCCTAGAAATCGACCTTCAAAGACTTGTCCGGCATGCATGCGACGACTCGTTGACCCGATGATGATTAATTACTAATTTATCCATACAATTAAATAGAAACTGAAAAAAAAAAAAAAGATGATAAAGAAATGAAAGGCGCGGAATGAGGCAGAACACGTACGTGGACCGTAGTAGACTAGGGATGCTTCCTTTCGCTTTTCCTTTGAACTGCGCGGAATCAGCCTTTAATTTCCTGATCCTTACCTACCAATTTTTATAATTTCCTATAAATTGATTAAGTTGTCCTAATTATATTATTTTGTTAATATTTTCGTGTCAATAATTTATACATACAGCCAATAATAAGTCGATTTAATTAGTTGAAAAGATTGGGCAAGAAAAAGACTTCCGCATGCTGACCCGTCAAAGACGACTTCGATGGACGCGGAGACTTTCTCACCCAACCCTACGTTTGGGGCGGATCAGATCATACAAGCCCAAAATTTATCAATACAAATAGAAATTGGGAAAAAAATAAGAAAAGTGAGAAAGAAACGAAACGAAACGAAACGAAAGGTACTGATGCTTCCTTTTGCTTTTTCTTGAACTGATCATGCTTTCAAAGGTTCAGAGAGAGAGAGAGAGAGAGAGAGAGAGAGATATCTAAGGAAGCACGCATTTCGTCAGATAAAACTTAACGAAAGATATATTAAAAGGAGTAGTGTTAAGAAAGTAATTAATAAGAGAAAATAACAAGGTTGAGGAGATTCTTTCTTATCTTCATATGATCTCATGAGCCTACAAATATTTCTCCTCCTATTTTCTGATCTTCAGAGAATATAAGTCGTAACTAATTATTACAAACGTATTATTTTCAATGATCAACGTGATGCACGTCTATTCATATTTTAAATTAAGGATATTCTAGAAAAAAATGTTATTTTTACAAGTTATTTATTTTACAAAAACACCATTCATTTAAAAAAAAAAAATGATTGTGCAAAGACTAAAAGATCACTTAGTTGAATAGATCTAAATTAGTTTTCAAATTTAACTCCAACTAAATTGATTAAATAGTACTAATATTTTGTTGTTAATGTTTTTGTGTCAATAAGATTTAATTAGTTGAAAAGATTGGGCAAGAAACAGAATTCCGCACGTCTGAACCCGTCAAAGACTTCCATGGACGTTGAGACTTTTCTCACCCAACCCTACGTTTGGGGCGGATGAGAAAATTGCCCAAATTTATCAATACATATACAAACTGGAAAAAAATAAAAATTTGAGAAAGAAACGAAACGATAGGTAAAGGACAGGTGGTAGTGATGTTTCAGGTATTATTTTTGCTTTTTCTTTTTCTTTTTCTTTTCTTGAACTGCTTTTTTTTTTTTTTTTTAGTTTTTTAAACAAACAAGCATTTCTTAGGATAAAAATGAAAGAAAGATATATTAATTGTGTGTTTAAAATTGTGGTAGAAAATATTGTTTTTAGTTTAAGATTTATAGTTTAAAGTTTAATGTATTAAATTCTATTACTAAAAAGTTATTTATTGTTTGAAATTTATATGTCTAAATTATTTTTTAAAATTAGTCATGATAGTTTTTTAAAATATATAATTATTTGTAAAAAAAATTTTATAAAAATTTCAATTTGATATTTTTTTGGAAAAGTGGATTTTTAATTTTTTAAGTTGTCTAAAATATTTTTTTTTTATAAAATTACTAAATATGTTTTTTTTAAAGTATTTTTAATTATTTAAAAATATTTTTTAAATTTCGTAACTTTAATCATGCTCTAAAAGGTGAAGTGTTAAGAAAGTAATTAGAAGTAAGATACACTAAAAGGAGTGAAGAAAGTAAATAAAAGAATATAACAAGGTTGAGGAGACTTTGTCCACCCATGACGCAACCCGACTTTTGGGGTAGATGAGAAAAAGGCCCAAATTTATCAATGCAATTAGAAATTGGAAAGAAAGTGAAAAGATACCCAACGAAAGGTCAAGAAAACGGCCCAAATGGTAGTGCAAAAAGTTGTACAATAGGCCCGAACAAGGGGAAAGAGTCGTCTCAGCTTACGACAGGTACTTTGACTGTTTGAGGCCTCGATGGTGCGGCCGAAAAGTCCACGATGGTTTAAAACCTCCTCATTAAGATTGGTTAAAACCTATCTTTTAAAAAGAATAATTTTATATAAATATTAAAAAAAATATTATATTTGATCAAATATAATAATAAAATTTATTAAAAAAATTCCAAAATTAATTTTTGTAAATAGTAAAACTAAAATTTTATTCAACAATTACCAAATTTAATAATTACTAGATAAAATTTTAATTTTACTATTTACAAAAGTACTTTTAGAACATTTTTTTACAAATTTTATTGTCATATTTAATCAAATATGATATTTTTCTTTTTTGTACTTGTACAAAATTATCATTTTTGAAGGATGGCTTCTAGCCCATCCCAATAAGAATGCTCTTACGTGTGATACGATGTTTAAACGTTCATTCACAAGAAATAAACAATAGATAAATATATAAAAATATAAAAAGATTTATATGATTCGACTTAAAAACTTTTGTCTACAATTCTAAAGGTGAAATCTACTAAACTTGATGTTTGTTGAATCTCTCGTGGTCTCCCTCACTTATGATCTCTCAATATAATAGAGGGAATCAGAGTTTGTACATTTTAAAATGCTTAATTTTTCTTTATTTATATGATTTTTTTAATATTTTAAAATATTTTTTAAAAATATAAAAAAATCATAATATTATTTTAAAACACTTATATAAAAATCATTTGGAAGAATTTGAGAGGAAATTAATTATATAAAAATTAAATAAAATATTATTGAAATATTATTTTTTAATATTATTATTATTTTAAAATTTTAAAAAATTAAATTATTTGTTAGATTTTATATAAAAATTAAAAATAAAATAAAATCGTTTATGAATCTAAATCGGCTTAGATAACTTAGATACTTTGAGGAAATAGCTAGTGATATAGTCAACATTGCTAGTACCGTTGAGTTGTTGTGATTATTAGTTGTGTTGTTAACATCTATCTGTCCATTTGCTTTTGGCAATTATAATTTTTAAAATGGTTATACTGTCTTGTCTGACAACTCGAGAGTTGCCAGAGGGAAAATACTGAAAATGAATTAAAGCGTTTTGCTTTCTCTACTAAACAATGCTACATATTAATGTTTGAATTTTGCATCAGTCGGTATAGTCGTGTTTCGACCGGTCTATCGAATTTCGACCGATATTAAAGTCTCACAGTCACAGTCGGCCCTGCTAATTTCGGTGCTACTTTTTCTCTAACAAATCGGATAATTTCGGCCTTACTTTTTCTGTAAAAGTGGGGCGCCCTAATTAAAGTCTTGAGGTTTTTTTCTCGAATTAAGCTAACTCGTGTCCCTAATTAAAGTTCGCATGGCCTTATTCCCGTGCCTCTTTATCCCACTCTTCCTCTTCATCTTCCACTTCCTCTCCAGTTCTACGTTTTCTTCCTCCAAAACTAGCACCCCATGCCCAGAGTCTTACCCTATTATCGGAAACCTACAGGCCCTTCTCCGCAATCGGCATCCAAATTGTTTAATTCCACTTTAGTAGACGGAAGAATCATTTGGAAGAAATTGAGAGGAAATTAATTATATATTTGAAATATTTGGTAAAGTTCGCATGGCCTTATACAGATAAAGAAATTTAATTTATTTTGTCTGATATTATGCTGAACTTGAATATTCTACAAGCTGGAGTAGAATTCCATCTTCCTAATTAAGTAGTGCTTTCATGAAATTACACTTTTGTCTGAATCCGCAGGTACGTAGTAGGATATTTTCAGTAAAAATAGCAAGAGACAGGAAATATTTTAGCGCAGAAGCAAAGTCTTTCAATAATATATATATATATCCCTCTTTCGTCGTAACAAATTTCTACGACAAATTATTTTGGACAAAACGGTGGCAAATTTAAATAATTATACACACATACAACCATATTTTAAATCAAGGATGTTATATAAAAATGTTACTTTTATAAGTTATTTTACAATAATATCATTCATTTAAAAAATGATTATGCAAAAACTAAATATCTATTTTTGTAATACCTTGACATAAAGCTTATACTGAATTTAGTAAATAACTATTTTTTGCTCTCTAAAGCCCTGCCAATCATGAACCAAACAAAGAAAAGTATTTTCTTTCTGCTTTTGAATTTTGGAGGAGCACAATTCAGGAACACTGTACTACTACGAATAGCAGAACAAGGTAACTCATATTGTTCTTAACATTCTACATTTCAAGTATTTTAGAGAGGAACCGAATTTAAAGGTGGTGTTGTCAATTGATTTACTAAAGAAATTAATAAAGTAGGCCAATTAATTTCAATTTTTTCATTACAATTTGGGGTGGACTGACATGAAAATATAAATTCAGCTGTTTTGGCAGTAATTAATTCATGTTATAAATAAGAGATCTGTCTAAATAAGGCCACATTCTTCACACCTTTTTTTAAATTTTTTTCTGTAGAGGTGAAAATGAAAATGAATAATATTTTTTTTTTATTTATAGTCGCCCCTGCAGGTTTGTAAATACTTTTTGGAAGTAGTGGAGAAGAAACAATATGGTTGGTTTTTGGGTCTGCATGCCCAAATGTGGGTAAAGACTGCCATTACAGGCATGCATTCTCTTCCTTCAGTATATGTTTTGAAATCTCAGATGAAATTAGCGCTGTTAGAGGAAGAGACTGAGAAGATAACGATTTAAGAGGCCGAGATCAAAAACTCAGGTGATTATATTACTTTTTTGGAGCAAATATTGTGATCCCCGCAGCAGTGGTAGGATTTCTAGTCTAATTAAATTATTAAAAAGGGGGAAAAGAAGCCTGATTACATTACAGATCATATGTTGTCTTTATGGTATATATTATAATGCAAGTCATTTCTGATTATGTTACCTAATTAAATATTTTTTCATTCCAGCGCGAAAAAATAACCACCACAACTCCTATGACACCCAAGTTGTTTATGCAATAGAAGAAAATGAAATAAGATGAAATGAGTTAAGATTAAAATTAAAAGTTGAATTAAAATATATTTTTTAATATTATTTTTATTTTAGGATTTAAAAAAATTGAATTGTTTATTTTATTTTATATAAAAATTAAAAAAAACTATAATAATTAGATGGGATGAATTCTGGAAACAAACTAGAGTTGAGCTTTGCTGCACAGGAGGCAGAGACAGGTAAGAACGACCGTCTGAGGTATATCCTCTTCCTCTCTCATGTATGATCATGTACCTCCCCTTATTAAAGGAGAATAGATACTGCTTGGAAAAAAAGGCAGGTGTTTAGTATGTTTGATGTTATTTTCTGAACATGTACTTTTTTTTTTTGCCTCCATTTCAGTGGCCTTGAGCTGTACCTGTGGGATTCTATCTTGTTTGTGGATGATGCTGAGGCATATGAGGAGTACCAAAGAGGGCCAGAATCTGATGTTTCTGATTTTCCTTCACTAGCTACTACCCTGAGGGATGGAATGTTATCCTTTGATGCTATGCATATTAGACTTGTTGGTACTTTCGAGCTGCTACTCTCACTTCGCAGAGAACTGCTGATACATGCAAATTGACCCAACTATAAGTTTGGAATATGGTGGCTGATATGTACTGATATCAGAAGAATTTCCTCATTGCATCAACTTCCACGTCACATTTTCGGTTTTGGAAATGCTGTTTATAATGATTCTTTAAAATGATCTGGGCGCTTGAAATAATGGTTGATTCTTTATGTTTTCTGTTCATCTACATCTTTTCCTAAATATGTATGTTTTGTCCAGAAGTCGTTAGTAACTTGGAAAGTGTTCTTGAAAGAGCGTTGCCTCCGGGAGAACATCTTTTGGCCCATTAAAAGTGAAAAAGAGCTTAAAAGTCTCTACTTTCCAAGATGCTTTATCTTGTTAAAAGAAAAGGTCGGCAAGAACTCGAGCTTTGTAAGAGGATTTTCCCCTCCCCCATAGGCCCGCCAGGCACCCACCTGGCTCAATAACTATTGAGGTATTAGGCGAAATTCAAATGAGGAATTCATAATTCTATATAACACAATAAAATATAAATTATTATATAAAAATAAAATGATATTTTATTTAAATCTTTAAATAAATTATTTTTGAATTAATACTTAATACAACAATTTATATAAAATAAAGCCTTAATGTAAAATTTGATGCCTCAATTTAGCGATCTTAAAAAAGTTATTTAAAAATAGAAATAATTCATTGTATTGAATATTAAATTTAGTATTAAGGGGCCTTACACACATTGAAAAATATAAAAATTATTTAAATTTTAGCTAATGAGATAGTTTTTTATTTTTTCAAAAAAACTAACAAGAAAGACACTAGATCACTTTTATTTTTGGAGGCTTCGCATAGGTTGGGGCCTTAGGCAACATTTATTGAGCCGACCGTGGCACCCACGAAAGGCCAGTGGACCATGAGATTCCTCAGCCAGGCCTAATCGAGCCCAGAAAGTATCCCGAACAAGGTTGGTGGGCCTTTACGAAGTACTCGACCAAGGAACAAAACCCACATGTAAAGTAATCCATACAAAAAGTAAATAAGTAGTAGTGATTGATGGGACATGCCAACTTGACACCTCCCCACGACACGTGACTCATGGGGACTTGTGATACTAGGCAAATAGATATGTGAGGAGAGCTCTTAATCTTCTGATAAGAGGATATTGACGAGCTATCAAGAATGCTTACAGAAAGTAGGGCAAAAAGTCATACCACATTAATGATACTATTTTTTGGACTATATGTTGCATTATTGATGTCGTCGCAAAGGCCACACCGTATTAAATAACCTTGACAAAGGAAACAAATGAAAAGATATGAACTCCACATAGACAAACATTAGGTATGTAAGAAAAAATCGAGAAACCAGAAAATCGGATTGGCCCGAATCGAAAGAATCAGTCTAGTTTTGTACCCATCCGGTCCGGAACTGGTTTTCATAATGTCAAAACTGGCTGGTACTAGTCTGGTTCTGGTTCTAAGTTTTTTAAGACTGGATGATTCAATATAATATATATTTTTAATTAATTTTTTAATATTATACATACAATTATATTATATATAATATTTTATACATTAGTATATAATGTATATTAGTTATAATTTACATTTTATGGTCTAATACTAGTAGTCTAATATTACTGAGTAATATATTTTAAAGTTTATATATAAATTACTATATAAATCACTATACTAAACAATTACATATGAAATAATGGTATAATAATACTAATATTATTAGTATTAATATATTAATATTAGTATACTAATACTATCACTATTAATGATATAATTATTCTAATCACTATAACTATAACAAATATTAAAATATAGTTATTCTAATCACTCTAATTAATACTAATATATATATATATATTAATACTAATAATTTAATAGACTAATATAGACTAATATTAAAACTGGAAAACTAGACCGAATTGAATCAAAATTGATAAAATTGAAAGTACCGTATTAGAGGGTAACCGTTACTGAATCATTTTTTGAAAATACAAAACTAGCACATACCAGTTCGATCCTAAATTTTGTCCAAAATTGAATCAAGCTAGACCAGTTACACCCCTAACAAACATAATTTATCCCTCATAATCTTAATATAAAAACCAATCCACATATACAAAGAAGCTATCTAGACTCTCTTATTTAATATACAAACTTCTAAAAAAAGATATTGACTTAGGTATCAAGACTCCTCCAGCTCACCAAGACCTTATTATTTTTGTCTCTTTTGTATGTGCAGGATCCAATTTAAGAATCGAATTGCTGAAATCTAACCTAAGATGTACCAAACACAACTCATATTCAAATAAAAGTAAAATGAATAAAATTGAACTACTAACAATAACTCAAACTCAGCTGAAACCCCCTTCACCCACACAGACTGTTGAGATATGGCTTGAATACACATCTCCCCTGCACTCTCACTCGAGCGAAGTATTCCTGCTCGAGCGAGAGTCCAACCTGAGAGTTCGCTCAACCTTCGCTCGACATCCAGCTCGAGCGAAGTGCAACCCAAGAGTGTGCTCGACATCTCGCTCGAGCCAGATTCAAGTAAAGACTTTGCGAGACCCTCGCTCAACGTTCAGCTCGAGCGAGTTCGACCTAACAGTGTTCGCTCGAGCGAGATTAATTTTGCCAGAGCGAGATCGCATAAATATAAATATTGCGATCATTTTTTTGCTTTCGTCCCAGACGAACTCCCACGCCCCTCTTTTCACCCCGACGAATAGAGCATCCTCCCAGATAATTTTTTCCTCTATTTCTTGAGTGTTTGAATGCAAATAGGTGAGGATTGAGTATATACACGTAAGGTGAGTGTTTTTTATTGTAAGAATCTATTTATTCTCTCTCTCTTTGTACTCCATTTGATCATAATGAAATTTTGAGACCAACCCCACAGGGGATGTAAGTTCAGTTGAGCTAAACCACTTAAATCTGGTATTCTGTATTGTCTTTTGTGTTTTACTTCTCTTAGTTGCTACTACTGTATTTGATTTCTTATCTGTGTTATTTGTTTTATCGATTTATTCTCAATAAACTAGTATCAGAGCTATCTAGCTCTGTGAATGACTGAAGGGATGGCCACAGTCAGATTTAAAGTAGAGAAGTTTGATAGACAGAATAGTTTCAGTTTGTAGCGTTTGAAGATGAAAGTTTTGTTGTGCCAGCAGGGGTTATTCAAAGTTGTTGAGAAGAGGTCTGCTGATTCTCCTGTACCGTCTAAGGATGATGAAGAGAAGGTACATAACACTATTTTATTGTCTTTATCTGATAGAGTATTAAGAGAGATTGCTGAGGAAGAAACTGTTGAGAGTCTCTAGAACAAGCTTGAGAGATACCACTAACCAGTTGTATTTGAAACAACGGTTATATACACTCAAGATGAATGAGAGTTCGTCTATTACTAAACACTTAGATGAGTTTAACAAGATTGTAATGAATCTTAGAAATGTTGACATCAAGCTTGATGATGCAGATCAATTTTTAATTGTTTTGTGTTCATTACTCGCGTCATTTGAGAATTTTGTAAATTCTACACTTTATGGAAGAGATACCATGTCCTTAGCGGATGTGAAGTCAGCTTTGAACTTGAAGGAGTAGAGGAGTAGGTACAGTGACAAGGGTGGTGAAACTCAAGCCAGTGGTTTGGTTGTCAAAGACTCCTCCAACAAAGGAAGATCCTGTGATAAGGGTTTAGAGAAGGGTAGAGGAAAGTCCCGAGGGAAATCGAAGTCTAAGTCCAATAAGAAAAATATCAAATGCTATTACTGCTAGAAGTTTGGACATTACAAGAGTGAGTGTACAAAGCTGAAGAAGAATGAGGAATCCACAAGTTCTTCTAATGCCGTCAGTGTTGCTGATGATTCTGATGGCTCAGATGTGGTCCTTGCAATCAGTGATTCAACAAATCGGTTTAGTGACAAGTGAGTCATGGACTCAGCTTGTACTTTTCACATGTGTCCCAAGAGGGATTGGTTAATGACTTATGAACCAGTCAACAGTTGTTCTGTTTTGTTGAGAAATGATACAGCATGCAAGATTACAGGAATGGGTTCAGTGAAGATCAAGATGTTTGATGGGATAGTTAGGACATTGACCAATGTCCGACACATTCCAGATCTGAAAAAGAATCTTATCTCCATGGGAGTCCTTGATTCTTTAGGGTTAAAGTACACGGGACAAGATGGAGTACTGAAAGTCAACAAAAGTTCTATAATTATTATGAAGGGAGATCAGAAAGATGCTCTCTATTTCCTCCAGGGCAGTACTTTCAGCGGTGAAGCTGCAGTTTCAGTATTTGATGAGACAAAGTCAAATAACACTCGTCTATGGCACATGAGATTGGGTCATATGAGTGAGAATGGGATGTCTATCCTTTGTAAGCAATGGTTGTTAGAGAATCATAATTTAGGCAAACTAGACTTGTGTGAGCACCGTGTATTTGGCAAACAGAATAGGGTCCAGTTTGCAACCCGGGTCCACAGCACTAAAGGTACAGTGGACTACATTCATTCCGACCTTTAGGGTCCATCCACAATTCCATCGAAAGGTGGAGCAAACTACTTGCTTACTTTAATCTATGATTACTTACAGGAGGTGTGGATTTATTTTTTGAAGCAAAAAAGTATGTCTTCAAGAATTTCAAGCAGTGGAAAATTCTGATTGAGAACTAGACCGACAAGAAGGTTAAACGACTTCGGATTGATAATGGAATAGAATTTTGTAGTAGTAACTTTGATGAGTTTTACAAGAATGAAGGGATTGTCAAACACCGTACAGTTAGGCACACTACACAACAAAATGGGGGAGCTGAACGGATGAATCGAACTCTATTAAACAAGCACATAGTATACTCTCGAATGCAAGCTTGTCAAATGAATTTTGGGCAGAACTAGTTAACACAGCTTACTTTCTGGTGAACCGCTCTCCAGCCACGGCTATTGGTTTGAAGACACCTAATCAGGCATGGTCTGGTGCACCTACTGGTTATTTGAATTTGAAAATTTTTGGTTGTCTTGCTTATTTTCATGTTAGTGATGGTATGCTAGAACCTAGGGCAAAGAAATGCATATTTATGGGATATGCTACTAGGGTAAAGGGATATAGGTTGTGATGTACTGATCCCAAGTCACCCAAATTTGTGATTAGCATATATGTCACTTTTGATGAAAAAACTATGCTTAATTCGAGAAAGGAGATTCCTGTGTCTACAGGGAAGAAGGTGGAGCTATAACAGGCTCTACAGAGGACACCACCTAAAACTTAAGATCATGCTATGACTAATGAGCATAATTTTGAGTCTGAGACTAAAGCACTGGTTGAGGAGTAGTACAGTATAGCTACTAGTAGACAGAGGAGGCAGATCAGACCACCTCAGAAATATGCTCAAGCATACATGGTCATGTATGCACTCGCTATAGTAGAAGAAATTGTAGGGCAGGAACCGTCCAGTTACTCAGAGGCTGTAAAGAGTACTAAGTCTGCTCAGTGGTGCTCAGCTATGACTGAAGAGATTGAGTCTCTTCACAAGAACCAAACATGGGATTTGGTTAAGTTACCAGCGAATACTAAGGTTATGGGCTGCAAATGGGTCTATAAGAGAAAAGAGAGAATCTAGTCTGATACAGATACAAGATATAAGGCTCGCCTAGTTGCTAAAGGCTATAGTCAGAGGGAGGGGATCAACTTCAATGAAGTATTCTCTCCAGTAGTAAAACACAGTTCAATTAGAGTTTTACTAGCCTTCCGGCTTTGTGTGATCTGGAACTTCATCAACTTGATGTGAAGATAGCGTTTCTACATGGCGAGTTTGATGAGACTATCTATATGCGTCAGCTATAGGGATTCATTGTTGAAAGCAAAGAAAAGATGACCGAGTATGCAGACTGAAGAAGTCTTTGTATGGTTTGAAGCAGTTTCCTAGACAATGGTATAAGCATTTTGATTTGTTTATGATTAATTATGGTTATTTGAAAAGTAGTTATGATTGTTGTGTGTATCATAAACAATTGTCTGATAAGTCTTTCATTCACTTATTATTTTATGTTGAGAGCATGCTTATAGCTGCTAAAAGCATGGTTGATGTTGATTTGATGAAAACTCAACTTAGAAATGAGTTTGAGATGAAAGACTTAGGTGCTGCTAAGAAAATTTTGGGAATGGATATTTACAAGAATAGCAAAGCTGAGAAGTTGTACTTTTCCTAAAGAAAGTTCATTGAGAAGGTTGTTGACAGGTTTGGAATGTCTAACTCCAAACCTGTAAGCACGCCGTTGGCGATGCATTTTAAACTTTCAACTTCTCTATCTCCCCAGACAGATGAGAATGAACAGTACATGACAAGAGTTTCTTACTCTAGTACTGTGGCAGTATTATGTATGCCATGGTTTGTACCCATCCAGAAATTTCACAGGCAGTGAGCGTGGTTAGCAGGTACATGTCTAAGCTTGGTAAAGTTCACTGGCAGGCAGTGAAATGAATTCTGAGGTACTTGAGGGGAACCTCACATGTTGGCTTATTATTTGATAGAAATGTTGATCTTAGTTCTAATGTTGTTAGATTTGTTGATTCTAACTATGTTGGGAATTTAGACAAGAGAAGATCATTGACAGGCTATGTTTTCACATTGTGTAGTTCTGTAATTAGTTGGAAAGCAACACTTGAATCAGCTGTTGCTTTATCAACTACAGAGGCAGAATACATTGCAGCAACTAAGACTGTCAAGGAGGCCATTTGGGTGAAGGGGCTAATCAGTGACTTAGGTCTTCAGCAGGAGGGGATGACAGTGTTTTGTGATAGCCAGAGTGCTATACATTTGACCAAAAATCAAATGTATCATGAGAGGACAATGCACATTGATGTCAGGTATCATTTTCTCAGAGAAGTAGTTGCAGATGACATTTTCTCAGAGGACAATACATTTTCTCAGAGTGCTATTCAGAAGATTGTTACTTCAGAGAATCCAGCAGACATGATAATAAAGCAAGTTGCAGTACACAAGTTCAAACTCTATTTGGACTTGATTGGAGTTCGAGGTTTTCATATCCCTTAGGAGATTTTGATAGGGTTGGTTTCTTTTGTTGATTTGGGTTCAGTGAGGCTTGTGAGTATTCAAACCAATGTGGAGATTTGTTGAGATATGGCTTGAATACACGCCTCCCCTGCACTCTCGCTCGAGTGAAGTATTCCCGCTCGAGCGAGAGTCCAACTCTAGAGTTCGCTTGACCTTCGCTCAACATCCAGCTCAAGCAAAGTGCAACCTGAGAGTTCGCTCGACTCTCGTTCAACATCCTGCTAGAGTGAGATTCAGGCAAAGACTTCGCGAGACCCTCGTTTGCACTTTTCTGCTCGAGCAAGATTGCATAAATATAAATATCGCGATCACTTTTATGCTTTCGTCCCATACGAACTCCCACACCCTTGTTTTCGCCCAACGAACAGAACATCCTCCCAGATCACTTTTTCCTCTATTTCTTGAGTGTTTAAGTGCAAACAGGTGAGAATTGAGTGTGTACACGTGAGGTGAGTGTTTTCTGTTGTAAGAATCTATTAATTCTCTCTCTCTGTACTCCATTTGATTATAGTGATATTTTGAGACCAACTCCACAATGGATGTAAGTTCAGTTAAGCTGAACCACTTAAATCTGGTATTTTGTATTGTCTTTTGTATTTTATTTCTCTTAATTCCTACCGTTGTATTTAATTTCTTATTTGTGTTGTTTTTTTTATCGGTTTATTCCCAACACAGACACCACTCCTAACCTCACTTATATCGCACAATTATTGAAGGGGAAGTCACCTCCCACTAGCTAAGTAACGCTGCACTCACGTGGGTTTTAGAAACTGATGGATTTGAGGGCTGTCAAATGTTTCGAGAAAATACCTTGAAATAACTCAAAAAGCATCGAGTGTGGTTTCCCAAAACCTGTATGAATCCAAACGAACGTGTGAATGAAAGATGATTTCTCATGGGGACAAACACACCATTACAGTGACCAAAAGAGACAGCCATGTCTCCTTCCAAACCAACATGCAATAAAAAAATTTTGCATAATCCAACCACTGAGATTGTAGACATAAAGCAGAAGCAAACCTGTTGCTATACTCCTTCCTTAGGCCGCAAACGTGTGCATTGGACATCAGCGGTACGTAAGAGGGCACAAAAAAGAGGCCCAATTTTGAATGTATGCATTATCAATCTGATTAATTAGATGTGATATCATAAAGTTACAACTCATTTATAATTATTTCGTAATTTCATTATATGATAATATATTTTAATTCAAACCAATCAAAACCAAAACAAAATTCAAGGATTTTTTTAAGGAAATTTAATACTTAATTAGATTTTTGTGTAAAAGTGTGTAACAGTAGTATTTAGACCTCGTCCTCATAATGTGTAACAGTAGTATTTCATTTCCTTGTATATTTTTCCTCACATTTAATCTTCCATGTTTCCTTGTACGGCCCTTAACTTACGGCTGATTACTTGTACAACTGCACGATTATACTTTAAATACACATAGCCACCACCTACGATTATCAGTGTGGTAAGATTTCTCAATTCCATCTTATCACTATAACAAATAGGGCCTTTTGCGGCTAATTTTTTTATTGCAGTTAAATTATTGTAGCAAAATATGGTTTTTGTTATAAAACTAAAAAGAAAACTACTACTATTGCAAGAGAAATGTAAAAGAAACTCTATGAAACTTTCTTCATTCTCTATGTTTTCTTATGAATTTCATTACAACTGAAACCCATATTTATAGGCGTTGAAATTACTATGCAAGTTACTATGCAAGTCACTATGCAAGTCACTATGCAGATTTTAAAATAATAGTGGTGGGGTCATTCACATAATTTTTAGTGGTGGGACAGGGGGGCGGCTGCCGACGTTCGTTTATAACACTCCCCCTTGAATGACCACCCATAAAGAATCTGCCTCGTTAAAACCTTACCAAGGAAAAACCCAGTGGGAAGAAAAACCAATAGCGAAGGAAAAAGAGTACAGTCTCTTTATGTATCCACAAGTGCTTTAAGATTGCCTCATTAAAACCTTGCAAAGGAAAACCCAATGGGATAAAACCTTAGCGAAGGAAAAAGAGTACAATCAGCACAAGTCTTCAGGAATTTTACTCCCCCTGAAAAGTGCATGACGATAGATTTTTAAATCTTCACATTTTAATATTCTGCACAATTTTCTTGAATGTCGCAGTTAGTGATGTCTTCGTGAATAAATCTGCCACATTATCACTTGATCGTATATTTGATATATCCTCCTTTAATTTGAGTGATACAAGCAGCATTATCTTCGTATAAAATTGTTGAGTCATTGATCTCAGCCAAATATACTCTCGACTTGTTTCATGAATTGCAATAATCTCTGAGTGATTTGAAGATGAAAAATAATATCTGATTGACAAACTTAATAGAAATCTGATACCTGCAATAATACTTAAATTCCCCCTGATAATATGCGTTAGTGTTTCAAATAATAAGCAAATATGATTTCAGTATATATAACAAGTTAAGAATTCAAACACGATCTCCAACTAAATAATGAATGAGAGAGAGTATGATAATATTTTCATCTAAAATTTTCTCCCCCTCATTCGGTGTTATTAGGAAGAACTTGTTTATATGCGGCGGAAATAACATTGGAAACCGTCAATGTATGATAAAAGCTGTAAAAGTTTTGAGATTTAATATTATCGATTCGGCGGAAAATCAAATCCGCTTGACATTGTGGACAAACAAGATCTTGAAGAGATTTGAAGGCTTCGGGTTGTTGTTTAAATATAACCAATTTTACCATTGGTTTATTCCAGCAAAAAGATTTCGCATTCCTCATAGATTCAGCTGTTGTTCATCCAGAACGATATTATGTCTGATAGAAATTCTAATGTCCCAGATTTAAACCACGAACCTTTTATACCTCAACCACTTATATTTTCTCCTGAGACTGTAAACACCATGATAGGAGCAGAGATATATCTTTCTAGTAAATCTGATCCTGAAATTGTTGCAGCATTAAGAACCCTCAGTGCCCAATATGCTGCCTCTCTTACAACCATGTCTCAGAGGCTATTGGCGAGAACGAGTGAGGTTGATCATCTTAAAAATCAAATATCTGAATTGTATCAAACGCTTGCAACTAAAGATAGAAAAAATAAAGATTTAAAACAAGAAAACAAGGAGCTGAAGAAACTTGTAGACTGGTATTCTCGTGACCTGAAAATACGAGTAGAAGAGCTGGAACGAGAAAGAGCTCAGATACAAAATCAACAACAGTAGCTAACGGCAGAGGTTCAGCGTTTACAAGAAAATAGGGATAGCTGTAATTAATCTCGCTGGCTTTTGAAATTATGCATCCAGCATATCTTGTAAAGTGAGATTTGAAGAGATGATGGTTTGTCTTGTTCTTATTTCTATTTCTATAAGAACCGTCTTTAGTTTCATTTAGTACGCATCAAATCTTCTTCTCATATCTATAATTCATCTGTATTTGTATTCTTATTCTACAAATTTCCAATGGCTCATCAATTTCCTTTTACTATTTCTCACAATCAACATATGAGGTATCCTTCACCTTAATTACAAGTTGATCCTGCATCTTCCGCAGGTGCAATGTTGCAGCAAGCAAATGATCTGGCTAATAAGTCAGATCGTGAAGCTGTTTATGAGCTGGTGACTCTCGGCACCCGATACTCCTCCTCTATTGTTGGATTTTCCAACCGATTACAATCCAAAAATCGTGAGATTGAGGAGCTTAACGAGAAGGTTTCTGTACTTCAACAATTCGTTCAAGAGTCTGACAAAAAAATTGCAGACTTAAAGCAAGAAAATAAGGATTTAAAATCCTTACTTGCCTCTTCATTTCGATTGCCTAATCCTTTAGATAAGGATGGTATGTTGCTTTATGAAAAGCAAATGCATTTGAGAGATAAGGCTAGAAGTCTCAAATTCTTGTAACTCATCTATGAATTGAATAATAAGATCTTTCCTTTTCAAATGCATTTCTTGAATTTATAGCAACCCTTGTGATCTTTTCAAGAGTTCTAACAAAGTAAATCATCAACGTAAACTGTAATAATGGCAAATCCGAATTTTGATAAAACACATGGACATATAGGATTATTCTTAAATCCTTCTTTCCATAGATACTTGTTGATTCAATTATACCACATGCGTCCGGATTGCTTTAACCCATATAAAAATCTTTGAAACTTTATAAAGTACATACTCCTAAATGTACTTGGATTAGATGCTTTAAGTATCGTAATAATCTAATGATGCTTATAAATATGCAGTGACCACATTTATTAACTGCATATCTAATCCTTTTGTAATAACCAAATCAATTAAAAATATGAATGTGATTGCATTCATACCAAGGAAATATGTTTCCTCATAATTGCTCGGGTTTCTATTGGAAACCTTGTGCGACAAATTATACCGCATAATTTCATTTCGCATTACGCTTTCGTATAAATACTCACTTATATCTGACAAATATTACACCCTTTGGTGTTTGGACAACAGGTCCAAATGCATCTCGCTTCATTAGCGAGTTTAATTCAGTTTTAATAACTGCTTTCCATTTTGGCCAATCATTTCTACGTCGACATTTTTCGACGATTTTTGGCTCACTTTTTTCATTACTTCTGGTAATATCAAGTGTTATCATATATATTGTCGACAACAGTTTTATTTCTATCCATAAATTTTCCAGTACTCATGAAATGTATTGAGATCTCATTGTTCCTCTCCAGGGAAAAACATTTCATGAAACACCTCTACTGGAGGTTCCTCTTCAGGAGGTTTATACTCTTCAGGAGTTTTCTCTTCAGGAGTTATACTCTTCAGCAGTTACACTCTTCAGGAGTTACCTTTTCAGGAAGTTTCCTCTTCAGGAGGATTATATTTTATACAGAAAATACGGTCTCTTCATGAGCACAGATTTTTATTTTTCTTGTGCACCAATAGGTTTTCAACACTTCAGGTGTATCTTAGACTCATTTATTGCTTAAGCATTAACAGCAGTAATATATGATTTTACAACACTTTTAGTGTCAGTAAATATATCATGTAATTGATTTGCAACACTTTGCAGATAAATAATCCTCTGAACTTCTGGTTCACATTTATTTGTAAGAGAATCAAATTTAAACAGGGTTTTATTATCCCAAGTAATTTCTTGTCGTGCTTCAGGCACTGATATTTCATTATTTTAAAACATGATGAAATATTAATAAGCTTATATATAAAAACTTAGTATAAGTAAATCAAGTGCTTGGCCGTACAACATGTATGTGACTACTGTTTAGTCATATTACATCTATGACAAACATCTTCATCTTTTTATGAAGAATTATTCTGAGGGCCTTTACCCTTCTCTGAGTTTGATCACTTCTGGTGATACGATATATTTTTATCATCTTTAGTGTTGTCGCTTTTAGGACCAACACTTCTATAATTTTTCTACCACGTCTACGCCCTTAGTTCCCGTTCACTTCTGGGAATTGTGTAAATTCGATATCATTAATAGGACGTAACTAGTATAACAAAAACTCATTATTTAGCTCAATCACTGGAAGACAAAACAAAAGTTTAGAATATTTGTTGAACTTTCACTCTCGATATTGCTACTGCAGGAGTACATTCGAGGTATGAAAAATAATGTCTTCTTTTATATATCATCATTAGTGACATTTTCACTGTATAATTTTAATATTGAGCTGATTTTAAAGAGTGCAGAATATTCAATACCACTCTTAAAATCTTGCAACTTCAGGTGCAATAAATCATAATAATCTTTTGAGAGGATTACATCTTCTGGTGTTTATATCACTCTCTTAATTTATTTCACACAGTAAGATGATTTTTCATCATGAGATACATAGCACGGTCTTTCAGGGATACATGGTTTTCTTCTATGATTGTATCTTTCAAGTTCATCATCATATCCAAATAGATCTCATCAAGGATCTGGATAAATAACATTTTCAGAAATATCAATAGTAATAAATCTCAATATTTGACATTATATTACAAAAATAAATATGTGAATTTAAAAAATATATTCACATTATCATGAGAATAAAATTAAAATTTTATCAAGTAATATTCAGAAATATTACCTTTAATATTTATCTCAAGGACTGCAAATAATATATTGAAAAACTTACTTGAAATAGAAGACCACTAGCTTCAGTATTGGTAGAACCTCGTGCTGATAACGTGTTATAAAACTAAAAAGAAAACTACTACTATTGCAAGAGAAATGTAAAAGAAACTCTATGAAACTTTCTTCATTCTCTATGTTTTCTTATGAATTTCATTACAACTGAAACCCATATTTATAGGCGTTGAAATTACTATACAAGTTACTATGCAAGTCACTATGCAGATTTTAAAATAATAGTGGTGGGGTCATTCACATAATTTTTAGTGGTGGGACAGGGGGGCGGCTGCCGACGTTCGTTTATAACAGTTTTTTCACAAGATGTATTTCCTAAAAAATAAACAGTGAATTGATCAATAATGCCATCCAGTTCCTGCAACATAAAGTTGCCACAAATAATATTTGACATTTCAACACAATTATCGGCAACAATGGTATTTGTTATGTTGAATAATGGTCATCACTATTGTGAATTCCATCATTATAACATCTACGCTTTTTAATGACAATTCATAGTTGCCGTAAAGGTAAGTTAATCTACTATCTTTATTGTCATTATACTTATAAATTCTCATATTCAACTATCTCCCTCCTGAAAATCGAATTCTCTCTCTCTCGACTCCGCACGGTTTTTTCATGGATTCTCCATTCCTCGCGCCACCGTCGTCAGCCCCCAACCTCACCGTCGGCCACCATAAACTCTCCTCACGCCGGCGACCATATCCTAATCACCACAACACTCACGACAACCCACCTCATTCCCAAGCGATCCCTTTCTGAAATGGGTTTCCACATGAACTCCCCACCACCGTGTGGCTCCTATCGCCTCCATACGCCAACCCAGCTGCCACCAACGACCTCCCCAAGCCTCCTTACACCTCCCCCTTCCCACACGCAACCCTTAGCTCCTCCACTCTCCCCCACACAAGGACCATCTCCCACTGGTTTCCTCCACCTTGCAGAAGGACCAAAATACTGGCAAAACAGATTAGTGAATATTACAATAAATTCTACGAAATAGAAATCCACATTTGAACCTCGACTATGTTTTGGTGGAAGAAATTGGTATTTAGCATCAACTAATAATTGACAATATTTACTCAATTGCTGCACAAATAGTGGTAGATAAAGCACAAACTACAATTTCATTCCACAAATGAGAGGTCAGTAAAAGAGATTTTTCAACCATTTTATTTGCCAGTATGCTACTGATTTCCAGGAATCTGAGATGTGGCATTTGTGTTTAGGATGACTAGATAAACACTATGACACATGAGATTGTTCATCGATATAAATTTATTTCTGAGGGAACATTTTGCAACCATACACGATTATTGAAAATGAAAATTAGTGAGAAACCATGTTGATTTTAAACCTCTTTTGTGGCAACATTATAGTATGGGAATACATCATCTAGGTCCATTAGTAACAGTCTTAAGATGGTATTTCTAGTAGAATATTAGTTCATTTGTGACAACAGGAATTGCCGCAATAAAGCTTTTATTTTTTGCAAAGCAACATGTCACCAGTTTGAAGTGAAAATTGGCATTTTTTTTATTTACAAGCGTGCTACCATCTTATTTTGCCAGTATTGATAGAATAACGGCAACATTTACTGGTTATTATGGCAAAACAAACGGCGGGAAAAAGCTGATTTTGTTGCAGTGGATTATTGCTTTTCTACTTGATACCAGAGCAACAAACTTGTCTTCCGCATCTATCAGTGTTGGCAATTTTGTCACGTTATGACTCAAACTAGAAAACTACTCCCTGTGGCGTGAACAAGTTCTCGCCTGAGTCGAAAGTGAAATGGAGAGAGAATCCTTTGTTGTTTGTTTATTTATTAATATCATTCTTACGTCTTGGATGGTAAAAATGTTTCATCTCATCATTACAATTTTTTCCAATTCCTATATAATATAATAAAAAAATTCAATTTTTTCAAATTTCAAAACAATAATTTTATTAAAAAATAGTATTCTAATAATATTTTATACATCTCACTATCCAAACCGAAGTTACTTTTGTACAATTGGGGTTTAATTCTTATGTTATGAGAGAGAGAGAGAGAGAGAGCGCAAAACCCCATCTGAAGCCAATGGCCTGAAAGAAATTTACCAACGATGTACAACCAATCATTACTACGGGTTGTACAACTATGGTACGGTACCCACACCTTCACAGGATAATGACTATAATTTGTCTTTTGGCTCCTCAATTAGTGCTGCTTCATGCTTGCTAATAGTGAAACCCACATGAAATCAGATAAGATAACTCAAGACTGTAGAGTGGAAAAAAAACTTAGGCGTGCTTGGTGGTCCCAAATGTTGCTTATTTAAAAAAGTTGTTTTACGATGATCACATGGTTGATTAAGCACTTTTTCTCTCTCCCAAGAGGCAAAAAGTAATGGCTTAGATTTTCCAAACAGAAAAGACTAAAAGATATAATGTATAAAACAGGATCCCTTTCAATGATAAATGTACTACTTAGAATTGTGTATATAAGTGGTTCTTGGATGAATATTCTGTTGGGATCGGCAGAAGCTCACAAATAATATGGAGACTAGAATTTAACGTGATTCGGCCAAGATTACCTACGTCCACACAGAGAAAAGAAAATTCCACTAATAACCAGTGAAATACAGAGAATATTTTAGGGAGGAGATCACACCCTCTCAACTCGCCTCTCACTTCTCTCAGAGCTCAACAAGCTCTCTCTTTCTCTCCTTACATCTCTCATACCACGCCCATTTGTTTCAACCCTCGTTTCATGTATTTATAGGCAAACAAATAAGTGTGAACGTGTAAATGACGGTGGAATTCCGGCGCCTCAATCCAGCTCCTTCCGTTCGGCGCCTACCATTCTAGAAACCTCCAGCTTCTTATCATTTGCGTGTTGACTTGATTATTCCAGCAATCTCCCCCTCAACACCAAATGGAGGATGTTCTGACATCTTTTAATTCAAGGTATCTATTCAAACTATGTCTTCACATAGCTCTTGTGAGATTACCTTTGTTAGCATGTCGTCAAATTCTCTTTCTCATGGATCTTCACAAACTTCAATAGCTACTGATCCATCACCTCATATATCCAATGATAGCGAATCACATTGTGACCCAAGTCAAAAGCTCTTTTGACTTTCACAATACACTTTGTACTCCTTGATTGAACCATGTCTCTTGGAGAAACCGCTTTAACCACAACATCTCTTTCGTTGTGAATAAAGCCACACATGCCTACAGTCTGGACTGTCTTAATATAGCTCCCCCTGTAAATGTGTAAATGAATCTTGATGTAGATCTTCCATCAAGATCACCAGCCGTATCAGCTTAACCTTCCAAAACTGGATCCGCTCCCCCATAGTACAAAGTTGATGTACCTTTGCGGTACCTAAGAATCAACTTTACTGCTCTCCAGTGTTCTTTCTCTACATTTGAAAGAACACTACTCACTATTCTCATAGCATAAGTGATGTCAGGTCTGATATACACTACTTGTGTACATAGGACTTCCTACTGCTGAAAAGTAAGAACTGCAACCATCTCTTGAATATTTTCTAGCTCCCCCTCATCTGCCAATTGTGCAGATTCTAATGGAAAAGGAAATTGCTCCCCTTACTCAATGCTTATTCCTCCATTGTCAGCTTTCTCTTTTTTTTTTTTTTTTTTTCGGAGTCTTCCTGTCTATCTTCAGTATTTGAGGCAGGCTGCGGTGGTAGGGGATTAGTGATTGATTCGGGAACACTTGTAGTTCCTTCTTTTGATCCTGTACCGTTGCTATACAACTGGTCTTCATGGAACATGTTGTCCTTGCTTCTGAAGAACCTTCTTTGCTTCAGAATCCCATAACCTATATCCAAATTTCAGTAAGCTCAAATAGATCTTCACTATTCAAAAGATCTTTCATCTGGGATCTCCACAGTGCGTAATTTGTAGATGTTAGCTTGATCATCACATCTGCTCTTGAGTCCTCCATCAGTTTGGCTTTAATCTTTGATTTGAGTGACCTTTTCTCAACGTTCAGAGTTGAATCTCAACAAACGGAGCTCACCGTTGCGTCCAGAACGGTGGAAAACCTTGGAAATGACTCTTGTCTCGTTCCAAACCGATCAAAATTGCGCCAAAAACCTGAAAAATAAAAAAAAACGAAACATTCCTTCGTCTGCTGGAATATTCCCCATTGTCCACTGGAATATTCTCTCCGGCCACCGGAATATTCCCTCCAGTACCGGAATATTCTTCCAGTCACCAGAATATTCTTGCAGGCGACGGAATATACCGATGGAATATTCCTTATCCGTTGGGTTGCTGTAGCGGGTCGAAAACCGGGTCAAACTGGTTTGGGTCGGATCACCCGGATTTAACGGTCGGAGCTTGTCTTCTTCACTATGCGCGCGTGTGGTGCGTGGGTCCCGTGGCCGTCGCCGAGTCGGCGCGTGTGGAGCGTGTAGCTTCGTCCGGTGTCCGTTTGAGACGAAATTTTCACCAAAATTTTCGTCTTGACCTGAGGAATCTGATGGTATCCTCCAAACTTGATTTCGATCAAGTTTAAAAATGGGTCTCTCACGAAAATTCACAAATCCGGCCTCCTACCGGCTCTGATACCACTTGTTGGGATCGGTGGAAGCTCACAAATGATATGGAGACCAGAATTTAACGTGGTTCGGCCAATTTAGCCTACGTCCACACACACAAAGAGGAGAATTTGTATTAAACAACAAACCAATTATTTACAATAGTTTCTTTCTTCTAATCTCTCTAACGGACCTCACCTCCGACTCTCTGCATCTCATTACAATCTTACATGTATTTATAGGAGAAATAAATAATGTGAACATGTAATGACGGTGAAATTCGAAATTCCAGCGGCCTACATTTTTAGGCGGCGCCTACCTTCCAGCTGCTTCTATTCGGTGCCTAACTTCATCTTCCAGAAACCTCCAGTTTCTTCATTTGCATGTGTTGATTTCTAACATATTCTTCAATTATGAGAGCCTCAAGTAACATCTATATTTTGATTTAACTTATAGCTTGTAATTAGGATTAGGGAAGTGTGCATTTATGCGTGGAGGTCATGTTTATCATTTGCTTGGGAGAAGAAGGGTCAATATCGTGGAAAACATAATCAAATTTTCTTTTTCATCTTCATCTTCATTTTTTGTTTATTTTGGGTAATATGATTTCATAGCCTAAGTTTATTTTAATGCCCAATTACTAGTTGGTTATAAAAGTGCAGTTTTTTTTTTTAATTCTTTTTAACATTTTACTTGGCAAGAGCACACATGTGCTTCAGATGCAGCAACCAAAGCATTATTTCTCTTGTAAGGTTTGTGTTCCTGTCAAAGTAATAAGCATTATTTGTCTAGGAGAGTGTGACTTTGATCCTAGCACCAGTTTTCATTATCTTAAGTAGAAAGGACAAAGATTGCAATCCCAAGACCACCCAAAACAGCTTCTGAATTCTACATTGTTAACTCTGAAAAGCATATATCTATATGAAATGCAAATCAAAGCTAGAATTTCTGTACAAAATTCATTGTTGTTGTAAGCTTATAATAAAGTAAACTATATTTCCTTTTCAATACAGGGGAATTTATTCCCTGATTAAATGCCATTAATTGTTGGGTTTCACTTTCACCATCAATGGGTCTATTGACTATCACAGCCAACACCAAACATAAGGATTGGTCCACATGTTCTTTGCTTTGGTCAGAATGATGGGTTTTTGTTCAAAATTGTAGCAATCATATAGTGCACAAAATAGTAGTAGAAAAACAGAGGATATGAGGAGTACATCAAAAAAATAAAATAAAAAGAGAGAGAGAGAGAGAGAGAGAGAGAGAGAATCTTTTGGTCTTCACCGTTGCAAGCCCGCAAGCCAAGCTCGAGGGAATATTTAATTTTTGAATCAAGATTAAAGAATCACTCAAATAAAATCTTATATATATTCGTATATATATATATATCTAATCGCAGCGAACCTTACCTATAACAAAGAAAGGGAAATTTATAAATAAGTTCTTCCCATTATTCTAAGGAAGCTCATCCACAGGGGCGGACCCACTTGTAACGTTGGGGGCTATAGGCCCCCAAAATTCTTCAAAAAATTGATATATAATATAGAAATATATATTTACATATATATAATATTAAATTATCCCTTAAATTATAAAAAAAAAATTAAAATTTGCCCCTCCAAATTTTCATTAAAATTTTTTTCCCAAATGTCAATACATATATAATTTTATTATAACTTTTAACTTTATTAAAATTCAAATTTTGACTCACCTAGTTTCAGAATTACTTTAAGAATCTAATTCTAAAAAAAATATGATTATAAATTTATATGATTGTCAAAATTAATTAATTATACTTACTTATATAGTTTCACTCTAACTTGATTGTATGATTATGAGGTATACTTCGTTAAAAATCTAACATCGATATATCAGTAGTTATTAGAAATTTTTTATATTTATTCTTGATCCATAATTTTTTTAAATCAAAAAATAATATGAACAAGTAAAAAAATTGATTTTTTTTAAAAGGACGTAGATAATTCAAAGAGTAATACGTTTAGAGAGTTTGACAACGAAAAAATGTGATACTTCTATCATATCCTTTTAAAATTTATATATAGCATACATTTTATCAATCGCCCTCCAAATACAAAATCTTGATTCCGCCCCTGCTCATCAATACCTTTTTCTTGTTTCCAAGCATGCACACCAATCATATATATATCCTAGCAGTTCATAAGATTCTAAAATTTGTTTATTTCATTTTGAGTAGGACAAAGATGCTAGGGATGATCCAGATAAATTTAAATGACACACTGACAGAACACAAAACATCCTAACAATAGACAAATCCAGATCCAGCCACATATGTTGCTTGTTTCCTCAGTTGTGGGAGTGAAGCTGTAGTCAAGGGTATGACATTTGGTTTCCTGCGAGAGAGAAATTCTTGGGACACACATTTCATTGTAGGCCGAGACTTTGGTTAAGTGTGAAGGCATGCAAATGCTATTGTAGCAACAAGCAAGATGTCCTGTCCAATTAGACGATCTGGAGGTGGCAGGCATTGGTCTAATATTTCGTTTAGCATCACATTTTGAAATGATGGTAATGATGATAATGATAATGAGGACAAGAGTTCGCCAGATATCGTCCCATTAATACTTCTAGTGCCACCACTCCAAAACTATACACATCGCATTTTTCAGTAACCGTCATCGTATAAGCAAATTCTGTAGAGAGAAAAAACAAAACAATGAGAACGACTAAAGATGATCAAAACGGCCAGATGTCCCATAGAAATTGCATTGTGAAAAGGAGTGTTTGCAATTGTGTAGGATTCTATACAAAGAATAATGGTCAGTAATATTTTTGATCCATTTCTTCATCATGGCTTCTCGTAGGCCAGTTAAATCATTAATTTTATTTTAAATATATGCTCTATATAAGCTTCAAAGCATAAAGTTTTACTCATGTGAAGCCTCGCCCTCAACTATTCCACTATAAATATAGATTGAATTATTTAGGAAGAAATATTATTAAATGACAATGGCATATTATTTACATATCTGATTTCTGTAATGAAACAGTAGTCTTCTACTTTTTCTAATTCATGTTTTTTTCTCAAGATATGCCCTTTTGTCTTCGCTAGAGTAATCTGTCTAAAAGAAATACAAGTTTTTTTTTTAAATTAACTTTTCTCAAATATTTTAAAATAGAATTTTTAGAAATTATATAATATGATATTCTTAATTGATATCTTAGATTTTTCAGCTAGCTCGCACGTACATTAATATTATTCGATCAGATCTAGCTGGGACTAGTATTATATGATTTTTTAATCATGAAACTTTGATTATAGGAAACTACCATATATATTATTATATTATTGCTAATTGCAAACAATGCATGTATATTCTCATTATCCACTCTCCAAATGTATTATTATTAAATAATATATACGATTATGCTAAACATATTAAATGAAGAACAAATATATCTAAGTTTATAATTTATCAGTATTGGGATTTTAGATTATATTACATGTCTTTTTAGCTTTATCAACTTAATATCCTTTTAGCTTAATTAGTGATAATGATTCATACATAAATTGTAAATCTGACAAAAAAAAATAAAGAAAATTAATCTTGAAAAATGTTTAAACACATGACTAGTAATGGAATAATTATATTCAGTAATCTTAATTAAATAAATTAACTAACATTGGTGGAGTAGAAATAATCAATTAACAATATTTTACCTGGAGCAATATAACCATAAGTGCCAGCAACCAATGTTTGATTGGAATAGTCAGGATCAATGAGTTTAGCAGTTCCAAAATCAGATATAAAACCACGAAATTCGAAGTTTAGCAAAATGTTGTTGGATGATATATCCCTATGGACAATTGCTGGGATGCATTCATGATGCATTTAAGATAAAGCGTGTGATGTGCCTTTGATGATGTTTACTCTCTTGCTCCAATCTAGTTCCATAGCTTCATGAACATTTCTTAGGACACAAAACAAGCTTCCCTTTTTCATGAATTCATAAATTAAAAATCTGCATCTTTTATGTACACAGAACCCATGCAATTTTACAATATTTTGATGTCGAATCTCTGTTAATACCCTCACCTCATTTATAAAACTCTTATAAAAAATTGGATTCTCAACCTCTCTTTGATGAAGTTTCTTTAAGGCAACCACATTTCCGCTTGGTAACTCTGCTTTGTAAACGCTACCATAACCACCAGTTCCAATGCAATATTTGATGTCAAAATCCTCGGTTGCTTCAATAATGTCTTCATATGCAATATGTCCATCATAATTCCATATTGAGAAAATGTGTCCATTCTTTGATCCGCTAGATTCAATCTGATTTTTCTTGAACACACAACGAGACAACAGAATACCCCACCAATAACCAAGAATCCGAGAAAAGTGGCAATGGGAGCAATAATTTCTATTTTGGTTATGATTGATTTTTTGTTTTTGGGACATGCAGGGAAAATCTTGAATTGACCGCATAAATCCTTATTCCTAATTAATGAGTAGGAGTCATGATACTTGTCAAAACTGTTTGGAATTCGACCCTTCAACGAATTGTGTGACAAGTTAATTTCTCCTATATTAATGAGAGAAGGGGGGATATGGCCTGTAAGATTATTGTAGCTAAGATCCAAACTATAGATCCATGCATATCCAAAACTAGTATCCCCGCCTAGAGTGGAAGGAATTAGACCGACGAGCATGTTTGAGGAAAGGTTTAAAGAGAGCATCCCTATTTCGGCTATTTATGGATCCATTGACTTTGTTTCCATTAAGATCTAAATATTTCAAATTAGTTAAATGACCTATAGTGGTAGGGATTGGACCAACAAGCATGTTCGAACTAAGGAATAAATCAATCAGATTTTTCAGCATCCCTATTTCGAGAGGAATGGATCCATTGATTTTGTTTCCACTAAGGTCTAAATATTCCAAATTAGTTAAATGACCTATAGTGGTAGGGATTGGACCAACAAGCATATTCGAACCAAGGAATAAATCAGTTAGATTTTTCAGCATCCCTATTTCAGGAGGAATGGATCCATTGATTTTGTTCCCACTAAGGTTTAAACATCCCAAATTGCTTAAATGACCTAGAGTGGTAGGGATTGGACCAACAAGCATGTTCAAACTAAGGAATAAATCGGTCAGATTTTTCAATATCCCTATTTCGGGGGGAATGGATCCATTGATTTTGTTCCCACTAAGTTTCAAGAATTCCAAATTAGTTAATTGGCCAATTGTGGAAGGGATTGGACCAACAAAAATGTTCGAGTCAAGTTTTAAAGAGACCAAGTTCTTTAGCATCCCTATCTCAAGTGGGATGAGCCCCGTAAAGTAGTTCCCACTAAGATCAAGACTGACTAAATTAGGGAACAAAGAGAAGTTGAGTTTCAACTGACCTCCCAAATCATAAGAAGATCTATTAATAGTTGTGACGCTTCCAGCATCATTGCAAGAAATACCATACCAGGAGCAAGCACTTGAAGAATAATTATATGTATTGGGCCAAAACCCAGATGCCAGCAAAGCTTTTTGCTCGTTGTCTCGTTGAAGTTGAAGGGAAGAAGAGGAAGCAGATGCGGCAACATTAACAAGCTGATCAAGAAGTACATTATCTAAACACTTTCCGCATAACAACATCCAGATAGCCCATCCTACTATCGCTATGCAAATATTGGAATGGGATGCTGCTGCCATTTTTATGAGTAATCACCGATTAGAAAAGATACTCTCAAGCTAGAAATAATTTTCATGGAAAGAATCATCCAACATATATATATAAATATATATATATATACTAGGTGAAAGTAACGTGCAAAGCACGTTTGCTTATTTTTTTTTTAAATTAATTTTATTAAAAACTAATTTTTGATTAATAATAACGTAATACTTTTGGGTATAAATTTATTTTTAATTTGATGGTTATTCATAATATTGTAAATAAAAAATAATTATATATTTTCATATATTATAAAAAAAAGTGCATTAATAAAAACAATAACATAGTCCCATAAAAAAATCTCTCATAGTTTTATGATACTTGTTTGAGATTATTTTAATTGTAGGATAATTCTAGAATACCGAAATAGCATTTCACTGGTGAGCAAATATTAAACCTTTTCGGATACAAAAAGGTTTTAAATAATTGTGTTCTATACTCTTTCTTTCACTTTCCTAAAAAAAAGAAATGAAATGAAAATAAAATAAGATATTGACAATAAATAAAATTAATTTTATAACATTGATTAAATATTGACAATAAAAAATACTCTATTTGTTTATTTCAAAAAATTGAGATAGTGAATTTACGAAAATAATGTTATTTATAATATAATGAAAATGTCATTCAGGGAGCATAATGTATTAAATTTGATATTGTTTTATCATATTTAAAAGATGATCCTGTTTTTAATTAAAAAAAATTATCAATAATATATTGTGTATATTCCATAATTTTAGCAAATTTGTCTATAATGAGTTTGATACAATAGTTGTTTATAATGTTATATTATAATTTGTAATATGAGTTTTTAATCTTAAATATTTAAATTTATCGAATATTTTGATACAATTATTGAATATTTTGATATGTGAATAAATGAATTATTCTATATATAGTATATAGTATATTTTAATATTAATTATAAAACATATATAATATATGAATTATATCTATTGGCTGTTTATTTTATATTACTATGTTATTCTTTTTTTTCTCTCTTACTCGGTTTCGGGCCGTTTGTGAGTGGGTGGGTTGGACCCAACCCGCGCCCCTCTATTCAGCACCTCCCCCGGACCCCCAATAAGCAAAACGTTGCCGTTTTGCGAGAAAAAAAAAATTGCGTTGTTTATTTCTTTTTGGATCGTTATGTTAGAAGTAAACAAATAATCTTAGTGTTGGTTATGTCTTGGAATTTACTAAGCTTGGAAGTGTTGCTGGAATTTTTTTTTTTGTTTGAAATTTTTTTTGAAAAATTAATCTGGGTGATGTTTTTCAAACTAACCAGTGTCATACCAGTTCACACAAGAAAAAAAAATACTAAATATTTTGAGTTATTGTTTTGAACACAAAAAAGATGCAATCAACAAAAGATTAGAAAACATAAATAAGTTGGATTAAAACATAAATATAAAAAATAAGAAAATACTTAACTAAAATGTTGTTTCATAATATATATTAGCAACTATGATAAAATGTTGTCTCAAATAAACTAAATAATGTAATAACATGGGAGGAATACCTTGTATTGTGTCAATAAGCTATTCCACATTAGTTATTTGCTTAAGGCTTAGATAAAACTGAGAGAAAAAGGAAATTATAAGAGTAAGAAAATTAATATCACAACCAGATTATAAAATATGTTTACAAACAATGAACAAAATAAGAAAGAGAGAATAAAACTTCAAAATTTCCTGTACGTCCTTAAAGAAAAATTCTCACTTCAGAATTTCCTACACGTCCTCAAAGAAAACTTCTCTGCCTTACCATTTGGTCTTGATTAAATATTACTCACGGCAATAAAGAAGAGCAAGAGCTCATTGGGTTGGGTGTTAACAATTAATTTTATATTAAGTTTATATTTAATTACGGCAGTAAAAGCTTGGAAATTACGTTGTCATTACTTTATTTATATTTGTTTGGTTTTCCAATAGTTAGTGGCTTACTTCATTTGTCTTTGTACCTGCAGGGAGCGCGTGTGCATTAAAGAATATTAAAAACAATTGCCTTTCCAAGAAGAATACAAGGACGGATTGATCCGAATGATCTGAATCTTCCATTATGAAGAATACAGATAGACCTTTAATAGATGGACGTGAATAGTTTTTTTTTTCTTTGAAGTGGATGTGAATAGACTTATTGAAAATAATTGCAAGAGTATTTCTGATTAAATACTGTACGTAACTGTAGTTATTCAATTTCCGATTGTACTATTATTTGCACTTGTTAACGGAGGCAGTTAACAGATTAATAAAATCTAACACTTTCTCTTAAACCAACAAACAGATCTGTTAAAATAAGAAAATCTGTTAGATAGGCTCTTTATATATATAGATAGATATATATAAATAATTTGCTGTCGAAAGGCAATACATTTATTAATTAATTTCCTAGAAATCGACCCTCAAGATTTGTCCGGGCATGCAACGACTCATTGACTAATATTCATGTATTAATCAGAATGGCCACCGACATGCCCAATTGGGGAATTGCCCTAATTAACACACTGAATTTAAAGTAGAAATGACTTCCACATTGACCCGATCGATGATGAAATTAAGAAACGAAACGAAAGGTTTAGAAAACGTACGTACGCGGTAGACTGTAGTGATGCTTCCATTCGCTTTTCCTTTGAACTGCTTTGATCAGCCCTTAATTTCCTCCTTAACAATATTATTCTTTTGCTATAAGCTGATTAAAGTTGTACTAATATTATTATTTTATTAATATTTTTGGGTCAATAATTAATTCATACAGCCAATAATATATAAGATTTAATTAGTTGAAAAGATTGGGAAACCCGCAAGAAACACAGCTCGATTCGAAAAATTATTGCTCTAACGTATTGTTTGGTCTCTACTTTTTTAGTTCTGAATCTTTGATCACTTGTCGACTATAAAAGTCTTCCGCAGTACTGACCTCGTCAAAGACTTCGATGGACGTGGACTAGGCTTTTCTCATCCAACCCCACGTTTATAAATAATAGAAATTGAAAGCACGCATTTTGTCTGATAAATTAAATGAAAGAAAGATATATTAAAAGCAGAAATGTTAAGACAGTAAATAAAAGAAAATAACAAGGTCGAGGAAATTCTTACCTACTTCATACGATCTCATGAGACGACGAGTTTTCCTCCTCAGAGAATAAGCCATTCCAAGTAATTATATATATTCCTTACGCAATGTATTATATGATTGGTTAAAATAATTATTTTATTTTGAAAAAATAAAGCAGCCAATCATGAATCATATTAGTTGAATGTGTAAAACAATATATAAAAGTGACTTCAAATAAAAATTTTATTTAAAAAATTTGTTGTTTAATAGAGTTCACGTGTTACATGGAAGGGTATTTATCCAAAATTATATGCACACTTAAACCGTAAACGAAAGGTCTAGAACACGTCCGTGGTAACTGGTAAGGATGCTTCCTTTCGCTTTAGCCTTTTCCTCCTTAACAATTTTATTCTTTTCCTATTAAATTGATTAAGTTGTACTAATATTATTATTTTATTAATATTTTTGTATCAGCAATTTATTCATGCAGCCAATAATAAGATTTAATTAGTACATATTTGAAATTACGATAAGAAATATTATTTTTAATTTAAAGTTTATAATTTAAAGTTTAATATAATAAGTTATACTTTTAAAAAATTATTTACTATTTGAGATCGATATATCTAAGGTATTTTTTAGAGTTAGTTACTATCATTTTTAAAAATATATAATTATTTACAGGAATTTTTTGATAAAAAGATTTTAATTTAGTATTTTTTTTAAAACTGATATTTAGTTTTTATAATCGCCTAAAATACTTTTTTATCAAACACTTCATTACTTTTAAATATACTTTTAATTCTTTAAAAATATTTTTTAAATTTTAAAACGCAACCTAAAAAATGGACGGAGTTGGAAATTTTGGGCAAGAAACAGACTTCCGCACTGAACCCGTCAAAGACTTCGATGGACGTGGACACTTTTCGGCTTTCGCACCCAACCTTACGTTTGGGGCGGATGAGAAAAAGGACCAAATTTTATCAATTGAAATGGAAATTGGAAAAAATAAAGAAACTCGAAAGGTCAAAGGCATGAGGTGGGAGTGAATTATAACATCTGAAATGATTATTAGATAATTTTTTGAAATTAAACATTTTCAAATTATGATCCCTTGTACAAACTCTGGCCAAAATATCAAAATTTCTTGAAATTGTTTCTACACATATTAGGGGAGATACAGATCATTGTTTAATACAATAAAAACTCCATATACTACACTATTATAATCTCGCGAGATATAATACTACACTATTAACCCTGTTGTAGGGAATTGACGTGCCAATTAAGCAAATTAGTTGGAGAAGAGCAAGATCCATAACAGTTCATCATCGATCCATCGACAAGAGGACACATTAACAAAACCCACACGTACGCGGTTCACATAGGCATTTAGTGTTCGGTTAACTTTAAGTTCTGACAATTCTTGCTCACCTTTTCTTTTTATAACAAGATAATTCAACTCGGAAAGTAGAGACTTTTATCCCTTTTTCACTTTTTTTGGGCTAAAAGACGTTCTCCCAGAAGCAACTCATTCAAGAATACTTTCCAAGTCACTAACGACGTAAAGACTTGGACAAACATACATAGGAATAGAGGTTTATGAGCAGAAAACATCAAGTTATACGAAACCTAAATAGTCTTTTAGAAGTAGCATAAACTCAAAGGATAAGTAGTTGTATGCTTCAATCAATGCCCTAGAAAACTATTGAGTTGTATGTAATTATATAAAAAATAATAATCATACATCATAAAATTGTATATAAAAAATAATATATGTCTATAAATACGTGTAAATATATGTTTATAAATCATCTTACAAAAAATACATATCTAAACATAGAATTAAGTGTTAGTGAAGTGAAAAATTAGAATGGAATTATGTGAGTATTAGAATTTGAGAGAATAATCTCAATACAAATTTTGAAGGCCTAAGTATTGGCGGGACTAATTTTAGTAAAAATCTTGAAGACATGAGAAAAAGTATACTTATTTATATATTATATTAATTTTTTAAAAAGTCCTCCGCAAGCATGCATGTGGTTCCACTCCTGTCTATAATCATCTTTGTTTTAACATGCATAAATCTTATAAATTAAAAGAAAATTACTATTAATGTCACAAATAATTCTTATAAAAGGATCCAACAAACTAACATGACGGATGTTATGAATGTAAATGAACGAACGAAACGGCGCTGCCCCCTGTCCCACCACTAAATTATGTGAATGACCCCACCACTATTATTTTAAAATCTGCATAGTGACTTGCATAGTAACTTACATAATAACTTCAACGCCTATAAATATGAGCTTCAGTTGTAATGAAATTCATAAGAAAATATAGAGAAGGAAGAAAGTTTCAGAGAGTTTCTTTTACATTTCTCTTGCAATAGTAGTAGTTTTTTTTTTTAGTTTTATAACACGTTATCAGCACGAGATTCTACCAATACTGAAGCTAGTGGTCTTCTACTTCAAGTAAGTTTTTCAATATATTATTTGCAGTCCTTGAGATAAATATTAAAGGTAATATTTCTGAATATTACTTGATAAAATTTTATTTTTATTCTCATGATAATGTGAATATATTTCTTAAATTCACAGATTTATTTTTTTAATATAATGTCAAATATTGAGATTTATTACTATTGACATTTCTGAAAAATGTTATTTATCCAGATCCTTGATGAGATCTATTTGGATATAATGATGAACTTGAAGGATACAATCATAGAAGAAAACCATGTGTCCCTGAAGGACCGTGCTGTGTATCTCATGATGAAAAATCATCTTACTGTGTGAAATGAATTAAGAAAGTGATATAAACACCAGAAGATGTAATCCTCTCAAAAGATCATTATGATTTATTGTACCTGAAGTTGCAAGATTTTGAGAGTGGTATTGAATATTCTGCACTCTTTAAAATCAGCTCAATATTAAAATTATACAGTGAAAATATCACTGATGATGATATATAAAAGAAGACATTATTTTTCATATCTCGAATGTGCTCATGCAGTAGCAATATCGAGAGTGAAAGTTCAACAAATATTCTAAACTTTTGTTTTGTCTTCCAGTGATTGAGCTAAATAATGAGTTTTTGTTACACCAGTTACGTCCTATTAATGATATCGAATTTACACAATTCCCAGAAGTGAACGGGAACTAAGGGCGTAGACGTGGTAGAAAAATTATAGAAGTGTTGGTCCCAAAAGCGACAACACTAAAAATGATAAAAATATGTCGTATCACCAGAAGTGATCAAACTCAGAGAAGGGTAAAGGCCCTCAGAATAATTCTTCATAAAAAGATGAAGATGTTTGTCATAGATGTGGTATGACCAAACAGTAGTCATGTACCTGTTGTACGGCCAAGCACTTGATTTATTTATACTAAGTTTTTATATATAAGCTTATTAATATTTCATCATGTTTTGAAATAATGAAATATCGGTGCCTGAAGCACGACAAGAAATTACTTGGGATAATAAAGTCTTGTTTAAATTTGATCCTCTTACAAATAAATGTGAACCAGAAGTTCAGAGGATTATTTATCTGCAAAGTGTTGCAAATCAATTACATGATATATTTACTGACACTAAAGGTGTTGTAAAATCATATATTACTGCTGTTAATACTTAAGCAAGAATTGAAGTCCCTGAAAGACGAGTTGTTAAAACAGCAATAAATGAGTCTAAGATACACCTGAAGCGTTGAAAACCTATTGGTGCACAAGAAAAATAAAAATCGGTGCTCATGAAGAAACCGTATTTTCTGTATAAAATATAATCCTCCTGAAGAGGAAACCTCCTGAAGAGGTAACTCCTGAAGAGTATAAGTCCTGAAGAGTGTAACTCCTGAAGAGTGTAACTCCTGAAGAGTATAAACCTCCTGAAGAGGAACCTCCTGTAGAGGTGTTTCATGAAATGTTTTCCCCTGAAGAGGAACAATGAGATCTCAATACATTTCATGAGTACTGGAAAATTTATGGATAGAAATAAAACTGTTGTCGACAACATATATGATAACAATTGATATTACCAGAAGTAATGAGCCAAAAATCGTCGAAGAATGTCGACGTAGAAATGATTGGCCAAAATGGAAAGCAGTTATTAAAATTGAATTAAACTCGCTAGTGAAACGAGATGCATTTGGACCTGTTGTCCAAATACCAAAGGGTGTAATATTTGTCAGATATAAGTGAGTATTTATACGAAAGCGTAATGCGAAATGAAATTATGCGCTATAATTTGTCGCACAAGGTTTCCAGTAGAAACCCGAGCAATTATGAGGAAACATATTTCCTTGGTATGAATGCAATCACATTCATATTTTTAATTGATTTGGTTATTACAAAAGAATTAGATATGCAGTTAATGAATGTGGTCACTGCATATTTATAAGCATCATTAGATTATTACGATACTTGAAGCATCTAATCCAAGTACATTTAGGAGTATGTACTTTATAAAATTTCAAAGATCTTTATATGGGTTAAAGCAATCCGGACACATGTTGTATAATTGAATCAACGAGTATCTATTGAAAGAAGGATTTAAGAATAATCCTATATGTTCATGTGTTTTATCAGAATCCAGATTCGTCATTATTGCAGTTTACGTTGATAATTTACCTTGTTAGAACTCTTGAAAAGATTACAAGGGTTGCTATAAATTCAAAGAATGCATTTGAAAAGGAAAGATCTTATTATTCAATTCATATATGAGTTACAAGAATTTGAGACTTCTAGTCTCATCTCTCAAATGCATTTGCTCTTCATAAAGCAACATACCATCCTTATCTAAAGGATTAGGCAGTCGAAATGAAGAGGCAAGTAAGGATTTTAAATCCTTATTCTCCTGCTTTAAGTCTGCAACTTTTTTGTCAGACTCTTGAACGAGTCGTTGAAGTACAGAAACCTTCTCGTTAAACTCCTCAATCTCACGATTTTTGGATTTTAATCGGTTGGAAAATCCAACAATAGAGGAGGAGTATCGGGTGCCGAGAGTCACCAGCTCATAAACAGCTTCACGATCTGACTTATTAGCCAGATCATTTGCTTGCTGCAACATTGCACCTGCGGAAGATGCAGGATCAACTTGTAATTGAGGTGAAGGATACCTCATATGTTGATTGTGAGAAATAGTAAAAGAAAATTGATGAGCCATTGGAAATTTGTAGAATAAGAATACAAATACAAATGAATTATAGATATGAGAAGAAGATTTGATGCGTACTAAATGAAACTAAAGACGGTTCTTATAGAAATGGAAATAAGAACAAGACAAACCATCATCTCTTCAAATCTCACTTTACAAGATATGCTGGATGCATAATTTCAAAAGCCAGCGAGATTAATTACAGCTATCCCTATTTTCTTGTAAACGTTGAACCTCTGCCGTTAGCTGCTGTTGTTGACTTTGTATCTGAGCTCTTTCTCGTTCCAGCTCTTCTACTCGTATTTTCAGGTCACGAGAATACCAGTCTACAAGTTTCTTCAACTCATTGTTTTCTTGTCTTAAATCTTTATTTTTACTATCTTTAGTTGCAAGCGTTTGATGCAACTCAGATATTTGAGTTTTAAAATGATCGACCTCACTCGTTCTCGCCAATAGCCTCTGAGACATGGTTGTAAGAGAGGCAGCATATTGAGCACTGAGGGTTCTTGATGCTGCAACAATTTCAGGATCAGATTTACTAGATAGATATATCTCTGCTCCTATCATGGTGTTTACAGCCTCAGGAGAAAATATAAGTGGTTGAGGTATAAAAGGTTCATGGTTTAAATCTGGGACATTAGAATTTCTATCAGACATAATCGTTCTAGATGAACAACAACTGAATCTATGAGGAATGCGAAATCTTTTTTCTGGAGTAAACCAATGGTAAAATTGGTTATATTTAAACAACAACCTGAAACTTTCAAATCTCTTCAAGATCTCGTTTGTCCACAATGTCAAGCGGATTTGATTTTCTGCCGAACCGATAATATTAAACATCAAAGCTTTTACAGCTTTTATCATACATAGATGGTTTCCAATATTATTTCCGCCGTATATAAACAAGTTCTTCCTAATAACGCCAAATAAGGGGGAGAAAATTTTAGATGAAAATATTATCATACTCTCTCTAATGCATTATTTAGTTGGAGATCCTATTTGAATTCTTAACTTGTTATATATACTGAAATCATATTTGCTTATTACTTGAAACACTAACGCATATTATCAGGGGGAGTTTAAGTATTACTGCAGGTATCAGATTTCTATTAAATTTGTCAACCAGATATTATTTTTCATCTTCAAATCACTCAGAGATTATTGCAATTCATGAAACAAGTCGAGAGTATATTTGGCTGAGATCAATGACTCAACATATCCAAGAAAAGTGTGGTATTTTGATAGCTCAACAATTTTATACGAAGATAATGCTGCTTGTATCACTCAAATCAAAGGAGGATATATCAAATATACGATCAAGTGATAATCTGGCAGATTTATTCACGAAAACATCACCAACTGCGACATTCAAGAAAATTGTGCAGAATATTAAAATGTGAAAATTCAAAAATCTATCGTCATGCACTTTCTAGGGGGAGTAAAAATCCTGAAGACTTGTGCTGATTGTACTCTTTTTCCTTCGCTAAGGTTTTATCCTATTGGGTTTTTCCTTTGCAAGGTTTTAATGAGGCAATCTTAAAGCACTTGTGGATACATAAAGAGACTGTACTCTTTTTCCTTTGCCATTGGTTTTTCTTCCCACTGGGTTTTTCCTTGACAAGGTTTTAACGAGGCAGATTCTTTATGGGTGGTCATTCAAGGGGGAGTGTTATGAATGTAAATGAACGAACGAAACGGCGCCGCCCCCTATCCCACCACTAAATTATGTGAATGACCCCACCACTATTATTTTAAAATCTGCATAGTGACTTGCATAGTGACTTGCATAGTAACTTGCATAGTAACTTCAACGCCTATAAATATAGGCTTCAGTTGTAATGAAATTCATAAGAAAATATAGAGAATGAAGAAAGTTTCAGAGAGTTTCTTTTACATTTCTCTTGCAATAGTAGTAGTTTTCTTTTTAGTTTTATAACAACGGATAAGTTTTTCTTTTTTTATTTATTTTTACCTTCCCCACCCGTGCCCCACCCTCACTTTTTTTTTTCCTCACTTCCCCCTATGTATGCCCCAGTATCCCTCCCACCACTTTCCTTTTCCGAAGCCCCTAGATAGCCAAACGACGTCACCAACAGCCTTCTACAACTAGATATGTATCTCCATTTGGTTTTTGAGAAAATGAAAGGGACTGAAGGAAACCAACTGATTTCTATCTTTGTTTGGCTGCTAAGAAATTAAAAGAAAATGAAAGGAAAATAATAAATTTGTAACTTGTTCTCTGTTTGTGTCACAGTCCACGAATGAATTGCTTGGGCCATGGGCCTTGGGCCAGTTTAATTCCATTTACAACTGTTTTTATTTTGATGCTACTTGTTATTTGAACTACAATATAGCTAGTGGGCCTTGGGCCTTAGTTTTATTTTCTTGTATGCTTTTAGTGGGGTTAGTCTTGGCCCATGTAGGGGTCATCTACTTTATGAACGAGCCGAGGGCTCTGGGTTCATCATCCAGAAAGTTCAATGAAATTTTGTTTCTCTTTTTATCATCTTCTTCATTTCTTCTTTAACGGAGGTGCTCCCCTCGAAGTGAGCGATTTTTGTGTTTTTCTCCTTTTAAATAATTGAGGTGTGTTACAGTTTGGTTGTTGAGAAATTTAAAAAAAAAATGCTAAAAGAACATCATTAAAAGGGTAGAGAAAGGAAAAAATGGTGGAAAAAATATTGTGTCAAAATGTCTAGTTCTCATTACTCTCTTATATGAAAAAATTATAAACCTAATATACAGAGCTACAATTTCGTATATATGAAAGATTTCACGGCCAAAGTCATGGCTAGAATCATGACTATATAGATTTACATTCAAGTTTCCTATAATCTCTCCAATTTATTCCTAATTGTAGCTCATGCCAACAATCCTTCTCAAATTGATGCATACATATTCCTGATGCGCAACTTGTTAAGTTGCTCCCCGGACTTAAGAAACAGAAATTGAACTATCTTAGCCTCGACACTTTGTTTGATGAAATGCCAATCTACTTCCACGTGCTTGGTACGATCATGCTAAACTAGGTTGTAAGGAATTCCAATGGCAGTCTTATTTTCACAAAATATTTACATCTTAGATGTAGGCACAAAGCTAATTTCAATTAGTAGCCTCTTGAGTCAAAGGAGCTCACAAATACCCTTAGCCATTTCACAAAACTCGGCCTCAAAACTTGACAATACTACTACTTTTTGCTTCTTTCTTTTACATATAACAAGATTCTCCTCGACAAATATGAAGTAGTCTGAGGTGGACTTTTTGTCTAAGATATTTCCTGCCCAGTCTGCATCTATATTGCCATCAACCCTTAGATGATTATTCTTTGAAAACACAAATCCTTTTCCTAGAGAGGACTTTAAGTGTCAAAGTATCCAGATCACTGAATTCATATGATCCTCATTGGGGCAATGCATGACTTGACTTACTACACTAACAATATATGCAATATCTGGACGAGTATGTGAGAGATAAATAAGTTTACCAACTAATTTTTGGTACCTCCCTTTATCCATTGGTATTTGGTCTGGATATTTTTCAATCTTGTGCTTTTGAACAATTGGAGTGTTTGCAGGCTTGCACTCCAGCAATCCCACCTCTAGTAGTAAATCTAGTCATATTTTCATTGGTAAAGCAATATACCTTGTTTTGATCTAGAAACTTAAATTTCCAAAAAGAATTTGAGTCTCCCTAGATTTTTCATCTCGAATTCAGCTTCCAATCTCTTTTGGAGTCTAGATATTTCTTATGTGTCGTCCCTTATAATGATCATGTCATCCAACATAGACTATCAAAGTTGGTACCTTGCCTAGTTGACGTTTCAGGAATAGTGTATGGTCTAAATTGCTTTGTTGGTAACTATATTTCTTAATTGCAAAACTAAATCTCTCAAACCATGCTTAAGGTGATTGCTTTAGTTCATACAATGCTCGTTGCAAGTTACACACAACATCAGTTTTTGAAGATGTCGTGTACCTAAGTGGAATATTCATGTAGACCTCCTCCTCAAGATTGCCATGAAGAAATGCATTATTTACAACAAACTGGTGTAACAGCCAATCAAGGTTTGCTACAAGGGATAATAAAACTCTCATTGTATTCAACTTGGCCACTAGTGAAAAAGTTTCTTGATAATCTACGCCATATGTTTACATATAGCCCTTTTCCATTAGCCTTGCTTTGTATCGTTCAATAAATCCATCAGCCTAGTGTTTGATGGAGAACACCCACTTGCACCCCACTATTTTCTTTTTCTTTAGGTAATAAAATCAGAGTCCGTATTTCATTTTTCAGCAATGCATCCATTTCCTCTTTTATGGCGTAAGTCCATTTTGAATTTGTTAAGGCTTTTGGAACACTAGTAGGAACAAAGCACAAGGAAAGTCCTTCTACAAATGTGTTGAGAGATTTGGCTAGCTTCTCGGTGGATACATAATTAGTAATTGGATACTTTGAACTTTATTTCTCAACGTTTGAAGAATATATGTTTGGTGGCTTGCCACGATTATGCCTAAAAGGTAATGTACGACCAGCAATAGTGTCCATATCATTAGTATTTGAGGGTGTAATAAGAGAGTTTATTTTAGAGATATTCTCAGGAGATGGGTCTTCAAGTACTAAGGAGTGGGGGGATTCCATCTCAGCTTCTGATGTTGTTGGCTCCACTCTTAAAGGCATATAGATATCAACTTCTTAAGACACATCCTACCTTTTATGTGATTCTCTACTAACCATCACTTCAGTGTCATTAAAACCAAGCCAGTCAAGTCTCAACCAATCTGGTCCTTCATTCCGTGTCTCCCCCGAAGGGAAGAATTGGGTGACGAAGAGGAGAAAAGTATGTCGAATTTCAGAAAAGTGACATCCATAGCCACATATATAGGTTCATTTAGGGACGATTTCATTAAACCAGTATCCTTTTTTATGTAAGGCGTACCCTAAGGAGAGACACCAGAATGGCACATGGGTTAAGTTTTGTGCATTGGGTCTAATGATATAAACATCCAAAGATCCGTAGAGGTAACATCAACATTGTGGGCAAGGGGACATAGGTCGAAAGTAGGGTAAATCAATATTACGTCCAATTATCTCCTTGGTAAGAATATCTTGAAGAAGACAGAAGGTAAGATAAATCAGTACTACACTATTCAAATCAGTAGTAACTTGACTAACAAATAGTAATCTATGGGATAAAAAGAGAATGAGTAGAGTGTTGGTTAATTGGAAAGAGGATGAGAGGGTTAAAGATCCGGCTCTTGTGATTGGGGAGATCACCCCATTTGCATTCGCAATGCTTGTGTGCCATGAAGGGGAGTAGCAGGAAAAATCCATGGCTCAAATGTCATATGCAGGTTTGTGGCCCTTGAGTCGAGAAGCCAAGCACCATTGTCCACATCTCAGTGAGTATCAAGTAAGCATAACCAAGATTAATTGGGTCCGTCTAAGGCGATGCAGCTTGTAGAATAAGAGAGAGAGGAAGGGCTTAGCAACAGCCATAGTAGCCTTACCAATGCCTCCATTGGCTCCAATAGAGTCACATTTTTCTTAGGTTTGAAGGTTGTGCCACCAATCAAGATAACCATTCAACTAGAAGCAATTTTCGTGGGTGAGCTTCATATTGATGCAATGAGAACACTCCACCCCCTTGTAGGAAGCTCGAGCCTTGAAGGAAGTAGTGGATTTCCCATTATTCTGATAGTTCAATCCAAAGGAAGTGGGTGGAACTAGTGTGAGGCCTTTCAAAACCAGCACTACTCCTAGGTTGGTTTCGTTATCACTGACGTTTATCATCGCTTATTGGATAGCCCCTCTACGGACGTAAGCGTAGGCTTGTTCCAATATGGGAAAGCAATGCATCTGTAGCACATCTCCACGAATCTTGTCCAACCTGTCATCAAGGCCATCGAAGAAGACATAAACATGGTCTCCTTGAATGTAGAGATTGTCGTAGAATTGTTTATTGACAACACACACCATTGTGTTTAGGCAACGAAAGTCGATCTCACCCCAGAGGCCTTGCAGGTCATTGTAATAGTTTTCTAGGGAGCCAGTCGCTTGTCGAAGATGAGTTACGTGGCACGAAAGGTCATAGATCTGAGATGTATCGCTACCATCAAAATAATTGGTAGTAATAGCATCACAGACCAATTATTGGAGATATCATGAAGTTGCTAATTAACGTCGAGTCCTTGGAGTTGATCAACTACCCTTTGAAAATAGCATTGTCTGTGCACCATTTGTAGAAGGAAGAATCGGTCTGTGGGGTTGGGGAAAATCACCATTAACATATCCCAATTTGCTTTTGCCAGTATATCTTGACAACTTCGGACCTGAGGGCATAGTTGGTGTCATCCAACTTGATGCCGATAGGAGCAGTAGAAGGTTTGGTAGTTATGGTCGGGGTCTGGGCTTTGATTAAAGCTTTAGTCATCATGGTAGTGAAGTATGTGAAGATCGGCTCAGAATGGATTTCACTAGAGTTTTTCATGATGTCGTTGTCCTCCATAAGTGCCGATAAAGTGAGGAAAAGCTTAAAATGTGATGATTCTAGAGAGGTTAGGATCGGCTTGCTCTAATACCATGTCAAAACGTCTATTTCTCATTATTTTCTTTACAAAGTTATAATTTCGTATAATGAAAGAATTATAACCTAATTTGTGACCATATAGATTTCATGACCGAAGTCATGGTTAGAACCATGGCTATACAAATTTACATTCAAGTTTCTTATAATCTCTCCAATCTACTTCCTAATAACAGCTCACACCGACATACTATTCATACCAACAGGGAGGAATGGGAGTGGCAAGACAACGGATAACGATTACAAGAAAGAAATCGAAAGGAAACTGTGCCCGACCAAGGACGGACGTAGGACAACGTCAATAATTTGCTAGGACTAGCTCCAACGAACGACATCAAGTACCATTTGTTGGAGACGGGGACTCTAGCTAGTTTGCAAAAGTGTAAAGGGAGGGGGAGGGGGAGGGGGAGGGGGAGGGGGGAGAAGGGAGGAGGTGGAGTGGTGTGCGAGGGAGGGAGATAGAAAAAAAAATCTCAATAGACGTGAGAGTGACATGTCAGTTTGTAGAATTCCTTTGAGTCTTTATCAATCCTCAAATAAATAAATAAATAAATACATATAATCTAAAGAGAAATACTCTTGCCACAAACTGATTACATAAAAATAATCTCATAAATTGATGTAATTTGATATGATATGCAAGATTATAAAATTATTTTTCTTATAATATAAATCTAACGGATTAGATAAAATCAAGTTAGTATATAGAATTTTTTTTTATGTAATTTTTTTTTATATATGTAGCAGTCCTCTAATCCAAATATACAGTATGCATACAAGAAGAGGTTGTAAATCATTTTGATAGTACTTATTGACTTCATGATGATAAGGATACTGACAACTTTAAAACCTTCATAGTACGTACTGACTTCAGTGGCATTAAAACCATGCCTTTAACTTCAAAGTCCCGGGGAAATTTACCCTTGATGTTGTCAGGACCTGAGGCTTTATTTTGTAGTTGCTGCACGACCTCATAAAAGAAGCACGTCCAGACTAAGTTTGGACACTGAGGATCAAGTATGATTCCCTGGCTCTTGAATTTGGAGTGATGTCTTTAATAAGCTTGCTTCCAACTCATTTAGTTCATTTATGTCCACTTCATCATCTTCGTCTTCTCCAGCAGGATGATCATTAACCTGATGTTGAACGCAATTAAAACATGGGCATGACATTGCAAACATCATGTACGCTTAATTAGTCCACTTTATTTATATACCAGTCCCATATTTTACATCCAAATAAAGTAAAACTATTGGGAAAATATCAATCAATGCCCCAATTCACTGGCTGAAACAAGATTAAAAAACAAAATCCTAACAGTCATCCCACCTGAACTACAGCAAAAGATCGTGACCTCAATAAAAACAAATGTTTATCGCTGCTTGATTTAAATTTAGGGAAAAGGCTAAGGAGAAATAATACATTATTTGATGAAGATATTTTGAACGGTCAACCATTATTTGAAGAGCCCAGATCATTTTAAAGAATCATTAACAGCATTTCCAAAACCAAAATGGGACATGGAAGTTGATGCAAATTGCAATGAGATATCATTACATATTAGGCGCCACTATATTCCAAACTTATATTTGGGCCAATTTGCATGTATCAGCAGTTCTCTGCAAAGTGACACTAGTTGTAGAAACTAATATGCGTAGCACCAAAATTTCATCCATCAGGACAGCTAGTGATCATGAATGATGAAAGGGGGATCTAGGGAAAACATGAGGAATTCATCTTTTTCTCAGAAACAACAGATTCTGACCCTCTTGTGTACTCCTCATATGCCTAAATATCATCCACAAACAAGCTAGAATCGGACAGGAACAGCTCACGGCCACTGAAATGGAGGGAAAAAAAGTATATGTTCAGGAAAAATAAAAAAACATCAAACATGATGCTGGACGCCTGCCTTTTTTCCAAGCGCTCCTTTAAAAGGGGGTGTACCTGAGAGAGGGAGAGAGGATATACCTCAGACGGTCATTCTTAGCTCTCTCTGCCTCCGGTGCAGTCAAGCGTAACTCTAGTTTGTTTTCACTACTTATCTTATTTTATTTAATTATTATAAATTTTTAGATTTTTATATAAAATAAAATAAATAATTCAACTTTTTAAATCTCAAAATAAAATTAAAATTAAAAATTATATTTTATTCAGCTTTTAACTTTAATCTCAACTCATTCACCTAATCTCAACTCATTCACCTTATCTCATCTTCATTCATTGCATAGACAATTTAAGTGTCATCGGAGTTGTGGTAGTTATTTTTTCAATAAGGGTAAGCAAAAATTCAAATATTGATTTCGAATCTAACTCCATTCCTCTATGATAAGTCAGAATCGGAGTTAGAATTTTTTTGACCAAAATGTTGGAGTCGGACTCAGAGGTAGTGATGTACCAACTCTGACTCCAACTCCAATTGTCTAACTCCAAATCTGACTTTGATATCGTAAAAATTTTATAAAATATTATACTTATCTATAATTTAAATATACTAAATTGAGTAATAATAGTTTAATACATGTAAACATCATACTATTAATTACTATTATTACCATGTAACGCTAATATATAATAACAATTAATGTATAAACACTAATTATATAATAACATGTAATACTAATTATATAATAACTAATGTATCTTCAGGCAAAAAAAAAAGCTAATTATGTATTATTTATAAAAACATATAAATAAGTTTATAATAAAATATAATATTAATGTATAATAATTAAGTATAATAACATGTAACAGTAATGTACAGTAATCAATGTATAATAACATGTAGTACTAATGTATAAACATTAAAATATAATAACATATAATATTAATGCATAATAACGTTAATTTATACAATGATTTATTTTTTAATTTTGGTACTTATGTTTTAATAAGATTAAAATTTGAAAAACATTTCGTCTAAAAAAACTGAAATCTAGAAGTCCAATCCAATCCAATCCAATTAATGACACTAAAATTGTCAAATTAAAATTTCCAATGAACTAAGTCGAAAAAAAGTCTTATAAAGCCCAAATCCAACTCTGCTCTGTTAAGTCAAAACCGGGTTGGATCGGAGGTATGTGGATCGGTGTCGGTGTCAGAGGGTCTGATTTGACCTCCAACAAAATTGGAGTCAAAGTCGGAGGTAGGGCACTCCAACTTCAAAATTGTCGGTGCTCAGCCTTATTTAGAGAAGTAAAACAACCTTATATTTTCTATAGTAAGAATGATGCATATAAATAGAGATAAGACAATTTACTACGAAAATGAAATTTACCTTATTTTCTAAACAGTGTTTGAGGAAAGCTAAAGATCACAATTGTGTTTTCAATTTTATATGCTTCAATAAAGCATGAAAGGGAACGATCTTAAGAATCTCTATCTAAATTGCTTGTCATGCTGCTTCGGCAAACACTCGAAGTCGCTTGTTCGAGAGGTGAGACCCACTCACCTATGGCTGTAAAGAAATAAGGACATTCAACAAGCCGTTTGAGATCGGTTTGATTAAACTGAGTTCGATTCGATTCTTTTAGTAAATGAGCTATTCTTGAATACAAGATTATGATCAATTACTAAACCGTACAACACGTATAAATTAGCTCAGCTCGGCTCGATTTGTATAAACTCAAAAAAAATTGTATTTGTTTCATTCTTATAGAATTATTTCTATATTTATAGTAAAGAATATTTTTAATATTTAAAAAGATTTGGAGAAAGATCCTAATACTAAATATGTTACCCTTTTTTTTAAGGCAAGCATTTCATAAATAGAAAGCAATTGATACAAGTTATAGTGAGGTGCAAATCTCCAATAATTATTCCAATACAATAAATACGCAGCATATACCACAAACAAAAAATGGCTCTGGAGCCATAAGTGTAACTCCTACCAATCTCTATACAAGGAATACAGCCGGAGGTAGTTTTAAAACAGTCTAATAAACAGACTATTTTGCAGCAACTCTTGATCGCAGTGAGGGAGAGTGCACTGCATTGTATTAAGTTAGTCTGGCTAATAGAGATTATCATGTCCACTTCAACTTGCTCCTAAGTTAGGAAAAAATAACTAGAGGATGAACCGATACACCAGAGAAGCTGCACCACAAGCAGTGGTGGCGCGTGAAGAAGTTGCATGTGACAACCACTGTTTGACGCATCGAGGGCCACTGATCCTGAAGAAGCTGCACGTGACGGCAAGGGAACCACCAAAGCACAACGGCTTGTGGGTATCCCATGGGTAGGAACCCGCGCTTGAAGCTCACGCACTATCCATTTGGGTAGTCTTCTTCAACCCTCTTGCAGATTGGTGGCAGGGGAGACCAAAGATTTGACGCATGGCTATGGAAGGCGTTTGACGAGCAATAGATCGAAACTCACTAGTGTTTTGAAAATAAACTACTCAACTTTGGAGATAGACTTACAAAGTTGGAAAAATAAAAATAAAAACTAAAAACTAAGGAGAAAGCCATCTTGGACTGGAGCTCTCCCCCCCCGCCCCCCCCCCCCCCCCCCCCCCCTTCAAAAATGAGCTGCTATGGCTTGGAGATCTACCGGTGGGAGTGGGAGTTAGAGAGAAACGAGCTGCGATGAAGGATTAATTTTAACTTGTACTAAATATGTTACTCGAATCCTTACAAAGATAATTATTGATATGTATATATGTACGTTATAAATATATTAGTAGGAGGTCAGAATTTGTTTGTGAAATTATAATATTAGCTTAATAAAAAGAGGCTTGTAATTAAATTCAAATTCACGTTTATGACTAAATGAGGTGTTCGTGAATAGAAAAGAAACTGATATAAAAAAACTCAAGCTCAACTTGTAAGGAGATTTTTTCCCTCTCCCATAGGCCCTCGAGACTCCCATGAAAGGTTAGTGGGCTTGTGAGACTCCTCGGCTAGGCCTGGTTGAGCCCAGAAAGTACCCCCAAATAAGATTGGTTGGCCTTTATGCTCAGCTTAAGGACAAAATCTGCAAATAAAGTAATATATACAAAAGATAAACGAGCAGCAGAGATTAATGGGACACACTGACTTGACACCTCCCACAATGCCTCATGAGGACTTGTGATACTAGGCAAACAGAAATGTAAGGATATCTCATGATCTTTTAACAATAGAATATTAGCGAGCTACCAACAACACTTATAAAATAAAGTAAGTTAGGAACTCACACCATATTAATAACATCACTTTTTGGATTATACATCGTATTAATGATGTTGTCACAATAGTCACAGTACATTAAAGGACCTTGACAAAGAAAATAGTTGAAAGGATATAGGCTCCACGAAGATCGACACAATCTATCCCTCAAAATCATAGTATAAAAAACAATTCATAGGTATGACGAAGCCCCCTGGACTCTCTTATTTAATATACAAACTTCTAAAAAAAAATACTAACATAGACATCGGAGACTCATTAGCCTAATCATCAAGGCCCTCATTCTTCCTTGTCTTTTTCGTGTGTGCAAGACCCAATCCAAAAGATCCTAGTTGCTAAAACTTATATCAAAGACATACCAAACACAACTTACATTCAAATAAAAATTGAACGAATAAAATTGAACTACTGACAATCACTCAAACTCAGATGAAACTCCCTCACCCACACAGACGCCACTCATAACCTCACTTATATCGCACAATTATTGAAGTGGAAATCACCTCTCACTAGCAAAGGAACTCTGCACGCACGTGGGTTTCAGAAACTGAAGGATTTGAGGGCAATAAATGTTTCGACAAAAGACCTTGAAAAAACTTAAAAGAGCGTCGAGTGACGTGGTTTCCCAAAACGAACACAAAGTCTGAGTGAATCCAAACGAACGTGTGAATGAAAGATGATTTCTCATGGGGACAATTGACAAACACACCATTACAGGGACCAAAAGAGACAGCCATGTCTCCTTCCAACCCAACATGCAATAAATTTTTTTGGCACAATCCAACTACTGATATTGCAAATATAAAGCAAAAGCAAACCTGTTGATATATTTCCTTAGGCAAACGCATGCATGATTGCATCGGACATCAGCCGTACGTGAGAGGGCACAAAAAGAGGCCTAATTTTGAATGTATATATGTATTAATCTGATTAATTAGAGGCGATAGAGTTACAACTCATTTATAATTATATCGTAATTTCATAATAAGATAATATATTTTAATTCAAACCAAAAAAAAAAAAGATTTTTTTTTAAGAAAATCTAATACTTAATTAGATTGTTGTGTAAAAGTGTGTAACAATCAGTTTGGATAGTGCGATATGAGATTATACGTAAATAGAAGCAAAATGATTTAAAATAGTAGTGAAATTATTTGAGTTGTGATGTTTTATGAGATTAATTTGAAAAAGGAGAGAAAATTTTGAATAAAAAATTATAAAATTAAAATATTATTATAATATAATTTTTAATTTGTGATTTGAAAATTTTTAATTATTTTTCTATTTTGTTTGAAAGTTTAAAAAAGTTATAATGATTAAGTAGATGAAAAAAATTAAAAAATATTTATGTCTTTAATATTTGAATATTAAGATAAATGAGACTATCCAAACCAGGCCTAGATCATCTCGCCTGATTAATACATGGATATAAGTGGAAAACATTAGTGCTCCATTAGTAACATCAGGGCATTAATACATGGATTTAGAAAAGCTTGTGGGCCCATAGGACAGAGATAAAGCCCCCTTTCCAGAACAACCTTATAATTTCAATATTTTCTAGTAGGACATGAGAACCTTGTTTGACAGTAATCATTTAATGTAAAATATGAGAAATTATGGTCAGTTGGCTAAAGTTTATGGGTCTACAGGATACTAAAGCAACCCCATCTCAATGAGTTCTACTATGAACACTAGAGAATACCCTTATTATTAATAGTATACTATTTATTCAGTATAAAATATGATAATATTTTGATGATCAATTAACAAGTGCAATGGTCAAAATATATCATATTTTAAACAAATAGATACTAAATATCAATTTAAAGTGAAATGGAGAGGGAACCCTTTGTTGTTTGTTTATTCATTTTCATTCTTAGTTTTGTACAATTGGGGTTTCATTCTTATGTTCTTCTTTGAGAGAGAGAGAGAGAGAGAGAGAGCAATGCACAATCATTAATAAGGGTTACAACAACTATGGTACGGTACCCACACGTTCATAGGATAATGACAATAATATTGCTTTTTCTGGCTACTTAGTTAGTGCTGCTTCATGCTTATTAATAGTGAAACCCATATCAGATAAGAAAACTGAAAACAGACAAATGCAGAGTGGAAGAAAAACATAGGCGTGCTTTGTGGTCCCAAATGTTTCTGATTTATTAAAGTTGTTTTACGATGATTTAATGGTTTAATGGCTTAGATTTTCCAAAAAGAAAAGACTAAAATATATAATATGTAAATCAGGATCCCTTTCATTGAATAAATATACAACTTAGAATTGTGCATAATGGTTCTTGGATGAATATTCTTCAATTATGAGAGCCTCAAGTAACATCTATATTTTATATAACTTATAGCTTGTAATTAGGAATAGGGAAGTGAAATTTATGTGTCTATATCAGGAGGTCATGTTTATCATTTGCTTGGGAGAAGAAGCGTCAATATAATGGAAAACATAATCAAATTTTCATTTTCATCTTCATTCTTCTTTTTTTGTTTGTTTTGGGTAAATATGATTTCATAGTCCAAGTTCAGTTTAACGCCCAATTACTAGTTTTGGTTATAAGGGTGCAGTTTTTTTTTTTTTTTTCTATTTCTAATGCCTTTTAACAATTTACTTGGAAAAAGCACAAATGTGCTTCAGATGCAGCAACTAAACCATTATTTCTCTTGTTAGGTTTGTGTTCCTGTTAATCTGATCCTAGCACCAGTTTTTATTATCTAAAGTAGAAAGGACTATAAAGACTGCAATCCCAAGACTACCCAAAACGGCTTCTGAATTCTACATTGTTAACTCTGAAAACCATATATCTATATGAAATACAAATCAAAGTTAGAATTTCTGCACAAAATTCATTGTTGTTGTAAGCCTATAATAAAGTAAACTATATTTCCTTTTCAATACAGGGGAATTTATTTCCTGATTAACTGCCATTAATTGTTTGGGTTTCACTTTCACCATCAATTGGTCTATTAACTATCACAGCCAACACCAAACATAAGGATTGGTCCACATGTTCTTTGCTTTGGTCAGAATGATGAATTTTTGTCCAAAACTGTAGCAATCGTATAGTGCACAAAATAGTAGTAGAAAAACAGAGGATATGAGGAGTACATTAAAAAAAAAAAAAAAAACAGTCTACTCTACGCGTGAATATGCAAAGTCACTTCTGATCTGCCAGCTCTTCTGCTATATCCAAATATCAGGCCATTTTCCCACAAAGTAGAGATCATATATAATTGATATCTTTTGGTCTTCACCTCTGCAATTGACCAAATAATGAAGAAGTCATAAAACCCAGATATTTATGTCTTATTCATAAAGCTTTGCTTCTGAACAACCAGAGAATGGAATATTCGCACATATGCAAGAAAAGCCAGAAATATATATATATATATATATATATAGAGAGAGAGAGAGAGAGAGAGAGAGAAGTGGATATGATAATGATTAATCTATGGCCATTGTCACAAGCCTACAGGAATAATATATTCTTGACATAATGCAGCTAAATAATAAGGATTAGTACTGCAAATTTAGAGAGCTGGACAACAATGTTTGAGAAACGATGCTATAGCCTATTTTGATGATCTCAGCTTAGCTTAGATATCACAATGCCCTTTGTAAGCCATGTGCTTGGAGCCTTATCGTTGTGGATTTTCTTTCTTCCCACTCCTCTTACTGCTTTTGAAGTTGCTCCGACTACCATCTTCACAAACATGGAAATTATTTTCACTTTGATCTTACCTCTCTTTGGAGGAAGCCTAGCGTTCCCTCTATTTGAAGGATTGGCTGTTGCAGTTTTCGTAGTCATTTTTGCTGAATTTAGGAGTTCCGAACTCTATAATAGCTAAAAAAGAGCCAAAAGAGCTTGTACTTGAAAGCAAAACAGGACGAAAGAAAAACAAGTTTGGTTTGGTGCAGAAGAAACTGAGCGTAGAGGGGTGAGAAAGGGGATGATGTGTCACTGCCACATATCATTATCCATTTATATACTGCTGAGGGGAAGAGTGGGGGGAGCCATCAATACTTGTTACTTGGATCACATGCAAAAAGGCAGAATTGTCTGTATAACTGTTTAGTTGCTGACAAAATATGCTAAAATAATGATATATTTCAAGAGCAAGATGGGTCATATTTCAGGAAGTAAAATCCTCTAGTATTACATAAAAATAATTTTATAAACTTGTCTGATTTCATATAATTTATCAAATTATAAAATTATTTTTATTATAAATTAAATCTAACGAATTAAATAAATTTAAATTAGTTTGTAAAATTATTTTTATACAATTGTTTTTATGCATGTAACAGTCCCCTTTCAAAAAACAATCATTATATTTGCCAATGACAAGATTTTTTTTTTTTTTGTATAGAAACCGTCTTTCTTTTTCATGGGAGACGCGTCTCGCATTTCTTGGCAAGGTAAAACTATTGTGTTGACCTGCTGAACTAAGTGACTCAGAGCTGAGTTACAAAGACTACCCAAGCTTGGAATTTCTTAACCTTGCCCAAGTCCATTCTCCAATCTCCAGATTTTACCGTCTATTAGCTATTTTTAATTTGAAGAGACTCAATTTCAACCCATTTTTTATGTTCTATATCCCGGAATCTTGAATCAAACAAAATTGTGTAAAAAATGTTAAAAAGAACATAATATGAATAATTTCTTTTTTATAAGAAAACTAACTTCATTAATTAAACATGCGGATACAACAAAACATCATATCCAATGATATAAGAAAAAAATTGAGGAGAATTGTTCCACCACACTATCAAGTCAAGAAGATGTAGGATGTTTAGCCAAACAGTCGGTTGCAACATTAGCCATTAGCCAACTTTATTAATTAAATATGCTTTTTTTATTGGTTTAAGTGTTTTTGAGAAGTGATGATTTTTAATAGTATAAAAAAACAGAGGTCAGTTCAAACTCATTTACTTCATCCCATTAATTAAAATCTCAACGGTTGAACCCGTTAGACTGTCAAATATATCATCCTTACAATTTTGCCCGAAGTAGTTTTTTGAAAGTATAAGCACAAATTAGGTTTTCCCATAACTAAAGCTGTAAATAAACAATATTACTCAACAAACTATTTAAGATTGATATAAATTCGAATCTAACTCGACTCGTTTCTTAAATGAGTCATGTGTGAACACAAAATTACGTTTGGTTACTAAACGGCACAACTTATATAAAATTTGACTCGACTTTCCTCGTATAAGTACGTGTAAACTCAAATAACTTTGTATGAGTTATCTTTTACAATCATTCAACATTTATAATAAAAATATTTAAAATATTTATAGACATTAAGGAAAAAATGTGATTATAATACTAAACGTGTTACTTAAATCATTATTAATAAATGTATATATAAACTTTAGAAAGATATTAGCAAAGTAAATGTTAGTTTGTCAAAATTTATAAAATATAATATAATAATTTATTTTAATCAAATAAAGAAACCCGTAAATAATTTAGAACTCGCTTGAATATTAAATTGGTTGCTTGTAGACAAAAAATATAACTCGATAAAAAGAAAAAAAAAAACCGAATTCAAGCCGTTTTCTAATAAATATTAATTAAACGAGATGATTCGCTAACCGCTCGAACTCAACAGGGCGCATCCTGCGTACACATAATAATAACACAGATGACGAACTCGACATCCTGAGAAAGAATTTCCGAGATTGTCTCCCATGAAAGGACCCAAAGAGCAGACAAGCCTTACAGGTGTCTTCATCTGGTAAAGGGAGCATAAAAGGTGGAAACTGAATAGGATGATCATAATATGATTATATATATTAGAAATAACATTATAATATATAAGTGATACATAATTATTTAAAAAAATAAGTTTATTATTAGAAAATTAATTTTTTTTTATGTAAATCTCGTATTTATTTATTTTTTTGTATTTACTTATTTTTTTTTATAAAAAAACTATACGACACTTACACTTGCACATTCCATACAACTGCAAATACTATTTCTCATATATTAGACTATTGGAATCTTCTAAGGTATGAGCGATGCGGGAGGAGCATAAAACGAATGCAAAGAATTAAGGATGATGGTTTGCTTCGCATAGACTAAAAACCTATTGGCAAACTTATGAAGGAATGCTGGGCTCCTCATGTCATTCCCTTGAGCAGAGCCCTCAGACATCATCATCGAGAAGATGATGCGAGTGTTGCCCACTTTGGCTAACATGGCTTTTGGACGGCTGAGGGCCAAATCTCACGTGAATATCAAAAGGTTTATGCCCCGTGTTAATAAAGATGTTGCAAGTGTGGGGTCAGTACTGAATAGTTGTACCCTAAGCCTGGAAGGATTACACGTGTGCTCAGGTTGAGTATGCGCCACGAGTTATTGTAAAAAGGTAATGCCCCATATATATAAAGTTTTTGGGTTGAAAAAGTAGAGCAGATCTCAATCTGAGTTTGGGTAGTTTAACTAGTCTTAAATGGTAAGTTTTTGGTTTTATAAGTATCTATCTATAATAAGAAGCGCTACAATTACAAAGATCAATAATAACTACTATCTTTTTCTTTTGAGAAATATAGTAGTAATAACTACTATCTATAATAAGAATCCATCTATCGATTTTATGAAAATAAACTTAGAAATTAATTACGTAAACTTCCCCACAGTGATTCATATCTTGATTATCACTACTGATCCGAATTATCACTACTGACCCGATTTTTAATTTTATTTTTATTGACCAGATGGCTTGGTGTTGATAACATGAAGAAAAAATATATATGAGCAATTATGTTATTAAAAAAAAATATACAATAAATATTATAAAGCCCAATTGATCCAGGGCGAAAGATTTTTACCGTAAATGATAAATCTAAACAAAACAAAAAAAACAAAAGTGTCACTTTCCCAGGTAGCAAAGCAAACGCTTAAATTCAACTTATTTCTTCTTTTGAGGGAAAAAAGTAGCGCATAACACGTACGAATGTTAAATCAGCCAGTGAGTTCCTCCATTAAACCCTATTGAATGTTGATAACAAAGGAGAGAGATGGTTAAAAGAATTCCAAAAGGCCATCATCCTGGTATGAGAATTTTAAGTTAAAAATAAATTAATGGAGAACCCGCCCGAGAGATGAATTGCTCAGCATCAGTTCGTTTAAGAAAGTGCATGGAGTGGGAAGCAAAATTGGTCGTCTTATCATCACTGAGTACCACTCCCATATCTTCGAGGACTCTCACCTGGATGTACAGATCTTTGGGTGGCACCATATCCTGCCAAACACATGATTAGAAATAGAAAAACATGATGAGAAATAGGTACTTCCAACACTTAATTAGCATTCATATGTTTCCCTTGACACACAAAAAAAAAAGTGGACAGATACATTGTGTATTTGAGCGTGTGAGCGTGAGTGTGAGTGTGAGTGTGAGAGAGGGAGAGAGATGTTATTGTTACGGCTACCACAGTCAAATCAAGGTCAAGCCTTGACACATATGATTGCAAAGCTGCAGACTGTTTCTTAAAATACTCTTCCTCTCTGTGACTTAGCTTCTCTTGAATTTCTTGAGGAAGCACAGGCCCTACCTTCCATATCAGACTTCTTATTATTTCGGCCCTGTTGTACCTGCATAGTCATAAAAACCATTATAACCTTAACTAATGAACATGATAAACCTTTTAAGTCTCGTTTGCAAAATAAAATGAGATGAAAAATATGTGAACAATAATGAAATAATTTGACTTAAAATAATTTATTTTATTTTAAGAAATGAGAGACAAAATTGCATAAAAATATTATTAAATCAAAATATTATTAAAATATAATTTTTGTTTTAGAATTTTAAAAAATTGAATTGTTTTTTGTAATTTGTTTGAAGTGAAAAAAAATTACAATGATTAGATAAAAAATTGAAAATTAAAATGTTTCATTTGAATGATGTTTAGGAAGGATAATGAGATGGGAAAACGTGGCCTCAAACAAAAATAGGTAGCTAGCTACCAGTAATATACTAATACGCTGGGCAGACATGGCAAGCAAGAAATATTACACATATGCCACTAAACAGCGCTTATTACGAACTAACGAAAGGTGGTGGATGAGCGCTCCATAGTGCTCTGCATTTCTAGCTGTTTGGACATCCAATCCTTCTTCTTGGATCTTTCTGTGGTAATAAAAAGATGCATATAAGCCATGGGAGCCATTCAAACCAAGCTGATTTATTCATCCTTGCATATGAAAAATGTTGATAGAGATATTAAGAGATGTAGATAGCCAATTGAGGAAAGAAATTCCCAATAAACAAATTCCAACATAATGAGTAATCGGAACTGTCAAAATGCCAGTTTTGCTAATATAAAATACTATAGTTGGGAAATTCTATGAACTTGATATAAATTTTATTTAGAAGGGGCTAGAGACAATAAATTTGAAGATTGAAAAACCATGTTGACTGACAGAACGATAACAGGATATAGAAGGAAAAAACTGGGATGTGAATTAGCCACCCCACCCCAAGGAGAAAAAAAAAGGCACAGCAATTCAAAATTGTCTCATGATTAGAACTAGCCTCTTTAGAAAAGTGATCGCTCTCTCCCTTCACATTCAAATAAGAATGATCCACAAATAATGTATATATTATGTATGCATATCATTCATTAACTGCTTGTGTACAATATGTCTATACAAATATCTGTTCAGCCTCTGGTTCATAATCAAAGAAATTAAAAGTAGTAGCAGCACACCAATTAGGATGAGTTTGTCACTAAGGATTTTGGGGGTTAATTTCCCAAACAGCAATGTCAAAGCTCATAAATCACATGTAGGACAAATGATATACAAAAAATTACGTAAAGCCCAAAGATGAGACATGATATATCATTTTTTGGAACAGGAATTTGAATAAAAAATCAGTAATAGAATAAAACAACAAATTAAAACAAATGGAGCTACAAGAAGCAGACAAGGAAAAAAGATTACCTTATCAAGGATTGAAGCTCAAGGTGATGTTGACTACATTCTGCTGTCACTTGATCAAACAGGTCGCTCTACATGATCATAGTAAAAATAAAAAATCAAATAGAGAGAGAGAGAGAGTTATGGGATTCTTGAACCCAGAGGAAAGGTTGAAAATGAGACAGGAATGCATCATGCAATCAGAGGAACCGTTCACGTATGTAATCAATATCGACAATCTAAGTATTGCCACACATGCACATCAAAAGTGTTTTCCATTTGCATGTATTGCCACTTCCCAGAAAAGAAAAATTTGGCCTACGAAACATTATCCCCATTGATGTTCAAAAAAATGAGAAATGATAGATGCAGTCATGGACTTACAAACAGCGCGTAGTCATTTTGAAAAAAAATATATATATATATATAGAACCCACATGAAAAAAAAAAGTTAACTTTTTTAACAATGAACCCCACTTTTTTCCAAAACGACTATACATCCCTTGTAACTCCACAACTGTATATAGCATTACTCCAGAAAAATTGAGGCAAGCAAGTTAGAAAGTCCAATTTCAAGGAAATCATTTATAAGAGCACATCAGAACTTGAAGGTCAATTTTTACCTCCCGTTCAATTTAGAAACGTATCAAAAAAATTAAAATTAACCATAGAGTGTACTGAGTTTGACGAACACTGACAATATACCATTTGGAAAAACGCATTTTGTTTACTAGTTAAAAAAAAGCAGGATTTATTATTTAACAGTAAAGCTCACAATGCATATAGTTCAATTATTCTGAGCCCGATAACAAAATTTTCCAATCACTTTGGGACCATGGTTAATCGCCTGCCAATTATTCAACTTATTAAGAAAAAGCAAAACAAAAAAATCATTTTGTTATGAGGAAAATATATATATATATATATATACACACTTCCAACCATCAGCATCCAAGATTCCCCACAACATATCAACAGATTTGATGAAAACAAAATTCCATCCTTTTTTTACAAGTAAAAAGTTCCATCCTAATGAACTCAAATATGTTGTTTTAGACAGAACGCAACAATTAATAGAGAACTTCACCGACAAACCAGCCACACAGCACCAAATTTTGAGGAGAACAAAAGAAAATTATCAAACAAATGGACAGCTAGATGCCACCAAAGTAAGATGAAAAGAAAGATACCCACCAAGTGAGTTTCAAATTATGACCTGATAACAGGCTCCATTCAAACATTAGCAAAACCTTTGAACAAATGCAGACACAAAACTGCCAAAACCTTTTATAATACAAGATAAGTACATTAAAACCAGGTACCAAGACTTACATTGTAAGATGTGAGCTGCCCCTTTCTCTCCACTTGCAAGTTCTTTCACCAACTGGCATGCCTTTCTCCCATACATCTTTCAAATGAATGAAAAACCAACTCAACCCTTGTCTCTAAATCCCCTTAACAATCCTGTATAAAAACCAATACTCATTGAAACATTTCATCGAACAAAATTTATGCACATGGAGATCTCAACAAACCATCGTCCAGGCCGAACCCCAATGACATAGATGAGTCCTGCATTAGCATACAGGTCAAAAGTCCTAGGATACCCTGCTGATGTGGCAGACATGACTAGCCACATCACAGAGAGAGAGAGAGAGAGAGAGAGAGAGAGAGACGTTTAAAGATAATTATTTCCATATTTTCAAGTTACCAAACAGAGGGTCAGTTCAACAATTTCTTTCTGTTTTACCACTAAACAATTTCTAATACAACTATGGCCAAAGCATGGAAATCTTTCACTTTACTGGAAAGCAAAGGAACATCTAACATAAAGCACGAAATTTCAGCCCTCTTCCAGAACACAAAGAAAAAGAAGTGATGACGTGTTGACCGCGTATGCGCGTAAGTGAGAAAAAAATCAAATCCCTAAAAATAAGTAAACTTAATAGCACAATCTTTACTAAGAAAGTAAATCAAGGAACGATAATTTCAATTCTCAATATAGAATATTCAACACGAACTCGTGAAGTCTCAAAAAAATATTACATTTAAGCAATGAGAAAAGGCCCACTATCTGGGACAGAGGACGCTCATCCTAGGCAGGCTGCAGGTGTTGGGATCGGCGGAAACTCACAAATAATATGGAGACCAGAATTTAACGTGGTTCGGCCAATTTAGCCTACGTCCACACACACAAAGAGGATAATTTGTATTAAACAACAAACCAATTATTTACAATGGTTTCTCTCTTCTAATCTCTCCAACGGACCTCACTTCCGACTCACCTCCTCATTACAATCTTACATGTATTTATAGGAGAAAGAAATAGTGTAAACGTGTAAAAAACAGTGGAATTCCGGCGGCCGACTTTCTTGAATTTTCCGGCGGCGCCTACCTTCCAGCTGCTACTGACGGTACCGTCTTCCAGAAGCCTCCAGCTTCTTCATCACGTTGCGTGTTGATTTCCAACAATCTCCCCATCAACACCAAACGGAGGATATCCTGGCACATTTTAGTTCAAGGTACTTAACCTGGCTATGTTTCTACATAGCTCAAGTTTTTCGTATGTGACTACCTTTGTTAGTATGTCCGCTGGATTCTCCTTTGTATGGATCTTTACAAGTTTCAACAGCTGTTGCTCCATTACTTCACGTATCCAGTGATACCGAATATCGATGTGCTTTGTTCGGGAGTGGTACATCGAGTTTTTACTCAGATCAAGAGCACTTTGACTATCACAATAGATTCTGTACTCTTTTTGACTGACTCCCATTTCTTGGAGGAACCGCTTTAGCCACAACATTTCATTTCCTGCTTCTGCTATAGCAATGTATTCTGCTTCTGTTGTAGATAAAGCCACACATTTCTGCAGTTTGGACTGCCATGATACAGCTCCACCTGCAAATGTGTAAATATATCCTGATGTAGATTTTCTTCCATCAAGATCACCTGCCATATCAGCATCTGTATAGCCACCCAAGACTGGGTTAGCTCCCCCGTAGCACAAGCACAACTTTGATGTACCTTTAAGGTATCTGAGAATCCACTATACTGTTTTCCAATGTTCTTTCCCTGGATTTGAAAGAAAACGGCTCACAACTCCAACAGCGTGAGCGATGTCAGGTCTGGTACAAACCATAGCGTACATTAAACTTCCTACTGCTGAGGAGTACGGTACTGTAGCCATTTCTTGAACCTTTTCTGGTGATGAGGGACATAAGCTTTTGCTCAATTTGAAATGATTAGCCAGTGGAGAACTGACTGGCTTTGCTTTCTCCATGTTGAACCTTCGTAGTATTTGTTCAACATACTTTTCCTGTGACAGCCATAGCTTCTTTTTCTTCCTGTCACGAGTGATCCTCATGCCCAAAATCTGCTGGGCAGGTCCTAAGTATTTCATCTCAAAGACTTTGGAGAGATCCTTCTTTAGCTTCCTGATAATGGATGGATCTTTTCCAATAATCAGCATGTCGTCAACATAGAGCAGTAACATCACGAAGTCACCTTCTGAAAATCTTCGGATGTAAACGCACTGATCTGCAGCAGTTTTCTTGTAGTCATGACTCATCATGAATGAGTCAAACTTCTTATACCACTGTCTGGGAGCCTGCTTCAAACCATAAAGGCTCTTTTCCAACTTGCAGACCAAATGTTCCTTTCCAGGAACTTGGAAGCCTTCTGGCTGCTCCATGTAAATTTTCTCATCAAGGTTGCCGTGAAGAAATGTTGTCTTCACATCCATCTGTTCAAGCTCCAAGTCAAGACTTGCCACCAATCCGAGTACCACTCGAATTGAAGTCATCTTCACAACAGGTGAAAATACCTCATCAAAGTCGATTCCTTTCTTCTGCTGGAATCCTTTGACGACCAAGCGAGCTTTGTGCTTCACGTGCTTGCCATCATTTTTCAGCTTGAACACCCATTTGTTTCTCAGTGCTCTCTTATCGTTTGGAAGTTTCATCAGCTCATAAGTCTGATTCTTCTGTAACGAGTTCATCTCATCCTGCATAGCCTGCATCCATTTGTTGCTATCTGGATGAGATATTGCCTCCTGGAAGTTTTCTGGCTCCCCTTGATCTGTAAGAAGAATATAATCTGATTCCGGATATCTTCGTGACGGAATCAACAATCGCCCTCTAGAGGATCTGTCCTGCTGAGGTTGATCACCTGACAACTGTGGAAACTCTGCAGTTTCTGATGGAGAAGGCAACTGCTCCCTCTGCTCAGTGGTGGTTTCTCCGTTGTCAATATCCTCTTCTTCTTCTGGGGAAACTTCCTGTCTATTTTCAGTGTTTGAAACAGACTGAAGTGGTAGTGAACTCGGAGCTGGTTCTGGAGCACTTGGTGTTTGTTCTGATCCAAACATCTGGTCTTCATGGAACACTACGTCCCTACTTCTGATGACCTTCTTCGCTTTTGGATCCCATAATCTGTATCCAAACTCTTCATCTCCATAGCCGATGAAAAAACATGGAGTAGACTTTTCATCAAGTTTCTGTCTTTTCTCCTTGGATACATGTGCAAATGCTTTGCACCCAAATACTCTTAAATGAGAGTATGAAATCTTGCGGCCTGACCACACCATCTCTGGGACTTCAAACTGCAGTGGAACTGACGGTGTTCTGTTGATTAGGTAACAGGCTACTTTTACTGCTTCACCCCAGAATGGCTTAGGCAATTTTGCCATACTCAACATGCATCTGGTTCGTTCCACAATGGTCCGGTTCATCCGTTCTGCTACACCATTGTGTTGTGGGGTGTAGGGGACACTCTTCTCATGTCTGATGTCATGTCTGGAGCAATATTCTCTGAATTCTCGAGAAGTATATTCACCTCCATTGTCTGTCCGAAGGCATTTCAGCTTCTTGCCTGTTTCTCTTTCTACCATAGCATGGAAGTTTTTGAATTGCTCAAAAACTTGATCTTTCCTTTTTAGGAAATACACCCACACTTTTCGTGAAGCATCATCAATAAAAGTAACAAAATATTTGTTACCTCCAAGTGATTCAACTTCAAAAGGACCGCAAATATCAGAGTGTACCAAGCTCAATAACTCTGATATTTTTCCAGCAGATGTCTGGAATGAAACTCTATGCTGTTTACCAAATAAACAGTATTCACAAAGATTGAGAGCAATACCTTTGTTTACTGTAATCAATGCTTTCTTTGCAAGCATAAACACCCATTTTTCTCCCATGTGGCCAAGTCTCCGATGCCACAAATTTGGTGATGTATCATCTTCAGCTACATTGAGACTGTTTGCACATATCTTAGCACTTGATTTGTACAAAGTGCCATAGGCATGTTCCCGTGCAACGACCATTGCTCCTTTCTTCAATTTCCAAGTATTGTTGCTGAAGATGCTCTCGTAACCCTGTTGATCAAGGGTTCTTATAGAAATTAGATTGAGTCGAAGATCAGGTACGTGCCGAACGTCATTTAGCACCATAGTACAGCCAACACTGGTTTTTATCCTGACATCTCCAATGCCCACAATCTTTGAGAAACTCGAATTTCCCATCTTGACTGTACCGAAGTCTCCTGCCTTGTAAGTACTGAAGAAATCCTTACAATGAGTGGCATGATAGGATGCTGCTGTATCTATTACCCACTCAGCTTCCTCGCTTGAAACGTGCAAGCAAGATTCTTCACCAGCGAACAGGAGTACACAATCTCCAGAAAGCGTCACTGCAGCTTCGCCTTCTTCGTGCTTAGACTGATTGCTTGGCTGATTTTGCTCCTTCTGCAGCTTTCGGCATTCTCTTTTAAAGTGGCCTTCAATACCACATTAAAAGCATTTTCCCTTCTTTCGCTGTTTACCGCGACTTTGGGATCTCCCTTTACTTTGACTTCTGTTCCTTTCTCGACTTCTACCTCTACTATTTCTCTGATGCCTTCCTTCTGTTACAAAGGCATCTGTCTCATCTCCTCCAATCTCCTTTCGTCTAGCCTCTTCATTAAACAAGGCGTCTATCACCATTGACATGGCGAGCTTTCCATCTGGAGCTGAATTACTAAGTGAGACCACTAGCGTTTCCCAGCTATCTGGTAGGGAACTGAGAAGTAGTAGAGACTGCTCTTCATCTCCGAGCTTAAAATCTACGGATGCAAGTTGATTTACAAGATTCTGAAACTCGTTGGTGTGTGCGGCCACTGAGATGCCGCTTTTGAGTTTCAAGTTGACAAGGCGTCTCATTAGTAATGCCTTGTTCCGAGCAGTTTTTGCCTGGTACATGCTTTCCAGCTTTTTCCATAGCTGATAGGCATCCGTTTCCTGTGCAACATGATGAAAAACACTATGGTCAATCCACTGCCGGATCTGACCAATAGTTTTCTTATTCAACTTATGCCAGTCTTTTTCCACTACATCATCTGGTTTTACGCTTTTCTCTTCAATTGGATCAAAGAGATCTTTACAATTCAAGAGATCTTCCATTCGAGGTCTCCATAGTGCGTAATTTGTAGATGTTAGCTTGATCATCGCACTTGCTCCCGAGTCCTCCATCAGTTCGGCTTTAATTTTTGATTTGAGTGACCGTTTCTCAACATTCGGAGTTGAATCTCAACAAACGGAGCTCACTGTTGCATCCGGAACGGTGGAAAACCTTAGAAACGACTCTTGTCTCGTTCCAAAACGATCAAAATTACGTCGAAACCCTGAAAAATAAGAAAAATGGAATATTCCTTTGTCTGCCGGAATATTCCCTCTGGTCACCGGAATATTCCCTCCGGTCACCGGAATATTCTCCCAGTCACCGGAATATTCCTGCACCAGAATATTCTTGCCGGTGACGGAATATACCGACAGAATATTCTTCCGGCGACGGAATATACCGACGGAATATTCTTTATCCGTTGGGTTACTGTAGCGGGTCGGAAACCGGGTCAAACCGGTTCGGGTCGGATCACCCGGATTTAACGGGTCGGAGCTTGTCTTCTTCACTGTGCCCGCGTGTGGCGCGTGGGTCCCGTGGCCGGCGCGTGGCCGTCGCCGAGTCGGCGCATGTGGAGAGTGTAGCTTCGTCCGGTGTCCGTTTGAGACGAAATTTTCACCAAAATTTTCGTCTTGACCTGAGGAATCTGATGGTATCCTCCAAACTTGATTTCGATCAAGTTTAAAAATGGGCCTCTCACGAAAATTCACAAATCCGGCCTCCTACCGGCTCTGATACCACTTGTTGGGATCGGCGGAAGCTCACAAATAATATGGAGACCAGAATTTAACGTGGTTCTGCCAATTTAGCCTACGTCCACACACACAAAGAGGAGAATTTGTATTAAACAACAAACCAATTATTTACAATGGTTTCTCTCTTCTAATCTCTCCAACGGACCTCACCTCCGACTCACCTCCTCATTACAATCTTACATGTATTTATAGGAGAAAGAAATAGTGTGAACGTGTAAAAACGGTGGAACTCCGGTGGCCGACTTTCTTGAATTTTCCGGCGGCGCCTACCTTCCAGCTGCTACTGACGGTGCCGTCTTCCAGAAGCCTCCAGCTTCTTCATCACGTTGCGTGTTGATTTCCAACAGCAGGGGCTTCGGGGGCCATGAGCTCCAGAGGTATCAAGAAGCCTACAGTTTGGGACTCTTGAGAAACCAAAAGCAAGGAGGGGAATATATAGAGGCGAGGGGAGTGTGAGACAGTACATAGCACGGTAAGCATGGACGCGTATTCCCACTGGCCTCTTCCGGCTTAACAGTTGGGAGGATAGGGTTAGTGACAGACTCAAGGGAGGGGGAAATAGAGAAAGAGACAAGTAGCGGGCATGCTCACCAGAGCGTCCGGACGTGGCGGCGACCGGAGAAGAGGAAATGGCTGCTGCTGGCCTCCAAAAGAGATCGCGGGAGAGAGATATCCGCAATGGACAGGACTGCAACGAAGAGATAAAAAGAGAAAAATAACAAAAAAAACGATTGTTTAAAAAACTAAAAAGAGGCGGCAAAGGGGTGAGTTTCTGTAGCTCAAGCGGTAAAAATTAACCGGCAAATCGATTTGGACGGATCAACCGGTCCGACCTGTCGGTTCCTTTATTTTATTTTATTTTTCGGTTCTTTTACTTTAAAATCGATTACTAGTTCGACCTCGATTTTATATAGGTGACGTTGGAGATTGGTCGGACTGTCCCCAACGTTAAAAGCAGCCTACCCTTATATTTTCTATAAAATTTAAAATTTAAAAAACACAATAAAAAAATAAAATAAAGAAAACATAATAAAAAACACAATAAAAAAATAAAATGAAGATGATTTGATAGAGAATTTTCGGCTCCAGCCCAGACAGAACCATCGTCGGTGGCGATAGATGACACCACCCATACTATCGAGACTGGTGGGTTTCGACGACCTCAGCCCTGCAACAGCGACTCTCAACGACCTCCCACCTTCCCCTGGCGGCCTTAAACTCAAAATAGGTAAACGGACTCATTTCGAATTTAAGGCCGCCAGGGGAAGATAAGAGGTATCCGGGAGTCATCGTTGTAGGGGTGAAATCACCGGAGTCCACCGGTTCAGATAGTATAGGCGGTGTCACCCACCGCTACCAAAGGCGGCTGACTGGTTTTAATGGGGGGGTCGACCTGACCAACCCCCAATATTTCTCATTTTATATTTATTGGAATTGGAATGGACTTGATCGATTTACATATTTATAAACTTTTAATTCATCTTTAATATTATATCTAATATTTTTTATATTATATCTAATTTTTATATATAATACATATTAATATCAGTTATAATTATAGATAAAATAATGTTATATTCTAGTTTATAAAATATAAAATTGTAATCTTAAACATGAAAATTTATTTGATCATATTTTCAATTGTAAAATATATATAATAAATTAATAATATTTTTTGGTATAATAAATTCTCAATATATTCTTTTTAATAAATATATTAGTATTATATGACCTAACACTAAATACTATTAATAATCCACTTTAAGTCTATATAAAAATTACTATAGTATTAGTTTATATTAATACTATGTCATTATATGATACTATTAACTATAGTGATATAGTAATACTAAAACTATGAGTGATATAGTAAATACTAAAACCATGAGTATTAGTATAACTAATACTATCAACGATATGGTTATACTAATATTTATACTAATTTACTAAAATCGGTATAACAAATGCTAATATATAGTTATGCTAATCACTATAATTGATATTGATATTTATACTAATACTAATAATCTAATATAAACTATAATTTAATGACAAATTGGCATTAACTAAAACTAGAAAATCAGACCAAATCAAATCCAAACCAGTAAAATTGAAAGTACCGATTTATGATAGTAAATAGTGTGGTATTGATTTTTGAAAATGCAAACCAATATATACCGGTTTGATTCAAAATTTGTTCAAAATTAATCATTAATCAAACTAGACCGATTACACCCTTAACTCAAATCACTAATAGAGGTTGCTAGTCCATTGTTTATTTGGTTTGGGATTTGATCCAATTTGATTTAGGATTCATTTGGTTATACAAAGTACCATCACATCTCACTTAATCTTTATTTTCTCAAACTTTCATATGAAATATAATAAAAATTTTAATTTTTTTTAAATATCAAAATAAAATTATATTAAAATTTAATATTATAATAAAATTTTATTTAATTTTCAACTTTTATCTCATCTTATCTCATCTCATTTATATAACCAAACAAGTCCTTAACTTTAATTTCTATTTTTATTTATTTCAATGGGTTGTATGGGAAGAATATAAATTTAGGTATGAATTAAATAGTGAGTTGTGATAAAATGAGTTTTAAAAGTTGAATAAAATATTATTAAGGTAATACTTTTTAATATTATTATTTTTCTAAGATTTAAAAAAATTGAATTGTTTATTATATTATATATGAGAATTTGGAAAAATTATTTTTATAAGATAAGATAAAATGAGTTGAGATAAGTTTCCAATCCAAACGGGGCCTTAAAAGTATTACATAATTCTAATTGTATGGTTCGAATGTTGTTGAGAATTGTTTGGCATATATTGAGAGTTACATTACAATTAAAATTCACCAACTAATTGTACTTAAGCAAATTGCACTAGAAGGGGATTCCTTGTTTGTGATTGAAGTTATTGGTTCTAAGGAACCTAATTATATAAGGCAAAAGATTATGATTTCTGAAGTTCAAGTCTTCTTTCTTATTTTGTGGATGATCATGTACTTCATGTTGGTATGCAAGAAAATGAAGTAGTTGATCACTTGTGGTGCCTCTCATTCTGTTGATGATACTATTCAGTGATGTGTTAATGTCCACATTTTATTCAGTCTAGAGTCTTGCTAAATGTTAATTTGTAATTACATGGTGATAACTTTGTTACTGATTCTATGAATATGAATGACAATGTTCTGTCCTAAAAAAAATCAATGCAGGGCACAAGTAATTTACGAATATGCTAGTGATACTATTTATATATTTGATTATAAATGTTAGTGATAATAATTAATATGCTAGTGGTTACATATATGTTAGTGATAATATGTACTTATATCATGGTTATGTACATTTTTTATTCGTTAATATGAGTGTATATGATCAAATGTATAGAATATTAGTATATTTATCAAATGGAATATATTGATTATTTATTAGGCCTTAGGCATAAAATGAATGTATTCTTGATATATATTAATAACATATGATCAAACAAATGTCAATGTTTAAGATTAATATTTTATGTTATAATATTAAAAGTTTTATATCAATTAAGAGTTTTAATTAAAATGTTATATTCTGATTTATAAGATTAATTTTATATTATATCAAATGTTATATTAATTTTATGTTATTTTGATTATTATGAATAATAGGATTTTAAAAATCAATCTCAATTAATTAGCAATTTAGCATATAAATTATAATAAAAGTTATTTAATTTCTATATATTATATATATAAATTATATAGAATATAAAAAATATTTTATATAATGTTAGAAATTAATTAAATATATATATACAAACTCTTCCGGTTCGAATCAATCCGATCTCAAAAAATTTAAAATCGAACCAAGTCTAGTTTTGACCAATTCTAGAAATGGTGAAACGAGTTCCGGACCAAACCAGTTCGGGCCGGTTCACAAGGTTTATTCACCACATTGGCACATTCAGTTAGCAGGATATATTCAAGGTAGGTGAATATTGCAGTAAGTCTAATTGCCCTGGCAATCCCACAAGCAGCAACTATAGGCGTAGACAATCCTGGATCACCAACGCTCAATCCCCATCTCTCACACCTTTGCTCTGCACCATGATCTCAAGAGACTTCCTAGGCTTACACGAATATGAGAATCGCAAATCTGACTCTTTTCGCTTCCCATTTGTTGCTTCCCATCTTATTCACGCAACCAAGCCTGCTTTCCACAACTCTATATTTTCCTGCATATAACTAGACCTTAAATACAAAATATTAATTCTCTTACCACACACCAAGACTAATATGCCATTTGTGACCTTCTACGTTCCTTCTGAAAACACTGCTTAATGACCGTTATTGTCAAATTGTCCCATAGAAATAAGGTTTTTTTTAGTTTTGGAACGTGTTTGACATGTTACAAAGTCTACATGTTCCTCTCAAGGAGTATAATGCTCACATCTCTAGCAGTGGTATTATATATCTTATCAAATCTCTAGCAACATAATTATGCATCATCTCTTGATGTGAAGTAGTATAGAATGAAATCCTTGAGTGCAACTTCCAATTATCAACTAGACCAATATTTTAAATTTCGTACCATATCAGTTGGTACATATTGTATTAGAATAGTGGCCAGTACAAAAATAGGGTATATTTTGTACTAGCCAATATTTAGGCCTGTATCGGCCAATATTTCAATTGTACTTGTCATCATGTACCAGTTGTACCAAATTTTGGGATTTTTTTTTCATTTGTTGCTATTTTTTTATCTTAATTCAGACTAGACTATTTACATATATATTTATATATATAATTTATTTATTTATTGACTATTATTTTGAAATATAATTTTTATATATTTATATATATATATTACTTTTTATGTATGAACTATTCCGAAATGGTACACGAAATGATATCGGTACCAAAATATTTCGTTTCAATACCTTAACCGGTATGCTCATTGATACGGTATTCAAAACATTAACTTCAAGAAATAGAGTATTTTGTCTTTCTTCATCCATCACATTCACAATCATGATCATGCGCAATCATGACAATCTCTTTTCATCCGGCTTGTTTTGCCACAATTTCATCAAGTGATCTACCACCCAAATCTTGACTTGCTTTGCCCCTACTTCTGGATCTTGGTCCATCATGTCCCTTGCCCCTAGGATCAACATTTAGGGCAGAACCTGAACCCAAAAACTTGTCAAAATCTCTTTTACATAGCTCCTTAACTAGAGTCAAATCTTGGATATCATCAAATTTTAATTTCATTTTACCACTATAATTGCCCATAGCCATTCTTATGGCTTCCCAACCATTTGGTAATGATGCTAACAAAATTAATGCTCTAATCTCATCATCAAACTTAATTTCAACAGATAATAATTGATTTGTGATTGTGTTAAATTCATTCAGATATCATGCCACAAACGTACTTTCTATTAATTGTCATTCTCAGATTGAATTTTTCTTCATCAAATATGCCTCATTATTCGATGGCAGCTTTTTATACATATCTAACAAAGTCATCATGAAATCTCATATGGTTCTTTCCTTAATAACATTGTGCGCCATTGATCTAGACAGGATGAGCTGAAAAAAGCCCAAGACCTATCAATCTAATAGGTTCAACATCATTCATATTGTCCAGCTTCTTTCCCAATAGAGGAAGATTGAGCCTCTTCCCAAAGATATAATTCTCGATCTACATTCCCCCATAGCCAAAACCTGTCCCATCGAACTTCTTGATTCCAACCTTCACTTCTTCTCTAGCCATTTTTCTCTTTCAACCTTGATCCAAAACCTAGGAGTTCCAATACCAGTTATTATGAAAAATACCCACATGCAATAACAAGAAAGATGGTGAAAAGATCAATGTGGAAACACAAGAATCAATCACACACACGACACACACAAACATTTATAACTGTTTTATTTGGCAAAATGCCTATGTCTACGGAGTTGTAGGAGATTTCATTCAGAGGAGATTTACAAAGCACACTAAGTTACAAGAGCTTCTCTCTCCTCACAATCTCCTCTTGTGCGTCACAAAATCATTGCTCTCTGTGTGCTATTCAATCTAATGTTCTTTCTATCATATAACATTACATATATATTATAAATTGCAAAGAAATCCTAAGGTAGCAACTTCTGGGTTATTTGCTTAAGTAGAGTATCGAGCGTGCCTCTATCGAACCCTGTATCCAACATTCGATTGAGTGGTTAATCGAGCAAACTCTCAGATTGTGCTTTGCTCGAGTCCAATGTCGAGCAAAAATGGCTACATCTTCTCAGCGCACAACTAGACTCCACATAACCCAACAACAAAAATAATTTTTTTTCTTGCTTCGTTAAGAAATGGATTAATCTAGTACTGGATGCATTTGGAGAGGTCCAGCTGGGTTATAGCTTTGCTGGGTTGACTTTCTATTCTTGGTTGGTGAAAAAATTATCAAAAAATGAGGTTGGATTCCAGTGTAGATTGTTATCTTTCGACAAAGTATCTGGGGTGATAAATTTATCAAGCTCAGCAAGAAGGTATATGATAAAATAGATGGGAAAGTGAATTCAATACTGATAGTGCCGCCATTTTTGAACAATTATTTTTTCCAAATAAAAGAAAGCTCTTAGAACAAGTTGATTTTTTAATACATCCAAGTATCTAACAAAAGTAGAAAATTTATGGACTATTAGTCTATTGGGAATTGAAATATATGTGCTATTATTATTATTTTGATAGCGTATATGTTATTCAGTATTGCTGAATCAGTTACATACTTTGAAATGTGTATGTGTTCTTATATTTAATTAATTAATTGTTCATTTTGTTATTTTGTGGGGAGCTGCCTGAGCGGCTAAAAATATTGTAGTATACCTGTCGGATATAGGAGTCTTCCTCCAAACCATTAATAAAATTGTCATATCTTCCTTGGTCATGGACTCATGCTAAATGTCGTGTTAAAAAACCGACATGCCCCTTCACTAAAACAAAAACATATGCTTCTCACGTGAGTAAGGCTGACAAGTTTTTATATGGTTTGGAGAAAGTTTCCTCCAATCCCGTTTGGAAGAAAAATTCAGACCCGTTCCGTGGTAGGACTGAAATTATATTAATATAAATAGGGTGATATGAAACTACAAAATTATCATATACGTACTTAAAGAAGCTCATGCACCCTTCTCTAAAAGGTCTTATTAGGAATGGAAGAGAATGTCTCATATAAAACTCAGGACAATCTCCTTCTTAAACAATGTGAGATTTCTTCTTTACTCACCCTCACTTGTGAGTCGATTTTTTGTCATACTCCTATAAGTAGACCTAATTGGATCAATGGGTGGAGTCCAATGCTGGAAGGTTTGGCTCTGATACTATAAAGAAGCTCATACACCCTTCTCTAAAAGGCCTTATTAGGAAAAAGAGATGATATCTCATATAAACCCCAAGACAATCTCCTTCTTAAGTAATGTGGGATTTCTTCTTCAGTACTCTCGTGTACAACAACTTATTGTTAGAAATATATCAATCATCTTGGATGTAAACAGTTTTTAGAGGCCATCGGATTAAGAGAACTTCTCCTTGAAATTTTATGTTAAAACTTTGGTTGAAGGAAGGAAATGAAGTGAGAAGAATAGTTGATTGCTGAAACAAAGATGAAAGTCTATTCTAATTCATAAAAAGTATGTTTGTCTTTACATGAGTTTCTTCTTATAGACAACTTTACAAAGTTACAAAGTAAGAAAAAAATGAGGTGCTTTTCTATCACTGCTAGTAACTATACAAGACAGCTTTTACACTTTACATCAATTCACTGAAACACATAACCATCTTGGTACGGAGGACAAGCTAAGATTACTTGTTGTCTTGATGTGCTTTCTGACATGCAAACATTGCAGTTTGTAGCTTGCAATATCTTTGCTTTGATCTTGCTTTATCTTTGCTTTGATCTTGCTTTTGCGCTTTATTAGAGTGTCTGCAGAATTCAATATTCTCGCTCGACTCTCACTCGATATTTAGTTCGAGTAAGACTCAACCCGTGACTTCACTCGATCTCCATTCGACATCTTGATCAAGCTAGGCTCAACCCGTAATTTCGCTTGACTCTCACTCGACATACCGCTCAAGTGAGATTCCACATTTTGAGATTTTATGTGCACTTGCAGAAATTCTTTGTTTGAAAATCTATGCACTTTCGAGAATAGTTAAATCTTTATTCCCGAGCACCCCGATGCCAATATTTTAAAAAAAAAATTTAAAAGAAAAAAAAAGGAGAATATCAAATCAAGAATCTTATTTGATTATTATCCTAGTTTAGTGATTTTACTTTCATAATTCTAAAATCGAGATTTTGATTCTTATAATAATTAGGTTATTTCTCTAATCTCATCTTCATGCAATTTCTATTAAATAAAAACTTATGTTTTGTATTCAATCAAAGTTTAAAATAAGAAAGATGTAGCCTTAAAGTCTTTCTTTCTCATTCTTCTCTCTTTCTTTTCTCCATCACAATTTTTTATTTTATTTCAATTTCTTTCGTGGTATCAAATCACTTGACTAACGCCAAGCTTAATCATGTTGAATATTGTTGTTTTTGTTCAATCATTCCACTGGCTTTACCTCTTTCATAGAATCTTCATTGTCATTCAACCATATTTTTTTCTCAAATCAGCACCTTTAGATTATCTTTATCGGGTCCAAAATGCACCATTCTCTTCGGTAGACCTAGCATTTTTCATCTTTATTAACTGTGAGTTTTTTTATCAGGTTCTTGTAATCTGATTTTATTGTTATCCGGAGGGATTTGGTATCAAATCAAGAGATTTTATTTTCACAATAATCAAGATATTTACATTATCTCATTTTTGTGTGATTTTCCTAAACATAGGGACTTATGCTTTATATTTAATCACAATTTTGAGTAAGAAAATGTAACCCTCAAAGTCTCTCTCCCCCATTCTCTTGTCTCTTTTTCATCTCACTGTCTATTTTATTTTAGTTTCTTTCACTTATCGGGTGTTATCTTAAACTAAAATGTGTGTTACAGCCAGCGGGGGGGCTACCTTCAATGAAATGGGTTATGCAATTAGTAGACTGAACATAGAAGCAAACCTTCATGATGGGGGAAATACAATCCATGAAGTCATAGACAAAGATCCAACAAGCCATTGAAATATGTAGACAATGAAATTTCCTAGCTCACGAGATTGCAATCAGGACCCCATGAACTTTATAAAAAAAAAAAAAAAACCCTTAAAGGGTAAATCTTTGTGATGAATTTTCTAGGAATTCTCTCACTTTAATACTCTAAACCATGGAATATGTGTGCAAGAGGAAACTGCAGAGTCAGCAATGGGATTGCTCACCATCATCATTAACATTTTGGACATTTAGGACCCAACTATTTAGGTTGGCTTTTATGAAGAGAAGTATAATTTCTTAGGCAGTTGAGTTGAATAACCAACTTGCAAACTGATGTCTAACCTTTTAAAAATTGATCCTGATTACTAATGGAACAGCTGATGCAGGAGATAGCTTGTAATGATGCCTTGGTTGATGCAGTAATTGATACTTGCTAAGCCTACCGTATAGTTTGCATAGTTTTACTGATAGAGAAAAAGGAAGAATCCTTAATTCTTCTGTTGAGTCCTTAATTCTTCTGTTGTGTAGGATATGTAACTACCGAGTAGTAAAAAATTTTTGAAAAGTATCTTCCTCCCTTTTGCATGTTCAGAGAATGTCGATGTATTGAGACTATCATGTTATAATTTTTTTGAAAAGTAAAAGATTATATGAATGAGAATAGGCATAGTCCAAGTACACAAGTATACAAGAGTTAACGCTTAGGAGGAAGGAGTAGAAACAAGAAAATTCATGAAAATCTAGGCATTGAAATATACAGCTTTAGCCCAAAGGAATAAAGTTTTAACTAAGAACAACCTAATCTCCTCCAATGAGCACTCCTAATCTTCAAAAGTCTAATAATTTCATTCCTTCCATAGGCACCATAAAATAAATATAGGAACCATCTTCCACATAGTAGTGATTTGTGGAGTGCTGCCCAGATTCTTCCAGCGGGCTCCAAGCTCAACAACTGTAGCAGGCATAACCCAGGCTAACTCCAATCTTCTGAAGACCTCTCTCTTTTTGTTCTTGTTTTGGATAACAATTAACTTCAGCATCACTATCATGAAAGAGAAAATTCAATATAATTACAATTAGATCAAGAGAAAGACACCATCGATGAAAGACTAATTACCAGAAGCCATATTATGATAGTAATCACAAAAGTTGCAAAAACAAGACAAATTTCAAGGTCCTATACATGGTTCTGATAATAGATTGCAAATCCGTAAGGAGCATGGCATTGGGTCTATGACATTGGTGTTCGATGCAAAGTATGAATGGTAAACAGTCCCAGTAGGCAGTAACTCAATTATATTCGTCAGTACTGAGTCATACTTATTATGTAAGGGAAGTGAACAGCTTTAGAGAATACAAACTTCCTATAAAAAAATTAAATAAATAAATAAACAGTGCCTTCCATCATTTTAAGCAAAAACATTCAGTATACAGCCCAGCAGAAGCAGTTAAAAAACTTAACTTAGGTAGACCCCAAAAAACTCACTCTACCATCTCAACTCACTACTATTCATAAAGAACTCAACTCAACTCAATCAGCAAAACATCCAAACGCAGCCTAATAGGTCTAGAGTGCGTTGTGATAATATAATTTCACAAAATTTACCGATAAAAAAAAAAGTACTTTGCAACTGTATAGCCAAAAGTGAATTTAGAACTGATCATCCCATATGAGCAATTGAGGTTTTGAACTACCAAGGACTAGAAAAGACCCAAGAGTAAAAGTACTAATAATAATAATAATAATAATAAGATAAAATAAGACTGTCATGAATAGTATGAGACTAGCTGTGTACCTTTCAATTAGTTGAACCTTAAATCCCATCACGCAGGTGCAGTGAATCTATCACACCAATCAATTGATTGTTTTTTACAATTCTGGCATCTAACATGCTGCTGTTGAAAGGTAGGTTACGACGGAAATGCATTCAAAGGAATTTCATAACCATGCTTACACATCAATCCTAATACTTGCTCGACCTTGTGTTTATTATCACACATAGAGTAGGCCTTGTACATTATCCAAAGAGTCTTCTTCGTGCGATCAAGGTTAAAATTATCCATCTCATTCAAGACACACTCCATTTCCTGCAAGCGCCTCTGTGATGCATACATGACCATCTTACAATGATACAGGGACCGACAGATTCTCCAACCAGAAGATTCTGCACGACTCACAAATTTAGCAAGCCTATCCACTGCATTACACCGAAAATAACTCGCAATAATGGACCGCATCACACCCACTGTTGTTACTGCGGTTTTATGCTCAAATGCCTCATCTATTGAGTTCTCCATCTTGTCCAACCAATCTTCTTGAGCAAAAACCCTTATCAACATCACATTCAACCATGGCCTATACTCCTCCTCCGGAATGAGCTTCATTAGCGATTCAATCTTTTTTACTCTATCTGTTGCAGAACTCCGACAATATGCACATATCATGACTCTGATTAATGGAATGTTTTCGTCATTAACACGATGCTTTACCAATGCATATGTTTCCTCCATCTTTTCTAAATCACCTGAATGTGCATAACCCCGTAGCATTAGCAAGTAGGTGTTAATGTCAGGATCAACAATGCTGATTTTCATCATCTCATAAGTTTGTTGCATACTATCCCACATCCAAGCCGTAACATATCCAGCAATTAAATTGTTGTAGGTGCTTATGTTAGGGGAGAGATTTGAATCCTTTATTTCTCGAAAAGTTGCCTCCATGTGATCAATTAGCATCAAACGACCAAACACAGAAATAAGAATGTTATATGTTACAATAGTAGGAGCAATAACTGCTTCCCTCTTCAGGTCCCGAAACAATGACTGACATTTATCAGCAAGACCATTGAACATATAAGCACCCATAAGTGCATTATAAGTAGATGTTGTCGTGATTCGCTTGTTGGTAGCCTCAGTAAACAGCTCAACTGCCAGCCCAACATCCTTAATTCTACCAGCAACTGTGATACCCTTAGCATACTCCTCAGAAGTCATGGGAAGGCCAGAATCTGCCTGTTTTCTCCTCCAATTAAAAACCTGAATGTCGAAACAGAACTACAGTCAATTTAAGTTATCTAAAATGTTCGTGGAATTAAAGATCATATGTTCTCAACTAATATGACCCTCCACAAAAACAAAAACAGTCCAACTACCATAAATGAATAACAGGGAACCTCAAAGTGGCTCTCTTTCATTGTATTCCATCTATGTCCCAGTTCCAGACATCTAGCATTCCTTGATGTAACTGAGTTGAGAGATGGCATTTCTAGTTTATCTGCTTCTATTTCTTTTTTTGATAGGTAATAAGAGAATTTTATTCCAAGTAAATAGGAATATCCCAAGTACACAGGGAGTATACAATTGAGAGATACCTATTTACAAGCTAAAACAGGGAAATTAAAACCAGCCAGAACATTCATCAAATATATGCTAAGTTTAAAATCATCATATAATAATCCAGAAACTGTAATAGAAAAGAAAATGGGAGGTTTGCAACAATTTTATAATACCGAATCTAGCATTCTTATTAATGAAGATAATCAATTCACCAATGTCTTCCTTGTGCTACCAATCCACAGTACTTGATACTATCAATGCCCATTGTATAGAAAACATTACCACATACAAAATCAGCTCATTCATCGAAATCCCAACATGCCATGTTCCGGTCGTCTTTCGGAAAGCATGTAAACCCATATACATGCTACCAAAAGCACAATAAACCCATTTCCCTCAATTTCCAATAAGAGCTCATGAGCTACATATTTACACACCACAGATACATAACAAAAAGATCAAATAGTTAAACAGCCACTAACGCATAGATTCTACATCAAGCAAACAAATTCCATTAGAAAACAAAAGAACAAAAATTGCAAGCAAAGATATCAGATAACGCTCACACATAAGGAAAAGCACCTCTAGGGCTAGGTGAGGCCACGAACCCAGCTGCTTCAAAAGCTCAACACAAGCGGAGCCATCAGGATAACTCCGAAATAAAGAGTCCCCCTTCTCCTTCAAAACACTTGCATTCTTATCAGTGTCTTCGAAATTCATAACCAATTCGACTCTCAACTGCGTCACCTTGTTTCTCAGATCCTCTCTGGCTAGGGAATTAGAGGAGGAGAATTTGTCCCAGAACAAACTGACAATGCTATAGAAGTTGGGTTTGGAGGGATATTGGGTTTGGACATTGAGGTCTCGAGTCTTGAGTTGGTGATTAGAGGACTTGGTGAGGGTGAAGATGAATGGTGAGGAGGTAAGAGTTTTCGGCTTTGCGAAGACAAATAGCTCTGCTTGGGCCGCGTCTGATATCTTGAAGACCCGCTTCATTTGTTGATAATGGTCTTAACTATAAGAGCTATTTTCTAGGGTTCAAGAGGGATGGCGGCGACTGAGGTTTGCCACAAACTGGTGGCGGAGAATTGTGTTTGGATGCTGTTGTAAGGAGGATTTGTTGGATGGAGCACAAGAACCTACAAAGGTAGATCACAAACATATATCAAACATATACACATACACAAACATATATCAATTTCTACATAACGATTGGTGAAAAACTTGATATACACATATACAAACATATATCAAATTCTAACTCCCTTTTTCTGTGCTTAACTAACTAAAGCACAAGAACCTTTTTTTTTTTTTGATAACTAAAGCACAAGAACCTAAAAGGGTAGAGCACTAATCAATGTTTCAAGCTTCAAATGCAGCAGATTAGACTAGCAATACATCCGTCCGCCATACACATAACATGCTCACCATCTACATAAAAATAAATGCAGGCCAAGAAATATAAACAAGCATGAAGTTTACCACTCTCAAATCATGCTAGAAAGTCCAAATTCACTATTTGTTTTCCATCCCCACAGAGAAAAAGCAGCTAAACAGAATAAAAATATGGAAGATGTAACTTTCATCGCAAACACAAGACATCTCAGTGAAATGATGTGAGAATATGGCATGAGGTCTGTGCTTATTCAACTGGCAGGAAATTCAGAGTCCATATGAACAATTTAGGAAGAGACCATTACATAACATGAAAACCTGCAACTATAGGGCCAAAGACAACACATTTCAAGGCGCAAATCACAACTTCAGTTCATTTTCTTACTCGTGACATTACAATGAAGAGATATACAGAGATGCTGAGGAAATGGGCCAAAATTTTCACTCTTCATCAGGAAAATACCTCTCCAGAACAGTTTTGAGAACCCTCTGGATGAAACATATAGCACTGGAAAACCCAGAGGACTCTATCATCACAATGTTGACTCATCCTTTCTCATCTCTTAGCAACAAAATCAAATAAAAGAATTAAAAGCTGTCCACAACATCACTCAGGAACATTAAACAAACAACAATGTTATATACAGTCATGGAGTGCACAAACACTTTGAATAAGAATGAGGTCCAGTATTAAAAAGTTAGTTTTTTTCATGTGGAGTCCACATTTACTCACTTTTTTTCAAAACGACTACACAGCGATTGCGCATTCCATGACTGCAAATATTATTTCTCTTAAACAAAACGGCTGTTTATAGTTCCTAAGCTGCAAAAGTTATAGGCCGGGTATATTGAGGGCCTCATTCATCCAAGCAAAGATGAAGCTGCCACAGCAGAACCCAGAATGTGGGTTTTCTGTGATTGAGATGCCACAGCAGAAGATGAAGATGCCATATCATTACCTCTCTTCTTAAAGAAAGGCGGCATTGGCAGTCATAGCCACTTCAAGCTCGAGCCTCTTTCACCGGTAATCCTAGGAGCCTCCTCAGGAGTTTTTTTTTTTTTGTAAGTAATAATCTTTATTGAATAGGATGAAGTTAGGCAAAGTCCAAGTACACAGGGAGTATACAGGTTGAGACACCTAATTACATTCTAGTGGGCTGCATAGAGAGTAAAAACTCATGGACAATCCCACCCCTCAAAACGATAGCAGAATACCACTAAAAAAGAGATAAAACAAAAAAATTTCAGATATCTTCCGTTGCACGCTCCTTGTCGTTGAAGCACCTATCATTTCTTTCCAACCAAATAACCTACATTAAGCACAAGGGGATCATTCGTCACACTACTGCCATATGAGCACTAGAAATGGCAATATATTACACGACCTGTTAATCCAACACGAACACGACACGATAATAGCGGGTTAGGATTTAGTCTTAAAGGATTTCGGGTAAAAACGGGTTGACCCGTTATGACACGATTGTTTAACGGGTTGATAGCGGGTCAACCTTTTTTAACCCGCTATGACACATTATGATACGTTAAGAAAGTTAAAATTACAAGTATGCCCTTACATTTAAAAATTTATTGTTAGAACCTTAATTTTAATATTTTTATTATTTTTATTATAATTCATACTTATAGTTAGTATTATAATTTTTATAGATGTTGTGATTTTAATTTATATAAAATTATGCAATTTATGCTAAGTTTAATTAAGTCAAACGGATTAATTTTAGACATATTCAACACATTTACAGAAACAGGTTGAAACGTATTATATTTTGTCGTATTAATTTATTTCGTAATATTCATTAATGGGTCATAACAGGTTGACACGACACGACACGTTATGTTAACGAGTCGTGTTAGGGTTTGAGATTTGGACACGATAAGTTTAACGGGTCGGGTTAGGGTTGACTTATATAGTATAATATACATATCTTAACACGACACAAACACGACCCGTTGGCCCGATTTGACACCCCTAATGAGCACTAGGGTGAGATCTATTCCAGCATGATAGTAGATCCACTACACTTTTAGGCATGACCCAACTCAGCCCAGTTCTATTAAAGAAACCAGCTCATAACCTTCCAGCCACCTCACAGTGTAGAAGTAAGTGGTCTATGGATTCTCCATTCCTTTTGCACATGTAGCACCATTCCATGAAAATCATTCCTTATTTTCTTAGATTATCAACCGTCAAGAGCTTCCCATGTGCAGTTGTCCACATAAAAAATGTCACTTTGGTTGGTACTGGGACCTTCCATATAGTCTTGCATAGAAAGAAAGTGGGTTGTAGGGCTGTCAAAACCTTGTAAAAGGATTTAACAGTGAACTGTTTTCTCCTTATGTGTTCCACAACATGCGATCACCCCTATTGGCCCCTAGCTTTGCTGAATACAAGTAACTGTAGAAATCTGCCAACTCTTCAAGTTCCCAATCTTGAGCATTTCTTGTGAATGTGACATTCCATGTTACCGTCCCATTGGCGCGACATAGTACATCTGAAACTAGAGATTGCTAATTTCCAGCCATGTTAAAGACAGCTGGAAATGCAAGGCAAAGAGAGCTCTCCCCACACCAAGCATCAACCCAAAAGCGAATTCACGCTCCATCACCCACCTCAAACTTGAGATGTGTTTCAAAAGTGTCCCATCCTTTTCTTATATATTTCCATAGGCTTACTCCATAAGACCCCCTACCCTCATTGGTACACCATCCCCCCCACGCACTACCATACTTATGATCAATGACCTCTCTCCACATCGAACTCCCTTCCATTTGGTACCTCCACAACCACTTCCCTAAAAGTGCCTTATTAAAAATACTCAAGTTTCGCACTCCTAGCCCCCCAGGAGTATTATAAGTGCCCAACCAAATCATGGCTCCTTTAAACAGGTCCAGAATCTCAATTGCCCATTTTCCCCATTTCCTTTGCCCAACTCCACAAGTTCCACCCCTTATCTCCACCGCCCACAATCAGTCTCAGAACTAACCCTCTCCCAACAAAACCCATCACTTTCACTCCCTCTTCAAATCCAAAATTACTCCCAAAATTCAATTTTCCTCCAAAAGTCTAAAACTCGTCACAACCATATCAATACCAAAGGCAAACAGCAGTGTTTATTAATCATTAAAATCCAAACAAATTGAGTGGAACAAATGGATTTAACCTTGTCTCAAATGGAGGACGATGTTGAGACAAAGAAGTGCATTTATAAGCACTTCTCATCCAGAAAATGAAAAACGTAACATTGTACTGCAAAAGCCTAAATATTCATTGGAGACCAATGGTGCAAACTGTTTCTCAATCTCATATGCCTAAGTACCTCAAATAATTGAAATTATGCTAACAAACTAAAACTTATGCGATCACTCGATTTCCAAAAATCTTTCTAGGATTCACGATGTTCCTAATGTGATATCCCATATGATAAGGATAAGGGTAGGTGGTGTATGAGAATCTCCCATAGTTTGGGAAGAAGTTTTTACTTTTTGTAACACCCCTATAGGGTTCCGATAGTATTATCTAGTGATACAACACTCAATGGGGCTCCAATTTTATCATTGAATTTCTGGAGGGCTGTGACAAAACTTCACTTACACTTCAGCCCATAACGCCATACACCACCTCTTACTTTCATCACAACACTCACATCCAACAGCATAACACAGTCAAGACCATGCATAATAAATTCACACTTCCATAATTTAACTCAATTATACTTCAGACATAATTACAACTTTCATCACTTAGTCCCAACACTTCGAGACAATTCATCTCAATCCAAACTTCACATGTTCATATCAAACACCTCAATACAACTCAATATATATATAATTTTTGTCCATATCCTTTAGGCACCAATACAAACACAATCACAAAGCATTACAAGCTTCAATCATGGCTCTACAAAATCAAAACTATATAATCGTATAAACATCATGTTACATTCAATATGCATAAAATCTACACAATACGAAGAACCAATAAAAAGGTACACATACTCTTCATTTATCACTTGAGCCCGACACAAATTAATCACACAACCATTGTTCATGCATAACACACCCAACACTCAAATCTGTCCAACCAATCTTCACGAATGCTTTACTCAATCCCTTAGCCTTTCTACAACATTTACATATTCACAAGTTACAACCCAACGCAAATACATGACTCTATTCAAAGCCATAATTCTCTGCCCAACCACCAAAACACCAACACATACCATCAAAATCTCACACTTCAGTATACATAATCTAATTATGAAATGAGTATAATAATAGGCGAAAATAAACTGCCATTAATTATCAGTTCTTGGACAGAAATTGAGTAGAGGAAGAAGAGAGTTACTTACGGTTGTTCTCGGTGGAGGCAGTGGCGGCTGAGTTGAGGAGGGAAACTTGCTCTATATCGGCTGGTTCACGGCGTTGAGGAGGAGATAACGGTGGTGTAAGCGACGGAAGGGGCTAATTTGTTACTTCTTTTTGGCCTTCGGTGACAGAACTCGGAGGATTCTTGCAATTGGACGTGGCTGGTAGGAAACTTGAATCCGCTAAGGCTGGTGGTGCTGCGGCGGAGGAAAGGACAGCTGAGGTGGGTTGCAGAAACAGAGAATAGTGGCTGGAAGTGCGTGGAGGGGAGGGGGAAATGGGCTAGGCAGTGCTGGGTGTCTACTCGATGGCTCCACCGCAGATCGAGGCAAGGCTGTGAGGTGGTGGTTCTCGGCAAAGGGAGGAAGGAGACAAATTGGGGAAGAGAGAGAGAGAGAGAGAGAGAAATCCCTCGAAGGCAGCCGTTACGTGCGTTGGGCCGAACGTTTGGGGGGTCGTGCGGTGAGATGGTAAGGCGGAAGAAAGTGCAGTGGTTCACGGGGGGGAAGTGGAGACGGCGCATGGAAGAAAGAAGGGGAGGGCAATCAGGCTTTTGTCTCAAAACGACGTAGTTTGGGTCTTGCCCTTTGGACTGAGTTATCTCCCCCTAAGGTTTTGGCCCTTTTTACGGGTTGGTTTCACGGCACATAGGGATTAGTTTTTACTTTTTATTAGAGCGGCAAATAACCAGAATTATTCATAAATAATTTGAGTTCAATTCATATAAATTCGATTTTAATATAATCTATTAAATAAATGAGTTATTTGTGATTATTAATATTAGTTTGAATATTAAACGAGCTAAATTCGTATAATCTCAACTCGACTCGGTTTATATTCGTGAACAAAATTCGTATAAATTCGTCTCGACTCGTTTTGGGCTCGTAACAATACTCGTAATATTTTTATATACATATTTATATATATTTTTACATATATTCTTACATATGTTTTTTTATTATATATATTTTATGTGTTATATATATTATTTTTAATACTTTGTATAAGTAATATATTTTGTTACTTTATATATAAATAACTTATTTTGTTTCTTTACAATAATAATATATTATATTTTAAAAAAATATTAAGTCAAATATTTACAAAAAGTAAGAAACTCAAGTAATTACTCGACTCAATTCGATACGGTTCGTGCAGATTGTTAGAGAGTAAAAAAAAAGATCAATAAATAACTTGATCTGACTCGAACTTGTTTTTGATCGGCTCAAATTTGATTTGATTCGGTAAACTCTCAGCTCAACTCGAACTTAAACTTGAGTTATTAAAATCTAGCTCGACTCGATTTGATTCGAATTCGTATTTAATCGGATCGTTTGCAGCCATACTTTTTATTGATCAGATTGGAATTGGCGGGGAGTATTTCCTTATAGTAATCAGTTTGATTTTATCCCATTTTGACTAAAATATAGAGTCAAATTGGTATTATTGATTTTCAAATTGGTAATTGTTCGTATGAGGGTGAATGTGATGAGTGTGAATACTCCCTAGCAATACTCTACTGATTTTATAAAATACAAAATTAATTGTTCACTGATTATCCTCTAAATTCGAGAGTACCGATATTATTGGTTTTGATCCAATTTTCTAATTTTAATAAATTATAAGTTTCTAAAAACAAATCTATTTTTTTAAAGAAAACTAGTTTAAGAAGTTGTAAAATCTGTTTTACTAATAAAGATCTGCTAAATAAAAAATAAAAAAAGTTTGCAATAAAAAACTGTTGCATAAAAAAAATTGTAATAAAAATTAGTTTTTAAAAACAATTGCTTTTAAAAGTCCAAAGGTCTCACAAATTACAAATCTAAATTACAACTATTCTAGAATTCAACAAATCACAAGTTCAAATTTCAAAAGTTTAAATAGTAAATTACAAGTCCAAATTACAAGTTTAAATTAAAAGTTCCAATTATAAATTTAAATTATAAGTCCAAATTACAAATCCAAATTAAAAGTACTAATTACAACCACAACAAATAGTCTAATAGCTATACACCAACTCTATTGGCTATGCACCAACTCCAATAGTTATTAATTAGTTACATTAAGTAAATAAATAAATCTTTAGAAAAGATAAAAGATAAAAAACAAAAAACAAAAAGATGACATACCTTAAATTTAATCATCTCCAACCAAAGTAGGTATTGAAGAACTCTCTAGGTCTTCTCTAAGCTCTACACAAAAATCAAAAAATAATAATAATAAGCAAAATAATTCAAACAAGTTATTAATATGATATACACTTTTGAAACAATAAAAGAAAAGGTGAATGATGCTAAATACCTGTGTCAAATTTCTCAAACTCATCAACATCATCTATTAAGGTGCGAAGGTTAATTGGGATAGAAAAAGAACGAAACTAATTTTGTGTACAAATAAGAGTTTCTACCATAAATGGAGACAAGCTACTACGAAAAGGACCAAGCACTCGACCTACCATGCTAAAAGTTGATTCAGATGCCATTGTAGATATCATAACCGCAAGAAGGTCCTGCGCAACTCATGTAAGCACGCGGTATCTAATAGAGTTAACCTTTCACCAATTGAACAAGTCAAATTTCACATAATCTTCCTCACATATTTCAGATAAATACCTCTTCACTTCAGATTTATTTTTCAAAAAGTTCTTCGGCTCCAAACACTTCTTAACACTCATTTTAAATGAGCTGAAATCACTTCCACCTACACAAATAGTTGAACTTGTAGTAATAACCCATCCCTCGCTTGATTGGCTCATATATAGCTTGACTTTCTACTCCAACATCACTTCAATCATTTCCACAATAAGTGGAATATAAACGAGTTAATGCGTCTTTAACCTGATCTAATAATATAAAAACTTTCTCCCTATCATCATCATATAATGCTTCAAAACAAATAATAGACAACGCATTTTATATCTTGGATAAAAACCAACCTAACATACAATAAAATAGTCATTATTTCAATATTTTTTCAATACTTCTCACATTTAGAGTTCATTTTAGATGTCATTGTCCTCAAATTATGAGACCCTTTCATACACTCCACATTAATTGTTTCTTTAATTGTCACTAGCTAATTGCAAAACAGTTGCAAGTGACATGATTGGTCTCGAAGAAACATAAGGTTGCATCATAAAAAAATCTTAGAAATTTTACAAACCACCACCTACTCTTATCCCAATCATCCTTGGTTGGAGGCCCTGCCTTGGATGCTCTACCTTTACCCAACTTATTAACACAATCATCATCCTCACTATCATCTTCTCTAACACTCTTAACATATCCCATGTCTTCATCCTCTAGATATTGAATTGCTTTTTGAAACTTTTCAGCTCTATCCAAAGTCATATAATTGCAGTTCCACATCTAAGCATACACAACTTTTAGTGGTAATATCCTCTCTATCATAATATTACTTAAATGTGTTCCATCTTTGTGGAGAAAATTTCACATACTTCACAACCCCTTTAATTCTTGCAATGGATTGATATATTCTTTCAACCCATCCTGAATAATCAAGTTCAAGATATGAGTACAACATCTCATATGCAAAAACTCATGTTCCAAAATTGTACCCTTTCTACTTTTTGTCTTTATTTTAATATAAGAAAATGCCCCATTATTTGAACTTGTATTATCAAGTGTAATTATAAATATTTTAGGCCTCCCCCACTCAAGCAAATACATCTTGATTGTTTTAACCAGGATCTCACCCTTATGGTTTTCTACCTTACAAAAATTGTTAATTCTTTTGTGTATTTTTCAATCTTCATCAATGAAATGTGCGGTGAGATGCATGTAGTTAAAATTTTATATGGATGCCCATGTATCTGTGGTTAGACAAATGCGTTGCCCCTTAAGCGCACTTCTTAAATTATCTCTCTCTCAAATAAAGCTCGAGGATATCTCTTGCAATTGTTATGCGTAATGGAATAACATCACATCTAGGTTGCATAACAAGTATAAATTTCTTAAAACCCTTCCCTTCTACAAAGCTAAAAGGAAGCTCATCAATAACCAATATTTCTACTAAGGTTTCTTTACAAACCTCGGCACTAAAAGTAATAGGTACAAGCCCCACACCACTTTCTATAAACTTGAAAGTTAAGACGGATTGGTTTTTATCCACTTTACTAAGTAGATACTTCTTACATATTTTTTCTAAGTGCTACAATATTGATCTTGAGCCATTTATAGTGAGATTACAAGCAAAAATCGACCCACAAAAGGTACATCTTGCCCTAGGTTTCAATGGATCCTCAGTTTGGATCTTTTCAAAAAAATCCCCAATTATAGATATTTTCCTACCACTCCTAGGACCAGTAGATGGCTTACTTACATTGAATTTAGGAGAATTAGGAATATTAGTTCTTGTTGATTCCATGGTCTTCTCCGTTGAAGGATAAACATTACCGGTGTCTCTATTTCATTTAAGTGATCCATCTAGAGTAACAAAAATAATTAGATATATTACTAAAGCTTTTTATCTGAAAGAGTCAAGTATATTATTGAATTTATCCAAGCAGCTCGCAGCAGTCAGAAAAAAAAATGATTATATTGCAGGATATATTTAGTAATATATCTAATTATTTACTGTAATTAAGTGGAAGTTCTAAACTGACCCATTATTCTTGCAAACCAAGTCTAAGAACCGTAATCTTCTTATATAAATAACATAAAATTATTTATATAAGAATTAAGAAGTTCTAAACTGACCGATATAAAGCAAAAATGAACAAATAAGCTTCACTACCTGCATTCATGGAACTTCATAACAATTAACAAGTTCTAATATATATGCCTATATATACCTATATATTATTAAAAGCACTCGAAAGAATATATTTGTCTACTAGCAACAGTAGTTCATACTTCATAATATATATACCTATATATAAATGCTAATAGTTCATCAAAAACCCAAATGGCAAATCCTAAATTTCGAACTCAAAAACTCTAATAACACATACAATCTACCATATTTCAAAAACCCTAATAATCGGATACCATTAAAAATCTAATACCATAGGTTTCAAAATAACTTCAAATAAATTAAATAAGTGAAATAAAATCAACTAATGAAGAAATTATACTATCAGACTAAAATGGAAGGGTGCGGCTGCAGATGGAAGGGGTCAAAGGGTTGAGACTCGAAAGGGTTGAAGAATAAGGGTTGTGGTGGCAAGATGTGACTTCAACTCTTGCGATTTGGGGGGCGGCGGCGTGAGCAAGGGGAACTAGAAAATCTAGTTTAGAGAGGTCAAGTTACAAAAAAATAATTTAGAGGAGGCTAATTACTAATTTGTATATAGTTTATTTTATAAAAACACATTGCAAAATTTTATTTTTATCAAATTTTGAGAATTTTGGCGAGGGGGCCAAAGTCCCCTAGCCTAAGGATAGTTTCGCCCTTGGGCATGAGGCACCAAGAAGACTCAAAAGTGAGAAGAGGCAAAGAATGCGAGTGAGGCACTAAGGAGAGAAATAAAAAGTGAGAAGAGTTGAAGAGGGGGGCTGTTTTAGGGTTACTGCATTTAACATAGAAATAATAAGAAACAACATGTTTACTATAGTTTAGAGGAGGAATGATACCCTTTTTTGTTGTTTGTATTAAGAATTTTTTTTATGATTAATTGATTTAGTATATTATTACTTTTTAACACGATTAGGCATATTATTATAATATAACTGATATATATATTTGTAATACATTTAATACTATTAGTGAATTATATTAGCATTACTACTAATTAGTACTTGAATAATTTGTTATAATTATACTATTGATAGACTATAGTGATAATATATTAGTATTAGTACTAATTACCATAATCATAGATTCATATTGTATATGTATAAATAATATAGTATTAAGCTATTAGTATTATCATAAATGCTAGTATTTGTTAATTGTTACATTGAGCTTATATTATTATACTTATATTATTGATAGACTATAGCGATAGTATTAGCACTAATTACTATAGTAATATACTGTTAGTATAAGTGATTGTTTAGTATAGTGATTTATACACTGGTTTGTACATAGACTTATATATTAATAGTATTAGTAATACAATATTAGACTATTAGTACCATCTTATATACTATAGTGATAGTATTAGTACTATAGTAATATAGTATTAGTAACTTATACTAATGCTTTATAATGCTTTTATTATGTTACTATAAGTCTATAAAGTAGTATAAATTACCATTATTATATCACTATGGTACTAATATTATCACTATAATCTAACTATATTACTATAAAGCATTAGTATAAGTTACTAATGAGCTTAAATTATTATACTTATATTATTGATAGATCATAGTAATTGTATTAGTACTAATTACTATAGTAATATACTATTAATATTACTATATCATTATTAGTATAAGTGATTGTTTAGTATAATGATTTATATACTAATTAGTAAATAGACTTAAAATATATTAGTAATAGATTAATAGTACTAGTAATATGGTATTAGGCTATTAGTACTATCATATTTACTATAGTGATAATATTAGTACTATAATAATATAGTATAAGTAACTTATACTAATGCTTTATGGTAATATAGTTAGACTATAATGATAATATTATGGTACTATAGTGTTATAGTAATAGTAATTTATACTACTGTTTTATAAGCTTATAGTAACATAATATTATTGTTTACTATAATGCTTTATGTTTAAAATTCAACTTTTTTTTATAATATTATAACATTATTTATATATAAATATAATTTATATTATTTTATATTATATATAATATAAATTATAAGTGATTGTTTAGTATACTATTAGTATAAGTGATTATTTAGTATAGTGATTTATACACTAATTTGTACATAGATTTAAAGTATATTAGTAGTATATTAATATTAATAGTAATATAGTATTAGGTTATTAGTATTATCATAAATACTAGTATTTGTTAATTTTTATGTAATATATATCAGAGTTATTGGTTATTGTATTAGTATTATATTATATTGTTATACTATTATTTTATATTGTTATTTCAGTTTCATATTATACTATTTCTAATGGCTTTTTATGTTGATCATTATTGTGGCTATACTGATTTACGTGATTTAATATGTGAGGATTACAATACAAGAATGGAATTAAGAAAATTAGAGGGATGTAATATATGTATATTAGATAGCATTAAAAGTGCTATGTAATATATGTAATTTATAATAATTATTATAAATTATATATTAATGCTATATAATATAAAAACATATTATATATATAATTAAACCAATAAAATTAAAATATAGTTAATAGAATATGTCCGGTCCATAAATGACTAGAATCGAAATTGGACCGGTTCTTATTAGTTTTGGGTTTCTAAGAATGGGTCCTGGACCAAACCAGTTCAAATCTGGACCGGTTCGACCAATTACAATCAGTCCGGGCTGGTTTGCCCATTTTCCCCCTTTTTTAACACCCCTTGATGCTCTCCAAGCAAAAATACTTGCTTTGTGATGGATAGGCAGAATTCGGTCTGGTCCACTCAATCTTAGGAGAGTTTTATAGACCGTATCAAACCTACTCAGACTAGGGTTTTCTAGACCGAGTACTCCATAGGACTAGATCAAATTGATCCCTTTCGATCCAGTCCTATCCAGTTACTCCACTCGATCTTTATATTATAACTTTTTATACATATATTATCTTTATACTATAACTCTTATAACATATAGTATTAGTATATATTAATATATTATTAGTATATATTATAGTTAATAATTATACATTAAAGAATCTAATAATATTTTGATACTAAATCATATACATAAATAATATACATGATATAATTAATTATAAACAACTATAATTATATAAATAATATATATTGTATTATTCATTTGGTTCAGTCCGTAATAAAAAATCCTGGACCGGGATCAGACCGAATGTCTTTCGGTCCATAATATTTGGATCGAGACAAATCAAATCCAAATCTTGGTCTAGTCCGGTTAGTTTTTTTGATTCGGAACGACCAATCTCTTCCTTAGTGAGGGATATTCAATTTTCACAAAGTCTTGCAAAGCTTCTTCTCACCATCACTAGAAGATGACTCCCCAACATTGGAGGCAGTTAAAAAAATGTCATCTTCTTTTAAAACAAGAAGATCCATGTTGATGATTTATGCAGTTTTTTCAAGATTCATAGAGAGAATATAGCACAAGCTTTGTTCTTCTACATAGATATATATGGCATGTGGACAAGTAAATTTGTAATGCTAAAGGACATACACTCCTACCGATCTTTTATGTTAACTGCCATGTCACTTTACCACACAAATGCCATTGAGGGACTAATTGAGTTTATTCTTGTGGTTTGGGGTGTTTGGTATCGTAGGAATCATATGGTACTTGCTAAGATAAGTTTGCCTCCTCAGCAAACTATTAATCATGCTTTCTCTCTTAAATAGAAACCTTCCAAGCAACTATGTCTATCTGCTAAGGCTCAATACTACAAATGACATCCACCCTAAATCGATTGGTTTAAACTTAATGTTTATGGTACCCTTTTCTTCAACTGTAACAGAACTAGCTTGGAAGCTATCTTACAAGATTCAAGTGGGACATTAATTATGGCATTTAGCAGAGTAGAGGATGAATTTCTGGAACCAAAAACTGTAGAGGCCATGGCAATTTTGAGGAGCTTACAAATGTGTCTTCATTCGGGGTTTCACAACTTATGTCTTAAAAGTGACTGTCTCAATCTTGTGGAAGAAATTAATAGTCAGGTTGAACCTCATTCAGTCATGTACAATGTCATTACTGAAATCAAAGGCTGCAGTTTAGATTTTACCAAAGCAAAGTTGTTCATTGTCCTCGTATTTCTAATGAGGCTGCCCATTGTCTTGTTCAGCATGCTTGGTCAATCAATGATATGCAATTGTGGTGGAATGAAATTCCATATTTTATTGATAGTGTTGTATTTAATGATACATCTACTTGTAAGAACACTTAAGGCCTTTGAGCCTTTATTACAATGAAGATTACTTTTCTTATTAAAAAAAAAAAGAAAAAAAATGATATTTGACTCCATAATTTTATTTGTTATCTCAAAGTTATTAGTTGAGTATATCAATTTTTCTTTCTTTAATGTTTAAGAAAGTGATGATTAGTGAAATATTCTATTTCTTAAAATATTTATATATGTTGAAAAAAAATTGACAAAAAAAAGATTAGTCCGTTACCTTTAACCAAACTTTATAGCCTCTAAAATTCTTGACTATGATCAAACCAATCCCTCGAGTACAGCACCATCATTGATCTATTAAAATTGGGGATGGTAGATTGTGTTATTAGATTGTATACATAGCCTATCAAGTTATGAATATTATACTAAATGGATAAATCCGAACAAGATCAATTAAGCTTAACTAAGGGTGTAACGGGTTTGGTTTGATCCTGTTCTACGACCAAACCATGACCATTGGTTTTGCATTTTTTAAAATCGATTACGCACAAGTTTTCTCCTAAACCGGTAATTCTGATTTTACTGATTCTAGTTCAATCTCATTTTTTGATTTTAATATATTAAGTATATCAGTATTACTAATATACTTATCAAAAGAAATGTGTTGCAAATTTATTAGGTAATAAAATTTATTTAATAGAAATATTTTTTATTTAAAATATATGATCATATAAATATTCATATTTAAGATTAAAATGTTATGTTATAAATTATAATAAATTATTTCATACATAATTATATATATTACATATACTATTAAAATTTAATATTGTATATAATATGTGAACCAGTATGTTCCAGTATTAGAAAATGTAAAATCGATTGTGGACTAAATCAATCGGTCCGGCCTTAGTTTTCGATTTATTTTTACACTAGTAAGCTTAACAGGTCATATATTCAAATCTTAACACAACATATTAAAATAACAGGTTGACATAATACTAATTTTGACCTATTATTAGCTACTTAGAATTGGATCGATGCAACCCAACTCATTTTAACATGTTTTATGTAAATGGATTGAATTGACTAAAATAATCCATTTGACCTAATTAACATAATTTTATATAAAAGTTAAAATCACGATATCTCTCAAAAGTCTTAAAAAAAAAGTAAAAGAGAAAAATAATTTTTCATAGCTTAAAATGTAATAAAATCAATATTACAATTCAAACAATAAAAATACAAATCTAAATTAAAATCCGATATTACAGTTAGAGTTGGGATATTTGATTTTTAGGTTTTAAAAATGATATAAATGTAATTTTTAATAAAAACATAACTAGTTAAAACAAATCACTATTGAGTTAATCATTAAGAATTTGTTCATAAATCGTGTCTTAATAAATTAATTCGTTTGACCCTAATTGATTGATATCAAAGTCAAAATCTCTAATTTCATGTCAGCTTATGTTTAGTTTAACGAGTTATTTCATATATTGCCTTATTAATCACAATGCCATGTAATAACCAATAAAAATATTTTATTGGTTATTAGTTTAACGAGTTATTTTCAAATGCCATGTCATTTGAAAATAAAAATATTTTAGTACTAAAACTTTTTTTTTAAAAAGTACGTGATATTGTGAACAATGCATGGTAGTAGGGCTGTAAAATAAACAAGTTACTTGATAGGTAGCTCGAACTCGACTCGATAAAATTCGAGATCGGCTCGAATCGTATTTTAAATGGACCGATCGTGAACACAAAATTAGGTTCGATAATTAAATGATACAACTCGTATAAAACTTAATCGACTCGATTAATGTTTGCGAACAAATTTGTTTATAACTCGTTCGACTTGAGTTCAACTCGACTTGTTTAATGTTCGTGAATAAATTCGTATAAAGCTCGATCAACTCATATAAACGCATAAACTCGACTCATATATATTTTTACACATATAATATAATATTTTTTTTTTATAATATACATAATGATGTATATAGACTAATATACATAATTTATAAGTCAATATATAGACATAATTATGTATGTAGTCATTAATATATACTAATATATGAAAGAAAGATGGTGGTCTTAGTCTACTAATAATATTATAATTTAAAGAGTCATATATTGATACTACAGACTATAGAATATAAATTTATAATACAATTTATAATAATATAGACTATTAATAATTTATCACTAATTATTAAGATTAATTCTTATTTCTTTATGTATAATTAATCACTTATAACTAGACTTTAGTTTTATTTTATTCATAAGAGTAGTATTAGTATTAGTACCATACCATATAATAGTAGTATTAGTATTAGTACCATACCATATAACTAGACTCTAGGATTCTGCGAGACAGTCGACATTTGGGATTGCTCAAAACCCTCGCAATCTCAAATGTCGACTTCTACAGATTTTGTTGACTGCAATCTCACTCTCAGATATGGTAGTCAGCTTTGACAGAGGGGTTCATAAATGCTAGCATTTATGACTCCCAACCAACTATATCTCTAATTTCGTGGTTCATGCTTCTCTAGTTCTATGTTTGGTTTGTCTATCAGTTGATTAGGCATGTTATTTTCATATTTCTATCGATTTCGTTGGGAAGTTTGGAGATTTGGTCCTTAACTCCTTTAAACCTTCAACTATTCGACTAGGGTTTTCCTGTTCCTATTCATGTTTCTAATTATTAAAGTATTTTCTAATTTTTGGTTCTCTCCTAACTATTTCTGGTTTCTAGTATTGTAGATCTAATCATGTTCTTGGATAATGGTAATTTTGTAATTGTATTTGTAAATCCTAGTACGTCGAAATGGTGTGACATCTTGACTATCTCTGTAACTTTGTCTCTATTTATGTCTTCAATCTTTGATATCTATGTATTGTAGATCTAATCATGTTTTTTTTCATATTTGTAAACCCTATTGCACTTGCACTATACTATATGTTTCGAGTTTTATAAATTATAGCTGTCATATTAGAAATTGCAAAATTGAGGGAAAAACCTTTTGACTTGGGGAGAACTTACAAAACAAACTGTGTCTTGCTTTTAAAAGTTGAAAAACTTACAGTCCACAACGCTGTAAGCCTGTGAGTTATACTTATTGTTGCTTGATTTGGTTCTTACTTTATGTCTGCTAAAAATATGTAAACATGCTTTTTCTTTAACATGTTTATGTAATTATGTGTTTATAATTTGTTCTGTTCTGTATTTATAAATTATTATGTTCTGTGCTTATGTGTTTATAAAATGGTGTTTTATGTTTATATGACTATTTTCTATTATTTGTTTATGTGTTTATGAAATGGTATTTTATGTTTATATGACTATTTTCTATTATGTGTTAATGTGCTTTTCTTGAAACAGTTTTGGTTGATTTTAATCTATGTATTCATGGTTCCTGCTCCAACTATTTAATTATACCCTCTTTAACATGATTTGGTTGATTAATCTTATTTAACCTGTCATCTGTTTATGTTCTTGCTTCAAGACTTAAAGCATGATTTTTTTAAACTATTTTGGTTGATTTTAATCTATGTATTCATGGTTCCTAGTCCAACTATTTAATCATATCCTCTTTAACATGATTTGGTTGATTAATCTTATTTAACCTGTCATCTGTTTATGTTCTTACTTCAAGACTTAAAGCATGCTTTTTTGAAACTGTTTTGGTTGATTTTAATCTATGTATTCATGGTTCCTGCTCAAACTATTTAATCATACCCTCTTTAACATAATTTGGTTGATTAATCTTATTCAACCTATTATATATTTATGTTCTTGTTTCAAGACTTAAAGCATACTTTTTTGAAACTGTTTTGGTTGATTTTAATTTATGTATTTATGGTTCCTACTCCAACTATTTAATCATGCCCTCTTTAACATGATTTGGTTGATTAATCTTATTCAATCTGTTATCTGTTTATGTTTTTGCTTCAAGACTTAAAGCATGCTTTTTTCAAACTGTTTTAGTTGATTTTAATCTATGTATTCATGGTTCATGCTCCAACTATTTAATCATGCCCTCTTTAACATGATTTGGTTGATTAATCTTATTAACCTGTTATCTGTTTATGTTCTTACTTCAAGACTTAAAGCATGCTTTTTTGAAACTGTTTTGGTTGATTTTAATCTATGTATTCATGGTTCCTGCTCCAAATATTTAATCATGCTCTCTGTAGCATGATTTGGTTTATTAATCTTATTCAACCTGTTAGCTGTTTATGTTTTTGCTTCAAGACTTAAAGCATGATTTTTTGAAACTATTTTGGTTGATTTTAATCTATGTATTCATGGTTCCTACTCCAACTATTTAATCAGACCCTATTTAATATGATTTGGTTGATTAATCTTATTCAACCTGTTATCTGTTTATGTTCTTACTTCAAGACTTAAAACATGTTTTTTTTAAACTGTTTTGGTTGATTTTAAACTATGTATTCATGGTTCTTGCTCCAACTATTCATGGGTCTTGAACTATTGGTGCTAGCATTTGGCTACCTCATTTAATTGGAACATGCCTTCATAAAACAAAATGTTGATAACATGTGTTCTCTGATTAATTTCTTTTCTCTATTTATTTTTCTGACTTCTATAGGCTATATGTTTTTTTGTGAGAGTTTGGACTGCATTAACATGCTTGTGTGCTTATGTTGTTTCTGTTCTGACTTTTGATGTTAATGTTGTTTCAGTTTATAGTATACCATATGGCTACTTTAAACATGCTTTTTGTTTTTGTTTGAGTTTCCTTAAATGATTGTTTGTTTATGTTGTTTTTGTGCCTTGTTTTTGGAGGCATATTAAGCCACCGATACAAGAGTACGCTGAAAATATTAGAGTCAAAACTGTTTGACTTTAACTGATCAAATATATTAGTCTTGCCTACTAAAAGCATATTGAGCCACTAAGGCATTGCCTTCCGGAGGCACTTTGAGCCACCAAAGTGAGGTTGTATTTTGTATAAATATTGGAGTCAAATGTTTATAGTTTTAACATTTTTTTGTATCCTTGCTTCTGGAGGCACTTTAAGCCATCAAAACAAGGGTGGGGTCCCAGGAATTGATCTAAATATGCTAGTCTGTTGTTTAAGTTTAGTGGATCCTACCAAATGGACAATCGCATCGAGGTGATCTTCCTAGAGGCTGGACCGATGGAGGAGGAATATGAGAATGAAAATTCTATCGATATTAGTCATTTAGAGCCAATATCTGATAATGACGGTGGAGACACTGCGACTACTGCGGCTGTTAATACTCAATCTACTGAGGCTCCGACGGAAGTTCAAACAATTGTCCAAGAAAAAAAGAATCGGAAGAGGACATCCGATATTTGAAATGACTTTGTTGAACTTGAACGAGATGGGAAGAAGCAACCTCAATGTAAGTGGTGTAAAAAAGTGTTCAAGGTATCTCGATCTGGTTCTACGACCACACTACGTAGGCACTTACAAACTTGTTTGCCATTTATGGAGTATAAGAAAAAATAAAAGGTCTTAGCGGTTGAGTCTAAGGAGGCGGATGGTGGGTTCATTGTCTCTAACTTTACCTACAATCGTAATAGGGTTTGAGAGCTTGCCTCTCACATGATACTTTGTCATGAATATCCATTTGCTATGATGGAGCATATAGTTTTTAATAAGTTCATGAGTGCGAACACTCCATATTAGGAAAGGATGTCTCGAGCTGCTGCGAAAAAGGAATGCATTCAAACGTATGACTCTGAAAAGGCAAAGTTAAAGGATTTGCTTAAGCTAGTTAACAAAGTTCATATCACTACTGACATGTGGACGTCTTATCAAAAGCTGTCATAAATGGTAGTCACATGTAATTTTATAGATACTGATTGGCACCTTCAGATGCGTGTTTTGAACTTCCGTAATGTGCCTCCTCTACACACTAGTCTTCTTATGGCTGATGCATTAGGAAAATGCTTTCAAGAGTGGAGAATTAAAAATAAAATAGTTTCAATAATTGTTGACAATGCGACTGCTAATGATGTTGTCATTAGGATTCTAAAGGATGATTTTAGCTTGAAGAAAATGTTGTCAATTGGAGAAAAACTGTTTCATGTGCGTTGTTGCGCACATATAACAAATTTACTAGTTCAGTACGGCCTTGGAGAGATAAAGATGATCATTGATTGCGTGAGAGACGGTATCAAGTATCTAGTAGCATCGGAGAGTTGGCTAAAATAGTTTAGTGAGATTGCAAAAATAACTAGGATTGACCTCAAAAAAATTAATCATAGATGTGGTTACAAGATGGAACAACACTTATTTAATGTTAAATGCTGCAATTAAATTCAATGACATCTTTCTGAGATATGGTGATAGAGACAGCAGTTTTGAATGAGTTCCAACAATTGACGAGTGGGTGCAGGTTGAAAATGTGTGTTCTCTTCTGAGTATTTTCAATGAAATAACCAAGATTGTGTCGGGAAGTGATTACAGAACTGCGAACTTGTTCCTTTATGAGGAGTGGAGAATGAAGGACATCTTAAATCAGAAGAGCAAAGATCCAAATAAGTACATGAAAGCAATGATAAAGAAGATAAGTCTCAAGCTTGATAAATATTGGGGGGAGTGTAATCTCTTGATGGCAATCGCTGCGGTACTGAACCCTAGATTTAAGTTGGTCTTGATCCAATTTTGTTTTCTTTTAATTTATTCTGAGATAGACGCAACTAAGAATACTATATATGTCTCCAAAGTGTTGCATGACCTATATGATGAGTATGTTTAAGATTTCAACACGACTTTTGAGTCACAAAGGAAGTAGGAAAACATTCGCCTTCACGTATCCAGTTCTTCCTCACATACTGAGAATAGCATGCAGAGTGTTCAATCATTGTTCAAATAATTTGTTAGAAGTGTGGATACTGTGTAGACTACAAAATCAGAACTAGACAATTACTTAGAGGAGAGTATATACATTTGTGAATAGGGTTCAGATGCAAGTTTGGATGCCTTGGAATGGTGGAAAGCTAATAGTTTGAAGTTCCAGACTTTGTCAAGAATGGCCTGTGATATATTGACTACACCCATTACCATAGTCAGTTTAGAATTGACCTTCAGTGCAAGAGGCAAAGTAATTGATCCTCATCGAGCTTCGTTGTCAATTGAAACAACACAAATGTTGTTGTGTGGTGCAGATTGGGTGAGAGTCATGTATGATACTAAAAGATACTCAACTATTCAGGTAAGTGTTACCTGTATTTTATTTGTTACTTTCATTTTAATTTGTTTAACTTAATTTTACTGCATTATATATATAACTAATATGTTTTTTTGTTTTTGTTTTTATCAATAGAAGGATGTTCCATCAGAAACTCACATTCTCCTACCATAGCCACTAGACTCCTTTGGTACAACAGTTTATATAATGCTGGTTATTTGATTCCTCTTTTAATCTGACTAGTCAACAATCTTTACAGTTTCCTAATTTGTTTTGACTAGGTTTTAATATTATTTAGTTCATACTGTTAACTATTTTTAATTTGGACCCTTTAGTTTGTTTAATATTTGGACAATTTCTTTATTCTGTCTGACTAAACTATTGGAACTGATTTGAGTAATGACAGCATGACTTCAACCTTTAGGTAACTCATCACCATCATTTTTTACATATTTTTTTTAAGGCAAATTAAATTTTGCATTGGAAACATCACTTGACTAAATTACTAAGTTGTAAGTTCTTAAGTACTAATGTAAGGAATTAAAAATAATTTTAATTTTTTTAGTGTATATCAATGTGTGCAGGTTACTAAATGCATTTTTGGGCTGAAACACTATACTGCTTAAGGACTCCTGTAATGATTTTTGTGGTAACTAGTACTATCTAAGGACTATTTAAATTACATTTCTGTGATTTATGTGGTACTATATAGTCTATATTGCTTTTCTGTAATGGTTTTTATGGTACTCTTATAATGGTTTCTGTGGTTACTAAATTGCATTTCTGTGATACTCTTAAAGGACCCCTGTAATGGTTTATGTGGTAACTAGTATCGCCTAAAGACTATTTAAATTGCATTTCCATAGTTTTTGTGGTTACTAAATATAGTTTCTGTAATGATTTTTGTAGTACTCTTGTAATGATTTCTGACTAGTCAACAATTACTTATAGATTTAACTTGTTTTTCACAATTTACATCTGCATTATTTTGGACAGTTTCCTAATTTGTTTTGACTAGGTTCTAATGTTATTTAGTTCATACTGTCAGTTATCTTTAATTTGGACCATTTAGTTTGTTTGATATTTGGACAATTCTTTTATTCTATATGACTAAACTATTTGATCTGATTTGAATAATGACAGCATGACTTCAGCCTTTAGGTAATTTCTCACCATCCTTCCTTAAAGATTTTTTTAAGGAAAATTAAATTTTGCATTGAAAACATCCTTTGACTAAATTACTAAATTGCAAGTTCTTAAGTAATGATGCAAGGGATTAAAAATAATTTTAATTTGTTTAGTGTATATCAATGTGTGCAGGTTATTAAATGCATTTTTGGGCTGAAACACTATACTGTCTAAGGACTCGTGTAACGGTTTCTATGGTAACTAGTACTGTCTAAAAACTATTTAAATTACATTTCTGTGATTTCTGTGGTACTATATAGTCTATATTGCTTTTCTATAATAGTTTCTCTGGTACTCCTGTAATAGTTTCTGTGGTTACTAAATTGCATTTCTGTAATATTCCTAAGGAATCCTGTAATGGTTTCTGTGGTAACTATTATCGCCTAAAGACTATTTAAATTGCATTTCCATAATTTATGTGGTTACTAAATATAGTTTCTGTAACGATTTTTGTGGTACTCTTGTAATGATTTCTGACTAGTTGACAATTACTTATAGATTTAACTTGTTTTCCACAATTTACATCTGCATTATTTTGGACAGTTTCCTAATTTGTTTTGACTGGGTTCTAATGTTATTTAGTTCATACTGTCAGTTATCTTTAATTTGGGCCCTGTAATGATTTCTTTGGTAACAAGTACTGCTTAAGGACTATTTAAATTGCATTTATGTGGTTTTTTTAGTTTTTATGGTTACTAAATTACATTTCTGTAATGGTTTATATGGTACTCCTGTAATGATTTTCATGGTTACTAAATTGTAGGTTAGTAGTGGTAGGCTGGTAGTAGCCCAACTGGGCAACAACTGACTGATTGAGCTGTTGTAAATTTGTAATTTCTTATTTGCAAGTTATAATAATTTAATTTTTTAAGTTCTAATTTGCTGTAAATTTGTAATTTATTATTTGTAAGTTGTAATAATTTAATTTTTTAAGTTTTATTTTGTTGTATTTTGTATATCATCTAATTAGGTCCAATACTGAAATATAAGTATTTAATTAGGTTCAATACTGAAATCTGAGTATCTAATTAGGTCTAATACTGAAATATGGATTTGGACCTATAATGTATTAAAATTTGGACCTATTATATTGTAAATTGCAATTGAGAATTACACATGACGTACCTATATTATCTATTTGGAATTTGAACATATATTGTTGCAAATTGAAATTTGAGAATGGATGTTTCAAAGCACATTCAAAATTATAATTGGGTTTGCATTAAATGGGCCGAACCTAACTCGAGCTCGAGTCGAGCTCGACTCGAAATTAGGCTTGAGCTCAAGTCAAGCTCGGCCCTCTTATGCAAAAACGAGTCGAGCTTGAACTCTAATTTGAACCCATTAATTAAACGAGTTGAGCCCAAACTCGACTTGAGTAATAAACGGGCCGAGTTCGCACAATCCAAAGTCGTTCGAACTCGACTCACTTGCGGGCATACCTGGTAGGACCCAAGTGGGGTAGTCAGGCTACGACCTAAGTTGTTTCTCCTAGCAAGCTACCCAATCTGCATCTCTTGAGTCATGCGACCCAGGTTTCGTGCCTGGGCCTTCCCTTGGTACTCACTGTTCACACATTGTTGCTCATATTTTTAATTGTAGTATTAAAATAGTTTTTTACGTTCTTATATTTTATAATATATTTGTAACAGATTTTTAAGGGATAGACTTGAATAAAGTTAGAAATTTAGATATTATAAATTTTAATTAAAGTTAAGAGATTAATAAAGTACAGAGACTAAAATATTATTTAAATTATATCATAGACGATATAAAGAACTTCAAATAATATTACTAATTTGTTAAAAGAAAAATTTATATATCACATTATTATTCTACTATATACCAGATGAAAAAATATTTATGTAATAGTAAATTAGATAATCGCTGCTTAATCATTTTAAAAAAAGTGAATAAAATATTAAACTCATATAAAAAAATTATTTTTTTAATAGTAGATTTTACTTTTTTAAAAATAATTACATGTTGTTTATGCATATCACAATTATATGTAGAATTATTCGTAACAAATTTATCATTATTTGGTATTTTTATTAAATAATTCTTTATTATTTAATAATAACAACTATACCATATATTATATAATAAATTTGAAATAAAATAAGAATTGTAATGAACGAACGAAATGCAGCCGCCCCCTGTCCCACCACTAAAATTATGTGAATGATCCCACCACTATTATTTTAAATTCTGCATAGTGACTTGCATAGTAATTTCAAAGTCTATAAATAAGGGCTTCAGTTGTAATGAAATTCATAAGAAAATATAGAGAGAGAAAGAAAATTTCAGTTTTTAAGAGTTCTAAAGAGAATTTCTTATTTCTCTTTTGCAATAGTAGTTTCCTTTATTTAAGTTTCATAACACGTTATCAGCACGACGGTTCTACCAATTCTGAAACTAGTGGCCTTATTCCTCTATAAGTTTTTCAATATATTATTTGAAATTTTTAATATATTTTATTGATGATTATCTGTGTGAATTTATAAATATGAGATACACATATTTATTTCATTATTTATATGTGTAGAAAATGGCAAATCTTACAAAATTGGAATTTGTTGCTCTTGATATATCTGGAAAAAATTATTTATCCTGGATACTTGATGCTGAAATATATCTTGATGCAATGAACCTGAGAGAAACTATTAAAAAAGGAAATCAAGCATCCCTGCAGGAACGTGCTAAAGTAATGATTTTCCTTTGCCACCATCTTCATGAAGAATTGAAAACTGAATATCTCACAGTAAAAGATCCCTATATTTTGTGGAACAATTTAAGGGAGAGGTATGAATACTAGAAGACTGTCATCCTCCCAAGAGCTCGTTCTCAATGGATGCACCTGAGGTTGCAAGATTTTAAAAGTGTTAGTGAGTATAATTCCGCACTTTTTAAAATAAGCTCAGTATTAAAATTATGCGGTGAGAAAATCACCGATGAAGATATGTTAGAGAAAACTTTTACTACATTTCATGTCTCGAATGTGCTCCTGCAGCAGCAGTATCGAGAGAAAAAGTTCAAGAAATATTCTGAACTTATATCATGTCTTCTAGTAGCTAAGCAGAATAATGAGCTCTTATTAGAAAGCCACCAGTCACGCCCTACTGACTCAATATCATTCCCTGAAATGAATGGTAATAGGTTTGCATCATTCCCAGAAGTGAATGGTGCATCCTTTAGAAGAAATCGAAGGCATGGACGTGGTAGGAGAAATGATAAAAATGTTGGTCCCAGGAATGACAACATTAAAAGGGATTATAATATATCATATCACTAGAAGTGGTACAATTCAGAGAGGGGTAAAAATTCTCAGAATAATTCTTCAAAGAAAAGTGAAGAGGTGTGCCATAGATGTGGAATGACTGGACATTGGTCACGTACCTGTCGTATGGCCAGACACTTAGCTGATTTATATCAAGTTTCTATTAAAGGAAAGAATAAAGTGCATGAAACAAATTTAGTAGAACCATTAGATGATTTATTAGATTCAGTAGATGTAGACGTTACTCATCTTGATATATCTGATTTCTTTAATCATCCTGAAGGTAGTATTGAACACTTAATTGGAGATGGAAGTGTTCCACTCAATTAATGCATTTTCTTTCTATCAGTAATAAAAGTTTTGTATATTTTGTAGAATTATAGATCACATTGATGAGCTTTTTATCTCTGAGTTGAATGATAAAGATATATGTCTGGCTGACAGTGCTACAACTCACACAATTCTCAAAGAAAAGACATATTTTCAAAATCTAACACTAAGTAAAGCCTATGTCCATACCATATCAGGTTCATCGGATTTAATTGAGGGCTCCGGAAGAGCTTATATTGTGTTGCCAAATGGCACCAAATTTTGTATTGATGATACTCTATTCTCTTCACAATCTAGAAGAAATTTATTGAGTTTCAAAGATATACGTCGTAATGATTACCATATTGAAACGACCAATGAAGGCAGTAAAGAGCATCTTCTTATTACTAAAACAATATCGGGCCAGAAGCTCGTATTAGAAAAACTGCCTGCTCTATGTTCTGGATTGTATTATACAAAAATGAGAACAATTGAGTCATATGTGGTAATACACCATAAGTGCATTGACCCTAAAGTATTTATGACTTGGCATGATCGCCTTGGACATCCGGGTTCTATAATGATGAGACGAATTATTGAAAATTCGCATGAGCATCCCTTAAAGAATGAAAAGATATTTATACCCAATGAATCTCTGTGCGCTGCATGTTCTCAAGGTAAGCTAATTATTAGACCATCTCCCTCAAAAGTCATTGTTGAATCTCCATCCTTTTTACAAAGGATTCACAGAGATATATGTGGGCCTATTCATCCATCAAGTGGATCATTTAGATATTTTATGGTTCTAATTGATGCATCTAGTAGATGGTCACATGTTTGTCTTCTTTCCACTAGAAATGTTGCATTTGCTAGACTTCTTGCTCAGATAATAAAACTACGAGCACAATTTCTTGAGTATCCGATTAAGACCATTCGATTGGATAATGCAGGTGAATTTTCATCTCAAGTTTTTGATGATTATTGCATGTCAATAGGAATAGATGTTGAACATCCTATTGCCCATACACACACACAAAACGGTTTAACTGAGTCTTTGATCAAAAGGTTTCAACTAATCGCTAGACCTTTACTTATGAAATCAAGACTACCTATTTCTGTTTGGGGACATGCTATACTTCATGCAACATCTCTAATTCGCATTAGACCATCTGTATATCATAAATACTCTCCATTACAGTTTGCATTTGGTCAACAACTAAATATTTCTCATCTTCGTACTTTTGGATGTACTGTATATGTTCCAATTGCACCTCCACAACGTACAAAAATGGGCCCTCAACGTAGACTTGGGATATATGTTGGTTTTGATTCTCCATCCATTATTAGATACCTTGAACCCCTTACAGGGGATATGTTTAAAGCACGTTTTGAGGATTGTCATTTTGACGAATCAAATTTTTCATTAATGGGTAAAGAAAAGTCGGTGCCTGAAGCACGACAAGATATTACTTGGGATAATAAGATCCTATCTCATTTTGATCCTCCTACAAATGAATGTAAACGGGAAGTTCAAAGGATTATTCATTTGCAAAATGTTGCAAATCAGTTACCGGATGTATTTACTGACACTAAAGGTGTAGTAAAATCTTATATTCTTGCTGTTAATACTCCAGCAAGGATTGAAGTCCCTGAAGGACAAATTGTCAAAGCAGCAATAGGTGAATCTAAAATACGCCTAAAGCGTGAAAGACCTATTGGTGCAAAAGACAAAATTTCCAGAAGGAAAAGAATATAAAATGAATTTTGTGTTCCTGAAGAACACATACCCACAATACCGGCTACAAATATAATTGGTGCTCCTAAAGAGCTCAAATCTTCTATTCCAGAACCTTTTGAAGAGGAAACTCCTGAAAAGTATAAATCTCCTAAAAATGAACCTCCTGAAGAGGTGTGTCATGAAATGTTTTCCCCTGAAGAGGAACAGGTACCTGAAAATAATGAGATCTCAATACATTTCATGAAAACTGGAGAAATTCTGGATAGAAATAAAACTGTTGTCGACAACATATTTTCATATAAAATGACCCTTGATATTACCAGAAGTAATAAAGAAAGTGAGCCAAAAAGCGTCGAAGAATGTCGATGTAGAAATGATTGGTCAAAATGGAAAACAGCTATTGAAGCTGAATTAAATTCGCTGTCAAAACGAGAAGTATTTGGACCTGTTGTCCAAACACCAAAAGGTGTGATGCCTGTTGGATATAAGTGGGTATTTGTACGAAAACGTAATGAGAAAAATGAAATTGTGCGATACAAAGCACGGCTTGTTGCACAAGATTTCCTGCAGAAACCTGGGATTGATTATGAAGAAACATACTCTCCCGTTATGGATGCAATCACATTTAGATTTTTGATTAGTCTGGTTGTTACAAAAGGATTGGAAATGCGGTTGATGGATGTGGTCACTGCATATTTATATGGATCCTTAGACCATGACATATATACGAAAATCCCTGAAAGATATAAGATGCCTGAAGCATCTACAAGTACATCTAGAAATATGTACTCAATCAGACTACAAAAATCTTTATATGGGTTGAAGCAATCCGGGCGCATGTGGTATAATCGCTTATGCGAATATCTATTGAAAAAAGGATTTGAGAATAATCTTATATGCCCATGTGTTTTTATTAAGAAATCAGAATCTGGATTTGTCATTATTGCGGTTTATGTTGATGATTTAAATATTGTGGGAACTCCTGAAGAGATCTCAAAAACCGCTATATATTTAAAGAATGAATTTGAAATGAAAGATCTTGGCAAAACAAAACTTTGTCTCGGCCTGCAGCTTGAGCACTTGCCAAATGGAATTTTTATTCATCAGTCCATGTATACTGAGAAAGTCCTGAAGCATTTTTATATGGACAAATCTCATCCCCTGAGTACTCCAATGATTGTTCGAACACTTGATGTGAAGAAAGATCCATTCCGTCCTTGTGATGACGATGAAGAAATTCTTGGTCCTGAAGTACCATATCTCAGTGCAATTGGAGTTTTGATGTATCTTGCAAATTGTACTCGACCAGATATTACATTCTCAGTTAATCTGCTTGCAAGATATAGTTTTGCACCAACTCGAAGGCATTGGAATGACATTAAACATGTCCTTCGTTACCTTCATAGTACGGTTGATATGAGATTATTTTATCAACGTGGTTCAAGACCAGAATTGATTGAGTATGCAGATGCAGGTTCTCTTTCAGACCCACACAGAGGTAGATCTCAAACTGGATATTTATTTACTCATGGAGATACTGCCATATCATGGAGATCTGTTAAGCAGACACTATCTGCTACCTCTTCAAATCACTCAGAGATCATTGCTATTCATGAAGCAAGTCGAGAGTGTATTTGGTTGAAATCAGTTATTCAACATATCCAGGAAAAGTGTGGACTTCCCATGATCAATAATAGCCCAACAATCTTATATGAAGATAATACTGCTTGTATCACTCAAACCAGAGGAGGATATATCAAAGGTCACAGAACCAAACATATTTCACCGAAATTCTTTTATACTCATGAACTTCAAGAAAAAGGTAAAATTGATGTCAAGCAGATACGATCTAGTGATAATCTGGCAGATTTATTCACAAAGGCGTTACCAATTTCCACATTCAAGAAGATTGTGCATAACATTGGAATGCGAAAACTCAAAAATCTTTTGTCATACACTTTTCAGGGGGAGTAAATGTGCTGATTATACTCTTTTTCCTTCGCTGAGATTTTGCCCCACTGGGTTTTCCTCTGCAAGGTTTTAATGAGGCAATCTTAAAGCATTTGTGGATACATAAGAAGATTGTACTCTTTTTCCTTCGCTATTGGTTTTTCTTCCCACTGGGTTTTTACTTGGCAAGGTTTTAATGAGGCAGATTTCTTATTGGCGGTCATTCAAGGGGGAGTGTAATGAACGAACGAAATGCAGCCGCCCCCTGTCCCACCACTAAAATTATGTGAATGACCTCACCACTATTATTTTAAATTTCGTATAGTGACTTGCATAGTGACTTGTATAGTAACTTGCATAGTAATTTCAAAGCCTATAAATAGGGGCTTCAGTTGTAATGAAATTCATAAGAAAATATAGAGAGAGAAATAAAATTTCAGTTCTTAAGAATTTTAAAGAAAATTTTTTATTTCTCTTTTATAATAATAATTTCCTTTTTATTGTGATTGGATCATGATCACGTGGAACTTTACAGACAGACTCACAGAAATAGTCGGCAGGCTGGCTTAGCACCAACAAGTTCAGGTCGATTCATGTGTGGATAATTCATATGCCACGTGTCATTGGGTGCCTTGAGAGGAAGAGGAAATTGGCAGCGATAGTTGGGCACGGTTAGGCTCTAGTGAGATCAGTTATCAACCACAAGCTAGAGATCATACCAGTTTTGGCCGTCGGATATACAGCCATCTTTTTTAGATCCTGCGGTCATCCAAGCCCGAGCAATTTGGACTCTCCAAATCAGCTTTCACCCAATCAGAGCGGCGAAAAAGGTACACAATGAAGGACACGGCAGACAGCATTCGTTCCGCTTACTACTAGACGAGACGCACGCGTTGCCTCGCAGATCGCGGATGGGACCCAAGTTCTTCTACTTTCGTTGCTCGATTATTCGGCCGCCCAATTCCAAAACATCGGCGATTCTGTGGAGGAATAATAGTCAATCCCTTCTTCGATTTCGTACGCCGCGTTCTCAAAGTGGCTCGGCCGTCAGTGTGTTTCCTAAGTTATATAAGTAATTTATAATAGGGTCTCGCTTGGAGGCCGGATGTGTTTAAAATTTAAATCCCATTTTCACATCAATTAATAAGATAATGACACTTATTTATTTAGTTTGAGAGATGAAATTAAAAATTTAAAATATATTTAAAATATATTATTTAATTTTTTCAAATTTTCATATAAAATATAATAAAAAAGTTTAATTTTTTCAAATTCTCATACTACTTTTTCAAATATCTATACAAAATTAATATTAAAAAAATATCTTAGAACAATATTTTATTATTTTCTTCACTTTTATCTCATCTCATTTCTGCAAACAAACATGACCTTAGGCCTTCCATAAATATTATCAGTAGAACTTTATACACTCCAAAACATCTCCCTCACCACCTTTCTCCTCTCTCCTCTCTCCTCTTCCCATCTGCAAGACACACGATAAATCCCCCTTAAAAAAAAAGGAGTCCACGAAGCCAGACTTCCTTTCCCTCTCCCACCTGAGCTCGACACTGTTCCTAAGCAATGCGAAGATCAATTTCGAACCTTCACCACCATTGTTCGAGCACGATCCGCTCAAGTGAAAACTCTTTTATCCATCGGTGGTGAAGGCTTTGACATATCGGAAGTGGTGGGAGATGAACTTTGTAGCAAAAACTTTATAAAGTCCTCCATAGATCAAGCTAAGAAATTCCAGTTCACTAGCCTTGACCTTTGCAGGCTGTACCCTTCCTCATCCAAAGACATTAACAATCTCACATTACTGCTAAAAGAGTGGCGTGAAGACGCTGACAATCTCGCATTATTGCTATAGGACCCTTTTAGTCGATATAGTTTTCGTTTACCTCCTTTTGCAATTTCTCTTATTACGATCAAAATTCCATTACAAGAAAAAGAGAGAGAAATAACCAATCTGTTGCATCCAAATGGGCAAAAATAACCAAAATAGTTAATTTTGGTTATTTCTGCCCTTTTTGGTTGCACCAAATTGATTATTTCTATTTATTTTTCTTGTAGTGTTCCATGGACGCATACTTATCCTTTTTTGGTTCCTATTCATCTTCACGAGCCGCTGGAGTTACGATTCTCTCAAGAGTTTTTGCCAGATCTCTCCCGTTGTCCAAACTCATCTCAAACAGGTACTGATTTTGTCGGCAGAATGAATTTTCTCCTTGTTCGGCTTTGTTTGATTATGGTGAGAATTGATAGGGGAAAGCAAAAGAGAAGGCAAACGATCTTACATTTCATAGTTTTTTGAACTTTTGTTCTATATTTATGTGACATTTTCTCGAAAAGCTTTTTCTTTGTTAGGTTTTGTTTGGTTGGCGTGAAAATTGATGGAAAAAGGAAGTGATAGGAGAAGAAACTAATCTGATATTTTAGTGCAGTTTTGGATTTCTATTACATGTTGTAACATCCCAACTCTAAAATTTTTTTTGACTTTTTTTTTCTTATTGTTATTATTTTAAAATGTGTTTTAAGATAAATTTTAAGATATATTTTTAGTGCATTTTTTAAGTTTTCTCTATCAAGCCGCGTATTGATATGTTAGGTTTCTATTTGAGTGGTTTCTAAATCAAATTCAAACTCAAGACATTTGAAATTCTTATCTTCACTATTTTCGTTTTCCAATTCGAAACTGACTCTAGATTATACTTCAACTTACAACTCAAACACTTCAAACCCAATCTTCTATCACATTTCAAGCATGGTTTTCTCATCACTCACGTTTTTCTCTTCATCTTCATCTATAAATACATGCATGCATGAAGAAACAAGCTACCAGACCCTCTTGTACCCCATGAAAAACCTTACGGTCTCCCCCTTCCTCCATCGATACCTTAGGACACTCCCCACCACCACCCCTCAACGCAGCCTTCCTTCCACCCTGCCATGCACCAAGATCAACCTCCTTATAAACATGTTCGCAGCATGATCTCTTCTCCCTTTCACGCTGCTCGGCCATGAGCTGCCATAGCCCAAACCTCTCCCGTTGCATCATCACGCCACACACCGAGAGAAACAAGTCGCGGCTTCCCCACATTCATCCATGACGCAACACCCTTGCCCAGCCAGTGCAATGCCTCATCTCCATGCAACGGAAGCCACCAACCAACACCCATCCAATGGAAATCGATACACCAAACCGCCATAAATAACCATTACAAAAGGCCTTGTTTTCAACTCCCAAAAACATAGCATCCATAGCAACCAAACCTTTAGCCTCAGCCCAGTTACTTTCGAGTTGAAATCCACCCTGGAAACCGCCGACCATCCTATCTCTGTTGAACCCGTGCCTTCTTCTGGTAAACCCACGCCGGAATCCACTTTTTTCCCTCTCAATTTTTAGTTCTAGTTTTCTCTCTAAAATTCCCTTCTTCCTTCAATCACACCACTCCTCCGAGGAGCCTAGTGGCACCGTTGATCACTCCCACTACTACTAGAGCTACGGCGCACCACTTTCTCCTTCCGGTGATTCCCTTATTTTTGCACGTCTCTCCTTGTAATTTGGTCTTCTTGTAATGCATGCATCTACTCTTCTTGTAATGCATGCATCTGCTCTTGAATTGTCTTACTTAAGACTTCCCTTTGTGCCCTCCATCAAATTCATAATTACATGCATGTTCTTTTAAGTTTTAAATCTATTAGAGCATCACCATTGGTCTCACCAAAAAAATTATCAAAATTTGATGAGAAATACAAACTTGATGAGATGCATATACCATACTTATCATAACTTTACATGGATTTATCATTAGACTCATCAAAATAATAATATTTTTTTAAAAAAATATTTTTAAATTTTCTCCAATATTTTATAATTATACTAACCATATGTATATTAATAATTTAATTTGATACTTAAATTATTATTTTCAATAATTTTTAACAAAACTAGAATTAAAAAAATATATATAATAAACACATTCATTCAATGGAGAAAATAAAAAAATAAAAAAAGGAGGGAAATATGTGAGAGAAATAAAATATATTAAACAAATCATTTGAAAGGTAAATAATAAACATTCATGTTTGAAGGGTTTGTCAAGTTTTACTGTAATTTAAAGTTTAATAAATACACATTGATGAGATCAATATGATGTTATTTTTAACATAAATCATCAAATTTATGTTTGATGAGACTTTTGACGAGACCAATGGGATGCTCTTATCGCCCATTTTCCAGATTGCTTTACTCGTGGACTTTGGGGGCCTTGGCAAATCTATTTCTTAAAGATTTATATTATAAATTGTATATATTTTAAAGAATGTGCTTTACAAAAAAGATTCCACATTTATATTGGGCTTGGTTTTATTTTTAAATAGACTCGTGTTTTAAAAATTATTATAGGACCAAAAAGATTTAATCTCACAAAGTATTAAGTTTTTAAAGTATATTTTAATATTTTATTAAATTATTTATTTGTTATGATTTTATATAATTAGAAGTTTACGATACGTTTTTAAAAAAATTTAGTAATGTTTAGCGTCTCGTATAGGTTACGAGCTATGATGTGAAATCAATAAGCATCGTTAAGAGGTAAGCAATATGATTATACTTTTCACGCATGTATGGTAAACATGTTTTATAAAAATTATTATGTACGTATGTCCATTATTGAAAGTCTTTTTTTATTGAAAGTCTTTTTTTATGCACCCAATCATGAAAATTATGAAAGATCCATGTATGATTTATGAAAAGTTTATACATTAAGATAATTATGAAACATTATGATTTTATGCATTAAAGTTATTTATGAAAATTCATGGTTTCATGTGAGAGTGCATAAAATTATTTATAAAAGATCACGGATTCATGTGATAAAACATGTATTACGATATGTTATGAAAGTATGTAATTTCTTTTGAAATCCATGATATATAACAAGTATGATACAAATGATAATATATGTAAGTGATCTATATATGATATGAAATTGGTACCTATATATGGGCATATTGTATTGTCAGATCGTATATGCTGGTAGTATACCCAATATGTCTTCTTTATGTATAGATTCCATAACCCACGGCTACGAGTAGAATCAAAATCTTTTTAGATTCGCCAATCCTAACTCACGAGAGTTAACAGTAGATAACGACCTATGATATGAAACGATATGATATGATAAGATAAGTTCAAGTTTATGTTCATGTTTTTATGAAAAGCTAATAATTTATGAAAGCTCATATTTTCAGCATTTATGAAAAAGTTATATTCAACATTTATGAAAAGAACATATTCATATTATTATGTATATATCTATGAGTATGTATGAAAATCGATGATTATTATTATTTTACTGTATAATGTGTTGCTTATTGAGTATTCAACTCATTTTATTTTAAAAAATATCATAGGTGAAGAGGATGCACAACTGACAAGATTTGATTGAGGGAGGCAATGTAGAGGCCTAAACAATGTATTAGTTATAATTTTTTGTTTTTATTTTTAGTGAATAAAATATTTTTGTAAACACTTATGATTTTAATATTCTAAGTTGATGTTTTTGCTGACTCTCTTTACATTTTATAAAGATTGTTTCATTTATTCGAAACTGTTCGTATTTAGTGCGTTTTTGTAAATAAAAATTTTAATATCATACTGACTCTCTAAAATATTTTAAAAATATTATATTCGAGAGCGAGCTATTACACATGTCGATGAGGTTGATGAACTGGTGGGAGAAGGAGCTTCAGCGTGAAGAGCTTCAGACATGAAGTTTTTGCTGATAGGGGAGGGAGAGGAGAGGAAGAAGGAGGGGAGACGTTTTAGGGCGTATGCGGCTATAGCAAAAAATTCTACAGAATGCTTACATGTTATTATTTTATTGATTGGTGTAAAAATATGTTTCAAACCCATCCCAACGTTTTTTACAACACGTTTTTAATAGAGTAAACCTTCCATTTGGATAGGTGTTAAAGTAAGTTTTACACCAACCAATATATAACAGACATTCCATGGAAAAGAATGTTGAACCTGCATCACTTGACAGGCCTCACTTCTAAGAGGAAATCTTGAAGCCTCTCCTCTTTCGATTCGAGCTCCCTCATTGATCTCTTGCGAATGAGACTTGTTGACGAATTCTTGCCGCCGATGAAGAACAATGTGGACGACGAAAACTTCAAGAATTGAATAAAGCAACTCCAACCAAGGGACATAAATAAAAAAAAACTTAGGGTTTCGAAATATTTTTCTATATTCCTCTTTGAAATTCTTTCCCTCCAAACATCATTTCTGCTCTCCTTTTCCCTCGTATGGAGTAAATATATTTCTAGGCAACTGTTTGATTGTTTTCCGCTAGCTCTTCATCGGATCGATTTTCTAAGGAAGATATTTCCCGACAAAAAAATAAAATAAAGTCACCTCTACTTTTAGCTCTCGGCGACAAAGACTTCCTCTGCTCCTTGGTTCTCCAAGCTATTCCAAAGTACTCCCCTCTCGTTGTATCTTTCTGCCTGGTTTTGTTGGTTCTAGTAATCTGTTTGTGGATAACTTTTGGGAAAGCGATTTTTAAGGAAAGTTTCGATTTTATTGACGATGTATTCTCTTCTCACTCTTTCTTTCTCTGCATTTTTTTTAGATAATTTCTACACAAACTTGATTTGTTGCTTCTAGTGGCATAAGTTGAATGAAATCTTCCCATCTAAAAAATGTTGAGGATTTGCGTATGGGTATGTCTTTCCAAATTTGATTGAGAGTTTAATCCATAAAGACTTTAGAAATTCCAATTGTATCTTTAACGCTATGCATTAAAAGAAAAACTACTGTGAAATTTTTAAAAATTCATATGGATGAGTTTGATTGTATGTGGGAGTTTTTGATTGCATTTAGGACGCAACAGGGGGGAATAGGGTGGGGGGTTGTGTCATTGTGTGTCTTCTCACAAATCATTCGATGGATGCAACTAGGTTTTGCACCCATTGGACCTAAAATTTACCCATTTTAATAATATGTTAAATAAGATATAATTTTATAAAATATTTTATTATGAAATTTGTTGTAAAATTATGTTGTGTGTATCAATACTCGAAAATAATATTTTATGTCATAGCATCATTTTATTTTTATTTTTATTTTATTATATAAAATATAATTATATATATTTAAAAATTATTTAATAATAATAAATATGTCATATTTTATATTAAAAAATAATGCTAATATAGTTTATAGTTATCCTTCTCACTTACTTCTGGGCCCCACGCCGAGTGCATAAACTCTTGTACATCCATGTTAATTTCTCAGTACTCGAGCCACCAAAAGTCTGGTTTTCTTCACTTTCAATTTATTTGGATACAATATGAAATGAGATGTTTTTCATAAAATTTAAAGAATTATATAAAAAATTTTAAAAATATTATTACTTGTTCTTATTATTTTAAAATTTTAAAATTAAATTATTTATTATATTTTATATAAAAATTTTAAAAAAATTATAATAATAAAATGAGTTGAAATAAGATAAAATTATTTATATATTTAAACGAACTTGATGATCAGTTGTCCAGTTGACGACTATGTATTTGCATGGTAATGACCACCATGCTAATGATCATCATCCGGCTGATGCAACAAAAATTGCTAGACAATAGTCTAGACTAGTCATTGGATATATGCAGCTGGGTACTTTAATATAGTATTGTTATTTAAATGTCTTTATATTATATATCGTTTATATAATTTAATTAGAAAGATCTAAATTTTAAATCAAATTTATATTACATAAATAGTAAATAATATAAGAGAACTACTATATACAAGTAACTTTGTGCATCTATATGCACATCATTACATGTATATTAGTTACTTTCACATCTATTATTTTAGAGTAATACTATATACAAGAAATATTGCGTACCCATATGCGCATATGTAAATTCTAATTGCTTGCTTTCATATTTTTCATTTTTTTGGCGAGATTTTTCATTTTAAATTTAAGTATATTATTAAATTTATATTTTTATCTCAATACTAGTGCACATATGAATGCCTAATGTTGCTTGTATTTAGAGTTTTTTATTATTTTAAATATAAGTATTTTATTAAAGTCTAACTTTCCACTTCAATATTAGTACATGTATGAGTGTGCAAAATTATTTGTATTTAAAGTTTTTCATAATATAAATACTTCTAAATAAAATTATTCAACGACCAATCAAGTTAGCTGGATTATTTTTTGGTTTGGGTTGGACCGAGCTTTTTTGAATTTTTTTAGATTTTAATTTTACTTTGTAGCAATGTGGTATTTAATTTAGGAAAACTTTGAAGATCCACATGACCCCTCAATTTGTTACTTCTATTACTATAATAATTAATATTGTGGTTATAAAAAATGAAAACATAAATTCCAAGTTGATTAATCATTAATGGCATACTAAATGATTAATTATTGTGGTTAGTTACTAATAGAGCAATTATTATAAGAAGTGTTTTAAGCATTTTTTTTTTTGAAATGAAGAAACTCTCTTTCTAATAAACTTCTAAATTTTAGCTGATGTAGAAAAGTACATCCAAATAGAAGTTTGAAAAACTGCAACAACTTTGAATATATTTAGACATAACTTAAAAAAAAAAAGGACATAACTTTATGATTTATCAAACAGCATAAAGACCTTTATAATAATAAAGCTTTTTCTTTTAATAAAGTCCTATAAATCAAAGTTTTACAACAAAATTTTCTACTAGGTGGATAATCTCATAGCAAAATATTCTAAAAGTTATACAATAATATTAAAAATAATAGAAGATCTACATATATGGAAGAATATATATTTTTTAATATAGCATATGGAAGAATAATTACTATTAAATACTTTGAGTATGGATATGTGGGTTTTTTTCTATTATAAAATGTAATGCCGATTAAAATGATTTATATTAAATAATCATGATAGTATGAAAGTAATGGATCAAGTATCAACCTAACAATTTTTATAACAAATTCTTAAGGATATGATTAATATAAGATTAATATTAGATATAATTATTATTATATTCAAGCAAATTTGCGAATTGATTTGCATACTAATACTGCTGTCTTCTTATTTAAAATTAAAATTTAATTTTTTTTATTAAAATCTAATTTTCTAACTAATCATGTAAAATGTATGTGCAGAATCACTTGCACCAAATTTTTTAAAAAAATGCACAAGTATAATATAGTTATTTAAAAAGATAAGATTTAGGTTTCATTTGGATTTAGAGATAAGATAAGTTGAGATGAATTAATTTATTTTTTAATATTATTATTATTTTAAAATTTGAAAAATATATATTGAAATTTGAAAAATGTGTATTAGAATTTAAAAAATATATATAAGAATTTATATTTTATATAAAAAATTATAAAAATATAATAATAAAATAAAAAATGAATTGAGATAAATTTTAAATACAAATAGAATTTTATTTAAAAAAAAGCAGGTGTGCAGGGTTATTTGAAAAGAAAAAAAAAAATTATTACGAGAGAATGTACAAATGTATAGCAGTACAGTAACTAATATCAAACACTCCCTTATAAAAAAAATTAATTATCTTACACACTATCCATATTCGTACAAATAAGATGATGCAATCGTCGTTATCGAAAACAAAAAAGATGATGCAATCGTCGATTCACCTAAAAAAGAAAACAAGACGATGAAATCGTCGTTTGCCGATGTTTTTAACATTTTAATATTTTAAAGGCCATTTAAATGAGCGGCCTCAAATGGTTGAATTACCCACCGCACAAATACCCAGGCCTGCCCGCCACAGCTCTCTACTCCTACTCTCTCCCTCCCTCTCTTGATTTTTTCTACGCGTTTCAACCTGAATTCAGAGTCTGTAAACCCTCAATCCATGGCCACATCGACGACCGGCGATGGCTCCGGCAAGAAGGTTAGGAAGCCGTACACCATCACCAAGTCCAGAGAGAGCTGGACCGAGGAAGAGCACGACAAGTTCCTTGAAGCACTTCAGCTGTGAGTTGATGATTCTCTTCAGTGCTTTCCTCCATCTCCCTTTTCGGTTCAAACTTTCCTCTCGGATTCCCTTACACCATCATACAATTTAACTTTCTTGCGGTTGAACGCAAACTTTTAGCCTGAATCTATTACTGAAAGCGAATTGACTACTTTCTGGCAATATACTCGAACTGCATGTGAATTTCTTTTATCTTTAGTCTTACTTAGAAATTATACTAAGATGTGTTGATTTGATTGCTGTACTTAATTTCTCAATCCTATGGGTCATCTTAGCTCTTTCAATTTTCTTTCTTTCTTTCCTATTTTTTCATTGTATTTTCTGGTTAAAAGAGTTCTATAGTGATTTTGAATGTCGACCCTGTTACTCTGTATGGTTGCTTTTTTTAGGAATTTTTTTGTTACCGCTTGGTAATTCTGTTTTAGCTCCGAGACTTTCAGGTCTGATACAGGATTATCGTAACGAGTTCGACTGAATTAACAATCTATTTTGTTATATATCAATAAGCAGGTCTCTGCAAAAGGCCTTTTCTATGGAGATTGAAATGTAATTAATTTTTTAATTTTGTTTTTCGTGGTTCGACCAAAATTTGGGGATGTTCTGTATTTTTTAATTGATTAAACTTTCAATGATTTATTATTTTACACGGGATATACTCGTAAATTTGTTGTTTCCCCCTTGGTTTTGGTGTTATTTAGGTTTGATCGTGACTGGAAGAAAATTGAAGATTTTGTGGGTTCAAAGTCAGTAATTCAGGTTCGAGTACATTGATTTACCCTTGTGGTTTGATTTTCATGTTCATTTCTGCCATTTTGGGAGGTAACAGTAGTTTCTAAGTAATCTTTGTTTTGCAGATTCGAAGTCATGCCCAAAAGTACTTCTTGAAGGTCCAAAAGAATGGGACAATCGCACATGTGCCTCCTCCTCGTCCTAAGCGAAAGGCATCTCATCCTTACCCACAAAAAGCATCCAAAAATGGTGTGGCTGACTTTAGGATAATGAATTCCTTTCCTCTAAAACTGCAATATTGGTTTTTTGACATTCTCACATGCAATTTCTTGGATTGGCAGTTTTGGTGCCACTACAAGCATCCATGGCTTATCCTTCTTTGCTAAATAATCTTGCACCAGGATATTCTCCGTGGGATGACACTTCCATGCTGATAAATGCTTCATCAAGCAAAATTGTGACATCACATGATGACTTGACTAGTCTTCATGGAACTGAAGGCATGCCTGCTACTTTTTTTTTACTTGTCTTGATGATAATTTTGGTAGACTCACTTTATTCGGAAATTTTCTGTGACTGATCATGCCATATAATGTTGCTGATTCAGCTGATATTGCATCAAAGGGCGTGGCAAGGATTAGTAACAGTGGTTTTAGTGGCATTGGAAGCTCATGCGTAACACTTCCATGTTCTGAAATACCAAAGCAAGGGAAACAAGCTTCTGTGCTTCATGGTAATCTTCTAGCCCATGGTTGATTAATTCCCTACGTCACCTAACTTAAAACTGAAACAAGAATAATGATAAATTTGGACTATATTTGTCTATGTTTTGCAGGTATACCAGATTTTGCTGAAGTTTATAGCTTCATTGGGAGTGTTTTTGATCCAGAAACCGATGGCCACGTGCAGAAGCTCAAGGAAATGGATCCCATAAATTTTGAAACCGTGAGTTTATTTCTGTTCCACTAAATTTATTGTAAGAGCCACTAGCAAAGATACGCTATTTCATTATTAGCAGATCACTGAGATGCTTATCAGTTGAGCCCAAGCCCAAATAGGGAGACAACTTTTATTTTTACCATGAAGAAAATTTATTTCAAAGGACCTGGTATGTTGGTGTTTGAGGTGAATAATAATGTATCCAGAGCTGTAGAATGATGCCTTAGATCTTCCAGCAGCACCATGGATAAATATATTTTCAGTTGGAAGAATAATGGTTGACAATACATGCTGGGGGCCAGTTACAGGAGTGGCTTTGCTTTATGATAGTCTCATGTATTGCCAGTATAAAATTGCTAACATACAGTGTCTCCCCACCTGAATATTACAAAAAGAAAAGATAAAAGATGTCCAAACTTTGTGATTCGTTATTTGAAAAGATGTATTGCATTTATAATTCAATTGGTGACTTGTGCAGGTCTTGTTGTTGATGAGAAACCTCACTGTTAACTTGACTAGCCCTGATTTTGAGCCATTTGTAAGTCTTTTTCGTTGTTTCTATGATCATAACTCTGTTGTACATCTCTTTCTTTCTAGTTATGCCATTACATCTCGTCTCTCAAGTAGATTTTGGTTTAAATTCTCGGGCCTCATTTTTCCTTTAGAATTTAGTGTATCTGCAGAATTGTGTGCTTTTCTATGAAAAATACTATTTGCAAACCGGCCTTGAGACAATAAATACACTACTGATGTAAAATCCAGCCACATCAGCTAACATAGGGTAATGCTAGATTCAGTCTTAGGGCATGGAAGATACATACCAAACGCTTTTCTTTGTAAACATAATTCATAATACACAAATTGCCATGCCTAAGCAATGATCTGTGGTGGTGGTGGTCTATTCTGCTGAGTCTTGAGGTCTGCAGCATACCCTTTGTCTCTTTTTTAATTTTCTCATCATACTTCAACTCTCACTACTATAGAATTAGTATTGTTGCTTTAGATAAAAGATTTTGCGATCAAGACACATTACCTATATGATGGAAAACTTGTGAATAATGGAGATGTGGAATAGACATGGTGAATAACCAATCACAAATATCTTTAAGTAGTCCAAGATATGTGAATGCCCACACCAGAATTTAATATTCAGTAATAAAGTTATATGCATTGTATTATTCTAGAAAGGAAAATTTTCAATGCCACACTGTCATCCCACTTCCATGCTATTATGATGAGGTGGTACTGCCCATCAACCTTTGAATATTTCTTTTTAAAAAGAAAAGATGGTCCAAGGGTGATAACAGTGCCACATTTTACATAGTGTGATGAAAGTGAGATGGGAGGGGGTGGGGTGGGGTGGGGTGGGGTGGGGAGATGAAAGAAAAGTAAAATACAAAAAACGTAAGCACTGAAGACATGTTCTGTACTTATTCCTTAGTGTGGGCTTTTACATTTGCATTCTTGGATAACCGTTCATTGAACTTGACCATTTTTTTTTTATGGATTGATTCAGAGGAAGGTCCTGTCATCATATGACATCAATAGCAGAACAGGAGTTACTGCTGGATTTGTTGCCAAGAAGCAGACTAGCGATTTATCCTGTTGAACTGGTTAGTTCTGACAAATTATAGATAGTATGTACTTCTCTTATTTCATACTTATCATTTCAATCTCCGTTTGCAGTAGGTGGTATTTAATGGAATTTCTCCATTTCCAATATAGCTGGCACCGTTAGACTGCAGGTCCAATAGGTTCCTTTGCACTTGCTTTGAATCTGAAAGTTCAACAATGTGATAGCTATAGCCAAAAGAGTGTTAAGTGATGCTGATGGAAGAACCTTCAGCTCATCTTCAAGGTCCACGAGGACCTTAATGTCCAGTGGCCTCGATGGGAAAGGTTTTTTGCTATTCTATTGATTTGGCCGTCAACTGAACCAGTCTGTATATCTTTGTGAGAATATGTTTGGTGGTAGTCTCATCTTATACATATATATATATATATAAATATATATATATATATATATATATGTAAGTATACCATTTCTGATATGTAGGATTGTCTTTTAAGAAGTGTAACCTCAAGTATTTATGTATATTAGTTGTTGTTTCAGCCTTTGGAATCTAGGTATTTTTTTGCCATGTTATAATTGCTTTTTGATCTATTTGATTATTAAATCCCAATGGTGTAAGTGCTCAGTTGTCACATTTGGACGGACATAATTCATTAGAACTGCTATTTTCAGTTTCAAATATAATGAAGTTCTGTTTCTGTTGAGTTGTGTTGCATATATACTGTAAAATCCCAATATTTGTGGAAGTGAATATTAGGGGGCCTACAGAGAACGAAACTACTTGCAGTGGTACAATAGTTGTTCTTTATTTATTTTTTATTTTTTTAATGAGCAAAATATTATCGTTGAATGATAAGGATCTCGTCCTTTATTTTCTCTGTTTTTGAGCAAGTATTTCTCGTGAAATCAAGCAGTGCTTGTGGCTTTTTCCTTGAACTTAAAGCCACGCTTCGTTCTATCTTCGCTACTCGATTGCACGGCAATGCTTCCTTCTTTTTCTGTTGTCCTGAATGATCCAGATTCTCCTAAATTCTTACATGTATTGGAGAGCTTCAAACGGGAGAGAGAGATAATATTTCACTACTGTGTATCTATTTCAAACTTTTTCAACTCTGCAATCCCGCTTTGATTTTACTTTTCAAACATTTATTGACAATTAGTACCGAGTCAAGAACTTGTCTCCCTTTGCAAAGACCTTGGATATGATTTTATACCTCCCATTGACAAAGCTAATGGGGGTGATAATCTCTTACATCCGGAGGCCCAATTTTTTTGAAGTTAGGTATAATAAAGGTTTGTTTTCTCAAACTTTTTGATGAATAAAATTATACAAAAAAAAAAAAAAAAAAACTCCACAAGACCCTCTTAGCAACAACCCAACAAACCGAGACAAAAAATAAAGGGTGAAAAAACTATATGGACTGAGAGCCTTTTCTTTAGCCATCTTTGTAAAGGCATCCTAGAGGAGTACATCAGCCAATCTTTGATTGTCTGTTAAACTCTCTTGATAGTGTAGCTGAACACTAGTAGTGTCACCACTAGTGCGTTGTCATGGGGGTACTGGACGCCTTTGTAGTCTTCATCACCAATCGATTTGGTGGCCATCTTTTGAATCTTTGCTTGCTTTCGTGGCCTCTCTATGACAAACACTTCTTTGTATTCGGCCCTTTGGGCGTGCGCTTTTTTGTTGATGTGGAACTGCCTCTAGTGAATTCTCTTAATATTGACCGAACCTCGTCCAAGGATGTGTTGTTCCTATTAGGGCTTTCTTTGAGTTTAAGAGATTTATCAAATCTCAACTCTTTGATAATGTCGATAGGACTTAGAATCTCAGATTAAGAGTTTCTCAACTCGTGAGGGGTAGCGAGTAGGAGGCGAGGGGAGGTGAGGGGAGGAGAGAATCGGAGGCGGTTGCGGGAGAGCTGTGCATAATGGGATTCGGTTGTGGGAGACTAGAGTGATTTAGCAATTGAAGCGTGATTAATCGCACGGGGGAGGGTGGGGGAAGGGGGTGGTTAATTAGTCTTTATGTTATAAATATTATAATGTTATAATCAATAATGCAAAAGGGGGGATAAATGAATGACCCCCCTCCAACATGCCCATGTGATCAATCTCCCCCATCAACGACTTTTAATTATGTGCACAGTAATTTTGCACAGTAATTAAAGGTCTATAAATACGAGCATCGGCCGGTCGGTTTATGTACACAGAAATAAAAAGAAACGAATAAAGAAAAGAAAGAAAGAGAAGAGAGAAAGAAAGAAAAGAAGTTCTGGAGAAATAAAGAGTTTTAAATATTTTCTCTTGCAATAATATTTTTTATTCTAGTTTTATAATATGTTATCAGTACGATAATTCTACCAATTCTGAAGCTAGTGACCTTATTCCTCAAATCATAGATCACATTGATGAGTTTTTTATCTCTGAGTTGAATGATAAAGATGTATGTCTGACTGACAGTGCTACAACTTACACAATTCTTAAAGAAAATAAATATTTTCAAAATCTAACACTAAGTAAAGCTTATATCCATACCATATCAGGTTCATCAGGTTTAATTAAGAGCTTTAGAATAGCTTATATTGTGTTGCCTAATGACACCAAATTTTGTATTAATGATACTTTATTTTCCTCACAATCCAGAAAAAATTTATTGAGTTTCAAAGATATACGTCGTAATAATTATTATATTGAAACGACCAATGAAGGCAGTAAATAGCATATTCTTATTACTAAAACAATATCGAGCCAGAAGCTCATATTAGAAAAACTGCATACTCTATATTCTGGATTGTATTATACAAAGATGAGAACAATTAAATCATATGCGGTAGTGCACCAGAAGTGCATTAACCCCAAAATATTTATAACTTGGCATGATCGTCTTGGACATCCATGATCTATAATGATGAGACGAATTATTGAAAATTTGCACAGACATCCTTTAAAGAATCCAAAGATATTCTTATCCAATAAATATCCGTGCTCTGCATGTTCGTAAAGTAAGTTGATTATTAGATCATCTCCCTCAAGAGTCGTTGAATCTCCATCATTTTTACAAAGAATTCATGGAGATATATGTGGGACTATTCATCCATCTAGTGGACCATTTAAATACTTTATAGTTTTGATTGATGCATCTAGTCGATGGTCACATGTTTGTTTGTTTTTCACTAGAAATGTTGCATTTGTTAGATTTCTTGCTCAGATAATCAAACTACGAGCACAATTTCCTAAATATCCAATAAAGACCATTCGATTGGATAATATAGGTGAATTTTCATCTCAAGTTTTTAATAACTATTATATGTCAATAGGAATAGATGTTGAGCATCCTGTTGCCCATACACACTCAAAACGGTTTAGTTGAATTTTTGATCAAAATGATTCAGCTAATCACTAGACCTTTACTTATGAAATCAAGATTACCTATTTCTGCTTGGGGACATGCTATACTTCATGCAGTATCTTTAATTTGCATTAGACCATCTGCATATTATAAATATTCTCCATTACAGCTTGCATTTGGTCAACAACTAAATATTTCTCATCTTCGTACTTTTGGATGTACTATATATGTTCCAATTGCACCTCCACAACGTAAAAAAATGGGACCTCAATATAGATTTGGGATATATGTTGATTTTGATTCTCTATCTATTATTAGATATCTTGAGGCCCTTATAGGGGATATGTTTAAAAAACGTTTTGAGAATTGTCATTTTGACGAATCCACTTTTCCATTAAAGGGTAATGAAAAGTCGGTGCCTGAAGTACGACAAGAAATTACTTGGGATAATAAGACTATGTCTCAATTTGATCCTCCTACAAATGAATGTAAACTAAAAGTTCAGAAGATTATTCATTTGCAAAATGTTGTAAATCAATTATCGGATGTATTTACTGACACTAAATGTATAGTAAAATCATATATTCCTACTGTTAATGCTCCAACAAGGATTGAAGTCCCTGAAGGACAAATTGTCAGAATAGCAATAGATGAATCTAAAACACGCCTGAAACGTGGAAGACCTATTGGTATAAAAGACAAAATTCCCAGAAGGAAAAGAATACAAAATAAATTTGGTGTTCCTGAAAAATCCATACCCACAATACAGGCTATAAATCTATTTGATGCTCCTAAAGATATTAAATCTTCTATTTTAGAACCTCCTGAAGAGGATACTCCTGAAGAGTATAAATCTCTTGGAAAGAGACATCCTGAAGAGGTATTTCATGAAATATTTTCCCCTGAAGAAGAACAGGTACCTAAAAATAATGAGATCTCAATAAATTTAATGAGTACTGGAGAAATTCTGGACAAAAATAAAACTGTTGTTGACAACATATTTTTATATAAAATGACTCTTGACATTATCAGAAGTAATGAATAAAGTGAGTCAAGAATCGTCGAAAAATGTCGACGTAGAAATGATTGGCCAAAATGGAAAGTAACTATTGAAACTGAATTAAATTCGCTAGCAAAGCGAGAAGTATTTGGATATGTTGTCCAAATAACAAATGGTGTAATGTCTATTGGATATAAGTGGGTATTTATACGTAAATACAATGAGAAAAGTGAAATTGTGCGGTACAAAGCATGATTTGTTGCACAAGATTTCCTGTAGAAACCTAGAATTGATTATGAAGAAACATATTCTCTCGTTATGAATGCAATCACATTTAAATTTTTGATTAGTCTGGTTGTTATAAAAGGATTAGAAATACGGTTGATGGATGTGGTCATTGCATATTTATATGGATCTTTAAACCATGACATATATATGAAAATCTCTGAAAGATATAAGATGTCTGAAGTATCTACAAGTACATCTAGAAAGTATGTACTCTATTAAACTTCAAAAATTTTTATATGAGTTAAAACAATTCGGACGCATGTGGTATAATCGCCTAAGCGAATATCTATTAAAAGAAGGATTTGAAAATAATCCTATATGCCCATGTGTTTTTATTAAGAAATTAGAATCCGGATTTGTAATTATTGCGGTTTATGTTAATGATTTAAATATTGTGGGAACTCCTGAAGAGATATAAAAAAATGCTATATATTTAAAAAATAAATTTGAAATGAAAGATCTTGGCAAAACAAAACTTTGTCTCGGCCTGCAGCTCGAGCACATGCCAAATAGAATTTTTATTCATCAATCCATGTATATAGAGAACGTTCTGAATCATTTTTATATGGACAAAACTCATCCACTGAGTACTACAATGATTGTTCGAATACTTGATGTGAAGAATGATCCATTTCGTTCTTGTGATGATAATAAATAAATTCTTGGTCCTAAAGCACCATATCTCAGTGCAATTGGAGTTTTGATGTATCTTACAAATTACACTCGGCCTGATATTATATTCTCAATTAATCTGCTTGTAAGATATATTTCTGCATCAACTCGAAGGCATTGGAATGACATTAAACATGTCTTTTGTTATCTTTAAGGTACAGTTGATATGAGATTATTTTATCAACGTGGATCAAGTTCACAATTGATTGGGTATGCAGATGCAGGTTATCTTTTAGATTCACACAGACGTAGATCTCAAACTGGATATTTATTTACTTATGGAGATACTGTCATATCATGGAGATCTGTCAAGCAGACACTATTTGTCACATCTTTAAATCACTCAGAGATCATTGCAATTCATGAAGCAAGTAGAGAGTGTATTTGGCTAAGATCAGTAATCCAACATATTCAAGAAAAATGTAGTCTTTTCATGATCAATGAAAGCCCAACAATTTTATATGAAAATAATACTGTTTGTATCATTCAAATCAGATGAGGATATGTCAAAGGTAATAGAACCAAACATATTTCACTTAAATTCTTTTATACTCACAAACTGCAAGAGAAATGTGAAATTGATATTAAGCAGATACGATCAAGTGATAATTTAGCAGATTTATTCACAAAAGTATTGCCAACTGCGACATTTAAGAAGATTGTGCATAACATTGGAATGCGAAAACTCAAAGATCTATCGTCATGCACTTTTTAGGGGGAGTAAATATCTTGAAAACTTGTACTGATTGTACTCTTTTTCCTTCGCTGAGATTTTGTCTCATCGGATTTTCCTCTGCAAGGTTTTAATGAGGCAATCTTAAAGCACTGGGAGGTACATAAGAATTTTGTACTCTTTTTCTTTCGCCATTAGTTTTTCTTCCCACTGAATTTTCCTTGACAAGGTTTTAACGAGGTAGATTTTTTATGGGTGGTCATTCAAGGGGGAGTGTTATAATTAGGGGTGGCAATTTCTTACACGACCCGTTAACCCAACACGAACACGACACGATAATAGCGGGTTAGGGTTTAGTCTTAACGGGTTTAGGGTCAAAACGGGTTGACCCGTTATGACACGATTGCTTAACGGGTTGATAGCGGGTTGACCTGCTTTAACCCGTTATGACACGTTATGACACGCTAAGAAAGTTAAAATTACAATTATATTCTTATACTTAAAAATAAGATTGTTAGAATTTTAATTTTGATATTTTATTGTTTAGATTGTAATTTAGACTTATAATTAGTGTTATTAGTTTTATAGATATTGTGATTTTAATATTTATATAAAATTATACTAAATTTAATTAAGTCAAACGGGTTAATTTTGGATATATTCAACTCATTTACATAAACAGGTTAAAACGAATCATATTATGTCGTATTAATATATTTTATGATATTTACTAACGGGTCATAACGGGTTGACACGATATGACACGTTATGTTAACGGGTCGGGTTAGGGTTTGAGATTTTGACACGATAAGCTTAACGGGTCGGGTTAGGGTTGACCTATATAGTATAATATACATGTCTTGACACGACACGAACACGATCCGTTAACACGATTTGACACCCCTAGTTATAATCAATAATGCAAGAGAGGGAGATAAATGAATGACCCCCCTCCAACATGCCCATGTGATCAATCTCCCCCACCAATGACTTTTAATTATGTGCACAGTACTTTTGCACAGTAATTAAAGGCCTATAATATGAGTATCGGCCGATCGATTTATGTACACGGAAATAAAAAGAAACGAAGAAAGAAAAGAAAGAAAGAGAAGAGAGAAAGAAAGAAAGAAAGTTCTGGAGAAATAAAGAGTTTTAAATATTTTTTCTTGCAATAATAGTTTTTATTCTAGTTTTATAATATATAAATATATTATTTTGGAATACATTGTTGGTTATACATTAACTTATAATATACTATTAGTATATTACTATTATATATGTCTATTACTATTATATTATTAGTATATTATTTTGAATAAATTGGTATTTATAACTTTATACATTAGTAGTACATTATAAACTTATATATAATACATTAGTGTTTATAACTTTATACATTACTAGTCTTTATACATTAGTTTACAAGTTATTATATTAGTAATTTATAATATATTAGTGTTTATACATTAGTATTACACATTATTACATTAGTTTATGATACATTATGATATTTTAATGAGTTATAATACATTATTGCTTATATATTAGTCTTAAACTCTTTATATACGTTAGTATTACAAATTATTGCATTGGTAACTTTTAATACATTAGTGTTTATATATTAGTATTACAAGCTATTATATACATTAGTTTATATTACTTTTATATATGTCTATTATATCATGAGTAGATTATTTGGGAATAATAATTAACTCATATTATTATCTAATTTAATTATCTATCTATATAAGCAGTAGTTAAAATATATATGAAAAAACATATATTTTTACATTTATATGCAAAATATTGGAGTTGGAGTTGGAGTCGGATTCAAAATCGGAGTCGGAACCGGCAAACCTCCACCTCCGACTCCAACTGCTAGAGTCAGAGCGGAACCGGTTCGGAGTTGGGAGTTGGATTATCAAATTTTTGCTCAACACCCTATGAGATGGTGTCAAAATGCGATATTCAAATACTTATAATAAGAGTTCAAATGAAATGTTGTCTCACTAATCAAATGCGTATCGATCCTATTCAAATGAAAATAACGTGATCATGTTATGTTCCAGAGACGTCTTGAGGGGCTCAACTTCATAATTTCTCATTCTTTCATAGAGGTAAATTTGGTGGCTGATAGTTTAGCCAAACATGGTGCTTGTGGTGGTAGTGGGACTTGGTCTTCTTTTCGGAAACTTCCAGTTGGAGGATCCATCCACTTGGATAGAGGGGGTTTTCCTTATGTTCGACAACGAAAATGACAATTGCTCTCAATAAGATGCTTATGGACTAAATAAGAGCGTCATGTTTTTGTGTTTAATTTTTTTTCTTTTCTCTTGATTTTGTTCAGGCATGTTTAGGTTCTTTTGTTTATTGTTGGTTTTATGTTCAGGCTTGTTAGTTTTTATTTTTGGTTTTATTTTTGTTTTATTGTTTTTGTTGGGACACTTGGATTAGGATTTTTTTTAATCTTTATATCTTGTAACTCTCAAAGTATAATAATATTATCACGATATTCTTCTATCCTAAGTAAGAATATTATCAATAAAATTAAAATAGAGGTCACTACTAGACATATGATTTTGACTTAAAAAAAATGTTATGTTCGAGCAGTTACAAAACATGTTCAAACCATGCATATACAATCTCAACATTGGAACGCATATCACCTATACTGTGACGGGTATGCATCAAGTATTCGAACGCCCTATCATTCCTTCGAATGATTGCCAATCCATTCAAATGTGAAATATTTAGTTCAAATAACAACCTCATTTCTGAACTGTTTGAACCTGTTTGTACGTTTGAATTATGTGATCTCGGATGTTTGAATCAAGATTTAGGGATGAAAAAATGTCATCCCAAAATATTTTACCCATTGGAACAGTATTCGAACAGGTAGGAAATTTTTTTTGCAAAAAATATTAATTGTTGGGATGAAAATTTCCATTTTTGGGACAAAACTTTTTATCTCGTGGGTTTTGTTGTAGTCCACAAGGAAATTTTATAAAAATAAATTTAAAAAATGATGTGATTTGATGTACTGATATATCAAAATATAAAATTATTTTTATTATAAAGTAGGTCAAATATATCATATGAAGCAATATTGATTTATAAGTCTATTTTGATGTCGTCTTTTTTTTTTTTTTTTTTTTATAATGGTTATAGCATTTTTTATTATAAATAATTTGAAACGAATCAATATCTCTCAGCAATCCTTTCTAGTATAAAGAAAATCAGAATTAAGAGCTTATTTGGAATTACATTTTGAGATTTAAAAAGTATTTTTAAGCAATTAAAAATATTTTAAAAGAAAAAATGACATATTTGGTAATTTTATAAAAAATGCTTTATTCGGTTAAAAAAACTAAAAATCAAATTTTTCAAAAAGTATTAAATTGAAATTTTTATTAAAAAAATTCTATAGATAACTGTATATTTTTAAAAAATTATCGTAATTAACTCTAAAAATACTTTAAATATATGAATATCAAACAATAAATTATTTTTTGGTAGTAAAATTTATCACATTAAATTTTAAGTTATAAGTCTTAAATTAAAAATAATATTTTTTATTATAATTTCAAAAAGGCATTAATTAAAATATTATTTTTTAATACAATCTAATTATAGCACCCGACCACAGCTTGTAAGAACGAGATGTCTGCTTAATAGTACTGCTTGATGCAAATACCAAACTTGCTGTGGTAATAAAGACTTATTAATTCGTGCGTGTTAGCTGGGCAATGGTTCCGTACATTCCAGTCAATAAAACAAAAAACAAATTCCTTGAGTGCGTTATCGTGTAGATCCGCAGGATATCTCGTGTAACATGGTTTTCTCCTTTCCCAAACAAAGCATGCTGACGACTGGAGGTGGGAGTTGCATGCAGGTGCGCATGACCTCGTCAAATTAACTGGTGCGTGCGGTAAAAACAAGTTACGTACGTTTGATACCTAACTTGGCACATTAATAAAGTTCGAACATGATTCCCCAAATTATTAGGAAATGTTTCTGTGATTTAAAGGAAATTAAAGTAGTAGTACTTAACCCTCGTGATAAAATGCTAGCTGCTACTCCTTTGGAGATTAAATCGTATTAATTACTTTTACTTTTCCACTTATCAATTAGGCTAGAGCACGTGATAGGGATGCAATATTCGTTAGCTCGAACAATTAGAATACAGATGCCAAATACTAAAAGTGATAGCGAAGACACACTGTGATAGGGGTCAAGTACAATGTTAGGGGTTAAGCACAATGTTATTTGAGAAATGATATTTAAAATTATGTAAATATCACATAATTATTTAAAAGTAAATAATTAAATCCGAGACTCATAAAAAAATATTAATTTTTTAATATTAATAAACTCTAATACTTTATAACTAAATATAGTATTTCTCGTCTTATTATTTACATTAATGCAAAACTTTTCATAAATATTGAAATATGATTGTTGAGGTCATAAAAATCAGTCAACAGGCTAGAGTAAGAAAATAAGTCATTCCCGGCGCACTGGAGCGAGTTGGGCTTCGATAGGTGTCCTCGGTGAGACTCCAGTACGGCTGTATGTACATGGATAGCAGATAAATAAATAGAGAAATACAGTATTTACGTGGTTCGGCATAAGGCCTACGTCCACGGAAGTTTAGAAAATGGGATCCACTATAATGAATATTTTTACAGTCTCTTAAAGCTCTCACTGTACATGAATAATATACATGATTCTACTAATATGAGCTATTGAGTTTATCTAAGAAAAAGAAGCAGACGATCCGAGAGGAGATAAATTGTTGTCCAGCCAAAGAGCCCTCGATCCAGATTTTGATACTCTGATAGTTGCCTTTTTATAAACTTTTTAGTCTATAGTGATTGAATTTTCTTCTTTGCGTATGTCACTTGGTCTCTATCCTCTATTGTTCACTTCATTGTCTTGGCACATTTTTCTATGCACTTACTAACCCTCATATTTGTCATCTAGTACACTATATAATAGGCCTGTGCTCTATTGGAATATTTCACCCAAAACAAAAGCCGCTGGTTTTCACACATCTAGCAAATATCTAATTAATTACTTGCACATACAGTACTCGTACGCCATGGCCGGAAGTAGGGAGCATCATGCGATATCCGTGGAGGAGTTGGTGTCGAGAAAGGTTAACTTTGTGGCAACAGAAGGTGGTGAAACAAGCAGCTGGGGGCGTGACATTTCCGGTCTGCAGATGCGAACCATTGAACTCGAAGATCGGGAAGCTGCGGCCTGCGAGCTGAAAAAGATGTTTGAAAATCTGAGGGAAGCAGGAGATCATCCCAGGCGTATAAATACACCGAATGGAGGTCAAAAGGGTATACCAAAAATACAAACGGTTCCAGTTTTGCTGCAAGATCATAAACATTTCAAAAAGTATTTTGAGCCAAGGATTGTAGCACTCGGTCCTATCCATCATGGTAAGTCAAAATACCAGCCAGCGGAGGAGTAGAAGCTTCGAATGACAAACTGCTTCGTCAGGGAAAGTGGTAAAGACGATGAGGTTTTGTACAACGTAGTTGCGAACCAAATCAAGCAGCTGCGGCAGTGCTTCGAAGAAAAAGTGACCGACAACTATAGCGATCAGGCTCTAGCCTGGATGCTGTTTGTTGACGGGTGTGCAATATTACAGTCCATACATTGTGCTGTTTCCGATGATTGCAAAGATTGGGTAATGAAATACGATGTGATGGCCTTTGGGACACAAGACTTGTTCTTGCTGGAGAATCAACTTCCTTATCAACTTCTTCAAGATTTGATGAATTCCAGCGCAAAGAAAGGTAAATTGGAGAATTCCATCACAGAATTCATGCATACGCAGATAATATTGCACGATACGGCGAAGCCGAGCATGGATGAAATATTAAGGATTACGCGGGAAAGGCCAATCCATCTTCTCGATCTCCTCCGGACGATAATCATAAGCAGATCCAAAAGTAGTACTCCTGGTCCTGGCAACGACAAAATTAAGGAAGAGCAAGACGGCGCTGCTGCAAAGCGAAAGGGATGGCGCACTAGTAAATTGCAGTCGTACTCGTATCGTAACGTGGAGGAACTTAGCTCGGCAGGAATCCATGTGAAGCGAAGGCCGGAAAGTGATGATGTACCCTTGACAACAATAACTTTTACTAAATTTCTCAACTTCTACCCGGGTTACCTCTGGCTTTCTCCAATAGTAGTTGATGACTCAATGGGGCCCAAGTTCTTGAACTTGATAGCCTACGAGATGTGTCCGGATTTCTACAACAAGTTGGAGATTTCCTCATACATATTATTCCTGGATTCACTCATCGATAGCACCAATGACGTAACGAAGTTGAGGAATGAGGGAATACTCAAGAACCACCTTGGCAGCGACGAAGAAGTGGCTAAACTCTTCAATGAGATTGGCACAGACTTGGTTTCTAACCCCGAAGCATATCAGAAAGTCAAAGATGACATTCAGAAATACTACTGTGCTATGTGGAAGACCTGGATTGCTGAAGCCATTGACGAACATTTCAGAAATCCCTGGACGTTTCTGACTGTTTTGGCCGCCATAGTTATACTCGCCCTAACCTTCGTACAGACTTGGTTCGCATTCAGAGAAGACAGAGGTAATTCCCGACCCCGAGTTCGGCGCTAGACGTCGCGAGTTGATCAACATGCATGCATCATGAATATATATAACTTTTATGACTTGGAGAGATATAAATATAATTGATCGATCTCATCATTCAAATCTACGAGATCTACATATTATATTTATTTCTCTTTAAATTATAAAATGTACTTGAAAAATAAATTATAAAGTCCGAGTTCATGACGTACTAGGCTCCTTTGAATAACATCCTGCATGCGATGACCATGTCGTTTGCGCGCAGTCATGAGTCATGCATGTGTCAGTCCATGTATCTACCTCAACATAATGCATGCGTTTGAAATTTTTTAATTTGCGGGGTTTTCAATATATATGAAGTTTAAATAAGTGTGGACTAATATTGTATCTGGCCAACTACAATTAATAGTACTGATAACTACTTAAGATTATCAGTACTCACGTCTGAAATATTATATTATTTAGTTTGCTTTGAGTGATCAGTGATGAATTAAGTCCCACACAGGCGTGGGCTTGATTATTTACTTAATATGCATGTATCAATGTGTTTGTTAATGATAAATATAATAAGAGGAGAGACTTCCTGATTGTCAATTAATCAGTATATATGCATGCTTTAACGAAATGTTATTCATGATCCCAAACAAGTACGTATTATATATGATCACTTCCCACTGAATTCACCCTTCCCTCGTTCGAGTTCGGATTTAGAAGTACTAGAGTTTTATTATTGTAAGAAGTAATTAAATAAATAGAGACACCAACTCCGACACCATTGGCCCCAAAGATCGATCGAGCCGCCATTGTAAATATATAATAATTGGGCTCTTCTTACGAATTAAGCAAGAAGGTCTCTCCATACTTATTACAAAAGTTTCGTTTAGATTTGAAGATAAGATGAGTTGAGATGAGTTTAGTTTATTTTTTAATATTATTATTATTTTGAGATTTGAAAAATATGTATTAAAATTTGAAAAAAGTGTATTAGAATTTGAAAAAAGTGTATATGAATTTATGTTTTGTATAAAAAAATTATAAAAATATAATGATAAAATAAAGATGAATTGAGATAAATTTAGATGAATTTTAAATATAAGCAAGGCCAAAATCAACGACCAAGAATCAAGTTCCAAGACAAAGTTAATAAGAGATAAGGTAAATCAATAATTCAGATACATAAAATATGAAAATAATATGAGGCAATTAATACAACTCAATTCCTCCAAAGAAGGAAAGAGATCTCCATAAATGGAATGTTGATTCTTCTTGTATTCGTGAGAGAGTTCTCTACGTACAAAGACCCTGAGATCTTCTGTCAAACAGGCGCTGAAAACAAAAGATCAAAAGAAGATGCAGAAATCCAAGACATGCAGATTAAAGTTGTAAACCTCATCTGGGTTCTTGAGAGAGTAGAATGCATTTGTTTCTTTTGGGACAGGAGACACCTGTATTCCATAACCTCGATTATCCCCCCGCAATACCTGGTGAATTATTAGAAAAAATAAAAATTAATTTTTATAGAATCCATTATATTTATAAAATAAAATAAAATACATTCTTTTATATATCATTAGCATATATAGTGGTTTTATAAACAACATTGCAAATACATTTTGATAATTAAAACTCCTACAAAATCACTACAAAAAATTATTTAATTATAATTATTTTTTATGAAAATGACTATTTTTTACTAGTCCTATTTTAATTGTTTGACATTCAGTGAGGGACGAGACGGTTATAACTGTGCTAACTACGAAGAAATGAAGAGAACTTTACATAATAGATGAGAAGTCGATCAGGTATTACACATGAATGAGGGATAAAAATATAATATACTCAAATCAAAGAAGTGGGTAAAACACAAAAAAGTAAAACCGTAAGGCTAGAACCATAAAGTCAAATTAAATAATAGTGGCTAGCAGAAGTGCAGATGGAAAACGTAAAACACAAAAAGTAAGGCCATGTCTCCTGGACTAATTTCACAGTGGAAACACCTACCTTATATTTATTTGTAATTTGTTAATTATGTCTGACACCATGGAGCCCAACTCTCTCTTCTTTTTTTTTTCGTCTTGTTTTTTTATTGTAAATATTATTACTGAAATAAATAAATAAATAAATAAATAAATAAATAATAGGTGAAAAGTTGAGGAGATCTTATCAACTTTTTTGGAGATGCTCTTGTGAGCCAGATCGTTGTCTTCTTCCATTTCCTTTGCAGAGAACAATGCACCTATCTCTCAATAGATAATGGAGGAAACTAGAATATTTAGAAGGTTGAAATTGATGCATCGCTCGAGAGAGAAGATCTCAGGTCTTTGTACGTAGAGAACTCTCTCACGAATACAAGATGATTCAATATTCCATTTATGGAGATCTCTTTCCTTCTTTGGAGGAATTGAGTTGTATTAATTGCCTCATATTATTTTCACATTTTATGTATCTGAGTTATTGATTTACCTTATCTCTTATTAACTTTATCTTGGAACTTGATTCTTGGTCGTTGATTTTTTATGTAATAAGTATGGAGAGGCCTTCTTGCTTTCGTAAGAAGAGCCCAATTATTATATATTTGCAATGGCGGCTCGATCGATCTTTGGGGCCAATGGTGTCGGAGTTGATGTTTCTATTTATTTATTACTTCTTATAATAATAAACCTCTAGTACTTCTAAATCCGAATATTTGTGTGATTTTTAATTACTACAATTCTTTATTTTCTTATTCTCAAAATATTATTGACATTTTTTCTTTAAATAATTATAGTATTTATTCTATTTATAAATTCAGTTTTATATTTGATTATATTTAGATCAATTGATTGTCTATATTAATTTAATTCTTTGCTGCAATATCACTCCCTGAATATATTATCGTTGTTGAATTTTCTCAATGTGGATAACAATTTATGTGATTTAAAAGTGATGAGTAATTTTTCAAAGGGTACAACTAGTTTAATCTTGATTTACAATTCTATATCTTTCGATTGAGAATTATGGAATTGAATTCTCAATTGAGTTATCACTGAATTAAGAATAATTTTAATATTGGATATGTGCAAGGGATTCTCGAAACTCTACTGTTCGTCAACTTTGATTACTTTTTCTGTTAATCACTTTGTTTAATTTTAATGTTCATTTAAAATCAAATTTTATTCTTTTATTAATTATTTAATACATTTTATTAATTTATTTACTATTTTACTATTCTTTTAATTTATCTCCCTGTGGAATCGATACTCCAAAACTATACTACAATTATCACATTATTCTTTGGCCGCAATCAATGTGTAATCAGTACAACGAAATATGAATATTCTCCACTTGTTCAAGCCTTTGCCAAATAGGGGTGTAAGATAGCAGGATTTTCGATCCTGGAGATATATTCTCCACTTCTTCAAGCCTTTGCCAAATAGGAATATTTGCGAAACTTTTCCCATATGACAATATACATAAAATGCACAATGAAATGCTTATAAAATTTAATCTTCAAAATTTATAAAAAGCATATGATTATTTGTAGAGTGAGGAAGACTCAAAACAGAGGTTGGGAAAACTCACTTTTGAAAATTTTGAAAACTAGGGATTTGATTTTGATTGTGTAAAAAAAAAAAGATTTGATTTTGATAGGATCTCAAACCCTAACCAAATAATTTTTAAATCGAAAAATGAGGCTCATTTGATTAAGGCTCATTAGCCCATGAATTTGAACCAACTTCACAAAACTTATTGAGTATTGGGGAAGTTTCTTCATACCATGGCAGACCAACCTCTAACCAAGGTATGTAGCCCTAAAATGGTACTTGATGGAAAAGCAAAATCCACTTCATCACCACCTCACTACACGATATCTGAAGGCAGCCCATTACCATGGATGATTTGCCCCTTGTTTTGGTGAAGACCACCATCACACAAGCCATCAGTGCACCCTTAAGTTTGTGTAAGAGGCATGTAAACTAAGAAGAAAACTAAGACACGATGATGAAGAAATCTCACCACACTTTGGTTGGTGGAGAGCTGTTGTATTTATATTCATAAGAATGTATACACGTACTTTTCTATATAAGGAAAGACTATTATGTATTTTCTATACAAGGAAATAACAATGATTTAAAATAGATTGATGCTACAGCTGTGCAATGTGATTCCAATGACCATTGTCTAATTTTCCTGCTTGACATGCGATGCCGTTATTACTGTTTGATTTTCTTGTTTGACATGCGATGCCATTAACCTCCATATCAGCAACTTTAATTCCGGTAACATTAGCTTCCATATCAGGATTCCTTTGAATCTTATCATCCCCCCTCAAACTAGGCACGGGAACAAGGCATAGTTTGTGTTTGATTTTAGCTAGATCAACTCTTGTTTGAGGCTTAGTGAACACATTTGCAATCTGAGATGATGGTGGAACATGCCAAGTAACCAGTAGACCAAGAGACACTATTTCTTGAATATAATGATAATCTAACTCAATATGTTTGCTCCTTGCATGAAATAGTGGATTAATAGTCATGAATAAGGAGCTCAGATTATCACAAAACAGGACTGGTGGCATTGTTAGAGGAACTTCAAGATCACATAGGATAAAAGTGAGCCGAGTAATTTTAGCTGTAGTTTGCGCCATAGTTCAGTATTCAGCCTTTGAGCTAGATCGTGAAACAGTTGGCTGTTTTTTTGTACTCCATAATATAAGATTGCTACCTAGATAGGTGCAAAAACCAGTAGTTGAGCACCTTGTTTAAAGACACCCTGCCCAATTAGTATCCGAGAATGCATAAAGGTCCAAAGAGCTTGATTTTTGAATATGTAAACCATGATGGACAATGCCCATAACGTATCCCAGGATTCTTCTCACCATTGTGAGATGATCAATTGTTGGAGAATGCATGAATTGGGAGACATAATTCACACTGAAAGAGAGGTCAGGTCTTGTTAATGTCAAGTATTGCAAAGCCCCTGCCAACGACCTGTACTGCTGGGGATCACAGGGAGTATCAGACTCAGTTTGGAGCTTGCACTTCTGAGTCATGGGAGTAGGAGTTGGCTTGCAATCCTGCATCAAAGCCCGATCCAATAAGTCAATAGCATATTTGGATTGGTGAAGAATCAGACCATCTTCAACATGGGCCATTTCAATGCCCAAAAAATAATGGGGTTTCCTGAGATCTTTCATAGCAAATTCAGTGTCTAAAGTAGCAACAAATTGGTTGATGAGTTGATCTGAGGAGCCTGTAAGGATGATATCATCCACATATAGAAGAAGTCCTAAAGTACCTTGAGCAGTGTGATTGATAAAGAGTCTTGGATTTGCTGTGCTGTAAAGAAAATCAGTTTCCAAGAGAAAGGAGCTGAATTTGTCGAATCAGGCCCTTGGAGCCTGCTTTAGACCATAGATGGCCTTATGAAGGAGACACACATGATCAGGGGTATTGCTGTTAACAAAGCCTAGAGGTTGTTCCATGGATATCTTCTCAGATAATACTCCATGAAGAAATGCATTCTTCACATCTAGTTGCTTGATGGTCCAATTTCGAACCATTGCTATGGAAAGGATAATTCTTATGGTAGCTGGTTTTACAACAAGGGAATAAGTTTATGAGAAGTCCACACCATCCACTTGATGGTACCCTTTAGCCTCCAACCTTGCTTTTAGGCACTGTAGAGATCCATCAACATTGATTTTGGGTGTAAACACCTATTTTGAACTAACCACATTCATGGTGGAATGCCTAGGAACCAGGGACCAGGTTTGGTTTGTCCTTAAGGTTTCAAGTTCCTCTTCCCTAGCCTTTCTCCAACTTGGATGTTTGACAGTTGCTTGTGTTGTCTTCAACTGTTTTGGGATGGCACCATAGTCATGGAGAAGTGCATATTTGGGATTTGGTTTGAATATCCCTAACTTGCTTCGAGTTTGAATACCATGAGATGGAGTACTGGACATAGAATTTAAAGTTCCATCATCATGTGGAACTGATGCAGAGGATACCTCCAGAGAATGAATTGGTTCAGTCATTGAAGGTGAATCTAAAACCTAAGAATTTGCTACACCAGAAAATAATCAGACACAGTTAGTGATGTTTATAAAGGTACATCAATAACAGGTGGACCCGATGACAACTGTGTTGTTGAAGAGTCACTTGTGCTTGGGGAGGATTTAGGAGAATCCTATTTTGAGAAGGTACAGATGACAAGATCAGATTGAGGCTATTGTTTCTGCACATATTGTTTAAAATGGAGAAATCCTTCATCAAATGCTACATGTTGTGAGATGAATATTTTCCTAGTAGGAGGATAATAACATCTATAACCCTTATGGCGATCACTGTAGCCTAAGAACACACATGGCAGTGATTTAAGATCAAACTTACTCCTCTTTTGATCCTAAATGTATGGATATAACCTGGAACCAAATACCCTGAAGGAACTATAATCAAGTTTCTGATTATATAGCATAAAGTAAGGTGATTCCCAATTTAATGTAGCAGTAGGCAATCTGTTGATAAAAAATACAGCTGTAGTAAATGCCTCAACCTAGAAACACTTTGGTATATTGGCATGAATCATCATTGTGAGTCCCAATTCCCGAATGTTCCTATGTATCCTCTTAACATAACCATTATGTTCTGGTGTATATGGACAAGACGTATGATGTACAATACCAGATTGTTGTAAATGACTTAGGAAGTTATGATTTAAGAATTCTCCCCCTCCATCAGTTTACACAATCTTAATCTTGGTCTCAAATTGTCGTGCCACATATTTCTCAAATAACAGATTTTGGTGAAAGAAATTTGATTTTTTCTTTAAAGGAATGATCCAAATGAATTTGGTATAATCTTCAATAATGGCAGTATAGTATAGAAAGTGATTTATAGAAGAGACAAGAGCAGACCCCCATAAATCAATATGAATTTTATTAAATGGAGCAAACGTAGTAGAAGTTGAAATAGAAAAGGGAAATTTTGATAGCTTCCCTATTTGACAACTTTCACATATATTAGTCTCAATTTTATTAGATAAAACTTGAATAAGACCATTATTCTGAAGCTTGGCAACAACAGTTGCTTGCGAATGCCTGAGTCTTTGATGCCATACATCCCTGGAGACAGCTCGAAATTTGGTACAGAAGAATGCAGTTGGTGGTGCCTTTAAGGTGTACAAATTACCCTGTTTGATTCCCCTTAAGAGAACCCTGTGTGTCACCTAATCCTTGATCACAAAATCTTCATTAGAGAACTCACAATTCATGGGATAATCAGAGGTTAACTGTCCAATTGATAATAAACTTTTCTCAAAAGTCAGGAACTAACAAGACGTTATGCAGAGTCACTTTAATGGAACCAGATCCAATAACTGTGTCACTAGTATGTGTTATTTTTAAAAATTCTTCATTGCCTATTAACACATGATCAGGACAAGAATACATTTGTAGGTTCTGTAATATACCTGCATGAGATGTCATATGTGTAGAGGCACCAGTATTTGAGACCCATTCTGCATTGGTTGTTGAGTCACCAATGTTGAAAGCTGTAAATGCCTTGGGCAGATATCAAGTTGAATCGAGTGATTAAACCTGTATCAGCAATGCGTTGCAATGTATCCCTTCTTCTTACAGCTTTGACAGATAATATCTCTAGTGGAATTACGAGTGTGTGTGGTTTGGCCAGTAGCAATACCCTGAGGAGTGCTCTTCACAGTGGCTTGGTTTGCAGGAGAGAAACCTTTACCTTTAGAAGTAAAATTGCCTGATGGGCGACGGCCTTTGTTGTTAGATTTGTTGTTATTTTTGTGACCATGGAAGGTAGTGTAGGCTCTAGCATCAGGGGAATGAAGGCTTACACGAGTCTCATAACTTTGCAACAATAGGACTGCTTCAGCATAGCTTAACATGGGGGTTTAAGCATAGAGGTAGTGAATGGATCATATCTTGTACCCAAACCATTTAATAGAGAAAAAACTTTGGTTTTGTTAGCAATAAGAAAACCAATGGTAGACAAACTATCAAACACATCTTTGAATTTTCGTAGATAGTCATTTAGTGACATCTTAGGATCCTTCTTCATGTATGTAAGCTGCTGAGTAAGTTGAAAGTGGCTCTCCTGAGAAGCTTGAGTAGAAGCCTCCTTTAATGCAGTCCATACTTGAGCAGCAGTGTCCAGACCATTGACAATTCCTAGAGCTTCTTCAGATAGTGTGCCAATGACCCAGCCTCGAAGAAGTCTGTCTGTTGTCTTCCATTTCACATATTCAAGATTTGGAATAGCAATAGCATCCAAGCCCTCTGCAACTGAAAGTGTGAAAGTGTAGTAGCAGGGGCAGTAGCTTCTCTAGTGAGATAGGCTACCAGTTCTTGACTTTCAGCTAACTAAGAACTTGCACACGCTAGAGAGGATAATTCTCTGATTTGAGCCTTAAGGTGACAAAATTGCCAACATTCATGGATGTGGTAGTCATAGTTGTGGAAAAGAAAAAGAGAGAGAGAGTCCTCCTCACAGATTTGAGGTCGCTGATACCAAGAAGAAAACTAAGATACAATGATGCAGAAATCTCACCACACTTTGGTTGGTGGAGAGCTATTGTATTTATATTCATAAGAATATATACATGTACTGTTCTATATAAGGAAAGCTATCCTGTATTTTCTATACAAGGAAATAACAATGATTTACATTTAAAATAGATTGATGCTACAGTTGTGCAATGTGATTCTGATGATCATTGTCTAATTTTCCTATTTGACATGTGATGCCATTAACCTCCATATCAGTAGCTTTAATTCCAGTATCATTAGCTTCCATATTAGGATTCCTTTGAAATTTTCAAACCATCCCCTCTCTTTTCATCCATTTTCTCACACATTTCTTAAAGAGAAACTTAGAAGTTCTCGAGGACAGTTTTCTGAGCCTTCTTCCTTTAATTTTTAAGCTCTTGGAAGCATTTTATCACTATAATTCCTTCCTAAAAGTTGTTAATATGAGTATTGTTTCTGTGGATACCTTTTAAGTTTGATTTCATGGTCATTTGATCGATCAAAAGTTATTTTAATAAGATCATTATGAGCAATAAACTTGATAGTATGGTATATTTTGAAATTTTTGACCAAATTAATGGACAAAATTTGGTCCAAGATTTTAAAGGAGTGTAGTTAACATATTTATGTGGAGTATAGTTAACATATTTATATGCGAAATCCTTAAGTTTAGAGTAAAATGATCAATTTTTCACATGTAGAGGGGAAAATGATAATACTACTTTAAGTTAGCATTTTTCATGTTATTAAGTCATTAGTGATAAAGTTTCTAACATTTAGAATTTTGACTTCTGGTTTCTTGTGTTTTGTGCTTTATTCTGTAAACGCGACAATCATTATAAGTTAACTCTCAATTTACTATTAGATTATTGTATATGTGTGATGGGTAATAAAACTACTATTTATATTATATTTAGGTTATTCAATATGCTAGATTATGTAATGTCACATATACATAATTTGTTGTTTCACATAATGATATCTGTTATATATACGTCATGCCATGTAATACTATCTATTACACGTATATCATGTCACAAATGATATTTTTTACATGTTTTGCCAAGTTACAAATTGTTATTTGTTACATGTTATACTATGTTATAAAATATTGTTTGTTATATGTTATGCCATGTTATAAAATATTTTTTGTCTCATATTGTGTCATGTCTTTCGTCTTACATTCATGTCACGTTATGTTAGGGCTTCTATCTTTCGTCTCACATACGTTTTATCTTGAGTACAATTTGTATATATTAGAAAAGTCTTTCTAGTCAAGTCACATATGTTTTTGTTTATCACAACCTAAGTGTTAAGATGAAGTAATATCCTGGTAAAACCTCATTGTCATATTTGAGTGTCTAAACTAGTGTGAAACTCACTAAATTGACAAGGTAAAGATTAAAAGGTTTTGAATGGAGCCTAATAAACTGGTCACTAGAGCAAAGTCAATGACTAACACCAAAGGTGCCACCCACATTTCAATTTAATGTTATACATACTCATGTTATAGTGAAGATACCTTACAAGATATATGTACGTTACATTTGTCCACAACAGGTGCAGATATGTGTGTTGTGATGCAATAATCGGTAAGACACACATATCAAGAGGAACCGTGGCATACCCATATGTTCACATTTATTTATCACGCTTATTGAACAACATTCCAAACCCATGTGTCTTCACGTACATGTCAAGGAAGGGAGTATCAAAGAAAGATCAAGAAGGTGACTCAAAGGTGAAGAAACGTCGATGTGAAGGAAGGCTAGAGTCAACAGGACATATTGCACAAGTAGGCACCTCTAGGGCCCAATACTCCAGCATAAGTGTCCAAGAAAAGGTCAGGGAATCCACTCGGGGTGGCGATCGCGAGAGTCAGTCCCAAAGATTTTGTACTTACCACAATGTGAATGAGCATTAGACGAAGGACTGCAATATATATCTTGTAGCGGAGGATTTATAAGGAGATGTGGGATAGTGGCAAACCCAAGCTTTTAGGATAGGTTTGGGAACTGAGATTAGATGAAAATTTTGTAAAATAGTTATAAGATAATTTGTGAATAGTAATAAAATAATTTGAGTTGAGTATTTTTAATATTTTGTGAAAGGAGAAAGAAAAAGTTAAATAAAAAATATTATAAAATTAAGAAATAGTAAGAATATAATTTTATTATATTATTTTTATTTAGAGATTTGAAAAAAGTTGGAATGTTTTTTATTTTTTAATTGAAAATTTGAAAAAGTTGTAATGATTAGTTTGAAAAAATTAAATGATTAATTCAAAAATTTTGTATTATAATTATAGTTAAAAATAAAATAAAATAAAATGAGATAATATGATAATTTTGTGTCTCATCTTAGGTGCCCAAACATATCCTAGTCTCCCGAAATGCAATGCCACCAAGTTGATCAATTAAAAGCAGGTGAGATCAAGAATGTTAACGCTAGCGAAGTGAGAGTCTAAAAAGAAGAGAGGCCTTTAGAGACCTTGTGGTCAGGCCCCCAAACAAAGGCGTACTGGATTGGGGAAATCCGCCATTGGGTGAAATTCACATAAAACTTGAGGGTGGACCCACATCGTCAGGACGAAAGGCGTACGTACACCCTGCAAGCCAAGTATGAGGAATTCTTCAACATTGGAAGGCTAGAAAAACAACCTAAGTTATAACTTGTGCCCACGATATCCTTCAAGATGAAAACTATAGGAGGGTAGTAATCAACTCACATGACAACGCATTATTGGTAACCGTGTTGGTAGCCAATTATACCACTTGAAGGAACACGTGTTGATAATGGAAGCTTGGTTGATGTCCTTCTTTGGGATGCATTGGCAAAAATGGGGATTAGCCAGAGCTGGATGCGCCCAACTCCCTCCACCTTAAGAGGCCGTGACACTTATAGAATCCATCACCTTGCTAGTATTAGTGGGATTAGGTCCCTGCACACCAACAACAATGATGGATTTTCTTATCGTATGAACTTGGTTAGCATCAACACCAATTTGGCCAATCGAAATGTTGGTTATGGCTTGAATACACACCTCCCCTGCACTCTCGCTCGAGCGGGATCAATCGAGCGAAAGTTGAGGTGGAGATTTGTTGGTTATGGCTTGAATACACGCCTCCCCTGCACTCTCGCTCGAGCAAGAATCCAACCCGTGAGTTCGCTCGACCTTCGCTCGACGTCCAGCTTGAGCGAAGTGCAACCCGAGAGTTCGCTCGACCCTCGCTCGAGGTTCCGCTCAAGCGAGATTCAGGCAGAGACTACTTTCGACCCTTGCTCGACGTTCAGCTTGAGCGAGATTGACCTAACAGTGTTTGCTCGAGCGAGATTAACTCTCGCTCGAGCGAGATTGCATAAATATAAATATCACAATCTCTTTTCTGCGTTCGTCCCAGACAAGCTCCTCGCCCCTGTTTCACTGCTGAAGAACAGAGCACCCTTCCAGCTTCATTTATGCTCCATTTCTTGAGTGGTTGAGTGTAAACACGTGAGAATTGAGTGTATACACGTGAGGTGAGTGATTTCTACTGTAATAATCTATTGATTCTCTCTCTATAATCTCCATTTGATCATAGTGAAGTTTTGAGATCAATCTCCAGTGGATGTAAACTCAGTTGAGCTGAACCACTTAAATCTGTGTGTTCTGTATTATCTTTACTGTTTTACTTCTCTTAGTTGCTACAGCTGCATTTGATTTCATATCTGTGTTGTTTGTTTTATTGGTTTATTCCCAACAAACTGGTATCAGAGCTATCTAGCTATGTGAAGGACAGAAGGGATGGTCACAGCCAGATTTGAAGTAAAGAAGTTTGATGGACAGAACAGTTTCAGTTTGTGGTGCTTGAAGATGAAAGCTTTGTTGCGCCAGTAGGGGTTATTCAAAGTTCTTGAGGACAGGTCTGTTGATTCTCCTGTACCGTCTAAGGACGATGAAGAGAAGGTACATAGCACTATTTTATTGTCTTTATCTGATAGAGTGTTAAGAGAGGTTGCTGAGGAAGAGACTGGTGAGAGTCTCTGGAACAAGCTTGAGAGCTTGTACATTAAAAAATCACTTACTAACCGGTTGTATTTGAAACAACGGTTATATACTCTCAAGATGAATAAGGGTTCGTCTGTTTCTGAACACTTAGATGAGTTTAACAAAATTGTTATGGATCTTAGAAATGTTGACATCAAGTTTGATGATGAAGATAAAGTTTTAATAGTATTGTTTTCATTACCTGCATCATTTGAGAATTTTGTAAATTCTATGCTATATGGCCGAGATACTATCTCCTTAGTTGATGTGAAGTTAGCTTTGAACTCGAAAGAGTTAAGGAACATGTATAGTGATAAGGGTAGTGAAACTCAAGCTAGTAGGCTGATTGTCAAAGATTCCTTCAACAGAGGAAGATCGAGTAATAAAAGTTCAGAGAAGTGCAGAGGCAAGTCCTGAGGGAAATCCAAATCCAACAAGAAAAACGTCAAGTGTTATTACTACCAGAAGTGTGGACATTACAAGAGTGAGTGTACTAAGCTGAAAAAGAAGGAGGAATCCACGAGTTCTTCTAATGCCATCAGTGTAGCTGATGATTTTGATGGCTCAGATGTGGTCCTTGCAATCAGTGATTCAACCAGTCGGTTTAGTGACAAGTGGGTCATGGACTTAGCTTGTACTTTTCACATGTGTCCCAAAAGGGACTAGTTCATGACTTATGAATCAGCCAACAATGGTTCTGTTTTATTGGAGAACGACACAGCTTGCAAAATTGCGGGAATGAGTTCAGTGAAAATCAAGATGTTTGATGGGATAGTTAAGACATTGACCAATGTTCGGCACATTCCAGATTTGAAAAAGAATCTTATCTCCATAGGAGCCCTTGATTCTTTGGAGTTGAAGTACACGGGACAAGGCGGAGTACTGAAAGTCAGCAAAGGCTACATGATTATTATAAAGGGAGATCAGAAAGATGGTCTCTATTTCCTCCAGGGCAGTATTGTCAGTGGTAAAACTGCAGTTTCAGTATCTGATGAGGCAGAGTCAGATAACACTTGTTTATGGTACATGAGATTGGGTCATATGAGTGAGAAGGGGATGTCTATCTTCAGTAAGCAAGGGCTGTTAAACAATTAGAATTTAGGCAAACTTGACTTGTGCGAGCACTGTGTATTTGGCAAACAGAGCAGAGTCCAATTTGCAACATGGGTCCACTGTACTAAAGGTACAATGGACTACATTCATTCCGACCTATGGCGTCCGTCCTCAATTCTAACAAAAGGTGGAGCAAACTACTTGCTTACTTTGATTGATGATTACTCACAGAAGGTGTAGGTTTATTTTTTGAAGCAGAAAAATGATGTCTTCAAGAATTTCAAGCAGTGCAAAGTACTGATAGAGAACCAGACTGGTAAGAAGGTTAAACGACTTCGTACTGACAATAGAATGAAATTTTGTAGCAGTGACTTAGATGAGTTCTGCAAGAATGAAGGGATTGTCAGGCACCGTACAGTTAGACACACTCCACAGCAGAATGGGGTAGTTGAAAGGATGAATCAAATCCTCCTAGAACGAGCACGCAGTATGCTTTCCTAGAATGGGTTGACTAAGGACTTCTGGGCGGAAGCAATCAACACAACATGCTTTCTGGTGAACCACTCTCCAGCCACAACTATTGGGTTGAAGACACCTAATTAGGTATGGTCTGATGCACCTACTGATGATTTGAATTTGTAAATTTTTTGTTATCATGCTTATTTTTATGTTAATGATGGTAAGATAGAATCTAGAGCAAAGAAATGCATATTTATGGGATATGCTACTGGAGTTAAGGGATATAGATTGTGGTGTACTGATCCCAAGTCACCAAAGTTTGTGATTAACAGAGATATTGTTTTTGATGGAAAATCTATGCTTAATCCGAGAAAGGAGATTCCTATGTCTACAGGGAAGAAGGTGGAGCTACAACAGGCTCTACAAATGACACTACCTGATTCTTAGGATCATGCTATGGCTGATGAGCATGATTCTGAGTCTGAGACTGAAGCACCGGTTTAGGAGTAGTACAGTATAGCTACTGTTAGATAGATGAGGCAGATCAGGCCACCTAAGAGATATGCTCAAACAGACATGGTTATGTATGCACTTGCTACAGTAGAAGAAATTGTTGGGCAGGAGCCCTCCAGTTAGTCAGAGGCTGTGAAGAGTACCGAGTCTGCTCAGTGGTGCTCAGCTATGACTGAAGAGATTGAATCTCTTCATAAGAACCAAACCTAGGATTTGGTTAAGTTACCAATAGAGACGAAGGTTGTGGGCTGCAAATGGGTCTTCAAGAGAAAAGAATGAATCCAGTCTGAGACAGGTGCAAGATACAAAGCACGCCTAGTTGCTAAAGGTTTCAGTCAAGGGGAGGGGATCAACTTCAATGAAGTATTCTCTCCAGTAGTAAAACATAGTTTAATCAGAGTTTTACTAACCATTACGGCTTTGTTTGATCTGGAGTTTCAGCAGCTTGATGTGAAGATAGCGTTTCTACATGGCGAGCTTGAAGAGACTATCTATATGCGTCAGCCAGAGGGGTTCATTGTTAAAGGCAAATAGGACCGAGTATGTAGACTGAAGAAGTCTTTGTATGGTTTGAAGCAGTTGCCTAGGCAATGGTATAAGCGTTTTGACTTGTTTATGATTGATCACGGCTATTTGGGAAATAGTTATGTTTGTTGTGTGTATCATAAATAATTGCCTGATAAGTCTTTCATTCACTTATTGCTTTATGTTGAGGACATGCTAAAATCATGGTTAATGTTGATTTGATGAAAACTCAACTTAGAAATGAGTTTGATATAAAAGACTTAGGTGCTGCTATAAAGATTTTGGGAATGGAAATTCACAGAGATAGGAAAGTTGGAAAGTTGTACTTGTCTCAGAGAAAGTATATTGAGAAAGTTCTTGACAGGTTTGGAATGTCTAACTTTAAACCCGTAAGCACGCCGTTGGCGATACATTTTAAACTTTCAGCTTCTCTATTTCCCCAGACAGATGAGGAGGAACAGTCCATGGCAAGAGTTCCTTACTCTAGTGCTGTTGGCAGCATTATGTATGCCATGGTTTGTACCCGTCTAGACATTTCACAGGCAGTGAGCGTGGTTAGCAGGTACATGGCTAAGCCTGGTAGAGCTCACTGGTAGGCAGTAAAATGGATTCTGAGGTACTTGAGGGGAATCTCGCATGTTGGCTTGTTATTTGATAGAGATGTTAATATAAGTTCTGATGTTGTTGGGTTTGTTGATTCTGACTATGCTTGGGATTTAGACAAGAGAAGATCATTGACATGCTATGTTTTCACATTGTGTGGTTCTGCAATTAGTTGGAAAGTAACACTTCAATCAACTGCTGGTTTATCAACTACGGAGGCAGAATACATGGCAGCAGTTGAGGCTGTCAAGGAGGCCATTTGGGTGAAGGGGCTGATCAGTGACTTGAGTCTTCAGTTGGAGGAGATGACAGTGTTTTGTGATAGCCAAAGTGCTATACATTTGACCAAAAATCAAATGTATCATGAGAGGACGAAGCACATCGATGTCAGGTATCATTTTCTCAGAGAAGTAGTTACAGATAGTATAGTGAGTATTCAGAAAATTGCTACTTCAGAGAATCCAGCAGACATGATGACAAAGTCAGTTGCAGTACACAAGTTCAAACTTTGTTTGGACTTGATTGGAGTTCGAGGTTTTCAGATCCCTTAAGGGATTTTTTGATAGGGTTGGTTTCTTTTGTTGATATTGGGTTTTAGTGAGGCTTGTAGGTATTGGTATTCAAGCCAAGGTGGAGATTTGTTGGTTATGGCTTGAATACACGCCTCCCCTGCACTCTCGCTCGAGCAAGAATCCAACCCGTGAGTTCGCTCGACCTTCGCTCGACGTCCAGCTTGAGCAAAGTGCAACCCGAGAGTTCGCTCGACTCTCGCTCGAGGTCCCGCTCGAGTGAGATTTAGGCAGAGACTACGCTCGACCCTCACTCGACGTTCAGCTCGAGCGAGATTGACTTAGCAGTGTTTGCTCGAGTGAGATTAACTCTCGCTCGAGCGAGATCGCATAAATATAAATATCGCGATCTCTTTTCTGTGTTCGTCCCAGACGAGCTCCTCGCCCTTGTTTCGCCGCCGAAGAACAAAGCATCCTTCCAGTTTCATTTCTTCTCCATTTCTTGAGTGGTTGAGTGTAAACACGTGAGGATTGAGTGTATACATGTGAGGTGAGTGATTTCTAATGCAAGAATCTATTGATTCTCTCTTTGTAATCTCCATTTGATCATAGTGAAGTTTTGAGACCAACTCTCAGTGGATGTAAGCTTAGTTGAGCTGAACTACTTAAATCTGTGTGTTCTATATTGTCTTTACTGTTTTACTTCTCTTAGTTACTACCGCTGCATTTGATTTCATATCTGTGCTGTTTGTTTTATCGGTTTATTTCCAACACAAAACTAAACATCCTTAGAGCAGTTACGTCCACATATCTTGTAAAAAAGAAGTTCCTCACAGAGGAAAGTATGGGGAAGTTTATGGTGAACTAGTACTCATCCGAGAATGTTATAAACCAAAGCTCTGAAAAGGAAAGAAGGATGTCATGAGGATGGCCAAACCTCCAACATAAGAAGATAAAGGGACATCCAAACAACACGAAAATTATGTTCCATCATCCCCACCAGAAATCAGGGTGCCTGAAGCAGAAACAAGAGATGAGAATGCCTTAAAACATGGCAAGGCTAATGAGCACCTAGAGGTAATCACCCTTGATTCGACACATCCAAAAGCCACAGTAAGAGTTAGAACTAACCTAAGAGAGGAATACATGCGAGGGTTGAAGCTGCTGCTTGTAGAACACAAGGATGTCTTCACTGTAGTCACAATTAGGACATGCCTGAAATTGACGAAAACATCATAGAACACCAGCTAAGCGTCAATCAAGACATTACAAGAGAATATAGCAGTTGGGGCTATATTCATTTCCGGTGACACATAATTTTGTGACAAAAAGTCACTTTTGTCATTTTTGGTTTTCGTTTATGTCAATTACTAAAACCGCCGGAAGCAAACCCAAATTAAATCCCAAGCGTGCTTGATTTTCCATTCCCCCAACCCAACCCCGCGTCCGCGACATATTCTCTCCCTCCCTCCCCCCCGCCCCCCCGCCCTTTTTCTTCACTCTTTGCTTCACACGGTTTACCATTGCCAACACCGCCTTAATCTGGCCCTCTTCCTGCTATTAGATTTTCCATTTCAGCTTCGTCGAAGCTCCTCTGTCAAATTTAAACAAGGCACCATGCATTCTACTGTTAATTGCTTTCAAATTTCTGGTACGTGTGCCACAACTCTTTTATTATCTTTTCTATTCGTGTTTTTTTTTTCAATCTTTTAGCATGGTAGGGTTGGATTGGATTCTATTTTGGTTGCATTGTGGGTTTGATTGGTTTCCTGGCACAAATAGGAAAATATGTTATGAAACAAGTTTGAGAGTTGTACTATGACTGCTGAGGTCATTTTGATGAGTAGTTGCTTCTAACAATTTGACCAAATTAATTTATAAAGTTTCTATTAACTCTGCTGGTCGATATTAAACGGAATGAAATGTACGTTGCTAAACCGTCTAGGAGCTACTTTGGCTGAACCTTGATGAATGCTTGCTATACATTAAACGGAAGGCCGTGTGTTGTTTTGTTTTTACTTATCTATATTATTAAATGGATGGCCGTGTGTTATTTTGTTTTTGCATTGTATTAAATGTGGATTGTTGTAGTTTGCATGCTTAATTTTGTTTCTTGTTCTTCTTATAATTAGTTCTCTTTTGGATGTATTAATTTATGGTATCAACTAGCGTGCTTCTAATCATGGAAAAACAGAGGAAGGCTCAGCCTTTTCGAACAAAATGATAGATAAACAACAACCAAGATGATGCCATGAACAGAATGATGGTTTCTGATAAATGTGTTGTTGGGTTTGTGAAAAGGGGAAGAGGAAATATGTTCTATAGCTGGCAGGATGGATTTGAAAGTTATTTTTACACCTACCAATTAATAAGTGTCATATAGACATTTAAAAAAAAATTAAAATGAATTTGCAAAAGGTGAGAAGCTAGATGCTATAGACTTACACAATAAGTCTCAATTAAAGATAAACTTGCAGTGCAATTATTCCTAGGTAGTTCATTTTGTCAAGATCGTGAGAATTTCTAGCACTGCATATGCATGAATCTTCTTATTTGTTATTGTAAAAGCTATAATTTTCTTGGATATTGCATATGCCTATGATCCTATCCCGTACTTTTTGATCCCTTCTTGTAGCATATTAAAGACCCCAACGTAGGGATGTCAACTGTCAAGCACTAGAAACAGAAACAAACAATAACTAAAAACAGAGAGGTAACATTTGGATTTGAGAAATGATTTATAAGTTTTACATGTAAATTTCACTCAAATAAAAAGACTCACTTTTAATAATAAGTTTTGCTCTTTTTTTTTTTTTCCAAATAGAACATGCAAGATTTACATATTTTAATACTGGATCTAGAATTGTTTTGAAAATTTTACTGACTTAGTTTTTAAAATAATAATAATTATAAATTGTAACCTAAATCTCACTCACACTCTCCAACTAATGATAATTCATGATAGATCATGCAATGGATGCTGGGCTAGAGTAATATATCACAAATTTTTTGTTTGAAGAGGATTATTTTATGCCTAAAATAATATTTGGCCAGTGAAAAACTTTGGCTAAAAATAATGTAGTTAGATTGAGTCTATTGTATTCAGTTTTTATACCACCTACCAAAATTTAGCTGGTTAGGTATAGCACCTGATGAGGCTACATACTCTTCTGTCTTTCATTCTTCTGCTAGTCTATTAGCACTAAATCAAGACACTTTGATCCATTATTAGACATAAAACAAGTTTTCTGAACAATGCATATATTGCAAGCTCATTGATTACAATGAATGCAAAAACTGGTAGCTTGGTTGATGCCAATCGCGTGTTCAAAGAGATTCGGAACGAAATGTGGTTTTTGTTGGATAGCATTGGTTGCTGCTTGCTAACAACATAGCTATGCAAACCAAGCTATTGAATTATTTGAGGAAATGCTTGGGAAGGAGATTGAACCTAATTACATTTTGTTTGTCTATGTTCTATTAGCTTGTAGTTATCCTGGTCATGTCGAAGAAGATTTTGTTTACTTTTCTCTAAAGCAAGTGCCATAATACATACTAATTGATGTACGAGGATTTGAATAATATGATAATCAAAGACTTTGTAAGTGGATCATCTTCATCATCCTTATCCTTATTGCAAGTTGATTAGCTATATTGGGGATCAAGTATTCGACCTCCTAGAAATCTTTTCTATTGGAGGCACTCTCTGCTTTGATGATGGCCAGCCTTTAGCTTACACAACATGAGGACTAACCAGTTTTGATATACCATTTGATCATAATGGCCTTTTACAACCAGAGGACTAACCACATTAATTTTTTTGCAACATCACTTGTCCTTGCACTTGCAAAGTTAATTTTTGTAGTGTACTAAGTTTTTATAAAAAAATTCTGAGGAAATCAGGATAGAGATGCTAGTTCTATACAAAGCTGAATAAAATTAATTCTTGTAGATCTGAGCTTATGACACCTATTCTTGGCCTATCACACCCTTAGTGATTGAGAATTCGAATTTAAACACTTTTTGGCTCATACTAAAACCATCCATACGTAGGCTTTTTCTTAGCCCAATAATAATACCAACAATTGACTTCATGGAAATAATCTAAAATAAATTACTAGAAGCGTTTTAAAAAACTCTAGCTAAAACTTAGAGGTCTGAATCATAAACTAAGTTCAGGTTTGTTTTGGGTGATAAAATAAAAAAATTTTAATTTTTTTTAAAATTTTAAATTATTTTTTCAAATCTCAAAACAAAACTAATATTAAAATATATATTTCTATAATATTTTATTTTTTTTTAAATTTTTACCTCATCTTATCTCTAAAAACAAATCAGGCTCACCTGGATTATCAAAACACAGGCATCTTATTCAAGTCTTGTGAGACAGCCCTGCTACTGAATGGTAGTACTGCTTCCGGCCTCTTTTTTCATGTTCGGAAAGAAGTGTCTTCTTTCTGAGCATTGAAAATCCATTTCTTTATATAGATGATAAAATACATAAGGCCTTTGTGCGATATCTAAATCTATGTACTTTCAATTAGACTAGTAGCTGTTATATATTTTAATGCTCATTTTACATGTTCCTTCTACTTCTAGTATTGCTAGGACAAGTATACAATTTTTGGTTGAAATATTCTTAAAGAATTGGCATAAATTAGAGACTGCTGCATGCTTCCAACACAAAACAACCCAATATACATTTATATAATGCGTTATTAATTCTGTGTTCTACAATATAAATTCTGACACCAACTCTTCTTGTCTTCAATCCAGGAGGATTGAAGTTGACAATAGACAAACTTCTCTATAAACAACTATGTCCATATCGCTTGATAAACTTAACAGATGAGTTATACCATATTTTAGATAAAAAAGAGTAATAATGGAACTGTTTACAAAAAAATATATAGGCATTGTACATCAAGGAACTGCAATATTTTACAATCGAAAAGTTCATGCTCATTTTTATTTTATTTTTATATATCAAAAGTGGTTTAGTGCAGAATTTCCTTGTTTTATATATACCATCCTCTGGTTGTATGCTTCCACACTATTAGAGGGTTTAGTGCAGATTTTACTAGGTTTAGTGCAGAAATATTAATATTAATATTAATTTGGGAAAGTATTATATTTGTAGGTTATGGATAAACATATATTGTTAAGAATAACCCACTCACATTTTTGTTTTTACTTACTATTCTTATCAATAAGTACTTTAGCTATGATCTATGTGGCATTGTGCTGCATTTATTCCTTATTAAACAACTTTTCTATCTCTACTTTTTCTTAGATGGACAAAAGTTAGATGCAAATTACTAATAAATTTGGATCTAGGGAATATGCTAAAGGAGTTAAGGAGTTCCTTACCTTGGCCCGATCTCATGCTACAAGTAAGAAGATTCGTTGTCCATGTGTCCAATGTTCAAATAATTACTTCATACCTATAAGCCAGGTAGAGAGACACTTGTTCATTAAAGGTATTGATAAGAATTACACGGTGTGGATTTTTCATGGCGAGAAAGAAGATTTAATCGTAACTGATGATGATGATGATCTACATGATCTCGAACAAACGGATGACTTCATTGATGACGTTGATGTTATGTTACGAGATATTCGGGCTGTGGGAATTCCCAATGTTCCCACAAGCGACTCATTCCATGTGGAGGGTTCATCATCGGTTGATATGGATTCATCTCGCACTTTTGATCAGTTGTTGGCTGATTCTCAACGTTCTCTTTATGATGGTTGTGCAAATTACTCTAAACTATCATTCACTGTCAAACTGCTGCACATTAAAACACTTGGTGGTTGGAGTGTAAAATCTTTCGACATGCTTTTGCACTTGTTAAAGTCAGCTTTTCCCAATGCCATTTTGCCAAACTCATATCAAGAGTCACTCAACTGGAAAAAAGGTCTAGGTTTTACTTACAACAAGATATATGTTTGTCCGAATGACTGCATACTTTATTGGAGAGAAAATGAAGATAAAGACGAGTGTCCCAAATGTAATCTCTCAAGGTGGAAATTCAGCAACACTAAGAAGAGACGAATTCCTCAAAAGGTTCTACGACATTTTCCCTTGAAGCCAAGATTGTAGAGATTGTTTATGTCACAAAGAACGGCAGCGGATATGCAGTGGCACAGGGATCAACGTGTCATTCAACAGGGTATTCTAAGTCATCCTGCTGACTCTGAGGTGTGGACAGCATTTGATCAAGAGCATGCTTGGTTTGCGGAAGATCCAAGGAATATCAGGCTTGGTTTAGCTAGTGATGGTTTCAACACATTTAATAATTTGGCTAAGCCTTACAGTGTATGGCCGGTGATTCTTGTCCCTTATAACTTACCCCCGTGGTTATGCATGAAAGATCCATTTTTTATCACTTCACTATTGATTCCAGGACTAAGATTACCAGGAAATGAAATTGATGTCTACCTTCAGCCTCTGATAGACGAATTGATTGATCTATGGGATAATGGTGTTGATACATATGATGCAAAGGCTAGAGAGACTTTCCGATTGCATGCAACATTGCTATGGACAATTAACGATTTTCCTGCTTACAGAAATCTCTCTGGATGGAGCACTAAAGGGAAGATGGCGTGTCCATCGTGTAATAAAGAAACAGATTCCATGTGGTTGATATATAGTCGAAAGTATTGTTATATGGGTCATCGTCGATTCTTGCCATCGAGCCACATTTGGAGAAAGAAAAAGTCTATTTTTAATGGCAGTTCAGAGCATCGTGGTCCACCTACAATGTATACAGGAGAAGATATACTCATTCGAATCCAAGATATTCCTGATGCAAATTTTGGAAAAGCCATAAAGAAAAGAAAGCGTACGATTAAGGAGTTGAATTGGACCAAAAAAAATATATTCTTTCAATTGTCGTATTGGTTGACTATCAAGATTAGACATAATCTAGATGTAATGCACATTGAGAAGAATATCTGTGACAACATTTTAGGAACTCTAATGAACATCTTTGGCAAAACTAAAAATCATCCTAATGCACGTTGTGATCTTTTCAATCTTAATATAAGAAATAAGTTACACCTTATTCAGAATGGACAACGCATTAGTATGCCACATGTATGTTATACGTTGTATGGAGCTGAGCGAACTGGTTTCTGTAATTGGTTGCGTGATGTCAAATTTTCAGATGGATTCGCTTCGAACATTGCCAGATGTGTTAGTGTAGATGATTGCAAAATCTTGGGGATGAAAAGTCATGATTGCCACATTTTCATGCAAAGATTACTTCCTGTTGCAATTTTTGGATACTTATGCCAAGATGTACGAATGGCACTAACTGAGTTAAGCACTTTTTTCAAAGAATTGTGTGCTAGAACATGTAAGGTTGATGTTTTACAGCGGCTACAAGCTGATATTGCCGTCATCCTTTGCAAGCTTGAGATGATTTTTCCACCTACCTTTTTCGACATAATGGTGCACTTAGCCTACTATTTGCCACGTGAGGCATTGCTTGCAGGACCAGTTCAATATAGGTGGATGTACCCTTTCAAAAGGTATATTGAAAAATTCAAGAGATATGTTAAGAATAAGGCCTACCCGGAAGGTTCAATAGCCGAGACTTATATCCATGTAGAATGCTTGAATTTTTGTTCAATGTATCTTTATGATGTTGAGACTAGATTCAATCCCTCCGAACGTAACTTGGACGAAGGAGAAGAAACTGTGCGATAAGGACTATCTGTATTTTCACAAAAGGTGCGACCTATGGGTTTTGCATCCCGTCATCGATTAGACGACGACATTTTCAAAAAAGCCAAATGGTATGTTCTGAATAATTGCATAGAGATTGGAGAATATCTTAAGTAAGTGACCAAACTACTTACCAACTTTGTGATTTTATATTCTCAAAATACCGATTTACGTTGCATCCCCTACATACTACATATACTTATTAACTGGTGTTGGCCTTCTGTCTAGTAAGCACTACATGCAGGTGAGTAAAGAGTATCCCGATGATGTCGATAGTATGCATGCTACAAAATTTCCAGACTGGTTCAAGTCACACGTATGCAAACTCATTTGGAAGTTCGACCCTATTTTCCTTATGAATATGATTGTTTTATACCAAGATATATACTGCTTTTATTTTATGCGGTTCCTTGTTTGAACTTGTGATAGATTCAAAGTAGGCGTGCTAATAATCTCGAAGAAGTTTCAGAGGATCTATATGCCCTAGCGTGTGGCCCTGACCCTTGGGTTGCATCTTATTCTAGTTGCATAAATAACGGTATAAGATTTCACACAAAAAATCGTGAAGAACATTGCCGCACCCAAAACTCAGGAGTGATGGTCATTAGTGAACAACCAGGATCTGAAAAACTTGAGTTCTTTGGTAGACTAATAGACATTTTGGAAGTTCGTTACATGGGTTGGCGTCGTGTTTACTTATTCAAATGTGAATGGTTTGACATCTCTAATTCCAAACGAGGGATACGTGTGGAACGACATCTTCCTAGTGTGAATATGTCTCTGACAGCTTATAAGAACGACCCTTTTGTTTTGGCATGCCAAGCTTCGCAAGTATTTTACCTAAAAAATCGCAGCATTTGTAGTGATTGGTATGTAGTGCAAAAGGTCATACATAGAAATGTCTATGACCTTCCACTTAAATCCCTTATTGAAGATGATGAATCTGATTCTAATGACGTTGATGCTTACCAAGAGGAAAATTCTGGCAATGCCTATGTGAGTGTCCATGCTGATGACATCCCATTGCAAACAGACATGCATAGGCCTAATGTTGAGCCAGAGCAAATTGATATTGACACGTCAGTAACACAAAGGTCTAATTGGGACCACTTCGAGCAAGATTTTATCAACAACAATATCAGTGAGGACAGTTCTACTCATAGCGCTGAATTGGAGGGTAGCATAGAAGAAGATAGTTTCTCGACGAAGGATGAGATGAACTAACCGTTTGAAAGTTGGTATTCTTTTTAGTTTAATTATCATAGAAAGCTTTTATTTATTTCTCTTGAGTATAAATATTCTTTTTAGTTTAAGTATCATTTTGTGTAATTTGCCTTGTAAAGTATACTAATATATAAATAATTTGTATCTACTTAGTGTGAGTGTAGGGATAATTCCAGTTGGCTAATCTTGGATATGATGATAACTGGAAGAGGTAGAGGTAGAGGTCGAGGTAGCTCTCAAAGCAATAATGTAGTTCGGATGCCCAAAGTAATACCCCTTGCTGCCTTAAATGCCCAAGATGATTCAGACTCAAGCTCAGATGACTCAATTGAGCTACCTAATCGTGTCTCGAGGACAGAACCAAATGACATGCCACATGTTGATTTGCCGCTAAACACAAACTCATCCGGTATTAATCTAATTTTTATTGACGTTGTTTTATATTGTATGTTTCATGTTGATTAATTTGATTTTTCTCATTTATATGATATTAACATGTCAATTGAAAACATTACCACCTAGTCGAAAGCGTGGGCGAGGAGTAGCAAAAAATACAGAGTTTGAAAAGCTACGAAAGTATGGAAAAATACCTCTGAGGATAAAGGACAATGAGACTGCTCCTTGTTGTGAAAATGCAACCATTTTTACTACAAGGGTTACATGGTTGGTCAAGCACCATGTGGACTTAAGTCATGCTAGTTGGCACGCCATACCAAATAATGAGAAGGAAGAATTGATTTCACGCATCCAGGTAAAAGTACATGAATTTCATACATGATGAAATAGAGTATTTGTAAAAACTTGTAGTACTAATTATAATTAATTTGTTTGTTCTTAGAATGACTTCATACTTGACTGGGCAAAAAAGAATCATTGAGATACGGTTACAAAGACAATTCGCAAACGGTTTAATCATATTCGATATGATTTACATAAAACCTACTAGCAATACGAGAGTAATAAAGAAGCACTTGCGAATGTGCCACCATTGGTGAAACCAGCCACTTGGGTGAAGTTATGCGCTCGATATTCAAGCGAGGACTTTAAGGTAAGTTGGAAGTCAAATATTTAATTAACATACCATGGCATTTTTTTTTTAAATAGTTAACTATAATAAATGTTAGGTAGGATGGTAAGCTTCTTGTTATAAAATGATGTTAAAAACATGTTAAACTTGACAACTTAGACGTTTCTCATGTATATTATGTCCCATGTGAGTGCAGCAGATGTCTGAAAGAAATATAGGTAATAGAGAGAAACAACAAAACAATCACACAGCTGGACAAAGGTCATTTGTGCGACTAATGGAGATGAGGGTAAGTCAATAGTTTTGATTGTAAGTTTAAGTTTAAGTTGAATATAATTTGCTTATATTTTGCAGTCTGGGAATGATGAGAGTTTAGTCGACTTTTTTAAAGCAGTGAGGTGGTCAAAAAAGAAAGGCAAATTTATGACTCCTATTGGGGAAGAGCAATATGTGAGTGTAAAAGTAAAATCCCAAAAATTTTATGTGGTATAAATGCATATCTCTTACTCACATGTTTGATTTTCCAATGGTTGAATGGTTGATAGCTGGAGATGACAGCAAAGATGTTAGAGTTGGAGCCTGAGGAGCGGACTAAGGAGGTTGCAGCGACAATCTTTAAGGAAGTTTTGGGTCATAGATCAAGGTATGTAAGGGGGCTCAGCGAGATGGTTATTCCCGAGTCATCTAGACAAGCAACTAATGCTCGAATAGAAGAATCTAAACAAGCAATTGATGCCCGAATAGACGAATTAACTGAATGTGTAAAAAGGTTTGAAAAAACTATCATGCTACTATTAGAGAAACAAGCCAAATACGACGACTTTATGAAGAGATATGATTCAGAAAGTCAAACTCAGGGATTTGCATAGTTAGGTAACTTTCTTGTACAGTTCTTTTTGTATCTAGATTGCACTATTTACAACTAACAAGTCAATTCCTTTGGCTTTAAAATGAAAAATATTTATTAAGATGCTTTTATTGTGCCATGGACGTTTATTATAAACTACTTTAGGAAGTGAAGATTCCTATTTTCTTTTCTAATCTTTTATTTTTTTTAATGCAGTGAAATTGTTATTATTTTCTGTTGGTTATCTCGGTTTTCCTGATGCATCCTTAACATCATTTTTCTTTAGTATGTGCATAAAAAGTGTGTTCAGCATTGGTGCAATAAGAAAGGAGATATAACATGTGAGATATGTCATTAGGTATGCTCTTTAAATCTAATTTCTATTTTATGCTATTTCTAAGTAGCAAACATGTTTAAGTAATTCTTGCTGATTCAAAATTGTGTTCCTTTTCCCATTTTTAGATGTAATTTCTTTCTTATGCTTAAATATGATATATATATATATATATATATATCTTTTTAGTTCACTGTAAGAAAGTAGAAGAAAATTAAAAGATAAAATAAATCTGTTTAGTTGAAGTTAGAACATACAAATTAGAACATATTTGTGCAGCATCTGTTTGATCAAAGATTTTTTTGTGGTTAACAATATATATTTTTTTCTCCATATATATATTTTTAGCCCAAAAAATTGTTTTTCCCTCACTCACATAGCTTTTACAGCCCTTCATGGCATGTTGCTTGCATTATGATCAACTCTTCTTTTGAATAACTTGTACTCTGTCTATGGACCTGTCGTATGAAATTGGCATGCTCTTTTATACAGATTTCAAAGTCATTAAGTAGTTTCTTTTAAGTCACAAGAAGTATATTTCTAGAAGCGTATTGCCATCAGAAATCATTATCACTTGGATATAGTTAAGTTGTGACTTTTCTCTTGTTTGGCTGTTGTGAAACTACCCTTTACAGTATCTTGACTATTCAGGACTTGTACACTAGAAGAAGGGTGAGTGGTCGTGACTTTGATTTTGAAAACTCCTTCGGGTAGATTATCCCTCACTAGCTTCTCTTGGACATTAGGTGAAAGTACCTAATCATCCAATATCTAAATATAGCATCGGCAGCCAATTCCATACTATTCCGATATTAATGATACTTTTTCCACGATTGGACCTAACGGGATGGGTTTCTTGAATGGCCAAAGTAGCATCTTGGATTGAACAAACCAAACCCGACACAGAGATAACGTAATACATCTCTTGGAACACTAGAAGCTCTTTGGGTGCTAAGTATATATATATATCGATATAAAATAGTTTTAATTTATTCGGGAGAAAGTAGCAAAATCTCATATTTCTGTGGTACTCATGTACGTCCCCACTAAAGATTTGGCTCCAAGAGTGTTTCGAGAGCACATTGTTGCAACATTTCATTGTGCGTATATTTTGTGTTAATTATGTGTATTAGTCTCATTGGGCTTCATTTGAGAAGATAGCAATTACGTAATTGCTATACCTTTGTGTTGATATGTGTATGTATTTGCATATTATTTGTGATCTGGATATCGTGAATATTGTTATGAATTAGTTGTGAACAAGTAAAACTAACATATGTAATAATGATCATTCAATAATAATAATAAATGTGTTATATATTATTAATAGAATAAAAATGAGATGGTGATACAGTGTGCAAAAAATTTCTTTTGGATGTGATTGGATGAAGTTAGTGTATTTGGTGTGCTGGCTTGTATTAGATATTTTATGTGAACGTGTATAGAAAATGATTTATTTTTTTTCCTGCTTTTGCCGTGATTTGTTTGTGGGTAAATCATGTCAGAAAATACTTTTTGGAACGGTTGGGTAGAGAAAATAACTATCAATGAGAATATTTGCATTTAAAAAAGTTATGGTCCATCAATTTTTTTACCTGTTTGTAATGATAATGGTTATATCTTTTTTGCAGTTGACTTGATAAAGCCGGGTGCCACTGTAATTCTTCATAACGCAAAGATTGACATGTTTAAGCTGTCTATGAGGCTGTTGACAAATGGGGCTGCATTGAAGTTACTGAATCTGCTAAGTTCGCAGTTCAAGAGGGTAACAATCTCTCCCTGGTTGAATATGAGTTGGTGAATGTAGTTGAAGAGTGATTGTGTGAAATCAGCCGTGTGATACCAAAAAGACTGCTTTATAAGTTGGAAGTTTCTCTAGTTTTATCAGTCAAACATAATTTTGAAGCAGCTTGAAGAATAAAATAATTGCACATTAATTTTTTTTCTTCTGCAGAAAATATGCTTATATGCATATTTGTTTCTCATTTACATGATTTGTATTGTTCGAATTTAAATATGTACGTTGAGGATATTTGAATGAAGTTGATGACATATGTTGGTAAGTAAATATAAATTTCTCCTAATTTAGCATTTTTTAATTTATTACTAAGCAAGTAACTATCATAAAAGAGATAAATATGAGGAAAAAAAAAACAATCACATACAACAAAGCGAAAAAAAAAAAAGGACACAAAATTTAATAGGGCAAAGCATCAGTTTTCAAACAAATTTTTTGTGACAGAATTTTTGGTTATTTGCGGCGAAAATTGGTCGCCGCAAAAGATATCTTACTGTCAATTATAAATGCAGTCGCAAACATCTTTTTTTGGCTCATTATCAGCGGCTATTCCTTGGCGACAAAGTTTAGCCGTAACAAAGCAATTCCGGCGATTTTTATACTATTTGCGGCGACTTTTAGTCGCGGGAAATAGTCTTATTTTTTTTGTAGTGAGAGTTGTTCCAATTTTGAACAAACAAAAACCTTGCTCCCGTTTTGGATTTCGAGCATATGGTTGTATCTCGCACCATGTGATGCCCAATTCAGTATTGGAATTCTAAGAGTTGTCCCAATTTGTGATTAGTGACATATTGGCTAGTAGAGGCCGACAAGCCTTTTCGTTACTGTTTTAATAGCCAAATAACATTTTTAGGAAATGATACGAAATAGGGTGTTAGTAATTTTCCAAACATTAGAACTTAATTAGGACAATTAGCGTTGTGTTAATCCATGCAAAGCAACTGTATTAATTAAATAATCTAGCAATATTTTATGATAATGATCCTATTGAAAAGATGCGTAACAGTTGTAATCTTTTGAGATTAAACTTTTTGGGACAAATTGAAATTCTTCCCATTTAATCACTTTTAAGGAAGAAATTGATGCTTCTTCACAGAAGGTGCCATCAATCCAATATGCAATCGAACATTAATTTTTTTGTTCTAACATATTGATCTGGGATGAACATATATTATCCCTAATAGTAGTCCGAATGGACATGTTTTTCTATTTGAATGTATAATAGAAGTTCGAATGGACATGTTGCTCGAAGAATTGCAAACTTGTTGGAATCGAAATAATGAACTTTATTCAAACGAAAATCAAATTCTTTGTGTGATATTCCTTGTTTTAGCGTTTTAATTAGTTTATTTATTTAAAATATTTTATTATTGGTCCTGTTATTTTAAATTTATTTTGATTTTGGTTATAATATTTTATTTTATCATTGCTTGATTTGTTATGTTTCCTTTTGTGTATTTTGGGCTTTTGTTTATTTATTTTTCAATTGTTTTCTTGGGGGGACTGCGCTGTGTTGTGTGTGTTGGGCTGTGTGTTTCGGTCATTGGAGGGTGCAGCCCATGTGCGTTTTGTAGCCCAGCCCTACGGCATTTAAACGACGCCATGGTCAGCTGCATTGTTGCCTTTCTTCCCTCTAAGCCTTTTCAAGCGGTTCCAAACTGGAAATCTGGGCTAACCCTGTCCGGAACCATGGTCTTCAATCCGGTTTGGGTTTCAGACCGGACTCACATGGGTTGGGATCCGGGCCGAAACCCGGATCCATCTGAATTTTAAAATCCAAAATCCGGTTCCCACATTTTGAACCTTTTTTTTTTAAATTTTTAAATGAGCCTCTATTACAACTTTTTCCATTTCCAGAGAAGTTTGTTGTGAAAATATTTATAAAAAATCTTATATTTCAATATAATTTTTTCAAGAAGTAATGTTGAAAAGTTTACTTTTTATTATTATATAAAACCCTATATTTTATCATTGTCCATGGACCATAATGATAAAAAAAATTCAATATGTAAATCTAAATTTATGATAAGTATAGTTAAGACTATAAACATTTAATTAACTTTTTAACTTAAAAAAAGAAAATAAAAAGTCCACTGCATATTACATTATTCAAACTAATTTGTTTAGAACATTATAAAACACGTACATTCATTAAAGGTATTGACGATGATTCCCAAATATCGAAGAACAGAATGTGATACGATGAGATAGAATGCAATAGAAACAAAGACAGAGGGAACGGGTTACCTACTCTTAACGGTCAAAGTGAACCCTTTCATTCCGAATTTTTTAATTCAGAATGAATCAAATCTCTCCAAGTAGGATTTGAACCTACGACCAGTCAGTTAACAGCCGACCGCTCTACTAGCCAAAAAGGGAAGGGCCTTTCCCCCTAGGGATAGGAAAATCATGATCGGGATAGCAGATCCAAAGCTATGGAACTTGGTTGTAGGTCTTTTGTCGAAATGTAATGGCCTTACTTTTTCTTTTTATTTATCGTTAATTTAATAGTGGATAAATGATATATTAAATATAGTATATCCACCCGAATCAACATATTTTTTTTGTTTTATGCCCCGATACACAAAACATAGAATTATAATATGAAATGGCAAATCCCATATGCAGTTTCTTGTGGGTCATTGCTTTTGCTTTTGCTTTTTCCCATTTTTCATTTTGTCTTCCCGGTAAAAATTTCCACACAATTCAACAAAAGAATAATTAGGACATAATAAGAGACATGTAATCAGAGAGAAAATATTCATGAACACAATGAGCTATGCGTACATGTATGTACGTGACTAATCAAATCACTTGGTAATAGTAATAGGAATTCAAAAAAGAAGTTAAACTCAATTGGGTACAGACTAAAGAGTAATTTGCCAAATGAACAATAAAATAATATGACATTACCATTTCAACCTCTAACAATTAGGCCATACCTAGAATAGAACTATACACAAAAGTATTATTAATGATTTCAATATTATGTTAATGATTTCAATGAGATGAAGACATTGGTTGTGCATTTCATTCACCTAAACTCTTAATATAAGTCCATGGTTTTCCAGGTTTTTACGGCACAAATTAGCATTCTTCTTTCAATTAAGTCTGAAGTATATAATCCAAGGATTTTCCAGTACTCTGGATTTGCTACACACAAAATAAGTCAATGCTTTTCCAGGCTTTTACACACAAATTAGCATTGACATATATTACGTAACAAATTAGCAAATTAGCATTCTTTTTTCAATTGTTCAGATTTTTTTTTTCCTTCAGAAAAAAAAAAACAATTCCAAAGAAATTTGTATGTAAAAAGCACCTGGGGCACAACCAATCGTCTTTATCTCATTGAAAAGATCCCAGGCTTTTACGTAACCAAATTAAAAAAGTTCAAATATTTGATGGTATTGCAAGAATTTTACTACACACGATATAATTCATTTTCAAAAAACATACATCAACTACATATCATAGATAGAACAAAACACTGCATAACTAAAGTAGTAACCATAATAGCAAAACTTTTAAGATTTTGACAAGTCATGAGCCACATTGGATTCTTTAACAAACAAAATGATCAACTTTTTTAAATCAATGAGTTCTGTTCCAAAAATAAGACAGATAAATTCCAAATCAACATAAGTAATAAAAGGAAAAAATCCTTAAAATCTCCACGAAATCTACAGGATTCCAAATCAAACCCACAAAATATTCTTCAGAGCCTCTTCTATTCAAATATTCTCAACAAAAGACCCAAATCAATAAAATCATAAAAGGGAAAAAAAAACCTAATAATCTCCACGAAATCTATTTTGATAGAGAGGGTAGATCTAACGACGCTAGATAGATCTGTAAATCGACAAATGTTTTCACAAATCTGACGACGCGAGATAAAGGGTGAGAAGAAAGATTAAAAAAATAGTAGATCTAGAAAAGTAGTAGCATACACTTAATATTCGTAAGAGATTTGTTCAAAGACATTGATAGATCGAAATCGAGAAAGCGAGTGAGAGAGAGAGAGTTAACGAAGTGAGAGATAGAGAGTTACCGAAGTGAGAGAGGGAGAAAAGAGACGGATCGACGTCCAGCCAGCAGTGAAAACATGAGAGTGACGACGGCAAAATTTCTCAGAGAGGCTAGGGTTTCTAAATTTCAGAGAGAGAGAGAGAGGAGAGATGATGCGATCATGTTGTGGGGTGAAGTGGGGAGATGCTAGGGTTTTTCGCTTATATACCAACCCGGGTTCCAGATTGCATTGGATCCGGATTAGAAACTGGAGCTGGAATATGGATATTCTATTTTTAGACCGGACTGGAAAAAAAACCGACCTGCTTGAATAGGCTTACTTCCCTCCTCTCGTTTTTTTTCCCTCTCTTTTCTCTTCTCAGTTGTAGACCCATGAGCATATCACTGCGTTGCTGCCCCTTCTCCACCATCTCCTCCACACCATGCGTCCTACACCGAGAAGCCCACTCCACCGCAGTCTTGCACCACCCTTTCTCCCCCTAAACCATGAGCCACACGTTTGCAACTCGAGACCGTAGGTATGGCAGCTCACCACTGCGCATGGCTTGTCATTAGGTGCCACGCGGTGACCCCCTAGTGCTCCCTGCATCTCCCTTTTTTCCCCAATCGTAACTGTGGTTGCATGCCCTAAGCACCACCCCACGGCCTATAAATAGGCCAAGCTCTACCCACTTGAAACCATCCCAAACATTGCTTCTCTCCTCTTCCTTAGGTCGAATCCATGGTTTCCATGCTCTTAGCCATTGTCCTGAAGCTTTTAAAGCATTTCCCAGTGTGTTGCCTTACACACCGTGGTGCTCAGCCACCCAACCACTTTGCCTTGCCCTCACGACCCATCCCAAGCCACCATACTTGTAATCTCATAATCCTTGACCCAAAAAACCACCCAAATTTGAGGTTTGAACCTCGAACTGCCACTCTGCATCCACTTTTGGCCAACCTCAATGAGTATTTTTTCCCTATTGTTTAGTTTTATAAATTTTTATGAGTAGAATTTGCTAACATTGGGTGCATGCGTGATATTTTAGAAATTTTGTCGGACTACATTGTAAGTAACATTTCGACACGACCATTGAAGTTAAAATTAAATTTTTGCACTAACATCTTCTGCAATCTGGTTAGTTGGATTGGGCCTCGAGTCTAGTGGAGCATTGAGAATTGAAATGTAGTTGTGGTTGGTTTGGACCTTAGGCCGGTATTGAAGGATGAGATTGTGCGTGTATTTGATTGTGAAACTAGATGATTGTGATTGTTGTTGTATTGTGTATTTGTCTGTTGAGTCATCCCCATGTCATTGAATATTACTTTCCTTTTTCTTATAAAAAAAAGTCATCCCCATGTCATTCAATACTTGTCTGTCATGCATATGCATATTTATTTAATTGTTTTAATTACTTAACTATATTATGATGCCATGCTGTGCGTTTCGAAATTGGGTGATAATGCTAGTTATAACTTGTGGGTGCATACATATCATGACCCTAAGTCGAAATGAGATATCATCTTGATGAAACTTCTCTGGTTATTTAGGAGCATAATAAACTGATGTGACATCCATTGGGTTGTCTCCAGACGATAGTTGGGTCTGTTAAAATGATAACACTTGTTGGTATAGGCTAGAGGATGTCTAGTCATGATACGCACTAGGTGTAGAGCTGGACATCACTTGTTACGAAATTACATGCACGATTGTTACCCGTGGTGTGATGAAGGGAACCAAAATGTATGGATGATTCCAATGAGAGATCATGGTGTATAGTTAATAAACAATTTGTATTGTGGGCCAAAATGAGATTTTTGATGTGTATGGGAAAACTTATCATTTTCGAAAAAAAAAGTGGATTTATTGTTGCATGTTCTATTGTGTAGTTGTGAAATATGTTGGTTATTTAAATATATTTTTAAACTCTTGGATGTTAATTGGTTGTTTACTTGTTGAGATTCCATAATCTCGCTGTGGTTTTCTTACCTTATAGAATCATAGACTTTGATCTAGGGGAAGAGTTTGAGCTTGAGGGATTGGTTCTGCCGGATGAGTGACCTGCTGGTGTTGTTTGTTGACTGTGGGAATTGTTTTCCCCTTATGCTATGTATTTTCTCTCTATTTATTTTTTTTGTCGAATGACTGTATAATCTCTTTGAAGATTATTCGATTGAGTTGTAGATTTTAAATTTTTTAGTACTAGTTTAAATATCATTTTGCTTTTTCGTTGCGTTATTTATATGCACGCTGATTGCATATTGCATATACTTTAAGAACTTGTCTTTGGGATGCATGATCTGTGCGGTCATCATCTCGATGTCATGACTTCCACCAAATCGCACATGGGGTTGAGGATGACACAATTTGAATGATAATGCCACAATTTGAATGGTAATATATGATATTTTGACAAAAAAAAAAGGTAGAGTTAGAGAAACAATGTGGTTCAAACTAATTCTTGAAGTAATATTTTTCAATGCATATTTTTACTCTTGAGTTTTTTAAAAAACTTAAAATGTGACAGTAAAAAACTTATATTTTAAATATTGTTCATGATAGTAACGTATAGTATTGAAAAAAAAAGGTAGTAGTTCGAATAGAGAAACAATGTGGTTCAAACTAATTCTTGAAGTAATGTTTTTCAATACATATTTTTTCTCGATTTTTTGAAAAACTTAAAATGTGACAGTAAAAAACTTATATTTTAAATATTGTTCATGATAGCAATTTATAGTATTGAAAAGACGAAAATGTCACTCATACAAGATAATTATAAACGGATAAAGAGTTTGTCTATTTTTTGAAAAGCGTGTATTTGATTAGAAAAAATTTCAACTTTGCCAGCAACGGCTTTTAAAGGCCTATTTATTTGGAAAAATAAAAATAAAATCTCATATTTATTTTAAATTTATTATTATATTTATTTTAAATTTTTATACAAAATATAATAAAAAATTCAACTTTTTTAAATTCTAAAATTATTTTTTAAAATCTTAAAACAAAACTAATATTAAAAAAATATATTATAATAATATTTTATTCTTTTTTTTACTTTTATTTTATTTTACCTCATCTCATTTTATTTTATCTCTAAAAATAAATAAAGATGGCTTAAATGATGTTAGACACTAATACAGCAAAACCGAAGAGATTTTAGAAGTAAATTTATTTTAAATGATATATATAGATAGTAAAATATAATTTATTAAAATTAGTATTAATTTTTGGTTGACAGTGATTCAAAAGTTGTTTTGCAAAACTTTGAATTCAATCTACTAAAGGGCAAGCAAGAAGATAACTTAATAATTGTTCATCGAAAATGACAAAAACATACCTAGAAACAGTACTTTTACACACTACCGATAATGTTTTATTAATAACAAGAACTAGATTTAGAATATAGCAAAAGATACAAAAGTAACATGTACCCTAGTTTACAATCTTACAGTTCTAATAATCTCCACCATGCTAGCAACATTGCGACCCTCGATGTCACTTAGTCAACCAAACGATAGGCTACGTCAGGAAGGTCATATAAAATTAAAATAAAATATATAAAATATTTTTTATTATATTTGTATATAATTTTTATACGATATAAAATAATTTGATATTAAGATCTGTAATAAAAATAAAATATATTTAATATAATTTATGTATTAAAAAATTATGTAATATAATAAGAACATGTCATCATAATAAACATATATTAAAAATATATTAGAAATCATCTAACTTTTAATTTTATCTATAATAAAAACATGTTATTATGTTATTATATCATTTTATTTTATATAATATATATTTTATTTTTAAATTAGATTAATATTATAGAGGAAGATCAAAATAAATTTTAGAGAAGGAACCGACACAAAATAAAATTAACATTATCCTACAAAATTATAAAATAATAAATATATTTTTTAATTTTTGATTTTTAATTTTTTTTTTAAATATATATTATTCAATTTTTTTTTTTTAGAATAAAGTAAAGTCCGTGGGGAAGCCGCCCCCGGGCGCGGGCCACTGGGCTACGTGATCCTCTCTATGTCATCGATCAAATCAAAATTACCATTCTTACATCGCTCGTGGTCGAAGTATTAAAATCAAAATTAAACTGTAGAAATCGTACTTGGCAATTAAGTACACGCACATCCATCCAAGTTGTATAAAAACTTCTTATTTTTGTTTCTGTCACCTTCGGGTGCATATCTCATGATCATATAGCACTTGTGGTTACACCGTTTATATATATATATATATATATTGAAAGAAGACCTCATAGATTTCATTAATATTAAAGTAAATAGCTAATACATGGAGGAAAAGATTCTAAAAGAATACATTCTCCATCAAGGTTTAAAGCGTTTTGGGTCAAAATATGGACCACCATATTTGTCAACCTTCAAGTATGGACAATATAATAAGATCTAAAGTTCCTAACCAGCTTTTTAGCATCTCGAATAAGTAGGCCAGCATTGCTCCAACTATCATCTGTATTGTTTAGGCCGTTTACAACAAGTTGTGAGTCCCCTTTCAAAACACTTTTGATCTTAGGCTTAGGTCCAAACAAAAAGAGATAGCTCGCGTTGCCGCTACAGCTTCCCCTAAGAGGGGATCTAGATATAGGGCCCTGGTGGCTTGGAGGGTGCCAAGTACATAGTTGTTGGAGTCTCGAACAATCACGCCTATTCCAATCTGGCAGTTTGTTTTATTAATCACCGCATCCTAGTTGGCCTTGACATGATCCGATGGGGGTTGGATCCAAAGTGGAGGAGTTGCGACTTGCTGTTTTGTGGGTTTACCTTTTTTGGTGCTTGCCAAGTAGATTTCCAGGTCTGCTATGCTTGCTTGCGCTTGTTGAACCACCTGCTGAGGAGAGTAGAAGCGGGCATTGAAGACCACATTGTTCCTTCTGTGCTAGAGGTGCTTGAAGATGTACGCTGCTTCCGCCACTATAGAATCCGTACTTGTAGACAGGATCAGACAAACAATGTCTATAAAGTTACCTTCTTGTATGGAGAGTTTTTGGAATTTCCTGGAACAGATGCTCCACACGTCTTGAGTTGTTGGACATGACCAGAATATGTGGGTAGGAGTTTCCGCCTGTTGAAAGCAAATTGGGCATTCAGGTGACTCAATGATTTTTCTTTTGACCAAGTTGACTCTGGTAGGTAGGCTATCTTTCACTGCGTGCAAGAGGAAGGTGCGGATCGCATGAGGTAGATTTAATTTTTAGATTTTAGCCCAGATTCCAGGGTCCTTTGGGGGTTCAACGGTGGGCCTGTTCTATTCGCGTTGAGGTCACCTTATAGGTGGTATGCCGATTTTACTTAGAATTTGCCATTTGATGTGCATTTCCAGGAGAGCTGATCAGTGCTATCACACAGACTGATTGGACACTGTAGTATTGCTGCTGATTCCTCTGTGTTGAATAGTTTCTTGACCAATTACGTATTCCAAGATTTGGATTTTGGGTCGATGAGCGACTCTACTTTGGCATCTAGAGGTAGAACCTTGGGCAGGGATTGGATTTTGTATGTGGAGTGGATTGGAACCCACTTGTCTTGCCATATCCCAACAAATTTTCCATTTCCTATTTTCCATAGGAGTCCTTCACACAGTAGAGGTTTTGCTGCCATGATGCTCTGCCAGACGAATGAATCCCCTTTCTTTAGTTCGGCCTCCAAGAATTCTTTTCCTTTGTAGTATTTTGCTTGTAATACCCGCGACGCTAGCGAGCATGGCGATTGCAAAAAATGCCATCCTTTTTTGGCTCGTAGGGCTAGATTGAAAGCCTCGAAGTCTTTGAAACCCAGTCTGCCATGATGTTTAGCAACTCCCAAGCCTTTCCAGCTAATCCAGTGAACCTTTGATTTATTGTCATTCTGACCCCACCAAAAATCTAGCATAAGCTTGTTGATGCTCTTGAGAATGCCTTTTGGTATTTTGAAGATCCCTATGCTGTAAGTGGGTATTGTTTGTATAACTGCTTTGAGGAGAATCTCTTTCTTGGCGTAGGATAGGAAGTTGGTTTTCCAGTTGTTCATTTGAGCCTTGATTCTATCCAGGGTGGGGTTGAAAGCCCGTGCTCGTTTACGACCAATAAAAGGGGGAAGGCCAAGATATTTTTCAAAGGAGCCTGTGGCTTTGATTCCTGCTGTGGCCAAAATGGTTTGCTGTATATCCACCTTTGTGTTCTTGCTGAACATGATAGAGGTTTTCTCCAAGTTGAGTCGCTGACCCGATGCCATTTCATATTCATTTAAGATACCACGTAGCCTATTCCATTTGGATGAGTGTGCCTTGCAAAAAATCAGACTATCATCAGCAAAGAATAAATGATTAATCGAAAGAGTAATTTTTGAAACCGGAAAACCAAAAATTAGACCCTTATGCTCTGCTTTAAACAAAGCTTGACTGAGGATTTCAGAACATAATATAAAAAGATAAGGGGAAAGAGGGTCTCCCTGTCTAATGCCTCTGGATGGTTGGAAATGAGCTTGGGGTATTCCATTGATGAGGATAGAATATGATACCGTCTCTATACAATTCATAATAAGGTGGACCACTTCAGCGTCAAAACCCATCTTTGTCAAAGCCGCTCTCAGGAAACTTTATTTTACTCTGTCATATGCCTTACTCATGTCGAGTTTCGGTGCCATGTAGCCTTCTTTTTTACTTTTGAGCCTGTTTTGCATTGAGTGGAGGAGTTCATAGGCCACTAATATATTGTCTGAGATGAGTCCACCTGGTACAAAAACACTTTGAGTTGGGGCTATCAATTGTGGAAGGATCCTCTTGAGTCTGTTGGAGATCACTTTAGCAACTATCTTATAAAGCACGTTGTAGAGACTAATGGGTCTGTAATCTGTCACTAACCGAGGGGAGTTCTTCTTTGGGATTAATGAGATAAAGGTTTGATTAATGTCATTGAAATCAGATTTGGACCTTAGAAACTCAAAAACTATTGCAATAACCTGTTCGCCGACAATGGACAAGTGGTCTTGATAGAAGATGGCTGGTAACCTGTCTGGGGCTAGGGAACCAAGAGGGTTCATACTCATGATTGCGACTTCAACTTCCTCTCTGGTGTACTTTTTGGTTAAGTCTCTATTCATGTCTGTAGTCACAGTGGGAGTGATATCCGCCAGATAGAGGTCAAGTCCTGTAGGGTGGGTGGTCATGAACAGCTGATTGTAGAAACTCTGGAAATTTTGGCTAATGTCTTTGGGGGAGTGCTAGGTGTGTCCCTTATCATCATTGATTTTTTGGATGGTGTTCCGTTGTTTATGTTGTGTTGCACATTTGTGAAAGTAGGTGGTGTTTCTATGTCCCTCATGTAGCCATTTCTGCTTTGCTCGTTGTTTCCACATTGTTTCCTCTTCCTGTAGGGTAGTATCTAACTCCATTTGCAGTGACTGTATAGTTCCAATGTTCTGATCTGAGCTGCCCGTTTAAAGGATTTGTAGTTCATCCCTTTTCGTTTGTAACTATATATTTTAGATTTTCTTTCCTCTTGATACCACTCATTCAACTGATACCCACATCTCTCGATGCATTTTCTAGTGATCTCAGCCTGTGATCCCATTTGATGAGCCCCATTCCAAGCTTTTTTGATCACCTCATGCTTAGAATAAGCAGCCTCAAATATGGAGATATTCCTAGCATGCTTGGGTCTCGGGTCGAAGGTGTTGCTACCCGTGAAGGGAGGGTAGTGATCAGAACATGTACTGGCAACACTTGGACCGTATTAATGGGAAACAAATTGTTCCAGGCACTGTTAGATAGTACTCTGTACAATCTTTCCTTAGTGAAATTCGGGCCTGGCCTGTTGTTGCACCAAGTAAATTTTCTTCCTTTAAACCCAAGGTCACCGAGGTCACAATCCATCAAGGAGCTGAGGAAATCTTCCATGTGTCTTGGGGGTCTGCAGCAGAAGCTGGTAGTTTTCTCTTGCGATGTAATCTTGTTGAAGTCTCCCATACATAGCCAGGGGGTGCAAAAGTTAGGCTTGAGCCTTTTGAGTAGGCTCCATCCTTTCTTTCTTTTTGATGCCACCAGGTGGCCATAAAAACCAGTTACCACACCATGATTATTAGCAATACCAGTATGAATTTTAATAGAAATATGTCTAAACAAGAAAGATAACATTTCAAAGTTGGAATTATTGGACTAAAAGGCTGCTAGCCCCCCGCTCCTGCCAATACAATCAACAGTAAAACTACAATCAAAGCCAATTTTGTTCCTAATGGCTTCCATTTTCTCTCTTCTACATCAATTAAAAAAACAAGGTTCGGGAATTTTTCTCTCACCAAGAGGTGGAGTTCACGAATTGTCTTAGGATTTTCCAACCCTCGACAGTTCCAACATAGAGTTTTCATGGGGTATGGCAGGGCTGTGCCACAACCTCTGTCAATTCATTGTGTTTTAGTTTTTTAGAACTCTCGATAATATTTCCATTTGGACTATTTGGACATTTCTTGTTGGGTTTTTTAAGACCCAACTTAGAAGGAGATTGCATAAGGGGTTTGGGGAAGCCCGTAGGCTTTCCCCTTTGCCTATCGCTTCCAAGAGGAGGCGTTATTAATTAAGTGAGCCTGTGAGAGGCTTTAGGGGGAGACCGAGAACTTACCTGGGGGGTCGGTTCCACGCACGCCATCACCTGGTTTTGGCCGTCGGCTTTAACTGTGCCAGGAACAAACACTCGAAGTAACGGGGTCGGTCTACCCACCCACGCGAAGTAACATTCACAATCCCGCGGGGTCGGTCTACCCACCCACGCGAAGTAAAAGCTCTCGGAATCCCGCGGGGTCGGTCTACCCACCCACGCGAAGTAAAAGCTCTCGGAATCCCGCGGGGTCGGTCTACCCACCCACGCAAAGTAAAAGCTCTCGGAATCCCACGGGATCGGTCTACCCACCCACGCGAAATGAATGCTCGGAATCGAAGTAAGCGCTCCAAATCCCGCGGGGTCGGTCTACCCACCCACGCGAAGTAAATGCTCGGAATCCCGCGGGGTCGGTCTACCCACCCACGCGAAGCAATTCACAATTCCTAAACCTCGATCTCAAGAACACATAGTACGCTCGATAAAATTTTTTCTTAAGTTTACACTTAACCAAAAATTTCGCGGGGTAAAGACAGAGCGAATGAAGCATCTACAAAAAGACTAAACTCAAATGTCATATATTCAGTCATACAAACTCACTCGAATCGAACTCGAATGTTATGTTCAGTTACAACATCAAAAAAAAAAAAAAAACAACTTATACATCAACCAGGTCAAGCCTCAGGAAGGGGAGGAGAAGGATTCAAGTCGTCAAAAGGAGGGTAGCCAGGCTTCCCGATCTTCTTGACATATCTCTTCGCAGCCCGGTCTGGACGAAGAGATTTCGGACTTATCTTCCGGGGATCGAGCTGAGGGTCTACCAGAAGTTGGGCTCCTATCCGGCGGAGGCCCTCAGCATAGCCGTACCCTCAGGCAGAATTACGAATGGCCACCACTCGAGATATCTGCTGCTCGAAATCAGCAATTCTCGAATGAGCCTCTTCTAAAGCACGGCGAGCCCCCTCCAGCTCGGACTCTTGAGCAGCCCGGATTTCCTCAGACTGTGCCAGCTCCGCTCCCAAAGTCTCTCGGGCGCGCCTCAAACCGGCCAATTCTTCCTCTCGAGCAATCCGAGCCTGCTCGGAAATTGCTAGCTCTTCTTCCCTCAATGAAAGAATCTGGGAAGAAGCGGCTAGTTCTGCCGTCCGAGCAGTTAGCTCGGACTGAAGGAGGATCTTGTCTTGCTCAGTGGTCGATCTAGCATCTACGAGGCGGGCGTTCCTCCGATGGGCTGTCGCTAGTGATTCCCGGGTCGCCTCCAATTCGGCCTGAAGAGAAGCGTTGGCCTTCTCTAGCCTACTCTTATCCGCCCCTAACTCCTCGACATTCTTGACAGCTCGAGCTAATCCCTCGCCTGCTGCAATTTGTAAAGCCCGAACTTGCAGACAGTTTCGAGCTCATTGTTGAATTCAGCGAGCTCTGCCAACTCGAAACCCACAGCCCGGGATATCTCCTTGGCGACCTGAACACCAGGAAAAGAACTTAGCAACTCGAAAAGAAAAGACCATGCAAAGTTCGACAAAATCTACAGGTCAAACCTGTGTCAGTAGAAGCTCCAGCATCAAGGCCACTCGTTCGGAAGCGTCCGCCTTGGCTTGTTCAAAATGAGAGGGCCGCTCTGAACCAGCTTCACCGGCTTGATGTCCTCCTTCCGAATCCGGCTCGAAGAGCCGACCGAGCACCGCGACCCCACTTCGAAATCGAAAAGGAGATAGGGGTCGGGGAGGAACTTTCGAGTCCGGGGATGGACACCCATCCTCGAAATGAACCCCCGAAGTCGACCCCCTCTCGAAAGTCGGGGGTGGACGCTCAGGAGATTCATCGGGCTCGATGGCGGGTCGCCTGCCCTCGTCTGAGGCCTCCACATGGCTCCCTTCCACTGGAGTACCAGACCCGCTCGACCTCTTGGGGACGGCCTCTTCCCGGTGTCCCTCGTCCGAAACTCCTCGCTGATCGACTCCCCCACGAACACCCTCGGAGTTGGCCCCACCAAAAACTTCATCTTCCCCCTCGGAAGCATCCGAGTGACGCTTGGAAGATGAAGGAGGGGGGGTGGGCAATTGATTCGCCCTGGCAACTTGCTCCTCTGACTCCTGTCGGAAAACTTGCGCAAAAGGCATAGCCCCCGGAGTCAAGTCGAGGCACGATCCAAAGCCTCTTGAAAGGCACGATCTATCTCCTCTCCATCGGAGGACTCGACCCCGGCCAGATCGGTCGCTTCAATCTGGGCTTCGATGACCAACCTCCTGGCCTCAGCCCTTATTCCCTCGATCTGCAGGAATCGAAGCCTGTCCGAGGACGACGATGAGAAGGCCTGCTCGGGACAGCGAACGGGAGAGTCTGTAGGGGCAACACGTTCGTCCGGATCCTCGGTACGTGGACCCTTCCCCTTCTTCTGTTTCTTGGGACGGGCACCACCGCTTGGAGTGGCTTTGCTTGCTCGACTCTTGGTGCGTCTCTCTTTCCCTACCTCCCGATCGGAGGCCCTCTTGCGAGAGGAGGTAGGAGGCTCTTCCGAAACATTGAAGAAGTTTTGACCCTCGGCATAGGACCGGTCTGGTCGGGTCAGAAACTCCTCAATGTTCTCATCGGTCAGAAGATTGTCGGACCATAGCCGGTCGGGATCCTCTGCCCCCCAAGAGAGGACGGCCTTCACCCTCTCAGTTTCTTGGGCCGTAAGAGTAATCTCCATGTGTGTCTGGGAAGGGAGGAAGCCCCAATATTTCTGAACAGGGAAATCATTCCCCTCTCCCTCCAGGAATTCCCACTCCCTGCCCGAGACAAAGAAAAACCTTTTGTGATAGTCTCGGGCACTCGAATGTCTCTCTTCCATTCGAATCAGTCTGCACTTCGGCTTTATTTGGAAGCCAGCAACGTTCCCGTTCCGACGGAGGAGCCAGTACATCGAAAAAAACTCCCGAGCAGTCAAGTCGGGGTAGGGATCGTTCTTCCCAGAGAGAACGATCCGAAACGCCACGCAAGTGGCCAACAAAATACGCCACCCATTCGGCATGAGTTGGGCAGGGGCCAAACCCAAGAAATGCAGAACTTCCCGAACAGGCCGGATGAAGGGGAGGCGGAAACCCTTTGAAAACATAAGGTAGAAGAGGACGACCTTCTGTGCCCTCCCATCGCGCTCACAAGTCCTAACGCCATCCCCTGGGGCCTCCAAGGTGTGCCGCCAAGAAACACGATGTTTCTTCCTGAGCGCGTCCACATCAGATGACTGCATTGAGGAAGTCCAGCCATTATCGGCAAAGAAAGGGCATGGATTAGAAGAAGCCATAGGATCAAAGTAGAAAGGAAGACGATGAAAGAACAGAGAAACAACAGAGAACAAGTTTAAGAAAGCTGCGAAGAACGAAGGCAAGAAAGAAGGGCAACGGAAGAACAGGGAAGCAAACAAAGGAGGAAGAACAGTGAGAAGATCTCTGAGTAATTTATACCCAGAAGCCAAATTTAAGGCGAACGGAAAACGAGACGGCACCGGAACAGTAACCTCAGGCCTGACCCTTGGGAACAGAAGGTACACCCTAATCTGACCAATCAGAGGCAAGAAGCGTGCGGCGAAATGACAGGTCAGTTAATGATGATCACGCGCGTGCGTATCACGAGCCAATCACGAATCACTGATGGTTCGGGAATCGGAACAACGGCACAAATAAATTTTGAACTGCATTAAATGCCTGATACGGAATATGACAAGTTATGATTCAGCATTAATTGATCAGAATTCAAATCATCCCCCTGAAGTCCGGTCAGTAAACGAAACGACATACCAACGGGAACCACCCGAGTAAATCCGACCCCGTATTTCCACTCGGAAGGAGAATTAAAAGAATACTGCTCGGTATTGAAGGACAGCGCAAACAAAGAAAAGGAAGACTCTAGCCCTAAAACATTTAGAATTTCCATCGAAGTACCTTCGATAAAAACTCGCGGGGTACTGAAAGAGTGTCCAACTCATCCGGACCCGAGCCCAAAAAGGTTGTCAGGCCCAAGGCCCGTAACCTGCACCCATCACCACGCGGCGTCCGAATTCAACTAGGGAGACTGAAACCGGGGACGATCCAAGTCCCTGGTTATCCCGAACCGGCAGAATGAGATTAAATCGGCTTTGAGGACACGCTAAGGCCAGAACGACGGTTCACATACTGATATATCTCCTGGATCCGCCTCACATCAAGATCACTCCCGCATTTATGAATGACAGACAACCGCCGGTCTACAGATCTCCCCTCTTAAATGCGGAGACACTATAAACGCACATTATTAATTGCTAGATTGACGAAAGATATAGCGGCATTTAATGCCCTTTTCCAAAATGGTCTAATTGAGCATTAAATGAAGGGATACTCAATTAATGCGATGAGATCGACCGAATCAGATCAGGCTTTTCCCTATCGAGGATGACGATCGAGTGATGTCCCGATTTCTAGATCTTTTATCATAAAAACCCTCCTTCAAAGGGAACACCTATAAATAACACCAAACCAAAGACGAAAAAGGGGTACATTCTAACACTTCTCTCAAGCAAACTTCCATATATTTTCTCCCTGAAACTAACTTGATCGTCGGAGCGGTCCCGGACCCTGATCATCCTTGTTGTTGTTTTGCAGGTTCCAGTCGGTCGGGATTTGATAAACCAGACTGCAGAATACGTCCTTAACACCTCTATTCACCTCTTTTTTGGTTACCACCATTGCCGCTAAGCAGAGTTTGTTTGCTTCCTTTGATAGCTGTGTTTCCTCTTCCATAAATGTTATTTCATCTATCTCTGATTCTGTGAGTTTGAGCCCTTCACAGAGATTAATCAAAGCTTCCTCCATGTCGGGCTCCAATGTTAGTAGGGGAAGTATCTAGGGAAATTGGGGATTTGAAAGCTCTTAAGATCTTAGGATCTAAGAAGAGTTCTAGGCATTCCAGGGAATGCTTAGGAGAAAGCTCTCACTGGGAGAAAACAGCTCTCAAGGGGAGAGAACCTTTCTTGGTTCGTTAGACCGAATGTATGCATGGGACATAACTAACTTATTGTATCAATGTCGAGATTTCTCTTGATTAATTGTACTGATGAATTAATGAATTCGATCAAATATCCCCATTGATATTCTATATCATGCATAGGAAATTGGGATTGTTGCAACAGGTTGATGATTTCCTAAAAATTTTGATATACAATTTAGCATTATAGCAATTTTTTTGACCACTTATAGCAGTTTAGAACTAATCTTTTGAATTACATAAGAAACGGTATCAATAGATTCAAATCAAGAAAAAGAATTAAATTAATTTCTGAACTGCTCTTTTGAGTCTACATGCTAATCGATCGAATTCAAATATTAACTTTCACACTTCGTTATGAAAAATAGTTAGATCGACACTACAACATTTTGGCCTTTTTCCTACCATTTTCTTTTCGGCGGACAAGAAATTGCAACAAATTAACACTTTTATTTACAATAGTTGTCTTCAGAATTTGTGCACAAATTTGTCAATAATTCTCATTATTATCGGCAAAAATATAAAGCCGCCAATAATGTTATCCTAACTAGTCGATTGCGACACGTTTGAGGTCTGTTATCGCCGCATATAATTGCCGCAAAATGATTTCTCTTTATTATACTGTCTAATTCTTTGTGTGACAAGGGTTTTTTGCCATTATAACTGGGCTATATAAATATTTGACGTTTGCAATCCACGGGATTTTTCTTCTCTCTTCGTGTCAGTCTCCATATTATTCTTCTAGTTTGGGCAAAAATCACCTTTGGGGCAGCCGCTGCCATTAACCTCTCAAATCAACAACCACGAAACCTTTAGGGGCCTAGGGTGTTTGGTAGTGCTTACTTTGTGGGCCTAGGGTGTTTGGTAGTGCTTACTTTGTGGCTTCTGATTTCTGGATTTTCGGCATTATCTGGAGAGCAAGCTATGCCTAGCCGTTGCTGCTCAATCCTTCAATCATTCAGGATCTCCCACGGGTTTCCTCCACCTCGTGGCTTAGATTAGCCGCCATATGGCCTCATTACCGCCACCATCAGCTTCCCCTTCCACTTTGACCAAAGCATCAGATCACCACTGCAAATCCTAGGCTTTCTTTGTCAAGGTGCTTTATTTTATATTTGTTCCATCATTTTCTTATTTTGAGATACTTCTCTATTCGTCTGTGGTTTTTTTAAAGGCTCACATAGGTTTTTTCTACTTATTTTGATCTTTACACTTTGAATTTTTACTTTATTGTTGGCTTAAATTTCTAGAATGATTATTCATTAGTTGCTCATATGTTTTTTATTCTTTCTTTCTCCTCTTAAGAAATCGATTGCAATTTGGAGATTTTTGGATGCTATGAAGGAAAAACCTTTACTGCAGGTATATACACTGAAGCGCTTTTGGTTTTCAACCATTGTATATGTATATATGGATAAATCTATTTTGAGTTTTCTTTTGTTACGACTATTTGTTAGGTCAATAGCTCTGTACATTTGTCTCAACTTGTTCTATGCTGCTTGGACGATGATAAGTTCGATTTTTGTTTCTTTTTATTTTTCCCATATTTTTTGAAAGCCTAAGAGGCAGCTTTGAAAATGGTCTTGGGGTAAAAAAAAATCTTTGAACTCACGTGGAAGTTGTATTTTATCTTCTTTTTTTAATATTTTCATGTGAATCTAGCTATGAGAAAACGTTTTTTAAATACATTCACGTGAATCTAGCTGTGGGAAAACCCCTCCGAAAGAATTTTTTTTGATGGAATAAAATATGAGAGTGGGGTCTGCAGGACGGTTTTTATCATTGTGTTGGCAACTTAATGATGAAGCTCTAGTTTTGTGCTATGTAATTGAGATACAAGAGAAAGTTTGTGGTCGCTAATTAGTTGTGTTGGGTGTGAACTTTTGGTACGTGGGATTCTAGCTGGGGTTGTAAGATGTACATTAGCATAGTGGTTTTTATGGAAACGTGGTGACTAATGGGAATGTGATCACTGAGATTAAAAGTTTAAAACAAGGCATTAGGTTATTTTAGTGGAGTCTTGTTGAGTTGGCTTGAGCATTACTTGCCTAATTTTATAACAAATATGTCGCTCGAATTTTGTAATATATTATTATCCCATTGTCAAATGTTTCTTTAGTTTCTAACTTGACATGGCTGGTATGGTTGGTTAAAAAGGAAGATTGTGGCTAAGGAAAGAGACGGTCAGCTTTTACAACAGAGTACAGCCTATTGTAAAGTTTTAAGAAATAAATTGAGAAAAATTATCTTCCTACCTTTGGGTCAATTTCATGTTCTTGGCGCTACTGGTTGAGTTTGGATCTTCCATTTTAAATCTACTTATTTGCCCATATGGTTGTCAATTTGACAGTTTGGTGGCATGGACCATGTGGTTTCCGTTGATTTAACATATTTTGTCATTTTGTTGCTTTCTTGACATTGTACTCGTTAAAGTTCAGAATTTGATTAGTATAAAATAATTGGTTGGTTCTATGGGTACTTGCTTGAATTTAACCTGTTGCTGGCAAATTTAGCCATGGCATAGCATGATTTTAATTGATTTGTTCTATGGGTACTTGCTTTTAAGATGACAAGTTTTGCTTCATTTTATTGTTCTTAAATCATTGCTTTGATTCACTTTTATTTTTAATGATACATGTTTATTTGGATAAGATGGAGAATCATTTAGTAAGGTCGAAGGTAAATTTATTTGCCCTGCTACCCAATAAAAATGAATAAAAAGTGAATGCTTATTATTGCCTGGGAACTGAACATGTGAATATATCTTGTCACGTGGTTCTTAGAATTTATGAATTATATCTATTTAAAGATATAAGAATATAATATATCTATTATTTAAACACACCGCTTAGCTTTTTTTATTCTATAATTTTATTCTATTCAGTTTGAAGATCGTGATTGTTGTTACTAACTATGTTTTTCAATTTCCTGCTGTATTAAAATAGTACAAAAGCTAGCACAAGCCATTAGTTGATAACCTAATAGTTTCTTCTCTTCTCATTAGCTATGCTTCTCGTGGTTAAGGTTTGTGTTTGGACTGCCTACACCACTTTACTCATTATATAAAGTGATTTCTAAAAAAGTGCTTCAGCAGGCTAGCTATGCCATATTTAGCTTGTTGCGGCTAAATTTAGCCACGGTTCACTTTATGGGGCTACTTTCTACAAAAATTTAATTATTATATAGCATATAACTGCAAAATTATTTATCACATATCACAATATGTGATATGTAACTAGTTTATAGCTGTAAGAAACAGGAATGCCTGTTTTCTATTTTAGATAGTAAATAGCTGTTCTCAATTGTATATTACCTGTGTACTTGGATTATGCCTATTTACTTGGAATAAAATTCTCTTATTATCTATCCAAAAAATATCAGGAATGTCTGTTTCCACGAGTAATGATTTTCATCCCATTCAATAGACACTCCATCTAGGTTGGTTTCCATGAGCTTCTCTTTAATGACTAATTGGTTTTATGGTGAATATTATGTCACGTTTGGTTTCTTTTTAAGCATAAATTGATTTGTGTTTCTAATGTGGTTTTTCAGTTCAATTTGGGAACCATAGGTTTGTGTGAAGTTAGTTCCTGAAAGAAGTTGGTTTCAAGATATTTTCAGGTATGAAATATTGGAGCAAGTTCAAAGATATTAAACATATGTTTTAGCCTGATGGTTAGGCAAATCTAATCAAAGATGCACGTCTTGGTTAGGCGTACAATATGGATTATGGAGCCCTAATGGTGCTTTATTTGGTGAGATTTAAGGTATGGACAATAACAATGTTTGTAATAGCCTATCATCCAAATCACTATATATATTGAAAATTTGTTGCATTTCATCAACAGAAGGTCCATATTCTAACACACATGATGCAGCTATATTCTTGGCAAGGCATGCACATTGCAGTGAAACGTCATAAAAATTCTAAAAATATAATGTGAGAAGAATGTAAAATCAATTAATGTTTTGCATTTTTTTTTTTTTTAGTGTCTTTCATAAATGAAATAGATTAATAAATACTTTTTAAGAGTAGTTTTAATAAAATTGTTTGCTATTGGTCATTTGTACCATGGTTAAAAATAAAAAATAAAACTGTTTGCAGTTAGAAATTAAAAGATGGGTCGAGGATATTCTCATTTACGGCGACCAAGTTCAATGGAATGTCACCTTCAATAGAGCAGTGCAAGATTGGGAAATGGACAGTTTTCAGACTTTTTTCAGTTATATTTATTCTACTATGCTAAGATGAAGGAGAGCTGAGAAACTTTGGTGGACACCGTCGATCAAGGGTAACTTTTCGGTTCAATCCTTTTATAAAGCGCTAACACGCTCGATGAATACACACTTTTCTTTGGAGGAAAATTTGGAGGAGTAAGCCCCCCCCCCCCCCCCCAAAAAAAAAGAGTCATTTTCTTCACTTGGACAGTTGCACTGGACAAGATCTTGACCATTGATAACTTGAGAAAGCACAGAATCATTATCACAGATTGATATTGCATGTGTAAGAATTCAGGAGAATCTATGGATCACTCTTGCTGCACTGCGTTGTAGCCAAACACTTGTGGGATGATGTCTTCAGCCGTGTTGGCTTGAACTGGGTAATGCCGACCTCAGTGATTGGGATATTGGCTAGTTGGATATCTATTGGAGGTGCTACTCCCATTAAATCAGTGTGGAAGATGGTCTCTATCTGCATTATCATTTGGCAAGAGCTCAACAATAGAACCTTTGAAGATAAATAACGAATACCGGATGAGCTTATCTCTCACTTTTATCGCACTTTATTGTTCTGGGCTCTAGCCATAGATTTTTATGGTCTTAACCTTCATGATTTTCTTGTATCGTCCAATCCACTCACGACCTAGATAGGCCTCGTCTTTTGTATACCATCTTGTATACTTGGACTTTGCCTATTTCTATCAATAAAGTGTGTATTTATCAAAAAAACAAAGATATTCTCATTTACGGGTGATTATTTCTTTGTTGAACCCATGCTTTTTAACTGCTTTGTTGATGAATCATGAGTGGGTCTCAGTTTGGATATGGTTGTTTAATTTATCAATTTTTTAGTCTATTTGTTTGATCAAGCATTATGCTAATGGTTTGTCTAGTCTGGCCAGTTTATTATTTTTTAGAATTTTAATATATATGACTTGCCGTATCATAACGTCTTTTGTTTTATTTTTAATTAGTTTTCATGCGCACACCTTTTTTAAGCCTTGTTTTTTCCCATTTATATGTGTTTCTCTGATAGATCGTATGAATGGCAGGGGTTTGCATTGGGAAGTAACTTGTCTGTTTTTTTCTAACTTGTTTATGCCTCTATTCACATCTGTGTGGTTTCAATTTTAGGTTTCTAATTGTCTCGTTTATCCTTCAAGATTCATTTCCATGTCATCCCATGCATGAGTTCACAATAAATTTTATCTTTAGCGGCCTTGAGGATGTTTAAGAGTTATCCACTACTAGCATGTACTAGACTAATTAAAATGTATTTTAGGTCTCTCAATTTACAATAAGCATAACTGTTATGTTTTCTTCTATCCATGGTATTTCATTGTCACAAATTTTAAGAACAATTGGATGATAATTAAGGGGTCGATGGTCTACACCCAATCTACTCTAGAAGTCTTTCCATATCTCCTAGTACACCAATGGCAAATAAATTGCAGGATATGGCATGCAAGGCTTGGTCACGGGCACAAGAACTTGCATAACACTTTATTACCATATTTACCTTAATTGAATAGAACGATTGAATTTTGTGAAATTTGTGTTATATATTGTGGAATTCTTCAATAACCGCAGTACTTTCAATTTTTTTTTTTGTAGATGTTGAAGTAATTAAGTAGTTTATTATGAGCTTCATGAAAATTTCTTCAACTGTTTCCCATATTCGAACTTTCCATATTCTAACATTCTCTTGAGACTAGAATATTGTCAATGACATATACTGTTCTAGTTCGGCTACCATTTGCATAATCAAGAAATTTATCATATGAAATATTTAAGAAGTGCTCCACTATTTCAGTCTCATATCCTTCATGAATATTGGATGAGAAACATTTCTTGATCTCCTTTCTAGATTTGCAACTGAGTTTAGAAATTATAGATGTCGACTTCCTTTTACTTTATTATTCTTCCTCTATACTAGGATTTATGTGCCTAAGAAAAGGCACAGAAATATGAATATAGAGGAAAAATACTAAAGAGGAATAACTTACTATGTAATTAATTAAAATATGCGGAACACACCAAATTATCTCCTTTTGATGCCCCTTATTTGTCTTTTGCCTTTTGTTTGGATAAGACGGATAGGGTAGAAATTGAAAATCTCAATAGTCGACCAGAATGTTCGGCTTGCATTTTCACGATGATGGTAATACTACATGCATGGAAGCTTCCATCATCGATATACATATATGTACATATAATTTACCAAAATAAACATTGTAGTTATGATCATTTACAACGGAAATAGATAACATATTAGAATTTTAGATGTCTAGATTTCAATTGCTTCTGTTTTTCTTTACTTTAGAGATAATAGACGTTAATAAAAATTAGTATTATCAGAACAAGAAAATTAAGAAATGACTACAAAAGCAAGGTAACCTTATCTCAAACAGATGCACACAGACATATACAAAACAGAGAGATATAGAATTGATGCAAAGGTATTTTGTCTCCTGAGTTACTCAACCAATAACTAAACCAGACCACTAAGTAGGGAATAATAAAAATACATTTCCATCAATTTAATCTGTTAAGATAAGTGGTGATTTTACATGTTATTAGAACAAAATTTTTAAAATCGAATCTTGACTTTATATCATTTAATTAAATATTTCAACTGTTGGATTCGCTTATTAAGGAAGAGTTTGGCCTACAAGTGAAGAAAGTAATAAAATATTATACAACTAATTAAGTTTACAGCTTTCTATTAACATAAGCGTCTAAGATAAGTATCAATTTCACATCACGTGTCCTGTTTGCCAAACTGATGTTTGTTCAAACTTAGATGTTGATTGTTATTTCAATTCTAAAGGTGAGATATAGTTAACATGGATTTTAAAAATAATATAGATCCGTATATCATAATATTGCAGTACTACTCATCTACCACCAACATCAAACTTAGCCTACAATCAAGTGAAGAGAACAAGAAACTTATGACAATCATGGTTTCTATCTCTGAGTAATTGGATTAGCCGAGTGTGATCAAGGTTTCTTTCCAATTCAATATTCAATGCTGGAGTAGTGAATTGGAAAACATCACAGGGTGGGAGATACAAAAACTCTAATTCTGTATTGGATTTGGAACATTTGGTTCTATCTCGCACCCTGTGATTTGGAACATTTGTGATCGATGGTATATTGAACTGCACACACACACAAAAGGAGAGAGAGAGAGAGAGAGTGTTGTGGTGGTGCAACAAGAGAGAGCTAATATATATATAGGAAAGGCCGGCAAGCCTCTCCGGTATTGCTTTAATAGCCAAATAAAAATTTTTAGAAATGAAACCAAATATTAGGGTATTACTTCTTTTCCAAAAATTAGAACTTAATTCCTTTAGGACAATTTATGTTGTGTTAATCCATGTAAAGTAATTGTATTAATTACAGTATCTAGCTACATTTTATAATTATGATTTCCTATTGAAAAGTTGCGTAAAAGTTGCGAAAGAATTATCCCTTTATTTACCAATCTAATCCTCCTTAGAGATACATGGAACAAAACACGCCGTTATCTTTTATAATAAAATGGTTGTTATCCACACTACAACAAACTTAAACTTTTTGGATGAAACATTTTTGCAAAAAATTAAAATTCGTCAGAGAAAGTCACTTTTAGGGAAGTTTCGTCCCAAAAAGTGCTTGCATTCCAATATGCATTCGAATAGTAATTTTCTTGTTCAAAAATATTGAGCTAGTACGAACATATATCGTCCCCAAATAGGTTTGCCATTCAAATGGCTTATCTAGCATTAGAATGGACATATTTTTTCAGTAGTCGTGGGGCGCTTCGCTTTGACTGCAACTGCAATCATATCTTCTTTTCCATAACATACAATATATAACAGATCAACCAAAGCACTATTATATGTACTTTATCAAACACGCTAGCTGCACGTAGCTTGCTGTTTTCAAGGATTTGAAGCCGAATTTATAACCAATTTGTTGCTGAAGTCCCCAAAGTTTTCGAGCCAAAACAGCATCCTTGGCTAAGGCACTTTGCAGGTTCAAGGAGGGCCTGAAATTAACATCAGCAATAGTCCAACATTAATCCGAAAAGTAATAATATGCCAAATAGAAAAATAGACATTTCCAAAGGTCGTTACAACAGTCCATGCATGGCTTGTATAGAGGGTGCAGTTGGGCCACTGGATTACATAAGGGATTTAGACCCTTTCACATATTTAAAATATTAAACGTTTAATATAGGCAATTATGTATTAATGACAAATACTATATTTGAGTATTGAGTACTGAGTTGGTAACATCATTCATATAATTATAATTATTTCTTTCATTAATGAGTTAATTAGCTAATCCACATAAAGAGTTAATTATAATTTTAGTACTTAATATAATTTTTATTACTTAGTGTATTTGCTAAGAAAAGCAAATGGAAGAAAAATGTTGGTAGACTGACTAGAAAATGGCGTCATTTCACGCAAGGTCGTTTATTTTAAAAAAAAAAAGTATGTTGAAACTGTGTTTATTCCGTGCCATGTCAAATTTTGGCCGTTCTGACCAGTTTCAATTATATTGGTCGGATTTCGGTATTTTGGTGAAAACATGTGCTTCGATCTAAAATCTGTTTACATGTCATTTTCATGTAAAGCGTTATAAAAAATAATCAAAACATCATGAAAGATTTTTTTATGACAAGTTAGAAATCATCATGACAACCGTCATCTAAAGTACATTACAAATAAGTATTTGTGACAATTTACTGTTCAACCATCACAAAAAACATTTTTGTTGACGGATGGTGGCTTTTCGTTCAATGTAACGTTCGAACGTTCGAATTGCTAGTGATCCAAATGTGTCATCAAAAGTCACGATTGAACGTAAACTCACCTGACTGACATTCAAACAACATACTATTTTGTTCATTATATAAACATTCGAAAGTTAATATTTTCATTTGAACGTTCGAAAGTTAGTGTCTTATTGTGCAATAAATGTCGATCCTCTAGCACACACGATGACATTCAGCTGGGCACACGCAATTTATGATCAAGTTGGCGTAAGGAGAACCGATCGAGTTGCCAAATGTGACCTTTGAGAGGATCTACTAAGAGGCGTGCACTGTCTCGACAGATAACCTCCCCTATGGAGTCATTATCACTCGATTACTCTTGACATATGGAGTGACACCTTGGGTCTCGGAGTTAGTGCGGCACCAAATTAGCTGCATCGACATGAGCACATATAACTAGAGCCAGGGGCAGAGGAGGCGTTTGCCTCCTTCTGTAGCAAATCTTGTTCCACCTCCAGCATTAGACCGATCATGTTGATCTCGCTCACACTGCCAGCCCCAGTCAGTAGACTCAAACAGGATAGACTATGGATGGAGATGTGCGACCTGCTTGGGTGGCCTCGATGATGAGAGAGTTGTAGGCGTATATCGACCGACAGCTTGCTGCACATACTGTCGCGATGACTACACATGTGGATTAAACTATGAAGCAGCTTTTCATTGATGTAGCAACTTTGTGTCTTAAGGTTGAGACATTGGCTGATGAGTTTAGGAGATTTAAAGACAGCTTGTAGTGATGGATTATGTGTTTTCTTTTACATCTTTTTGTACTTTGTTTCTAATTTATGTACCGGACCAAGTTATCATGTAATATATATATATATATATTATTTTTTTATTTTTATTCTCAATTTTTTAAATAGTAACTTATTTAAATTTAATTTTAAATCACTGCACTTCATATCTTTCACAAATTTAATTATTTTTAAAATTTTTATAATATTAACAGGTTTCCGCTATAGTAGAATCTTATTTTAATTTCTTTATATATTTTTATTCATATTTTAATTATTTTAAAATATTTTAAAAAATAAATATCTATACACCAATAATTAAATCCTACACTATTAGGTAAATGAAAGAATTTAAAATGTATTAAAATACAAATTGTGTCAAAATAAGGTGTCAAAGTAGCATTATTGTATTTTTACTTTTAAATTTAATTTAAATGTTTGAATGTTCTTTCATATCGTTTGAATGTTGGCGCCAGAAACATGAACGTTTGAACGTCAGTAATCTTATCGTTCAAATGTGCACTCCGTCTTCGTTTGAATGTAAAAAAATCTACCAATTGTCTTTAGTAACGGTTCCAACAAACCATCACAGAAAATGAGTTTTGGTGGCAGTTTGAGACTGTTACAAATTCCAAACCGTCACTAAAGTCAAAATGTGTTGTAGTGACTATCAATTATGTTGTCCATTTTTACTTCTTTCCACAAAGTTGAATCCCTAGTTCTCAAAATTTTAAAAGTAAGTTTGCCCTCTGTTTAGAGTCTTCCTCACTCCTCGAATAACCGTATCCTTTTATAATTTTTGTACATTAAATTTTATAAGCATTTCGTTGTACATTTTAATTTTCCTCAATCACTCACTAATTTAATTTAATCATCATATTATTTATAGAAAAGAATAAACTTGTAATACCCTAAGGTATCCCAACTAAAACCGAAAACCATATAATTCTCTAATTTGGTTCTTTTGTCATTCCAACACCCCATATCACCCTCCAATCTTCAATCCATAATTTATCAACATAGATCCTTGCTTCTTAGGATATTTTCCTCCATTTATCACACAACTTTTATTTAAAATAACTTAGCACGACGTAATATATCCTATGAATATATGAAGCATTCAAATGAAATATCCCTCAATGTGTTAACTCTATATACACAAGTAAATACTAAGAGTGAGTTAAAAGTGCACTTACCAATTTCTCCAAAATATGCTACTTGTGAAAAAGTTTTGTTTTTGAAAATCCTTTAAAACCACACCTAAAAGCCTGGAAGATGGATTGATAAGGTAAGTGACTATATGAGAGAATGGAGATAGTTTTGTTCTTGCTTTGGCTGAGAGCTTGAGATAGGAAAAAGGGAGTGCACTTCCTATAAGCTTGGTTGACCACCTTATATAGGGTTGAGTGAAAAAAAATCTAGCAACACATACACAAGTCCCTCTTGCCGTGAGCCACTAGTCCCTCTTTAGTTTAGGGTGATCATTTTACCTTGTTTAGACTTGGTTGGCATTTGAGATGACTTAGGACTTATCTTAGTTAAGTGGTGCCACTTGTCCTCACAAGTTCTCATCTCAGAGATGAGATGAGATAAAAGTTAAAAAAAAAATATTGTTGTAATATATTTTTTTAATATTAGTTTTATTTTAGAATTTGAAAAAGTGGTTTTGAAATCTGAATTTTTTATTATTATTATATTTTGTATAGGAATTTGAAAAAGTGTAATGATGTATTTGAGATGTATTTTGAGTTTTGGTTTTATCATTGTAAGCAAACAAGTCGGTTTCAACATGCTAAAGTCGGTGCTCACCTTACTCCTTCTCATTTTCGTTGGCCACTTTTAGCTGAGTGAAAAAACTATTTTCTATCTACCTCTTAGTTTAAAGCAAGTTTACCTCATGCCATGTGTCTTCCTTTAACTTTGAACCAATTGGAATTTCCATTCAAACTCGACTTAGCCGAAATCCCTCCAAGGAATTGTCTAGTATTTTGATTCTTCACTTTCTTCTAATCATCATTTGCCATCTATGAATTCTTGTCTTTCAAGTAAGATAGAAAGATCTAGAAGAATTTCTTATGTCCTAGATCCAAACCGTAGCCTCATTTGGCTAATGACATACTATCATTTTGCCTAAATCTTCCTCTCATGGTACCTTTCTCAACTTTACTAAACAATTGCGTAGTTTTATGTCATATGTCCCCATTTGTCTTCTATTACCTTTCTTATCGCCGAAACTTTCAAAAAAAATCCATTGTTTGTGTCTTCATCTCCTTCATTCAATTGCCATATGTTAGCTTAAAAGAATAAAAATCTTTCCTACCTCTATGGGCTTAAAATGTCACTAGTAATATATATTTTAAAAAGCTCCAATAAAATGTCAAGAATAATTCTAAGATAAAATTTAACTCTCCTAAATATGATAAATCAAATCGAAAGAATATCAAGTCATCACATTCAAATCGAGCGAGATTTCAAGCATAGATTTCATGTGACTTTGAGAGAAAAGTTGAGGAGATCTTATCGGCTCTTTTGGAGATGCTCTTGTGAGCCTGCAGATCGTTGTCTTCTTCCATTTCCTTTGCAGAGAAAAATACACCTATCTCTCAATACATGAATGGAGGAAACTAGGATATCTAGGAAATTGATTCTTGGTCTTTGATTTTATATCTAATAAGTATGGAGGAACCTTCTTGTTTTGGTATGTAGGACCCAATTAATTATTATATAATATTTGCAATGGCGGCTCGATCTATCTTTGGGGCCAATGGTGTCGGAGTTGGTCATGTAGCTATTTATTTAATTGTGTCTTATAATAATAAACCTCTAGTGCTTCTACATTCGAACTCGAACGAGGGAAGGGTGAATTCAGTGGGAAGTGACATATAATTACGTACTTGTTTGGGATCATGGATAACATTTAGGCCTAGTTTATTTTCATAATTATTTTATCGATCTCATATTAAATTTATTATTATATATTTTTTAATTTTTTTATATAAAATGAAATAAATAATTTAACTTTTTCAAATTCTAAAATAATTTTTTTAAATTAAAAAATAAAAATAATATTAAAAAAATATATTACAACAATATTTTATTTTATTTTTAATTTTCATTTCATCTTATATATCTCATATCTTCTCTAAAAATAAATATATTATAATAATATATATTTTTTTTAAACACGCATACTAATTAATAGACAATCAGGAAGTCTCTCCTCTTATTATATTTATCTTCAAGAAATACATTGATTACATGCATAAATAATCAAGCCCACGCCTGTGTGAGACTTATTATCATTCAAAGCAAACTAAATATTTCAGACACGAGTACTGATAATCTTAAGTAGTTATCAGTACTATTGTATCTGTCCAGATACAATGTTAGTCCACACAACTTATTTAAACTTCATATATATTGAAAATCCCGCAAATTAAAAAAAATCAAACGCATCCACATTACGTTGATTAAAATGCATGACTGACACACTTACTCGGATTTATTTTGGATTTCAAGACATGACTGCGCGCAAACGACATGGCCGGTCGTCGCGGACTCGCACTTTAAAATTTTGTTTTTAGATACATTTTATAACTTAAAGAGAAATAAATATAATACGTAGATCTCGTAGATTTTAATCATGATAAGATCTATCAATTATATTTATATGATCTCTCCAAATCATAATAGTTATATTCATGATGCTCGCGCTTGACGTCTAGCGCCGAATTCGTGGTCGGGACTTACCTGTGTCTTCTTTGAACGCGAACCAAGTCTGTACGAAAGTTAGGCCGAGTATAAATATGGCGGCCAAAACAGCCAGAAACGTCCAGGGATTTCTGAAATGTTCGTGACGGGCTTCAGCAATCCAGGTCTTCCACTTTCTATTGTAGTGATCCTGAATGGCATCTTTGACTTCCCGATATGCTTCGGGGTCCGGAACCAAGTCGGTGCCAATCTCATTGAAGAGTGTAGCCACTTCGTCGTCGCTGCCAAGGTGGTTCACGAGTATTCCGTCATTCCTCAACTTCATTACGTCATTGATGTTATCAATGAGTGAATCCAGGAATAATATGTACGAGGTGATCTCCAACTTGTTGTAGAAATCCGGACACATCTCGTAGGCTATCAAGTTCAAGAACTTGGGCCCCAATGAGTCATCAACTATTATTGGAGAAAGCCAGAGGTATCCCGGGTAGAAATGTTGACTAAAAGTTATTGTTGTCAAGGGATCATCACTTTTCCTCGGCCTCACATGGATTCCTGCTGATCTAAGTTCCTCCACGTTCCGATACGAGTACGACTGCAATCTACTGCGCACTCCCTTTTGCTCCGGAGACCGATCCGGCCTTCTTTGTCGTGCCGCAGCGCCGTCTTGCTCGCAGGGAGTACTACTTTTGGATTTGCTTATGGTTAGCGTACTCCGGAGGAGATCGAGAAGATGGATCGGCCTTTCCCCCGTAATCTTCCCTAATTTATCCTTGCTCGGTTTCGCCTTACCGTGCAATATTATCTGTGAATGCATGAATTCTATGATGGAGTTCTCCAGGTCATCTTTTTTGGCGCTGGAATTCATCAAATCTTCAAGGAGTTGATAAGGAAGTTGATTCTCCAACAAGAACAAGTCTTGTGTCCCAAAGGCCATCAGATCGTATTTCATCATCCAATCTTTGCATGCGCTGGTAACAGCACAATGTACGGACTGTAATATTGCACACCCGTCCACAAACAGCATCCAGGATAGGGCCTGGTCGCTATATTTCTCGGTCTCCTTCTCCTTGAAACACTGCCTCAGTTGCTTGATATTGTTCTCAACAACGTTGTACAAAACCTCAGCATCCTTACGACTTTCCCTGACGAAGTAGTTTGTCATTCTAAGTTTGTACTCCTCTGCTGGCTTGTATTTTGGCGTATCATGATGGATAGGACCGAGTGCTACAAGCCTTGGCTTAAAATACTTGTCGAAATGTTTATGATTTTTCAGCAACAGCGGAACCCTTTGTATTTTTGGTATAGCCTTTTGACCTCCATTTGGCGTATTAAGACTGGGATGATCTCCTGCTTCCTTCAGTTTCTCAAACCACTTTTTTTTCAGCTCGCAGGCTTCCAGCTCTTCGAGTTCAATGGTTCGCATCGACTGCAGGCCGGAAATGTCACGCCCCCTGCTTGTTTCACCAGCTTCTGTCGCGACAAAATTAACCTTTCTCGACAGCAACTCCTCCACCGATATCACTGCATGCTCCCTACTTCCGGCCATGGCCGCGTACGTGCACCAAAGCAAGTAATTAAGATATTTGTTAGATGTGTGAAAACCAGTGGTTCAGTAGTACTTATGAGAGGTTCTGCATTTATATTCAGGTAACGAACTTTATAGTACTTGGATGCGGGCCAAAAATAAGATGAGGAATGAGTGTGCAAGTGCCGCAATTATTTTAAAAGAGTAGTATTAAAAATTAAATAATTTTTTTAATATAAATTTTATATTTTATTTATTTTCTAAAAATAAATACGTCATGTATTTATGCACTTAATAATTATAAATATCATTCTTTCTAATAAGATTACGCTTGACCCCTCTTCACAATGTGTCTTCAAAACCATGCATCACTTTAGTATTTGGCATGTAATTAGTTAGCTAATAATCGCAGTCCACAATACAAGCAAAACATATAGTCGCAAAAAGTCAATTCAACTGTTTGGAATATGGTTGGAAACCTTTTGCTGAGGAGAAAAATAGCCGCAAAAAAAATGGTGAAACTGTGTCGCCAAAAAGAATATCGCTGCAAAAAAAAAAAAATGTACGACAATTTTATTCACCGAAAAATATTATTGCTGCAATAAGTTGTATATATGTAAACAATTCATTGCGGCGCTTTATAGTGATTTCAAGGGAAAAAAGATTTTTGAATTATTTGGGACGATATAAATATATTACGGGCAACTACTTTTCGCTGCAAATAATCTTTCAAATTAAAAAAGGTTTCACATACCCTTAAAAAAGGTTTACGGTTATGTTTATAGTTTATGCGTTTTGTTTAGCCTTAATTTATTTTTTTCTAAATTTATTTTATTAAAATCTATTAAATGTCAATTGGGTGATCATGTGGTGTTCTTGCAAGACATGTTTAAATATAACGTAGATTTATATTTTTTATATAGAATATTTTAGTACTGCCATTCTTTTTTTTTTTATTTATTTTTTATTTTTTATCAAAGACCTTTTTTTTTATGCTTCCTGCAAACCCTAGCATCTCTATCATGTGCTCTCCTAATTGATAATTAGAAAAGAAAAAGTAATTAACATCGTTTTGATCTCCGAGAGGAGTAGCATTTTATCATGATCAGGGTCAAGTACTACTGTAATTTCTATTAAATCACAGAAACTTTTCCTACTAGTTTGGTGAATCAATCTCGAACTTTATTAATGTGCCAAGTTAGGTATCAAACGGACGTTAGTAACTTGTTTTTACGACTCCAAATTCCAAATTGACGAGGGATCATGCGTACGATCGTATTCGTTCGCCTGATCGACTAAACTTTAAAGCAATCAATTCCGGCCACCACCGGTCGTCAGCATGCTTTCTTTGGGAAAGAAGAAAAACATGGTACACGACGTATCGTACGTCCTCATTATCTAAACGATAAGACACTCAAGGAATTTCTTTTTTGTTTTATTGACAGGAATATACAGAACCATTTGCCCAACTAACACGCATGAATTAATTAGAAGTCTTTATTACCGCAGCAAGTTTGGTATTAAACCTATCTTTATCAATTGCTTCAAGCTCTATATATCAAGCATACATCTCTTCACTATAAAAATAAAATAAAAAAAAATATTTGTGACACTTTAATTATTTAATTACGACTATTTACAATCAAAACAGATTAAATAATATTCTATATATAGTTAGATCGTACTAACTAATATTCTAATTCGTCCGCATTTTCTTTACGCTAGAAAGGGTTGTTGAGAATAGTCCCACTTTGAAGCGGTCCAACTAAAATTGTGGGTTCAACAGCCACCCTCTCTTTGCTTTTGTCCGCATCAGAAATTTTACCAAAATAACTATAGTCTCAATGTACACATTGTATTGTATCTTACAAAAGCAGAATATGCCCATTCATCAATTTCGCTAAAGCTTTCCATCACCATTAGCCCCCTTTAGCAACATAAGAAATTTTAGTCAGTTTGCACTACACGACCACAACAGAAATTTTAAATATGAAATCTATAAATGTAATTTTTGTAATTAACTAGGATTACATGACTAGAGTTTATATTCTAAACATTGGATGGATGAAATTTTATTTAGGACTTTAAGAGTTATCCGAAATGAAAAATTTGTCTTGAATGAATGTAATTTTAATAGAACTCTAAGTGTTATCCGATAAGGACAAGAATTTATTTTGTAATGTAAGAGATTGCAAGAGTTCTAGATAAGTTTTAAGTCAAGTCCCAAGAGATGAGCTTATCCAAAGTCTTAGTTAAATTTGAAGCTGCTAGTGTTGAGGAGATAAATATCGAGTAAAACAAAATCTGTCAATAGAAGTCGTTAACAGAGTTTCACTATGACTCAAACTCCTATAAGATTTTATCCATTAGTATAATTTCAATGTGACTCAAACTCTTGTCAGGACTGATTCAATAGAGTTCTATTGTGAGTCAAAATCCTATAAATAATCTGGATAGTTGACTTAGAAATAGCTGAAGATATTAAAGTGATTGAGATGCAAAATTTAAATGAAGATATCGAAGCAGAGTTGAATTAGGAGACATCCAGTAAAAGTGTCCTAGTCAAGCACATTTGCAAGTTGTTAGAGACGGAATAAATTGAAAAACTGGATAAATTGTTAGCAGAATCCTAATATGACTATACCACTGCAGGATCTATTTATAGAGGGGTTCAACTGAGATTTTGGTGAATACACTGGAGGCAATACTTTAGAAATACTTTCATAAGTATAGTTGTGTACTTGTAGCCGAGAGAGGACTTCAAGTATTTGTGTGAGAGAAAATTCTTGAGTGAAGAAATTTTCAAGATACTCATTCCGAGAGATTAAGTTTGAGCATACTTCAAGGGGGAGTTGAAGTGTTCGTGATCGGCCATTGCAGGTTCTAGGAGGAGAGATAAAGGATTGAAGATCATCAGAGGTTTTGACAAACTACTGCGGTAGAAGACAAGCAGGTTGCGTGTCTTGTAGAGTAAAAATGTCTAAGTTACAAAGATTTTGGGAAGTAAGAACTTTACTTGTAATATTTCAATCTAATATAATTGGCTTTCTTAGGTTTGGTTATCCCGTAGGATTTTACCTTAGAGGAGTTTTTCAAAGGGTTTCTCTTCGTAACCAAATATTGTGTTTATATTATTTAATATCTTATGCTAATTACTAATTTGTGCTAAGTGTTTCTGTTAAGTATAAACATGCATAATGAGGGATAACACGAGAATTTCAATGGTATCAGAGCGTGGTTGACTTAATCTTGAGTGTGATCTGTTACCCTAGTAGATCATGACGACACTATTATCACTGCCACAATTCAACGAAGAGATCTATGCCTATCGAAAAGTAAAGATGCAAATGTTTCTGAAATTGCTTGATGAGAATGATTGGCAATCCGTGGAGACAAGGTGGACTAAGCCTAAAGCACCTATTGAAGTGGTCCTGAGAACAAGTAAACAATTGCAATTGGAACAACAAAGGTCTCAATGCCATTTTTATGGAAGTTTCTCCTGATGAATACAAGAGAATCTCCATTTGTGAATCAGCCAAAGAGGCATGAAAAATAATGGAAACCACATATGAAGGGACCAAGACAGTAAAAGATTTCAAATTACAAATGTTGATCTCAAAGTTTGAAAAAATAAAAATGCTGGAAGATAAGATCTTTAATGAGTTTTATGTTAAACTAAATGATATTGTTAATTCCAGGTTCAATCTCGGAGAGAAGGTGGAAGATGCACTAGTTGTAAGAAAGATTCTAAAATCTCTATCTGAGAGATTTTGGCTAAAGGTGACAGATATAGAAGAAAGGAAGGGATTGGACGTAATTCGGGTAGGCTCTTTACAAACATATGAATCTTTAGTTCCTCAATAGAAAAAAGGTAAATGCAAAGGAAGAATATTTTTTTGATGATGAGAATCTCAGTAATGAGGACTTATCTCTTGTAGCCAAAAAATTGAAGAAAATCTTATTTAATAAAAAGAATTCTGGTAAGCTGAAAAAAGGTAAGGATTTTGCTAAAAAAATGAGTTTGAATGAATGTGCTTACAACAACAAAATTGTTAGTGATGATAGTGATTCTGACGTTGCTATAGAAATTGCTGACTATGAATTAAGTTTGCAGGAAGCATGTGATGATTTGTGTGAAAAGGTTGTGAGAATTAGGAAGGTAAATAAAAATTTGTATAAAAATTTAACCACAATGGAGAATGAAAAAATAAAATATGGTGGAGGTACTAAAACTGTCAGCAATAGAGGTGCCAAGATTGCGCACACAATAAGAAGCTCTAGAGAAAGAGTTGACAACATGTTAGGAAGCTAAGGAAAAGTCGGCAACCCAGAAAATTGATGAACTACTAAATGTTCAAAGAGTTAATTCTAACCATACAAATTTGGGGTACTCGACTTTCAAAGGTCCAAATCACAATGCATTCACTGTCTTATCAAAAGGTATCACCTTTTTGAAAGGAAGTCAAGTGAAAGATGTCCTAAAGAAAATCGTGAACAAAAGTAAGACAATCATGCTCCAACAAGGTAAACCCAAAGGTAAATTTATTCTTATTTGTTATCATTATAGTATTTTTGGACATCTAAGGCTATATTGCTTTAACTTGAATAAAGTGAAGAAAATGAAGGTGAAAGAAAGTTAAAAATGAAGAAAAGACTCAAGAAAATTGAGTTGAGGAGATGAGTCAACAAATTACCTTCGTAAGTATCAAGCTTAGTGAAATAGTAGAATTTTGTCTTCACAACAAAGAAAAGATCATACAAAGTGGCTAGTCAAAGACGATGTCGTGTCTCATTAATCGAAAGACCACTTGCATGTTCTTACATTTCTTGCGTATCATTAATTTAGAACGTGTATGTTTGTTTTTAAATTTTTTTAAAATTATAAAAAAAAAAGGAAGAAAAAAATTACAAAAAAAGGAGTTTTGATTATTTTGTTTGTTTCCTCATAGATTTACTGTTACTATCATTGTGCAAGGTATAACCTTTATAAGTAGACTGAGTCTTTGAGCGTTGTAATTCCATTAAACTGCTTTGATGGAATCGAGGCAGACATTGTTTGGTATGTTTTTACTTTTTGATGCACAAATCTTATGAAAGACCACACAATGATTCTATTCTCTGCACAGTGAGGATTTTAAATTTGGCCTCCTAACAATTTGGTGACAATATGAATATTCTCATAAAATGCTCAAAGTAAGCGGGAGTCTATGTTTTGAATTGACTAAAACTAGTTGAACCTAGTACTCAAAAGAAAAAAGATCTCATCTTGCCGAGCATTAAGGTCGATCCTTATAGAAAAAATTTGGTATTTAAAAGTCATTACGGAAGAAGATGAACACTCATACATTGATTTATGCTCCAAAAGTTCTTGTAGAAAAAATCGTTGCTCACATCATTGTGAAAAAAGATGAGCGATACAAACTAGACATAAAGAATGAATTTGGCTTTGTGCTTGGAGAGAGTTACTTTTTTGAGTATTTAGGCTCTAGCATAAAGTTTGACTTTCAAGGGAAGATCAACTTTTTTTGGAGCAATAATAGAAAAGTTATATAAGAAAGGGGGAGAAATTAAAAAAAAAAAATCAATTTATGGAATTTTTTTTTCTCACTTACACACAAATTTCTTTGCTGATCAACTATTAAGATACGCATGCTCATTGTGAAGATTTTCCAATAAGAAATGCATTTCCTAAATAAGTGGAGAAGTATTGAGTGAAACAAAACTTGGATAAGGAAATTACACAAAAAGGCCTAAGCTTTACGGATGAGGTATTATGTTTGTGAGAAAAACATGTTGAATATTTTAAAACTCCCTTTATTTATTTTTCTATTATGTAAGTTTTGTTTTTCAAAATTTTTAAAAAAATGGAGAAAAAGTGGGAGTTGAAATTGCTTTGTTCTGAAAGATTATGAGAGAAAGAGTTCAAACAGAGCTCCAAATTGTTTTCAAAAAGTCTTTTGAAAAATCATTTCGGCGTCTTCAAGATGAAATATAAGTCTGTAGCCAAAAAGAAGAATAGTTCAAAAGGCTGACTGTTGACAATCCTCACAAAGGGAGAGAAAGATGAATGGTTGAGGAGGAGAGCCGAAGGCAAACTGCCAGCAGTAGCAGAAGTAGGAGTGTAAGCAAAGTAAAACCACTACCATTACCAGCAAATGATAAATAACTATATTTGATTGTTAGATGGTTTAATGGTTTGATACTTATATTTTTTATTGCACTCATGTGATTTTGAAGTATAACCATTCTACATGAGATCTTTATTGTAGCTTGTTTATTTTGCAAGAATTACAAATATTCATCCAAAGTGTGATTTGTCATCAATCAGACAAATGGGGAGATTGTAAATATATTTTTTGTAATTGGCTAGAATCACACTATTAGGGTTTAAATTTTAAATATTGGATGAATGTAATTTTATTTAGGATTCTAAAAGTTATTCAAAAGGATAGTATTTTTCTTGGATGAATGTAATTTTAATAGGTCTCTAAGTGCTATCCGATAAGGATAAGAATTTTTTTATAATGTAACTCTTATCAATCATTGTTTAAATTAAAAGATAAGAGATTGCAAGAGTCCTAGATAAGTTTTAAGTCAAGTTCCAAGAGATAGAGCTTATCTAAAGAAGAGTTTGAATTTAAAGCTGCTAGTATTAAGGAGATAAATATCGAGTGCAGCAAAAACTGTCAACAAAAGTCGTCAGCAGAGTTTCATTGTGACTCAGACTCTTGTCAGGATTGATTCAGTAGAGTTCTATTGTAAGTCAAAATCCTATCTATAATTTGGATTGCTGGCTTGGAAACAGCTGAAGATAATAAAGTAATTAGATGCAAGATTTAAATGAAGATATTGAAGCAGAGTTGAACTAGGAGACATCCAGTAGAGGTTTCCTAGTCAGACATGTTTGCAAGTCATCATCAGTGTAATAGACTGGAAAACTAAATAAACCGTCAACAAAATCCTAATATGACTATACCACTGTAGGGTCAATTTATAGAGGGATTCGACTGAGGTTTTGGTGAATACACCGGAGGCAACACTTCAGAAATACTTTCATAAGTATAGTTGCGTGCTTGGAGCAGAGAAAAGACTTCAAGTATTTGTGTGAGAGAAAATTCGTGAGTGAAGAATTTTTCAAGATACTCATTCCGAGGGATTGAATTCTAGCATACTCTAACGGGGAGTTGAAGTGTTCATGATCGGCTACTAAAGATTCTAAGAAGAAAGACAAAGGATTGGAGATTGTCAAAAGTTCTAACAAACTACTATGTTAGAAGACAAGGGATTCCGTATCTTGTAGAGTAAGAGTGTCTAAGTTATAATGGTTTTGTGAAGTAAGCACTTTATTTGTAATATATCAATCTAATAAAATTGACTATCCTAGATTTGGTTGCCCCTTAGGGTTTTACTTTTAAGGAGTTTTTCAAAAGATTTTCCTTCATAATCAAATATTGTGTTTATTTTATTTAATATTTTATGTTGGTTACTAACTAGTGCTAAGTGTTTCTCTTAAACATAAATGTGCATAACCAGGGATAATATGGAAAGTTCAAAATCAACTCTGTCATAAATGTTGCAATCTTTGTAGAACTTTCGATTGGCGTGGGCATAAAGGGTGTCCTATAATGCATCAATGTGACATTTGGTAGAAGATTGATAGGTCAAGGTTTGACATTAGAGCCACAAACTGATGCTTGATTGCACTCGTGTTGTTACAGAACCCCATATCTCGTGCACTGAAAGCCTTGCCAAACACAGCTTGTGCACAAAAAAAGAAAACATAATTCCTAATAAGTTTGCAAGTACATATCTCACATTTTTGCATATATATAAAAAACAATCTCTCTAAGTTTTGTTTGAAAAAATCTAATTTAAAACGAGAGACACCGTGAAGCGTGCTTAACAAAAACTCAAAAATCAACTTTCGCTCCCATTTTCACATATCCGGCTAAATTATCTATATAAGATAATGATTGGTATGACCACAAGAAGTCTTACCAAATGTTCCAAATGTTGCAATTGAAAGAGTTGGCACTCGTTCCACAAAGTTGAGATTCCTAGATACAATTGTTGCAGTCATTCCATCACCACGTCCACTTTTCACCATGTTCCGTTTCCCCAAATAAACTCTACTGTTGTGTTGCTTTCATCTTTGGAAATTTTGTTGTTGTCCACGGCTTCGAGAGAGATGGGAGTGGGTCACGGGTTTAGGGCATCACCATCTCATGGCCGGTTGCTTAACGAGAAATCGACCTAGTCGACCCTTTCCCACTAGTGAAGGGAGGGATTAAGCATATACTCGTCGTTGTGGACTATTTCATAAACTGGGAAGAGTTAGAGCACCTTGCAATAATAATGGCAAAAATCATCATCAAATTTCTTTAGAAGACCATAATTTGCAAGTTTGGAATTCCCAATAGCATAATCTTTGACAACGAGGCACTCGAGGAACACCTAAGAAAGAAGCAAAGAGACAGAGATCCAAAACATCCTCAACAAAAAAAAGGCTGAGCATTAATCCAAAAAAGTGGAAGACTGAGTACTCAAAGAACCAGAAGTGACAACCCAAGATGAAGGGAACCTAATCCGTAGTGGAAGGGCCTTATGTGGTCGTCGCCAGCAACCGACCAGAGTCCTAGTGCCTCAAGGATTGTCAAGGAAAGGAGTTGTAACACCCTTGGATGCCAAGCATATAAAGAAATTTTACCAGGATATTTTTTTTTCAAGTTATGTATTCAATAAAAGACAAATCAATAAAAATGGATGGTTGTTCAATTCATGCATCTCTTATAGTTAGCCACCAAAGTCGAGTTTAAAGACTTGCGATGCAACCAACGGGCATGGAGGTCAGAAGATCCCATGACTCCCATACTTAGCCATCAAAGGCAAGTCTAAAAACTCACACAACCCAATGGGAATAGAGGTTAGAAGACCCTACAACCTCCACACTTAGCCACTAAAATTGAGTCTAAAAACTCGCGGTGCAACCAACGGGCATGTAGTCCAGAAAACCTCACGACCCTTGTACTTAGCGACCAAAGTTGAGTTCAAAGACCCACAATGCAACCAACGGGCGTGGAGGTCAAAAGTCCCTAATACCCCTATACTTAGCCATCAAAACTGAGTCCAAAGACTTGCGATGGAACCAATGGGCATGGAGTTAAGAAGCCATGACCCCTACACTTAGTTACCAAAATCGATTCCAAAGACATGCGATGCAACCAACAGGCGTGAAGGTCAAAAAACTCCATGACCCCTATTCTTAGCCACCAAGTTGAGTAAAAAAACTTGCATTGCAACCAACCGGCATGGAGGTTAAAAGGCTCCATGAAGCCAACACTTAGCCACCAAAGTCGAGTCTAAAGACTTGCGGTGCAATCATCAGACGTGGAGGTTAGAAGATCTTGCGACCTCTATACTTAACCTGTAAAGTCGAGTCCAAAGAGTCACAATGCAACCAATGGGCGTGGATGTTAGAAGACACCATGACCCCTACTTAGCCACCAAAAATGAATCCAAAGACTTCCAGTGCAACCAATGGGCATGGAGGTTATAAGACCCCACACCCACTATACTTCTACCAAAGTCGAGTCCAGGAAATCACGGTGCAACCAATGAGCGTGGAGGTTAGAAAATACCATAACTCCTAATTAATGGTTATTTATGTTGTTTTTAATACTCTTTATATATTGAGTTAAGTAAGCTTTATGTGCTAAATAAAGAGTATTAAGTTGACAATGTGAATTAATTGATTTTCAAGTATGAAATAACATTTTTTACCCCTAATTAAATGCAGGTGAGTTAATGTTGTGCAAAATTTAAAAGAGTTGAGAGAGATATAATAGAAAGACCATGTGCATATGATATGAGGAAATACAAGTGAAGCATGCATCCATTAAAAGAAGGGTGATGATAAGAAGGAATTAAGGGAAACCGAAAGGACTTGCAATTTGCAACCCATGCCTTTAACTCACACTTGATAGAAGGCCACGTGACTTGCTGTGAAATAACCCAAGCCCATGCAAGTTAAGCCCACTTCCATATCTCAAGTCCATGTGCAGAATTAAGAAGAGAAGCCAGTGAGTTGCCATTTGCAAATGAAACTTACCTCGACTAGAAGAGATGCTTTCAAACTTACCTATGCGACTAAAGTGATATTCTGAAAAGTTTGGGGACCACGAACGTGATAGAGAACAGGGAGAGTGAAGCCATTACGCTCAATGGAGAGGAGCGAATTCGTGGCATGCAGAGAGAAGATTAGAGGAAAATTGTGAGATCTCATATTTATTTGTTTTTTTATACATTATTTTATTCTCATTGTTGATTATTTTAATTTATTTTAATAATATTATTAGTCGTGTTTTATTTGTTTAAGATATTTATTTGATCTATTGATTAGTTAATATTAGTTTTATGTTGTTTTTATAATTAAATATTGAGTTACGTTACTTTTCTTATTAATTTTAATGTGAGATAATTATTTTAATAATTGGAATTAAATTCTTTTATTTTATTTTGTGATTTTATTTGATGTGTTTTCTTAATAATAATTAGTGTTCTATAATTAAATTATTCTTTAAATTAAATTGGTTTATTATTGGGTTTTAAATATTTTATTTTATTGATATTAAATTGTAGTATTTTCAGTTAGTTTTTATTTAATTTATTGTGCTTTTTCTAGTCGTCATCTTTTTCTTCTTTTCTTTATTTTTTCCTTTTTCTCTTTTTCTTTCCTTTTCTTTTTCTTTTCTTTTCTTCTTCCCCTGCCTTTTTCCCCAGACCCGCGCGCTACATGCTCCCCCCCCCCCCCCGTTTTGGCCGTCCGGCCTCAGGCCAGCCCAGCCACCCTTCACCGCTAGCCTCCCTATCCGCCGGCGAGTTTATCGGTACCGGAGGTGTTACCTCCCGCCATCTCACCACCCCTCTATGGCCACAAACCCGAAATGAGTATTTTACTTTCCCTTGCATTTTCCGGCCACCGCTAGCCACCCCTTGGCACTGGCAATCTACCAGTAATCTCCACTCACTCCGGCGAGCATAACCCACTGCCCAAAGCCACCCAGCTTTGCCGTTTGCCCCTCCACCCAAAATGGGTCCTTAAATGGATCCATCTCTGCCGTGCCGCCATCCAGCCACCGTAAGCCTCACCACCGCCACCAAAAGACTCCCCTTGCTTAGCCAACCAACCCCCTAGCTCAGCTTCCACATTCGTGGCCCCACCTTCCTTATACGACCCCAAACTCGAAAATGAGTTTCCACCCTTTTGGAGCCCGATCCGCCACCTTCCGGTGGTTGTGCCGCCACACCACCACCTCCATGAGATTCCCCACCTTCCAAAGAATATCTCTCTAAACTTTGGTGTCAAACCGAGCACTGTCGCCTAACGTACAATTGACAGCTACGAATGCTGCGGATTGGCGTTTGCTCAAGAATTTACGCTTTTACCTGCTGTAAGTATTTTTTAAATAAATTTTAAGATTTAAATATATTTTTGGCATCAACAAATATTGGGTTTGGTCATTGTTGAAAATTATCAGTTATTGGCTATTTGATACATGGTCGTCTGCATTATGTATTTACGCGCATATTCATGTATTGGAAATGAAAACTGGGTTTTCATTGTGTTTATAGTTTTCGGGTGCGTGTGTATCACGACCCCAAGCAGAGATGGGGCATTATCTCGGTGGAGCTCTTCTGGTCACTCGGGAGTGGAATATACTGAGTGACGTACCTTGGGTCGTCGCCGGGCAACGACGGGATCAGATGGGATGGTAACGCTCTCGTGCCGACTCCGTGGCTCCTCTGCTGGCGGGGGCTAGGGGAAGCCTGGTCATGGTACGTGTTGGGCGCGGTTAGCAAGGCATCACCTGTTCTGAAGTCACATGTATGGTTGTTATCTTCGGTGTGATTATGAAAGCCAGGATGTACGGATGGTCCCTAGGGGAGATCATGATGCATACGGTTAATAAAATTGATGTTTAGGCCATTTTCTGGAAAAGTTGCGGGTTTTAGTTATTGGTTTTACGTGGACCATTTTCTGGGAAAATGATTGTGGTTTTAATGGATTTACGGACATCATTTTTTGGGAAAATGATGGATGATTTTATTGAAGTTTTAATTTGGGCCAAAATGAGATTTTGGCGTGTGTGGTTATTTATTTATTTTGAGGAAGATGATTTAAAACTTCATGCATACGGTGTTCTGTTCATGCGTAGTATTGTTGTATGAATGTATTTCTGTCTTTTTGTTTGTTTGAGTTATACTTACCTGCGATGCCATTCCTGGCATCGTAATTTTTGGATGTAGAGTTTTGTGGAGGCTGAGCCTAAGGAGGCGACTCCGCTGTTAAAGTATTCTGATTATAAAATTATTATCTTGGGAAATTATTTTTTCCTTTTTATAAATATGTATTTGTTTAATTTATCTTTTGGATGACTATATTAAATCTCCTAATGAAGAATTTATGTTAAACTGGTTTGTAAAATATTTCTAAAAAAATTCTGGTACTTAGTTATCGACTTAACTTATCCGTTGCGACTTTTATTTTATATATGTCACGTGTTCACACACTTAGCACTTGACGTTGAGGGTGCGTAACCCGTGTTGTCAGCATTCCGATGCCTTGATTCCCGTGTTTATTTTAAGGGGAATTTGGGGGGAGTCACAAGTGGTATCAGAGCAGTTCGGCTCTAGGTAAATCTGCAAGTTACCTAGGGACAATACCAGAAAAGTCTGTTGTTTTAAAATTTGTTTATTTTGTTGTTTGGTTATTTTACTCTATTTTATTATTTTATTTGTTCTCTAAGTTTTGCTACTAGGTTATATGGTAAGATTTTCAATATTTATTTCGTTGTATTGTACTTTTTATTTTTTGATGTGCATTCTATTTACTATTTTCAAAGTTATCTTTGTTCTGTTTGGGTGGTTTGCCTTACTTTGTTTCATTATAATATTTGTTCAATATTGTAATTGGGTAGTAATTCAGATTTTAGTTAGTTAATTTTATTTAGTTAAGTCGTTGAACGTTTATTTAATTATTTATTTTATATATATGCCTTTGTTTTTGTTTAAATTAGAATTTGGATATTTTAGATTAGATTATTATTTTGAATCAATCTTTTTATTGAATCCTATATTTAAAATAATTATATTATGAAATTCTTTGTTTTAAAGTTAATAGTTTGTTGTGGGTTATTTTGTTTTATTAAACTTTTATGCATTTATCATATAGATCTGGTTTTATTTAATTTCAGGTCATAAGTTTCTGCAAGATAGTTTTGGATTTTATTTATTATTTTATTTATTTTAATTATGGCTTTTATCTTTTATATATTTCTGGAAGTGCGAAATATATTTATTCAAAAATTTAAAAGAAATTGCTATTTTGTATTCATTTTAGAAATATGCCTTGAAGTAATTTTTTAAATTTATTATCTTTTCACCTTGCTGCTTGAATTATTTTAAAAGTTTGCCTATTTATTTTGACGAGTGAATTTGTTTGGGCAACTTGTTAGTATTATTTATTAATTGATTAATTTATTGTATTATAGTTCGTTTCTTTTAAAGGTTTTAAATTTTAGAGATTTCTACAATAAATCTTTTTTAAGAGTTAGGTTTTGTGGAGAATTTGAAAGTTTTATTTGTTATTTTATTTGTTGTTCTTATTTTAATTCAATCTCCTTGGTTTATTTAATAAAAGCTTTCGGTGATTTGTGTTTACCAAAGAAGGTGGTCTTGTTTTCTTAAATGAATGGATTTTACTTATTTGTTTATTAGATATTTTTCCTCATGCTGTTTTTATATAATATTTATGTGAATTACTTAAGTTTTATTTAGTGTTTAGGTATATTATTATATCTTTGCGAGATAGATTTGTTTTGATAAATTATTGGTATTTATGTAATTGTGTTTATTTTGTTGATATTTCACATGCTGTTTATATGTATTGGCTGGGTCTCACTGAGTGCTAGAGTTTCTAAATTCTAATTTTATTTCTGGGAGATTGTTGGAAGTGTATTTTAGATAAACTCTTCTTGTGAGTGTGAAATTGTTGGTCATTAATATATTGTTATGGAATTTGTCTTAGTAATGCTTATGATAGTAGGCGATCAATTATTTCCTTGGTGAAGTTTTGATGTTGTTTGTGGATGCTTAAAGATTGATGTATAATAATTATGTGTGAAAATTTTTGGAGAGTACTTGTTTTTTATTTGTGTTTGACTTGATGGAAGTTGTTTTGTTAAGTGATAGGGTTGAATTGATGTGATGGAAATAAATTTAAGAGATCTAAATTTTAGACTTCTGGGCGAATTATTTAGAGTGGATAATTTAAATATGATATTTGGAGAATTTAATAGTTCGCAACATTTGTCGAGATATCTTAAGGAATTAGTTGTGACTTAAGGTCGCATAAGAATTAAAATATTTGAGATTATTCCATTTCATGAGTATTGAAGGTCCGGTTGGGACGGCTATATGTATTGTGGTTATCATGCTAATTAAGTTGAGTAGAGTGATATGATTTTTTTTGTGATATACATTGGAGTTTAGGTATCAACCATAGTGGTATAGTCAAAATTATGAGATATTAAAATTTTAGAATTTAGAAGAGTGGTATAGGATTTCTTATTAATAGGTGTTGAGCCAATTTTTACTTATGGTGATAATTTATGAGGACTTAAATTTTTTTGCATTTAGCGAGTTATCAGAGTGCATGCGAAAGCGTGAAGATTTGCGATGTAGTTGGTGGTTCAAATTTTACGATAGTTGTGAAGAATTAGTAGTGACTTGAAATTTGTAACGATACTTGTAAGGGGAGATTTATCATTTGTTGGGTAAATTAGGTTTATTGATGGTTAAGATGGGAAGTTAAACTTAGGAGTGTTTTTGAGGGTGGCATGATTTGTTATTTGGAGTTATTGAACATTAAAATTTTGCGAGATTGTACTAAAATCTATGTACCTCTGAAGATTTCGGATTACATTGTCACCTTAGGAGTCCTAGAGATGGAATGATATTTGGAGACTATACGTTTATGATGGGATAACATTCATTTGGGTTTGAGGAAAATAGATGATTCTGTAATACTTGGAGTGAGTGTTGAGTTGTGTGGTAAGTGACATTTGAGTTTTTATTAATTGCAGCTAAGCGAATTTCGGGGATGAAATTCTTTTTAAGGAGGAGAGAATGTGAGATCCCAGATTTACGTGTATTTTTACACATTATTTTATTCTCGTTATTGATTATTTTAATTTATTTTAATAATATTATTAGTCGTGTTTTATTTGTTTAAGATATTTATTTGATCTATTGATTAGTTAATATTAGTTTTATGTTGTTTTTATAATTAAATATTGAGTTACGTTGCTTTTTAAAAAAAAAAATTTAATATGAGGTAATTATTTTAATAATCGGAATTAAATTCTTTTATTTTATTATGTGATTTTATTTGATGTGCTTTCTTAATAATAATTAGTGTTCTATAATTAAATTGTTCTTTAAATTAAATTGGTTTATTGTTGGATTTTAAATATTTTATTTTATTGATATTAAATTGTAGTATTTTCAGTTGCTTTTATTTAATTTATTATGCTTTTTCTAGTAGTCTTCTTTTTCTTCTATTCTTTCTTTTTTCCTTTTTCTCTTTTTCTTTCCTTTTCTTTTTCTTTTCTTTTCTTCTTCCCCTGCCTTTTTCCCCAGACCCGCGCGCGACATGCTTCCCCCCCTCTCTGTTTTGGCCGTTCGGCCTTAGGCCAGCCTAGCCACCCACCGCCGGCCGCCACCCTTCACCACCAGCCTCCCCACCCGCCGGCGAGTCCATTGGTACCGGAGGTGTCACCTCCAGTCATCCCACCGCCCCTCCACGGCCACAAACCCGAAATGGATATTTTGCCTTCCCATGTATTTTCCAGCCACCGTTGGCCACCCCTTGGCACCAGCGACCTACCAGCAACATTCCCTCACTCCGGCGAGCATAACCCACCGCCCAAAGCCACCCAGCTCCGTCGTTTGCCCTTCCACCCGAAATGGGTCCTTAAATGGATCCATCTTTGCCAAGCTGCCGTCCGACCACCCTAGGCCTCACCACTACCACCAAAAGACTCCCCTTGCTCAGCTGACCAACCCCCTAACTCAGCTTCCCCATCCGTGACCCCACCTTCCCTATATGACCCCAAACTCGAAAATGGGTTTCCACCCTTTTGGAGCCTGATTCGCCACCTTCCGGTGGTTGTGCCGCCATACCACCTCCTCCATGAGATTCCTCACCTTCCAAAGAGTATATCCCTAAATTTTGGTGTCAAACCGAGTGTTGTAGCCTAACGTACAAGTGACCGCTACGAACGCTGCAGATTGGCGTTTGCTCAAGGATTTATGCTTTTACCCGCTGTAAGTATTTTCCAAATAAATTTTAATATTTAAATATATTTTTGGCATCAATAGATATTGTGTTTGGTCATTGTTGAAAATTATCAGTTGTTGGCTATTTGATGCATGGTCGTCTACATTGTGTATTTACGGCCATATTCATGTGTTGGAAATGAAAACTGGGTTTTCATTGTGTTTATGGTTTTCGGGTGGGTGTGTATCACAACCCCAAGCCGAGATGGGGCATTATCTCGATGGAGCCCTCTGGTCACTCGGGAGCGGAATATGTTGAGTGACGTTCCCTGGGTCGTCGCCGGGCGACGACGGAATCGAACAAGATGGTAACGCTCTCATGCTGATTCTGAGCCGCCGATTCTGTGGCTCCTCTGCTAGCGGGGGCTAGAGGATACCTAGTCATGCTATGTGCTGGGCATGGTTAGCTAGGCATCGCTTATTCCGAAGTCACATGCGTGGTCGTTACCTTCGGTGTGATGATGAAAGTTAGGGTGTGCGGATGGTCCTTAGGGGAGGTCGTGGTGCATACAGTTAATAAAATGGATGTTTAGGCCATTTTCTGGGAAAGTGGCGGGTTTTAGTTATTAGTTTTACGTGAACTATTTTATGGAAAAATGGTTGTGGTTTTAATGGATTTACGAACATCATTTTCTGGGAAAATGATGGATGATTTTAGTGGAGTTTTAATTTGGGTCAATATAAGATTTTGTTGTGTGTGGTTATTTATTTATTTTGAGGAAGATGATTTAAAGTTTCATGCATACGGTGTTCTGTTCATGCGTAGTGTTGTTGCATGAATGTATTTCTGTCTTTTTGTTTGTTTGGGTTATACTTACCTGCGATGTTATTCCTGGCGTCATAATTTTTGGATGCAGAATTTTGTGGAGACTGAGCCTGAGGAGGCGACTCCCCTGTTAAAGTATTCTGATTATAAAATTATTATCTTGGGAAATTGTTTTTCCCTTTTTATAAATATGTATTTGTTTAATTTGTCTTTCGGATGACTGTATTAAATTTCTTGTTGAAGAATTTATGTTAAACTGGTTTGTAAAATATTTCTAAAAAAATTCTGATACTTAGTTATCGACTTAACTTATCTGCTGCGACTTTTATTTTATATATGTCACGTGTTCACACACTTAGCACTTGACGTTGGGGGTGCATAACCCATGTTGTCAGCATCCCGACGTCTCGATTCCCATGTTTATTTTAAGGGGAATTTTGGGGCGTCACAAAAATCGACATATAAAAGCAAGACGAATTTTAGGGTGAAAGGAGAGTTTAGTTTTTCAATATTTTATTTTCCTTTTCGCGCTTTGTTTCAGACGACAATTTCACACTTTAGGGTTTATCCCATTTTGGCTATTTTCTTAAATTTACTTATGGCTTTTTCTAGATTTATTTTTGTTGCTATAAATACCCTGTGTAACTAATTTCTGAAACTTGGGTTGTGGATTGAGACTTTATTTGTTTAGGTTTCTAGTTTAATGCAACACTTTGTTAAATAATGTAGATTTTACTCTATTTCTAGTTGGATTCGAATAGAAAATAGATTGCAGCTCTTGCTCTTGATTTGTTGTTGATGTAACGCACAACAAATGCTTGAAATTATCAATGCTTCTTTTAGTTTGTTGTTATTGTGTATTTAGCTAGTAAAGCAATAAATATCTCAGGAAAATATTTAGCTAGTAAAATCTTTTTCTATCTTTCGATTAACAATACCTTGACTGGAATGTTCGTTGAGAAAATTATCTAGGAATCGAAACAAAGAGAGTCTTGTAACTAACCCAAGTACTTACTAATTTGCTTCTTTAACAAATACTTTAATTTCATTTTTGATTTAGTTTACTCAAATTAATTTCATACTTTGACTATTCCATCATTTTGATTTCAGTTTAAGTTAAGTTTTGAATAAAATTAATTTTGTAAGTAGATTTCATAAATCTTTTCTTTTCATTTGACATTACTTACTCAGTTTTTATACAATTTTAAAAAACACAAAAATATTTCTCACATTGTACTTTATTTTGTTTTTATTTTTCATAGCCAATATATACTTTTAACAATAGGATCTTACAAATACTTTGATAACCTTTTGTCTCTGTGAATTCGACTTTGGGACTTTCATTATATTGCAATAAAACATCTTCTACACTTGGGAGGTAAATTTTAGAAGGAACCAACTCCTATACCTAACTACCAAATTCAAGTCCAAAGACTTGCAGTGAAACTCATTGGCGTGGAGGATAGAACACCCCACAATCTGTATACTTAGCCACCAAAGTCGAGTCCACAGACTCGTAGTACAACCAATGGGCGTGAAGGTTAGAAAAGCCTATGACGCATATACTTAGCCACCAAAGTGGAGTTCAAGCGCTCGCAGTGCAACCAATGGGTGCGAAGGCCAAAAGACCATACTTAAAATCAATTCTAAAGACTTAAATTGAGCACACGTATCAACAAATATGAATAGCATAAAGCAAGCAACAATATTACATGTAGGCCAAACCAAGGGCCAATACTACCCACCAACGTTACAAAATTGGGCCAAAGTGAAGGCCACCATTACACAACCAGAGACAAAGGTAGCAAAAATAGTAAGGAAACACTATCTTCTCAAGGGTGGGGTCATACTGGGCTTGGAGAATGAGTGCATGGTAGAGAAGGCATCGGGCACAATTTTGTGCCCCAAAGTGTCCAGAAGTCAGTCCACACAAACCTCATCAAGTCTGAAGCAGTCCAAATCTAGCCGCCTCAAGTTAGCCTAAGGGTTGACCAACATTAGAGCTCGTAAGCGAGCCACGCCAGCCCTATAGCCATATCCAAATGCTCGATCTGTAATAGTCTTGGCAGCACTGAGCTGCAAATGCAAGCAAACTAACTCACTGTTTACGGTTGCCAATTGGGACTCCAACAACAGCAGTTGCTTCTTTTGTTCCTTGACCTTTGAGTACAACTGCAGCATGCATTGCTTTGCCTTGTCTTGCCTGGCATTTGCCTCTCGTTTTTTGACGTCTTCACTATGTCAAAGGAGATTTTTTTGGGGGGAAGGGGGTCAACAGACTGTAAGGCACGCCTATTTGCTTGAGGCATCATGGGCTTAAGCCTACGCCCCCTAACAAGGGCACAGTCAGGCACCATAAGGAACCTCTTAATGTTGTTGGGGCTCAAGAGTTGCTCAGTCCACAGGGTGTCATCATTTTCCTTGGCCCAATTTAGGACTATCTCAACATGGGAGCATTCTTTATCAGTTAACTCTACCAAGAAACTCATCATCGAAGACTTCGCCCCAATATGCACGAATGGAAAAAATCTTGGATATGCATTTCGGAGGCATGAAATTCCCTATCTCCACCAAAGATAAAGAAGATTTTCTTTTGCCATTGTTTGGCATTAGAGTGGCAGTCGTTAAATGCCACAAAGTGTTGTGAACGAATGCAAAAACTCTAGATGTTACCTGACAATCCCTTCACGTAATAGAAAGACAGGAAGTCCTTGGCAGTCAAATCTAGATAAGCTTTCCCAAAGGACCCAAGGTCATGCGAAATAACATGCATGAACACTATAGAATGCGCCACGCATGTGAATGAAGTTGGGTAGAAGCCAACCTGAAGTCTAGAACATCGCGAACATGGTGATTGAAGGGAAAGCACAAGTCGTGTGCTAGGGCACAATCTGGGAGAGAAATTGATCCCTCGTATCCTCTTCATCGATGGCAAGTTCCAAAGGAAGAGTATGGTCCATGGAATCGGGGATGCGATACGTGGTCCATAACCTTGTTCTATCCGGTTCACCGGGTGTGGAGCGCCAAGTAAACTCTTTAAAATAGAGGGGGTTTGGCTGTCAAAAGACTCAACTAAGGAAGGGGAAAAAACCCTCGTAGGAGTCTGGGCAGAGGATCAATTGGGAGTACGAGAGGAGACACGATGAATTATTGATGGGTATAAGAAGAAGATGAATAACAAGGCAAGATTTTCAAGATGCAGAAAAGAGGAGAAGCAGGAAGGAGACAAAATAGAGAATGAAAGATAGGGAAATGCAATGATAAAAAGTTGCCTAGAAAGCTGAATGGTTGACAGCCTTGTCGGTTACAATTTTTTGAATTAAGCAGAATAAAAGCATGCGAATAGTTAAGGATGACGTGGACCACATTTCAGGATACAACGGTAAGTTCAATCCTCCAAGACCTATACCTTATTTAATAAAGACCCTTAATCGGGTAGAAGGAAGTGGCATTTTTGTAGTTGTACACCTACCCCGAACCAGCGAGTAAGGTACACGCACAGGTTGAGACAAATAAGATTAATTAATTTTCTATGTGCAAGCACAAACAAAATTATTGGAATAATTACAAGGGATATCTTAGGCCCGAAGGAGTAAGCTCAATAATTGAGGGCATACTTAGCCCAAGAGCCCAAGAGCCCAAGACTGGGATACTTATGGTTCATGTGCCTATGGCGTGTGTTAGTTAATATGATAACACCTCCGAAAGGTCAAGAAACTTATCTTGCCCACTTAATTAGGCTTTATCCAAGATAAGCCTTGGAGCTGGTCGTTATCAATATCTCCACACATCTATAAATAATACCAAATAATACCCAAAGGTAATATTGAGACTACTTCTCTCTTATAATATTGATTTGTGACGAACATATATCATCCCGAAATAGGTTTACTATTCAAATGGCTTGTCTAGCATTGGAACCAACATTTTTTTTTATTTCAACATATAATAGTAGTCCAAATGGACACTTTGCCGGGAGAATTGTAAACTTGTGGGTCTAGAAATAATGAACTCCAATCATATGAAAATCAGATTTTTTTAATGATAGTATATGATATTTTGAACAAAAGGCGGTAGTTCAAATAAAGAAAGAATGTTGTTCAAAGTAATTCTTGAAGTAATGGTTTTCAATACATATTTTATTCTTGAGTTTTTTTTTTAAACATAAAATGTGATAGTAAAAAACTTATATTTTAAATATTGCGCATGTTAGTAATTTATGATATTTAAAAAGATGAAAATTTCACTCATACAAGATAAGTCTTATCTATTTTTGGGATATGTATCTGGTCTTTCTTACTACAATATCATGTTTTGATTTTATCTTACTATGTGTCATTTAATAAGCCAAGAAATCAAATATCCTATTCCAGGTTTCATCTAATTTTAAATAAATGGATGAATTAAAAGGGTATTTAGAACTAAATAGATTTAGGCAACATGGCTTCCTATACCCACTTATCTTTTGAGATCATATATATGCACTTGTTCATGATCATGGTTTAAATAGATCTGAAGCAACTAGTTGATGATCCAAAGTGAGAGTTGAAATGCTCTGCTGGGGCTGACGTGGATAGGAGATTTTGCTATGGTTTTCATTCATTCTTCTTATGGCAGACGCTGATGGCCCTGCGGCAATCTCAAGGATGGCTCTTAGGGCAATTGTTCTTTTGTGGATATAGTTCAGGATTCTCTTCAACCTATCCTTGAGATATTGAATCTTTTTCAGGCTCTAAAAACAGTGAATGGTGAAGTATGTGTAGAGTTCTCTAAGGATGGAATCTATAAGTCTGTTGTGCCTTTATGATTTTCATTGGTTCTAAAATTCCTTAGGCAACGACCCTCATTGGATTCGATTAGGGCTTCTATCCGATCTCGATGGCTTATGTAAAAGCAACCTGTGCTATCTTCCATGTTAAAGCCGAGAAACGTGTTTATCCAGTTGACTTCGGAAGAGGATTTTGTAAGGTGCCAATTGACTTCAAGAAACGTGTTTATCTAGTGGACTACTAATTTTCAGGAGGATAAGGAAACGATTAAAGTGCCAGTTTGGATCAATCTGCTAAGCTTGCCCTTGAACATCTACCATGAATCATATTTGCAAAGCATCACAACACTGATTGGAAGATTTCTCAAACATGATAAGCCTACCAAGTGCACTACTTGTACGGATGATGCAAAGGTTTGTATCGAGATGGATGTGACAAAAGAGCCTTTGAAGGTATCAAGCTCTCCAATTTCCAATGTAAGAATTCATTGTATTAAAAATTGTGTCACTGTACAAGAACAAAGTCCTATTTATACAACTGATCTTATAAGATTACAAAAATAGCTAAGCCTATACATCGTGTACCGAAAGGCTATAATACGCAATAAAATATATATACATGACATGTGTAAAAAGAATTTTACATTACAATCTAATACTCCCACTCAAGATGGACTATATATATTTAATAGTCCTATCTTGTCAATGAGATGGTTAAACTAATATAAGCCAAGAGACTTTGTCAAGATATCAATAATTTGACTGCCTGTTTTGACATGCAATAGCTTGATAATTCCAGCTTGCAACTTTTCCCTCACAAGATGACAATCTATTTCAATATGTTTTGTTCTTTCATGATATATCGGATTAGAATCTATGTGGATAGCAGCTTGTGAATCATAGTACATCAAAGCTGGTTGAGAGTGTGAAATCCCAAAATCAGCTAACAAATTTTTCAGCCAAAGTATTTCACAAACCCCAGCTGCCATTGCCCTATATTTTGACTCAGCCGAAGACCTGGAAATGGTTTGTTGCTTCTTTAACTTCCAACTAACCAAATTATCCTCCAAAAACACTGTATAACCAGTGACAGATTTCCTGGTATCTGGGCATGCTGCCCAATTTGAATCCTTGTAAACTTTGAGCTAAAAATCAGGAGAATCAGTTGAGAAAAATAATCCCAAGCCAACTGTGGCTTGACATATTGAACCACCTTATTTGCAGCTGCCATGTGAGATACCCGAGGCCTATGCATAAACTAACTTAATCTTTGAATTGAGAAAGCAATATCTAGCCTTGTAATGGTCAAGTAAATCAACCTACCAATCAACCTCCTAAATTGAGAAGGATCTTCTAATTCATCCCCACTTTAAGCATTTAAACTCAAATTTTGTTCCATGGGTGAAGATGCTTGTTTACAACTAGACAAGCCACAATCTTCAATAATTTCTAAAGAATACTTTCTCTGACAGAGATGTATTCCCTTGGCAGTTCTGGCTGCCTCAAGGCCTAAGAAATACTTCAAAGGACCTAGATCTTTCATCTTAAAATGACTATTCAGATATGACTTCAAGACTTCTACAGTAGTAGCATCATTACTTGAGACTAAAATATCATCCACATATACAAGTAGATAGATAATTAAAATACCTTCTTGCTTGCTGAAAAAAGAATAGTCTGATCGTGACTGAGTAAAACCATTGAGCAATAAAGTGGATGAGAATTTTGCAAATCATTGCCTTAATGCTTGTCTCAAGCCATACAAGGATTTCTTAGGTTTGCATACAAGTTTTGACTCCCACTTGCTGTCAAAATCAAATGGCAATGACATGTAAACCTCTTCTTAAAGTTCACCATTCAATAAGGCATTGTTTACATCTAGCTGGAAAATTGGCCACTGTTTGGCAGCAGCTATAGAAAGGAAAATTCTCGCAGTAATGAGTTAGGCTACTTGACTAAAAGTTATATAGTAGTCATGCCTTTCCAATTGGGTGTATCCCTTGACTACCAACCTAGCCTCGCATCTCTCCACACTCCCATCAGATTTGAGCTTCAATTTGTACACCCACTTACATCTGATGAGTGCACAAAAATGCATTCTAAATACCCTATTTAAATGCTAAAATAAAAGAAAAAATAATTGTTGCCGAGAAGACTAACACAAGAGGGGGTGAATTGGGTTATATTATAAAAATTAACACTTACAAATCAAATTCAGTATTTTTACGAGGTTCAGCCCTACTGCCTAAATCCTCGCCTCAAGTTACCCTTTGAGGATCCCAAATTCACTATTCAATCTCTTTTAGGTGGAGATAGAAACCTATTACACATTTGAGCAGCATTGCTCCAGAGAATCCGTGTAGAACACCCTCTACACTTCCAATCACTTCACACTTGGTGATTCAACTATTCCCTGTGTAGAACACCTTCTACACACACAAGGGTTATACGCACCCTCTTATTGGTACAAGAGTTGATAGTGGGTATACTATCAAAATACACTCTTCAATGAGTGAGATAGAAACAATACAGCGCAACCTATATCTCTCTAAAAAAGAACAAGAATTAAGGCTCAAAACTTTAGAAAAGAGAGAATGAGAGTTTTGAAAGAATGATACAAAACTTAGCCATACATATGTAAGCTTTTGTTGTTGTGATTTTGCAAAACACAAGTGAGCTATTTATAGGCAAATAGATCATACTCAATCATCTTCCAAATTCAAAATTCAAATTTTGATGAAGTCATTACATTGTCATTCAATTTTCAAAATTCAAATTTTTGAATGAAGTCATTGTATATGTCATGCACATGTAAAATATAATTTTTGGAAATAAAGCTTTTAATGAGATCATTGCATATGTCATGTACATGCAAAATATAATTTTCTAAATTAAAGTTTTTAATGATGTCATGCATATATCATGCTTATGTCATGCATAAAAAAATGCAATTTAATGTTTTATGAGAAAAAATGTAATTTTTGAGCCTTAATCCAATTTTAAATTTTATCAAGAGATGTACAAAAATAATCTATGAGTTTCATTTGTAGACTTGTTCTTTTATGCTTGATGTGTACTTCGCTTCATTGCGTAGATAATTTGAGCTTGAGATTTGAATTTATTTGTTATCATCAAAATCTATACGTAGATACGAAACTTGAAACCTTGGATTCAACAATAATGATATAACTTATTTTATTTAATTTAATAGTTATTTATTTTGAGATGGATATGAGCATGATTTAATATATTTAAGTCTCAAATAAATACAAAAAGAAATATGAGTTTAATTCATTAAATAGGTCCCATGAATTTCCACCTTACATTTAGGCCACTTAAATTTCCTTGCATTTTAAAGAGCTAAGTTTATTAATTGTTTTAGTTTATTCTCTAGTTGGCTATATGAAGTAGGCGACAACTCAATTAATTTGCCACATTTTCGTGGAGAATTTTACCTCATACACTTCTTAATTGGACCTAGTGCACAGCAAGACTTGGGAAGAAAAAGCAAGTAGAGCACAAAATCAACTTATCAAGAGAATTACAAGCCACATGAAGGATTGAAGCAAAGCAACCAGCCACAAGTTATTCGGTTGAAATCAAGAAGAGCTCCATCCAAATTTGTTACATGCATATTCGGTTGACTCACTTAAAGACAAATAAAAACACACTTGTAAGTGGAAGCATTTCAGCCGAAAGAAATGAAGAGAAAGCAAAGTATTACATGGCAACAAATAAAGACACAAAGCAGCCGCACTTCTCTTCTAAAATACATGAGTTCCTACTTGGAGACAACTCATCACATGTTATGTTATAGATGCAAATTAAAAGGACACCTGGCTGCATACAAGCTAAAAGCAAGCTGAAACGATCTCAAATAGATAAGAACAACACATGGCAACAATTAGAGAAGCAAAGCAGCCACCACACAGCCATGTAAATTGCCACACGCATAGCTGGAACTAAAAACACATACACGGGAACTCTTCTAGCTGGCAGGAAATTAATTAGGGGCTGGACACATACACGGCTCAAAGGCAATCTAACATGCAATAATTCAAAATCTTTAAGTTGGAATTGCTGATCAAAAGAGAAGAAGACAAGTGGAGGAAAAAGTCATACACGGCACTTCAAAGTCCAAACCATTCGGTGCTCTCTATTCTCTTCAAACCAGCATGATCATTTCAATTGAAGCATAAGACACTTTAAATCTAAAAAGAAACCGGTGCCTACTTCCATTACAATTCACTTTCATCCAATTGCAAACACATGGCAACACACGGGAGGAAGCAAAGACATACACGACACTTCAAACACAAATTCATTCGGTGCCCTCAATTCCCTCCAAAATGACATGCAGGAATCCATTCGGTGCTCTCAAGTTCCCTCAAGCCAATTGACGCCACTTGCATGTCAACTTACATGCCAACTCATTTTATTTAATGCCACCCAATGCATGTTACAACTGACTGCACACATGATTGCTTCAAGCTGGAATAGATAGAAAGACATACACAGCAATTCAAGTTTAAATCATCCAGAAATTGTTGGACCAAGCTAAGAGACACACCACAACTTCAGTTCTCCATTCATATATAGCAGAAAAATTGGACCAATCATTCATCATTTCAGCCGACCAAGACTTCTTATGCATGGATAAATTCAAGCCACAATTTGAAATTAAAGGAAAAGGCTACACGGTAACATCTATAAATAGATGCTTGAAGGCTTGAATGAAGTATGCGGGGATGCTTGGGAAGAGCCATTTTTGAGAGCTTGAGAAAAAAAAAAGAAAAATCAAAGAAGAGAGAAAACATTGGTTGGCTCTTCCATATTATTCCTTAGAGAATTTTTGTTACACATTTTCAATATGTGTAACTAATTTTCTAGTAGAGTTAGGGATGAATTTGTATATATGATGGTATTTATAATTGCTTTTGATTCATATATGTGTTCTTCAATTATTAAAATTCTTTTGTTTAGTCATTCGAATTTTATTTTATATATTTTCGTCACCAAATAATCTTAGAATTTATTTCATTTATAGATAATCATGTTTTTTCTATTGAATAGAATAATCCTTTGATTATGTTTGATTCAATTGGTTATCTATATTAATTTAATTCTCTGCTGCAATATTGCTCTACGAGTATATTGTTGACGTTGAATTTCCTTAATATCGATAACAATTCCCGTTCTTATATTGCGGCGAATGATTTTTCGAAAGATTACATTTAATTTAAATCTCGTTATTAATATTTTATCTTCCGATTGAAAATTTGGACATAAAATTTTCAATTGAGTTATTAATGAATCAAAAATAATTAAAATACCGATTATATACAAAAGATTCTCGATACTCTACTTTTCGTCTCATTTTTATATTTTTCAAATTACTCATTTAGTTTTAGTTTACCTCACACTTCAAAAATTATTTTTCGCACTCTTCTAAATCTTTTTGTTAATTTCGTTACTATTTTTCAATTTCTCAATCTATTTCCCTGTGGAATCAACACCCCAAAACTATATTACAAACGATCGCGTTATTCTTTGAGCGTAATCAACATCCAACTGGGCGTTTTCCAAGAGGTAAAGGGACTAAATCCCACGTGCCATTCTATTCCAAAGCTGAAATTTTAGCTTGCATAGCTGCTCTTCGTTCAGGAAACTTGACAGCTTGAGAATAGGATTTTGGCTCAATAAAAGTAAAGGTAGTAAGAACAAAAGACTTATGAGATGGAGACAATTTATCATATGTCAAATACTTGCTGATTGGGTAAGAAATAGATGAGGAAGATAGACCAACAACCTATTGATCAATGGGTGAAGGTAAATGTAAAGCAGCAACCTGTTGACAGTGATAAGAATGAAGATATGAAGGTGGGTTTCGAGTCCTAGTTGACCTTCTAAGAGAAGGAATTGAATGAGATGGTAAAGAATTTGAATTAATATTGCTAGTCTCAGTTTGTGGAAGAACAGTAATTTTAAAATCAGAATTAGGAGCAGGATTAGGGAGAGGACCAACAGAATAATTCTAAACATTATGTGGAAACAATAAATCTGTAGCACAAGATGGTATTGAAGAAGAAGATTCAAAAGGAAATACTTCTTCATGAAACATTAAATCTTTAAAGATGTAGCAAGTCTGTTTTTCTAAGTTTAATAACTTGTAACCTTTAACACCAAAAGGATAACCTAGAAAAACAGACTTTATAGCTCTAGAAGAGAATTTGGAATGACCATGAGAGAGTGTTAAACCAAAACATAAACATCCAAATACCCTAAGATGAGTATAAGATGGTATTTTGTGATACAAAAGCTCATATGGAGTCTTATTCAAAAGAATAGGACTCGAAATTTTGTTAATCAAATAAACAGAAGGAAGAATGTTATCCCCCCAATAATGAAGATGAAGTTTAGCATGAAAGAGAAGGGATCTTGCCACATTCAGAATATGTTGATGTTTGCACTCCACAATAGAGTTTTATTGTGAAGTTGCAACACAACTCAGCTGGTGGAAGACTCCCTTGGAAGCAAAGAAAGTTTAAAGCAAACTCGGGACCATTATCAGATCTAAGTGCTTTGATTTTGAGATTAAATTGTGTTTCAACATGAATAAAGAAAGATTGTAGCAAAGATGCAACTTCAGACTTAGATTTCATTAGATATACCCATGTAGCCCGAAAATAATCATCAACTATGGTGAGAAAATATCTAAAACTATCGTAAATAGAAGTTGCCATTGGTCCCCAAATATTACAATGTATCAAATCAAATGATGCATTACACTTATGATTACCAATAGAAAAAGATAGTCACTTCTGTTTTGCAATTGGACAAGTGGTACAAGTATCAAATTTGGAATGCAAAATAGGAATAAACTGTTGTAAAGAATGCAATCTAGATGAAGATGGATGATCTAATCTAAAGTGCCACATGGCTGCATTAGATTGAATTGAAAAACAAGAAGGCTGAGGAATAGAAGATTCCCTGGAAATAGCAGATGACTGAGGAAAAATCAACCGATAGATGCATTTCACCCATCCCAATCATCTTGGAGGTTACTAGGTCCTGCAAGAAACAATGGTGAGATTTAAAGATTAAACAACACTGTGAAGTTTGAGTAATTTTGCTAACTGACAGGAGATTGAAAGTGAAACTAGGTACACATAAAACATTGGTGAGAAGAAGGGAGGAACTTAAAGCAACATCACCAATATGTGTAACCTGAGCAAGTGTACCATTAGGTAATCTGACTGAACGAGAAACAATAGAAGGCTTGCTGGTATAGAAACATGGAGAATAAACCATATGTTCTGATGCACCACTGTCAATTATCCACAAATTTGAATGATCAATTGATTAACAGAGGCACAAAAAGAGTAGATTTACCTAAAACATTAGGAACCAAAGCCATGTTCACTAAAGGAGGTGGAGAGAAAGCAGCTGGTTTGAATAAAGCAAGTAATTGCTGACACTGATCCACAGTAAGTGGTAAGGCAGAATAATCAGTGTTTTGAATAGCTTTGGCAGAGCTGTGGACACCTTTGGTCTTATCTCGAAATTTATAGTTAGGAGGATAGTTGTGAACTTTGTAGCACTTGTCAACTGTATGTCCAGTAATGCCACAGTGACTACAGGTAAGCTTGCTATGGGAGGAAGGCTTAAAATTCCTAACTACAGTGTCTGGCTTGGCAGCTAAAGCAACAGACTCAATAGAGACGGAAGAAGTACGCCTCTTGCTAACTGGCCTTTGGCGTTCTTCTGGTACAACCAGACTAAAGGCTTTGTTAATGGACGGCAGAGGCTCCATCATTAAGATTTGGCCTCTCATGGCATCAAATACATTGGTAAGCCCGATCAGAAAAGTCATCACATAACGCTGGTAATGATATGCAACAAAAGTCTTGGATGAATTACAAGTACATCCTCGACAAACACTGATTGGTAAGGGCTGGTAATTTAGCAATTCATCCCAAAGCACCTTCAGTTTAGTGAAGTAAGTACTTACATCACGTTGATCTTGGCGGAGGGCAGAGATAGTAGTCTGCAACTCAAAAACACGAGGTCCATTCCCTTGGCAAAATCTCTCATTCAATTCAAGCCACATCGCACCAGAAGAGTCAACATAAATTACACTTTGAGCAATTTTAGGGGACAAGGAATTGAGAAGCCACGACAGAACGATCGTGTCACATTTGCTCCACGAAGAAAATAGAGAGTTATTTGGATCGGGAGGATCAGGAGATCCATCAATGAAACCTAACTTGTTTCTTGCCTTCAAAGAGAGAAACGTAGATCGACTCCAGGAATGATAATTGCTGGTGTGTAGCTTCTCATTGACGAGGAGCACACTAGGATGATCCACAGTCGTGAGATAATAAGGACTGTGAAGATCGGCTTCGACACTGAAAATGGGTGAAGGATGAGAAAAGGATGAATCGTTCTCAGGCATGATTCTAGGGTTTGATATTTGTGCAAATCAAAGGATGAGAAGACAAAATCGAAGGACAAAGAAAGAATGAAAACAGATTTAAGATTCGAAATTGAGAACAAAATCAAAGAGAGATGAGCTCAGATGAGATCGAAGGATGATGAGATCGTGAAGGAGATGGAAGACTTAGGAAACATGAAAGGGAAAGCAAGGATAATTACGGAAGAATAGACTACAGATACCATATCAATCTCTCCAATTTCCAATGTAAGAATTCATTGTATTAAAAATTGTGTCACTGTACAAGACCAAAATCCTATTTATACAACTGATCTTATAAGATCACAAAAAAAGCTAAGCCTATGCATCATGTACCGAGAGGCTATAATACACAATAAAATATATATCTACATGACACGTGTAAAAATAATTTTACATTACAATCTAATAGAAGGCTTTTTGGGTCGGCACTCCTAGACAACCTCGTAGTGTTTTCTAGCCTGTGAATTATAGAACATTATTGGCATATTGTGTGCAGTGTAATATACAAGACCATAATCAGATCACATGTAAATGGCATGGGAAGCAGAAGATTGGTGAATCAAAGTCGAAAGAAAATGTTGTAAAACGGTATCAAGTTTGGGTAAGGAAAGAGAATAAAAAGAAATCCCTTGATGAAGGTATTAAGGCGCCAAATCAAAGTATTGTGATTTATCAAGAAGGAAATGGCAGATTGGTAGTAGATCAAAGGAAAATTTGGATGAGGTACAAGTGGAAACCCGAGAAAGAGAACATACCAAGGAAGGTAATAAAGTAGAATGAGAAACCCTAGTTGGTGCTTTGGAGTCCATGCAGACTGAAAACTCTACCACACCTCCCATGCAGTGTGCTCTGAATCTTGATCCAGGAGTTCTCATTAGTAATTCAAAAATACAAGATATTCAAAATTTAGTGCCAATAGGTTTGGAGGGTTCGAATCGTGGGGAAGTTCAACACAATCAATATTATCACCTGAATCATTTCGACCATAGGACGTGATTACTCGGGAATTAACTATAGATGAAGTGATGGGACCAGAGGCAATAAGGCAATAATAGAACATGAAGAGGGAGAGATGCATACATGCTCTAAATCGGAGATGGAAAGATCCACTCATCATTTGGCATGAAGGTTGTTTCTCCGAATCTGATTTACATGAGTCATTAGATAAAGTTGAAGAAAAAACAAGTTAAAAGTTGGGGTTCTTCTAGGGTTTAAAGCAAACCCTCCTAACTTGATTTATGATGAGCTCTTACCTATATTGGAATGTGAGGGGGATGGGTATGTCAAAAGAAGATTGAGAAAATTGATTCATGAGATAAGGCCAAAAGTTCTGATGATTGCTAAACCAATGCTTTCTCAGTCCCGTTTACAGATTTGGTGTGAGAAATTAAAGTTTGATGATTGTGCTTCTAATGAGGTAGTGGGTGGAAAATATGGTTGTTTTGGAAGCAAGAAACAAATTTGATTGTTCAAGATATGGGAGATCCTTTTATGATGGTAGACTTGTTAGAAAATTCGGTTACTATAAGCTTGACTCTAATATATGCTAAATGCTTATACCTGGAACGTTGACTTTGGCAAAGTTTGGAAGGTCTTATTGTGAAGAACATGCCTTGGCTCATTGTTGTATATTTCAATATCATACGTAATGATAATGAAAGAAAAGGTGGTAAACCGCTACATGTTATGGAAATGGATGAATTTAACTGTTTTGCTGATTTGTGTGGCTTGTTGGACATGCAGCTCAATGGAGATTTATTTTCATCGTGTAATGGGCATAATAATTTTACTCGAAGCTAGGTTCATTTAGATAGTGTGTTTCTGAATGTCTCAACGAATAATGCTTTTCCGGATGCTTAGTTGAGGTATTTATCACGAATGACCTTGGATCATGCTCCTATGCATGTGCTCCTGGAAAGGAAGGTTTTTCCTTATGGGTTTCCTTCATTTAAGTTCTAGCAAATGTGGGTATCCCATGACTTGTTTTTTGAGTGTGTGGTGTAGGCTTGGAAGGGCGATGTGAGTGGCCCAGCATTGCTTAGTCTTGCAGTGCAATTGAAGAGTCTAAAGTCAGCTTTACGTGTGTGGGATAAAACTACTTTTGGGAGGACGGAAGAAAATATCGAAATGCTTGAATCTCATATAGAGCACATTGAACAGAATCTGCAAGCTAATTATTCTCATGTGGATGAGATGAATTTATTAGAAACACAGCTAGAACTGAAAGTTTGGGTTGACAGAGAGGAGATTCAGTTATCTCAACAAGCCAAATAGTCTTGATTGTCAACGGGGAAGCTAATGCTCCATTTTTTTCGTTCAGTGAGTCAAAGAAATCACACACCGTTTATGGAAAGGAAGCTTCCTAATGGTACTACTTTATCTTCTCATGAGCAAATACATATGGTGCTATTAATTATTTCCACTAGTTTTTTAAAGCTAGGGCAAATGCAAACTACCCATATTTATCTGAATAAGTGCAAGTGGTGGTGACTAAAAACGTGAATGTTGAAACTTGTTGAGAACAATCGGCACATGAAGTTTATGAGGCTATTTGTTCTATCCCCGAAGATAGTAGTCCGGATTTTGATGGATTTGGTTTGGGATTTTCTTGATCATGTTGGCACATTGTATGGCAGGAAGTAGTTGAAATGGTCGAATAATTTTATACAGCTTCTTCACTGGTGCTTATTCCAAAAATTTCAAATCCAGCCACTTTTGACTAGTTTAGGCCCATAAGCTTGTGCTCATTATTTTACAAGGTATACTCTAAAATTTTGGTTGATCGTTTGTCTTGAATCTTAGCCAAAAGTATTTCATTGGAACAAGGTGCCTTTATTAAGGGTAGAAGCATTTTTGAAAATATTAATCTCACACAAGAATTGATATATGGTTTGAATAATTAGTCAAGAAGAAAATGTGATGATGAAGATTGACATGGCAAAAGTTTATGATAGTATTGATTGGGGATTTCTCATGCATGTTTTAAGTTCATTTGGTTTCTAGAGTAAATTGTGTGGGCTTATTAGATAGTTATTACAACTCCATGGTTCTCTATGACTTTCAATGGCATATCAAAAGGAGAAGTGATCTTGGTTTGTGTTAGTGTGATCCACTCTCTCATTATTTATTCGTTCTAATGGAGAAAATATTATCTAGAATGTTAAAAAAAATCAAATGGAGTTTGGGAAGATTGCACCATTCTATCATCATAGAGGAGCTCCCATTATTTTTCATCTACTATGTGCAGACATTGTCATTTTTGTTTAGGGTAATGATATAATTACAACCATTTTTACAACCTTTAGCATTTTTGTATCACTTTACAAAAATGCTCATCATTTATAACATGGTTGTATAAAATGTTGTAAAAATGGTTGTTTGTGTATCATTACTCTTTTGTAAATAGTGGTACAACTTCATTAAGGGTGGTATCAAATGTGTTAAAGAAATATGAAGCTTGGATTGGTCAAGTGACATTATCTCGACGCCAAAGGCTTCTTCGCCTAACTAGTTTCACTGAGGGCGCTTTTTCTTTCATTTACTTGGGTGTTCTTATTAAAGAATAATGAATTTAAATTGTTTGACACAAAGTCTCACAAAGTGTGAGAGCTTATTTGAGAGCCTTCCATTAGATATAAATATATATATCGATGTACAAATGTGTTTTTGAAAATTTTATCTCTAAGACTAACGTTACAAAAGAGAAGTAACCGGATATGAAATATGAAAATAATTGTTTGTTTCCATATTGCTAATGTAGGTGTTGGTGTAAATCTTGCCATATGTCATTTTATAGCCGTTGGGTGCATTGCGTTGGCTGAGTTTCCTTGTTTGATTTTGTAGCCATTGGTTTTGGTTGAGTTGTTAATGAGAGTTGTTGATGATCTTCAATAGCCCTTGCAAACTATGCCGAGGTATAAGGCCAAGTTTGGTGTGTAAAGAGTTAAGCGCAGGACATCCGAGGGGCTTAGTGAAAATATCAACAAGTTGAGAAAATGCTTGAATGTGCTGAGTATGAAGAAATCCTAAAGCAACGCGCTTGCACACGTAATGATAATCAATTTCGATATGCTTGCTGTGTGCATGGAAAACATGATTGGTAGTCATGAATAAGGCACTAAGGTTGTCACAAAAAAGAATTGATGCTGATGGGAGAGTCACACTAAGATCACGGAGTAGGAATGAAATCCAAATAATTTTTGCAGTGGTTCCCGCCATGGCTCAATATTTTGCTTCAGAGCTAGACCAGGAAACGGTATTTTGTTTCTTTATAGACCAACAAATGCAATTACTTCCTAAAAAAATGCAATAGCCTATAGTGGAGTGACAAGTAGTAGGACATCCTGCCCAATCTGCATCAGAAAATGCATAGAGATTAAGTGTAGAATGTGAACTAAAATGAAGACCTATATCAAGTATACCATGCAAATAACGGAGGATGTGCTTTACCATTTTGTAATGAGCCATACTAGGCGAGTGTAAAAATTGAGATACAAAATTAACACTAAATGCAAAATCAGGGCGAGCAAGAGTAAGATATTGAAGTGTTTCAACAATGCTATGATAATGAGCCGGATCAGGAAAAGGGTTATCATTTGTGATTCCTTTAGTTTTCGGCATCATAAGTGTACCCATTGGTTTACAATCTTTCATTTGGGAACGATCCAAAATCTCGGGTGCATACTTAGCCTGAGATGGTGTAAGGCCATCGGAATCACGAGTCACTTGATTTCCCAGAAAATAGTGCAAGGAGCCAAGATTCTTCATTGCAAATTGTTGCCCAAGAGCATGAATAAAAGTATTTAGATGCGTGGGGTCAAAACCTGTGATAATTATATCATCGACATAAATAATAACTAAATTGCGTTGATAGATGAGCTATAAATAAAAAGAGAGGGGCCAATGGAACTACATATAAAACCATAAGCAATCAAGCAATTACTAAATTTTTCAAACCAAGCACGAGGTACTTTTAATCCATAAAATGTTTTATTTAATTTGCACACATGAGAGGAAAGAGTTGGATTAATAAAACTTGGAGGTTGTTCCACAAATACGTCATCATGCAGATCACCATGGAGAAAATCATTTTTGACATCGAGTTGACAGATATCCCAATTGTGAACAAAAGCAATGCTAAGTACAATTCATATGATACATGGTTTGATGACAGGAGAGAATGTCTCAGTGTAGTTATTGCCATCAATTTGGTAGTATCCCTTGGCAACAAGACGTGCTTTTAGTCAACCTAGGGCACTATCCGCCTTGATTTTTGTTTTGAATACCCACTTGCACCCAATAACATCCATATGAGACTGGTGAGGCACAAGCGTCCACGTATTATTATCTTAAAGAGCTTGTATTTTTTCTTGCATTGCTTTAGTCCTACCTATATGATTAAGAGCAAAGTGGATTGTTTTGGGTTCTTTGGGGAGTTAAATTAGAGAATGATAGTGAGCATACTTAGGATTAGGTTTGTGAATCCCAACTTGAGAGCGGGTTATTATGATGTGATGAGGAGATGGTGGGTTGGGCGGAAGATGTTGTGGTGAAATGAGGGTTTGTGGTTTGAATGGGAGGCACCTCTTGTATAGAGAGCAAATGTGGGATAGGGATAGGGTCAATTTCGTGGAGCATGGGGGTAGCTAGTGAAGAAGGTACCTACACAAAAGAAGCACTAGAACCATCCCATGGATTAGATGTAAAATCGTTAGTAGAGCGTCAATCAATAAAGGTAGAAATTTGATCACCAAATGAGGGAAGAGGAAAATTTTCAAGTTATTTGTAAGGAAAAGATGATTCGTTAAAAATAACATGTCGAGAAATAAAGGTTCGATGAGAGGTAGGGTGGTAGGATTTATAACCTTTATATTTGTCACTATAGCCCATAAAAATACGAGGGTTTTGAATTCAAATTTATTTTGTTTATCCCAAGTATAGGGTTAACATTTTGAGCCAAAAGTGCGAAGTGAGGTATAGTCTGGGTAGTGACCATAAAGGAGAAAAAAACGAAATTTAAGTTCTAAGGTAATAGAAGGAAGACGATTTATAAGAAAAATGGTAGTTGAAAATGCTTCGACCCAAAAATGTTTAGGAACTCCACTTTGAAAAAGTAAGGTCATACTAAGTTCACGAATGATACGATGTCATCGTTCTATCAAACTATTTTGTTCAGGTGTGTGAGGGCATGAATATTGGTGAATAACTCCTTGGCTTTGAAAATGTGAATTTATTTGATGGTTTGTGAATTCACCACCACCATTAGTTTGAAATTTTTTAATTTTTTTGTCGAATTGTCTTTCAATAAGTTTTTCAAATAAAAGAAATGCATTAAACAAATCAGATCTTTTTTGTAGCGGAATAAACCACATATATTTAGCGAATGCATCAACAAAACAAGCATAATATTGAAATTTACCAACAAATAAAATTGGAGCAGATCCTCATAAATCACAATAAATTGAATCAAATGCATTAAAGGCATCATTAGAAGATTGTAAGAAAAGAAGTTTGCTCATTTTTTCTAATTGGCAATTCTTGCAAATAGAGTTGTTTTTATTTCTTCCAATAACCGAAATAAGACCTTTAGAATGTAAAACTTGAAGAGTGAAAGTTTGAGGATGTCCCAACCATTGATGCCACACTTCCTCAGAAATGGTGCAAAAATGATTTGAGAAGTGTACTTCAAATGGCGGAGACAATACATATAAATTATCCTTCCGTCAGCCGTTCAATAATGTGCAGTGGTCGCCCATTCCTTAATAGAAAAACCAACACAGTGAAATTCATAATTATAAGGATAATCAGAGGTTAATTGACTAATTGATAATAATTTTGTTGCTAAATCAGGAACAAGTAAAACATCTTTTAATTTAATAAATGAGTTACTTGATTTAATGAAAGTGTCACCAATGTACAGTGGAGGAGTCAAAATTTTGGGTTAGGGGGGGGCCAAACAAAGCTAAAATAAAATATATAAAATATTTTTTATTCTATTTGTATACATTTTTTTATGCAATATAAAATAATTTAATAGTAAGATTTATAATAAAAATAAAATATGTTTAATACAACTTATGTAGTAAAAAAGTATATAATATGATAAGAACATATCATTATAATAAAAATATATTAAAAATACAATCATTCAACTTTTTATTTATTTATAATGAAAATATGTCATCATTTTATTATATCATTTTATTTTATATGAAATGTATTTTATTTTTAAATTAGATTAATTTTGTAGAGGGAGACTAAGATAATTTTTAGAGAGTGGGTCAATACAAAATAAAATAAATATTATCCTATAAAATCATAAAAAAATAAATATATTTTATTTTTTCTTTAAAAAAACATATATTATATATTTTTTCAAGTTCAATCGGTTTGGTCTCAATTTTTCTTATACAAATATGTTGGTCAGAAACATAATACCTTGGTGGATGCTAGAAAGGGATCAAAATTCTGGAAATTGTTGATGAAGAACATGCCTGCTGTGCTTCGAAATTCGTAGTGGAAAATTAATGAAGGGAAGGTTTTTTTTTTTTGGCATGATAAGTGGCTCAGAATGGATCGATTATTTCTCAACAAGTGAATTACCAAACTTAATTTTGGCTGATTATAAAACTACTAATGTATGGAATGTAGAGTTTTTTGACAGATTGGTTGGGGTGGAAAAATCAGATCAAATAATGGAGGAGTTGGGTAGAATTAAAGCATGGGCGAATGTTTTGATATGGCTGCCGAATGCTAATTGTTTTTTTTTTCTACACGTAGTGCATTGGAGTGTGTCCGTGTTTGTGCTCCTACAATGCCTTGGATGCAGTGGATATGGCATCCTACGGTGGCCAGGAGAATTTCAATTCTTATGTGGAAGGCAATGCATGACTATCTTTCAGTTGATGATCCAATTACGTCCAGCTGGGATTACTCTAGCCTCCAAGTGTAATTGCTTTAAAATACAGGTGGGGATGCCCATTATGGAAGGTCGATCATGGAAAGAAAAACTGGAATGGTGGTATAGGCGGGCTAAGCAATCAAACCAGGTGGGACAACTTATAATTGGAATCTTGCCGTCTATTATAACTTGGAGGCTTTGGTGGCGTCGATGTAAGGAGCGAATGGAGGGCACTTATGAATCTGTGCAGGCTGTTTGGGCTTCCATTAAATAGTACTGGCTGGTTGTCGTGGCAGAAAAGATAAAAGGTAATGCAAATTTAAGTCAAAATGATGATCAGGAAATTCTGAAGAGTTTGTTCCTACCTATATATATTAAACCGAGAAATTAGAAAGCACCTATGCAGGCTGTAAAATGGACCCCTCCTTCAAATGGTTGGTAAAAACTCAATGTCAACGGCAGCTCTTTGGGTAACCCAGGTTTGTCTGGGGCGAGCGATGCTATACGTGATTTAAGGGGTGAGTTGATTGCTGGTTTTGCAATTTTCACGGACACTAGTATGAACAATTTTGCTGAGTTCATGGGACTACTTCAAGGTTTTCGGATAGCTCAGTTTCTTGGGTTGCAGCAGGTGGAAATTGAGATGGATTCCATGTTAGTATTTGATTGGATAAGGAAGAGAAGGTGTGGCTTGTGGTACTTGGAGGATTATTGGGAGGAACTGTTTCAACTGTTAGAAGGGATCTGTTATCTCTCAAACATATTTACCAGGAATGTAATTTTCTAGCTGACGATTTTGCGCGGTTGGGGGCTGCTGGTGTATGCTAGACTTGGAATGCTAGTGTTGAACTTCCTGATCGTGTTCTTCGGGCCATTTATCGTCTGGATAAGGGAGGGTGCTCTTTCATCAGAGTTTAGAGTTTTTATATCTAGTTTAAAGCTGTTTGTAAATGCTTTTCTGATATTAGGGTTGCTTTGATCGGAAGGGTCATGTTCTTTATTTATTTCCACGATTTTTCCTCAACCTTGTGAAGATGAATAAATAATAAGGAGGCTTGACCCCCATTGTTTTTTTTTTTTTAATGTTTAATAGATCTATTTTGTTGGAAAATGTAGCCTATGATAATAAATCTAGTTCACTGATTGTAAAACTTTTACGTGGTGGTTTGAAAAATTGGGGCTAATATATCCATCCATTCAACTTGACAAGCACACATACACCAACCCAAGTTGTATAAAAAGTTATTTTTGTTTTTGTCACCTTCGGGTGCATATATCATCATATACTAGTACTTGTAGTTGGATCGTATATATGGGACATAAATACTAATTTATTGTATCAATGTACACATTTTTCTTGATTAATTGTACTGATGATCAGTTAAAAAAATTAAACATCTCCGTTGATATTCTATATGCTTAGCAAAAATTGAGAAAACCTTCGGTGCAGTCGGTTTGCACTCCCCCTAAATGCAGCCCCCCAATCACTTTGCACCACGTAGACCTCTCACTTTTACGTGACGGTTTGAAAAATTGGGGCTAAAAAGAGAACAACTACTCTGAAGATTCATCGGATACTTCGGATTTTTTTGTTTTTCTCGAGAAAATAAAGGTTTGAAACATTTTTTCCGACCCGCACTTTCTCAAAAACCAAACGCTTACGAGAGAGGCGACGGAGATATGATGACGGAGACTTGGCAATGGAGATTCGACGACAGAGACACAGAGACTCGAATACGGCGATGGGTCACAATGATGAGGATGTGAGACTCAACACGAGGCCAGGGTTTCTGTGAGCAGAGAGAGTCGTCAAACTCGGGGGGAGAATCAGATGTTAACAAACGACGCCATTTTGATTTTTTTAGACAAGCCGGATATGGGTTGATTAAAGCGGGTTCCAGATTCAATACAAATATTCGGCCCAAATTTATCATGTTTACTAAAAGCGGGTTCCGGCCCGCTTTTATATGATCCGAAAACCGGATTTAAGATCCGGATATCCAGTTACCAGTCCAAGCCGGGTAATACCCGGACCATTTGAACAGGCCTAGACTGTTTGCCAAATCTATGTTTGTTCAAACTTAGATGTTGATTGTTATTTCAAATATAAGGTGAGATATATTTAACATGGATTTTGAAAATAACATATATCCATATATCGTAATATTGCATCACTACTCATCTACCACCAACATTAAACTTAGCCTACAATTAAGGGAAGAGAATAAGAAACTTACGACAATCATTTTACTGAGTACTTGGATTAGCAGAGTGTGATCAAGGTTTGGATGTTTTACAATTCAATGCTAGAGTAGTGAATTTGAAAACATCACAGGGTGGGAGATAAAAACTCTGATCATGTGTTGGATTTGGAACATATGGTTGTCTCTCCCACCCTATGATATGCCCAATTCAGTACTGAAGTTTTGAGAGTTGTTCCAATTTGTGATTGGTGACAGATTGAGTTGCACACACACACACACACACAAAAGGAGAGAGGGAGAGAGAGAGAGAGAGAGAGATTGTGTGGTGGAACAAGAGAGAGCTAATATACACTACAAGGAAAATCACTTTTTCCTGGGAGAGATTTTGTCCCATAAAGGCTGTTTTAGTGCCAAAAATGACTATTTCTGGCATATATATTTCGCAGCTCAATCGCCAAAAAAACCTGGCCCAACATACTATTACTTCCGGCCATATAATGAAGTGTCCAAAATGTTGACTATTTCTGGCACTACCGAATCCTCACAAAAAAAATTATTTCACTAGAAAAAATTGTTAAGAATTGATCAATATTCGTTAATCTGATAAAAGGGCTTGTGGAAAATATGTTGTTCTGGCATTCTGAAGTGCCAGAATTGGTTATTTTCTGCACCATGAATATGTTCAAAAAACTAGTATTTTCTGTAGTGGCGTTGCATTGGAATTATGCTTTTCTTGCTACAATTCAATTACTATATTCCACAGATCATCTATCCAAACAATTAAATACACTTGTTAACTCAGCTTCTAGGATTCATGCACAAAAATAATTCCACCAATCTAATAAGCAATTCCATATTTTTTTTTTTTGATAAGTAAAATATATTAATAATAAGCAGTTCCATATATATATATATATATGGTCAAAAGTCGATTAATTGTACTTTTGCATGTCACCAACAAAGACCTATATTTACTTAATTACATATTTTCTCTTGTCCGGTCCAGAAAATCCATAAATCATCAGCGTATTCATCTAACACTTAGAGTTCAAAGCATACAATTTCATGTACATCATTCTACATAGTTTGCTGGAGCATTGTTGTCTGATCTAGCTGCGCCATCAGCTAATTAATTTGAACCCTTGGGAGCTTAAAATAACATCTAAAATCTGCAAATGCACAACCATGCCATTTCTTTAGATATTAGTGTAAAATGTTAGTGTGCGATCAACGTGATGAGAATATTCCAATTCTGCAATTGACAATTTCAAAATCACATAGGTTAATAGATGGTAATATATGGACTGTCAATGTTAGTAATCTCTTGTACAAACTGTCATGCATATATCTAGAAAATAGTCTACTGACTATAATTAGTTGCATTCTCCAAGTTTACTATTAATTAAACATCCCACGGGATTAAAGTATCAGTGTAATTCAGCAACAGAAAATAATGAAAACAAGTCAGACCTTACAAAAAAGATCAAGAGGTTGTACCAAGTAAATTATCATCAAGATTTAAAATATGGTCTTCTAGGTGTTCACCAATATCGAGGTCGTACCCAACGTATATAAACTTCTGGCATGTCATTTAAGACATATATCTGAATGTTGCGGACTTATAGAGTTGCTAAGATGATAAGGTGCTTAGACCCATAATAGAAGATGTGCAATAAAGATAGAGGGATATACCCAGCCAAGACATTTTAGGAACCCTATGATTCAGTAGGTAAAAATGCTTGAACCGCCATGCACATCATTTCCAAGCAAAGTAAGTATACATGTCAAAGTAAACCATTAAAAGAAGAGAAAAGATTTTCTTCATTGAAAACAGAGGGCCAAGTGATGCAGATCGTGTATTAAGCCAATATTTAAAATGCATGAAAAAAATGGAAACCATAAAAATACAAGAATAAGATATAACTATGTCAAAGAAAATACTGACGACTTAGAAAACAAGCAAGAAACAACATGTGAGCTGTCAAAAAGTTTAAAGAGGAACAACACTTAGAAACCATAATTATGTGTAGTACAAAATAGTTATCTAATAGTGATATGCTGCTAACTGTCAAGCACCCCAGGAGAAATGTGATTAGTCCAGGCACTTGAGATCAATAAATCATGTAAACTGTCACTTTGTACTTTTTCTTTTTGCTAAAATAGAGATATAAAACATATGACTATGTTACATTCAGCTTCATAACTGTCTATTTCAGTTGGTGTGCAGGTTAATTCCTCAGTAATATAATTGGTTTCTAGCCCCAAGAAGCCCAAACATAGGCAAGATGCCAATAGTTTGAAGAATATCAGTAAAAACATTAATAAAAATGGTCTATCAATATACATATCTCCACGTCTTCTCCATGCATGTGAAACACAACCATAAAGGATTTTTCATATTCAGAACATGAGATAAACAGACAAAGTTTACTATAGTGCACTAAGGAAGGTTTACTAGTGCACTAAGGAAGACTTACTAGTGCACTAAGGAAGGCTAAGAGATTGAACACGTTGAACCCACTCCAAGGAGTAAAAGGTGACAGCAGACAATTGAACCAAATACAAGCTTATCATCATCGAAACTTCAAATGGATAAAACATTTGGTACAAAAATTCCCAGCCTTCTCCACTTATCAAATGATAAATATTAACCATCTTAGAACTTGAATCAACAATTTATTGAGATTTTAGAAAAAAAAATTGAAAAATAAAAAAATGTGATAAACCAAAAATAAACATATAACACTAAAATACATATGGAGACAGAAGCAGATAATCAGCACAAACAAACATGTATGCAGTTCACAAGAGAGGAAAAAAAGAGAGAAATAAATAGAAAAAATGGCATAGAACCAACTGAGAACATTATGTTCCGTTCAGGTTCATTAGAAAAACCTTCTACATCATCATGAAGTGGAGAAAGATCTCCATTTTATCTAATTGTAGATTCTCACTGACTTCACAAACATGTGACGATGCTGATGATTGGCAGCATTTGACAAACATAGGAGCATTGTCCGTGTATTCCAACCCAAGACACTACTCCCAAGCACACATTTACTACGAAAGACCCAGTTGTTGTTTACAAAAAATCTAGCAAAATCTAAACCATGCATATTAGTTCCAAGTACCGTAATTCCAAATTAACGGCAGCATAAACCCATACAAGATCATTGAAACGCAAAACAGAGAACTAACCGACACATAAACTAGAAGGGTGAGAGAGAGAGAGAGGAGCAGCAGCAGTTGTGGACGCAATCTGTGGGAGTCCCTCCAACTCCTCGACGCTGACGCTTCTTTGTGCAAAATAATCTCCCCCAAATCCTAATTAAAAAGAGAGAGAGAGAGAGAGAGAGAACCTGCGAGAGGCCAGCGACATTGGAAGCTCCATCCAGTTATCTGGGATTGAATGTGGTGGATGCAAGCCGTGGGAGTCCCTGCAACTCCTCGACGCCGACGCACTCCTCTACAAAATAATCTCCCCCAAACCCTAATTTACCCACCACACAAGCATCAGTTACGGGATGATTGAGTGAAATCAGAGAAAATATCAGAGTTTTGAAAAAGTCTTTAACTAGATTTGGTCATAAGAGAACAGAGACTTCGTGAAAAATCTACAGAAAGGGAGAGAAAATTTGGGCTTGTTCGGAGAGAGAGCGGGAGACAGAGATACAGAGACAGAGAGAGACAAACCAGAAAGAGAGGATCTCTGCCCGGGAAGGGGAGGCAGCACGGCGACCGCAAGAGAGCGAGAGAGCGAGAGCGAGAGTGAGAGTGAGAGTGAGAGAGAAATAATGGATTATTGGGGGAGATGAGAATCGGGGGAGGGGAGGGGAGGCAATAATTTTTAAAATACTATTTCGGCATTTTACTATCGTCGCAAATAGCCAAAAAAGCAGCCGCAAAAAGGCTTTATTTTGGCACTTCTCAGCGCTGCAGGAACAAAGAACACAGTGGACTTAAAAATCACTATTTGCTGCCATATCTCTCTCGCGGGAAAAAAGTATGGCAGCAAAAACTTCTTTTTGTTGTAGTGATAGCCAAATAATTTTTTTTTAAAATGACACTTATAAATAGCGTATTACTTCTTTTCCAATTCCAAAAATTAGAACTTAATTAGGACAATTTATGTTGTGTTAATCCATGTAAAGTAACAGTATTAATTACAAAATCTGGATATATTTTATATTAATGATTTCCTATTGAAGAGTTGCATAAAAGTTGCAAAATATATAGTACTTGTCCGTTAATTTATTTACCAATCTAATCCTCCTTAGAGATACAGTGAACAAAACACACCCTATCGTTTATAATAAAATAGTTGTTATCCATACTACAACAAACTTTAATCTTTTGGGATGAAACTTTTTTTAGTTAATTGAAATTCGTCAGATAAAGTCACTTTTAGGGACGAAATTGAGGTTTCATCCCAAAAAGTGCTAGCAATTCAATATGCATTCGAACAGTAATTTTTTTGTTAAAAAATATTGAGCTGGTGCGAACATAGATCGCCCCCAAATAGGTTTACCATTCGGAATGGCTTCTCTAGCATTAGAATAGCATATATATTTTTCTATATGAATGTATAATAGTAGTCGAATATCGGACGTGTTGCCGAGAGAATTGCATACTTCTTAGACTTGAAATAATGAACTCCATTCAAACAAAACTCTGATTGTTTGAATGACAATATAGGAGATTTTGTACAAAAGACAGTAGCATTTGAATGGCTCATCTAGCTATATTAAAACAGACATATTTTTCTATTCGAATGTATAATAGTTATAGTCTGAATGCAGGACACGCTGCTGGGAGAACAGTACATACCTGTTGGACTCGAAATAATGAACTCTCATTGTTCAAACGACAATCAGATTATTTGAATGATAATATATGAAATTTTGAAGAAAAAAAAAGTGGTAGTTTAAATAGGGAAACAATGTCGCGCGTTCAAACTAATTCTTGAAGTAATATATGGTTTTCAAAACATATTTTATTCTTGAATCTTTTAAAAATACATAATTGTGATAGTTAAAAAATTATATTTTAAATATTGTGCATTTTAGGTAATTTATAGTATTTAAAACGATGAAAATGTTACTCATACAAGATAATTATTAAACAAAAGAGTTTATCTATTTTTTGGATAGTGTTTTTGATTAATTTGACTTGACTAGTTTGATAAAACGTCATTGAGAAAATTAGAAAATCTGTCAACGTTGCCAACAACCTTTATTTATTATTTTTTTTTTTTGAATGGAAAAATATTCCATGATTCATAACTTTAACTCAGAATTTACAATATCAAGAATGCAATCAGGGCATTCTTCAATGTCGTACATATCATATGAAATACAAAGAGCGAATTTAGCAAGTATATGAGTCACTTGATTTGCCTCTCACATGTGAAGCCATATGCAGTGACTTGTTAGAAATTCTTTAACATCTTGGATAATAAGACCACCCAGACTCAGGTTTTGGTTTGGCAGCAACAGTTGATCTATGATCAGTTTTGAATCCCCTTCAAGGTGTAATTGTTGGAGTTGTAATTCATTGCAATAACTTACTGCCATGAGTAAACCAAGTGCTTCTCCATCGAATACATCGTCTGGCATTGGTCGATTTGCACGCAGCGTCCCTAGAATCTAGCCCTTGGAGTTTCGGATGACACTATTCCCATTAATCCCATGTTCTGATTTGTCGCTATGTCCCAGTTCACTTCGACAAAACCCTCAAAAGGTGGCTGTCAAGCTATGTTTCTGTCGGGAGTTTTGTCCAAAGGTATCAGCCTGCAATTAGCCTCTTTGTAACCTTTTGCATCTTCTTTGGCTTTCTGAAAGACCACACCAGGGAAGGTGAAGATCTTCTCATGGAAGAAAACATTTCTTCTAGCCCAAATGCTTCTCAGGATTACTGCCTTATTTTGAAGCTCTTCCTAATTCAGTTTTTGAGCTAATTCAATCCAGATATTCATGAAATTATCATTAGAAATAGCCATTTTCTGGATCTTTAGATACCCATAATTCCTTATCTCTTTAGAGGCATTACATCCCCACAAAGAATGACCCAATGTTTCAGGTTCCAGGGAACATATAGGGCAAGTACAATCCTCCACCACTCTCCTTTTTTTCAGGTTTAATAGTGTAGGAACTGCCTCACAACATGCTCTCCAAATAAAAGATTTTACAAATGGGGCAACTTTCATCTTCCAAATGCATTTTCAGATATGTGTTTCAGCCCTCTTCCTAGACAGTTCTCCTTCCTCCTCAGCCTCCATTTGTTTTTGATAATGGTACCCACTCCTAACTGAGTAGATACCATTAGGAGTAAATTGCCAGGTTAGTTTATCACTTCTACCTCCATAACTAATAGGAATCTTCATTATAGCCTGGATCTCAGAAATGGAAAATATCTCTACCATTAAATCTTGTCTCCAACTCTCAAATCTGGATCAATAATGTCTTCCACTTTTTCACACCAACACTCGGCAAATTTTGGAGAAGCAATCTGGTGGTTTGGGAGGGAGGGTATCCACCTGTCATTCCAAAGGTTGATGTGCCTTCCATTCCCCACCCTCCAAAGTAGTCCCCTTCTTAGGACTTCTAGTCCCCTATAAATGCTCCTCCATGCAAAGGAGGGGCTAGATCCAATTTTAGCATTTAACAAATCGTTGGTGGGGAAATATTTCTGTTTTATGACTTTTGAAACTAGGGAAGAAGGTTCTTGGAGGATTCTCCACTCTTATTTGGCTAGAATAGCTAGGTTAAAAACCCTAAAATCCCTGAAGCCGAGCCCAACCTCATTTTTGCTTGAACTGATTTGATCCCAAGGAACCTGTTGAATTTTCAACTGATCTTTGTTAAAACCCCATCAAAACTTCCTTAAAAGTTGATTGAGCTTATGGGTTATTGATTGGGGGAGGAGGAACATGCTCATAGAATAAGTTGTGATAGCTTGTAGGACTGCCTTGAGTAGTGTTTCTTTCCCAGCAATGGATAATTATTTGGTGCTCCAGTTAGCAATTTTTGCCCAAGTTTTATCAATAATAGAGTGAAAGGCAGCCACATTTCTCCTCCCTAACATAGCTAGAAGTCCTAGGTATTTCTCCATGGTGTCAGTGGATTTAATCCCAGCTATTTGAAGGAGCTGTGACTGAGTTTGGGGCTTGGTATTTCGACTTAACAGAACAGAGGACTTGTTTTTATCCAACACCCGCCCCGAAGCATATTCATAAATGTTTAGGATCTCTAGGATTTTCTTTAATTCAAGAGTTGAAGCTTGGCAAAAAAGAAGATTATTATTTGCAAAAAATAGATGATTTATCCTGGTAGGACCCCAGCCAATAGGGGCACTTGATATCTCACCTCTAGTTTCAGCTGTATTCAACATCACAGTCAGAACCTCAGCGCATAATGTAAGGAGATAGGGGGTCCTCCCGTCTGAGTCCCCTAGAAGGTCTAAAAAAATTTTGTGGATCCCCATTGATCAAAATAGAATAGGATACTGAATTTAGGCATTTTTGGATTAACTCTACCCAAGAGGTTGGAAAACCCAGTTTTAACATCACCTCTTCCACAAAATGCCACTCCACCTTATCATATGCCTTACTCATGTCCATTTTGAGAGTCATGACCCCTTCTGACCCTTCATTCTAGAAGACATGGAATGTAGTACCTCATAAGCTACAAGGGTATTATCTGAAATTAATCTACCCGAGACGAAAGCACTTTGATTTTTCAAGATGGGAGAAGGTAGGATACCTTTCAACCTATTGGCTAAAGTTTTAGATACCATCTTGTACAGGATGTTACAAAGGCTAATAGGTCTGGAATCCTCCACTTTCATAGGATTCTTAATCTTCGGTATAAGGTAAATAAAAGTATCATTAATGTCCTTGACCGGACCTTTCCCATTTACAGCACTCAAAACAAACTTTGTAACTTCCCAATGAAGTCCCAATTTTTCTGATAAAAGAAATTAGGGAACCCATCAGGACCTGGGGCCCCCAAAGGGTTCATTTGAAATATAGCCTGTTTGACATCTTCTTTATCAAAAGGTTTGTTAAGAAAATCCAGCATACTAGGGGAGATTTTGGGCATAACATCAAGCAGGCAAGACTGCATCTGAGAAGGATAAGAGGAGGTAAAAAGAAATGAGAAGAAACCTGTGAAGGTGGCGCTAATGAGCTCCTGAGTCTTCACAAGTTGTCCCCTAGAATCGGTGATGACATGGATTGAATTTATCCTTTTCCTCTGTGAAGCTTGTTTGTGGAAGAAACTCATGTTTTTGTCTCCCTCCTTTAGCCAATGTTGTTTGGTCCTTTGGTGCCATCTCATGTCCTGTCCTACTAGTGAGGACTCCATTTTTTGTATTAGGTCTCTTAGCTGGTTCATATGATATCCATCCCCCTTATCTTGCAACTTCCTAATCGACTCTATGTCCTATTTTAAAGAGCCATTGTCCTGCTGCTTAGCTCACTTGGACCATGAAAGAAGACCCATTTGACAATACTCAAGCTTGGTTCTCAAAGTGCTAGCAAGACTGGACCTAAAGACCTCTCGGGACCATGTTGTTTTAACCACTTCCTCATACCCATCATTCAATTGCCAAGCTGCTTCATACCGAAAAGGGACCTGTCTTGTTCTTTTCCCCGAGCTTGTGTCTCTAGTGCTGATATTCAGGGGGCAGTGGTCTAACTTCACTGCTGCCAGGATCTCACACTCACCCAATTTGAATATCTCGCACCATTCCTTATTGACCAAAGCTCTATCAATCTTCTCTTTAGTGAAGGCTTGACCACTTCTCCCATTTGACCAAGTCAAATGAGCACCACTATATTTCATGTATTGCAGTCCACAGGATTCCAAAGCCATTCTAAAATTCTCTATCTGTTTGTATGGCCTATATGCCCCTCCCTGTTTCTCTTTCTGGTGTAGGACCTCATTAAAATCTCCTGCACATAACCAAGGCAAGGGGGTACTTGGTTTCAGCTTCATTAGAAGATCCCAGCTACCTTTTCTTTTTGCCGTGTCTGGATGCCTGTAGAAACCAGTAAAAAGCCAAGGTTTACCATTATCTTTACTAACGATTGTACTCACATGCCATCTAGAATAGCTAATGACTCTAACCTTCCACAACAAAGCAATACCGCCGCTTGAACCCAAACTATTAACCGAGAAAAATTGATCATATTGCAGAATTCTTCTCACCTTTTCCATCTTATTCTGATTGTACTTGGTCTCCACAAGAAAAACCAAATGGGATTGTTTCTCCTTAGTTAGTTTACTAAGGATCCGAATTGTCCGAGGGGACCCAATCCCTTGGCAATTCCAAGTAAGGATGGCCATTAGAGGTGGCAGTGCTGAACACCAGCCCCTGCCACTTCTTTTGTATCCAACTATTTGCTATCATTAGCCTTTGATTTCTTAAGCACGGAAAGAGAGTCATTTACCTCAGGATATGCACTCTGTTTGTTTCCAATTACCTTCGGGAGGTTGGAGATGTCTTCAAGGATGTTTTTCCCTGAAGCTTTAACTTTGGCTTTCCCCTTCTACCTACCCCCATTAAGGCCATCTTTTCTTTGTTTGGATTTTTACTGGTGATTTCTGTGTTCACGTGGGTGATGGCAAACTCATTACTATCCTTCTTTTCATAATCCTTGTGTTCCTGTTTGATTTCCTTTTTGAGGAGTATGTTGGCCTCGACACCCCCACTGGGATCCACTTCCATGTTGGATCCTTGTACTACTTCTCCCAGTGGAGCCACTGAGGTGGCACGATGGTTGCCTTCAAAATCAGGTGGGCTCAGTGATATGTCCTTGGCACCTCTGTCTTCTATGCTTTCTGTACTGACCAGCTTTACCAGGGATTCCTCCTTCGTCTTAGGTGTTGTTGCTGACGAGTTTGGTGAGGTATTTGTTTCTTTGGGAACCCCTTTATTCTTTGAGCTGTCCTATTTCATGTTGGCTCTATCACTTCCCTCAATTCTGCCCCCATATTTCTGTAGATCAAAAATAGACGTAGTCATTGGTTGTGCCCTTAGCTAGGGCCCAAAAGGTAGGGGTTTCTTTTCAGCATCTTGTGGTTCAAAAGCAGAACGTGAGCAGGTCTTACCCTTGTGTAAAATGTCACAGTGGAAATAGAAATTCTGGAGTCTTTCATACTTGAAAGATATCCAGTATTTCTGGTTGTTAAATTCAGGCCAATTCCCCCTGAGTAGAGACTTACGTAAATCCACTGCCATCATAATCCTTAGACATCTCCCCCAAGCCGATCCGTCGGACTCGGCATCTATCCTCAACACATGCCCAAAGGAGTTCCCAAACCTCTCCCCTATATCCTCATTCATAGCAGCTAGAGGAAGTTATGGCATTGCAGCCAAAAGGGTTCAAACCTAAACTGAGTTACCAATATAGAAAGGGTTTCGTCTATCTCCTGGATTGCTACCAAGCTCCTATAAAAGAACCAAGGCCTCCCCCCCAAGACCCTTTCCTTATCCTCAATATTTTGAAATTCTATGAGAAAACAATGATCATTTAAATCTTGAAAATGGACCCAACCCGTGAGACGCCATACCTGGGACACACCAAAAGATATAAGGCTTTTTGCGGCGACAGAGAGTCACCGCTAAAAGTCTCTCTAGTCACCGCTAAAAGTCTTAAAATCGCGGAAAAAAGATAAGTTCAGCGTCTTTTGTCGCGCCAGAGGCGCGCCTCTATAATCGAGCGGCTACAGGTTTCTTGCTGCATTCCAAGCCAAGCGCTGATGTTCTAAGACTTTTTGACGTGAATTTTGGTCGCTGCAAAAAGGCAAAAACTCGTAGCAAATAAGATGTTAACCCTGGTTAGTCTTTTCGGGATAAGACTATTTACGGCGAATTTTTCTACTTTTGCAGCGAGTTAAACTCGCCGCAAATAACATTTTACAAAAAAATATATATATATTAGTGAACCACTTTCACCTGCTTCACTAATATTTTTTTAAAACACATGATCATAAACTCTCAGCAGCCATGACATATATAGGCAAAGATCAAATTAATATCATATACATATATATAATAATTAGTAACATTATAAACCTGATACATAACCCATGTTGGCAATCTCCCTAGAAATGATATAACCAACTACTTGTGATAATTAATGTAACGTATAAGTTAACAACTAAAGGGGATATATCAACACATTCCAGATTTATAACTAGTATACAAGAATTTATACACATGCTTGTCATAATAATAATACAGACTTGTCATAATATACACATGCTAACATTATTTCCTTGAGTACCATGCATTTGCAAACATCCCAAATATATTACCAAGTAAAACAAAGTAGCAAGTACCACATATTACTCCAGTTACATCTCAAACATCTAACATCTAACATCTAACAATGCAGCCCATGAAGAAATCATGGAGCTGTAACAAGGACCCAGGCTTATCATAAACTCTCAACAGTCAAGACATATATAGGAAAAGATCAAATTAATATGAGTATATAGCCAAGACATATATACTCAAACTACAATAAATAAATAGCATTTCCCCTTATTTCTTTAAAGATAAATGGACTTCTATTTAAGTAATCAGTTTATGCATCCCACCAAACTTTAGAAGTTGGAAAGAAGCTCAAAACACATACTTTGGTAGACATGGATGAGATCAAATAGAGTATATCTGGGCACTCTTTATAGTGCTTATTAAGAGAAAAACAACAAGTTTCAGCTGAGCTACAAATGCTATAATTTGAATTAAATACAATAAGACACCAAGAAAGAGCTAATAAAACTGAAACCTAATTAGTTGAAGATGGCTGGCTAGAGCATGTAGAACATGGTAATCAGGTGAAGTTTACATTGAAATAGAGTGAAAGGTAATCAGTTTATTGAGAAAAATCTACAACCAAGTTAATTGAAAAACGAAACATACAAACAAAACAAGCTAATTGAGAATTTATAAATTCTCTTCACAAACATAACAAACCTTACTCAAGTGACTTACAACCATTGTAAACATAGCAGAACATAAAAATGCTTATTTTATTTTCTATTTAAAAATTAAGCAAGTGTAGCAATAAAAAGCCCATCAACTATTATTACCCTATTAACTTATTTGTAAGTTGTCAAGACAAAATTGATCCATTCACGATCTACTTCAGGATAATTAGCTCTACAGTTTTTTATTTTGTCCTTTATGTTTAAAGAAAGTAAATAGAAAAATGAGACTCTCCAAGGAAGTGTTGTGACCACGTATATATTTCAAATATCCTCTAAGCTAAAATATACCTGTGATTTTCATTGACTGCTTATCTTCTCTTACTGCTCTCTCACTTTTATCTCATACCTGTAGCAAGATATTCATATAAGCCAAACAACAAAAATACATTGGTATAATAAACATTTATTACCTATCAAAAAAATAATAATAGACATTTATTAATCACAACTCGCAACAGACTAAAAAAAAATCCTCATGTGCATGCATAGGGCAATGAAAAGGTTTGTTTTAGCTGACCCATGTCTCTTGCGGCGAGTTTAATTCGCCGCAAATAACATTTTACAAATATATATATATATATATATATATACTAATGAACCAGTTTCACCTGTCTCACTAGTATTTTGTTAAAATATATTATCATAAATAAAAAGAATCTTAGAATATCCACATGATCCCTTAATTCAGTTTTTTATTTTTCACCAAAGTTGAAGCACATAATTCTTTGTAAAGCTAGAAAATTTCACCTAGTCTAATACATCCGGTTTGGTACTAGCACAATAGCACTAGCACAAGACACAAACTTTATCTCAGGCCTCAAGTGTGAGTATGACTCAATTCTCCTCTTTATGTCATCCTGCACAAAAAGAAAATCTAATGTCACAAGTACACTCAAATATTCAAAAGTTGAACTAAGATTATAAGCATGATTAGACCTTTCAACATTGTCCAATTCAGAGCTAGATTACATGTTTAAGACTTGGAGCACAAAATTAAATCTAATCACAACAATCTAAAGGACATTAGGCAAGTCAACTTTATCTACAAGCACGGTTGCTTATATCATTTTTCCCTAAACTTCTTATAAATTTCATCAGAAATGCATTAAAAAAAAACAGCATGCTACAATCAATGGGTAATAGATGCACGTGTTTAAGAAGGATGAGAAAAAGTGAAATAAGAGGCAGCAAAAGAACTACCTGCAACCCAAGTCCAAGTTCAATGTTCCTGGCTTCAGTGATATCTAGAATTCGATCTTTCCTTACTAAGGGGTATCCCAATGCTTGCATAACTTGGGGTCTGCTCTCATAATCCCATATAATGTGTCATGTATTTATTAAGAAACATAAATTATATGTGCAATTAGAAAGAGAAGCATACATTAAGCTAGATATGTTAGACCAAAAAATAGAAACAAGATGAAACTAAAATAGAATGACCCTAAAGCGACCTGGGAGATATGCAGCTATACAAGAATGGAGGAACCTAAAATAGAATGCCACTATTTATATAACTAGTCATGTGAACAGGGCAAACATTTGTCTTAACATTGGGGTAAGTATGCAGATTTTGGGTCCTAAATGGAGTCTACCCAAAATCTGATGGTCCTAATGGGTTTACACGTTGAAGCATATAAGAACATATGGATCATCAGCATAGAGAAAAAGGTGAGATGAAACAAACACATAACCAATGCTAACTTGTGAGAAATTTAAACAGAAAAAATTACAATGATGAATCTTACCGAGATGGAAAAACTATGAACATCCAAACAATAGTCCATACTAAACTTATTATCTTCACCGATGTGGGTTCACATTTTTCGTGAAACAATTGAAAATATTCTAAATATTAGGTGAAAACAAAAGGACATACAATACAACGATTACATTTAGTTTCTAATTCTTTCCGCACCCTGTTTCAGCCCAGAATATAACCATATAAAGTTGAGCTCTTTTATTCATAATCTGATGCCAATAAAACAAATAGATTCAAAGAAATGAACTCTGATCACCAACGCTGAGAGAGAGAATCAAAAAGATAAAGTCTCACCTGTTTAAAATGAAATTACAGAATAAAATGAAAGAAGGCCGCCAAGCGAACACGGTTCATCGTGTAGTTCACAAAAGAAGTCCACAACATCTTGATTTTCCTCCTTCAATCCCAATTTTACAAGAAAAAGAACACAACTTCCACTGCAAAAGATCACAGAAAAACATTTGAAAGGCAAAATTTCAACTAAAACGAGACAGAAAACAAGATCTCTTTGTTTAAATTGCAGAAAAAATTAAAGAAAATAAAATTTTCATTGAAATAATATCAGGATACAGATTCTGCATTGATCTAAGCCTGAGAAAAGAAAAGCCCCCAAAATCCAACCTCTAGAATCAAAGTCCATTCCATGTTGCTCGGCCACTAAGCAGGTTATTAAGTGAAATTCACATGAAATGTAAACGGAATGAGATCCAACCAATCCAAAATAGAAAAGACTGCTCAAACATAGATCACAATCAAATAAGAAAACCATCGACCTCTTTAGATACAAGCATATATATCAATCTCGAACCACTTGTCAAAAAAAAAACCTCCAATGAAAAAACACTATCAACTTTGAGAGGAAATGTTTCGCATAAACAGAGAAAATAGAGTGCCAAACCTAAGGTTTCTCCGAAGATCTGTCCCTAATTTGCGTTGAAAGTTGCAACAGAAGAGAGACTTCCCCAGAGAGAGAGAGAGAGAGAGAGAGAGAGGAATCAGAGAGAAATAGCCCGTTTGGATTTAAAGATGAGATGAGATTAGTTATGAATAGTAATAAAATGAGTGGTTGAGATGAATTGAAATTTGAAATGAATGGTTGAAATGAGTTGAAAGTATGAAGTGAGATTAGATGAGTTAAACCCAATTTATAAAACAAATCGTAATTGCGGGGTGGGGGGTGGGGGGGTGGGGGGAGGGGTTGGGGGTGTTAGGCGTGTGTTTAAATTTTTAATGGCGCACATTGCACCGTAATAAATAGAGAGAAAATAAATTATCATGTGAATGACCAAGAGAACTCTTAAAATGTGTGATTTTAAGTTTAGATATCATCTTAAAAAAAAAAAGTTAAAGTATCACGTAAACAAGAGTTAATAAACCACCATACCAGATAATAAACTAAGAACTATTCCACCACCAACTAATAATTTTTCTTGAATGCAATTTGCACTAATATTTCCTAATGGTTTGACAAAGTTTCAATCAAGTCTTCGATCATAAAAAACTTGACACAGCAAGAAGCTCAAATATGTTTTTTAATGTATATATTATATATCATGACTACCATCCCAGGTTTTCTAACAGTAAAGTTATCACATAATTGTATTTATGGCAATGAGAGTAATGACATTACTATGTTCTTGAGAGAGTTACCCTAGTGCGCGGCAGGAAATGAATGCAAAAGGTGCTTAAATTCGTTACATAATGTTAAAAGCAGCCCCATGATTAATAACAATTATGAGTTATGAATTATTACATATGCATGGTTGCTAGCCCATGTATTTAATTAACGGGAAGGTAAAAAAATTAATCCCCTGTAGACGAAATAGTATCCTCTCCTTGAAATTATGTGGAAATGTAAAATCTGAACTGCTCTCACACATAAAAACTCCATCCCACAGCCTAACAATCTTATTTTAAATAAACTAACTTTATTGAAATGCTTTGTGCTAGAAACCATGAGAACATAATAGAATTCAAATGATGCACTTGTGTAGATTTACCATTACTAATTGCACAACAAATATTGATGAGTGCCAATGGTACCTTATAATCTAACATAAAAAATTATTTAAGGCCGAAACTTGTGAACAATAATTATAGAATTGAACATGACTTGTGAACAATTAATTATCCATTTGATTAAAAAAACAAAAGGAACAGGTAGAAGTAATCAAACTTCAGATCCAAAACTAAACAAAATTTAATCGATAATAGAAAACGTATCATCAGAGCCTCAATTCTAAAGGCAAGAAAAAATGCATGTTCAATTAAATGTATATAAATAAGTGCTCACCAAATTGGGGATTTTGACCAATTTTTTGTTCAAACCTTGTGAAATCGCACTGCAAGGAAGAAACCCCCAAATCCTACATATATAAGTGATGCCTTGAGGGTTATAGCTTGATACAAAATTTATAATGAACAAAGATTGTAACCGTTGCCAGATTTAGGTTTTTATTCAAGATGTTTGTGGTTAAAAAAGACCTTGTAACAAGGAACAGCGACGGTGCGGTCTTGGTTGACAATCTGCACCTACGAAGGGGGCGTAGTCATAGAGAGAGAAAGGGTTTGGGAGAAGTCGCCCCCGGGGGGGGGGGGGTTATCGCATTGACAGAAATAGATTAGGAATTAGGGGAAAATGGGAAAATCGTGCTGGGTTGAAGTTTTAAAAGACTATTTGTGATGCTAAGTAAGCACCGCAAATAGTCCTAAAATTTGTCACGAAAGAGAAACAACCAGTTCCCGCTTGGATTTCGCCCCCCAAATGAAAAGTGACGCTTAAAGTACAGTTTTCCATCGTTTTCAATTACGACAAAAAGAAAAGCGCCGCTATAAGCTATATTTCTTGTAGGACATGGTCGAACGAAAGGCTTCACTACTGGGACCCATTTCCATGAGATTTTTCCCTACCAAGCAAACTTTCATTTTGTGTGAGGCTCCGTCCATGGGTTCTAAATTAAAGCTCGCAATGACGGTTTCATCGGACAAAAGCTTCAATCTTTCCCATCTCTTGGTTAAATCCTCTTCCATTTCCTTACGGACGACTAGAAACTCACCACTGGCGAGACCAAGCTCGGTATCCCAAGATACCAACACTCAGCCCTAATTTCTCGAGAAAGAAAAAGCACTCAAACCCTAATTTTCCGAGAGAGAAATAGGGACCGCCAACTACCTTTAAAATGATGTTTGGCACTGATTCAACAAAAACTAAGAGATTTCCATGTAAATTTATTTTAAACGATATAGATAATAAAATATATTTTATTAAAATTCGTATTAATTTCGGATTAACGAATTCAAAAGTTGTTTTGGAAAATCTTGGATACAATATACTAAAGGGCAAGCAAGAAGATTAGTTAATAATATTTGTTGAATGAAAATGAGAAAAACATGTGTAGAAACACTTTTACACACTAATAATGTTGATAACATGAACTAGGTTTAGAAAATTGCAAAAGATACAAAAGTAACATGTTACCTATTTTACAGTCTTAAGAGTTCTAATAATCACAAGAGAGAACAAATATATATAGGAGAGGACGGCAAGCCTCTCCGGTACTACTTTAATGGCCAAATAAAAAATTTTAGAAATGACACCAAATATTGATATTACTTCTTTTCCAAAAATTAGAAGTTAATTAGGGCAATAAACTTTTGTGTTAATCCAATAAAGTAACTGTATTAATTTACAGTATCTAGCTATATTTTATAATAGTTATATCCGATATATGGAAAAGCCGCGTACAAGTTGTAAAATAATTCTCTTTTTTTACTAACCTAATCCTCTTTAGAGATACATGGCACAAAACACGCCCATTCTTTTAGAATAAAATGGTTGTTAATCTTTTGGGATGGAATTTTTTTTAGACAAATTGAAATTCGTCATAGAAAGTCACTAACTTTAGGGCTGAAATTGATATTTTGTCCTCGAAAATGCTAGCTACCAATCCGATATGCATACAAACAGTATTTTTTTTATTTGAAAATATTGAGCTGGGATGAAGATATATCACCCCCCAAATAAGTTTACCATTCGAATGGGTCATCTAGCATTGAAATGGACATATTTTTCTATTCGAATGCATAAATTAAAGAGGACATGTTCCCGGGAGAATTGCATACTTTTTGGACTGGAAATAATGAACTTCATTTAAACAAAAAACAAAATTATTTAGATTGTTTGAACTTTGAATGATTAATATAGGAAATTTTGTACAAAAGACAGTAATAATTCTATTTTGTACCGAAGACACGGTAGTCTGATATGGACGAACATATTTCGTCTCCAAATAGGTTTACCATTTGAATCATGTCTCGTCTTGCATTGGAACCCGCATATTTTTCTATTCAAACGTATAATGGTTGTCTAAATGGAGACGTTGCTCGGAGAATAGCATACTTGTTGGACTCGAAGTAATTAAAAAACTCCATTCAAACAAAAATCAGATTATTTGAATGATAATATATGAAATTTTGAACAAAACGCAGTAGTTCGTAAAATATGTCGTTCAAACTAATTCTTAAAGTAATGGTTTTCAATACATATTTTATTCTTGAGTTTTTTTAAAAACATAAATGTGATAGCTAGTAAAAAATTATGTTTTAAATATTGTGCATGTTAGTAATTCATAGTAGGTAAACAGATGAAATGTTGCTCATAACAAATAATTATTCAATAAAAGAGTTTATCTATTTTTTGGATAGCGTATTTGATTAATTTGATTTGACTAGTTTAATAAAAGAGAGACGCTGGGGACCGGTCCGGCTGTCCCCAGCGTCTAAAGCAGCCCAACGTTAGTTGGGCTGCTTGATGATGAAAAACACATGAAAATAAAATAAAAAATATAATTAAATAAAAAAATGAAGATTAAAAATATATTAAAAAAATAAAATGAACAAAACATAATAAAAAACATAATAAAAAACACAATAAAAAAATAAAAACATAATAAAAAAATAAAATGAAGATGAATTTAAGAAGGGATTTGGCCATAGAGCAAATGGAGCCGCCGCCGGTGGCGGTGGGCGACACCGCCCACGCCATCGGGACCGGCAGACTCAGGCGACACGGGTTCGAAACGGATTGAAGGCTGCCGGGGGCACACCGGAGCTCGCCGTCGTAAGGGTGAGGTCGCCTGAGTCCGCCGGTCCCAATGGCGTGGGCGGTGTCGCCCACCGCCACCGGCGGCGACGGGGCTGTTTTGGTGGAGGAGGGCAGCCCGTCTGCCCCCCAGGAATTCTCTTAATAAAAAGTTATTGAGAAAATTAGCAAAACTGTCAACTTTGCCAACAACCTTTAAAATTTTGTTTGGCACTGATTCAACAGAACCTAAGAAATTAAGTAAATTTATTTTGAATGATATAGATAATAAAATATATTTGATTATAATTGGTATTATTTTTTGGGGCAATGCTACATGTACACAACCTCGTGTACCTTTTACAGAATCGACGATGTAGAAATAATGTCATGTCACCCAAAATTTTAAAAAAATATATTAAAAATAAATAAAAACATGATAAGAGATAATAAAAAAAATAGTTAAACTATAAGATACGTAAAAATAATATTTATACACAACGTGTATGCAAAAGATATACAAATCGTGTATAAAATACAAATAGTATTTAATTTTTAATTGAGGATTAACGATGATGCAAAATTAATGTGGGTACAATATTTTAAAGGGCAAGCAAGAAGATCACTTAATAATTATTGATTGAAAATAATAAAAACATCTAGAAACACTTTCATACATTATTGACTGTTGAGAATAGATCTGTTAACAAACAATAGATAGGAAGGAACGCAGCAAAAAAGTAACAAGAAAAAATACGACAATTACACAGAACACACAAGACACCAAGATTTGAAATAGTTCGACTTAACACAAACCTACGTCCATTGTTGGGTCGGTCTCAATGAATCCACTATAAAACAAAGATGGAGTATAGGAGATGAACCACAAGATTCTTACAAAAAAATCATTATCCCTCACTTACAAGTTGTAAAGCTCTCTCTCACACACTATTAACTGCCAAATGTTCTCACACACAGAAATAAACAAGAAAATGAGTTCCTCACAAAAATGTGTTCAAATGAACGTCGTTTCACTTATATAAGTGGAATCTTGCTCGAGCAAGACTCGAGCGAGACTCATCTTGCTCAAGCAAAATACTATTCCAAACGGCGCCAACCTTAATCATAGAGCAATAGCTTGAAACGAGCATCAAGCGAGGCTCGAGCCAATGTCTAGGGTTGACTCTCGCTCGAGTTGGATGTCGAGCGAAAGTCGAGCGAAATCTCTGTCTGGAATCTCGCTCGAACTAGATATCAAGCGAGGGTTGAACGAACTCTTTGTTTGATACCTCACTCGAGTTGGATGTTGAGCGAGGGTCGAGCGAACTTATGAGTTGAGTCTCACTCGAGTTTTAGCTCGAGCGAGGGTCAAGCGAGTATACTGAAGAGGCACTTTATTCAAGTCACCTCTCAACAAATCTCCACCTTGACTTGAATTCTCACAAGTTTTACAAAATCCATTTTTTACAAAAAACCAACGAATCCCTCAATTTGAATACAAAAGGGGATCACCAACCCAAACACAACGTCTATCTTTGAAAAACCCAATTTCTACACAAAAGTCTTAAACATCATAGACGACTTGACCAAATCACAAGTTTGGTCCTAATGAAGAATCAGCATCTTCACACAAATGGCAATGCACCACTATAAAGATTGCTTACTTGAACAACAGCTTTTGAATACAAACGAAGACAACCAACAAATATTCTCTGTCAAAGTAAGAACCCCACAAAACCTGCATGACCATATCCCAAAGGTGGCCAAACTATCTCCTCTATCTACCTGTTGTAGACTTACTCTCACTGTGCACCAATGCCAAAATCAAAATTAAAAAACAAAATCATACTTAATCTCAAAAACATAATCTAGAGTATCACATATACTCTATTGTGAAGCTCTCTCTGCAATTCCACATTCTTGCTATAACTCTGTTCTCCTTTCCTATGGAAACAAATGAACACAAGTTGTAAAAGAAGAATGTTCACCCAATAGCAAGTTGTATTGTCCACTTCACCCAAATCTGTAGACAAGTCTAGCAAACCCAAAGCATACTATAGACTCTCACACAATTTTGTTTCATTCCATTCAGCTACCCTATTTCTATGGAGTGGATCCAACTGTATGGTCTGAACAACGTTCTACCTTCTTGTTTGTAGATCACTAGTCTTCTCAAATATTTGAACACATCAAATACATTACAAAACAGATAAACAAAATCAAACTCTCTCTCAAATGGTCATAAACAAATATGAGTGTAATAAAGCACAACATTACACAAGATGTATTACAATAAAAAAACAAACAATTGTAGAAAACCTAATTCTACACTGCTTCACAAGAACACAATGCAAACAAAAAATCAAATTTTACTGTCTTCTGATCATACCAAGTAAAAGATGCCTACTCATAAGTGACCACACATATCTAGCAAACATGTACTACATGCGAGTAATATCTGAATCTGGAATATGTGAGGATGCTCTACCAATTACTGTATTGCCCTGAAGGAAGTATAGACCATCTGTCTTCTTCCCTACCATCACCACCGAACAGTCCTTGTAGACTCGAAAGACTCTACCTTCAACTGAATACTGATAACCAGCGAAATCAAGAGTGCCCAAAAATATGAGATTCTTCTTCAAAAACGGAATATGCCAAATGTTAGACAAAGTTCTAACGGTTTCATCATACATCTCAATCTCGACTGAACCAATCACAACAATATCACAAACCATATCATTTCCAAACAAAACAGAGTCATCATTGACTAGTACATAGGTACTGAACCAATCCATTCTAGAATACATATGGGATGTACAAGCTGAATCCATGATCCACTTGTCACCAAAACAACCGCTAGGGTTGTCGACTGCTAGGATGATATCAGAGTAGTTAGACTGATCTTCAACGCTAACTACATTGAAAGAACTTTCTTCTTCCTCCTTATCTTTCAGTCTAGAACATTCACTCTTGTAATTACCAAACTTATGATAGTAGTAACACTTAATATTCTTCTTGTTAGATTTAGAGCTACCACTAGAATTATTTATATTATTTCCTGAACATCTTTTCTCGGATCTATCACTAGAGGAACCTTTCACAAACAAATTATCGGTTTGATTGACCTTGCCTAATACTCCCAATTTTGTTCTCAATTCCTTAGAATTCAAAACAAATTTCACATCTACCAAGAAGATTGTATCTCTATCATACAACATTGAGTTTACAAAATTATCAAACGAAATAGGCAACGAACATAAAACAATTAATGCTTTATCTTCTTCTTTAAGCTTAATGTCAATGTTCCTCAGATCCATAATAATTTTATTAAATTCATTTAGATGTTCATAAATAGAAGTACCTTCCTTTATTTTAAGAATGTATAACCATTGTTTCAAATACAAATAGTTTGTGAGAGATTTTTTCATATACAAGCTCTCAAGCTTGTTCCAAAGACTAAGAGCGGTCTCCTCTTCAGCAACTTCCCTCAAAATTCCATCTGATAGTGACAATAGAATAATGTTGTGAGCTCTTTCTTCCTTGTTCCTTGACGGTTTAGGAAAATCATCAGTCACCTCTTTTAGAACATTGAACAAATCCTATTGTCGCAACAAAACTTTCATCTTGATGCGCCATAAACTAAAGCTATTCTGTCCATTAGATTTCTCCACTTCAAATCTTATTATGACCATCCATTCAGATCTTCACAGAGTAGATGCTTTGATACTAGTTAGTTGGGAATGGGCCGGTCAACAAACAATAATTATGAAGTAATGCAACAGAAATACAATAAAGAGAAATAAGACAATCATATAGGACATACAAGACACAAAGATTTGAAGTGGTTTAACTTAACACAAGCCTACGTTCACTGTTGGTTTGGTTTCAATGAATCTACTATAAAACAAATATGGAGTACAGGAGATGAATTACAAGATTCTCACAAGAATCACTTTCCCTCACTTTACAAAATGCTTAGCTCTTTCACTCACAAATACAGCCTCTCAAATGCTCTCTCTTGAAATCTAAACCAAAAACAAAAAATGAATTCCTCTTCACAAAATGCATTCAAATGAACGTTGTTCTACTTATATAAGTGAAGAAACACTATTCCAAACGGTGCCAACCCTAATCACTAAACATTAGCTGGAAGCGAGGCTTGAGCCAATGTCTAAGGTTGACTCTCGCTCAAGCTAGATGTCGAGCAAGAGTCGAGCAAAGTCTTTGCCTGGAATCTCGTTCGAGCTAGATGTTGAGCGAGGATCGAGCGAACTCTCTGTCTGATGCCTCGCTCGAGCTGGATGTCAAACGAGAGTCGAGCAAACTTACATGTTGAGTCTCGCTCGAGCGAGCGTACTGAAGAGGCGCTTTATTCAAGCCACCTCTTAACAAATCTCCATTTTGGCTTGAATTCTCACAAGTCTCACAAAATCCATTTTTTACAAAAGTCCAACGAATCCCTCAATTTGAACATAAAAGGGGATCACCAACCCAAACACAACGTCTATGTGATGTTGTATGAATCAGATGTTGGTCATGTAAGCGTTGGTTTCGATATGTGAGTGTGTGTGTAATAAGGCCCAATTCGGAATTGGGTGTTGTATGTCCCCTAGGTTGTCATTAGGCGACAACGGGATCGAACGAAACGGTGATGCTCTAGTGCCAACTCCGTAGCCCCTCTGCTGGTAGGGGTTAGAGGATGCTCGGTCTAGGTACACGCTAGGTGTGGAGCTGGGTACACTCATTACGAAGTCGCATGCACGATCATCACTCATGGTGTGAAGAAGGGAGCCAAAACATGCAAATGGTCCCAATAGGAGATCATGGTTTACGCTTATAATTTATTGATGGTTTGTGTGGTGGGCTAAAAACTGGATTTTTGGCGTGTTTGAGTTACCATGTCTTTTCAGGGAAAATGGAAGTTTTGTTCTTGCATGTTTTTGTGTGGCTATAGACATGTTGGTTGCATAAATATGTTTTTAAACTCTTTATGTTGACTAATTGCTTACTTGCTGAGATGTCATAATCTGATGTGGTGTTTCTTTTCCACCTGCGATTTCATTTCATGGAATCGTAATTTTGTTGCATAGGTAGAATTTGAGCTAATGAAACTGGCTCCGTTGGAGGAGTGATTGGTTGGAGATCGATCTCCTCTATATTCAGCTATGATTCTAGTTTACCTTTAGTTGTATTTCAATGGATGACTGTATAAACCTACTTGGAAGATTTTATTTTGGATTGTAAGGCTTAACTTTTTTGGTACTAAGTCCAACATGTCCTTATATTTTTCATTGTGATATTTTTGGTGTTGCACATATTGTATGTTTGCACACACTTGCACATTATGAATAGGGGTGGGTGACCCGTGTGGTCACTATTCGAGTCTCTCGATTTCCACTCGTGCCTTTGTGGGGGTCGAGGGTGCCGCATATGCTGGGCGGCCCGCTAGCACTACCTTATAGAAGGTGCGTCCAATTTTTTGGGTTTTATTCATCAAGTTTAGTCTCTAGTATATACTTGTGAGTCGGCATACTTCTAGGGATACATTTGAAATTGATGTGCATATTTGTTACATTGACAAATTTGAACCAACATCATGTAAATGTGGTAAAATCGCCTTGAAATAAAGTAGGTTTATAATTAAAAATTTAGTTTTATTATTTATTTATAAAAATAAAGTGTATTTTTTAAATTGTTTTTATAATTTTTTTTAAAATATGATCAAAATTTTTAAAAAATTGTGGAGAAACTATAATTTTAAAGAAAAATTATTGAGAGTGCTCATAGTCTCTTCTTCGTCTAACTTTGTTGCATTCCTGTGACCTGTGACCTGTCCATTGCAGATCACTCTCCCGCGATCTTGTCGCGGCCAGCAGCCGCCCGGTCGCCGCCATATCCAGACGCCCGGTAAGCAGTTCTTTTACTTGTCTTTTTCTCTATTACCTTCTCCATCGAGTTCTTCGCTAACCCTAGTTGCCAACGGTTAAGCCGGAATGGACTAGCGGGAACACCCTTCCGCTGTGGCAGATTCGGTTGGTTTAGGACCCCTTTTGGCCTGGAATCAGGTGTTAATCCGCCCTCCGGATGGATGAGGGGTGGAAATCCGCCCTCGCCTGCTAGGGCGGATGCTCAGCCCTGTCCTGGATGATTTCTTCATCCTTCTGTTGCTTCAAAGCCCTTGGAGTTCTCTCTCTCTCTCTCTCTCTCTCTCTGCATGGCCTTTTGAATAATCTGCCTTTGTTTTGGTTCATATGTAGTGGAGAAATTTTTTGGTAAGTAATATGCGTCGGAGAACTTTAGTAAAATAAGTAGGGTTTGTGCGGATGCTAATGGGTTTTAGGGGAAATAAAAAAAAACAAAAAAAAAAAAACTTAGAACTATATGCTGTAGTTATGTTCGTAATATTCAATTTACTCGTCAGTCCTAAGATTTCCTGTTTGCGTGGATGCTGATGATTTTTATGGTAGAAAAAGTTTCCACAATAGGCTGTAAATATGTTTGTAATCTTCAATTTACCCGTTTAGGACCCTTTTGAAGAAGAATTAGAAAGTTTTAGCTGCAATAAGTCACTCAAAAAATGCTGCAATCTCCAGCAAGGCTAGGCCTTACAAACCCAAACTCACCCTCTCTTCAGAACCCTACGCCTCCCAAACTTCCCCACCAACCACCACACCACCCAACCCAGCACCAAGCCTCCTCCAATCTCCCATCCACTCTTACCATCACCACGACCTCCTCAACCCTCCTCTCTCTCCTCCCACCACTCCCTCGAGCCCAGTCCCTTCTCCTCCAAATGGCCTCCTTAGCCTCCAAACTCTTTGACGTCTCACCTAATCGGTCCATCTGGCTCACTGCCTTTCGAGGGTCTCTCCCTACCTTTCTCTCTTCCCAAACCCAAGCACACGCCACCACCAACCCACTTGATTCCTCTCCTTCCTCAGCCAAAGAGATCCTCTCCCTTTTCACCCTTCTACAAACCCAGCTCTTCGAAGCAGTTGCAGAACTCCAAGAGATTCTTGATCTTCAGGATGCTAAAAGGAAAGTTGCTCGCGAAATCCAGTCCAAGGATTCTGCTCTTCTTGTGTTTGCCCATAAACTCAAAGATGCGGAGCGTGTTCTTGATATTCTTGTTGATGACTACTCTGATTATCGACGACCCAAGAGATCCAAATTGGAGGAGGATGTGGAGGACGATTCTTCTTGCACGACCACTGTTGCATCTCATCTCAAATTGTCTGATATTTTATCGTATGCCCACCGGATAAGCTACACAACCTTTGCTCCACCTGAATTTGGTGCTGGGCAAGCTCCTCTTCGTGGGGCTCTCCCACCTGCCCCACAAGAAGAGCAAATGCGTGCGTCACAGCTGTACAATTTTGCCGATCTCGATGTTGGTTTACCTAAAGCAGTTGAAACCAAGGAGAAAACAATCGAAGCTATTGTTGAGCCTCCCTCTGCACAGCCAGATGTCAAATCACTTGCCAATATGACTGCAATTCAGGGTCTGCTTCCTCCAAATATCACTGTTCCATCAGGTTGGAAACCCGGGATGCCTGTGGAATTGCCCATTAATTTGCCATTGCCCCCGCCTGGGTGGAAGCCCGGAGACCCTGTACCATTGCCTCCATTTGAGTCTCTTCCTGTTCCTAGGGCTGATGAGCAACAATTGCGTCCCCTTGCTCCTCAAAATAAGCCACCTGAACCAATACAGGTTCGGCATGTTGAGCTGGATATTCTGGATCAAGACGATGACAGCAGTGATTATAGTAGTGAGGATGCAAGCTCTGAGGATGATGATTGACATTCAAAAGGCTAATGCTTGAGGTATTCTAGGTAATTTGCTTTTATAATAATTGAGTTATTTATTTATTTTTTTACGTTTGAACTAATCATTATGTTGGAGTTATTCATGTTATTCCTTTTCATTTTAATGAACATGTGGGATGGTTTGTTAAACATAATCTCCATGGGAATTCCATTAATTTCAGCTCATTCCCAAAAGCAAAAAGTATAGGTTTTTGCTTGTCATTCCTTAGATAAATTTAGATTTATTTGATTTCATTTTCATGAATTAACTAATCGGTTCTAAGTTGGTGATGTTTGTGGACTGAAGTTCCTGTCATTTCACCTTCTGTTTATTGGGATAGTATAGTCAATTTGGGGATGATTGTAGTGTGCTTGGTCGCTACTAAGCGCGGCGCATCATTCCATTTCAAGAAGCTCTTGTGAGTTTTCGAAATCCTTTGAACGTGAGTTGCTAAACAGCTACTTCAGTGATGAATTTTCATTAAGTATGTGAATGACTGTGGATTATTAGCTTTCAAGATTTTTATTCAATATAATTAAGCCTTGAGTGGATTTGTTAAAGCAAAACTTCAAAATTTGATATGGGTACACCAATTAATAAGCCCTTGTTTGTATTCAGAAATTATCTCAACTCTTTTCATCTCATCTCATAACTACAACTTTTTCAAATTTACACAAAATATAATAAACAATTCAACTTTTTCAAATTCCAATTCAACTTTTTCAAATCTCAAAACAGTAATAATTATAAAAAATAATATTCTAATAATATTTTATATAACTTTTAACTTTCATCTCATCTCACCATTCAAACAGGACCTAAGACTACAACATAATAGTTGTTAGAATAATGGTTAAGTGATTACATTTCTCATTTCCCTTAAACTGTTGGCCGTAGCTTTGGACAAGTGATAATTTATCGTTGACATTTGTAGTTTGGATTAAATGCTGTTATGGACGATAAAATGTGGGAAAGCAAGAGATTTCTAAAACCATTCAAGTTGTATCCATCAAATTAAAATAAGGATGTTTAAAATAAAAGGGAAAGACTTAAAAAAGTTTTTTGGGGGTTGAGGATAAAATGGCTATTGATAAAACATTAATATAATGGACCTGGCTGGAAACTCAAACCAATTGTGAGGAAAGGCAAGGGTATTTTCTTTTGCAACTGACCAATTGAGGGGGCCCATTCTTTTCCCTTGTCCTTAACTATTAATTAATCTTTTGCCAAATGTAGTAGTGCTGTCATACCTCTTATGCTGTGAAAAATCTCGTAAGTTAAACCTTTAGGGAGGTGGATGCTGGAGAACTATAGCTTTTGACGTGAGTGGAATGAAATTGGATGTATATTAATATATATTTAGTGGAATAAAAAAATAATGAAAATTGATGCTACAATTGTTTGATGCTGAATCTTCCCCCATACTTCATGGTGTATTTGGACAAATGCTTCAAAATCTTTAACATAATTTTCTATGAGGAGCAACTTGAAGGACAAAGTTGTTGGTATGGCTGTAATATGTACTTGACAATAGTTGAAGTTTACTGTTTTAACTTTTAAGACTGTTGAATGCAAGTAATTGATATATTTAATCTAAATGAATCTTTGTAATGCCCCCAAAGAAGGCTTAAGCCACATTTGGGCCTATATTCCAAAGGACTAGTCAATGATACAATTGTTGTCCCATTGAAATCATTGTAAATAGCAAGAGCTTATCATTTTCAAACAATGTGGGATCTCATACACCATCTATGCTTATTAGTCAGTATAGGATATCACAACCTCTCTCCTTAAATTCCCAAAGTTCTTATTGGGCCAATTCATCTAGTTGAGGTAGGCTTCGATATCATTTTGCGATTTGTGCATGTTATCCTCGCCCAGGAGCCATGCTAATCTTCTCTGTAGCGTTCTAATATTATTGGATGTGCCCAAACCTACAGATTGAGGATTGAAATTTGGCTCAATGTGGTATTCCAATACACCACTTATCCTTATTACCAAGTATGGGTATCACTATTTTAGTTCTTAAATTTTTTTGACATTTATATATATATATATATAAATCACTTTTGATATAGATCAAGTTTCTGTCAAGCAGACACTCATATCAAAGCTTTGACATATGTTGTGGCTTGATTGTAGGTGCAAAACTCTGGTTGCACAGAGGTCCTGCAGTATGATGATTATGCAGTATCTGTTTCGCTAACTTCATGTGGCCTGATTGATGCCTTCCCAAAAGATCTTCAAATATTTCATATATGACGTGTATAGATGCTAGAGATTAAGCTGGAGTATTATTGCATGTTACAAGGGAAGTTTGTGTTTCTTTATTTCTTTCTTGATGAAGTGGAACCTCACCAAGGTAGGGCTCTTTAGACACCCTCCTCTCTCCAGCTGTGTGTGGAGTAAACCCTGGATGCAAGATCCCCTACGCCATATATGTGTATCATATAGAACTTCCTGATACGTAATCAAATCTAGGGTGTGGGAGTTTACGACTCATCCCAAATCTGTCGATTAACCTCTAGGCTGCACTCCAACTGGATGCTTGACGCTATTATAACAGTACCGAAGATTAGTAGTTTTGTAATTTTATGGGTTTATTTTGGTTAGTTGACACACCGGGGTTGATGCTTATACACTCTTTATAGACACGTGCCTACTCTTGAATTAATTAGAGTTGTTTTGTCTGCAATCTGTCTATAATTTTCACTGCTGTACTACAGAGGATCCAGAAAGCTTCCCTGAGACACAACCTGAGAGAGTTCGTTGCACGTATTTGAATTGTGCTTGATCTTGGTATGTACATCTGTTGCCCATATATACTGTATTCTGGACTTGTACTGCAGTTTTGGAAACAAAACTTTCTCAAACACTCTTAAACATTTTTTATTATTATTTACTACTTTATTATTATTTTTCATCTACTTTTTTTACTATTCATTATTTTTTTATTACTATTTAATATTTTATTATTACTTTTTAGATACTCTTTATTACTATTTACAAGCACTCTCAAACATTCTTGACATCCAAACGTAGGAGGCTAAGGCAAGTTTGGTAACAAAAATACTTTAAATACTCTTGAGCACTTTTACTTTTATTTATTATTTTATTATTATTATTTACTTATTTTTATTACTATTTATTATTTTTTTATTATTATTTAATATTTTATTATTATTTCTTATCTATTATTATTATTATTTATAAACACTTTCAACATCTAAGCATACACCAAGAGCACAGACTTCGGTGTTGCTGTCTGTTTTGCCAGGACTGAGAGTAGATTGGGTCAATATTACCCTTTATGCTATTCCGTCTCCCGTTTTGTTATAGACACCATACTAAAGGCATGCTTATAAGCTATCGATCAAGTTTGTTTTTTGTAAATACGCGTAGCTTAAGCGAAGTGTTTCAGTCTTGGTGCCTTTATATAAACTTCTCCGAGGATTTTAGTTACTTGAATTCTGTTTAGAGGATATCTTGTGCATGAAATTCTTAAGAAGGTCATATCATGTGCTAGGGAAGTCTTCATTTTTGGGATTTTGAGTGACGTTACAAAGTTGTTGCTGACCTGTATCATACACATCACAAATCTGTTTAGGAACTCAGTTCTGAGAAGGAAATTTATTAAAGTTTTGGACCAACTGTAGTTAAGGCTGAGTACCAACCAAGTCGGAGTCGGTATCTTGCGAATATAACTCTTGACTCTAATTTTGTCAAGGGTTCGAATCTGAACTTTGACTTTGACTTGAACATACAAAAATTAATCTGTTCTAACTTGGACTTCACTAAAATGGATTGAACTAAGTGCAAAGCCGAATTTAGGTTTTTTTTTTTCGCATGAATTTCTTTAGTTTTATGTATTGACTCCCTTGTCATTGCAAAAGCTGTTTTACATCCTAAGCACTATCACTGGATTAGGCTAGTCCAAATAAAATGCAAAATTTACTTCATTTTGAATAAAAATATCTACATTGGATTAGGCAAATAGAAAATATATATTTTTTGAGCTATAGTAATTATCACCCAATTGTCATAATTGCATGTTTACAGTACAAAGATTAAATGGATATTTTAATCATAAAATGTCATTTCAAAGGCATTTCTCTTTTCCAATTTTCTCTTTCTATAATTTTGTTTATATTAAGAAAATGTCGAAGGCTTGGACAAATATTATTAAATTAATATTTATACTTTCATGTAGTTTTTCATTTTTGGAAAAAAATAATAATAGAAAAAAAAATTTGAAAGAAAAAAAAAAGAACAAATATTATTAAATTGATAATATTTTACATGTAACTTTTCATTTTGGAAAAAAAAAAAGAAAAAAATATTATTAAATTAATAATATTTTATTATTATTTAGACTAATAAATAGATAATCTAATATATGCAGAAGTTTTAAATAGAATAGAAAAATACAAAATTATATAATATTATGCAAATTTTATATTTCCAAATGCTTAATTCAATGACAATGTATTACTCTTCCCATAAATTGATCCAAACCTAGGCCTTACTTTTTTTTTTTAAAGAACCTAGGCCTTACTTGATCTGACGAAAAGATGTCCTTCCCGATAGCGTTTTCTATACTTTTTTGGATTTAAATTAAAAAAGAAAAACATGGGTTATCTTCTCGGATTATAAAATAACAAAATATGAAAATCTCACCATCCTACTGGCCTAATTCCTTTCCAATCTTTAAGAGCATCCCCTTTGGATCTTCAAATATTTTTTCAAATTTTAATTAAAAATCCCACTCTTTATAAGTTTATCTTCACTTTTATTCATTTTCAAAAAATCTCTTACATTCTATTTCCTATAATTTCTTTTATCTATTAAAATAACAATTTTATATTATTTCCTTATTATTTTTTCTATTACTTTGTTTCATATCTTTAATTATTCCTAATAAAATACGGGCGATGCTAGCATGCCCACTGCAGCGAACTGCTAGGCATAATTTGCCTTTTTATTTTCTTATCATTTTTTTATTCTTATATTTTTATCATTTTAAAATATTTAAAAAAATATTAATACATTAATAATCACTTCTTTAATCATTAAATAAAAATTTAATTAAAAAATAAAATACATAAAGTGTCAAAAAGAAGTGTTAATTGGTGGGCATTCTAGCATTTTTCATAAAATATACTTAAAATTTGATGTAGGGATGAATAGTAATCTCCCCAAATATAGGGGTTATTGTAGCACCTCCTTAACTCGTCCCCTATTATGAGGATCCGGATGTGGATGTGGGTTTGATGCACCCAATGAAGATGCTCTAATTGATCATATTCCCAATTGGTATAATTCCAGTCTTGTTTTAATTGCTTAGATAACACAAAATTAAATGTATAAGTGGGAAATGTTACCTCATGTCCTAGAAGTGACAAATGATAGTGAGGAACAACTAGACGAGGACGGTCTGATGGCTAGGAGCTATGGGAGTCATTGTGTCCAGGAGCAAGGGTTTTGGGTAACAACAAAATGAAACTAAGATTGAGGAGAGAAATAAAAATGGAGGGAAATTGTGAGGATTTGAGCGACTGGGTGGTTGGGGTTAGAAATCTCTCAACCTAAACGATGTCATTTTTGCGCGAGAGGAGATGAGAGGATAACGGCCCTGCAAAACAATATTGTCTTATGTAATCTAAATGGCGTCATTTAGGCTGGCTGCTTTTTTTTTTTATTGTTTTTTTTTGGGGGGGGGGGGGGGGGGGGGGGGGGGGGGACTTTTGGACTGGGATGGTGTGGATCATGCAGTTCTCAGTAGAGATGTAAGAAAATCGAATCGGACCAGACCGATCGGACGGAGACCGGACCAAACCGAATTAAATATAGTCCAGTCCAGGCCAATTATTTTATGGATCGAATATTTTCAGTTTGATCCCGGTCTAAGACATTTCTCTTTCTAGACCAGACCGAACCAAACCAAATGCACAACTATTTATATATATGTATATATAAGTAATAATATATAAATTATAATATTAATATTAATATAAATTAAGAGTAGAAGTATAACATATTAAGATATAATATATACTGTTATAATATTAACATATTATAATACATAATAATTGTAGTATAAGAATATTAATTATAGTATATCTGTATAGAGTATTAACAATAACTTATAAGTAATAAATCTATTATTATTTTTTAATATTTATTTTAAGAGTAAGTTCTGTTTTAATATTTTTTAACTTAAATATGTGATAAATACATAAATTAGACTGAAAAGAATTAAATTTGGGTCAAAAAATATATTTGATCATTACAGAATTTCGAATCAAATTTACCCTATTAAATCATATCAGGTACTCCTGAACCAGATCGGACCGCCACTGAACCGAACTGGACTGGATCGGTATGGACCAAATAGGAGTTCAGTCCAGTCCAAGATAAAAAATTTCTAGACTGAATAGAACCAGTTCACATTTTTCTTGGATCAGATCAGATCATTTATACTCCTAGTTCTCGACTTTTGTTTTTTCAAAAACTTGTTTTTCTCTTAAAACCTTAAATTTAATCTTTAAATAAACTCTTAAGTTTTTATTTAAACACATTTTTGTAATTCTTTTAAACACTAAATTTAACTATTAATATTGAGTCATTGATAATTAACAATTACAAATTTACTAATATTGTTATATATATATACACGTACACAATTACACCATTTTTCTCGTTACATACTACTGTATACAATTAATAATTTATGTTTTTATATTATTTTTAAGTAAATCACGTAGTACCATGTGGCGTTGCAATGTCAATAGGACAAAACGAACGGCATAACCAGGGTAGCACAATAGCAATACTCTATTGAGCAGAATCGGTCAAACAGCAAATCTGACTCCAAAAATAAACGGTAATTCTACGTTAACTCGATTTTAGAAAATTGATAGAGAGTTAATTTTAATTTTAAAAATAATTTTACATAATTTTTATCATTGTTAATCTTATTTTCTTATTTCTATATAAAAAATAAATCAATGAATTTCATTAGATTTATGAAAAAAAAAATTAAAAATAAGAATTTTTAAATCAAAATAGATTCTTTATCTATTTCTTAAAATCAACTCCATATAAAATTATTATGATTTAAAAACACTTTCTCTCATTTTTAGCATTATTTTCATGGATTTAATAATTTTAATTGATTTATTTTTGGTATAGGAATTGAAATCAAGGTTGAAAATAATGAAAATCTTTTTTAAATCAAAGTCGATCCTCCATCAACTCCCTAAACACCGATTTTATATAGAATTATTCAAAAATAAATAAATAAATCTTTGACTTTGACTTCATTTTATCGGAGCTCCAACTTCGACAATGCAAAACTGGTACTAAAATTGGATTTTCAATTTTTTACGCATCCCTAACCATGGCAGGAGGCAAGTGAGTTGCTCGTTTATTATAAGTGCAAATTCATTACATAAAGTTTATTACATAAAGTTTACTAAGTGTAAAAAATTTGTAATTAGATTTTTCGGTAATGGACGAGTTCTCTAGGTTAGCTGCCCCAAGATGTTTGTACTAAATGAGTTCTTCATTGTGTCACTAAAATTTGTGTTAATTGATTTGATTATTTTGTAAATTCTTCAAAGGCCTTTCATTGTGTCACCAAAATTTTGTGTTCATTGATTTGATTATTTTGTATAATTCTAATTTTAATTTTTAAATTGTTGTAATTTGGCGTTATTGGTAAAAATGCTTACTCATTCCACTTTAGGTGTTATTTAGAGTCATAACCTTTCAAGTTTATGGAAATGGAACATGTTGCCCACAGTTTAGCAATCATATTGTAAATGGATTTTCCACCGGTAGGCCTAAGAGGCAAGGCCCAATCTAAGAAAATGAAGAACCTAAGGTCAAGAGGCTCAAATCAGAGTGGGTCAACCTCTCAACCTGATCCAAGGAAAGTCGGCCTTCCAAGAACTCACATAGGACAATGTTGCAAAGGATACTTCATGGCACCACCCATGTAGGTTGAGAGACGGCACAAGGAATGCGACATGCCATCTTGGAACATCAGGTATTCAAGTGTCCATCCAATCAAGCAAACAGGGATAAATAAGAATCTTTGATCCATTGACTTGAAGATGTTGATAAATAGGTAGAGGAGTTAGCGGAAGGAAATAGGTAAAGAAAACATGCTACATTAATGGGAAAGGCAAAGGAACCACGCCGCATAAGAGTGTCGCAGCTCGGACTATGCACCATATTAATATCATCATTGCAGAAGTCATTCTGCATTAAAAACTATGACAAAGGAATAATGAAGATGATAAGGGCCTATATGGACAAGTATGTTCTATCCCCTTAAACTCCAAGTATAAAAAGTAATATCTTAGGTACAAGATAACTCCATACACTTTATCCCAAAGCTCTAATAATACGAAAACTTTCAAAGGATTTACTAACTTAAGTATTAGAGACTCATCGACCTTTAAAGCCGCTCACCTATATCTTCTTTCTCTACATCATTTTTGCAGACCCAAACCCAGAAAACCTGATCTTCTCAGATCCTGGCCAATAGGTGTGCCAAACACGACATTAATAGTGTCTATGGAATTCGATTGAAAAATCTTACGTGTACTTCACATGACTGTGTCAACCCGTTCTCAGAGAGCTCGGCAAGAAAAAGGAACCGTCATAGATGCAAGACTAATAATTGCAAAAGATCAGACATAAAGGTTGACTCAAGAACTGGAGAGGCTCCAAAACAAAAACGACAACCTCAAACTATACCACCAGGAGCAAAACGACAATATTGAACCCAACTACAATGAGCATGAATGATTGCAAAATGTAGGTGACGGAACAAACAAAGAGGAAGTTCATGAAAAAGATAAGTACGCTGTCCTTAGTAGACCAGCTGCTCACAATCATTGAGCTACCCTACACTAAGGAGGTAATGGTTGTGCTCTTATCATCAAAATTCGAAATCCCCACCAGAGAAAATATTTGATGGAAGAAGGGACCCATTTGTGCACTTGGCAAGTTTTAAGGCTCACATGATGTTGCATGGCTTTGCTAAAGCAATAGTGTGCATGGCTTTTCTGCTAGCCTTGAAAGGGTTGGCACGAGTGTGTTTTGGGTCACTAGCACCCGGTTCCATAAAAAGTTTCAACAAATTGGTACGTTTGTTTGTGACCCCGTTTATGTCTAGTTGAAAGAGGCGGTGCACAACCGCACTTATTTTCACCATTGAGAAAGCAGGAGAAGAGAGTCTGGAGGCGTTTTTGTCTCGATTCAACAAAGAACGCATGACCACCAAAGACCAGGAAGAAAAGATAACTTTGGTGGTGCTTCTGGAAATGATCTAGCCTCGATCCCAATTTATGGCTAGGACAAGGAGAACTCCAACCACGTTGAAGGAGTTTATGGATCAGGTTGATAACTTTATTAAATTGGGCTCAATAATCTTGAATTTCACTAAATTGGGCCCAATAGTCTAATATCAAATAAGTTGGGCCTAAGATCTTGGATCCTTTATCTAGGGCCTAAGGTCTTATATCTCCCAAGTTGGACCTAAGGCTTTTAATACCTATCATTAACCCATCTCATCTTAGTAAACTACAATCCTTAATAAATCACTATTGGACTCTTCTAAATCCATCCATATTTAACCCAATTGCCTAGCCACTCAATATGCCATGTGTCACTATTTCATTGGCTCTTGGCATTAATAATTCTAACCAATCCAAATGTGCGAGCTCTTATGCCAATTCAAGCTCTAAAATTTCTTCCAAAAAATAAAAATCACAACTTATACTTGTTAGGACTATAGGTGATAAGGCCAAGTCCTAAGGTATTTTTAAGTGTGATGTTACAATAAAAGAAAAAATCTAGCCTTGAAATTATTTTTATCATTATTTCAAATCAAAAGTAATTATGTAAAATTAAAATTATTTTTAATGAAATGACTTAAATTACATTGGTTGATATAAGAGATAAAAGAGTTGGAAGCTATCTTCAACCATAAATAATTAATATATAAATCCATTTGTTTACTTTTTATCTAAAATAAAAAGCATAGGCTATTTATTTTTCAATTGAGCTGAAATTCATTAGTTTTGAATGATATTAAGAGGCGCTCTCGGTTATAAAAAAAAAAAAGAGGAGCTCTCTCCGGGCCTGCCCTAGAGCCGAATCGGATTAATACTAGGTCCGGAATCAACCCAACCCAGTTCCAAAAGCCCATCGAACCCTAGGTTAAGAGTCTCGCTCTCTCTATCCATAAACCCTAGCGTCCCTTCCCCTCTATCACCGCCCCCCCTCCCCGGAGTCCCCCCACCCCCCCCAACAAACATTCCCCTTCACTTTCACTCTCTCTACCAATGGCCGCCGCCGCCGCCGCCGCCCGCCCTCTCGTTACCGTCCAGTCAATTGAGGGAGACATGTCCACCGACTCCACCACCACCGTTCACCTACCGGACGTTATGAAGGCACCGGTCCGGCCCGACGTTGTCACCTTCGTCCACTCCAACATTTCAAAGAACAAGCGCCAGCCTTACGCCGTGTCCAAGCTTGCCGGCCACCAGACCTCAGCCGAGTCCTGGGGAACTGGCCGCGCAGTGTCTCGTATCCCACGTGTCCCGGGAGGCGGTACCCATCGTGCCGGCCAGGGTGCGTTCGGGAACATGTGCCGTGGGGGTCGCATGTTTGCCCCAACCAAGATCTGGCGGCGCTGGCACCGGAAGGTCAACGTTAACCTCAAACGTTACGCAATTGTTTCGGCCATTGCCGCCTCCGCTATACCCTCCCTAGTCCTCGCTCGCGGTCACCGCATCGAATCCGTCCCCGAAATGCCCCTCGTCATCAGTGACTCCGCCGAGAGCGTTGAGAAAACCTCTGCGGCTCTCAAGGTTTTGAAACAGATTGGTGCTTTTCCCGATGCCGAAAAGGCTAAGGATAGCCACGCGATTCGCCCCGGTAAGGGTAAGATGCGTAACCGCCGTTACATCAATCGTAAAGGCCCACTGATTGTGTATGGATCCGAGGGTGCGAAACTCGTGAAGGCCTTCCGGAACATTCCCGGGGTTGATATCGTGAACGTTGAAAGACTTAACCTGCTGAAGCTCGCTCCCGGTGGTCACCTCGGGAGGTTTGTGATCTGGACAAAGTCGGCCTTCGAGAAGTTAGACTCGATCTATGGGTCGTTCGAGAAGCCGTCGGAAAAGAAGAAGGGGTACGTGCTGCCGAGGTCAAAGATGGTAAATGCTGACCTTTCGAGGATTATCAATTCGGACGAGGTGCAGTCTGTTGTGAAGCCGATTAAGAAGGATGTGAAGAGGGCGCCTTTGAAGAAGAACCCGCTCAAGAATCTCAACACCTTGCTGAAGCTGAATCCCTACGCTAAGACAGCCAGGAGGATGGCGCTTCTGGCTGAGGCCGAGCGGGTCAAGGCCAAGAAGGAGAAGCTTGACAAGAAGAGGAAGCCAATCACTAAGGTATTTAGGAGGTTTTTTTTCCTGCTTTATTATTATTATCGGATTATTTTGTAAGCAATGATAACTTAAAATGTTTCATTCTGTCTTCTAGATACTATGTTCTACCATGGAAACCTAGAGTTGTCCTCGTTTTAATCTTAATTGCATTGGAGCATGGAGTTAGTTGGCTAAATTCTTATGATTACCAATGTGCTCTCGTGTCTGAGCGGATGTTATTGGATATCGCTAATTTGATTTTGTTTTGGATAACAAAGAAGATTTTTCTGATTTCTAACTTGTGAAGAAATGTTATTCTTCTTGCTTTTCTATACACCTTTTTTAAATCTCAAAATAATAATAATATTAAAAAATAAACTAAACTCATCTTAACTCATCTCATTTTTAATTTAAATTGAGAGTGTTAGGCGCAAGAGATCACTTAAAATGTGTCACATCTCCAATTATTACTGTAGATGTCAAATCAAAATCAATGAGGAAGAGAAGCATTGTTCTCTTACTTGTTTATTCTATTTTTTTCAAATCTCAAAATAATAATAATATTAAAAAATAAACTAAACTCATCTTATTTCTAAATTTAAATTGGGCTTAAGGGTTAGGCGCAATAGATCACTTAAAATGTGTCACATCTCCAATTATTACTGTAGATGTCAAATCAAAATCAATGAGGAAGAGAAGCATTGTTCTCTGACTTGTTTACCCCGTTTGATTCCTTCTTTGCACGATCAGCTTTGGACTGAATTGAATATGATATCTTTTGTGACTGACTGGTGTATTTGTCATCCTATTTAGATGTCTTCTTCATTTTAATATGCATATAGACACTCTGAAATTCGTAATTTTCTTTTTGAATTGAGCCTCGACCTTGGTACAAACTCTCATGCTTGCTTACTTTGCTCATCTTCTTAACTTCTATGAATGATAAATGATCAATTAATTAATGGAAAAATGTTGTTTCCTTTTTTCTTCTGGACTTTTAGGAGGAGGCTACTGCAATCAAGGCTGCAGGGAAAGCATGGTACCAGACAATGATCTCCGATAGTGATTATACTGAGTTTGAGAACTTCACCAAGTGGCTGGGAGTCTCCCAGTAATAATTTTCTGGTTTCATCTGTATACCTCTTATTATTATTTCTTGTTTCACTTTGGTTGTGTTTATCTAGTTTGTTTGCAGTTTTGAGATGTGGCTGAGATTAGGTGGAGGAAATGCACGGAATAAGATGCTATTTTGTTCTTTTTCTTTCTTCTCATATTTTTACCCTAATTTCTCCCTTGATGGAAGAGGTTTTGCTTTTGGAACTTAATTTAAATATTTTAGGTGTCTAGACATGGTCGGTCAACTTGCTCTCTTTGGTTATATTTTGCACTTAAGCATTTTTGACAGGTTCAAATTAATGATGTTACCTTTGCAATATTATTATGCTAATCCATGATTATTTTTCCCTTCACAACTTTTTTGTTGTGATCATCTCAGCTCTCCTGCAATGACTTTGTTGCACGTCTACATTCTACTCATGCTTGCTTTATGTAGTATTGTAAAAGTACTACAGTTGGGATGGTAAATATTGCTGTGATTTGAGAGTATGATATGTGCTAAAATGGTGATTGAAAGTCTATTTTTTGCAGAACTTATTTGTGTTGCTTGGTGGGAGTTTTGTGGTGGTGCTTTCTTTATAATCTCTTTTTGGGAAAGTTATTTTTTTTTTTACCCGCAAACTAAGCCATCTTTCATTTTGCACTCTAAAGTCTAAATTACAAAAAGCCTCAATTTTCGTTTTAAACTAGCAATAGGTATTGTTTTTGTAACACCCCGCTCCCAAATATAGCATTTTGAAAAATATTTTAAGGAACCAATGTGCTACTAAAATTTTTCTTTACAAAACGTACTAAATATTAACGTTTTATAATAAATGAAAGTCTTTATAAAAAAATTAAAGAAAGTCGGCGGAAGTATTTAATAAAAAAAATGTTGAAATTTCATGTGTCAACAAAAAAAATATTTTATTTACTGAAAACTACAAACTAAATTAATACACTGTCTAGGCTTCTGCATCGTCTCTCTAAGTCAAATCCTGCTAGTTGCTTATCCACATTATCTATGATGATTTTTAAAAAGGAAATATAGAAACATAGAAATAAAAATAAAATGAGTCAAATATTCTATAAGTAACACATCATATGATAAAAATAATAATCATCGGTTATTCATGCATACTTATAGATACATACATAATAATATAAATATGATCTTTTCATAAATGCTAAAACATGAACTCATAAATCATAAGCTTTTCTTAAAATCATGAATATAAACTTGAGCTTATCTTATTATATCATATAATTTCATTTCATATTATAGGCTGTTATCTATTGTTGATCTCCGTGAGTTAGGATTAGCGAATCTAAAAGATTTCGATTCCATCGTGGCTACAGGTTGTGGAATCCATACATAAGGAAGACATACTGGATGCACTACCAGCATGTACAACCTGACAATGCAATATACCCTTATATAGGTACCAACTTCATATCATACATAGGCCGCTTACATATCTTATCATTCTTGCATACTTATCATAACATAGATTTTAAAAGAAATCGTATACTTTCATTACATGTCGTGATGCATGATTCCTCACATGAATTAATGATCTTTCATAAATAATTTTATACACTCACATAAAATCATGACTTTTCACAAATAATTTTAATGCATAAAATTATGATATTTCATAAATATATTAGTACATAATTCTCTTATAAAAATCATGAAATTTCATAAATGTTTTTAATGCATAAACCATTTCATAAATCATGCATGAATTTTCATAATTTTTTTATATTATGATTGGGGTACATAAAAATGGGCTTCCAAATGATGGTCATACATACATAATATTTTTATAAAACACGTTTACCGTACATGCGTAAAAATATGATCATGCTACTTACCTCTTAGTGATGCTTATTGATTTCACGTCGGAACGAGTAACCTATACGAAACGCTAATCGTCACTAACTTATAAAACATATCTTAGCTTTTTAATTACATATAATCATAACAAATAAAAATAATTTAATAAAAGTTTAAATATATTTTAAAATATTTTTAAAACTTTAGTACTTTGTAAGAAATAAATCTTTTTGGGCTTACACTAATTTTAAAATACAAATCCATTTAAAAATAAGCCCAATTAATTAAAGAAAATAATTTTTTTTTGAAACACTACAAATCGTCAAGAAGGAATTAAAAGGCATATTTGAAGTTACTGAGATCATTTGAGGGCTTTTATTTTTTGTGAAAAACATGAACTGAACCAAAATAATTAAAATGGAACATTGCTGCTTACGGGAAGAGCAAAACCAGACAATTGGGATTAATGCAATGCTTATCGAGGGGAGAGAAAACTAAGGTCCGGCGGTTGGTGATGGCTTGTAGATGGTTTGTGGTTTTGTCCAGTGCTTTCTGGGAAGTGTGTGACGACGGGAATGTGTTGGAGTCATGGGTTACAGTGGCTCACCGGGGGAAAGTTCCTTTGTTTTGGTGTATAAAAATAGGGTGTTTTCGGTGGTGGAAACAGGGGATTGCTTTTATGGTTTCCGGGTGGCTTGCGGCCAAGGAGTGGACTTCTCGGCTTGGTGCCATGGGTGTTTAGGCTTGGTGGTTTGCGGTTGCTTTGGTGGTAAAGGCTGCGATGTGAATGGCTTGTTTTAACTGCGTTAAGGATTCTAGGCGGCTGGTTGTGCGTGTAGAGGGTTGGGGCTTGGAGTTTTACGTGGAGATGGAGGCTGGTTGTTGTCGTGTGAGGTGTTAGATGTGCGCATGCATGTATTTATTGATGACTAAGTGACCCTAAAGCAGAGATGCGCATGCATGGAAAAGGAAGTTACGTGTTTTTCTCTGGAGTTTGAACTTATTGAGATTGATTTCAATTCAGAAGAAAAAAAAAAAGGAACTCGAGATGATTTCTGAGAGTTTAAATTGAGTTTGAAGTTGGTTTTTGGTTTAGAGCTGGTTTTTTTGAATACTTGAATTTGAGATGAGTTCTAATTAAAATTCAAGAAAAAGATATTAGAGTTGACGGTTTGTATTTGAGCCGTGATTTGTTCACTTTAACTATGATCTCAAACAGAATTTTAAAAGGTCTGGAAGGAGTGGGTCTTACCTAAATTAAAATAAAATAAAATAAAATAAAAATTATCTCAAACAAATAATAATAATAATAATAAAATAATCATTTGGGTCGAGATGTTACAAACTATACCCTTAAAAGAAATATCGTCCTCGAGATTTGAAAGTGCTAAAATAAAATACTAATCTCTATTAAACAAAACTGGAAAACCAAACAGTAACTTGCGAAAAACTTAAAAACAACTAAGTCTAACATGCCTAAATAAAATAAAAAAGCTTATTGAAAATAACTGAGTGAAACGATCGTGTCCTAAAGTGCCTAAGGTTTTGTCTCATCTCCTTCATTCTGATATTGACCTGTTGTTCCATCCTTGAAAAGGTCATCGCCCATGTCTTCATTGACGGGTGCATTAGTGTCTTGCAACTGTGTCAGGGAGAAAACTCGAGCTTGACCCATGTTCTTCGGTCTGTCTCTTGTAGCTTGAGTACTAATTGTGTTCTTCCCAGGACTGTCTCGAAGGTGATGTCATTCCTTTCCACACTTGAAGCATGTTCCGATGCCCAACAAGCATCTTCCTGCATGCCTCTTACCACACTTCTCACACATGGGGAGCCATCTTGACTCATCCTAACGTGGTGGCTTCTGATCATTATCTTGGCAAGGCCTCTTATCCCTTTGTGATTCTGATTGAAGTTGCTACTGACGCTTCCTTTAGTTGATATTCTCTTGAATATCTTCTTCAGCAATAGTAGCTCGGGCCACTAGCTCTATGAAATCTCGGATCTTGAGAGTACGTACGCGCTCTCTAATCTCGCGATCTAAATTGCATTCGAATTTTTTAGCTTTCTTTTCTTCATCAGGGATTAAATAAGTGGCAAAGCGAGACAACTCCATAAATTTAGTGGCGTATTGCTCTACAGTCATTGTTCCTTGGGTGAGATCCATAAACTGATGGGCCCTTAATTCACGGAGAGTTTGCGGGAAGTATCGTTCCAAAAATACCTTCCTGAAACGCTCCCATTTGATAGAAACTCCATTTCCTAGTTCCGTCTGCAAGATTGTTCGCATTGACTTCCACCATTTGTTTGTTGCATCTGTCAAGTTGAAAGTTGCATTAATGACTTTTTGTTCATCTGTGCAGCCAAGTGCCTCAAAAATTTGCTCTAGTCGTTCTACCCAGCTCTCCGCATCCATGTCATACGCTCTACATCGAAGGTAGGGGGATGCTGGCGGGAGAACTGCTCTAGTGTGCATCCTGTTTGTGGGGTCCTACTTGCCCCCATATCACCGTTGATCATTTTTTGAAAGAAACGCGTCGCCGCAGCAGCGAGCACTTCAAAATTTTCATTTTGTACTGTATCACTCTCAGGGTGGGGAGTACGTGGGTTTCTCCTAGTGTGTACCTTTCTAACAGTGTGTTTAAAAAACAAAATTCAATCAAAATAGATTTAAACTAAAAACAAATTATAACATACTTACACCGTGCAGAACCTGACTTGGAGAGGAGATGGCCTACACTTTCATCATCATTTTTTTTAACTACTTTACAAAAAATTTGAAAAGGTTTTCCTCTCTTTATTTTGAAGTAAAAAAAAAACCACAGATTCAACCTGGCTCTGATATCAAATTGTAACACCCCGCTCTTAAATATAACATTTTGAAAAACATTTTAGGGAGCCAGTGTGCTACTAAAACTTTTCTTTACAAAACGCACTAAATATGAACGTTTTATAATAAATGGAATAGTCTTTATAAAAAAATTAAAGGAAGTCAGTGGAAGTATCTAATAAAAAAAATGTTGAAATCTCACGTGTTTAAAAAAAAAAAATTATTCACTGGAAACTACAAAATAAAACTAATACACTGTCTAGACCTCTGCATCGCCTCCCTGAGTCAAATACTGCTAGTTGCTTATCCACATCACGTATGATGATTTTTAAAAAGGAAACACAGAAATATAGAAATAAAAATAAATAAGTCAAATACTCAATAAGCAACACATCATGCGGTAAAATAATAATCATCGATTTTTCATGTATACTCATAGATACATACGTAATAACATAAATATGATCTTTTCATAAATGCTGAATATGACTTTTTCATAAATGCTAAAACATGAACTTTCAACAATAATGAGCTTTTCCTAAAAATATGAACATGAACTTGAGTTTATCTTATCATATCATATCATTTCATTTCATATTATAGACTGTTACCCACTGTTGACCCCCGTAAGTTAGAGTCAACGAATCTAAAAGATTCTAATTTCGTCCGTGGCTGCGGGTTGTAGAATCCATACATAAGGAAGACATACTGGGTGCACTGCTAGCATGTACGACCTGGCAATGCAATATGTCCATATATAGGTACCGACTCCATATCATACATAGGCCGCTTACATATCTTATCATACTTGCATACTTATTATAACATAGATTTCAAACGAAATCGCATACTTTGATAACATGTCGTGATGCATGATTCCTCACATGAATCAATGATCTTTCATAAATAATTGTATGCACTCTCACATAAAACCATAACTTTTCATAAATAATTTTAATGTATAAACTCATGATGTTTCATAAATATCTTAATGCATAATTCTCTTATAAAAATCATGGCATTTCATAAAACAAGGGCTTCCAAATGATGGTCATACATACATAATATTTTTATAAAACACGTTTATCGTACATGTGTAAAAAAATATGATCATGCTACTTACCTCTTAGTGATGCTTATTGATTTCACATCGGAATGAGTAACCTATACGAAACGCTAATCTTCACTAACTTATAAAACGTATCTTAGCTTTTTAATTACATATAATCATAACAAATAAAAGTAATTTAATAAAAGATTAAATATATTTTTAAATACTTTAAAAACGTTTGTACTTTGTAAGAAATAAATCTTTTTGGGCTTACACTAATTTTAAAATACAAATCCATTTAAAAATAAGTCCAATTAATTAAAGAAAATAATTATTTATTTATTTTTTTATTTTTTTGAAATACTACAAATCGGCAACAACGAATTAAAAGGCATATTTGAAGTTACTAAGATCATACAAGGGCTTTTATTTTTTATGAAAAACATGAACTAAACCAAAACAATTAAAATGGAACATTGCTGCTTACGGGAAGAGCAAAACCAGACAATTGGGGTTCGTGCAATGCTCATCGAGGGGAGAGAAAACTAAGGTCCAGTGGTTGGTGATGGCTTGTAGATGGTTTGTGGTTCTGTCCGGTGCTTTTTGGGAAGTGTGTGATGATGGGGAGGGGCTGGAGTCATGGGTTACGGTGGCTCACCGGGGGAAAGCTCCTCTGTTTTGGTGTATAAAAACAAGGTGTTTTCGGTGGTGGAAACAGGGGATTGCTTTTATGGTTTCCGGGTGGCTTGCGGCCGAGGAGTGAGCTTCTCAGTATGGTGTCGTGGGTGTTTAGGCTAGGTGGTCTGTGGTTGCTTTGGTGGTAAAGGCTGCGACGTGAATGGCTTGTTTTAGCTGCATTAAGGATTCTAGGCGGCTGGCTGTACATGTAGAGAGCTGCGGCTTGGAGTTTTACGTGGAGATGGAGGCTAGTGGCTGCCATGTGAGGTATTAGACGTGTGCATGCATGTATTTATAGATGACTAAGTGACCCTAAAGCAGAGACGTGCATGCATGGAGAAGGAAGTTACGTGTTTTTCTCTGGAGTTTGAACTTATTGAGATTGATTTCAATTTAGAAGAAAGAAAAAAAAAACGAACTTGAGATGAATTCTGAGAGTTTAAATTGGGTTTGAAGTTGGTTTTTGGTTTAGAGCTGGTTTTTCTGAAGACTTGAATTTGAGATGAGTTCTAATTAAAATTCAAGAAAAAGAGATCAGAGTTGACGGTTTGTATTTTAGCCGTGATTTGTTCGCTTTAACTATGATCTCAAATAGAATTTTAAAAGGTCTAGAAGGAGCGGGTCTTACCTAAAATAAAATAAAAATTATCTCAAATAAATAATAATAATAATAATAATAATAATAAAATAATAATTTGGGTCGGAATGTTACAGCTTTGTACCCTCATTTCTGTAGTGACCGTTAATATAGTGCGACATGTTCAGTTTTTAGTCATTAATGGTCATATCTTAATCGAGATGTAAATTGAAAAAGAAAAAATATTGGTAACTTAAGATTGAAAACTGGAACTTTTGGTACTTTAGGGATTGAAATATAGGTGTAATACTTTGTCGTTGTTTTGCTTATACAGTAATATGTGGGATAGTTCATTCTTATCGATATACATATATATATATATATAGATAGGTGATAGTTTGTGGGTAAAGTGTAAATTTTGCTTGTACAGTAAGGGTTGAGTCAAGTGGTAAGAGCCTTGGGCATGGGGGTATGCTCTCCTTAAGTTTAAGGTTCAAATCTCATTAGGTGTAAACAATTTTTAAAGATTATTGGACTGGAGGATTTTCTCCTTAAATTAACTGAGGTGCACTTGTAAGAAACTCTTTATTCAGAGTCTATGTACCCCTGAGATTAGTTGGGATGTTGTTCCTAGACACCCGGTGCCATTGAAAAACAAAAAATTGTTACATCGGCTTAGGTTGGTTGATGAAATGGATGTTCAATTGTATTGGTCGGGTGAATAGTCATAATTGTTTTTCCATTTGAAAAGCAGAATCTGGGAGGTCATTCATAGGGGTTGGCTCAAGTAGTAAAGGCCTTAAGCTTGGGAGTATGCTTTTTCAAGTCTACGGTTCATAATTTTTTGGGTGCAAACAATCTTTAGGGACCATCCAATTGGGGGATTTTTCTCTTGGATTATTTGAGGTGCACTAGTTGAAAATTCATCACAAACTGACTGAAAAACCATGCTGACAGCCACAAGTTGAGTCGCTAAGATTTCTTAGCGGTCATAAAGACGAAATTTGTCTTCTTCTTCAAATGTTAAACCCCGTAAACCTCAACGAACCTCAACGCAGCTTATGGCCTTGCAAAAATTCTAGAGGAATTTTGGGTTAGGGCAAAAAGAATCTGGCAAACAATAAGGAGATAAAACCAATTTCCAGCCCACCACTGGAAGTTAGTGGCTGACCCATCTTACCCTGCCAGTACAGTCCAAACATCGAAACCAAATATTCCTAGGAAGAAAGTATTCTCTAGCCACATGGATGAAAGAAGAAAACGTGGCCTGAGTTTCCATTGTGATGACAAATGGGAACCCAAATCATGTGTAAATCGCCCAAATTCAACTTAAACGGTTTAAGCTGTTGACCTAAATTCCTAACCGTTTAAACTTAAACGGAAATGATAAAACATCTTACACGGTGAGTTTTGATAAGCAAAACGGTGTACTTCGTGGTCTCCAAGTAGTGCGTTTCAAATGGTCTCCAAGCGGTGCGTTTCAAGTTGCCTTCATTATACTGGAACCCAAATGGTCTCCAAGCGGTGCATTCTATTGTGATGACAAATGGGAACCCAAATCATGTGTAAATCGTCCAAATTCAACTTAAACGGTTTAAGCTGTTGACCTAAATTCCTAATCGTTTAACTTAAACGAAAATAATAAAACATCTTACACGGTGAGTTTTGATAAGCAAAACGGTGTGCTTCGTGGTCTCCACGCGGTGTGTTTCAAGTTGCCTTCATTATACTAGAATGCGTCGTTTTGAGTTGAAGTATTTGAAGTAGTGAATTCCCATAGTCTTCTCGTCTTCTCGAAGTCTTTTGTCTTCAGCTCCCTTCTGCCAAGTTCCTGTATCCCAAACCCTAGAATGTGCCCTCATCATCCTTGGCTCAATCGAGGGCCATAACACATCGCCATACCAAGAATCCAGCAATGGTAGAGCACTTGAATTTTTCATGAACAATTTAATATAATATTACAGTTTCAAGCAAAAGCTATTTACTCCTAAATCATATAATGGAACAAAGAGGAAAGGAAATCGAGAAAAGAGAGAACTAATTTAATTGGGAAAGCCAAAACATCGATGGGGGAACGAAGAGAAAATTGATGGAAGAGTGAGAAAGAAGGTCTGATTATTGGTAGGAAAATAAAATAATAAAAAATAATATGATCGAGCTACAGTAACTCAACAAATATGATCATTGTTATAATTATTGATCAAAAGGGTGGAGGCCGGCTTGAATGACCCCTCCCTGCAATTAATGCAGATGAGGGCCCCTCCAACACTATTTTTATATATGTATACAATAATTTATACAGTAATTTATACTTATAAATATGAGTATTTTCATTTAATTTTGTACGAGCAAGGAAGAAAAAATAAAGAGAAAGAAAGAAGGAAAAAGAAGGAAGAGATAAAACTCTAGTTTTTAAGTAATAAAGGATTCTAAATATTTTCTCTTATATTTTCTCTTGTAATAGTAGTTTTTTTTTAGTTTTATAACACGTTATCAGCACAAAATTCTATCGATACTGAAGCTAATGGTCTTCTACTTCAAATAAATTTTTTAATATATTATTTGCAGTCATCGAGATGAATATTAAAAGTAATATTGCTGAATATTACTTAATAAAATTTTACTTTTATTCTCATAATTATGTGAATATATTTATTAAATCCACATATTTATTTTTGTGATTCATATATATAAAAAATATCAAATCTTATAAAATTGAAATTTATTACTATTGACATTTATGAAAAAATTTATTTATCTAAAATTCTTGACGAGATTTATTTGGATATGATGAAATTGGAAAATACAATTAAAGAAGAAAATCACGTATCCCTGTAAGACCGTGTTGTATATCTCACGGTGGAAAAATTTCTTTACTTTATGAAATGATTTGAGAGATATATATGAACATCAGAAGATCTAATCCTCCCAAAAGATCATTATAAGTTATTGCATCGAAAATTGCAAAATTTTAAGAGTGTAGTGAATATAACTCTGCACTCTTTAAAATCAGCTCAATATTAAAATTATGCAGTGAGAAGGTCACTGATGACGATATTTTAAAAGAAGACATATTATTTTTCATATCTCGAATATTCTCCTACAGCAACAATATCGAGAGTGAAAGTTTAATAAATATTCTGAATTTTTATTTTGTCTTCTAGTGATTGAGCTAAATAATGATTTTTTTTATATAAATTACCAGTTACGTCCTATTAGTTTCACATCATTTTCTGAAATAAATGATATTGGATTTACTTCATTTTCAGAAGTAAACAATGTATTCTTTCAAAGGAACCAATGACATAAATATGGTAAAGAAATTATAGAAGTGTGAGTTTTAGAAGCAACAATACTAAAGAGGATAATAATATAAATATATTGTATCACCAAAAGTGATCCAACTCAGAAAATGGTAAAGGCTCTCAGAATAATTCTTTATAGAAAAATGAAAATGTTTGTCATAGATATGGTATAACTGAACATTGGTCACGTACTTGTTGTACGGCCAAACACTTGATTTACTTATTCTAAATTTTTATATATTATAGTAAAGTTTTTTTTTCATATTTTGAAATAATGAAAAATCGGTGCCTAAAGCACAACAAGAAATTACTTGGGATAATAAAGCCCTGTCTAAATTTGATCCTCTTACAAATGAATGAACCAGAAGTTTAGAGAGTTACCTATTTACAAAGTGTTACAAATTAATTATTGAATATATTTATTAACACTAAAGGTGTTGTAAAATTATATATTACTGCTGTTAGAAATGATTGGCCAAAATGAAAAGCAGCTATTAAAGCTGAGTTAAACTCGCTAATGAAGCGAGATATATTTGGACATGTTCAAACACTAAATAATATAATGTCTATTGGATATAAGTAGATATTTATGCGAAAACGCAATGAGAAAATTGAGATTGTGCGGTACAAAACACGGTTTGTCGCACAAGATTTTCTGCAGAAACCTGTAATTGATTATGAGAAACATATTCTCTCGTTATATATGTAATCATATTTAGATTTTTGATTAATCTGGTTGTTACATAAGAATTAGAAATACGGTTGATAGATGCAGTTGTGAACTCTTGAAGAATCACGCATCGCTCCTGTGCGGTGCTGTCAAGTGCCTTATATGTAGGGTTCCCTCTACCTTATCTGACGCGTTTTTAACCCGTGAGGCCCTGAAGTGCCAAAACGGATAATACCAGATAGGGATATGGAGCTGTCCATATCTTCGTTATGCAATTTTTAGGGAGAATAAATATCCTGAAGACTTGTGTTGATTATACTCTTTTTCCTTCGCTAAAGTTTTGTCTCATTGGGTTTTCCTTTGCAAGGTTTTGATGAGGCATTTTTAAAGCATTTGGCAGTACATAAGAGTACTGTACTCTTTTTCCTTTGTCATTGGTTTTTTTTCTCACTAGATTTTTCCTTGGCAAGGTTTTAACGAAGCAAATTCTTTATGGGTGGTCATTCAAGGGGAAGTGTTATAATTATTGATCAAAATGGGGGGCGTGAAGGACCCCTTCCCGCAATTAATGCAAATGAAGGCCCCTCCAACTTTTTTTTTTAAAAGTATACAGTAATTTATGTTTATAAATACGAGCATTTTTGTTCAGTTTTATACGAGTAAGGAAGAAAGAAGAAAGAGAAAGAAAGAAAGAGAAGGAAGAAAGAAAATTCTAGTCCTTGAGTAATAAATGATTATAAATATTTTTCTTTATATTTTCTCTTACAATAATAGTTTTATTTTAATTTTATAACAATCATATATTTATTTATTTTTGATATATTGGGGAGGGGGGATCAAATCATCAGACCCATAATCTCCATCTTCAAGATATGGGACTGTGCCATCAGACCAGAGGCTATTAGAGACAAATATGACCATATATATTTGAAGACTGCAATACAAGTCTAGCATAAAATAAAATAATAAATAAATAAATAAATAAAATTTTGAAGTTATAATTAATTTTTTTTAAATAATGTTGTTTTCTCTTTTATTTTTATTTATTAATAGGATTACAATACAATTCTCCCCTGATGGCTGCAATAAAAAATTAGATTTCAGGATGATCATATATGGTCGGAGGAACCAAAAAGAGTCGTTGCAAAGTCTTTCAGGATGAAGTTTGGGCTAAACAAATTAGATTTCCATCTCTCAAGACTTTAAAAGCTTCGAGCAAGCACTGAACGTGGACAGAATATGATGTTTGCTTTATTTGTTTTTATTTTGTTTTTGAAAAGATTGTTCTAAAATGAAAGAGGTTAGCCTCTTAGTGAGTGGAGCTTACTTCTAGACCTAGTTTGGACAGAGATGATATAATATATAAATAGTAGGAAAGTTTATGAATAATAATGAAATGGTTTCAGTTAAGATGTTTTTTGGAGAAAAAATGCTACTCTTTTTGTTAGGAGCTAGTGGTGAGTTTTTTTTTTCAATATTTTTTTATTTAATCCTCAAGTAAGTATTTTTCTTTTATTATATTTAGAAGTGTTGAAGAAATACATGTGAAATAAAAAAAATACAAAATGAACTAGCGAGAGTTTTTAGGATTTAAGGTTTAGGATTTCTAGTGATAGTTGTAGAGCTACCCTTTATGAAATTTTGAGAAATGAGATATAAAATGTTAGATAAAAATATGATAAAGTTAAAATATTATTATAATATTATTTTGTTTTGAAATTTGAGAAAAAATCATTTTATTATGTCTTATTTAAAATTTTGGAAAAATTATAATAATTAAATAAAAAAGTTAAAAATTAAAAGGTTTTTACTATCCAAACTAGACTGGTTAGAACAGAGACCCATTTACCTGTGGGCTGTGAGTGTGATCGGCGTGACAGGCTTCACATTTCCATGGGTCTCATGGGCTTTTGATGGGATGAGGCGTTCGGATTTCCCATCATGGGTATTGGGTTTTAATCCCCATTCAAACCAATCCTATTTCTGCAAGCAAGAAGCCCTGCCCGATTGGGTTTGGTGCACTTTTTCATTTGCATGGAATATTATAGGTAGTTCAAGCATTGTTATGATTCACTATTTTTTCTCACCTACTTTTCTTGTACGCGAATTTTATTCTACAGCAATTGCCCTAGTTCTCAAAGTTTCTAATCCTACCCCCATTTGAGAGACTATAAACCTATTTCTTGTTGTAATACCATCCATCTACAAATTCATTTCTCTGCTTCTTGCCCCTTGTCTCGGTCTCATCATTCTAGATTAGTTGACCTACAAGCCTACATTATTCTAGATTAGTTAACCTACAAGCACATCATTCTAGATCGTATCAATGACAATATTCTCCTTGTCCGAAAAGTAATGTAAGGATAAGAGCTTATTTAAATATTGAAATAAGATGAGAATATGTGAGATGATTTATGAATAGTAATAAAATTATTAATTAAAATGAGTTGAGATTAGATAAAATTATTTTATTATCTGTATCCATATTCATCCTAGGCTGATTTGATGAAAAATATTGCTACATCCTCCAAGGGATGAGAGTATTGCTACTTGATCGAAATCAAAATAGTTAAAGTAAATGATTGTAACGATGTCTTGACTTTGTTACCCGCATAATTCATTGAATTACAAATATCCAAACATGTAAGGGTGATGTCTCCGTATATCTTCTTTCCATTCCCAATTGATTTCTTGAACTTTCAAATTTCTCCACAATACCTTTTCAAAGGATATTGTCTTGGATATAAGTGTAATTGGTTTGATTTAATTGAATTTTAGATGAAATTTGGGACCAAACTAGTATGTAAAAATTTTACATTTTCAAAAATTGATTCTACACCGATTATCTCATAATCGATATTTTCGATTTTATGAATTCCAATTTAATATAGTCTAATTTTTCGATTTTAACATAATATATTATAGTAAATTATAATATATATTATAGAGATATATTATAGGTATATTATAGATATAGTGATATAGTATTAATATAATTATTGATACGCACTATATAGTATTAGTATAACTATTAATACAATATATTATAGTACTATAAGATTTTAAGCTTTAATATTATATTAATTAGTGATTTATCAAATAATACAAAACTATTTTATACATAATTATATATCATATATAAAAATTATATACAACATAAAAAACTAAAACATATATATGAGCCAAGCCGATCTGATTTAAAAAAAAAATATTAAATTGATTTTAACCGATTTAAAAAATACAATAAATTTGGTATCGAATCAAACTAAACTCGATAGTCGATACCGGACAAGTTCACTGGTTCAGTGAGTTCAGTCCAAGTCTTTCCTCGCCTAGGGCTTAGAAGTTTGCTTGCCTCAATTGCCCGATAAAGACAAAAATTTTCCTTACGCCTGAGACTACTAGGGTTGATGCGATTACGTTGGTACAGCGTCAATATCTTTCTTTCTTTTTTAATATCTCTCTGATTTCTTTTGAGCACCATAGAATACTCAATAATTTATAGGATCCATTTACGTACTATTGTGGTCCCTCATATGCATGCGCACATAAATTAGGAAGAACATATGGCTTTAAAGGCTTGAAATAATTTACCATCCTAGACTCCTAGACTCCTAGTCCCAGGACACGTAGGAGGTACGTCCAAACATTGGACAACATTGCATTCATTACCCCAGCACTACTTACAATTTGTTAGGTACCCACAATATTACAACCAATTATGAGATTGATTATATATAAGCCTAAATAATGTTTGTTAGGTACCCACAATAAGTTAGGGTGCTAAATAACGTTTCCAATAATATTTCTAAATAACGTTTTCGCCGCCCAAGCTATTACGAAAAAAAAAAGAAATGTAGACTTTTAAACCCAGCAAAAGCGACATGCAAGGTGCTATATTATATTTTGACTATATATGGATGGATGATCAGTACGATGAAGTTAGCACAGTAATTAATCCGACGGAATGAAACCGACATTGGACTAATTAAAACTGAGCACATCATTTGATCAGTATTTTAAAATTATTACTTCCTATAATAAATAATATATATATCTTAATGTAAAAAATAAGGTTCGGTTTAGATTTAAAGTTGAGATAAAATAAATTGAGATGAATTTTAAAAGTTGAATAAAATATTATTTTTTGAATTTTAAAAGTTGAATAAAGTATTATTTATTATTATTATTATTATTTTAAAATTTAAAAAAATATATTAAAATTTAAAAAAATATAATAAAAAATAAAAAAATAATAATTATGAATTTGAGATGAATTAAAATCCAAACCACGCCTTTATAAATTTTTGGACTCAATCTAACTACTTTGGACCACATATATAATAGTAATTTTAACGATATATATATTATATATTTATATTATATATAGGTGCTGCATTTATCTCCCCGAAACGATGCAGGCGCGAATTATTTATACTAATACCAGCAATCACATCGCCATCATAAGCTATTGGTCAACACATTTATTATCTTAAGAAAATGATTTGTAAAAGTCCTGTAAATCTTTCACATTTCTTTAAAAATAAATATTTACATATTTAAAATAACTATTAACCTTTCATCCGGAGACAATTAATCCAACCCCAAGGAGAAGAGAAAATATTATATTTCAGATGTTTATTTTCTTTATTCTATTTAAAAATTTTACAAGGAAAAATTGGATCCTTATAATTATTTTTTATTCATTTTTCTATATTTTATTATTAAAAAAATAAAAGAGGAAAAAGGAAAAGTTAGGGCCATAGTTTTATGAGTACACATATGCTTGGCTGTTATTTAATTTGTAATTAAATATACTTGAATTTTTAAAGATGAAAAATGGGCAATGCTAGAAATATATATAATATAATTTTGGAATATATTATTCACGCATTCTTTTTGCAAAAAAAGTGGAGTCTAAGTTCTTATATGAGTTTTATATTTATTTTTTTAAAGGATTTATACATTTTAAAACTGTAAATATTATTTTTAATTTTTTTTTAATAAAAACACGCACTTTCACTCAACCTTGTTGGTTCGATGATGCCAACGTTGAACCTTATATAATTCTCTTACTTTTCTTACTATATATGTATGTTATTGAATTCCTTTTTTATCCATATATATTACCTTTTCGATATTATATAGATTCAAAACAACGTGAACATTAATGCAACGTCCACCCATGAATTACAAATTGATAAAAAAAAAAAAAAAAACCCAAGTTCATATCACCAAATTAGCCATCCTTTTCTTGTTAATTACTAAAAGTGAAAAGAAGGGGGAGGGTGAGTTGAATCCTTCAAGGAAAGCATATGCATTTAAATTAAGCATTTTTTTCTTTGTCACTACAGATGTAGAAAAAGTGAATGATTCAACCAATGGAATGAATGAAGCTTTAATATGAAAAGAATCACTGTCAAATTAATCATGAACGGACTGGAAATTATGTTCTCTTTACTCCTAATATATTATTTTTGTTTGTTAGAGCTTCTTCACGTTTCCTCCGCCTAAGCTACATATTATAAGGACGATAAATAAAATTGGCTAGCTTAAGATTGGCGTTTTCTTTAAAGCTTTTTCGTTAGTTAACCTCGTTAGTTCGAGGATGACAAAGTCGGACCATATATAGACACTCTCGTACTTTTTAGCCCTAACTATGCCTATCAAACCATATTCAATATATACGACATTGCAACTTCCACCAATTACTTACAAATGCTACAATCCAAATCCATAAATCCAATCGTCTTCTTTAATATGTGAATTATAGTCATGTTTTGTAAGTCCCATTAAAATGTATTTGAATGTATAAAATAAGTTGAGATATCTTTAAATTTTTATAAAAATATAAAGAGTCTCGTCAATGATTTGTTCGAGATAGACTGAGATGAGCTTAGCACCCGAACATAGTCTTAACCTCTCTTGTACGTATCTCTCAATCTATTTTAATCTAATGCATCTATAATTAAAATAAATAAATGAGAGGGTCGAACTAAATCACTCAAAGAATTCATACAATTTCATTTAAAATATGCTTGTCTTTCTAGTGACTGATTTTCTTTTCTTAAAAAAATTAAATTGTATTTCTTTGACATATATAGAAGTAGAAAAAGTAAAGGATTCAACCTATGGAGTGAAGTAATTGATGAAAGTTCTCATTTCTTCTCGTTTTAACATTTGGGTTTCAATTTTAACTCAAGACTACTCGGATGTAATTGAGTTAAATCTTGAGTGTTACCTTGTTTGATAAAAACTAGATTAAAAAAAAAGGAAAAAAAACTAGATATATCATAAAAGAATTTAGAAAGTGAACTTAGGATTTATGATTAGGACGTTGCTTTAATTTGAGAGAGACCAATACCTCCTAAAATGATTTCAACCATAAAACCCACATATTTTACTTAGTAAGTCACTTGTTACAAATAAGTATGATAAAAGTTTGTTTCATAAAGACTTTAAGAAATAAAATTTACAAACTCTTAATTAGGCATGTTCATCTGAATTTTGAGAGGTTTGAAAATTCAAATTTAAAAGATGAGTAATTTTCTCAAACCTCTTAGATGAAAGTAACAAAACTATTAAAACATAAAAAAAAAATCTTAAGTTTGATTCAAGCAAAATTTGGCTCAGACGAACAAGCTTATTCATACTGATGTAAGTGATTTATTACATTACTTTAATGTATTGTAAAGTACATAATTTTTATTATATAATAAATCTAATGTATCACATCTAATCATTCTTAATTTATAAATTAAAAAAAATTATTTGTGAAACTTATAATTCTAAATAAATTTAATGTCAGAACCGAACAAGCTGGCCGAGTAATTGATACGCTATTATTATAACCTAAATATCAAATTTAGACGAATCTTAGGAAGTAATTAACAAGTACGTACATTTGCAAAGCAATGATTTTAAAATGAGTGGAATATTTCTTAGCCCATGCGTGATATCATTGACTTTCAACTACCCCAAAAACAAAGCTGGTTTTTGGCTGGGCAAGAAGGATCACTAATTATTTAAATTAACCTAACAGATAGATTTATTATCTAACGAATCATAATGCATTAGATATAAAAATTATTTCATCTTATTTATTTAATTATTATAATTTTTACAAATTTTAATATAAGATATAATAAATCATTCATTTTTAAAAAAAATTAAAATAATAATAATAATATTTTATTTAATTTTTAACTTTTATATACAATTATCATATTTTATCTCATTATTCAAATGAGCTTAAATATAATTATTTTATAAATTTGTTTTTATAAGATCTTGTTGACAAACAATTTCTCTTAACTACCGAACTGAAAAAATACATCAACTATATTTATTATTTAAATATAAAATTATTAAATTACGTCTTGATATTTGTTTAGCAATTGTTTGTCAACCACGACCTCTTCACGCCGGTTTCCGCAATATAATACATTAAATAATAAAATATAACATACGACGTCGAAAAAGCATATGTTCCTAAAGCGTACAGTCACGTACAGTTGATTTTCCTACTTCCTTTCTTGTTTTGATTTTTAATCATTTATACAGCTGGCATTTTGTCTTGTTTGTCTTCGGTAGTTGACTACGTGTACGGATCCCTTTCTCTCATTATTATTATTAATGAAATTCCTGAAAGCCACATCCTTTCCTTACTGGACCTCCTCTCTTATTCTATTTATTTATTTTATTTTATGAGATAATTTGGGTTTCCGACCAAACCTTTTTATTGCAGCCTATCAGGAATGGAGGAGGTCGACAACTCTATTCTTGCGATGGCAAATTTTGACAATCTCCGATTGGACTCCGACGGTTCTAAATTCAAAAATAAATTCGTATGTCAACTTCTTCCAATCTTGATGGGATGAATAGTATCGCCTATCTTGTCGATAATGATAAAAATTAGATAAGATCAAATTTTTTTTAAAAATTTATTTTTATTTTATTTTTTTATTATATTTTTTATTATATTTTTTTTATTTTATTATTTTATTATATTATTTTATTATATTTTATTATATTTTTATACAAATTATAAAAATTTAAGAAGTACACTGCATTCATACTGGGGCGGAACCTTATCGTCTGCCTTATTTTATATGGCTGAGATATTTTTTTACATTTGCCTCCCTCTTCCATTTAAATTCAATCTTCACATTAAATTAATTATTCATAATCAATATAATAATAAAATATTATTAAATTAATAGATTTAATATTTGATTAGAGTGAGAAATTAGTCTTTTTATATTTGATTGGAGTGAGAAACTAATATTTTAATATTTGAAGAACCAATTCTAATCTTTTATATTTAACTAAGTACTTTAGATGAAATTTAATATTTTAAATATAGCCAATCTAATGTGTAGTATTTTTAGCACAAATTATCTAAATTTTATATATAACCAAGCTAATGAAGATGCTCAAATAAGAATGTTTTTAGCTTGAAACCATATGCATATCAGTCAATTTTTTCTTTGTTTATGGCATTCTTCTATTTTGCAAAATTAAACTTTTAGGTATGGTTTGGATAATGATTTGAGATGAATTTTAAAAATTAAATAAAATATTATTAATATAATACTTATTAATATTATTATTAAAATTACAAATTCTATTATGGTGATCATTTCGATTGAGACAATGGAAATGAATATTTTGATAATAATACCATTTTGAAACCATTTTGGAATAAATTATATAAATATATTACGTATATTATATTCATATTCTAAAATAAAATCAATATAAATCTTGAAAACATAAATAACTAATAAATTTAATAATAATTCTCAATAGTCAATACAAATCTTAAATTTTATGAAAAAAAGCATCCAGATAAATAAAGCAAAATATTCATAATTCATGAAACCATACATGTAGATCACACATGGAAATCTATTAAACTTTAACCAAATAAATAAATGTCCTGCTTACGCTACTGAAACTTAAACCAAATTTAGCATTTTACGCTAATCTTGTTCGCACATGAGATTCTCAAGTACTAATCGCTCTGTTTTAACTTTTTACTTATAGCTATAAACGCATTTTTCGGTGAAGATCGATCATTGAAGTACTGTCAAAGACAGAAGAAGTAAACTTGAAGAAGTAAGAAGTAAGAACCGAAGTCACGGCTGAAAGAAAAAGAAACATTCGGCAGCAAGGGTTTCTTATAACTAACAAAAATTACCAAAATAAGAAATAAAGTTTGGATATTTACAACAAAACCGGCGCTTTCATTTTGTACTGAAATTGGAAATCCGGCCACAATGATTCAGAATTTATTGAAATGACTGGAACTTAAGTCAAAACGAAAGACAAGCCTCTAACATTCTGACCATCGTAGCGGAACAACATATTCCAATCAAAATGGAATGGTGAGAATATTTGCTAAAACCATCATGCTTGAAAGGGTGGTGAGAGTATTCTATTTATAACTATTTACAGTATAAAAGAAATTATTACAAATCAAATAATATCAAACGAATTACAAAAGAAATGAAAAGTAGGAATAAATGGATTCAAAATAATAGCCTATAATCAAGGGTCAAATATGATACATGTGGTAAATCGTAAATGAAGGCTACGTATCCTCAACACCCCCCCCCCCCGGGGGGGCAAGCTGAGCATCGGATTGGAACGAATGTGAAGCTTGGATCGGAAAAATTCAAAGAGAGGTCGAGAAATACTTTTGGTGAAGATGTCAGCAACCTGGAGGTGGGAGGGCACATACTGGGTGCGAAGTTTGCCCGCAACAACGAGTTCCCGAAGGAAATAATAATCTAATTCAACATGCTTGGCTCGCTTGTGAGAAACGGGATTGGAGCTTAAAAAGATAGCACTTTTGTTGTCACACATAAGCAGTGGCTGCTGTGGAATGGGGACCTTGAGGTCATGCAGAAGATGCGTAAGCCAAAGAAGTTTAGCTGCAGTCATGGCAAGGGCACGATACTCAGATTCACAGCTGGAGCGTGAGACAGTAGGTTGCTTCTTTGCACTCCAAGAAACTAGATTGTTACCAAGGTAAATAGAGTAGCCGGATGTGGAACGACGAGTATCGGGACAGCCAGCCTAATCAGCATTCGAATAAGCTACTAGTGCACCAAGAACAATGGATGGACGAAAGGTAAGACCAAAGTGGAGTGTGCCCTTAACATAGCGAAGAATACGCTTGACAGCAATAAAATGATCTGCAGTAGGGGCGTGCAAAAATTGGCTGACAGAATTTACAGCATGGGCAATATCTGGACGCGTAATGGTCAAGTACTGAAGAGCACCAGCAAGAGATCGATAAAGAGTAGGATCAGAGAAAGGGGAACCATCAGCAGTCAGGTGTTGGGAAACAACCATCGGGGTGTGAACAGGTTTGATGTCGAGTAACTGAGCACGAGTAAGAATATCTCGAGCATATTTTAACTGACTGATAAAGAGACCATCAGGAGTGGGCGAAGCTTCAAGACCAAGGAAGTAATTGAGAGAACCCAAATCTTTGGTAGCAAACTCAGAGTGAAGTTTGCGAGTAAAGCTGTCAAGAAGAGATGGGTTGTTGCCAGTAATAATGATGTCATCAACAGAAAGAAGCAAATAAATCAGACTAGACTGTTGATGAAAAACAAAAAGAGAGGTGTCAGTGCAGCTGCAAGAAAAACCAAGTGTGAGAAGAAATGAGCTAAAACGCTGAAATCAAGCACGAGGAGCTTGCTTTAAACCATAGAGGGCTTTCTTTAACAGAAAAACATGAGTGGGAAAGCGAGGATCAATGTACCCAGGAGGTTGTTCCATATAAACATGTTCAGTAAGGGAGCCATTGAGGAAAGCATTCTTGACATCAACTTGTCGAAGAGGCCATTTATTTGTGACAGCAAGAGAAAGTACAAACACGGACAGTAGTAGCTTTGACAACTGGACTGAAAGTGTCAGTGTAGTCGAGACCAGGTACCTGGGTATAACCTTTGGCAACAAGGCGAGCTTTGAGACGCTCGACGGATCCATCCGACAAATATTTAGTGCGAAATACCCATTTAGAGCCCACAATGTTGGTGTTGGCAGGGCGAGGAACCAAAATTCAAGTACCATTTTGTTGTAAAGCTTGAACTTCTTCATCCATGGCAGCAAGCCAAGCAGGATTCTTAGCAGTAGACTTGAATCCTTTTGGCTCAGTGGATGCAAGAAGAGCATAAATAAGTCAGAGGAGCCCAAGACACCAAGATTCGCTGGATGTCGAGTCTTGAAAATACCAATTTTGGCTCGTGTGATCATAGGATGAGAACCCAAAGAAGAAGATGAATCAGCAGCAGGCTCAATAGAAGGCGGACTGGAAGCCAAGGATGGCAAGGAGGAACCTGCAAGAGAATTATCAACCTGCACAGACTCATCCACAAGGTCAGAACAAATATTACACGGAGAGGAGCTGGATCGAGGAATGTGCGAGGAAGGAGAGGTAGGAGAAAGGGGAAATGGATCAATATGGTGAAGACGCGGTTCCAAAAAATTTGAAATATAGAGAGAGGAAAGAGGTTGGGCCTGGGAGCTGGGGACAGTAGGAAAGTGAGTTTCATCAAATTGAGCGTGGTTGGTGATGTATAGCCTAGTGGTAGTGGGATCAAGACAACGAAACCCTTTATGAGAAGGACTATAACCCAAGAAAATGCAAGGAATACTGCGAGGAGAAAGTTTGTTAGGCATATAATCACGCAAGTAAGGATAAACACGACAACCAAAAGGATGAAAATTCTCATAATGCGGAGAGTAGCCGTATAGAAGTTCAAAGGGTGACTTACCTCCAAGAAGTGGAGTGGGCAACCGGTTGATGATATAAGCTGCAATGCTGAAAGCGTCAATCCAGAAACAAGGAGAAAGATGGGAGTGGAAGAGAAGGGCCAAGCCAGTCTCAGTCACATGACGATGTTTTCTCTCAGCACGACCATTTTGAGCAGGTGTATATAGACAAGAGAGTTGATGATGGATGCCAAAAGTACGTAAGTGAGTTTTGAAGCAAGTGCTAGTAAATTCGGTACCTCCATCGCTTTGAAAATCCTTGATACGAGCGGAATGTTGGTTTTCCACAAATTTTTGAAATTGAAGAAAAATATCGAAGAAATCATATTTAAATTTCAAAGGATAAAGTCAAGTGAATCGGGGATAATCATCAATAAAAATAACATAGTAAAGAAAACCCAAATTGGATTTGACGGGAGAAGGACTCCAGAGATCGCAATGAATAAGATCCAACACATGCAATGACCTATGTTCATTTCGAGAATAAGGTAATCGATGATTTTTCGAAAGTTGACATGTACTACATAGTGAGGGAGAAGGCAATAAAGACATAAGAGAAAGATGTCATCTTTTATTTAAAAAAAAAAATAACAGAATGATTCACATGGCCTAGACGAGCATGCCATAATTCATATGAAGCATGTAGAGATTTATTTTTAAGGACGGAAATAAAAGCAGAGTTGCCGCGCTCTAGCACATATAGCCCTCCATCTCTTTTACCGGTCGCCACCACTCTTCTTGTTAGACGATTCTGGACAGTAAAAAAATTATTAGTAAAGGTAACAGAGAAAGGAAAATCAGACGTTAATTTACTAATTGAAAGAAGATTTTTTGTGAGATGAGGGACAACCAATACATCTAATAAGTGAATATTCGGAACTGGAGAAAGAGTACCAGTGTGAGTAATGGATAGAGAGGCACTGTTTCCTACGATCACAGAGTCCTTACCTGTGTAATTTTTGGACTGATCCAAATTAGATGAATCGGTGGTCATATGGGCTGAAGCCCCAGTGTCTAAAAACCAGTCAGCGGCCTCGGGTCCAAAAAGGGAGCAAGATATGTTGAAGGCTTCGGCAAGATGAGCAGAGGAATCAGTCCAAGCATACCGTTGGTTGCAGCGGTCAACATAATGGCCCTCCATGTGACAAATTTGACAGCGAGGTGGTCGACGACCCTGACCAGAGTGGCTTCGTCCTCGGTTGGAAGAGTTGTTGCCGTGGGAATGAGAACGACCTTGCTGGTTGCTACGGGACGCAGAGGAAATGCCATGGGAATTGCTGTGGCCACGATTAGTGGCTGTGAATGCCACAGTGGTGGAGTCAGAAAACTCAAGGGGTTGCTGGAACAACTCAAAACTTTCTACTTTAGAAACTAAATATGCAAAACAGGGGAGAGGGGTGAGAGCCATCTGAGCAGTAGAGAAACTGAAAAAATCGGTGCCAAGTCCACGAAAGAACCAGTGCACTTTGTCAGTGTCCTCAACGGGTCTTCCAATGGCATAAAGCTGGTCACAAAGTGTTTTGAAGGTACGGGCATACTCAGCAACGGGTTTGGTGCCGCGTTTCATCATCTGCAAGTCATCCTTGAGTCGCAGTTCACGGGCTTTTGAATAATGACTGAATGTAGTCTCCAATGCGAGCCAAACGTCACGGGCAGTGGAGAGACCAACAACAACAGCGATGGTTTCCTCGATGAGAGAGGAAAGCAGGAGGCAGAGAAGCCGTTGATCGGATACTTTCCATGCCAGGTATTTGGGGCTGAGTGTGGTAGAAGTTACTGGTTCAAAACGGGGTGGTGGAACAAGAGTTCCATCAACGTAGCCCAGTAGGTCTTGACTCTCAAGAAGAGGAAGAAGTTGGCTTTTCCAGAGAAGATAATTGGAGGAAGAAAGCTTGATGGTGATCATGTGGATTAGAGTGTTGAAAGGAAGAAGATGAGAAGAGGATTCGGAAGCCATCGAGAAGAAGGGATCGAGGTTGCTAAACCAGATGGGGCTCTGATACCATGAAAATATTTGCTAAAACCATCATGCTTGAAAGGGTGGTGAGAGTATTCTATTTATAACTATTTACAGTATAAAGGAAATTATTACAAATCAAATAATATCAAACGGATTACAAAAGAAATAGAAAGTAGGAATAAATGGATTCAAAATAATAGCCTATAATCAAGGGTCAAATATGATACATATGGTAAACCTTAAATGAAGACTATGTGTCCTCAACAAATGGGATTAATAACTTTGATTATTATTGTTTTGTGATTTAAAAAAAATGAATTGTTTATTATATTATGTATTGGAATTTGAAAAAGTTGTAATAATGGGATTAGATCAAATGAGTTTAGCTCAACTCCTAATCCAAACAAGACCTTAGAGTAGAGTAGGTTATTGTACTTGCTTGTAACTTATGAAGCCTCTAATCAGATACTAAACAAAGAAAAAACATTAATTTTGTTTAGCAAAATCACAAGGATTGAAATTAAGAAACTCATTACACGTACAAGTAGCTAGGATTAAGTCTACACAACCTTATAAAAAATATTTAGGCTTGTTAGTACCAATTGGCAAATCCAGAACACTCTGGATAGAGTGAGAGGTAGGATTTAAGGAATGGAAGATGAAATACTTGTTCCAATTTGGAAAAGAGATACTTCTCAAGACTATGATTTAAGCTATCCCTACACATTGCATGAGAGTTTTTAAAATTCTTTAAAACATATTGATAGAGCTAAACAAACTTATGCAACAATATTAGTAGGGTTAGAAAGTTGAAGAAAAAAAAGATCTATTGGTGCTCATGGGAAAAAATGGAGAAAGCTAAAGCAGTAGGAGAGCTTGGATTTAGAGATGTAGAACAATTTAACCTTGCCATGTTGGCCAAGCAAGGTTGAAGATTGCTCCTAAAACCCAATTCACTAGCTACTAGAGTACTCTCTTCCAAGTAATTTTCAGATGATAATTCTCTAAAAGCTGAACAGAGATGAAACCTCTCTCTTATTTGGAGGAGTATTATGGCAACAAAACCTCTATTTGAGAAAAGGCTTTTTCGACGAACTGGTAATGGCAAAAGTACCAAAATTTGGCATGATAAGTGGATGTCATATCCAACATCTTATAGGATTTGAAGTGGAGTTAAAGTCTTGATACAGAGGAAATATGGAAGCTCTTATTGACCTAAAAACAAAATCTTGAAAAATGTAGCAGATTAAAGAAATATTATCTAAAGAAGAAGAAGCCACCATAAGCCGAATTTTCAATAGCCTTTGCAACAACTCAGTCAAAATAATTTGGAGATGTGTAACAAGTGAGTTTTTTCTATGAGAAGTGTCTATCATCTGCAAGTAAAGATCCAACAGAGGGCTAAAGGACAATCTTCTAACATCAACTAGCAAAAAAAAAGATGAAGTAAGATGTGGAAACTAGCAATTCGAAATGTTGAAAAATTGCGTCTAAAAAATTGTGTCTAAGGAAAGCATGTAATAATCGTCTACCTACAAAGATAAATATTTAAAAAGAAAATTGTTGAAGATCCAAACTGTCCTATTTATTTATAGTATGAAGAAAGTATTGAACATGTTATATGAGAATGTGAATTAGTGAGAGATATATGGAGTCAATGCTCTACACAGTTGCAGCAGAAGAGCATTATGCAATATATGTTTAGAGAATTCATACTTAAAATGTTAGTTGATTTGGATGAGAAAGTGTTGGCAAAAATGGCAGTGGTGGCTTGGAGGATATGGAAAAGAATGAATGAGTTGGTGTTTCAAAAAGATTTCGTCAGTCATATATCTATTTTGAAACAAAGTACAGAAAAACTGCAGGATCTTAAGCTACTCCACCACAAGACATCAGTTCATTATACTATAGATTATGCACCCTTGGTTTAGTGGAAAGCTCCTCCTAATGGTTACCACAAGATCATCTAGGATGTTGCAATAGACAAACAAAAATATAGAATTGGTATAGGAACAGTTATTCGAGACTAGAAAGGGAAGATCATAGCCATAATGAGAATGAACATATCTCTATTTCTTGATCCACATCTTGCATAAGTGTATGGAGCTTGTGAGGGGAGGCCCTCCTACTCAGGATTGGGCCTCGGGCCCATTCATGACTAACCGGAGCCAGAAGAAGAAGAACTCAAGCCTACAAAAGGTAACTCGCGAGAAGTCTGGCGAAAGGTATAGGAGGCGGGGGAGGGTGGCAACCATGGGCGGACAAGAAGGCCAGTGTGAAAGGAGAGAGGAGGCTTATGAGAAATCCGACAAGGGATGACCAACACAAGAAATTAGGCCACAATCCCAACAGTCAGGAAATGCAGTCACCTCATGCTGTATTAAATGCCAAACTCTGCCACTCCCTCACACCACATTAAATGCAGGACAGGAGTCCGGACATGCCCCTACGGCAGAGGGAAGTCTCTGGTATGCTGGTTCTAGGCAAACACTCCCTCACCGCATTAAATGTAGGTCAGGAGCCCGGACATACCCTTGCGGCAGAGGAATGGGTTGGTGTGATTCACTGTCCAATACTCAAACTTGCTAGAGCTTTTCTTCATGTATGATATATTAAAACCAGCTTGACCCCAATATTCTCCATTCTTATTGATCTTGTTGACAACATTAAGTGCATCTATCTAAAAAATTATCTTACTTAGACCAATATCTAAACCTAGTAAGACAAAATGAAGAGCTCTGTTGTTGTCGTGTTCCACGAACTGAACTCCAAGGCGAGATCCCAACGATTCCTACTCCTAAGAAAAATGGATGAGTGTGGGTAGCAGCACCCTGATATAGTTCTGATGCTTAAGTTAGTTTGTGTACAAAGGGTAAAAGAAGGGTAAGAGTAAGGGAGAATGATCACATCACCTTTATGTGATAGGATCCCTGACTATTTATAGGACTTGGTCGGCCCTGACCGAGTCGTCCGTGTTCCTTTTGCTTACTCTGAGCAGATCTTCTAGCTCTTCGAATTCTGTCCCGTGTGCTATCCTAGTCCTGCATTCAAGATACCTTACGGCCCAATTCAAGAATTGCCACCTCAAAGTTGGACCAATGCATCAGTAAAAGCCATGCACCAAGCCATGTAAATGTGGCAGGCCAGGCTTTTGCAAGTGACTCAAGCCACGTGGACAGTACTCCAATTCAATGCACAAAATGAGTCCCAATAAGCTAGCTATACGTCCAATTAAATCCGTGACTTATGAAATTCCAAGCTTTGTTGCTAACATGACATGATGTAGTGAGCTTGCACCGAGACACATAGCAGCTCACCAAAACATAGCACTTTAGTCTCTGCATAAAGAAGGTTCTCACGTGAAACATCTTGTTTTGAACCTGCAGAACCTATTAGCAGCAAAATGTACCATGTACTTTACACGAAAATGGCAGAAATTGAGTTGGAGTTGCAAAAGAGAAGACAAAAGGTAGGGAAGACACTTTTCGATGGCTTTTATCAGAGGATTTCGTAGACCAAAATATTTGGCCGAACTACCCCTGTTTTGCCCAGATTTTCCTAATTTCAGTCTCTAGTTTTGCTTGATCCATAGACCACTTGTAGCTAGATTTGAGCCTTTTGTTCCATTGTCTTTACATTTTAATTTGTGTTAATTTAGCCGTTCCTTTTTTTAGTAATTTATCTCCAATAGTTACTTGTATTTTGCCTCACGTTTTCTATAGTTCATCTCTTAGTTACTGATCTCTATTATAGTGCAGTAAGTTGTCTTTCATTTGGGGTAGTTTTTCATTTGTAGTTTCCGTTGCACGTCCATTAGTAGTTTTTCATTTGGTGGATTTGGATGGATTTATTCTCTTGGCTTATAGTTTCTATTTAGTTGGTCAATTTCTCATTTCAATAGTTTTATTTTAGTCGAAGGTCTAGGGTTTCCAATAGTTAGTTATTTCTTGCTTTTTTAAATTCCAGTAGCTCTTTATATATTTTGTTGCACCTTGGGTGAATTCTCGCTTGCTTCTAGCTCGGAGTTGTAATTTGTTTTTACTTCATTTGTGTTGGAATAGTCTAAGTAGTGTAATTTCTGGCTCTAGATTGAACATTCTTGGAATGAAAAATAATGGCCTTCTCATTTGCATATAAGGTGTTTGATAAAGTGTTCCTTATAACGTAGACTTGATAATTTTCCATATGTCGTTTGGAAACGGATTAGATGAAGTTATTAAATGTGGTTTAGCTTTTCAAGTAAGAATAATCATAGTTTATTTAATGCACGTTTACAGCCCATTCAATGCATGAAAATGATTGGAGTAGCGTCAAGACACATTAGAAAAAATAATTTTTAAATGTCAGCCAAACATTTCTAATTCCAAATTTATGTTTGATACATTAGTATCTTCATTTTTTTTTTTTGCATAGATTTGTGTTCATTCATCATCTCAACAAATAGAAACTTAACATATTTAATAATCTCGAAAGAAAAATTCATTCTTATCGTGAATATCACTGTAAATAGTTTTAGATTATAATTTCATTTTATTTTTAGTAGTGGATAAATTTACATATTAAATTAACTATTTTTCTGAGGAAATAATTTGTAAATTTCTCTAATATTATTTGACAACTCTTATACTTAGAAATTATTTTTAAAATATTTTTTAGAATGAGACACTCATTGTCTAGCTAAGAAGGCTCTTGATATATATGTACTTATTGAGTTTGAGGAAATTCTAAACCGTGTTACTACTCTTTTAAAAAATCATTTTCCGAAATTTATTTATATTTTATTATATGATTATCCAAAATTTTGTCTCCACTCTTTAAATTGATAGCCTCTCAAACTTTTTTTTTTTTTGTTTCCTGATTCTCGAATCCATGCATTTTCTTATCCTATTCTTATTAATTATTGGAAAAATAATTTTTTATTTAAAGTTTGACTAGATGACTCATTTTTTCGTTTTCAAAAATATATTTATATAAATAAAATATATGAAATTATAGAAATGTTATATATCAAGCTCACATCTCACTATATAAGATATGATATATTTATCATCATTAGATTATGAAGGATTATTTAATAAAAAATTATTCAATAATGATAAATGTGACACATCTTATATAAAGAAATAAAAATAAGATATAATATAGTGTATATGATTTTTTTTAAAAATTATATTGGCGGGATATTTTATAATCAATTGATCATGCCATTTCATTAAAAAATTTAATCTTAAAAACCCTCAATTATATATATATACTCGAATTGTTAAAGAGTTAAATTTTAATCATTTCACATATATATATATTTTAAAAAAATCTAAAAGCATAAAGATTATTGTTAAGTCTTTTTTTTCTTTTTAATTTAGACCATCCAATTCGAGCAAATAAATAATTAAGAAATAAAAATATCAAGACATGTGTATTTATGGGACAGTTGCTTCGACTCTACTAAATAAATCTCGAATAAATGTATCAGTCTAATATTATTAAATATTAAATCCCGAATTCGATACTGCCGCTCTTTTGGTATTCATTTAGATTCTTCAAAGATTAAAAATGTGAATTTATATCTTTTTTTTTTGGAAAAAATAAAAAGTAAACTGCATTCATTAATAATGAGCATTACAAATGAAATTAAGATATACATTATAAGTCAGTATATTAAAAATGATCGACACGACCTAATCCTAACTGCAAATCTCTTTAAATTATCGTCTAAGAGACATTTTAATTATATTCAAAACAAAGTATCAATTAACAAACAAAACAATCAACTTTACACCCGTTTTAAAATGGATTAGAGAACCCACTCTATTTGAGTAATGCTAGAAAACATCTACTATTTGAGATTATCTAATGCACTTATGACCATTTGCTCAAGGATAAAATAATTAATTTATTTAAATCACATCATAAATGCAATAGATAATTTCAAATAATAGATGTTCCCAAAATTTTCTCTAAAAAATTGACTTCAACTTCTATTTTTTCCTTTTTATTTATATTATAACAACTATTAAGAGATTTTTGATCGGGCCCATCGTCTTCTTCTTTGTTATTATTAAAAAAAAAATATTAGAAGAATCTAATGAGCAGTATCTATGGGTACTATTCATATAAATGTGTGTTATGAATGGTTAGATACTCCTTAACATTATTCATTGTTAATATATAAAACAATTACTTGATAAAAGAATATATAAAATCCAACCCATTATTTTCATTCTCTCTCTATCTCCTATCGTTATTTTTATAGCCGACACACACACACATGTATATATATTAATTAAAGAAATCCAACTTAGGCCTTATGTATCTTTTTGTCTATTTATTATTGTTGTTGTTGTGTGTAAGGGCATATGCCGAATGGGGGATTAATTTGTGTAACATATTAACCTCTCATGTTCTCACTCAGCCTAATAGAAAAGGAAATGATACTTGAACTGATAGATTGAATTTTTTATTTTTTAATTAGTGATTAACAAACTAATTATTAATTAATTGATATTTTTGTAAAAAAATAATTGAAAAATATATAAATATAGAGAAAAGTGATTTGCACTTATTAGTCAGAATTGATTGGTTGATCATCAGTCTTAGTATAATCCAATAAAAAAATAAAAAAATCTATTATGTCGTCATAAATATACTGCTTCATTTAATCACTCTCTAAAATAATTTTTTTTATTGAATAATTAAAGAAATAATTTTTAGTATATTGATTTTTTTTCTTTTTTAAAAATATTTAAATATACTAAAAAAATATGAATATATATATATATATATTATATTATATACTGGGTGACACGCCCAACTGTCGGTGCTGGACAGCACAATAACATCACCCGTAAAAAAAATAAGTAACTTAGGTTTTCGAGACGGGATCAATTTAGAGTAAAGAAAACCACATCAAGGTGAGTGTAACACGTGGACTAATCTTATTCAATATGTTGCAATAAAATAAATTTTATAATCTTAAACTCAATAAATCGCACTCGTATCTTAAGAGTAATTCTTATTACGCTGCATATGTTATGTACCGTTTTTTACGGCATGAACCATTTGTTTTTATGGAAATTAATTCAGAAAATTAGTATTAGAAGAAAATAAATATTTTTCTAATGTTTGGTTTTCGCATGAGGATGTTTTCTTTAAAAAAAAAAAATTATATTCATCATCTTTACATTACACATTACATATAATGTTTAATTTAGTTTTTCTTACCAAATTTATGATATATAGATGATGAGTAAAATTTTTTTTTTTAATTTAATAAGAATATAACAAAAACTTAAAAAATCAAGTCTATATGTAGTGTTAAGCCTGTTCATTTGAATTTTAAATCTAAAATTTTCTTAAACTTCTTAAATAAAAATATCAAAATTATTAAAAATAAATAAATATCAGAATCAGGTCGAGTAAAATTTGACTAAGATGAATAGACCTATGTGGTGTAGGAATGATGAGTAAAAAAATTGTTTTTGAAAAGCTTTTTTTTTTTTTTTTTTTTTTTTTTTAATTTGGTGCAGATAGTCTTTTGCATATGAGCACGGTTAATGTGTCAACTTCTACTCTTATGATTAGAGCTGTAAAAATAAATTGAAAAATTGGCCTAGATTAGTAGATTCAGTTTGATTTTGCACCGGTCCAGTCCAGAAACGATTCCTTTCTTTTGAAAACTGGCCAAATTCAATGTGGGATCGATTTTACACTTTTGAGATTGAAACGGACCACTTCACATATATATATTTGATTAATTTTAATATATTATAATTATTATATGTAATTAAATTATAATTAAATATAAAATAATATTATATTATAATTTATAATATAAAACTTTAATCTTAAACATATAGATTTATTTAATCATATATTTTAAATATAAAACATATGTAGCATATTAATTATATTTGTTAGCCTAATAAATTTTAAACATATTTCTTTTGATTAATTGACACTTTACTAAAATAAAAAAATAAAATCAAACCATACCAGAAGGTAATTGATGTATGATCGATTTAAAAAAATATAAATTAATATATATCAATTTGATCCAAAATTTATTTAAAATTAGATTAAATCTAGTGAGTTACAGTATTACACCCCTACTTATGATAGATTTTTTATGTATTAAATTGGGTATATTAGTTTTTGTAGTTTGGCTTCAAGTCAGATTCCACTTTTTTAATTTGAAAAATTTTATTCATCATATTCATATATGACGTACTTAAATTATTTTATTACTATTTAGAAGCATGTCTTTAGTCATTCTATTAGAAGTTAACCTATTATAAAATACGTGTCATACAACAAAATAAAATTTAAAAAAAAAACTAAAATATACCAAATTCAGAAAAATTAAAATAATAATAATAAAAAAAAAGGAATGAGAAGAAATGAATACAGAGATGATAAATCGAAGGGAGGAATAAAAAAAATTATAAAAAAAAGTCTTAAACTACACACTTCTACGAATCGAAAATTGAAATAATTAAAAAAAATCATGAACATAATTCTTTTGAATATAAAACGAAAATGTGATATAGAGTGAAAATGCAAATTCATGAGTAATAAAAAAAGAAAATAAATATAATATAATAAAAAGAGTGGAAAGTGAGGGTCAGAGAGGGAGTACCGTAAAAAGCACGCGCCAAAGAAAACAAAAGGCGTTATGACCCCTACCCCTCTCTTCTCTTTCCTTCCTTCCTTCTGTTTATACTTTGCTCCTTTCACCAACCAACTGTACAAAACCCCTGCCCCCACTCTCCTCTCTCTCTAACAAATTCTTGTATCTGCGGGAAAAATACACAGCCGGCTATGATTTCGACTCGCCGGCCACTCTTCCCCCAATTCAAAGTATAAAACCATAGATTCGGTCTCTCTCTCTCTCTCTCTGTGTTTGTGTTTCTGTCACGAGCTTGATTTGTTCACTTTTATTCTACTTCTAAGGGAGGAATTTTGTGGAGTTAGAACTCTTTTTGGGAGAAAATGCTGGATCTTAATCTCAGCGTAGGTTCCGCGGATTCTGCCTCGGATTCCGTGGAAATGGTGGGGGAGAAGGTTCTACGCCTCTCCGGAAGCCCAAAGGAGAGCTCCGGTAGCTTCAATTCCTCCGTTGTTAGTGCTGGCGATGAGGATTCAACCTCCAACTATTACGATGCGGCTTTCGCTTACAACTTCGGCATTCTCAAGGATAACAGCTCGATCAGCCCCGGGAAAGAGCTCGATATATGCAAACGGACTATCCAGTTATTTCCAGTGAGTAGAGCAGGGGAGGGAGACGCCGACGTGTCCAGGTCCAGGCTCGGCCTCGGTAAGTCTTCGCGGCAGGAGTGGATGGGTTTCACTTCGAGTTATGGCGGAATGGGGCCGGAGCACAGGGTGGCGGCCCAGCCGCAGCGGGGAGAGCAACAACATAGGCCTCAGGTGAAGAAGAGTCGCCGGGGTCCGAGGTCTCGGAGCTCTCAGTATCGCGGCGTTACGTTTTACCGAAGAACTGGAAGATGGGAATCGCATATCTGGTCAGTGATTCACAGCCCGTAGTTTTATGATCGTTATCGTTATTATAAGAATCTGGTTGATTGTTTTGTTACGAGAGTTTTGATCACTTTGGCGGTATATTTTGCGGGGTTTGAGTTTCTTTATTTGCGCCTTTTTGTGCAGGGATTGCGGGAAGCAAGTGTATCTGGGTAAGGAAAAGTTTATCTCGTACTAGTTACTTTCTTTGTTTGAGATTTGGTTATTGGTTTAGTTATAAAGAAATCGGATGCCAACCTTGTTTATTTGTCGGAATAATTTTTCTTTTTGTAGGAGGATTTGACACTGCTCATGCTGCGGCTAGGTATACATAACTGTGCTTGTAAATTCAGCTTGTAATGGTAGTTCTATTGCTTGAGGTGAACTATGTTGGGGATAGTCTTGAAGGATTTTTATGGCAATTTGTTGATCTTAGGGCATATGATCGGGCTGCAGTCAAGTTTCGTGGATTGGATGCTGATATCAATTTTAATATCAGTGAATATGATGAAGATATTAAGCATGTGGGTGTGGACTTTTGTGGAGTTTATTTTAGTAAATATATTTTCCTTTTTTTTTTTGTTAGTAATAGCACTTTTTGTCTCTGCAGATGAGTAATTTTTCCAAGGATGAATTTGTGCATATCCTACGCCGCCAGAGCACCGGGTTTTCCAGGGGAAGCTCCAAGTACAGGGGAGTGACGCTACACAAATGTGGGAGATGGGAAGCTCGTATGGGGCAGTTTCTGGGCAAGAAGTGAGGACACTTTTGCTAAGTTCTACACCTACAGCTGAATTTTACATACCTGAGTGTGGAATTTGGAATTGATTGTGTTCCTATTGTGTATAAATCCATCTAAAATCACCATTTCCCACTATAAAAATGAAGGGAGAAACTGATAGTGCTGATTGAATTGGTTTTGTGGGAACTACTGGGAACTTGATTCTTATTGGGTAGTTTTGATTGCTTCCTTGCAGGTATATATATCTTGGGCTATTCGATAGCGAGGTGGAGGCTGCAAGGTCTTAACGATAATACATGGGATCTCTATTGTATTGGTTCTCTATATCTTTGACCTGTTTTCCATTTTACTTAATATGTTTTTGTTATCTGGAAATCAGGGCATATGACAAGGCTGCCATCAAATGCAATGGAAGGGATGCTGTCACCAACTTTGAGCTGAGCTCATACGAAGAGGAAGTTATCCCTGAGGCTAAAAATGGTTGTTTTTTTATATCTATTTTTCATGGACAATGTATTCTTGCCTCCTGTATTTTTTTTTTTTTTTTTCTGGAATGCATGTGTTGTGTAGACACTTTCTATAAATATGACATATACTTGTCTCATTTGAAACAGACTGCAATCAAAATCTTGATCTTCAGTTGGGAATGGCTCCACCTTCATTTTCTAATGCGGGGAAGGAGAACAACACTGACGCAAGCAGTTTTCATTTGCAGCGTGGCTGGGATGAGATGCCTTTTGTCAGTAGACCAAGGGTAATGCTGACACGAATTTGTTAAATTCCCCATTTAGTCCAATTGAATATCTGTGTTTATATATTTCAAGCAGTTGCTTTGATTTTGTTGGGCTAGGTGTCTGATTAGCTTGCTTGGCAAACCTTTATTCCTCTTTTGCAGATTGAGAACACTAGTTCAGAAACAATGAGGATTCAAGTTCCTCATGGACCTGCGAAGGCATCTGAGCACCCTCTTCTCTGGAGTGGTGCAAATTCCAGTTTCCTTTCCATCTATAAGGTAATTTCCCCGTTCTTTCTAATTTTACCAGTATAAACTTCGTGCTAAGTGATAATAAAAGCCACATTGGTACCTTTCCTATTTCGTGAATTTCTTCATTCTTGTTGTTTGCAGGAAAAAGTAATGGAGAAAAGGATGGCAGTTGAGTCCTCGCCGTGTTGGCCAAGTCAAACCTGCGGTCCTTTCAGTGGGGCTACTCAAGTGCCACTCTTCTCTGCTGCAGCATCATCAGGATTCCCTTCAACAACTACCAATTATCCATCAGCTGCTGTTGGTCAACTTCATCTTCCAAATACAACTATCTATCCACCACCATTCTTTGCCATCAATCACCCACACTACCATCATGTCCCATTTCCACTGCAAGAGCTGAAATCAGTACCAGGAAGAACATAGCAACAACCCCCCAGAAATCTTCTAATTTTTTCTGAAAGCAGAAACACATGGGTGGGTTGGCAAATTAGGAAAACAAAGATTGGTAATTGATTTGTTTAGTTTCAGTAGATTTCTGCATTATGGATATCTGATTCCGTAAGTTGATTTGATCTTTTCTTTTATGTGAAGCTTTATCAAACTTAAGCACTTTAGCTCTGTGGCATGAGTATATTTGGGTATTTCTGCCTTCATATATGCTGGTTTTGCGCTATAATGATGTGAAAAGAAAACATTGTGACTTCAATTTGTTGCTTATGAGTGGGTTCGTATATACATTTACGAATATGCATCCATCTTAACATATATATAGGGATTAATAATAACACAGATTAATAATATTAAGCAGGAAGGATTAACAAAACCAATTTAGATGCGGGCAAAAAACGCAAAATAAGTCATGACTTTTGACGTTCATATAATTCATTCAATGGATTTTCAAAATTTTCGTAATTTATACTGAAGGTTGATTTCAATTTTTTAAGATTATGAAAATTCGGTTCTTAAATCTTATGTAAGAGTATTTTTGACAAAAAGTAATCATTCAAAAAATATATTTTTGCATAAATATCAAAAAATAAGTGTTATATTTAATCAAATGTGACAATGAAGTGTGTGAGAAAATGTTCAAAAAATAATTTTTGTGAATGATAAAGTTAAATTTTTATCTAAAAAATTAAAATAATTATCAAATTTGACAATTGTTTTTACTTTTTGACAATTGTTTTAGTTTTATTATTTAAATATTTTCTCACATATTTTATTACTAATTGGTCAAATATAATATTTATTTTTTGAAATTTATGTAAAAATATATTCTTTAAAAAATAACTTTTAACTAATTCAATAAAAATGCTTTAACATGCATAGATTGGAGAAAGAAAAAAATGACGTCCATCCTTCCGGCCACTTGTAAAATCTGCGTCGGAATTGCATCTTAAAAATTGCAAGGAAGGCATACATCCATATTTTATGTCGGAATTTCAGGTTTGGACTAAGTTCAGAAAATAACTTGTAATGTTCCCATGTTCGTTTCCATGCTTTTTGGGACGTATCAGAAGATGAACGTGATTGCCCAAGATCCGTACGTCATTTCTGTGTCTTGGTTGAAAGCCACGTGTATAGCCTGGGGGCTTCGGGTCCCGTCCCGTCCACCCCAGCCCTCTTACTCAGCTTAAAGTAGTTCCCGGATTCCTCGGCTTTGCATGAACTTCGTACACCTGCGAAAGACAGAGAGAAAGAGACAACATAAATTTAAAAAAAAAAAAAGGACGTCTGCATTAGTATGATGATAGATCATAGAATAGCTGTGTGTACAGCATCTGATAGAATTGAATTGAATTGAAGTTGTCGAACTTTGGAATGGCATGTGCATGTGAATAGTAAAAGGTGTGATGATATTGTCAGGCTTTTCCTTCTGATTTTACTCTTTTGTTACCAAACTTCAACGGCTACGTACGTACGTCTATTATGACTAGCTTTGCTGTGCTGTGTTATTTCTTCGTTCAGCTCTGTGATGCTAGGGTATCTATCTTGTATCCCCTGAAGCCATGATAGTACTTTCCCTGGAAACAAACAGCTCTCTCTCTCTCTCTCTCTCTCTCTCTCTCTGCCTCTACATGAACCTGCTGTACCTCATGATGATCAGTCTGTTGTCGAAGAAATTGAAGGCTGTGTTGTTATTTCTGAGCACAGGATTCATAATACCTCGTGATTTGCAGCACTGTTGGACCAGCTTTTTGGAGTACGAAAGGTGGCGTTTAATGTTTTACCAAGGTGTAATACATAAATCTCACGTAATTATTTTAAAAAATAATAAAATATATCATTAAAAATATAATTTTCTAAATACGGAATCTACATTAAAACTCCGTTTAAATTTAGAGATTATAATATAAGTTAAGTTGAATTTATTTTTTAATATTATTATTATTTTAAAAATTAAAAAAATTAAATTAAAAATTAAAAAAATTAAATTAAAAATTAAAAAAATTTATATTAAGATTTAAAAAAATTATATTAAAAATTATATTTTATATAAAAACATAAAAAATATAATAATAAATTTAAAATAAATTAAGATAAGCTCTCCTTATCTTGTTTTCGAATATAAATCAAGCTTTACTCACTTCTTTTAAAGCATTTGAATATTATGTCTTGTGAATAATTGAAACTACTCTCTCGCTTCAGTTTTCATGAATAACATTTTATCTCAAATAATGTTAAATACAAATCTAAAATAGTACATATCATTTTTCTTCCATCTTTTTTTAAGGTGAAGTCGGTCTATTTTTTCACAAAGGCTTATTAAGATCCCACATAAAAAAATATAAAAAAAATATTCTTTATTATTAAGATTTACATTTTCACAAAAGATTTATATGAAATTTATTTATTTGAGACTTATACCTAACATTCTAATCCCATTCTAATGAATATCTTGATTTACTAATATATTTTATTACTAGCTACAAACTATCATAATACTAATAACATAGTAACATATTTTTCAATATCTAATCTCGTTTAATCTGTATAATCAAATTAGGTTTAAGTCTCTTGTATAAATTAAATCTTATAATGACACACCCTTCACATTATTGATGTGATAGTAGTATCTTATTTACAAAAAGTAAAATTTTTTTAAATTTTTAGTGTATATTAAGGTTCTGAGTATTGAAAGTTAATCTCAACTCATTTCATCTCTTATTACAAGTTTTTTTAAATTTGCATACATAATATAATTAACAATTAATTTTTTTTAAATCCTCAAAGATAAATCATATTAAAAAATATTATTTTAATAATATTTTATTCGACTTTTAAAATTCATCTCAACTCATTATTCAAATCATATGGCCTAAATTTTATCAAGTTATATATGTGAAAAAGGGAGTTCTTGTCTTGCAAAAAAGAATTTTCATATATGTTCTAGAATGCTTCACTTCTTCATCCCTGAACACTGCCAATTAATCTTCTTGTTTAATCTAGTAATGTACTGAGCATTGTAAAAATTGGGAAGCAGTTCAGATGGATTCGGAAAACTTATAAATCCTTAGGAATATTGACTCTAAATCATTATGCATCATACAAATATACAAATAGTTACATACAAATAGTTAGATTGGATGAATGTGAAATATATAATTGGGGTAATAATGCAACTTGATTTGCACATTAAGAAAGCAGTACTATTTTAACGCATCAAAACATCAAAGAATGAAACTTGAAAGAGACGTCGACCCATGTGTTTCATCTCATGTCAACACCTTTTTAAATAGATCTAAATGTATGCGTCATAAATGTTTTCACCAACTAATATTCATGAGACAATAATTGATATTTAGTAATTAATACAATGTTTTCTTTTAATTTTCTGATTCAAATACTTTTTTCAATTACGATTTTGCATAAATTTTAAGAAATATTGTACCATTAAATATCTACCTCTCTACCTCATAATTATAGCAAATATTTGAAAGAAAACATTATAGGATAACGAACATGATTATTATAAAATTAAAAATAAAATAATTTATTGCAAGAGAAAATATCATAACTTTTGCCATTCAAAATATCGAAATCATATTGAGTTTTTTTGTACGTACAAATGCTAAATATATGCCCATATATAGAGAGGTACAAAGACAAAACCAAAATGAATATGGCATCTAAAGTGGGGTCATTCACGTTTCTTTATCATTAAGTAATATATAATACTCCATCTTGAATGACTAATTATAAAAAATACATTTCGTTAAAACTTTGTTAAGAAAAAATTTAATGAAAAGAAAAACTAATGTCGTAAAAAAAAAATAGTATTCATGAGTATCACCAAGTGTTTTAAGATTGCCTTATTAAAACCTTGTCAAAGAAAACTTAATAGGATAAAATCTTAGCAAAAAAAGAAATAGTATAATCAATATAAGTTTTCAAGACATTTACTTTTCTTGAAAGGTGCATAACGATAAATTTTTAAGTTTTCGCATTCTAATATTTTGCACCAATTTTTGAAATATCACAGTTGTTAATTCCACAACTTTAAATATCATTTCTTTTTATGCCTAGTGAATACTTGGAACTAATTGGAACTACTCTCTTACTTCAATTTCCACGAATAACATTTCATTTCGAGTAATGTTAAATACAAGTCTCGTATGAGACTTTTGTAAATAATGAGTCTCATTAATAAAAAATAATTTATTTTATACTTTTTGAGATGGGGTATACTTTTTCAAAAAGGCTTGTGTGGGACTGATCTATTTGAAGCTTGTACAAATCAATCATTTCCCTTTCATCTCAGCGAATGAGACTCTCTAATAGATAAAATTAGATTTGTAAAATCACTATTATTTAAGTTGATTTAAAATTGAAAAATAATTTGTATAAGTTACAAACTTCATACATATCTTTGTAAAAAATAAAAAAAAATAGACCCATATAAAAAAGTAAAAAAAAAAATCTATATTTTTACAAAAGATTTATATGAAATTTATCTATTTGAAACTTATACCTAGCATTACTGTTAAAGTATAAATATGCCACTCATTTGAGTGAATTTTCGCTCCTTTCAATTTAAAAGTAGTGTAATTGAATTTGTTTTTCATTTTCTTTTAAATATTTTTACACATCCTTAATTATTAAATAAAAAATATACAACTTCACTAATAATTATTATCTTAATTATTAAATAAAATAAGAAGTAAAAAAAATTAAAATACCATAGCAATAACTTTGATGAGGCAATTTCATTCAGCCAAGTATTATTTTCCGTTCTTTATCAGTAGAGCTAATCTTCAATCCAAACCAGTTGTATTATCCATTAATATAGTTGGCCATTCATGTAACGCCACGTAGGCGTCTCATATAGTGTCTTGTGGTGATCAACTACATTGAATCATATCAAACCCACCCCACCCCTTCGTTCAGCCTCGAAACCCAACAAAACTCCCCTTCTGTACCAACAATCTTGTTAATTTTTGTTCTACAATTCCATCTATTTTGTTCTACAATCTTGTTAATTTTGTTTTTTACAAGAAAATAAAAAAATAAATGGCTTCTATCATATTTTAGCAATTTTGGTTGACAAATATTGGTAAAAGAAGAAACAAGAAACTGCCAAGCAAAATAGAGTGCATGCAGTCCGTGATCCACATTGTTCATTTGATTTTTCATTCGAAAGCAAACTATTTAGCAATTTTGGTTGAAACTTGCTACTAATGGCTGAAACCATCAATGGCTGAAACCATCAATGGCTGAAACTTGAAAGAGACGTCGACCCATGTGTTTCTTCTCATCATGTCAATATATATATATTTTAATTAAATTTTAAATGTATGCGTCATAAATGTTTTCACCTACTAATATTCATGAGACAATAATTGATATTTAGTAATTAATACAATTTTTTCTTTTAATTTTCTGATTCAAATCCTTTTTTTTCAATTACGATATTACATAAATTCTACTAAATATTGTATTAAATATCTACCTGATCTCTAGCTCATAATTATAGCAAATATTTGAAACAAAAAGCTATAGGATAACGAATATGACCTTATAAACTCAGATTTTTTTTTTGTTTTTTTAAAACAAATTATAAAATTCCTTACAAAATATTGCCCTTATCAAGTACTCAAACTACTTGAGATACCAACAAAAAAAAAAAAACATCCTACCACATTTCAATATCATTAACCCTCAAGCATGCCTAGCCAATTAATTGGTAATTATTAGCCGTATTACCCAACCTATATATTGACATGTACTGAAACTTGGACTTATTGGAAACCTCTCAGTCAGTCTTCTAATATCTTGAATAAAAAATGCAAAATCAGTGAAATGATTTAGAAGCATCATTCAAAGTGTTGAGTATGGCTTTGGAATACAAGTCCAGCCCTGTCTCGCTCGACCCTCGCTCGAGCGAGACTGTGACGCTTCCAGAATTGCTCCAACCCGAGACTTCGCTCGACCCTCGCTCGACCTCCCGCTCGAGCGAGGTTCAGGCAGTGACTTCGCTCGACACTCGCTCGACCTCCCGCTCGAGCGAGATTCCACGTGGCGCCAGGTGTCCGATTTCTAGTCGAGCGAATCTGACCTAGAAGTCCTCGCTCGAGCGAGTTTAAATCTCGCTCGAGCGAGATTGCAGGATATTAATATCGCGAAGGCATTTTCGCGTATTAGACGGACGAAGAAGCAGACGAAGACGCAGCCTCTGTTTTCAGCGCCAGTGAACAGTAACCCCTCCTAGATCATTTTCTTCTCCATTTCTCCACCATTCTGAGTGAAACTTGTGAGGATTGAGTGTATACACGTGAGGTGAGTGTTCTCTGTTGTAAGTATCTTTCGATACTCTCTCTGTAACCTCCATTTGATCTAGTGAAGTTCTAAAACCAACCCCACAGTGGACGTAAGCTCATTTTTGAGCTGAACCACTTAAATCTGTGTGTTCTTTCTGTCTTTACTGTTTTATTTCTCATTGTTGCATCCGCTGCGGTTTATTTCATATCTTTGTTGTTTGTTCTATTGCCTATTTCCCCACAAACTGGTATCAGAGCGATTTCAGGCTCTGTGGATATTTGAAGGGATGGCTACAGCAAGATTTGAAGTTGAGAAATTTGACGGTCAGAACAGTTTCAACTTGTGGCGCCTGAAGATGAGGGCTTTGTTGCGCCAGCAGGGGTTATTCAGAGTTCTAGAGGAACGGACGGCAGATTCTCCTGTACCGTCTAAGGACGATGAAGAAAAGGTACATAGTACAATTCTGTTATCATTGTCTGATGGAGTGTTGAGAGAGGTGGCGGAGGAGGAGACCGCTGAGGGTCTCTGGAACAAGCTTGAGAGCTTGTACATTAAGAAGTCTCTCACAAACCGGTTGTATTTAAAACAACGGTTGTATACACTCAAAATGACTGAGGGTTCGTCAGTCACTGAACACCTAGATGAGTTCAATAAGATTGTAATGGATCTTAGAAATGTTGACATTAAGCTTGATGATGAAGATCAAGCTCTTATTGTGCTGTGTTCATTACCTGCCTCGTTTGAGAATTTTGTTAATTCTATGCTGTATGGTAGAGATACTATCTCCTTAGCAGATGTGAAGTCAGCTTTGAACTCGAAGGAGTTGAGGAGTAAGTATGATAAGGGTGGTGAAGCACAGGCCAGTGGTTTGTTTGTCAAAGATACCTCCGAGAGAGGAAGATCCAGTCAGAAGAGTTCAGAGAAGGGCAGAGGCAAGTCCCGGGGGAAGTCAAAGTCCAAGTCCAACAAGAAGAATGTAAAATGTTATTACTGTCAGAAGTTTGGACACTACAAGAGTGAGTGTACGAAGCTAAAGAAAAAGGAGGAATCTACGAGTTCCTCTAATGCCGTCAGTGCTGCTGATGAATCTGATGGTTCTGATGTAGTTCTTGCAATCAGTGACTCAAACAGTCGGTTCAGTGATAAGTGGGTGATGGACTCAGCTTGCACGTTCCACATGTGTCCCAGAAGGGACTGGTTCATGTCTTATGAATCAGTCAACAGTGGTTCTGTTTTGTTGGGAAACGACACTGCTTGCAAGGTTGCTGGTATGGGTTCTGTGAAGATCAAGATGTTCGATGGGATGGTTAGGACATTGACCAACGTCCGGCACATTCCAGACTTGAAAAAGAATCTTATCTCCATGGGGGCCCTTGATTCTTTGGGCTTAAAGTACACGGGACAAGGTGGAGCTTTGAGAGTCAGCAAAGGCTCCATGATCATCATGAAGGGAGACCTGAAAGATGGTCTCTATTTCCTCCAGGGCAATACTGTCAGCGGTGAAGCTGCAGTTTCAGTATCTGATCAGTCTGAGTCAGATGTTACTCGTCTATGGCACATGAGATTGGGCCATATGAGTGAGAAGGGGATGTCTATCCTCAGTAAGCAAGGGTTGCTAGGGAATCAGAATTTGGGCAAGCTAGACCTGTGCGAGCACTGTGTATTCGGGAAGCAGAGCAGGGTTCAGTTTGCAACTGGGGTCCACAGAACAAAAGGTACAGTGGACTACATTCATTCCGACCTTTGGGGTCCGTCTACAGTTCCATCAAAAGGTGGAGCTAATTACTTGCTTACATTCATTGATGATTACTCACGGAAAGTGTGGGTTTGTTTTTTGAAACAGAAAAGTGAAGTCTTCAAGAACTTCAAGCAGTGGAAAGTTCTGATAGAGAATCAGACCGGCAAGAAGGTGAAACGGCTTCGGACTGACAACGGGATGGAGTTTTGTGGCAATGACTTCGATGAGTTCTGTAAGAATGAAGGAATTGCCAGACACCGTACAGTCAGGCACACTCCACAGCAAAATGGAGTGGCTGAACGGATGAACCGGACCCTCCTAGAACGAGCACGCAGTATGCTCTCCAACGCCGGCCTGTCTAAGGACTTTTGGGCGGAAGCAGTCAATACAGCCTGCTTTCTGGTGAACCGCTCTCCAGCCACAGCTATTGAGTTGAAGACTCCTAATCAGGTATGGTCTGATGAACCTACTGATTATTTGAACCTGAAGATTTTTGGTTGCCCTGCTTATTTTCATGTAAATGATGGTAAGCTAGAACCTAGGGCAAAGAAGTGTATTTTTATGGGATATGCTTCTGGGGTGAAGGGATATAGGTTGTGGTGTACTGATCCCAAGTCACCCAAGTTTGTGATAAGCAGGGATGTTGTGTTTGATGAGAAATCCATACTTAGTCCGACAAAACAAATTCCCGTGTCTACAGGGAAGAAGGTGGAGCTGCAGGCTTCACTTGAGACACCACCAGCAACTCAGGATCATGCTATGACTGATGAGCATGGTTCTGAGTCAGAGACTGAGACACCAGCTGAGGAGCAATACAGTATAGCTGCAGGTAGACAGAGGAGGCAGATCAGACCACCTCAGAGATATGCTCATGCAGATATGATCAGTTATGCACTCGCTACAGCGGAAGAAATTGTGGGGCAGGAGCCTTCCAGTTACTCAGAGGCTGTGAAGAGTACTGAGTCTGCACAGTGGTGTACAGCGATGACTGAAGAGATTGAGTCTCTTCACAAGAACCAAATCTGGGATTTGGTTAAGTTACCAGCGAAGACCAGAGTTGTGGGCTGCAAATGGGTTTTCAAGAGAAAAGATAGAATCCAGTCTGATGCAAGATACAAAGCTCGTCTAGTTGCTAAAGGCTACAGTCAGAGAGAGGGGATTGACTTCACTGAAGTGTTCTCTCCAGTAGTAAAGCACAGTTCAATCCGAGTTTTACTAGCCATCACGGCTTTGTATGATCTGGAGCTTCAGCAGCTAGATGTGAAGACAGCGTTCTTACATGGTGAGCTTGAAGAAACTATCTATATGCGTCAGCCAGAGAGGTTCACAGTTGAAGGCAAAGAGGACCGTGTATGCAGACTGAAGAGGTCTTTGTATGGGTTGAAGCAGTCACCTAGGCAATGGTATAAACGTTTTGATTTGTTTATGAGTGATCATGATTATTTGAGAAGTAATTATGACTGTTGTGTATATCATAAACAATTGCCTGATAAGTCTTTCATTCACTTATTTCTTTATGTTGATGACATGCTTATAACTGCTAAAAGCATGGTTGATGTTGATTTGTTGAAAAGTCAACTTAAGGATGAGTTTGAGATGAAAGATTTAGGTGATGCTAAGAAAATACTGGGGATGGATATTTACAGGGATAGAAAAGCTGGGAAGTTATACTTGTCCCAGAGAAAGTATATAGAGAAGGTTCTAGACAGGTTTGGAATGTCTGACTCCAAGCCTGTCAACACGCCGTTGGCGTCGCATTTTAGACTTTCAGCTTCCCTATCCCCCCAGACAGATGAGGAGGAACAGTCCATGGCAAATGTTCCTTACTCTAATGCTGTAGGTAGCATTATGTATGCTATGGTGTGTACCCGTCCAGATATTTCACAGGCAGTGAGTGTGGTTAGCAGATATATGGCTAAGCCTGGTAGAACTCACTGGCAGGCCGTGAAATGGATTTTGAGGTACTTGAAGGGAACCTCGCATGTGGGCTTGATATTTGATAGAGATGTAGATCTCAGTTCTGTTGTGATTGGTTTTGTTGATTCTGACTACGCTGGGGATTTAGATAAGAGAAGATCATTGACAGGCTACATTTTCACTTTGTGTGGTTCTGCTATTAGTTGGAAAGCAACACTTCAATCAACTGTTGCTTTATCAACTACAGAGGCAGAATACATGGCAGCAGCTGAGGCTGTTAAGGAGGCCATTTGGGTGAAGGGGCTAATCAGTGACCTGGGTCTTCAGCAGACAGAGATGACAGTGTTTTGTGACAGCCAGAGTGCTATACATTTGACCAAAAATCAAATGTATCATGAGAGGACAAAGCACATTGACGTCAGGTATCACTTTATCAGAGGAGTAGTGTCAGATGGTACAGTCAATATCCAGAAGATAGCTACTTCAGAGAATTCAGCAGATGTTATGACCAAGCCAGTTGCAGTATTCAAGTTCAAACTCTGTTTGGACTTGATAGGGGTTCGGGGTTTCCAGGTTCCTTAGGGAACTCAGATGGGGTTGGTTTTCTCAGTTACTGTATTTTACATTCTTGGGTTGATCTGGATATTATAGGGCTGTTAGGTATTCAAGCCAAGGTGGAGATTTGTTGAGTATGGCTTTGGAATACAAGTCCAGCCCTGTCTCGCTCGACCCTCGCTCGAGCGAGACTGTGACGCTTCCAGAATTGCTCCAACCCGAGACTTCGCTCGACCCTCGCTCGACCTCCCGCTCGAGCGAGGTTCAGGCAGTGACTTCGCTCGACACTCGCTCGACCTCCCGCTCGAGCGAGATTCCACGTGGCGCCAGGTGTCCGATTTCTAGTCGAGCGAATCTGACCTAGAAGTCCTCGCTCGAGCGAGTTTAAATCTCGCTCGAGCGAGATTGCAGGATATTAATATCGCGAAGGCATTTTCGCGTATTAGACGGACGAAGAAGCAGACGAAGACGCAGCCTCTGTTTTCAGCGCCAGTGAACAGTAACCCCTCCTAGATCATTTTCTTCTCCATTTCTCCACCATTCTGAGTGAAACTTGTGAGGATTGAGTGTATACACGTGAGGTGAGTGTTCTCTGTTGTAAGTATCTTTCGATACTCTCTCTGTAACCTCCATTTGATCTAGTGAAGTTCTAAAACCAACCCCACAGTGGACGTAAGCTCATTTTTGAGCTGAACCACTTAAATCTGTGTGTTCTTTCTGTCTTTACTGTTTTATTTCTCATTGTTGCATCCGCTGCGGTTTATTTCATATCTTTGTTGTTTGTTCTATTGCCTATTTCCCCACACAAAGCATTAACAAGGACCAAGCAATCCGTTTCCAACATGAGTTTTGGTACCCTCCACTGATAAGTACATAACTGCAATCTCTTAACATAACATTAGCATCCACGAACTCTAAATTGGAAACAACCTCCCTTTCCACTTTGCTGCAATCCACTACAACATTAATTCCCTTGAGAATCTCCGAGTATCATACCAATTCTAGCTTTTTGGTGATCAAAGAAAGTTGCTCCATGATCTACATTCAGTGTGAGATAATTAAATCATATAAATTTCCAGTAAGATGATCTGAAAATGATTTCATTAATTTTGAATAAGATTCATATAGATGAAATAAAATATATATTTCTAATGATGCATTTTTTTCATTTGATGGCCGGCTCAAGTTGTAGTAGTACTGATCAGCTAATTTTAAGCCAAACAATTATGTATATATGATTGATAACCAATCCTGTTTCTGTTAATTTGCTGTCGTTGTTCTTCATTTCATGCTATTTCTTTTGTTTTTAATTGAAAATTTCTATATATGGTCAAACTCTCCTTCATTAATTGCAAGAGATCATCGGCTAATACATAATATAATTAGGTAATAATTTGTAATCCTGAAGTACTGATATCAAACTTAATTAGTCACGTTAGTTTATAAATCGATCACTTTTGTAATTAAAATCTCTATGAAAACTAGCATGACTTCTCACCTTAAACCCATGTTAAATTCACAAAATGAAACGACCAAAGAAAGAAACAAGACAAGATTATATATATATATATATATATATTATATACTTAGGACGACTCAATTATATATATACATTAGTATTTTCTTCTTCAAATTAACTTGAATTTAATGCATCGTAATTGCCAAAGAAAGAAACAAGAAAATAATTCACATGCAATAAAAGCAGTGGTACAGTAGTTATACGTACACGTACACTGTCAAAAATATGATATATACACTATGATTCTGGCACGTATATTCCTCTACAGCAAGAGGATTCAGTACGCGGCCAGTACCTTAACGTCGACATTTGAGCGCCCTATCTCTCTTAGCTCCTTGTAACTTTTTGCCATTTAAAAAACTTTTTCGTTTTTTTTTTTATTATTATAAATTTGTTTATATAAAATATTATAAATAATTCAATTTTTTTTAAAATTTTAAAATAATAATAATATTAACAAAAAATATTTTATTCAAATTTTATTTTTATTTAAAATTATTTCATCTCATTCTAAATACAAATCGAAACTTAATTTTTTTTTTCTCGTGCTAGACCCAAATTATATGCTCAAAATGAATTACTTAGCAGCACCAACAGTTTTCAGTGTCAGAAAACTAGCGGTCCACAAATTAACCCTAAGGCTCTCTCACGAGTCAATATTGTCCTAAATCTGATCTTTTTTCCCTGAGGGGATCACATGATGCATGATGACACCTACACGCGGATTAATAGAACGGGATTAATTTGATTTATAACAAGAAATATTTATAAAATGTAAGTTTATCATAACGCAAGGACGAAGGTGCATGGCCGGGATGGTTCGGATCAGAACTCAGTTATCCTCTAGCCATTACTCTATCTACAAAAGACTAAGTTAAGCATTGGAGATTTTTCGAACCACTCCAAACCCACCTTCGTCCTTGTGTTTGAAGGTGAAGATCGTGACAACCCGAGTTGTTAAAACTTTGTTCGGGCGTACGAAACATGAAATTAGTATAAACCATTACTTTCTTTTATGAATAGAAGTGAAGGCTAGGGATCCTTAACCTATCATCTAGTTAAATAGAGTCTGTGTCCCCCATCTGTGACGTTTATGAAGATGAATGGATTAGAAGATTCATTTAAAATCAAAGCATGTTTGAATTCTTTCCACTTATGACGATTTACATTACACTTGAACAAACATAAATACATACACACATCCTTTTTGTGGTACGCAATACCGCATAATTAATTTTTATTGCGTACTATGTTAATCTAGTTTTTTCAGATAGATTATATTAATACTTCGTGTTTTTTTACTTTTCTAAGAGTGTTAGCTAGCATTGGCTTAGCGAAATGCTAGGCTCCAAAAAATATATGTCCCATTTTTCCTTAAAACTGTTAGCATTGGATTGGTTAAATTGAAGAATTTGAACCCTTGCAGTACAGTAAATTCAAAGAAAAAGTCATCTTTGGCATTACAAATTTACACTGTTCAAAGGGCAAATTAATATTTTATTCTAATAAAGGGTTCGTCTATTCAATTACTTGCGTTTCCTTCTCTCTTATTTTGCTCAAGCTTAATCTTTTCTATTATGCTATACTTTTCTTTTTTTCACCCTTTTTTCCATCCCTATAGTCAAACCCTTTTTAGTTTTTCTCTCTGCTTTCTCTCTTTCCTCTTCATTTCTCTCTTTCCTCTACACCATATTGACACTCCATCTCTCCCCTTATCTCCATTTTTTCTGTTTTTTTTTCCAGTTTTCTTGTTGTTGGCTAGACCTATTCATCCGGGTCGGGTTTCGCCCAACCCTGCCCTGAAATTTTATTTATTTTTTAATAATTTTGGCACTTTCATTTAAAAGGTTCAAGAAAATTACTCATCATTCGAACTCAAATTTCTAGATTCGAAACCTGAATGAACAAGCCTAATGTTGGCGTATGTTTTGGATTTAATTTCTGAACTTGTTTTGTATTTAGATTGTGGGCTCTAGACCGCTTGGATTTAAAATATGAAAAAATATTTAAAAACATTATTGCTAAATAATAATATTTTATTATTATTATTTTGACTTATAGATACCTAGCTAATTTAATTTGAGGTAATACTTAAATGAATTTGACTTTTAGCCAAAATATACCTAGTTTTAGTCAAATTTTAATATTGATTTTGGTTAATCCAATACCAATACTCTAATGATCTTGGTTGGATACGGACATCATATCAAGGGGTTATGCTAAGCTACCTTCTATTTTTTTTTTGTATAATATGTGTGGCTCGTCTACTTGTAATTTGGTTGGAAGAGATAAAACCAGGTCTGTCCAAAATATATTGGACAATATCAGGGGAAGAATCATCAACTATAAGGTCTAATGGTTATCTCAAGTAGGAAAAAAATATACATCAAAGCGGTCATCTAATCCTTTCCCACTTACACCATGAACGTGTTTATGCTCCCCAAGTCCCTCCTTAATGCCATTAACAACTCCACCCAAAGATTCTGGTGGGTACAACAGGAGAAAGAACATAAAATCCACTAAGTGTTGTAGAAACAAATGGGACAAGCCAAGTCGAGGGGTGGCATGGGTTTCTGAGAGCTAGAGTGCTTCAACAAAGCCCTACTCGCCAAACAATACTAAAGAATCGCCCAAGAGCCCCAATTTCTAGTGGTCCAAGTCCTCAAGGCAAAATATTTCAAGATCTCCTCTTTCCAAGATGCCAAGCTGGGAGCAAAACCACCTTATATATGACGTAGCTTGTTGGTGGCTCATCCTCTAATGGAAGATCGGTCAAGCTGGCGTATTGGGACAAGGGAAGACGTCTCCAGCTGGCAAGACAAATGGATAGGTTTTTCGACTCCTGGCAAAGCCTCTACACCGACCAGAACATTGGACAACATAGTAAGGGTAGCCCAATTGATCGACCCAGGAACAAAACAATGAAAAATATACCTGGTCAAGGATACATTTGACCACCGAGAGGCAAAGACAATCCTTAGAACCCATGCTAGTGACCTCAACAATAGGGACCGAATCATTTGGAATGGTACAAGGAATGGGGTCCTCACAATGAAGAGCGCCTACTACTTGGGTAAGTCACAGGAGCTAATGGCGAACAATCAGCCTCATCCAACAACAACTTCGATCTAGTGGAGGGAATTATGGAAATTAAACTTGGCCCCAACCGACAAGACCTTCTTATGGTGTGTCTACTTGAAGGCCCTTCCCACCCACTCAAATCTGTTGAAGAGGAAGGTTGTTGACCACCTCATTTACCCCATATGTGGCAAGGAAGAAGAAACCATCATCCACGCCACCTAGTCCTGCGAGAGGATTAAAGATGTTGGTCCCAATGCTCAAAACACCCCCAGAAGAGATCCGTCTCCAAACCCTTTATGCTAACCCTTCTCCAGGCCCTATTCCAAGATTTAGATGACCAAAAATTGCAGGAATTTGCTGTCGTGGCGAGGGCGATCTGGAGGCGCAGGAACTCCCTAATTTTCAACATCTTTACCTCGCTGACTGCCATAGTCAGGGAAGCATGCACGAAGCTCATGATGTTGGAGAAATTCCCCCCAATTTGCTCCAAAGTCCGGCTGTGCAAATCCCCCAACGAGTGGCAGACCCCCTCCAACTTCCTAGATCAAACTAAATTGGGATGGGACAGTTAACAAAGAGCAAGGCTTGATCAGAATAGGGGTAGTTGCACGAAACAAAATGGGTGAGATTTTGGCGACGAAATGCATTAACAAACCTTTCTTCCTGAATCCCCTATTGGTCGAGGCCTTCGAAGCCCTATAGACAACCCTTTTCATGAAGGACATGGGTCTTTCTCAAATAATTATCTAGGGGACTCCCTCCAGGTGATCAAAACACTTCAAAACGACATTAAGGGAGACAATAAACCAATCATATTCCTAGATGAAACATGAATATTATTAAAGACATTTGTTGAATAGGATATTTCTTATGTTAGAAAAGATTGCAATATGATAGTCCATTTATTAGTAAAACATGCTCTTTCTATTTTTGATACCATTGTAACTCTAAACGATACTCCATGTAATCTCCCCTATTTTATAATGAAATGGCAGTAAGGGGTCTTTTCCCTTAAAAAAAAAATAGGTTTCTTTTATGAGTGTTACTGTCTCTGAAACTGCGAATGGCAGAGCATGCACGATTCACGACCTCGATCGTCCGTGCCGGCGTGCTTTCCTCGCCAGCTAGATATCATATGCTAGTCTTGGCAGCTTGCATGACTTCGGGCAGGGGTTCTGGGAAATTCACTTGTTTTTGGACTTTATTTATGGGTCAAAATAATTTCATTTGAAGTATATGAATTTAAAATGATTTGCGTTTCAAGTTTTGACGTACGTACGTCGTACATTTGTGCTTGTCAACTTGAGCATCCATGTTGGACTGACGTGAATTGTTCCAGTACCTGATCAACTGTTAAGCTTTACTGTTGGAAATCAGAGGATCATGTTAGATATGGAGCAGTTCTTTCCATACTCAGATCGATCATGCAGTTAGATTTTCTACTTTTAACAGCCTTCTTGTTTTGGTGTAATAATCTGTACACTTTATCCCTCATTTTATATTGGTCTTATAAATTTAAGCATGATTCTCTTGTTCGGTTTGCTTTAGCCATTTAGATCAAAATCTTGTTATAGTGTCTAAATCATAATCGCGAGAATAGAATTAACTAAAATGATCTTTTTTGACATCTTCCTAGGCTGGGAAGTTCAACGTACACTCTTGATACAAAGAATACACAATGGTTAAGAGAAATATCTATATTGATTTCATCAAAATTATTTTTTAAATTTGATAAAAAAAAATACAAGTTTTTATTAACTCAAAATCTCTACATTCATAATTTTATATTGAACTCAAAATGATATTCATCAAAATAATAAATAATAATAATTTTCTTAATAATAAGAGAAAAGAAAAAATAAGAAAAATAAATATGGGAGATTAAAAGGTATTAAACAAATTATTAGTTTGACTTGTAATAAGTAGATCTTTAAATATGAAAAAAATAAAATGATACTATAGCTCAAAATTTTAAAGGATTTGATTTGATGAATCTAATGCATATAAAATTTGAGGAAAAAATCAAACCTTATATTTAGCTTGACTTTTGATGAAATTAATAGTAATGCTCTTAATCTTAAAAAATTCAAGCTGACAGTACATCAATTTTAACACTTTCATTTGAAATCTGGTCGAGTTTGGAAGTGGCATGTTAAAAAAGAATAATAAAGCATGTCTTAGCACGTCTTAATGCTCTATTATTTAAAATTGAAAAGTGTTTATATTTTTTGTGGTTGGATATTGAGATAAGATGATCACGAGAATGTCTTGGTATCCAAATTAGACCATAGGAATTTAATTTCAAACCCCAAACTAAATTATTGATTTTTGTATGAATATTTTAACTTTTGTGTGATTTTAAAAAAGGAAGTGATTCGCTGAAAGGTAAAAGGATTATTTTTAAATCTATCTAAAGAAAAATATATAAAACAACAGATGTATTAAATGACAAACAAAATTGTCAAAATCCCATCATGTTCTCTCATCGAAGGAATGGGCCTTGCGAACGCTCATGAGTTGTCTACGGAAAAACAATCCTGAGAAACATGATCATGTCAATACAAACAGGGGGATCCTAGGATCTCGATCGTATTTTAGTGGGATTTTTTTTTTCATATAATTTTTTTAACATTTTAAAATATTTTTTAAAATTAAAAAAAAATAAAAAAATCCCATCAAATCCCAAAATTGGAATACTTAACATTTTCCATACAAACAATCTGGGTTGCTGCCACTCAGCCCGGCTAGACAAGAAATTTAGGCCTTGTTTGGGGGCAAGAGGTGTTCTTAATAAGTATTTCATTGAAATATCATTTCAACCCAAATCATTTTTCGTTTTTTATTTTTTTATGTTTTAATTTTATTATTATCTAATTATTATATAAATACAAAATTCAATACAATTTTATTAAACTTCTAAAAGAACAAAATACAATTATTCTTAACATAACACTCTGATTGGCTAGATAATTATAATTGATCAAGACCTACATCATTTTTGTCTTTTATAACACAAGATGAGGATAAATATAATACAAAAAGAGTTCTAAATTGAATGGATCTTGAGCATCTTGGAGCAATTGTTTTTGCTTAAGAGGAGAGACATGTGAAGGGGAAGCCTGTTGGACTGCAGAGGCCGTTGAGCTGTAGATAGTTTAGGCCTGCTGAGAATTGTTTGATGCTAGGCTTTTTTCATTATCAATATCACATATTTGCGACATAGCTTCTGCTAGTTTCTTTAATTCTTTTTTTATTTGTTATTGAATTTAATTAGGCCAGGAATATGCTAAGTTGGAATGCCCCATTTGGATTAGACTAGTTGAGCTCGTTTTAATTCATCTCAAATTCATTATTATAATTTTTTATATTGTTATACAAAATACAAATCTCAATATAGTTTTTTAAAATCTCAATTTAATTTTTTAAAATTTTAAAATAATAATAATATTTTATTTAATTTTTAAAATTTATCTCAATTCATCTCATCTCAATTCCAAATCCAAATGAAACACTTCATGAAGCTTAGTAAGTTCAGATAACATCTTAACAACATGATGATAATTATACCTCTCATAATTTTGTTGAAACTTAGTGAGTTAAGAATTTGATATTTTGCATGAGAGATGTGGGGATAATGACATGCTCTCATTTCATTAAGCATGTTCATTTGGATTGAGTTTTGTCAGACCGATTTTGAAATTTTATTTATTTTTTAATGATTTTAATAATTTTATTTTAAAAATTCAATAAAATTTTAATTTCAAAACTAGAATTTTCAAATCTAAAATCTAGATAAATAGGCCTACATTTCATGATCTAATTTAATTTTATTTAAAAAGAAAATAGAAGGATAAGAGGACAATATTTTAAAGTAAGAGTATAATTATTTTAATCAAAGGCATGTGGCCTGATTGACATAATTTTTAGTCTCTAAAATAGGAGTCTAAATTTTGAAACACTCCTCTTCTAAATATATATATATATGTATAAAATAAATAAATAAAAGAGTACAATCATTTTAGGATGTTTAGGAAAAGAGTTTGATTTCATAATTTTCAGAATGAAGAAATCAAGAGTGACTAGTCAAAAAATTTCGAGAAGTCGCCACAACACTTGTGACGACGACTTTACCACGCCATAACATTAGGCACCGCATATCTGTCACACGTGGCTGCAATCGACTCGCAAGAGCAAGACTGTTCCATCCAATTATAGAGGACATCTCCAACCCCAAGACGTCCAATAAGCATATGATCCTAGCCGTCCAGCTAACGATTAAAATAATAACGGAAGAAAACAAAAGCGAGAACCTTCCAGTTTTCCCAGAAATAAATTCATATATCAGCTCGGTCTACTCTTCGCATTTGCTTCATTTCTTGTGCTCTGCTCTGCTATCGACATTTCAGTTCTTATCGTGATCAAAGGTCTGTATGTGTTTGATTCTGTTAGGCAATCTTTTCCAGTACGATTTGTGCTTCGATTGTACGTTACTTTTCCGATTTCCTTCCTATCTTGCTTCACTAGAAAATTCAGGAAAAGAAGAAAGATTCTATTGAAGAAGAATCTTTAAAACCTGGACGAAACTGAAGATGCAACACTCGGTTACTATCCGATTAGTTAAAGTAATAGATTAAGATACTTTTTTAATACTCTGATATCTATGAAAGTAGCTGTAGAACTAAGGGTCATCTGGATTCTTCTGCTTTCCTCTGTTCACTTTTCTGAGTATCCAAATGGAGGGATGAAACTGAAACTGACCCACTTGATAATTGTTTTGTTTGATGTGGAGTTTTTTGTTTCTTGGTAGTCTGATCGACGTGATCTTTTACTTCTTTTGGTTTGGATATAAAGAAAAATCTTTGCCATGGGGAAGAATTACCCGACTGTGAGCGAGGAATACCGGAAGGCAGTCGACAAATGCAAGAAGAAGCTTAGAGGACTTATCGCCGAGAAAAATTGTGCCCCTATTATGCTCCGATTGGCGTAAGTATCCCCACTCCGGGCTAGGTTTGTATGTCTATACATAAATATATTATACCATACTTTTATAATACGTACGTGCATACGAAGGATCAAGAGGATGGAGAAGTAGAACATGGGATAGGTAAGGAGGAGATAAAAACAGGTCGGCGAAAAAAAGCTATAAGCTCTTGGTATACAAGAATAACCTATAAAAATAGAATGAAAAATGAAAAAAAAAAAGTGTTTGGCAGAGAAGAAAGTCGAGGAAATGACGAAGTGGAATTCTCACCACCTAGTACCATTGTCCATTGTTCATTCTTCTACCAGTTTTCTGTCCCTGATCAATATTTTCTTCTTTGAGGAGCGTTTTCAGCATTATTTTGGTGCAGATGGCATTCGGCCGGTACCTTCGATGTTGGGACGAAGACAGGAGGGCCGTTTGGGACGATAAGACACCCCGATGAGCTTGCCCACGAAGCAAACAATGGTCTCGATATTGCCATAAGGCTTTTGGAGCCGATCAAGGAGCAGTTCCCCATTTTGTCTTACGCAGACTTCTACCAGGTACTTGTTTAGTCAATTCGAATATTGGATATACGTTACCGTAAGATCAAAACACAGAGTACAATTTTTTTTTCCTTCTTTTTTTGTTTTTAAGACTGGAATGTATTCACTTATTGAAGTTGGCTGGAGTTGTTGCTGTTGAAGTTACGGGAGGGCCCGAGATTCCTTTCCATCCCGGGAGACCGGTAAGTGAACCAACATATTGTCAATGCTTTCCATTTGTTGGTCAGTTTGAAAAATTGTTCTGAGTTCATGTCCTGCATGATGAAGTATAGCAAACATGGACATCTGAATTAATTGTCTAGGACTCAATATGGTACTAACCTCAGATCAGAACGCGTTCATAATGAAATTAATCTTTTGCTTTGTGCTATTCAAACAAGGGTAATCACCCTATCAACACATTGATTGCAATTGGTGGCATCATACTGATGAAGCCTAGTAGGAATATTCAGGAAGGCTGGCTAAAATGAGTGTGGAAGTGAATGGACTGTGTATAGATGGAAATTGGGGCACTTATAAAGTAAAGTGACAAATATTGTTGCAAAGATCCCGTGCCATTTAGGGGATTATTTTTTAGTTTAGCAATGTCTCAATCCAAGGAAGGAGCAGAGTGGAGTTTATAACATCTACTTTGAGAAGATAATATACGGTGGTCAGATTGGGCTAAGGCAGTACATAGCTTTGAGTCAAATTGCATTAAGTTTCAGCTTTTGCTGACTTTTGCGTATGTTTTTCAACCATTGCGAATCTTGAACCTCGTCTTCACTCTAGAGCTGAATCTTTTCGTTGTAATCTTCGCCTTGAGATTAGTAAAGTAGCATATAGACGGCTAGGATTTGTCAAAGAAAGTATTTGAAAAAAAGATCGTAGAGTTGAGAATTATTGCTACCATGGATTTGGATCAATTATATATGTTCATTGGGGATACCCTATTAAAACAGATAAAGATTCTCTCCACCTCACTTGAAATGGATTTATCCATTCAGTGTAAAACATTTGGAATTTTGGTTGTCGTTCCAAAACAGGGAATCTCCATTTCAAGTAACATGGAGAGTATCCTATTCTATTAAAATCTAGCTTGGTTGACAAATAGTGCCTTCCACATTTATTGCTGTTGCTTGAATAAAGTATGATAAGGCTCAATTTGGATGGGACCAGTCTTCTCACATCTTCCTTGTTACTAGTTCCACGCTCATCTAGTTTCTGAAGTAGCTTTAAGTTTGGCTTCGAATGAGCCTTCCTACGTTTGCTTTTTCCTACTAATGCTTCATCCAATTCAACCAGTTTCTTGTTACTTTTTCCCTGGGAGGGTTGCATACCAATTACCAAGAGCAGGGAATGAAATTGCAAAGTCTGGATTTTTATTGTTTTGAAATCACTTCCACGTACTTCAATATATGATTATCTGTAGTTGAGTGAGCTTCTTTATCACCATATTGTTAAAGTGATGTTCTAGACTCCCCAAATATATTATTCAAGTATGATACATTAGCCCTGCAAATGATAAATTTTTATCTCAGGACAAAACTGAACCACCCCCGGAAGGTCGTTTACCTGATGCTACTAAAGGTTAGGTGATTTCTTTAAAATCAAACAATAATTAGATGGTTTCAGGTATCTAGTTACTTATAAACTTCCCTGATTTTCTTTGTAACTCAAGGTTCGGATCATCTGAGGGATATCTTTGGTCACATGGGTCTCACTGATAAAGATATAGTTGCTTTATCTGGTGGTCACACCTTGGTATGTTCACCGATATGAAATTCTTTTACTGTATCCTTCCATAAGAGGTTCCTCTGTTTCATGATAATGGGATATTTGACTGGTATGGAGTATAAGCAATCTCTGTAATGGTGTGACGTGCTAGATGCTTTTGCAATCATTTTGCAGGGAAGATGTCACAAGGAACGCTCTGGATTTGAGGGACCCTGGACTACCAACCCTCTAATTTTTGATAACTCGTACTTCAAGTAAGACCTATATCATTTGTTTCTGGAGTTAATGGGTACTCAAGTTGATTGAATACAATGTTTTCTTGCGAAGTTGACTGTATGCAATATTTTCTAGTGTTATCATATTAAGTATTAGAAAAATTAAGTATTAGAAAAATTCTGGGTTCAACCCAAGAAGCAACCAACGAATTGATGTGTGTTTAATTATTTAAATAGGGAGCTACTAAGTGGAGAGAAAGAAGGTCTGATCCAGTTGCCATCGGATAAGGCTCTTTTGGAGGATCCAGTCTTCCGTCCTCTTGTTGAAAAATATGCTGCTGTGAGCATCTAATTCTGTCCTGCACTTTTGTTTATTAAAAACTAATAAAGTAGTTATTTTGGTAACAATTTTCCACACCATATTAACAATTATCTTTTTCTACTTTAGAACGAGGATGCTTTCTTTGCCGATTATGCAGTAGCTCATTTGAAGCTCTCGGAGCTTGGGTGAGTGAGAAACATGTCTTCATATATATATATATATATATATATATATATATTTCCCTTCAACTGCCTAATGCATGGTTAAAAAGTTCCTTAAAACTTATATTTCTTGATCTTACAATCGACTCTTCTGTCACTTGTTTAGATTCGCTGATGCCGAATAAATTATATAGAGAAAGAAGCGAAACGTGGTCGTTGTCAGGTGCCTGGTCTGGAGGACTAGGCGAACTAAATGGTTGGAGTTTGTGTGCTTTGGTTTCGGGCTATGTTATTGTATTTTATCTCGGTGTACTTTCTGTATTGTAATTGCTTCACAAAAAGCAGCTATCGATGATAGTGTTTGGTGTTTGTATCAGTTTATATACCTTCTTTGTATGTAACCATTATGAGTCACTTTGGTTGCTACTTGCTAGTTGACTGGCCATCAGAATATATATATATATATATATTTATATAAAAGAGTATTACAACCACAAAGTAATTAAATAAAAGTAATTTTATAAACTGACATAATTTCATATCATCTGTTTTATAATAAAAATAATTTTATATATGATAAACTACATCAAATTATATTAATTTGTAAAATTATTTTTATGTAATTATTTTATAACTAAAGTATTTCTTGAATATAAATAGTGAAGTTTCCTCTGATTTGATCCCTCTCTCCTCCCGCAGTCCGAGCAGTCCTACAACGGCCCAAACTGTCAAAACTCGTAATAGAGGAGAAGGGTGAACCTCCGTGGTTGGGGAGATCATTCCGATGCTAAAATCAGGTATGCCTAATACGAGTATGGGCTCCCAACCCTTTGGTGGCTTTTTTCCTGTTGACTGCCTGGGCCCAATCTCCTTCTGGGCTGGGCCTCCTTCTTTGGAGAGACCTCCCTCACACTCCCCATCCCTCCCTCTAGATTGAAGTTAGGATTCTTCTAGTTGTAATTAATAAAGAAAAACGTCACTGAACTTTTCCAATGATATGAACTTGCTGCTGGTAAGGGGGAGTGATGACAGGAAAATGTGGTCATATTGATGGGTTGAGATGATCTCTTGACATGGTTGTGGATTGGATTGTTTAGATATTAAGATTGAAGTTGAATCCAGGTTGAGTTGGTTCGGACCTATAGCTCAGACCCAGAGCTCATTGTCATTGCCGAAAAAGCACCATCCACAAGGATAAAGACAAATCGTAATGGTAGAGACTCTAGAAAAGGTAAAAGAATCATTTGGGCTGTGCATTAGAATAGGTTTGGTTCCATGTACACATTTTGGGGCCAATTATATTCATATATACACATACATACTAAGGGTGTCAAATCGTGTTAACGGGTCGTGTTCGTATCGTGTCAAGACATGTGTATTATACTATATAGGTCAACCCTAACCCGACCCGTTAAGTTTATCGTGTCAAAATCTCAAATTCTAACCCAATTCGTTAACATAACGTGTCGTATCGTGTCAACCCGTTATGACCCATTAGTAAATATTAGGAAATATATTAACACGACATAATATGATTCGTTTCAACCTATTTATGTAAATAAGTTGAATATGTCCAAAATTAACCCGTTTGACTTAATTAAATTTAACATAATTTTATATAAATATTAAAATCATAATATCTATAAAACTAATAACACTAATTATAAGTCTAAATTACAATCTAAACAATAAAATATCAAAATTAAAATTCTAACAAATTTACATTTAAGTATAATAGCGTGTAATAACGTGTCATAACGGGTTAAAACAGGTTGACCCGTTATCAATCCGTTAAGCAATCGTGTCATAACGGGTCAACCCGTTTTGATCCGAAACCCGTTAAGACTAAACCCTAACCCGCTATTATCGTGTCGTGTTCGTGTTGAGTTAACGAATCGTGTAAGAAATTGCCACCCCTAATACATACATACATATATACATATGTATGTATATATATACAGAAGACATTTTTCTACCCTTTTCATTGACAAAAATTGTCAACATAATAAAATTAGATATGCTATTTATCATTCTATATCACATAATTAAATAATTGAGTTATTATTATATTATCATTCATACACCACAGATTTGTTATTAAAAAAAATTAAAAAACAAAAATTAAAAAGATGTGTCACGTGAAGAGTAATTTGTATAAATAATTTGTAATGGTATGGGTTGTATTGTACGTGGCAAGTTGGATTGTACATATTATTATTTTTTTTTTTTTTTGGGCAAAGAATCAAGACTACATGTTCAATAGTAAATGGTGAACTCTTACTTATGGTAAATGGTGAATGAATATCATGAAAACATCATAATACTTGGAGAGTTACAAAAACCCAAATCGAAGTGTCCAAAACACCATTATTCTTCTTAAAAAAAAAACCTTATTTAGGAAAAGGATCCAAAAGAATACAAGAACCATTACAAAAGAATAGATTTTTTGAGACAAATCATTTTGTCTCAAAAAGAAGATTTTTTGTCCCAAAAAATCTTTAGAGATAAAAAAATTTCTTCCTAAATTTGTCTCAAAAAACCCCTCTCAAAAAATTTTTAGGGACGAAAAGTGAATTTCATCCCTAAAAATGATTTTTAGAGACGAAATCTCACTTCCCGTCCAAATCCATTCGGACGGGTTTTTCTATTTGAGACAAAAAATTTTCATCTCAGAAATCCGTTCGGACAAAAATTTCAGCCGTCCGAACGGACAGTTTCCGTTCGAACTGATAAATATTTCGTTCGAACAGATTGCCTTATTCGAACGAGACTAGCGTCCGGACAGATATTATCTGTTCGAACGAATAAATTTATTGGAATATAAATCTTGTTCGAATGGACTCTTTTTAGTTCGGATGAATTTTAAATCATAATTTATCGTTCGAACGAATACAAGAGTTGTTCGAACGATACTGCTATACAGATTACATTTAATTAAAAGATGCATTACTATTATAATAAAAATGTAATTTGCACATCAAATGTGTTCAAATATTATTCTTAAACAAAATAATAAATGTACAATTAATTAAAAAAAAAATAGATTTTAAGATCGTGATGGTGGCATAATGTTTTAAGACATCCTCTGCCATTCTTCAATCATTGCTTGAGTCCTCGACTCCAGTCTCTCTTCTATTCTTGACTCTAACTCTGCTGTTTTATTTAATCTGATCAACAATTCTTGTTCCTTGGACCTCAAACGTTCTATCTCAAGTTGTGCTACTTCTAACTCCTTAGTTTTATCTTTATTGGATCTAGCCTTAGTAGAGGATGATAAACTGGAGGATGGCTTCATACAATGCCCTAAGCCCCTCTAATATCCAGAACGTGATTCGAGAACTTCAGATAGGATCTAAGTATCGTTGACAGATGATTCATCAGATGGATCTACTGTAGCGTTCTTTAGAGATTTCATCTTTTTCTACAAAAAAAAAATATTAAAGTTAGTATAAATAATAGGAATATTCTATTAGACTTGACTTAATATACTTAAACTTACATAATTTGCCTCAGCTTCAGAATTGGTCTAAACACTATCACGATTTTTATGTGCTTTAGCATATAAATGTGTTAGATCAAAGTCACCTGAACTTTCAGTTTGCTGCAAAAGAAAAATTAAATTAGAACTTGAAAAAAAAAGTGCATATTTTAAAATGAGACCGGAATTAGTAGCACTGACCATTTTTTATGCAAACGATGAAAAGACCGAGAACCCGCATGATTGTGAATTTTTAAATTTGATCTATTTACTTTGTTCATAGCACTTTGTTGCTTTACAAAAAAAAATATATATTATAAATTTCAAATTCTAATACATATATAATTTTCTATTAGAAAAATATAAATGTGATATTACTTTATAAGCAGAATTTTCAAATAAATTACAAACCTTCTGCCACTCGGCTGGTGGTATTGCTTGGAATAGATTTTGGCGTGCCTCTGCAGCAGTACTAAATTTCTCAAAATGTACATGGCACCGACCTTTGTACCTCCGGAATGCACTCGACATTAGCTCCTCAACTGTTTTTCAATGCTCTCGTCGACTAAAATCTAAATCAAACTCATCCTTGAAAAAATTATAAATAATTAGTATAAATACAATTAACATTAAATTTGAATTTTCTTGAGATGTAGCTCATTACCAAATATCGATTTTTTATGTGATCTTTTACATCTTCGAAAAAATTAACCCAGTAGACTGCTGACATCAGAGCACACGTGCGAGTAAGGGCACCAACATAAGTAGAAAACCATACTTGTGAATTACTGTGTCCACCAGTGTGACCCTCTAATATATCAACTTTAATTTTACTCATTTTTCTGACTTTCTCTATGCAGACACTCCTGGTGATGCCTCGCCCTCGGTGCCAGCTTACAACTACAAGTACAGTAATTAGAACACATATATATTATTTGATAAATATATATTAACTCATGTGGTAAAGACCATAATTTGACAAAATACCTGACGCTGGGTCTAGTGATACTGGTACACTATTACTGGCCAGTGAATCACGTGCATGAGAGTCAATAATAGATGGGGGTGGGGATGACGCACGAACAGTTTTGCGTTTGAGAGGCATATCTACTTGAAATTGTAATTGATTAAATATATAACCAGATAGATATTGTTGATATTTATCAAATTTATACTTACACATATATTTTAACTCATTCACAATCAGTTTTGCTAGACCAGTCTTCTTCATCTTCACTAGACATGTCAGTAAATTCATGTTCTTCCGACATTCCACCCTCAATCACTTCTAGTTCAACATATTCTCGACGGAGTAGGACCATGTCATACTGACTCAGGTCAACAAATAGATTGATCACTGGTTCATTTTCTTGATATGCTTCTTCATTTGTCAAACCATCGAAGTCTTCATGTGGTTCATCTGCCTCTGGAATAAAATCATATATATTTCTTGGTGCAAACTTCTCCACCACTCGCCATGGATTCCTGTATTCTAGATCATCTACATAAAAAACTTGATTTGCTTGACAGGCGAGAATGGAAGGATCATCCTCGTATCAGGTTCGGGATGTATTCACACTAACAAAACCCCCATCTTTACGCACTCCCAATTTAGGATGTGAAACATCCCACCAAGTACATCTAAACAACCAAACAATATAACCTCCGACATACTTTAACCCTATAATATCTTCTACAACTCCGTAGAAGTTAATATTACCATCTCCATGGCCTTCTTCGACTGCGACCCCACAATTATGAGTTTTTCTATATCGTTCTCTATCACGTGTGTGAAATCTATATCCACGCACCAAGCAACCTGAATACTTGATAGCCTTTTTGCTTTGACCACATGCTAGTGCATAAAGTTTTGGTGAGATCTAATCGGGATTTGTAGCATATTTTAATTTAACCTATATCAATAAATATATTTAGTATAAGATTAAATATCAATAGAATCCATATTAATTATTTAATATTACCGTATGTTCGAACCACGAGGCGAACTCCTCTTCATGCTTCTTTTGTACGTCAGCTCCACCACCAGAGTTAAGTAGTTCTAAATGTTCACTGCACGTTTTCATATGAAATATCAATTTATACGAAAATACTAATCTCAATTATTTTAGTTTTACGTAAATTCATTACTAACCTCAATTAGTGCTCAATTTCTGTACAATTATTCAGGACATACCATTGAGCTCTCTTGACATCTCATCCATACAAGTCGTAGCCCCCTTGTGCGCCCATTGGACGTACAGTTTATGAAGGACACCCATCTGTTCACCTTCATAATTTCGATCCGGTCTCGTAAATCTAGTATCAACCTCACGAAAATATATTGAACAAAAAGTGTGCCATTAATTATCAATGTAGGACTCTGCAATCAAACCTTCTAGATAAGCCTTATTTCCCACACTTCGCTTAAACTTTCCTAAAAATCGCTCAATTGGATACATCTATCTATATTGAACCGGGCCAGCAACTAAAACCTCACAAGGTAGGTGAACAGCCAAATGAACCATTACATCAAAAAAAGAAGGCGGGTACAAACTCTCTAGTTTGCACAATATCATTGGGATCTCAGTCTCCATTTTTAACAATGCGTCAACTTGTAACGTCCTATTACAAATGCCTCTGAAAAAATGTCCCTAACTCTGTAAGAGCTGTACAAACATCTCGAGTAAGCTTTCCACGCACACCAACTACTAACAAACGTTGTAAAAATATATGATAGTCATGACTTTTAAGATCAGTTATCTTCCAGTCATGTGTTTGCACGCATCTTGACATGTTCCCAGTATACCCATCAGGTAATTTGATTGACAATAACCAGTCACAAAATTTCTTTCTCTCATCGCTTGATAGTGTATACCATCCAAGAGGCATGGTGGCTCGAGACCCATTATCTTGTAAATGCAACTCTGGTCTTATTCCCAACTCTTTCAAATCTCTATGGGAGTTAGCAGTATCTTTTGTTTTTCCTTCTATTGACATGAGAGTACCCAAAATATTTTCACATATATTTTTCTCAATGTGCATGACATCTAAATTATGGCAAAGTATCAATATAAACCAATATTGCAATTTGAAGAAAATACTTTTTTTGTCCAATTGAAATTCACTGCATCTCGTTTCCTTTTTCGCGCTCGTGTGTCCTTCCCAAATCTATTTTCTGGAATCTTAAGTAGTTGTGCTAGAATATCATCGCCAAACAGTGTTAGCGGTGATGATCTCCGCTCAATCTTCCCATCAAACATTGTCATGTTTAACCGCCATCTATGATTATTAGGTAAACATCGACGATGGCTCATGAAACATAATTTTCTTTCATTTGTTAGCCAATGCGACTGTGTATTTTTGTTGCAAACAGGGCAAGCCAATTTACCTTTTGTACTCCATCCAGACAAGTTTCCGTATGCTGGAAAATCATATATTATCCATAAGACTGCGGCATGCATATTGAATTCCCTTGACAAGGCCACATCATACGTACTGACACCCAGTTCTCATAACTCTTTGAACTCTGCTATTAGTGATTGTAGATATACATCTATGTCGTTTTTTGGTGACCTCGGTCCTAGGATCAATAAAGCCATTATAAAATAAGGGTCCTTCATATACTTCCAATGAGGCAAATTATAAGGCATTAATATCACAGGCCACGTACTATGCGAAGTGCTCATATTGCTAAATGGATTAAAACCATCAGTTGCTAACCCGAGGTGTACGTTCCGATGCTCTTCGGCAAACTATGGATACTCTCGATCAAACTTTTTCCACTGTAAGGAATCTGCCGGATGCGAGAGAAATTGATCATTTCGAACTCTTTCTGCATTATGCCAAGTCACATCCTTTACAGTTACTCGAGAAGTAAACAACCGTTGAAGTCGAGAGATCAAGGGAAAATGTCTCAACATTTTATTTGGTATATTACGCTTATCTGAAGTCCATCTTGACTCGTGGCACACTAGATATGAATCAAATTCTGTATATTGCTGCCAAAAGAGTACACAATCGTTCTTACAAGTATGGATAATATTATAATTAAATCTCAATCCTCACTTCAATTTTTGCGCCTCATAAAAGTTACGAGGCACCACATTATCTTGCGGTAGAACCTCTTTAAATAACTCAAGTAGCATGTCAATGGCCTTTGCAGAAATCCAGCATACTGACTTGATATGTAACAACCTCACTGTGAATGACAACTTATTATGGCGGATACACTCCTCATATAGTTGTCGTTGAACATCCTCCCACAGTCATGTGAAGTTCTCATTTCCCTCAAAAAATTGTGAAGATGTTCATTCTCCATCTCGAACATCAAACATGCCTACGCCAATATCATTTAACATCTCAGTGATATCTTCTCCATTATCATCACTATCATCTGAAACGACCATATCTGTATCATCGATATCGATCTCGGCATCAGTTTCCTCCATTCGATTGAAATGACTCTCAAATCTAACTTCTGAAGGGTTCGCTATGTAAAACGCAATGCGAGTATTTATGATCTATCCTATTAACGAATAAATGAGACTCCACTACTACTATATTTAAATAATTCAGGTTCTTGCACATCTTGCATGGACATCTTATAAAACCCCGACTATCAGCACTGTTTTTCGCAAATTCTATGAATACTTTCACCCCCCGTGCATACTCCTTATACTCTCGTCCAAGTTTATCTCCTAATAGCATCCAACTTTTATCCATTATATTTTTATTATCCATCTACTGCCTATTAAAAAAAACCTAAATCATTTCATAAACATAATCAGTAACACTGTAATTGATATCCTCATAATACTATTTATTTATTCTGTCTACACGAATTCTATTTGAACGTATATTTTTACGTCCGGACGGACATCAACATTCGTTCAAACGTGAACATTTTTGTTCGAACGAAAATCGTGCAGACAGCATACCATAACTAATCATCACCATCAACTAAGTAAGCAACAAATACCCAAATAAACAAATCATGCTCGAAATTGGTTATATAATAAAATTTCAAATATCAAAATAAGTATGCAAAATCTATATAAAATCATCCCAAAATATTAAAATAAATCTATGATCTTTAAACCCTAATAATTAGAAAACTAACTTCAACTTTTGCACATCCAACTTCAAATCTAATTCAACAACACTGCCCACAATTAAAAATCATAAGATGAGAAAACTATCAACCACTTTTAATGTTGAAAAATATACCCAAAAAAAAATATTGAGAAATGAGATTTACCTATTTCCTTTCAAGAATATCAAGTCTTCCACACTCAAAAACCATTCTACAATATGCAATCCTTCTCTGCCTCATTTTTAGTCTCTCTCTCTAAAAAATAGCTCAATCTCGAGTAAGAAATGAACCGAAGAGTTGGTGTTTAAATCTGCGAAGTTGCGTTCCAACGTAAAAATTATCTGTCCGAACGCTAAAATGTCAAATTGCTGCTAGTTTTCCCGTGAGGAATTTTCAACTTTTTGCGTTCGAACGGATTATTTTGGTATTCGGACGCGTTATTCTAAACATATTTTGAGTATTTTTCGTTGGAACGCATGAGAGACCGTTATGACGTATAATAAGTGTTATATCTTTATAGAGGTACACTAGTATTATAATACTAATATACTAGATAATATTTAATTATTTTTATATATTTATATATTTATATATTTATATACTCATATTACTAATACGATTCTAAATAATCTATATTATAAATCATATGACCTCAATAAGTGATAACACTACAAATTATATATTAAGTAATCTACATAACATGTACCTAATTATTATAAATTAAGCATTACATGTAAATAGTATAATACTTATGTTCTAACTAATATATACTAGTATATACAAAATAATTGATATATATGAAATTGAAGTACTTGATATATATTTATTATATATGACATTATCATCTTAGTGTTATGTATAGTGCATATATTAAGTAATCTAAGTAACATATACCTAATTATTATAAACTAAGCACTACATGTAAATGGTATAATACTTATGTTCTAACTAATATATATTAGTATATACAAAGTAATTGATATATATATGAAGTTGAAGTACTTGATATATATTTATTTTATATAACATTATCATTTTAGTATTATGTATAGTGCATGTATATTATAAAGACTATTTTTAGTAATTTATTTTTTACTAAGAACTTTATAATATTATTAGTGTCGTATGATACATAATAATATTGTTATAACTAGCCGAACTGATAGCGGATTGCTTAAACCCCCAACTCTCTTCTTTCCGTTCGAACAGATACCCCTCCATCAGAACATATACCCTTACCGTTCGAACGCTTAAAAACTACGTTTGAATGCACAAACTCGTTCGAACGAGAAATATCTCGTCCGAACGAGTGTCAGGGTATATATGTCCAACCCTCGCCGAACGCCTCATTTTTGCATCAAATGGTAGATTCCATAACTTAGTTCCATTAGAACGAGAATCACACTCCACCTTCCCAAAACCATCATTTACAGTGAGATATATAAGGTATGGTCTCTCTAACCCCTCCTATTGGTTGAAAATGAGTTATGAACACCCATTTTTGTGTGGGTCGGATTTTTAAATTGAATTCGACCCATTTTTCATAGTTTTTGTAATTTATTTCCTAGTATTCATTGTTTCAGACCTTTAGGAGTGATATTAGGTTGATTTGGTCCGAATAGATTTGAGTTTTGTAGGAAAAAAGTAATGGCCAAGTCACTCGACCATTTCTCTTCGCAGGGGTTTCCGTTAGAACGGGAATGACCCTCGTTCGAACGAGCTGCAGGGGATGATCTTGTTTGTTCGAATGGGCATATAACGCGTTCAAACATGTTATTTGTCCGTCCGAACGAGTAAGTTCCAAATAGAACAGTTTGATATACATATTGGTTTCATTTAGGTATTTTGGGTTCCATCAAGCCTGTCTAACTTCTTCCATTACTTATTTGTATACAGTATACGAATGGCGGGTAGAAGTCAAAAGCGTGGGAGAGATCAGTTGAGCACTACTAGGCCTGTGATCGCAGATCCAGTTGCCTCCACTCTCGTCTCTTCCGCTGCTCCCAGTGTTCCTGTTCGTAAGTCTGTTCTAGTAGAGCGGCCTATCACTTTGGATGACTTCAGAGAGCTGGAGTGGGAGGGACATACCATCCACCAAATTTTCACTGAGCGAGGATGGACTTCGATCTATACACAAAAGGGGATCGCATATCCTGATATGGTATGCGAATTTTATCGTGTATTAGGAGATCAGCTTGGAGATATTCACCACTACGTACTCATGATGCGGGGAGTCAGCATCACATTCTCTTCTCGGGTGATTGCAGAGTATTTGGACATCCCGCGCGTGATGGACACATATCATCATCCATCTGCAGCAGCAGCGTCTAGATCTGTTAGGGTAGACATGGAGGCTGAATCCTCATCACCCTTCGCTACATGGACTGCCGATGAGTTGGGTACTGGCTCAGACACTAATGATAGCGACCATGAGTATGTACCTGATAATGGTCTCACAGACAATCAGGTATGTGAGCTACTACGGCATCCCGATGCTCCTGCATATGATGGCGGGAAGGCCATCAAACAGGTTGACTGCATTCCATTCTTCAGATTGTTGAATTTGATAGTTGGGTACAACATAGACCTGAAAAAATACAAGACAGATTTCGGGATGGATCAGGCACGACTTTTGGTGCGGGTAGCGAGGGGGGACCCAATTGATCTAGCATTGTATATTTTCTTCTGCATCAGACAGGAGTTACGATATGTGAATGGAGGCAGTTTACCATTTGGACTGTTGATATATGGCCTTCTATTTCAAACTGGAGTTACATAGCGGATTGGCGAGAAAAGAGAACTTCAGATGGAGACTCTCAACAAGATATCTATCAGTAAGAGCAAGGGGCACCCCTATGTACGTACTCCAAGGTCAACTGATGCTACTACCAATGCTACTACCCAGTCTGCTTAGAGCCATCCTGCAGGATTTACACTAGAGCAGTTAGAGGCGATGGTTGGGCTTGTGGTGGAGAGAGTGCCGATTTGCGTGGTAGCAAAGGCTGAGGACCACATCATGAGGATAATAGATTATGTAGAGACGCGGATTAAATCTATACAGGAGGACATAAATTTGATACCGAAGTAGTATGAGTATTTTTATTTGATGTGTTGTATCGAATAATATTATATATATTTTGAAATGTAATTAGTATTTTCTTTTATTTTTGATGTTCATAACAATGTTCTTTTTTATTTTCGTCATTTTACTTATTGGTTGTGATAATAAAATAAAGAACATTTTAAAAGTAATTACATAAAATTAATTTTTGCATTTATAAATATTTTAAATGTTTCATAAATCATAAAATGTAATATAAAAACATTTTTTATATTTTGAAAATGATAAAATAAAATTAATAGAAAACAAAATATATATATATATACGTAAATGAATAGTGATAAAAGAAATTAATCATTTCCAACTTGTTGTCCGTCCGAACAGTATAATTTGGGTTCAGACGGACTTGCAATTCTACCGCCACATTTTCCTCCAAATATATTTTGTTCGGACAAATATTTTTCCGTTCGAACGTATGTTTACACTCGTTCGGACGGATTTTTCTCCATTCGAACATATTTGGCAACTCGTCCAACTTTTGGGACGAGTTTTAAAAAATGTCTCTAAAAATCACTTTTAGGGACGAAACTTATTTGGTCCCTAATAAATTTTGTCCCTAAAAATAAAATTTGTTGTAGTGAACATAAATCAAATGCCAGGACAATCTCGTGAAAACAACACAAGTCGCCCAGATAAAGATCAAAAGAATAAAAATAAACCAACAATTCAACAAAGCAAACCTAAAAACACATCCAAACCAAACTGAAACTTATGATCTTAGATAGGGAAGGCCTGATTAATCCACCTTGAGAATTCCTATAAGTTTCCACGGAATATCATTAAAATTTATTCACGTACCAATTGATGATTCGAAGCCAATCGCGCAAGATAAACAACACCTGCATTTCCTTCTCTATAAACATGACTTAATCTGCAAATTGGAGAGGATCTCTTGAATTTTGTCTCAATAGTCTTCGAGATACCAAATACCAATTCTACCAAACTGATGATTGTACATATCAACTTGCCTATGCGTGTAAAGTTTAAATCTTAACAAAAGTAACCTAAAATATTCTTGTTGCAGTTGGCTGGGGAAACCATCGTGCAACCAACATCCACGTGGAAAAATGAAATGAACCGTTTCATTCGTTTCTTCCCTTTCATAGTTCCGCTCTCGTTTCCCTCTCTCTTTTTCATTACCCTTTTACTGCTCTTTTTTTTTTCTTTTTTCTTTTTTCTTTTTTTGTTAACGAGATCTCTCCAAACTCATTGACCATCGAAACCCTCATGACGACTTAGAACTTTCCTTCAACTCATTTTCAACTAAAATGTCTGCAATCTTGATGGAGCATGTCTTGAAGAGGTGCAAGAACTCACAGGAAAGTATGAGAAAACTATAAATGATGCAGAAAATGTATTCTATCCTGCATTTTAAAGTTGTTTTTAGAAGTCGCTCTGATGTTTTATTTCTCTACAAGACTTAAATGTTTATTTTATCTGCAAAGAAACCTTATCAAAGATTTTCATGTATGCTTTCATTTTATAAAGCAGTTTCTTCAAAATTTCAAGATTCAATCTAATTGTATAATGGAAATAGAGTAATTTTAAATTTATATCATATTATCTTATTTTTGTATTTTATATTATATGTTAGTTTATATATGGATTGTTTTGAAAGTGATACTTCTTTGGAAAATCGTTCATAAATGGCTTTAGACGTTAATTTGTCCAGTGACACAAGTCTCATTTCTCGTAACCCACATAAGGACCCCTAGCAATGTGGGACCATTTTGCTAAAATAGATAGATGTCCTTTAAATGCCCCAAAAGCGAAATATAATTATTGTTACAAGATTTACTCGTCATCCCAAAAGATATGGTATTACAAGTATGTTGCAGCATATTGGTATTTGTAAGTAATATCCTCATAGAATGAAACTTACAAACCAATAGATTATGAGTCGTGAGGGTGCGCTTGAGGGAGTTGGAGATGGTAATGTTAGTAACTTGGCAAATACGCATAAGTTTGATTCAGAAAATGTAAGATTAACAATTGCTAAAATAATAATATGTGATTAACTTCCTTTTAGGATAATAACCCAGGGATTTAAAAATGTATGTAGATCATTTAAAACGAGGTTTCAAGTGCCATCTCGAACCACTACAGCAAAAGACTGTATTAAACTACTTAAAATGGAGAAAGAGAAGTTAAGGACAATATTTAACAAATTTGGACGGATTAGTTTAACTACTGATACATGGACGTTGATTTAAAACTTGGATTATATGCGTCTTACTGCATACTTTATTGATTTTGAATGGAAACTACACAAAAAATTATAAATTTTTATATGATTTCTAATCACAAAGGAAAAACGATTGTAAAGTATGTAGATTCATGTCTATAGGATTGAGGTATTGGAAATATTTTTATAATTACAATTGACAATACTTCCTTAAATGATGTTGTTATTGAATATTTGAGAAAGTTCGTAGGAGGTTATATGTTAGAAGCAAAGTATATTCACATCAGGTGTTGTGGCCATATTGTGAATCTCATTGTGAATAATGAGTTAAAAAATTGTGATGATTTAATCGCAAAGGTGTGCAATGCAATTAAATATGTTAGATCATCTCCTCAAAAATGGAAAAACTCAAAAAGTGTATAGAGAAAGAGAAAATTAGTTGTACAAAGTTGGCATGCCTTAATATTTCTACAAGATGAAATTTGACTTATTTTATGTTAGAAGTTACAAAAACACTTAATAAACCATTTTTGTGATTGGAGAAGGATGATAATTATTTTTACCATTATTGTCGTAGTGTGAATTTGAGCCCTCCAAACTCTAATGATTGGGAGAGAGTTAGAGTATTGATAAAAAGATTTTTATGATGCTACTGTGAGACTTTTTGGTTCTTTGTATATCACATCTAATACATATTTCTAGGAGCTTTGTGGCATCCAATCACATTTGTAAAAAATGAGTCAAAGTAACAATGCATTGTTGAAAGGTATGGCGGCAAAAATGAAGATAAAGTATGAAAAATATTGGAAATCAATTGAAAATACTAATTTGATGTTATTTATTGTTGTTGTTCTTGATCCAAGATGCAAAATTAGTCTTTTGCATTTTAAGTTCAAAAAAAATATATGGTGGTATTAGTCAAATAAATGATTGCAAAAGTGAAACAATTAATGATTGACATTTATGGAGAGTATGATATTGTGTATGGGAGTTCAAGTGAAATTTCCTATTATGAGCCTCCTTTCTCAGTTGATCCTAATATGATTGATTTTGATTCTCAACAAAGTTTTTGGATTGAGTAAGAGTAAGAAATTATTGAAGCTAATTTGATGAACATGTTAGAGCTTGATCAGTACTTGGAACATGGTTGTGAGACACGAACTCCAAATTTTGATATTTTAAGTTGGTAGAAGACCAATGAAGTAAAGTATCCTATTTTTGCAAGAGTTGTGCGGAATGTGATGGTCATCCCCTTTTTACTATTTCATATGAGTTAGCTTTCCGTGCTTGGGGTTGTGTACTTGACTCATTTCGTAGTTTACTAGCTCCAAGAACAGTCGAGGCACTTGGTTGTGCACACAAAATTGGTTGAAAGATCTAATACCCACTGGTCTTTGTGCTTCTTTGGATAATATTGAAAGCTTTGAGGAGGAATAAAGTAATGACCTTATTTCTTATTTACATAAAATTTATTAAAAAAATCATACTATTTATTTTTATGGTATTTAATAATCGTCGTGTGTTTTTTTAGAGTTTGACCCAAAATCAAATTTTACTATATTGATGAGGAGTAAGTCAAAGCTTATGGTCTGCATTGCATGATGGTATAATTTTGATCCCGTGTTAGTTTTTTTTTTTTCATTAAGGGATATATGATGTTAATATGTAAATTATTATTCAGAAGTCTACAGTTTCTGCAGCAACTGGATATTATCATTCTCAATGTGCTTTATGAGCTTCTGAATAAATAGATATCTATCAATTGCTCCAATTTTGGTAACATATGTCGTCCACTTCCCTTAAAATTTCATTCCATTCCACTGCTTTTCGCGTTTTGATCAAAATCAAAAACTTAGGTTCTATGCCATTTAAATGTAGGTAATCTCTCAATTTATGGTCATTGCAATCGAAGTTCCTCATCTTCCTCCTCTATCAAACAATCTACACCAGTTTGTTGAAAATTGAAATGGCAGTTGAATGCCTCCTTCAATCTTGGATAACTCCATTTTAATGGATGTGTTGGTTTTTGCTTGGAGCAACACTACAACTTCTTGTAACTTGAAGTTGACAAGCAAGATATGTAACTCCATTTTAACTCACACTCTCAGGATTTTGCTGTTTTGGGAAAATCTGTGATTGTTTTGATTCATTTTTTTCTATTAATTCTATGCATCCATACATGTTTTCTCTTTAATCTAATCTTGTTGGTTTTTGCTTGGAGTAGCACTACGTACAACTTGTTTTAACTTAGAGTTAACAAGCAAGATATGTAACTCAGACTCTCAGGATTTTGCTGTTTTAGTAAAATATATATTTAAGTAAAATCTGAGATTGGTTTTGATTCATTTTTTCTATTAATTCTATGCATACATGTTTTGTCTTTAATCTAAGATTGTACAAATATGTTTTGGTTAATTTTAATGGATGTGTTGGTTTTTGCTTGGAGCAACACTACAACTTGTTGTAACTCGAAGATGACAAGTAGGATATGTAACTCACACAGGATTTTGCTATTTTGGTTATTAAAATATATATTTTGGTAAAATCGACTGTGGTTGGTTTTGGCTCAATTTTTTCTATTAATTCTATGCACCCATATATGTTTTATCTTTCATCTGCGAATAGTTTTTGTGTATATCCAGACATAGCAAGCCCCATTTTGTTGATTCAAGATATCAAGAGTAGCAATGATGAGTCATTTTCATGTACTGCTCTAATCATTAAACCAAGAGAGTAAAAAATCTATTTTGAAACGAGCATTAGAGTTGCAACACTGCCCCCGGGGGGGGGGAGTTCGACCCGACCCCGTGCAGTACGGGTATGCGCTACAACAGCCGGGTCGGGTTGGGGGCAGACCCGACTTTTAGTTGCTGGGTTGCACTAGTACTCCTAGTAATTGTTGTAATAGGGATGTTTGTAGTGTAACCACAGCACCCTTGCATTAGATCAAGATCAATATCACTTTTTAGATCAAGATAATGTGTGTTTAATCAAATATTAATGAAAGGCTTGCTTGATTAGGGAAAAGAAATGATATTATATGTCGTCATTCGTCAACAAGCCCTTCCCATTGGGGGCATGTGGCTCATGCGCTACTGCCAGGGCCAGGGGCAAGAGTAGGCTCCACCCACCGTCATCTTCAGTGGCTCCACTGCAGCCTTAATATTCAATCTCTAGTTTTGCATTATTAATTCCTACCTACTTGCGTGAGAAAGCGTCACTTTTGTCAAGAGATACCAACAATTATATCCCCCTTTTACCATGAATGCATTAGGGGAGATCACCCTCATCATCATCATCAACTATCTCAACATGCATAGACCACTTTAGTGTGCACTTTGGTGCTGTTGGCAATCAAACTGCTTGCCTTCAAGATCAAGATGAACTGTCTCTCAAACTCGGGTCAGGAAGAAACTATATATGGGATCGCGAATCTGATCATGTTAGGTAGAGAGAATTAGAAAATGGGACAACAGTATATATATATATATATATTTATATGCCCTAGCTGGATCAGTGGACCCAAACCCCATGCATCTTTATAAACATAACAAGTCATCTTATCTGTAAACATACCCAATTTAATTTTGTTTCTTTTTAATATTTCTGCATTATGCGCGGCGCAGCAGTACTTTGCTTTTGACACAAAAATACAAAACGGTTAAGATCAGGGATTGCTTCTTTGTAAACTTAGTCATTAAGAAAAGGGGTTTCTATTTTGTTTGCTATCCTAAAGGCGGCCACTGCTAACATCTCAAGTCTACTCTACAATTATTTGGTCTATATTCTAAGGAAACCACTAAAAACTGATCAGAAAAGAAAAACCCAACTGCAGCGGTAGATTCCACAACTAAGTCCAACAGGAAAGGGCAAAAAGTGGAAGCATTAAGAAATATCTAAGAAATGAACCAATTTGCATGGTAACTCTTCTCTCTCTCTCTCTCTCTCTCTCTCTCTAGCTCTTTTTTCTTTGATTTTTAACTTTTTACAAAGGTAGAACAAAGCTTTAGTCCCCATGACTTTGGTAAAAGGCATTATGTCCTTAATGAATAATAAGAGTTTTTAGTTGAAAGCATCATGATCAAAAGTGATTAAAAGGAAATACATATATATGTATATATATATATATATATATATATGAGATGTGTTGGACTGCAGCCTTTGTACTGCAGCAATATATCAACAGTCCAGCATATCACTTATTTTTTTTTATTTAATTTCTTCAATGTGTTTATAGGTTGCAGCATATAGGAATTGCCGCCAACATTATTATTATTATTATATATATGCACATCTGGAGGTTTCCTTTTATCATGAGCTCCACGCATGCACGAGCATTATTATGCGTTAAAATCCAAACGATATTTATTGATTATAACCACTGTTTGGAAATATTGAGAAACCTCATAACTAAAATCAATCACGAGTCTTTTAATGACATGACATCCTCGTAATTATTGTTGACTTTGCTCCTTTGTAAATCCCACATCGGTGGGATTTGTAAAATGGGGCTAAGCATGAGGTTATAAAATGAGGCCTAGCCTCCCTAGTTAATTACACCAGTCAGAAACTTATCTAGTAACTTTTGACTTTAGTAAAATTCTTCTATTGTCCTTTTTGTATGTAAAAGGAAGAGAGGTGAAAGTTAGAGTTTTACTAGTGGGAGAAGTTTTTATGGGTGTCGTTGGGGTGAGGAGAAAAATTGTGTGATTGTAACAATTTTTCACATAGTGTATTTTCTTCTCTGGGTCTGGTGGTTTTTCTCCTATTTTGGAGTTTTCCACGTAAATTCTTGTGTTGTGTTTATTTCTCTATTTTTCTTATTATTCTGTTAAAAGTAGATCCTGGTGGGGGGAATTTGGAAGACCAGATTCCCAACAGTGGTATCAGAGCCACTAGGTTCTTTTTGCAGAGTGGAGCTTTGGTGTGGTAGTGTGAATACGTACGGTCTAAGGAGGTTCTGTCTAGGAGATTGGAAATTTTAAGTGTGTCCGTTGTGACCCTCCAATCTTTCCTGGGAACCTTGAAGTTCTGTCTAGGAAAGATCAGTCTTTCCTGGGAACTTACTTAGTGGGTACTATTCATTTCTACGGTAAAATTCATCGAAGTTATGTCAGGAGGTAGAGTTTCAAATCCTATCAGATTTGATGTGGAGAAATTTGATGGGAGAATTAATTTTGGCTTGTGGCAAGTGCAAGTCAAGGATATCTTGATTCAATCAGGATTACACAAGGCGTTGAAAGGTAGACCAGTCCCTGAAGTCAGTAGCGGTCCAAGCACTACTGGTGAAACAAAGAGCAGATTTGGAATGAGCGATGAAGATTGGGAAGATTTGGATTTAAGAGCGGCAAGTGCAATTCGTCTGTGCCTAGCCAAGAATGTTCTTGCAAATGTGCATGGAATATTCACGGCAAAGGGACTCTGGGAAAAGCTCGAAGAGTTGTATCAGACGAAGGGTGTCTCAAATCGAGTATACCTGAAGGAGCAATTTCATACACTGCGGATGAGTGAAGGTACGACTATTTCAGATCATTTAAGTGTTCTCAATGGCATTGTCTCTGAGTTGGAATCTATTGGAGTTAAAATTGATGATGAAGATCAAGCTTTGAGGCTAATCTGGTCTCTTCCATCTTCCTATGAGCATATGAAGCCTATTTTGATACATGGGAAGGAGAAAATAATTTTTTCAGAGGTTACCAGTAAACTTTTTTCTGAAGAAAGAAGGCTAAGTGGTGGAAGTAATGGTTCATTTGAGAACTTAGCAGTGGTGACAGCTGGTGATTGGAAGAGGAAGAACTTCATGAAGAAGAAAGTAGTCTGCTGGGTGTGTGGATAACCTGGGCACGTCAGAAGAAATTGTCCAAGAAGTGGAGCAGGTTCGGCAAGAGGCTCCAAGTCAGTAAATGGAGATACTAACAATGAAACTAACATTATATCTCTCTTTACAGAAGACGATGTCTGTTAAAAAGAGACATGTACATCCTTATGGCATGTCGCTAATCCCAAAGTTGCCATGATAGAGGATGTTAATGTTAGTTGTTCCACAAATTCGCACACGGGCATTGGTTTGGCATTGATGCAGGGTGTGTGGTGGAAATTCATGTCGATGGCTGATGAACTTCCAGGAAAGCCAAACGTGGGAGTTGCACCATAATTTTTCAGCAAGGTTATTTTCGACATGGGCCGAAGTGAAATGCTTGGAATTGGTTTATTCTGAGTGAGTATGCTTTTATGGTGGAGCATGATAGCGAAAGTTATGAAGATCCTCATTGCGGTGGAGCATGGCTGTGGGATCAGTCAAAGTCGCAAGGTGGAGATTGTTGACTTTGCTCCTTTGTAAATCCCACATCGGTGGGATTTGTAAAATGGGGCTAAGCATGAGGTTATAAAATGAGGCCTAGCCTCCCTAGTTAATTACACCAGTCAGAAACTTATCTAGTAACTTTTGACTTTAGTAAAATTCTTCTATTGTCCTTTTTGTATGTAAAAGGAAGAGAGGTGAAAGTTAGAGTTTTACTAGTGGGAGAAGTTTTTATGGGTGTCGTTGGGGTGAGGAGAAAAATTGTGTGATTGTAACAATTTTTCACATAGTGTATTTTCTTCTCTGGGTCTGGTGGTTTTTCTCCTATTTTGGAGTTTTCCACGTAAATTCTTGTGTTGTGTTTATTTCTCTATTTTTCTTATTATTCTGTTAAAAGTAGATCCTGGTGGGGGGAATTTGGAAGACCAGATTCCCAACAATTATGATCTCAAGAAGATAACCACTCGGACCAGGCCGGTTTTTTATTAAAAGTTGACTGTTACGTGTAATATACTTTCTTTTTAAATTTCTAAACAATTTTTTAAATGTTTTTAAAAAAGAAAAAATATACCAATTCACTAAGAATAGGCACTTCTTTAATCATTAAATAAAAACTTACCAAAAAAAAAATCAATCAATTTTCCATTTTGCCAGCAGTAAGAATTATCGGTCCAAATAACATGATTAATTTCATATAACAGCTAATGTCAAGGGTTTATAATAAATTAAGAAGAAGTACTTAACAAGAATCAAGTGTGTTGGCCCACAAGCAATCAATATTCCAGCTGACTCAAATAAATCTAGGATATTATCAGCAACATACACATCGGTCTGTAATCTGTCTATGTATACGCGCGTACAATACTATACAGACTGGTTTTGGCATTGAAGTCAAGCCATACTTCTGTGAGTGATTTAATTTAATTTTTTTTTTAAACGGAAGAGCCATAAGAGGACAAAGTTTATTTTTGTAGAATTTATCTTATAAAATTTCATTAAAAAACGAATTCTATGATTTTCCTTTTTTAACTTTTACCAAACCATGAATATGAAAATGCTGCTCGATAAAAAGATCGAGGTCAACTTGTATTCAAATAAAAGTTAAACAACGAGGCTGATCTACTGGTCTACCCAATCATATTGTACTTATTTATCATGATCTACAGCTTGCAATACATATAAAACTATGAATATTAGTAATAATAAAACATAAAATATAATAATAAAAGTTAATTTTAGTTGGTCACCGCGATGGCGATCATGGAATGTCTGATATTGCCAATGCATAGGTGGCCGTTTGACTCAATTCCAAGCAAGAGCCACAAGTAGGTGGCTCTCATGTGCCGCAAGTATAAGTTAGGCCGGGAAAAATTATTACTTATTTTAAAAGTTTAAATGAAAAGATAAAGATTTTAGAGTACTTCTTCACTTACATACACGGCTCTCCTAATGTAAAAAAAGTCTTTTTTTTCTATCTATATTTTACCACTTTTAAATAATTTTAAAAATATTTTAAAAAAATACAACATGATTATATTAAAACACATTCTTAATTATTAAATTATTTAAAAAATAAAAAAGGATAGTAAAACCCCAGTCGAGAATCCCATATGTGGGTGCTTTAGTATGTCAAAAGATTTTTTATATATTTTATATATTAACACTCACTCTTATGTATGGATCAGACTCTATTTTAATATTGGGTAACTCAACATGTAGAATATTTAATTAAATATGATAGAATATAAAGTTATAATTAAAGTTCAAAACCTCTATTATAATATTATGTAAAATTACTACTTATCTTAAATGTTTAAGCTAATAGAAATGAGAAGATTTTATTAGATATTTTATATGAGAGGGAATGCACGTGGGTTACCTTATGGTGTCTACCCAAGGGGTGACATAGGACCATATCTTGATGGCCACCAACAAGCTTTTTTTATTTTTTTATTTTTTCAATTTTATTGTATTATTATTATTATTATGTGTATATATATATATATATTTGAGTAAGTTAAGTTTATTAGATAAATTAAAGAATTACAAGATACAAGTTCAAATAGAGTGAAAATCCCTTATAATCCTCCTAAAAAGCTAACACATAATGCAACATTAAAAAAGAAGTTAAGTAAATGAGTTTTAAAAAGAGGGGCTTGGAGCCAAATAATTGGTTCTTGTCCAACTCTCAAATAAGGGAGAAATCGTTAAAACTTAAAATATGGTTTTAGGCTGCGGCGAAAAATCACAGCAATGAAGTGTATATTGCACCGCATTAGTCTAGGCTGATCGACGGGAACTTCTACATCCGTTTTTACTTGATCTTTAGTTATGAAAAGCGAAAAGATAGAAGAAGTAGCAACAAGGTCCGATACTCTGACAGAGGGCCTACGCCAACAGTGATGGCGCATGTGGCCAAAACGAGCACAGTCAAATTCGACAAGATGGAAACCTCCAAAACCTAAAGAGCCGCGTGTGGCAACAAAAACTCCACCAAACCATGGTTTTGGGTGGCCGACGTGCCAAACAAAATGGCAATCCTATTCCACTAGTGTGTTGATTGACGGGTGGAGAAGATATTGGCGTTGCAAATGGTAGTTGGAGGTGGTCGAAAAATAGCAAATCGAAGGTTGCCGACACTAATCTAGAAAAACCAAGGAAAAACCAAAAACTAATCAAAAAATTGACAAAAAAACTAGAAGAAAGTAATGAGGGAAGGGGATGAGGTAGTTGAAGCCAAAGTTCCAACCTCTGTCCACCCATAGGAGGAGCTAGAAAGTTAGAAAAGGAGTCGTCAGAAATTGCTTTGCTGGAGAGAAAATAATATAGGAGGGAGAGAATTATAAAAAGAGATTTTTAATTTTTTAAAATGATTGTAGGCTTTATTTTAAATGAATTTTATAATATATTAATATATATATATAGGTGATGGACCGGTCCTATTTGATCCGATATTTTTTTCACCCTGGACCAAGCTGAATGGGATACCGATCCATTCAGTCCAGTCTCATTTGGTTTGGTACGGTTAAAGGGAGTTTAGACATGACTTAATGGGCCATTCATTCCAAAATCTTGCTATAATCAAATTTGTTTTTCAACCCAAATTTAATTATTTTCATCCCATTTCACATTTTTATCATAGATTTAAGATAAAATATATATATATATATATATACATATATATATATATTAGAAAAATTTACTCTTAAAAAAATGATATAAGAAAAGTAATCTAAATAAAAAAGTAGGAAAAAAAAATTCATTTTACAAGAGGATACATACACATATACATATTAAGTTAACTATACTAATACTATTATAAATTTATGAGTGATACTAGAGTGAATCCACACTCAGCACACTCACTCTCACAGAGCACTGTTCCTGTTCATGTGAACAGTGCTCTGTGAGAGTGAGTGTGCTGAGTGTGGATTCACTCAATAATTTTTCTAAATTTATATATAGACTGTAATTTATACTACACTCTTATAATATGTTAATATTATATACTAGTCCTATATATTATATTTATACATCAAAGAATATAAATTATAATAATATATTGATCTAAATATATATAATTCTAGAGTAGTAATACTAGAATACTATACGCTGTTAGTAATAAATTGGTTATAATATATTAAATAATGGTAATTCTCTTATTACTTATTACTTATTCTCTAAGTAGTTAATACGTTATTGTGATTTAATAGTAACATATCAAATTAATTATGCTAATAATATTATAAATTTATATATATACTATAATTTATATTATAACTCTTATAATTTGTTAATATATTAAAATTATATACTAGTACTAATATACTATATATTATAATTATATATCAAAGGATATATATAATTTTTATTATTGTATTCGGTCTGATCCAGTCTTAAGGAGAAAATCCTTGTACCAGGATCAGACCAAATACTATTTAATCATAATTTTTTTTTTTTTATCGAATTGGACCATAACCCATTCAGTCCTGGCTAGTCCTGACCGTATTTCTTACACCCATATGCATATATATATATATGATTTAATTCGTGTATATTTTATATATAGATTTGTGCATATGATTTAATTTGTGCATATTTTATATATAGATTTGTGCATAATATATATATATATATTTATGCATATTATATATATATATATTTGTGTAGCTAGTAGAAAATCAAAATTTGCATATATTATTAAATATTAAGTATTTCTCAAGTTTATTTTTGACTTATAAGTTGATCACTGCCCCCAAGCACCCAATGTTAGTTCTACCCCCGACTATTCCCATTCTTAGGAGCTCTCGTTAGTGCATTCAATTTTTTTTCTTTTATATATATTTTTTAACATCTTTAAATATTTTAAAAAAAAATTCACAACATTATTTAAAACACTTATTTAACTATAAAGTATAAAACAAAATTAAAAAAAAATAAAACACTAGAGGGAGCCTCCAGCGGGAGCTCCCAACCATGTATATATCAAGAATAATTATAGCCTCACCACTCATCTACAATTCCTTTACTATATGTTTTATTTTATTTTATTTTTTAAAAAAATCTTTTACTTACTAATTAAGGAAATTATTATTAGTGAAGTATCTATTTTTCAAGTTTTTTTTCTCAATAATTAAGGATATTTAAAATATATTTAAAAGAAAATAATAAAAATAATAAATATACTAAAAATAATAATAAAATAGTAAGAGTATTATTGGAGCATTGACATTGACTTTATTAAAAGCTAATGCAAATTTGATATATTTGTTTAAAATAGTTGTACATTAGATCTATCAATGAAATCATGCGAAATTCTGAATTACAATAACTTCATTTCATTTTTTAAATATGAAGGCTTATTATTTACTCGTCAAAACAACTTTTTATTACTTTTTAATATGTTTATTATATAAATAAATTATAGATGTATTTATTATTTTTATAAGTCATATATATTATATTATTTCTTTGATGAATCTAATAATAAATTTAATGTAGGGTTATGAATTTAAAATATTGATTTTTTCTTAAACTTATATATATATATATATATATATTTGACTGCTTCCACACCCTGACATATTACATCACACCCCACTTTAGCCCCTTTTTGGATTCGGAGATGAGATGAGTTGAGATGAGTTTAGTTTATTTTTTAATATTATTATTATTTTGAAATTTGAAAAATGTGTATTAGAATTTGAAAAAAGTGTATTAAGATTTGAAAATTGTGTATAAAAATTTGTATTTTATATAAAAAATTATAAAAATGTAATAATAAAATAGAATACTCACTTCTGAATCCAAACGAAATCTTTGACTATCATTAGACTAAAAAAGAAGTAGTAGTATTAGGTGAATATCGACTTTACATTTTAACTTATCACGTTAGATATAAATGTTTTTTTTTTCTCTGAAGGCGTTAGATATAAATGTTGAAATTTTTTTAAAGAGAAGTCTGCATATCTTTTTAAAAAATATAATTTTATAATTTTCTTTTCTTTTATTTTTATACTTAAAAATTATCAATATACAGGATGTACAAGTTTCTCTCTAGCATTACTTAAATGTTAGAAAAATAAATCTTATTAAAGTTTAATATTTTTATACTATTTCGAGATATAATCCATTTTTATAAAGACCTGTGCAAAAATTATCTATTTAGACTAATATGAATCGATATTTATTTTTGGTAAAGTAAATTTCTTTGATTCATTTTATTTATCTAATTTTCTTACTCTAAACTCAAGTTAGTGCTAAAAGTAGCGGTATAAATGGTCTGGTCTGAAAAATTTGTGAACCGATTCCATCCGATTTAAGAATTCTCTCACCCTGGACCAAATCGAATTTCTATTCGGTACATACCAGTCCAGTCTAATTCGATCTAGGGGCGGTCCAGTCTAGTCTAGGAATACTTCATATGATTTAATGGGTTAAATTTAATCTAAAATTATATAATGATTAAATTTTTTTTATTTAAATTTAATTATTTTCAACCCGATTTACATATTTATGACAAATTTAAGCAAAAAAAATTAAAAAACTTTACTCTTAAAAAAATGACAAAACAAAATATCTAAATAAAAAAAAGAAAAAAATATTACTAATAATACTATTATATTAATATATTATATATTTATATATTAGTAATTAGTGATAAATTAGTAATAATATATTAAATAATAATAATATACTTATTACTTATAAGTTATTGCTAATATTTTATATATATACTATAATTTTATATTTTATATTATAATTAATTATTATAAATTATAATATGTTAATATTATAAAAATATATATTATATATTAATATATACGCAATAATTTATGAAGGGTCCATTTATAAATAGCAACATATACCTAAAGCAAGTGACGACGAGTCAAGGAGTTAAAAGCATCACAACCCCATAAAACGACAACTCTATACGGAAGCCGTCGTTTTAACCCTCCAACTACCTCCCAGGCTCTCACTCAGTCGAGCCAGTTCCGTTTATCCGTTTTAGATTATTAATTCATTGGATTTTCTTTTATCCTTTTAAAATCTTCGAAGTTAGTGGCATTGCAACTTTATATCTCTAGCACAGAGACTGGCTTTTCTCTGTTTCTTTCTTTGCTTTCTTTCTTTATTCCCAGTTCCCACCATCGTTATGGCATCATATTCTCAAGCCTCTTCAGGTTGGCTTTTCACATCCGTAATGGAGACTCGGCTTCTCCTCCTCTCTCTCTTTTTCTTCCTCCTCCTTTTCTTGGATGTGTCCTCAGCCCAGATGCCAGGTACTCTCTCACTCTCTCTTTTTCTCCTCTGTGTATGTGTAAGCAAGAATCAAGCAAAATTATGTAACCTTTTTCTTATGGTTTCTATGCCGCTTCTTGTTAAATATAATCTTTTTTTTTTTGGGGGGGGTTTAAAATGTTCTGTTCTTATTTGCTTTGTATGTATATCTTTTCTTTATATTGCTCCTATTATCATTTTTGAATCTTTCATTTGCTTTATGATTGGTGCTCTAAACAAGAAGAAGGGAAAGTAGCTATCTCCATAGTCCCACTCCCCAGAACTGACAACCAAATGACGCAGAAGTGGAAATAATTAAAGCATACGCGGGCACAGGGTTTTCCTTGGTTTCGATTCTTGGGTTGGTTAAAACTGGTAGGATTCAATTCTTCTTCAGCATAAGAATTTGTGTGTGTGTGTGTGAGAGAGAGAGAGAGAGAGAGAGAGAGAGAATAAAGAATCGAAGGCATAAATGGTAATTGAAATGAAAACGCTGTGCTTGCAACTCGGTCTCTCCGACCCTAAACGATCAAGAAAACTTCAACTGTCCCATTCGTATGCATTCTTAATCCCTATATTAATAATAATGTTCTCTTACCTACAACTACTTAAAACTCTTAGTTTTTTAGGTAGTCTTGCAAGATTTGTAATGCATAAATATTCCGTTGTTTTCTTCTTTTGTTAATTGAAGTTAATGTAAACTACATGCTTATAAGTGGCTGGGACTTGAATGAATTTAGGAGTCACTTGGATGTAGTGGGAGGTGTTTGTTTTTGGTGGTCGAATGTGTCTGAGTCCGGTGAATTATCTGGTGCATAAAAAGTGAATATCCAGCTTCAGTTTTTTTTTGTGATTTAAAGTAATTTTGGAAAATCATGTCAAACGCTACATTGGTAATCAGTTTATCAATGTTTATGCTCATTTTAGATGCTACATGCTGCATGCTATCCGGTTTCTTTTTTATCATATACTTTTTAAGCTTTAAACTCATGTTTGATACCAAGTGCCAGCATTATGTGTGATGAGCTTTTATTCTTCCTCTTTTTATTTTCTTGCTAGATTTGATTTATTTTAAGATAAGTTGATGCTACTTATTTTGCTTTTCAATACATATTTGTTGATAATTATGGAAGGCTTGGTGAAGCAGGTTTTGTTAGTTTTGACTGTGGAGGTCAAAAAAACTTCACAGATGGCCTCGGCCTTCAGTGGACTCCTGACAGTCACCTTATTTATGGAGAAACAGCTAACATATCTGTTGCAAATGAGACACGCAAGCAATACACGACCCTAAGACACTTTCCAGCTGATTCCAGGAAGTATTGTTACACACTTAATGTCATAAGTAGAACTAGGTACCTTGTAAGAGCAACATTCTTGTATGGTAACTTTGACAGCAATAATGTTTATCCAAAATTTGACATTTCCCTCGGCGCGACTCCTTGGTCAACAATAGTCATTTCAGATGCTAGCGCAATGGAAGTCCGAGAGTTGATATTCCTGGCTTCAAGTCCTACTATCAGTGTGTGCTTATCCAATGCTACTACTGGGCAGCCATTTATATCTACTCTTGAGCTTCGACAATTTAATGGTTCCATTTATTACACAGAATTTGAGGATCAGTATTATCTCAGTGTCTCTGCCAGGATAAACTTTGGTGCTGATACTGAAGCTCCCATCAGGTATGCTCAGAATATCTGGTTAGAAGTACCTTGATGCTTGCTATTTCAAATGCACAATTGTCTAAGTGCGTTACTGTTCTAATATGCCGTTATCTGAATGCATTAAAAATGACATGCATTAACCAATATGGGAAGGAACGCAGATTATTTTGTCAATTTGTTCTGACATACACAGAAGCCTGACAGTTTAAGAAAGCAAGAACTTTGAGCTAGGAAAGGCATAGTAGCCACATATTCTTTTTCTTTTATAAGTATACTAGCCACATATTCATCATGCTGCATATTTATTGCTGAAGATTTGTCCATACAATGAAATGATGGACATCACTGCTATTTTAGGTATCCTGATGACCCTTTCGATAGAATATGGGAGTCAGATTCTCTGAAGAAAGCAAATTACCTTGTCGATGTTGCTGCTGGAACGCAAAAAGTGTCCACCAAAATGCCAATTGATGTTAACAGTGATGACAACCCACCTGAAAAAGTGATGCAGACTGCTGTAGTTGGTACAACTGGATCATTAACATATCGGTTGAACTTGGATGGCTTTCCTGGTTTTGGATGGGCATACTGCTACTTTGCAGAAATTGAAGATTTGGGTTCAGACGAGTCTCGAAAATTCAGACTGATACTCCCAGGCAACAATGATATCAGCAAGGCTGTAGTCAATATTGAAGAGAATGCTCACGGAAAATATCATCTTTATGAGCCTGGATATACAAATTTATCCCTTCCCTTTGTACTATCTTTCAGATTTAAGGCAACATCTGATTCTTCAATGGGGCCTCTTTTGAATGCTATGGAGATTAATAAGTATCTGGAGAAAAATGGTGGTTCTTTAGATGGTAAGTGTAATAATGGATCCTTGAGTGCATGCATAAGATTTAAAATCATGTTTTCCAACTTGTAATCTAGTATACTTAGTTATTGTCCTTGGCGAAGTGATTGTTTGCTCTTGAGCATCATTCTCTAACATGGGTTTTCGTATGTTGCAGGAACGGTTATTGGAAACATGGTTTCATTCTACTCGTCAGCAGACTGGGCTCAAGAAGGTGGCGACCCGTGTCTACCAGTTCCTTGGTCCTGGGTGCAGTGTGACTCAGATCCACGGCCAAAGATTACTAAAATGTAAAGGTTTAGCCTTCTTACGGCCTTTTCTTATGAGTATTCAATTTTTTTGTGCTTCTTTTGAAGGGTAAGTCTCTAAATACATGGAAAGCAATGTCACTAATATAATCACTACTACTACTGTTCCTGGTGCTTGGCAGTTTGTTGTCTAGAAAGAACTTGACAGGGAGTATCTCTTCAGACTTGACAAAGTTAACTGGTTTAGTTGAGTTGTAAGTTTGTTACTTCATATCCATTTTTCTGAATTGTAACAGTTGGTCTCCAAGTTTTGTCCGACAAGTATTGATGATTGCTGTAGTTTAATCATCCATTTCTCTTATGGTTGCAGGTGGCTCGATGGTAATTCACTTACTGGTCCAATACCTGATTTTTCTGGATGCACAGACTTGAAAACCATGTAATATAAGAGGACTTGCTCTCCTAACCGTATTATATATATATATATAAACTAAGCTAACCATGATCTTTGCCTTGAATAGTCATCTAGAGAATAATCGGTTAACGGGTGGGCTGCCTTCCTCTCTGATGAATCTACCAAATTTGAGGGAACTGTAAGTTATTGGGACTTTTATATTGGTTATCTAATTAGCATGCAATATGAAAGATTCTTGCAGATCTTCTCGTGAAGAAATTGAGCGATTTAATCTTATCTGATATATGATCAAGAATTAAGTAATACGACATATTAATATTGCTTTTAATCATTGTAAGCATTGCCTTGCTTTTTAAGCAAGTTTTTATAGATATGATGCATCTGATGGTTGCAGGTATGTGCAAGACAATATGTTGTCCGGAACGGTACCCTCAGGCCTTCTCAATAAGAACTTGGTTTTGAAGTGAGTATGACATTTTACAAATAGAGAAAATGCAATAAGAGATTCTTACATATTTGAGAAATAGTAACCTCAGAATCATGATTGCATTGAGATGAAAGCATTGGTGTATATTTTTACCCCAGTTATTTGTTTTCATCCATAGAATCGTTTTTGTGTTGGTGTGTGTATACTAGTGTATTTATTTCCATATATGTTAAAGCATAGACACTGCCATTGGAAGAAAATGTGGCAATAGAAGCAAGCATCAACATTCCTATTTGTGTCACGAAAGGAAGACTCTTCAAATTAAAGATGGGCCACAACAATTCTGTAACTAGTTTCATTGTTAGCGTGGTTATAGACTGCAGAGCAGAGACCTAGATTTATCTGTTTTTTTTTTAGCAAATTTTAGCATATGGATAGCCACATAACAATTATAGTAGGAATGATGTGATATTTTGAACTGGCTGTGTCTAGCAGGCATACCCTTTAGAAAACTAGCTTTCATCCGCTTCCAAGATTTGTTGTTTTGCGGAAGATTCCACTGTGCTTCTGAGCACATTAGTTACTGTCTTGTTTACTGATTATAGTTATGTTTCTAATGTGGAAACTAAAGTAGCTACGAAGGCCCTGCCTCATACTTATAAGGTATGAATACGAATGTAGACATCTGTCCCTCGGCTTCTAATATGTGTTTTATTTTACTAATATATATATTTTTCTTTTGAGAGGGGGTCTCAAAAAAAATTTTGGTATATATATTAGACATTACTCCAATACACTAACCCTTTCTACTGTGATTCTACTCAGCTACTCTGGGAACAGCAATCTTCAAAAAGGGAACAAAAAAGGAAGCCACATCATTATAATTATTGGATCGTCAGTTGGGGCTGCCGTTCTGCTCATAGGTACTATTGTGTCATGCCTATTCATGAGCAAAGGGAAGAAAAAGTATTCTGAGAAAGGTATGACTCTTGAGCAATCTCCAAGTTGAAAAATTATTTTGTAAAATTACAGTTTTGTTCAACACAAATTTTTTTATTTGTTACTTTTTAAAGAAATCCTTGTTTTTATTTGTTATAGACCAACTTGAACATGCCCTGCCAGTTGGAAGGCTAGTTTCTTCCAAGAATGATGCTCCAACAGAAGCCGCACAGTGCTTCACTGTCTATGAAATTGAAGATGCTACAAGAAAATTAGAGAAGAAAATTGGTTCAGGGGGATTTGGAGATGTATATTATGGCAAAACGAAAGATGGAAAAGAAATTGCAGTTAAAGTTCTAAACAGCAATTCCTATCAGGGAAAGCGAGAATTTTCTAACGAGGTAAGTTTGCATGTGATCCATACCTCTTTCCATATTCTGAAATTGGGTTTTCTTGTTATCTTGACCTATTTTCGAAGGTTTCCAAATTGAAATGTAACGAATGGCATGGGACTGTTGCAAGATTTTCCACTGAATTGGAAATAAGCAAAGTGGAAGTGAGAGACCCTTCCCAAATTTATGTACAGCACTTATATCTTGTCCAGAAATTTAAATATAAATTCCCTTAAAATTTTGTTGCAATTACCTTGCTCTGCTTCCTATTTTCTCATCTTTTGTTTTGGACAAATATGGAGAATGGGGAGGTTTTGAAACTTTGATCTCTTCCATTCTAATCTCTTTTTGAAGATAATATGCTAATTACAGGTTTTTCATTATTATTAATATGTCCTGTCTTCTTTGATTGCACTATTGCTGTTAGACATTAGAAACTGATTTTTATGGTTGGGTATGCTTCAATTGGATCTAGGTGACTCTTCTTTCAAGGATACATCACCGGAACCTGGTACAGTTTCTTGGGTATTGCCAAGAAGGAGATAGATCCATGCTTGTTTATGAGTTCATGCATAATGGAACTCTCAAGGAACATCTTTATGGTAAGCCTGCATGTTTCTCAATAGAGCAATATGAGTTTCAATGCTCAACCATGTATAATTTTTCATATGCCCATTACTTATATATAATATTTCATAGGCCCTTTAACGCATGAACAGAGTGTCCCTTGGATCAAGCGACTTGAAGTTGCTGAGGATGCTGCAAAAGGTTAACAAGTTAAAATAATAAACTCTTTCCTGTATTGCTAACGGAAAAGCTCTCCACTTTTGTAGATTGTTTGAATTGACTCATATATACTCGTTCTTCTTTAGGGATTGAATACCTTCATACAGGCTGTGTTCCAGCCATTATCCATAGAGACTTGAAAAGCAGTAATATTCTTCTTGACAAACACATGAAAGCAAAGGTATCAGATTTTGGTCTTTCAAAAATTGCAGTGGATGGAGCCTCTCATGTGTCAAGCATAGTGCGGGGCACTGTAGGTTATCTGGATCCTGAGTAAGGCTTTTCTCTATCTTCCTTAGATCCTTCTTTCATTTTTCCTTGACCAAGTCAAGCATCATATTAAACCTAAGATATGAGACTAGATTAATATATTGAAAATGAAACAGGTATCTATTTTTGTGTTGACAAAATATAAAAAATATTATAAAAGACACAATACTTTTTTAAATATTTCAATTTTCAAGCCAATCACCTATTGAAATGGAACTAGGTATATTCTTATCCTGAAAATTATATGTGACTGTTAGTACTAATTTTCGCCTCAAATTGTCTTTTGATGTACAACATCAAGTCATTTATTTGAAACAAATTATTAATAGAAAGTTATAAAATTATTGACTTTCCAAGGGCAACAGGACAATAATCAAGGTAGATACGATGAAACAGTCATCAAGACATAGAGCTTCAGGAAAAGAACAGGCTTTCCCGAGAAAAAAACTAAAACCATTAAAAATATCACAAATCCAGTACACCCAAGCAGAAGTCCACCATCATTTCCTTAATTAATTGAACTCGGATTACTTTTTATGGTCCAAGCCTAATTTTGAGGTCAAGCTTTAATTGCACATATAACATACAAACACATGCATATAAATGAAAAGAACATGTAAATTTTGTAATCAAAATTAAATACATGTTAATAAAATATATATTTTATAAATTATATAATGTATTTTATATTATTTCTCTAAGAAAAATAAAAGCTAGGGTGCACCAGTTTTGTCTCTGCTAAGTTCTGTGATCTGATCATGAAGCTTTGCAGGACTCTACTTGCTTCTTGGTGAAATTTTCATTTCTTTTACTCATTTGGGAGGAATAAGCGAAAAAATAGAGAGAGGTTGTCATAGGTGACAAAATTGTTGTCCTTAAGGACTCCAATTTAAATCCTTGTCAAACATCTAACCCACTGCTGGTGATTCAGCATTTTGCACTCTGCATCCATGATCACCCTGTGTTGTCTTTCTTTTTGAAAAAGAAAATTGCAAACAAAAAACATGCAGTAGCCTCTGACAGAATCTAATTCCTCATGGATCAATTGGGGTTGGATAACCTGTTTAGAATTTTCTCGGATCAATTGGCAATCATAAAGTCTATTATATTACATAATAATGGATATTTTTTCTTTTGATATGCAGGTATTATATCTCACAGCAGTTGACGGACAAGAGTGATATCTATAGTTTTGGTGTCATTCTTCTGGAACTGATATCTGGCCAAGAAGCAATATCTAATGAAAACTTTGGTGTTAATTGCCGGAACATAGTCCAGTGGGTAAGTATGGTTTTCTCTGTTGAGACACGGATTGAGACTCGTGACAATTAAGTGAAAACCTAATATTTGTTATTAATAATGTTAATTAGTCAATTTAAGTAGTTTTTCGTATTTTAAAGATACATACCAATCTTCTTTCAGCTTTCTCTTATCACTTTTTTTTTTTAGTTTTCTTAAAGTTATCAGCTGAAGTACTTGGGTGAAAAACATGTGCCATTGTTACAATTGGATTCATGTAGAAGCGAACCCTACCTTTGCTTCATTAACTTTCCATCAAGTAATAAATTACTTGGAACGATTCTCACAGGCAAAGTTACACATCGAGAGTGGGGACATTCAAGGAATCATCGATCCCTCACTTAATGATGAATTTGACATCCAATCAATGTGGAAGATCGCAGAGAAAGCTCTGATGTGTGTCCAACCACACGGACACATGAGACCATCAATTTCAGAAGTTCTCAAGGAGATACAAGATGCAATCGCAATTGAGAAGGAAGCAATGTCTGTAAGAGAAGGCAACTCAGATGATATATCAAGGAATTCTCTTCATTCTTCCTTGAATATGGGTCTCTTGGATATGGGTGGTGCTGATAATTACCTTTCATTTGATGAATCCATTGCACGGCCTTCGGCTCGATAGTTCACATTGATCATGTATGTACAAACACAAAAGGCCTCTTTTTTTGTGATAAAAGGTGGAAAAAAAATCATATTCTTTGTTACATGGAGGTCATGATTTTGCAGTCTTTATCATGTTACCGGGTCCACCTCAAGTTTTGAACATGCTGTAGTAGTGGTTTTTACTCAGTGTCAATATCTAGTTCTGGTGGATTTGAAAAACTTGTTACTTAGCTGTTGCCTGTTGGCAATATAAAGATTTTGGCAGTAATGTATGTAGCCAACAAAGAGTAACCTTTCAGACATTACAAATCAAGCTCATTATGTGAAAAAATCCTATACAAATTATGAACTGCTATCAGGATGAGGGATGCAGCTTTTCCAATTAGTTTAAGCAAAGCAAAAATGGTTGGATCTAAATAAGGATTTAGGCCTAACTTGGCAGTTGAAATGGAAAGGATAATGGGGTATCAGATATATACATGAAAACCCCGGAACACTCTACATCTTAACATCTCTTAATTATCAAGTTTTTATTTTTTTTATTTTTTATTTTTTAAGTATTAGCATCCTTAATGGCCTACATTTTGGTATTAGCATCCTTAGGCACATTACATTTTGGTACAAATGAATAATAAAGAAAAAATAAATAAGTGGCTGGTAGGGCTACATTATGAATTTGTACTCTCAACGAGCACCTTCACCGTTGAAGGCGTTCTCGGGAGAGATGGTGCTGCCTTTTGGTGCCAATACTTTTTTTTTTTTTAAAGAAAGGACCACAATCCATTTCATAAATAAAATTTACAACTGAGACTGATAAGTCCGGATGATCCGTATTATAAGCCTAACTAAACAAGAAGATTTGTAGCATTCTCGCATACAAAGTGACGGATTTTATCTTAACTTCTAATTTCTCAGAAGACAAAACTACATAAGTGTGGTTTGTCTAAGAGAGGTTTAGGATAACCAAGGTGGTGCGTGAGATACACGTGTCACCCCAGGGATGTGCTGAACCGTCATCCCAAAAGCTTCTGATGGCACTAGGTTCAGGACTACCGCGTGTGAAGACGGTGGAGCTCAGGAGTTAGAGGCGCGTGGAAGCACCACCCCAACTTAAACCCGCGCGTGTAGCTGACGCGTCGCTATTCTCAACAAGGTCTTTGACAATCCTGAACATCGGCAGTTGACGAATCTCGTGGTGGCGCGCGTGCTGATCAAAGACCAGCGTAGGGTGTCGCAACTCCAAATCGCATCTCTGCCCAAAACCAAACTCTGGAAAAACAACAAAAACCACAAAAAACACAAGAAAGAGGGGAGGGAGAGGAAGGATGTAGAAGAAGGGAGGGAGGGAGCCCTCCCTTAGCCAATTGCTAGGGTTTGAAAGCGCAAAGAGAGAAAAGGTTAGAGAGAAATCGTCTAGGGCTAATCTTTACATATGTTTGGTGCCAATACTTTGATGGTCTCCGTGGCAATTAGGCACTAGGGCTACACTATGATACGATCCATTATACAAAATAAGTGATTTTAAATTGACCTGATAAAATATGATTAATAAATATGTAAATTACGAGTCAACTTGTGAAATGTACCATCCATCCATATAATACGAATATATTCTTTGTCAAATTTTGTTAAGTGTCTAGTTTATGTCTTTTTTTTTTCTTGTTAGGATGTTATATTAATATTAGTATATGACTACTTTATATCTTAAAACCTTTTTTTTTAATATGTGAAAATATTAATTTTCTCATATATTATTGGTTTGGATATTGGTAACAAAATACTTTATCGCCAATCTAGTTGTAATTGTGGATTATTTACATTGTTATTATTGTATTATATATATAAAATATATTGATTGGGTTTAAAAAAATGTATAGATAAACTCAATCTATTTATATGAAATGATGAGTTAGTCCAAATTAACCTAATAAAATTATTATTAAACGGGTTGAATGGGTCATATCGCGTTACCAATTATTTATATGAGTTGTTTTAGGATTTTAGTGTGTAACTCTTTTGATTAAACAAGTCGTGTTCGGGGGTAACTCATATAGTCTAATACTTATAATTTGACATGACATGGAAATAATTCATGAGCACAAATTGCTACCGCCACCACAAGAATTTCATAATCTTGTGGAAAATTCTTGTGGTGGGGATAACAAGAATAACAAGAATTTGTGGTTTAACATTAACCTCCTTCATACGAGGACCAAAAAGGAATTGGGTCAGTCCTATACGCCCACCAAGTAGGAGGCTCATCCCCGCCTCCGTATAGACGCGGTCCATGAAAATAGACCCGTCGAATTCCAAAGAGAAACAATACCCAGTGCATTGCCGTTCGGGGGCTCGTGGATCACCTTCCATCACATGTCTTCTATAAACTGGCTGTACAAGATAAATGTCATTGCATCAAAAGGGGGTGAGGTCACCAGGCCATCAAAGGTCTGGAGAGTCTCCCCGGTCCTCACTGTCTTCGCTTCCATCTTTTCCTTCAACTACTTCTATCATCCCCCAAAAAGGAACGATAGTAAGAATACAAATGTGTGAGATTTCGAAAAATCTTAGTAAGCATATAAGTATTTCAACGAAAGTATTTCAAGCATATCTTTAAGTGAATAACAAACAACGTATACACACTATGCAACATGAGAATCATGACTTAACTGATGTACATGCTCATATCAGCTTTCATCATCTTGTCTTTCTTCAACTTAAATTGTGCATTTGCTTATAAAATCATGTAACAAAATCTCTTGACTCTTCTTTTCAAAAGACATCATTTTCATATACTTTTCGTTATTTCTTATCTGCGCCACTTACTTATTCATATCTTTCTTGAAGCTCAAAAGCTGTTCTTTCTTGTCATGACTTCTTATTGGACACCTTACAATTCCTCTATGCACCGTGCGCTTCCCGCTAGTTACCGTCTCACCCGACGACCACTCAAGCTTAAGCGACAACGTCAACCACTCTTCATCACTCGATGACTACTCAAACCGAGCGACTACAACCTTATTCTTATAACGGTAAAGCAAAAGCCTACACTGCTCTTGAGCACCCACTAGCATTAGATGCAACCATATTCCGAACACCTTCTGGAGCCATACATGGTTCGCCGACTATTCTTCATTGACCTAGGAGTTTTCACTCAATTTTAGACATTCCTGAGTAAATAGGGAGTTCCACTGGAGTACTACCCCGTCCCAGCTTGTGGGGTTCTTATAAACTTAAATCATTTTCTTTTGAAAACATGTTTGACTCAAAAACATGATTTTCGTGCCGTATGCATGGGACATGCAAACTCTTAATGCTAATCATGCAAAAATCCAAGACAGACCCGAGTGCTCACTTAGTCATTTTCTTTCATAAATCAAACATCACACCATTCAACTTACCATTCATGCACAAGCACATAATTGAGCCTAATGGTTGAGTGGGTGCTCGGCCTCCACCCTTATGGTTGGGCCAAGACCCTCTTTGGTTACCACCTAGGGTTTCTTCCTTCTATTCTCTTCCACATACTCAATAAACCTTAGTAAAATTATTGAAATAATTTTAGCTTCACAAAAAGGGGTTGACCGAAACCCTATAATCTCTTAGACTTAATATTTTAAATCCCTTCTCTTCAAACCAAAAGGCACACTTAATCATCTATGGGAAGACCAAAAAGTCATACCCTTCCATTCTCCTAGTTTTTATGCTTTTACGCTCTCTAAACATTTCAAGTTTAAACATTACATGAAAGGATAATTAGTTATAAAAATTTTAAACCCTAGAAGTTCTCCAATTTGAAAATCCATAGGTGCATCATCTCCATTTTTTCTCAAGTTTCAAACTTTACTCACCAAGCATGCATTTCATCACAATCTGTCATGTTACTCATGATACGTTCATACCAAGAACAAATTATCCACATCCACCAATATTTTATAATTATTTATCCTAGCATGACACATTAACAAAGCATGGATTTTTCTATTAAATAAACAAAGTATTTTTCAAGTAACTTATTCTACATCATTCAATATCCAACAAGTTTAACCTTAGTCATGCATGCATATATCATGTTGATTTCTTCAAGTAACTATATATCATATTGATTTCTTTGCAACAAATTGACTAAATCCACCAATCATATTATAATCTTTCAATCCTAAAGGAATCATAGGTTTTAAGTATGGATTCGTACTTAGCTAAGCATAGCATTCTTACTAACAAATTTCCTCATGGCATAACAAGCAAGAAATAAATCAATACAAACATATTCTCTTAAAAATATACTAGAGATGCTAAAAGCAAAATAAAAATATACTTATAACACTCCTAGTTAGATTAGATTAGATCTGAAAATATATAAAATATCTCATTAGATCAAACTATAATCATAGGGTTTTAAAGAAAAGATTTTGAAGAAAGAGAACATAGAAATGGTGTGTGATCTTTCTTGGGCTTCTATGCTTGAACTAACTAAAGATTTTGCTCACCTCTTCAAAAACACTTCCTCTCAAGAATGCTTGTTCTTATCTCTGCTAGACTTAGAGTGTTTTGGTTTAGGAGATAAAAGGAAGCAAGACAATGGTGAGAGTAGAGAGAAATGCTTAGGGCCGAGAGGTCGAAAGTGAGAGAGTGTGTGTGTGCAAGTGATGTAAGCTATGTGAGGAAGACCAAAACAATAGGCCATTCGGCCATGTGAGTTTCTTAGACTCTTAGGTACTCATTTTCCTATTTTTAGGATTGACATTTGATGGGTTTGAAATACTCTTTGATTGACTTCCATCACTTGATCACATCATGCCTAAGTCTAGATCACTTTTAAGTTGGAAACTATTTCCTTCTTCCTTCCTATGGCCGGTGCCTCTCAAGGGTTTTAAGCCCTCCATCACTTCACATCACTCCTCACACACTCACCTATCATCTCACATGTTATTCCACGAGATTGTAAGATCATATTTTAGGGAATGAGACTTACAACTTTCGGCCAAGCTCCCTTTTAGCCAACCGAATCTCATCCTCCTCTCCCATGAGTTCTCTTCTCCTCTCTTGTTCCATCACTCACTCAGTTAATCACTCATGCTCTCACATATTTTCTCAAGATCTCCCAATAATCATTCACCTAGATTTGGATAGAATTACATGGAAAACACTCTAAAGGGGTTCGGCAACTCCCTTACCCGAATATGCTTTCACTTTCCATCCTTCCATTCTTCCACTTCTCTTCTCCCCAAATCTATCATGTGTCCTTGACTAGATTTGGTATGGTCCTAAAGAAACTAAAATGGAAAACTCTCTCTCCCTTACACGCCTCCCTAGTATCCAAATGATGAGAAAATATCATCTTGGGATTTCACACTTCTTCCTCCAAGAAACAACTAGTCAACTTTTCACTTACTAGCATTTCTTCCTCACACCTACTAGTCTTAGAAGACTTGCTAAAACTCCCCTAGAGTGACATGTGTTTTCATGCATGAGTTTGGTTGACTAATGGGTTACTCTTAAGGGCTTAAGGGCCTACACATCACACTTTGGGCCAACATTCTAATCCATATTCCCAAACATCAATTCTAAGTCCAAGCATTCATCCTTATGAACTTAAGTCACCATTATTATTATTAAAATAAATAATTAGATAAAATAGGAAATAATGAAAATCTCAAGTCGTCACACAAGATAAAGTGATAATTCCTTCCAAGACTACTGCTAATTCAAGACATGATATTCAGCACACCCGAAATCATCGAAGAGGATCATATAGTTATACAATCTCCATCAAGTAAATAATCACCTATATAATTGATAATGAGAGTCTTTTAAAGATAACTTTGGATGACCATGCCTATTTTATATTTTCCCATTCTAAATATTGATTTAGATTGTGTTTGGCTACAAAAGTCTTAAACTCATTGCAATTCATTTAATCTAATCATTATCATTTTTTTAAATTCTCTAATAAAAATATAATAAATAATTCAACTTTTTTGAATATTAAAGTAATAATAATAATAATATTAAGTTCTAATAATATATTTTTTTTTTAAATTTTAATTTTTAATTTATCTTATCTTAATTCACTATCCAAACCTCTCCTTAGGCATCATAAGTGTCTCCAGCACACTAATCCCTATGCTTCCTTTGATAAGGTTGGTTAAGAGCATTAGTAATGGTGCCAAACACGTCTCTACCGCTAAGTATTATTATTATTATTTTTAGATTCAAAACAATTTTGAATTGGAACTTTCACACCATTTATGCTAAAAACTTATTAGTATTTTGATTTTTTTTAATTATAATATATTTTACCATAAGTAAGGAGTTAATACATTAATTTATGTGTTGTGGATATGTTTCACAGCTACTACGATCGATCACCTACAATTAGAGAGTAAAAAGGCTTAGGGGTTTGAGAGAACACCTCCAATGCCTTAGTAATATATATGTGATTTATCCAAACCATAAATTGAGATAATAAATATCAATGTTTTGAATACTGTACTGGTACCGGTAAAGTCACTGAAATGAAATATTTCGATACCGGTACCGTTTCGTGTACCATTTTGAAATAATTTATATATGAATAAATTATATATATAAATACATATATAAATTATATTTCAAAATAATGGTTAATATATAAATAAATTATATAGATAAATATATATATAATTAATTTAGTCTAAATTGAGGTTAACATATAATAAATTTTTTAAAAAAAAAACAAAAAAAAAAACTAGAATGCCAAAATCCTGTATGGCCAGTACCTGTCATATTGAACATTTTTTGGCCGATTTGCTACAACTAAAAAATTGGCCTTTGTGCCGGCATACTGACCGGTATGAAAAATTTCGATCGTACCAACTAATACAATATGGTATTTGAAATTATGATAAATATACTTGAATTCTTTTAAATAGCTGCTCGACCAGTATTTGAATTTTAAGAATCTGGATGTTTGGAGATAATCGCTTAACTCATTTTGAAGTGAGTTGGAGGATTATCTTTTTAATTTTTTTAACTCGTAGTCTTCAGGCTATGAGCCAGGTCATTAACAAGTAGGCACAAGTCATGTCGGACTTCAAGAGTATATAAGCCTTCTGTCGTAGGGCTAGTTCGGCTTCAGTCGATTTATAGCCCGTATTGACACCCTGCAGGCCTATGAGAGGATATTTGGGCCCTTCCATTATGTGGAGCAAAACTCATGTGAAAAGTCATTAGTAGATGTCTAATGTCTTTGGAATGAGTTTTACTCTTGTTTTGAGCGGAAAATTTCAAAAAAAAGAAAAAAAAAAAAAGATCAATCAGGTATCTTGTAGATGCCGATGCCGTCTTTGGATGAATTTAACGTCGTGGCTAGATACGCAGGTAACGAGAATCACTGAACACGTGGACGGTGGTGTAAATCAGGTAGACGACTCCAATCCTTTCTTTTCTTTTTGATAGTAGACGAATCCAATCCTGAACGGAAACCGTTGGGAGACAATGGAACAGGAAAAGAGCAACGGTCAAACCATATTAATGCTTTTTTAATGTAAAGAAAATATAAGGAGAGAGAAACCCACCGAAACGGACGGTGCTGATAAATCTGTCTATCATCTCAGTCGTCTCCATTGTCCTTCCTTCTCCAGCGTCCGATCTTAAGCCACCCATCCTCTCTCGCGCTCGATCCCCAAACTTAGGTACCCATTACCACGATTTCCCTCGCATTTTACATTTCTATCTCGCACGTACGCACAGATACACGCCATGAAATTCCCCCCCGAGCCCTCTCTCTCTCTAGGGGTTTGGTGCCACCGAGGGGCTTGGGGTTTCTGGTCCCAACTGACGATGTCGTTTTGTGATTGGTGCTGTGTACTAGGGTTTTGGCTCAGATGGCCGATGCTCCGACCAGTCCAAACGGAGGAGGCAGCCTCGAGAGCGGCGAGCAGAGCCCCCGCTCCAATTTTCGGGAGCAGGACCGGTTCCTCCCTATCGCCAATATTAGCCGGATTATGAAGAAGGCGCTCCCTGCTAACGGAAAGATCGCCAAGGATGCCAAGGAGACCGTGCAAGAGTGCGTCTCTGAGTTTATCAGCTTTATCACCAGCGAGTATGAAATCGATGACCTTTTGTTTTTCAACTTACTCCTTGTATTGTTCGTGTCTTTTGGGTATAATCGGTGTGGTGGTTGAATAACGGGTAGGGCCAGTGACAAGTGCCAGAGAGAGAAGCGGAAGACAATTAATGGGGACGATTTGCTTTGGGCTTTGGCTACTTTAGGGTTTGAAGACTACATCGATCCGCTAAAGATTTACCTGTCAAGATACAGAGAGGTAATTTTTAAAAATATGACTGTTTTTTTACGTACAACTGTGTTCTTGGTTGCCGCCAAAAAGAGCGGGAAAATGAAAAGAAAGAGAAAACTTGGGTTTCTGTTGTTTGCAATTATAACATCCGCCCGTAGCGAGGAGCTAATTGTTTGGACATTTTATTTGTGATTCATATCCTTCTCGTTTAGCAGTGAGTATCTGTACAAATTTCGACTGACGGAGTTTTTTTTTCTCCCTTTCTTATTTCCGGTTTCACGGGGTTGCTGCAGATTGAGGTATGTTAAATTTATATTTTACATCGGCATGGCTGGCAATTGGAATTTCCTTTATAGTTTGATATTTTGATTTGTCTTTTATTCTAAATATTGACAGGGTGACACCAAGGGGTCAGCAAAGGGTGGAGATGCATCTGCTAAGAAAGATGTTCAATTAAATCCAAATGTGCAGGTGGAAGTAAGTTTTATGCATCTAGCTAGGCTTTTATTAGGTGAAATATGGATCGTGGTTACTTTTATGGATTGAAATTCATATGCAAATCTACTTATAAAAAAGGAAAGAATCATATGAAAAGCTTTTCATAGCATCTGATGGTGGATTTTCTGGGTGATGAATCTGTTAGATTGGTCATCAAGGTTCTTTCTCGCAAGGCATGAATTACTCTAGTTCTCAGGTAATCTCTCTCTCTCTCTCTCTCTCTCTCTCTCTCTCTCTCTCTCATGTGCGCGCACACACTGACCCGCACTCACTCACTATCACACACTTCACAGGAACTCGTCCTTGGCGAATTATCTTTTCTTGTGTAAATTCTAGGCTAAAATACTTCCAGTGGATGATCCATGGTTGATGAATATTCTAATTTTTTTCTAAGTACAATAATTGGCTTGTATGGGAAATGGACAAGCTGGCATTACTGCTAGTAGATCTGTTGTGGTCTGGTAATTCATAGACTTTGGTTTTAGTATGTTTTGAATTGATCTTTCTTTCATGTACCAATACTCACAAATTATTATTTGCTGACAACGACTGAGAACTCTTTTGGGTCTTTGTTGCACTGGGCACTTAGCTCCCAAACATTTAGCTGGCGGTAATTCTATTGAACATCAGTTATCAGTTTAAATACATTTTTACACAGCATTAGAAGATATTAGTTTGTGGGGAGGCATGATTATTCTGTATTTATAAGCTTATAAAAATATGGCTTTTGTAGTTCACACTGTATTTTGTGAAAACTGCCATTTTATGAACTTTAGGACTTAAAGGGAGTAATTTTGAACTTAGTTTTACCAAGCAAGTTAGGGAACTGTTTTTTTGTAACTCAGAATTTGTTCAAAAAATGCAACAGGCATAGCCTGATTACACAAGAAGTATACAAGAGGGACACCTAAGTAGTAGTAGAAATAGAGACAATAAAATTATTAAGGCTCAATCTATTAACCTCTATAGAAGCTACCAAAAGGAACAGAGCCTGAACAATGAGATTTTAGGTCTCTCCCTGTTGGGAACTATATTGGTAGGAGTGCATGCTAGATACTATAATGTTGTATGCATGATGTAGTTTGATATTGCAAAATTATATCAACCATTATGTGTGGTGATTGCTGCTTTCTATTCAATTCAAGAAATCTCTTGATCTACTATGCCTACGTAGGGGAAGAATGTATTAGTATTTTTTATGTTACATGATAGGACTGAGTGAGCCCTAAAAGGCTAAATGACAAAATATTGTGTTATAACATCTAGACACTGGATACACCTAGAGCCATGTTTGTATTTGCATAGTTCTGAACTTCTGACACTTATAAAAAAAAAAAAAATTGCATAGTTCTGATAGATATGTCCTAATTATCACCTTGGAAGTAAACATCCAGTGTTTCGATAAATTTTCATGGTGTGTGCAGTACTTTTGTGTTTTGCACTCTAGGGCACAATGTATCAGCTATTATTATTGTTGGAACATGACTCCAAGTATACTTCCACCCTCCCCCTGGCCTGGGCAGGGGTGAAATTTTTTTTGGTTGTTATTGGTCTACAAACGGTAGATTGCATGTTCGGTTTGAATATTATCTAATGTTGCATGCCGTTGATCTTACTTCATGAAGCTTTATGTTGTGAAAAAAAATGTTGTGAAACTGAGCCATATGGCTTTCAATTTGCTCTTTGTACATCCTTTCTCTTTCATGCTGTTTTGACTTCTTCTTTACTCTTTTCTTCTGCCTCTTTTGATGATAACAAAAAAAAGTACGATTTTTTAGTTCAATAGCAATAGCGTTCTCGCTTGACGAAGCTAATTTATGTACCTATCTACGTTGTATACACTTTGAAATCTTTCTACTAGTGAACTTTTGGGCTGCTCAAATGACAGCAGAGGCATATGAGGTGCTCATAAGAAGATCAATCACTTTTTAAGGAAGTGACCACCTCTTAGCCATACCAGTTGAGAGGGAAATATATATTTGTGCACTTTTGTTTGCTCAATGAAATAAACTTCTTTTTATAATCAAAATTTCCACAAACACACATGCTAACTTATCAAAAATAAAATAAAAACTCGTGCTAGAAAATTGGGCCTTACTCCAAAAACGTGCAAAGAAGAGACCAACCAAACCATAACAGCATCTGACATAATTAAGGTACCAATAACTCGTATAGTACTTTTAGCTCATACTAATGTGGTTGATAATTTAAATTTGTCAACTGCATTGTAGCTTTGGATGCTGCTATTGTATTAAAGGGGGGGAATGTTCATGAGTTATTGCTTTCTTTTCGGCTTTGTAGAATGTAATTAGGTGTCTCTTTTGTATCTTCCTGTGTACATGGGTTGTGCCTAGTATTATTCTATTAATAAAGTTTCATACTTATAAAAAAAAACTGCATTGTTGCTTTTTTTTGGGGGGGGGGGGGGGGCAGAGTCATATGCCTTCTTGGCACAAACAATTTGGAATAAATCTTAAAACCCAAGTTCATTTTTGGCTAAAAATGTTGCAGTTAGATCAAGGTTGTTAAAGTTGTGATCCTAACCAAGATTGGTGAAAGGGTCTTTAGGATCGAACCAAAGATTGTATGATTTAACAAACAATTGAAGATACCTGCTATAATATAGTTTGATGATCACCAATTAGACAATCGAAAACCTTGATTTCTTAGTGAATTGGCATAGTAGCTCATAAGCACCATTCCAAAAGAAATTCCCACCTGTTTTTATGCTTACAATAATGTTATAACATTTGAATGGTCTTTACATTTGTAAGTCGTTAATACACATGGACCTAAATAGAAAATGGTTAGAATCATATTATATTTGGATCTATAAATCAAAAAGTATTGGAATCCTACAGGAATTCCACCATTATATTAAACATCTTATTTTGACATAAAAAATTGAGATCTTAATTATTTGAGATTTATTTGTAATCTATATCATTATGGGATTTTAATATCTTAAGATCATAAGGTTTAAGGTCTAGATTGGAATTTTAGTTGCCATGAGATCGTTTGATATTTGACAGAACTATTGGTGCATTAATTGACTCGAGTTCACTTGCTTTGAAGTTGTGTGGTGTAAGTTGTGAAGCTATTTCCCTTTGGATTGTGAAAGCATTGCATGGACACGTGTCCAACTTTGGGTGTGTACTAGGTGAAATTTGATTTTATAGGGGAGTCTAATAATCTTAATAGGGAGTTGGCACTAGTTGTTTGGGATATCATGCAGGTATAACTAGTGCATTCTGGGTCATGATAAGTGATATCAGAGCCTGCGTACTTGGGCTTTTCCTTTGTGTTCTTTAAAATCTACGATTACTTATAAAATAATCATATGAGAGCCAACCTAGTAAGCACTGTAGTGTAAGGACACTATAGTGTAACGCAGGCCTTGTTCAGCATATCAAGGATTTTAGTGGGAGTGATGTGATACCCCTGAGATTGTGGATTGTGAAAATGTTGTGCAGGCATGAGGATAAGCAATTCTAGGAGAGGCTTGATAATGACTTATTCCAAGTTGTTGTTTGAGGAATTATGTGAAAGGAACAAGAAGTCATTGTTTTTTCTTTCTTTCATTGCTTTTTCTTGTGTGACTCTCTGCTGGCTGATAAATCATTGTTGTTAGTTGGTTCTAATATCTACATACTGGTCTCCTGTAATGTTTGTTATCTCAGGTGGCCCAACATCTGATGGTTCCTATGCAAGGCACTGAGTAGGCATCTGGCTGATCTTCATCCAATTTCAGTATTTGGTTTCCTACTTTAGGAATATCTTGTTCAGTGCCACATCATTATCAAAACATTATTCTTATTTGTGACACTGACATTTTAGGGTTATTCTGGAACTCGTCTCCAGAAGTATGGCAGGTAACATTGTAAATTTATGTGTCTTAGAACACAATGACTATTTGAACATAATATTTGTAATTTTTTTCTTTTTCATGTCATATCTAGACCTTTTTCTTAAAGATGTTATGGAAATGATTATGAAACCTTAATGCTTTTTTCTTATAATGTTTCCAATGATTTGAGGCTGACCTACGATCCTGAAAAGCCTTTGAAATTCCTGTTGCATTTATCCAATCGACTGTATAACAGGTATCTTGTTTTTAGATCTAATTCCTCAAAACTCTTATTTTTACAAAATTACATTGCTTCTCGACTTTGAAATATAAGTTGTAATTATATTACTTGTTTAAGATCTGATCGTTAAGTGTATGAAAAAATAGTGATGTCTCGTGATCTTAATTGTTTGAGGAGAAAAAGTTATATATATATATATATTTCTTATAAAATATATATATATATTTAAATTCTTAGAGAGGCTGTGTGGTTTCTTGCACTGCGGTTGGGTCATGGGTGCATGCTGCAGCATGGTAGGGACCACCCGTCTTTTGTTTTCGTATTCTTCTTCATGACTTCTTAGATCGCCTTTAGAACGGCAAGAGAGTCACGATGCCTTCTCTCATTTGGAATGGGGAAAAGGTAATGCATATTTGTTGTTTATTGGTTTGAATGTTTCTATTGGGTGAGTCGTTTGTGTAGCAAGTGCTATCTTCATCGGCCTAATTTTTCCAAGATGAGTTCTGTTATTGGGTTTTGAGGTGTAAAGAACCTTTCATTTTTTTGAGGATATATATGGAAAGGAATAACCTTCAGGCCAGATGAGTGCCAAAAAATCTCAAACCAACCAATAAACAAGTGCCATCGTGATATTTTAGAAACAGAAAAAATGAGCATACGCTTGGTCAATTTTCTCTCTCTCATTCTTCAATGCATCTCCCTCCCCCATCGATTTTTTTGAAGTCTCTCTCTCTCTCTCTCTCTCTGGCCCCTCCTTATCTCCCTGCGTAGCAATTGACACCGAAAAGTCCCAAAAATAATCGTCTGTCCTAGTCCTTCAATAATTCTGATGACATTGACTGTTAAAATGATGCACCTAACTTGTCTGGGAATCATCACGCGAGATGTATGCTTGAATCCTAGCGTTATCCTCTCACGTTGAGGCGCATTGCCCAATCAAATTCATTGATGTTGAAGTCTGTAATGATCTTAGGGGCTTTGGATTGGTCTCCAAGAACATTGTCATTACGCGAGATGGAATGTTTGTATAGGCTAGAGGGAAATATTACTATTGTCGCCGATGTCGACCACCTTGGCACCATGTTTGGCAAAAAGCCTCACCACTACTTCCATAATGCCTCTAGCATCACTGATGACAATGGTAATATTTCCCTCCAACCTATACAAACATTACAAAAGAAAATGCTTTATTAGTTTAATTCATCTATTAATTGTTTTCACTAACAATTCAGTTTTGTGAGATGTATAGAAACAAGTTGGATGAATGGATTGCGAGTTTTCTTGGGTTTGTTGGTGTCTGGTGTAGAGCATGGACGGTTAGCGAATTTTTTATTTTTTGGCTTTCCGGCATTGATGCTAGATCAGAGAAAGAGCGAGCTCTTTCAGAAAGGAGAGGGAGACAATCAGTTATGGAGTGTCTACGTGGCACTTGTCTATTGGCTAGTGTGAAATTTTTTGGTGTTCATATCAGTCGCCTCAAGTGCAACTGATATGAAAAATAATAGTATGACTATCAAATGTGCTCATTTTGTATATTTTAATTTTCTTAATAATTAGAAAGTGACTATCGGTAAATTTTAAATTTTTTTAATAGTTAAGGATATTTTAAAATTGTTTGAAAAGAAAGAAAAAAAAATCATTGTCTGGTATGCATATTTGGAGTGTATCTTAGCCTTGGAGAGAGGGAGAGAGAATGTCTATTTCTACAAAGAGATTTGCAAAAAAATTACCTCACAAAAGTATGATGCAATCTATCATATTTGTTTTACGATGATGAAAGCTTTATAATTTAATACATTGTATTAAGTCACGCCACTTTTTAAAATAGTTTTTTTGTAAAAAAATGTATCGGTCAATTATTTCTCATTATATATATATATATTCATATGAAAAGTGATCTACTAAATTCTACAAAATGAATGATAATTTTGTAAAATTGAAATTTATTTTTAATGAAGTGACATTCTTGTATTGGATTGATTATAAAATGAAATATAAAAAAAAAAATTCTCATCATCTTTACATCAAACAACACATAATTTTTTATTTTTTATTTTTTTATTTTTTTCTCTCAATAAGAATGTAATATAGAGATGATAAGTAGAAAAGCTCAATTAATTTAGCAAGAATTAAATAAAAATAAAAAAGCATGGTATATGACGTATAAGAAGATGAGTAGCAAAATTATTTAAATAAGAAAACTCTATTTATCATCTTTACATCATATATTACACATAATTTTTAGGAATTTTTTTCTTATTAAATGTGTGGTGTGGATAATAAGTAAAAGAATTTGTTGTGTGGTATGTGAGACTGATAAGTAACACAAATCTCTTTAAATAATTATAGAACAATTGTAGTGTATGATTATAGGATATAATAGGCTTATAACCCTTATTGCTTTCTATTATTTATTTATTATTATTTATTTTTTAAATTTTTTTAATGAATAAAAATGTTAAAAAAAATACATAAAAGAAAATAAAAATTCAAATTCAAATATATTATAGAATGGTAAAATAATAACAATAAGACAGTAAGTCTATCAGATTTATTTATTTTTTAAAAGTAAAACTTGACCTTTTTTTTGTTTGCTGCTTTGGGGGTTCAAGTCTCTGGTCAAGTTGCGGTACTTTACTGCGTTGCTTGCAGCGGCAAGGTGCGTGCGGTGCACCAATCTTACCGCTTCCTTCTCCTACACGTTATGGATGAACTTGTGCTTTGACATCATCGTCATTAGCTCGGGATTCATTCCCCAAGTAAACAATTACATTAAACTTATAAACTTTGATGGGCCTCTCTTTCACGCCAGCAATGATGCATCTTTCCTTTCCCCAATTCTCTCACCCACATATCCACTCTATTTTGCTGTTCTAGATATTCCTTATTCACCGTCCGATGATTTCCCTTCTATTTTTTCAAGTTTAATTAAGATATTCATTTTTTTTTAATTTTAATTTTATTATCCCAATCTCGAGACCATGATTTATCAGGTTGTAAATTAACTATTCGTTTAAATTATAGATATATAAAACTAAAACAACTTTATTGTGAAGTCGGTTGGTAGAATAAATCTAAATAAATATTTACTTCATATAATTTGATTTGAAATTTCTTTTAAATCTAAATCTTACAAATTAAATTCTATTATTTATATAATAAATATAGTGTATTTTATCCAGACTTGACAAGAGAATAACTTAGAAAATTAATTAAATATTTCAGTTGAAAAAAGAATAATGTTATCCACTACATAGATGTTGCTTAATTATTTTGAAAAGAATAAGATTCACTTTTAATTTTTTTAAAACGATTATGCAATAGTATTATTTATAGATTGAAAGTTGCAAATATTTTTTCTCATTATTTATTATGTTTTAGTTATAGATTAATTATTTAATACTAATGTTGAAAATTTATGAAAAAAATATGAGCAATATTAAGAATCCCTATTTTTTGTTTTTAATTGCATATTCTTTTTGTTTTTTTTTAATATAATTTTTATATAAGTATATTTTATTTACATGATTTTTTTCATATTTTAAAATATTTTTTAAAAATATAAAAAAAATTATAAAATTATTTAAAAACACTTATATAAAAATTATATAAAAAAAACCAAAAAAAGTGCAATCGGAAAAAAAAAATAGGGATCCCTAGATTTTAAAAAAATGATTATAAATAGAATTTTTTTCTAATTTTATTTAGTAACGTATCAAAGATTGGGCTTAGCCCAGGTCAGGCCCATTTATAAGGCGGTGCCAGGTCCGGGCGAACAAAAGAGTACTCATTGGACGGTTGAGATCATGTGAGAACAAAGACGCAAACACCTCCGATACTCCTGCCAAACGGGTCCCACCCTGAATCCGCATCAACCGTAAATGTGTTGCGCCTACACAGAACCTATCCTTCCAGTATTACAAATCTGATCAAAATTAAAATCGTCCGTAAGATCCTCTCTCTCTCTCTCTCTCCGAGCTTTTAATAATTTTAATTTTTAATACACTTGACGCTCTGTTCCTTTTTCTTCCTCTTCTTCTTCCTCCTCCTCTTCCTCTCAATTCCTATTTGTCATCGTCTCCATCCTATAGCCTTTCGTGAACCAGAGGAGTAGGCCAAAGACGAAGGAAGCACTATCCCTGAATCACCCTAAGATTCTCGTCTCGATATATTTTGGTCTGCGTGCGAGTTGAAGACCGATTGGAACACAACTTCAACTGGGTACCTTAATATCCATCACAATTCCCGTTTTCTTTCTTACAAGTTGTACCATTCCCTTTTCTCTGATCTTAATTTTCCTTCCCTTTTTTTTTCCTACCTGTGAAATTGTTTCTGTGTATCTATCTGGCAAGTGTTTTTGTATGTCGCATTGTTTCAATGCTTTGCAAGTGATTGTTTTTGTTTCTGTCAGGGGCTATTCGTTTTTAGCTTTTTTTGTGATATTGGAGCAAGACTGAGGTGTATATTTTTTGTCGGTTTTGTTTGTTTACATTAGTCTGATTGTTTTATTCTCTCAGGGCGGTCGTTACTTTTATGGTACGGAATCGGTGGTGTAAGATACAAACATAAAACTTAAATTTCTGACAATTATTTTTAGTTTTGGGAATTCTGTGTTAACGAAAATGTTAATTTCTGCTCAGTATTCACCTAAAATAAAGTTTCCACTTTGACAGTGTGAGCTTTTATTGATCATCTTTTGGTGATTCTGAATTGGGCTTATTTTTATCTTCCTTTTTCTTGTTGGGGGTTATAGTTCCGATGATTAGGTTTCATGGGGTTTCGGAATATTATAGGAGCGACAATCAATGCTTCATCTGATGAAGGCATTGAACTATACAGGGTGGTGTTTATCGAGTTTCTGAATTCTGGAAGTTTAGAGATTGATCCATAAATGGGTAATCGTGGCCAAAAGCGTACTGAAATGGTTGATGAATTGCCGGCTGATAAGCGGGCATGCAGTTCGTTGGATTTCAGACCGAGTTCATCGAATTCATCGGTTCAGACCCATATGAACTCCCCCAATTCAGCACATGAAACCCGTGACAATGACATGGAAACTTCTTCATCTGCTTCAGCCTCGAGCCGATCGGAAGGAGAACCTGAAAGGGATTCAGCATATGGTTCTTGTGATTCTGATGATGCGGAGCAAAGACATAGCAATCTTCACCACTATCGTGATTATCAGAGGCAGAGATCGTCCACTGATCATGGAAAAATCAAGAGAATTTTGTCAAGTTTGAGTGAAGAAACTGGCCCTTCCGAACAACTGGCTTCACTTACTGAGTTATGTGAAGTGTTGTCATTTTGTACACAGGATTCACTTTCAAGCATGGTGTCAGACTCGTTGTCTCCACTTCTTGTAAACCTTGCAAAGCATGAGAGTAACCCAGATATAATGTTACTGGCTATTAGAGCTATAACATATATATGCGATGTGTATCCTCGATCATCAAATCTCCTAATTCGGCATGATGCAGTTCCTGCTCTTTGTCAAAGATTATTGGCTATTGAGTACTTGGATGTTGCTGAACAGGTACTGTCTTATTTATATGAGTTTGATTGCCTGTTTCCAAGTTCACCTATTTATGACCTTATTTCTGAAGAAAAGAGTGTTCTTAAATGGGAACTTACAGGTTATTAACCCTATTTTCTTGTAGTGTCTGCAAGCACTGGAGAAGATATCACGGGAGCAACCACTTGCTTGCCTACAGGCTGGAGCAATTATGGCTGTCCTAAATTATATTGACTTCTTCTCAACAAGCGTACAGGCAAGCCTTTTATAACAAGTTTTTATTTGAAAATAGTGGCATATGCAATTGCTTTGGTGGTGTGAGGGTTTTCAACATGGTATTTAATTTTTATTTAACTTGCCTCAGAGAGTTGCTCTTTCCACTGTGGTGAATGTCTGTAAGAAACTTCCCTCTGAATGCCCTTCATCTTTCATGAAAGCTATTCCCATATTGTGCAATCTTCTTCAGTATGAAGATAGACAGGCATGTATTGTGTAGAGTTTTTTTTGTTTTCTTTCTTTTTTCTTTAAAATGATTTTGCCGTTGGTTATTAGTTAAAATCTTTTGTTGATCTTCCAACTCATTATTCATTATTAATTTCAAATCTGCAGCTTGTTGAATATGTTGCTATCTGCTTGATTAAAATAGTGGAGCGAGTAAGTCAGTCTTCTGAGTTGCTGGATGAACTTTGTGAGCACAGATTGATTGATCAAGTCATACATCTTATAGACTTGAATTGCCGAACCACTATATCCCGCCCCATATATAATGTAGGTTTACTTTACATACTCTTGCTTCTTAACTAGCTTTTACATAGAACTGCTTTCCAAGAGTGACCCGACTTTTCCATTGTGGTTTGTCAGGGTTTGATTGGGTTACTTGTAAAACTTTCTTCTGGTTCAATTGTAGCCATCAGAACTCTATATGAGCTTAAGATAAGCAGCATTCTGAAGGATATATTATCTTCTTATGACCTTGCACATGGGATGTCTTCTCCTCATATGGTGGATGGACATTGCGATCAGGTTTACATCTTTGTCTACGCAACTCTGTTTTGTATCTTATGCAAAAGAAAAAAGGTTGATCAAATCTTTGGACTATCAGTTTTATGAGCATTTGCTGGATGGCCAAATATTGAACGAAAACTTGGCAATGGGTTTTGGCAATATGTGATAATGGAAAATAGAAATTTAAATTTTTATACTGTTATGCGTCTCAACACCCAATAATAGATTTTGAACCTACTCTGACACAGCTCAGAAACACAGGTTGGGCTAGCTGTTAATAAGTTGCATGCATAAGCGGTTAAGTTTTGTGCCATATTGTTAATTGGGAAATGTGCTATTGGGAGGATCCCTTATTTATCTGCAATATAATATCTTGTACTATATATATATATATATATATATTTTCAAAAACTATGTCAAGGATCGTAATGATAGATTGGGTTTTGGGTTCATGGATTGTTTTCAACTATGTATGTGACTGCTGAATTTTAATTATGAGCCATATATTGTTTTTTTTTTTAATAATTTATGGGTAACATACGAGCCCTGTAGTATAGAGGTTTTTGCATTTATTTTTTTAGTGTGAGACTCATTGTTATAGATTCAGTTACTGCTTTCCGATTTTGCATGTGACTATGGAATTTAATTCACGTGTTCCATGGTGTTAGAGGAAACAGAATGGTAGTTTTATTGTTATATTTTCATTCTCAGGTTTATGAAGTTCTGAAGTTGCTTAATGAGCTTCTACCTACTACAGCTAGAGATCAAGATGTTCAACAGGTGTTGGATAAGGAATCCTTTTTGGTTAATTCCCCCAGTCTTCTGCAAAAATTCGGAATGGATATACTTCCCTTGTTGATCCAGGTTGGTTTTGTGGTATATAGCAGTAAATTGATCTTTTTCCTGTTATGGCTTTGTAATGTTGCCTTCACCCCTTGCACAGGTAGTTAATTCTGGTGCAAATTTATATGTTTGCTATGGCTGCCTTTCTGTTATCAACAAGTTAGTTTATTTCAGCAAATCTGACATGCTTCTTGAATTGCTTAAGCATACCAACATTTCAAGGTGAACCAGGATTTCTTGTGTTTACAATATTAATCCTGATAACATTTCTCTTGAACTGAAGATATTTTTTTTCTAATTAGCAGTTTTTTGGCCGGAGTGTTCACTCGAAAGGATCAGCATGTGCTCTTAGTAGCTCTACATATTGCTGAGATGATCCTGCAAAAGCTTTCTGATATTTTCCTGAGTTCATTTATCAAGGAAGGTGTCCTTTTTGCTATTGATGCATTGTCAGTACAAGAAAATTGTGCGCAATTAATGTTTCCCAAATTCACTGGTGTCCAGCTGTCATTTGACTCGAGCCAGAAGTCAGCTTCAAAGGAGGTTCCGAGCTGCCTGTGTTATGCTTTTGCTACTGGTCAGTCTCCAACAAGTTCAGAAACTGGCAGCTGCAAGCTTGAAAATGATTCTGTTCACAGACTTGCAAAGCATATAAAGACAAATTACTTCACACCAAATTTGTCCGAGCAAGGGGGGACTGATATTCTTCAAAAACTCAGAACCTGTTCTACTGCTTTAACTGATTTGGTTAATGTGACGATAGGTAATGATGCACCTGCACAGCATGAAGAGAGGATTTATTGTATAGTGCACCAAATTATGGAAACTCTTAATGGTAAGGAACCCATTTCCACTTTCGAGTTTATTGAAAGTGGGGTTGTGAAATCATTACTGAGTTACCTATCCAATGGCCAATACCTAAGAGAAAAGGGAAAGACTCAGGGTTTAAATGGTCATTTTATTATAGTAGAAAAACGATTTGAGATGTTTGCAAGGTTATTCTTATCTTCTTCAGAGACATACTCTGTGGACTTGCCCCTATTGGTGCTGTTACGAAAATTACAAAGTGCACTGTCTTCTTTGGAAAATTTCCCTGTTATTTTGAGCCATGGATCCAAGCAACGTTACTCATATGCAATGGTTCCAATTGGACGCCGCACAATGCATCCATGTCTAAAGGTTCGCTTTGTGAGAGGAGAGGGGGAGACATCCCTTGGTGAATATTCTGGAGATGTTCAGACAGTGGACCCATTTTCCTCTTTGGATGGCATTGAAGGATTTCTATGGCCTAAAGTTAGCATTAGAAGAAATGAGCACAGTAATTCAGCCAGTTGCACTATGGGTAAAGCAGAGAGTTTACCACATGAGTTACCATCAACTGTAAGTACTAGTCTGGATGGAATTCCCAATGTTAGGTGTCCTAATGGTATATCCACAGATTTTCTGATTATGCTGTCTATTTTCATATGTTTTATGGTTGGCTTAAGCTAAATTGATTCTTCCAGAGTGAAAAAGTTTTCTGCTTTTTTTTTTTTTGTCCGGTTCTTTTTCCAAAGGGAGGGATTTTACATGGAGTTGATGAATTTTTAATGGTTTATTATTCTAAGTTATAATTTTCTGCAGGACAATGATGCCAACTTGTCTCAGTCTGCTTTTGAACAAGCACTTAATGTAAGCAGCAAAATCCTAGCTTGATATCTTTGGAAGAAACTCCTACTTTTGATTTTTCCTTCATCATCAATTTATGATCTCAATACGGCTAACATTTGCCTCAGCTTTACGACATGGTGTTGGGCTATATATATATACACACACATTTAGTATTTGTTTTATAAGTATTGGCTATATACACTCGACTTTCCCTTTTGGTTTTATGATCGTGGATTTGTTGTTATATGGCCATGTCCTCTCAGTTTTGCTCCTATGTAGCATCATTTTCTCAGATATTCATTTTTTGTACATAACAGGAATTTGCAAAGCAAGAAATGGTACTTCCTCTGGAGGCAGATGTCAATATGGGAGTACAGCATCCTGCATCTTGCAGTGAAGAAGATGCTTTGCAAAAACTGGTATTTTACCTTGAAGGGCAACAGCTGGATCATACACTGACACTATACCAAGCAATTCTACAAAAACAAATAAAAGAAAATGAATTAATTACTGGGGCAAAATTTTGGAATCAAGTTTATACATTAACGTATAAAAGAGCTTTGGAACCCATACAAGGTAATTCTGAAGAGTGTCTTCAGTCAGGCCAAAACTTGTCTGTATCAGATAAATTTGGGGCATATATGCAATACACTCCATTTGTCTCCAGCATATATGCTTGTGAACTCACTTCTGACTTGGAGAGGTCAAGTTCGACTTATGATGTGTTGTTTCTGCTCAAAAGCATGGAAAGCTTGCACAGGTTTACATTCCATCTGATGTCTCGTGAAAGAATATGTGCTTTTGCTGAAGGGAGAATTGATAACTTGGATAGTCTGAAGGTAGGAGTTCCATCCATGCCACAGAATGAGTTTGTAAGCAGTAAGTTGACAGAAAAACTTGAACAGCAGATGCGGGACTCTTTGTCTGTGTCTATTGGTGGGATGCCTTCTTGGTGTAAACAATTAGTAGCTTCGTGCCCTTTTCTGTTTAGTTTTGAGGCAAGATGTAAGTACTTCCAGTTAGCAGCATTTGGTCAACTGCAAGCTCATCAGCTGCAAGCTCAGTCTTATCAACTGTCTCATAGTAATTCAGGAGCCACAAGTGACAGGCAACCTAGCACTGGCAGCTTGCCCCGTAAGAAGTTTTTGGTTTTCCGTGACCAGATCCTAGAGTCTGCTGCCAAAATAATGGACTTGCATGCCCGTCACAAATTGCCTGTTGAAATTGAATATAATGAAGAAGTTGGTACTGGTGCTGGTCCAACATTGGAATTTTATACCCTGGTAAGTCATGAGTTCCAGAAATCTGGCCTGGGTATGTGGAGGGGGGAGTATGGTTTGTTTGCCTTCATGACTAGTTTGGAAGCTGAGGATAAGGGAATTCTTATGTCACCTTCTGGACTCTTTCCTCGCCCATGGCCACCTACTTTGAGTACATCTGATGACCAGTTTTCAGAAGTAATAAAAAAGTTTGTCCTTTTGGGGCAAGTGGCTGCAAAGTCTCTTCAAGATGGAAGGGTGTTGGATCTGCACTTCTCAAAAGCGTTCTACAAAATTATTCTTGGCCGGGTACTTTCCAATTCTGAGTGCTATTAATTTGAAATTGTAGGCAGGCTTGTCATGTTAATTTGCACGAATAGCTTTAATTCAAGCTTTGGCCTTTTTTAGTTAATTGTCGTTTCATTTTATTTTTTCTAGGAACTTACTCTGTATGACATCCCGTCGTTTGATCCCGAGCTCAGTAGGACACTGCTAGAGTTTCAGGCTCTTGTTAATAGAAAAAAGTTTTTGGAATCTATTAATGGAGAAAATTCACCAGCTGAATTTGACTCGTGCTTTCGGGATGCCAGAATTGAGGATCTTTGCCTTGATTTTACTCTTCCTGGGTATCCAAATTATGTACTTGCTTCTGGGCCTGATTATAAAATGGTAGTGTGCTCAATGTGATTGCTTTTTTTTTTTTTTGCTTGATCTTTCTGTTGATTACAATAACCTAGTTTATTTTATTCATTTTGCTTCACCAGGTTAATATGAGAAACTTGGAGGACTATGTCTCGCTTATTGTTGATGCAACTATAAATACTGGAATTTCCAGACAAGCAGAAGCATTTAAATCTGGGTTTAACCAGGTCTGTACTATCATACTTTCTTTTGATGAAGTAGGCAGGATTTGTTTCTTTTTGTTTTCTGATGCAATTGAATGGCCTGAAATGAAGTTGATCCATCTTGAAAATTTGTTTTTTTTTTTTTTTCTTGTTCCGCTGGACTCTAGTAATGATGTATTCATGCTAATCTCTTGCTTTCATATCCATTTGAGCCATTAGGAATGTCAAATCAACCCCTTCCTTCCCTTTTCACTTGTGTTGATTATGATCACTTATGAGAATATTCTTAAATATTTTTGTGCCTTTTCTATGGACAATATGATGATAAAATTCGTAGATGTATTTGTATTTGGTGTTTCAGGTTTTCCCTATTGAGCACCTTCAGATTTTTACTGAAGAGGAACTAGAGCATTTGCTATGTGGAGAACATGATTCGTTGGTGGTATGTATCTTATCACTTCGTTATTCACTATTTACTTGGTGCACCCATTATACTTACGAGGTTATGGTACATTCTCTTTTCCAGTTCAATGAGCTCCTGGATCACGTCAAGTTTGATCATGGATACACGGCTAGCAGTCTTCCTATAGTCAATGTCAGCGTTCTTACATCTTTTATCTATCCATTTGTTAATTGATTCAACATTTTACTTGCTTCAATACTCTAGAAAGTCACTCGCTTGTTCTGCAGTTGCTGGAAATCATACAAGAGTTTGACCATGGACAGAGACGAGCATTTCTGCAGTTTGTGACTGGGGCACCTAGGCTTCCTCTGGGTGGTTTAGCATCTCTCAATCCAAAGTTGACTGTTGTCCGAAAAGTCAGTACAAGCAACGCATCTTGTTGATCCAACTCATCTTTGCCCTTTCTTTAGTTATTATCTGATTGTCTTGAGTGTTTATACAGCATTCTAGCATCTGGACTGACACAGACTTACCAAGCGTGATGACGTGTGCAAATTATCTTAAGCTCCCTGCTTACTCTTCAAAAGTGAACTCTCTCTTGACTTTCTACATAATTTCCTTTGGAACTGCTATACAAAAACAGTGAAATATGTTTTTTCCCCCTTCAGTTTATGTTTTTTATTTTTGGTTTCAGGAGAGGATGAAAGAGAGGCTCTTATACGCCATAACAGAAGGCCAAGGAGCATTTCACCTATCATAGAGTTCTTTCTAATCTCTCTCTGTCCCAACAGATGCATCAATTGTGAAGATTGTAAGTATTAGAGGAGGTGCTGGTGGTGTTGTAGACAAAAAGAATGGATGGCTTGTAGTGATGTTGCTGAATTTTCGAAGGGGGAGCTGATTGGGCTGGAACAAAAGGAAGCTCCTGTCTTCACTGACTATAACTGGGAGGGATTATGTAAATAATCAGTAAATGCAGGTTGGTGATATTACTTTCTGGGGGAGCTGTACATTAGTAGAAAAGAGGGGGATTTTACTTTAGATGGGTTAATTGCGCATCCAAGATTTCATGTACAAAGCTTTGTACAGAGACGACGTACGTTTATGATTATATATATAGTTGCTCTTTCTCTACCTATTGCAATGAAAAATGGTTTCTAGTAGCATGGGGAAAGCAGATTGATTATTTAGGGATGATCATTGAATTAGCTTATTTATTTATTTAGTTATTTATTTATTTTTATATTTGTTTTTATATTTTAAACAATATAATATTGAGGGGTGATTTGGCGATCAAGGGTTGGTCCATTAGAGAAGGATAAGATTGGTAAAGAGCAATGGGGCTGTAAAAATTAACTGGAAAATTGGTCCGGACCAGTGGATCCGGTCTAGTTTTGGATCAGTTTGGTTTAAGACCATTCTACATTTTTTGGGATCGGATCTGAACCGGTTCACATATTTATAGATTTTTTAATTAAAATTTAATATTATATATAATTTTTAGATGTACTATAAATTAATATAAATTATAATTTTATATAAAATAATGTTATATTAATATAAAATCTTAATTTTAAACATGTAGAGTATTTGATCATATGTTTTAAATATATAATGTTATACTTTTTTGCCCAGTAGATTTTTAACATATTTCTTTCGATTAATTAGGACTTTATTAAAATCAAGAAATTTGATTGAACGGGATTAACTTCGATAAAATTAAAAGTACCAATTTAAAAAGATAATTGTACAAAAATTAATTTTTAAAAATACAAAATTGATGTATTTCACTTCGATTTTAAAATTTATCCAAATTGTCAGAATTTAGAAAGAACGACCGGATCTATGGAATTTGAACGGATTAGATTCATTCAATCAGTCTTTTATTAAATAAGAATAATTCTTCTTGCAGTTTATAGATATGACCTGCATTGCAAGCCTAAAGTCAAACACTTCAATTTTATGGATAAATAAAATGAGTTTTTTATTTGTTTAGAATTTTTGATTTGTAAAATAAAGATATTTTAGTCAATCTTATTTTAAAATTGAAATTTTTTTATTTGTCTATTACTTGAATGGCAAGAAAGTCCATAAAAATGGAGGATATGTAACATTGCTCTATTAATAATTGTAATTAATATAAGGAGCTTATGTTCTGAGAAGTAAGTATATTTCATCCCATATTTATCGTCTATTATCTTGCAGTAACGAAAGACAAAAAAATTGATTTTTTTTTTTTAATTTGTTGGATTACAAGGGGAAAAGGACACTAGATAGACCCTCGGCCTCCCTGTACGTATGGTAAACCTCAAGATATAATGGGTTGATATTTTTTGGTATATTAATGACATTATAGACTGCAATTGGTATCTAAAACGGTTGAGAATAGACTGGCTAATAAATAGCAAATAGAAAATAATGTAGTGGAAATACAACAATAGAAAATATGACAATCACATAAAATACACATATATAAGTAGTTCGACTCAAAATAAGACTACGTTCACTGTGGAGTCAGTCTCAAAATTTCACTATAAAATAAAGATGGGAGTACAAAAAATGAATTACAAGATTCTTACAAAGAAATCACTCAATCTCACGTGTATAGCTCTCACCTCACGTGTATACACTCAGTACTAAAAAGAAAGACAAAAAAAAAAAAAACAGAGTTTTGAAAAAACATGTGAACGGATATAAGTAACACTCGCTCGAGCGAGACATTATTACAAGCGGCGCTAACCCTAGAAAAGAACATTAGCTCGAAGCAAAACCATCGAGCGAAACATCTCGCTCGAGCGGGGCCTTGAGCGAGGGTCGAGCAAACTCACTGCCAGAAGTCTCACTCGACCTGGATGTTGAGCGAGGGTCGAGCGAACTCTCAGGTTGGAATCTCACTCAAGCTGAATGTGGAGTGATAGTTGAGCGAACTTACGGGTTGAGTCTCGTTCGAGCTAGATGTCAAGCGAGTATATTGATAGGTGCTTTAATTCAAGCCACCTCTCAACAAATTTCTACCTTAGCTTGAATTCTCATAAGACTCACAAAAACTATTTTTCATAGAAGACCAACCCCTTCAAAATCTCCTAAGAGATTTGTAAATCCCGAACACCAATTAAGTCTAAATAGAGTTTGAACTTGTGTACTGGAATTAGTTTTGTCATCATGTCTGTTTGATTCTCTGTATTAGCAATTTTCTGAATTGCCACAATACCATCTGCAACGATATCTCTAAGGAAATGATACCTGACATCAATGTGTTTTATTCTCTCATGATACATTTAATTTTTGGTCAAATGTATTGCACTTTGACTGTTACAGACAACTGACATTCTCCCCTGCTGTAGACTCAGATCACTGATCAGGCCCTTTAGCCAAATGACCTTCTTAACGGCCTCAGCTGTTGTCATGTATTCTGCTTCTGTAATTGATAAAACAACAGTTGATTGTAGTGTTGCTTTCCAACTAATAGCAGAACTATACAAGGTAAACACATAACCTGTCAATGATCTTCTTTTATCTAAATCTCCAGAATAATCAGAATCGACATTTCCAATAACATTAGAACTGAGATCAACATCTCTATCAAAAATTAAGCCAACATGCAAAGTTTCTTTCAAATACCTGAGTATCCATTTCACTACCTGCCAGTGAGCTTTACCTGGAATAGCCATGTATCTACTAATAACACTCACTGCCTGTGAAAAATTTGGACGGGTACAAACCATTGTATACATAACACTGCCAACTGCACTGGAATAGGGAACATTTGTCATAGGCCGTTCCTCCTTGTCTATCTGGGAAGATAGGGAAACTAAAAACTTAAAATGTAAAACAAACGGTGTACTTACTAGTTTGGAAGTAGACATTCCAAATCCGTTAAGAACCTTCTCAATGTACTTTCTTTGAGACAAATACAACTTTCCAGCTTTCCTATCCCTGTAATACTTAAATCTTTCATTTCAAACTCATTCCTAAGTTGAGTTTTCATCAAATCAACACCATACATGCTATTAGCAGCTATAAAATCATTCACTCCTTTCCCTTTAGGAAAGCTTTACTAATGTCATCAACATAAATCAATAAGTGAATGAAAGATTTATCAGGTGATTGTTTGTGATAAACACAACTATCATAGCTACTTCTCAAATAATTATGATTAATCATAAATGAATCAAAACGTTTATACCTTTACCTCGGAGACTGCTTCAAACCATATAATGATTTCTTCAATATGCATACTCGGTCTTCGATGCCTGTAACAATGAATCCATTTGGTTGATGCATATAGATGGTCTCATCAAACTTGCCATGTAGAAATGCTGTTTTAACATAAAGCTACTGTAGCTCTAAGTCATACAATGCCGTGATGGCAAGTAAAACTCTGATTGAAATGTGATTTACAACTGGAGAAAAGACTTTATTGAAGTCGATCCCTTCTTTCTGTTTGTAACCCTTAGCAACCAAGTGTGCCTTGTATCTTGCGTCTGTATCGTTCTGGATTCTCTCTTTTCTCTTGAAGAGCCATTTGCAGCTAATAGTCTTTGTCTTTGCTGGCAACTTAATCAAATCACATGTTTGGTTCTTATTAAGAGACTCAATCTCTTCAGTCATTTTTGAGCACCACTGTGCAGACTATGTACTAACAACTTCTGAATAACTGGAAGGTTCATGATCAATAATAACCTCTGCTGTAGTAAGGGCGTATATCATCATGTCTGCATGAGCATATCTCTGAGGTGGTCTAATCTGCCTCCTCTGTCTACCAGTAGCTATACTGTATTCCTGCTCATTATGTGCATCAGTCTCAGAATCAAAATTATGCTCATCAATAATTACATGATCCTAAGTGTTAACTGGCGTCTTATGTGGAGCCTGAGCCTATAGCTCCACCTGTTTGCCTGTCCTCTGGTCTGTACCTGTCAACACAATAAACTCTTTTTTCGAATTAAATATAGATTGTTCATCAAATACAACATCTCTGCTAATCACAAATTTGGGTGATTTGGGATTAGTATACTACACATTATATCCCTTCACCCTACTAACATATCCCATAAATATGCACTTTTTTGCCATTGGTTCAAGTTTACCATCATTAACATGAAAGTAAGCAGAACAAAAAAAAAAAAAAAAATTCAAATTTGAATGATCAACAGGAGTATAAGGCCATATCTCATTTGGTGTTTTCAAACTAATAGCTGTGGATGAAGAGCAATTAACTAGAAAGCAGGCTGTGTTGACTGCTTCTACTCCAAAGTCTTTAGACAAGCTAGCATTTGAAAGCATACTACGTGCTTTCTTTAACAGAGTCTCATTCATCCATTCAGCTACCTCATTTTACTATGGAGTATGTCTAAATGTACAATGTCTGGAAATGCCTTCTGTTGAACCCAAGGTTTCAAGTTTCATGTAAATCTACAAATAGATTTTGATGATAACAAATGAATCCAAAGAATAAAGGAGTCTCAAGCTCAAGTTGTCCACACAATATAATCAAGCACATCAAGGAAGCAAGCATGAGCAAGAAGGAAACAAGTTCACATTAAAATCATAGAGTAATGTTGTAAATCTCTTAAAAATTCAAAATTAGGATTAAGGCTCAAAATTAATATTTTATCATAAAGCATTAAAATACATTTTCCACATGTACATGATATTTTGAAAATTAAATTTGAAAATTTTGAAAGATGATTGATTGTCATCTTTCACATGTGCATGACATGATTAAAGGTTTGAATTTTAAAAATTTTGAAAAATGATTGATTGTCATCTTTCACATGTGCATGACATGATTAAAGGTTTGAATTTTGAAAATATTAAGATAATTGATTGTCATCTTTCACATGTGCATGACATGATTAAATGTTTGAATTTTGAAAATATTAAGATGATTGATTGTCATCTTTCACATGTGCATGTTTTATTTGAATATTTTCAAAAGTGGTGGATGCTTTTCTTGACTTATGCAAAAGGTAGATTTCTTTATTTGAAAATTTTGAAAAGTAAAGTGTGCTCCTTTTGTCATATACAAAAAGTAAAAGATTATATTTGAAATTTTTGAAAAGTAAAGTGTGCTCCTTTTGTCACATGCAAAAAGTAAAAATATTAGATTTGAAATTTTTGAAAAGTAAATGATGATGTTTTTGATATGAGAATCTTTTCAAATTTGAAATTGAAAAATCATTTGCCTATAAATAGCTCACTTGAGTTTTGCAAAATTCACAACAAGAGCTTACACATCTATTGCTAAGTTTTGCATCATTTCTTCAAAGCTCTCATTCTCTCTTTTCTAAAGTTTTGAGCCTTAATTCTTGTTCTTGTTGAGAGAGATATAGGTTGCGCTGTATTGTTTCTATCTCACTCATTGAGGAGTGTACTTTGATAGTCTACCTACTATCAATTCTTGTATCAGTAAAAGGGTGTGTATAACCCTTGTGTGTGTAGAAGGTGTTCTACACGGGGAATAGTTAAATCACCAAGTGTAAGGTGATTGGAAGTGTAGAAGGTGTTCTACACGTGGAATAGTTAAATCACCAAGTGTGAGGTGATTGGAAGTGTAGAGGGTGTTCTACACGGATTCTTTGGAGCGGTGCTGCTCAAAGGTGTAATAGGTTTCTATCTCCACCTAAAGGAGATTGAATAGTGGATTTGGGGATCCTCAAGAGGTAGCTTGAGGCGAGGACGTAGGCAGTGGGGCCGAACCTCGTTAACATACTGAGTTTGCTTCTCTCTTACCCTTCCTCTTTATATTTATTATTGTTTCATATTTTATTTATATTTTATATTATATATTTGATTTATAATTGTTATTTTTTAAATACAACTCAATTCACACCCCCTCTTGTGTTAGTCATCTGGGCAACAAGTGGCATCAGAGCTAGAGCTCTATTATAAGATTAACTATCTTTTGAGTTAAGATCTTATGGCTAACATTGCAGCTTCATTTGGTGAAGGTCAATCTAGCAGTCGGCCTCCACTCTTTTGTGGAGACAATTACTCATTCTGGAAAGTTAGAATGAGAATATTCCTTCAGGCTCAAGGTCGAGAAATCTGGAAATGTATTGTAAATGGACCTTATATTCCAACAAAAGTAGTTGATGGAGTAAAGGTCAAAAAAGAAGAAGAAGAGTTTAATCGTGAAGACGATAGACTTTATACTTTGAATTTAACTGCTATAAATTTATTATATAATGCTCTCAATGGTAATGAATTTAATAGAGTAATGACTTGTGCTACAGCAAAAGAAATTTGGGATAACTTGTAAGTTACTTATGAAGGAACTTCTCAAGTCAAGGAATCAAAAATTTATATTCTTACTCATGAATATGAAATGTTTAAGATGAATGATGATGAATCTATTTCTAGTATGTACACTCGTTTTACTAACATCATAAATAGCTTGACAGCTCTTGGCAAAGTTTATTCCAAAGTGGAGATAGTAAGAAAAATTCTCAACTCTCTACCAAAACGTTGGGAATCAAAAGTGACAGTGATTCTTGAAGCTAGAGACCTCAAGAAGCTCGAAGTGAATGAACTCATCGGGTCACTTATCACCCATGAGTACACATTGAAAAGGGGAGAAGAAGAAGGAAAGTTAAAGAAGAGCTTGGCACTTAAAGCTGTTCCACATGAAATTGAAAGTGATGAAGATGAGGAAAATGACGACAAAGATGAAGAAGTTGCGATGATAACAAGAAGAATTCAGAGGTTCTTAAAGAAAAATAAAACTTCTCCAAGGAAATCCTTCAATAAGTTTTCCAACAAAGATTCAGGTAAAAATGACACTTTAATTTGTTATAAATGCAATAAACCTGGTCATATCAAGCCAGATTGTCCTCTGCTAAAGAAAGATCGAAACAAAGGCAAAAAGGCAATAAAAGTTACGTGGGATGATGATTCAAGTAGCTCAAATAGTGAAGCAAGCAATGGAGAATTAGCAAATTTTTGTCTTATGGCTAAAGATGACATTGAGGTAACAAATCTTGATAATATTGAAGATCCTTCATATGAAAAATTGCAAAATGTTTTAGAAGAGGTATATGAGGAATTTGAAAAATTGGGTATCAAGTATACTGTTTTGAAAAAGAAAAATTCTTCTTTAACAAACGAAATTGATATTTTAAGAAAAAAAATATTGTTTTGAAAGATGAAAATTTTGAGTTGAAGAAAAAGAAAACTGATTTAGAAAATATTATTGAAAACTTTACGAATGGAAAAAGAAATTTTGAAAAATTTCTTGGTAATCAAAGATGTGTTTTTGATAAGGCAGGCTTGGGATATATGCCAAAACAAAAATACAAACCTTATAAAAACTTCTTTGATAATCCTTCTACATCAAAGTCCAATATTCAAAATTCTTTTCATAAAAATAATTTTGTTAAAAAAGGATACTATTATAATCACTCAAGTTCTTCATATATGTCACATGCTATTTGTAATTTTTGTAATAGAAATGGTCATAATTATTTTGTTTGTCCTATTAGAAGAAAACATACAATGACTATTAGGATCATATGGGTACCTAAAAATCTTATTTCTTCTAATACTAATAAATAAAGGACCCAAAGAACTTTGGTACCAAGAAAAATCATTTTAATTGTTTTTATAGGTGTGCATGATGTCTTCCACAAACAAAAATAAATGGTTTTTAGATAGTGGATGTTCAAGACACATGACGGGAGACAAGACTAAGTTCTTTGATCTTAGATCTAAAGAAGAAGGACACGTGACATTTGGAGACAACTCGAAAGGGAAGATCGTGGGAATAGGTAAAATTGATAATGAGTCTTCTCTTATAATTGAAGATGTTCTACTTGTTGAAGGTTTAAAACATAATATTTTAAGCATAAGTCAATTATGTGATAAAAGATTTACAGTTACTTTCAAAATGGATAAGTGCATTATATTGAATGATTATGATTGTAATATTTGTTTTATTGCTTTTAGAAGTAACAATGTTTATACAATTGATTTTGAAGAAATTACCTCACAAGATGCGATTTGTTTTTCAGCTCAAAATGAAACTAATTGGTTATGGCATAGAAGACTAGGTCATGCCAATATGGAACTTATTTCCAAACTTTCAAAAAATGATTTTGTGAGAGGTTTACCAAAGGTAAATTTTCTTAAAGACAAAATTTGTGATGCATGACAATTTGGTAAACAAACAAAATCTTCTTTTAAAATCAAGAAACATATTTCCACTACTAGACCACTACAACTGATACACATGGGATCTTTTTGGACCAAATAGAGTTGCAAGTTTAGGAGGAAAATATTATGCATTTGTTGTTGTTGATGACTTCTCTAGATATACTTGGGTCATCTTTCTTACTCATAAAGATGAGGCACATAATGCTTTTACCAAGTTATGCAAGAGAATTCAAAATGAAAAGGGTTATACTATTTCAAGTATCCGAAGTGATAGGGGAAAAGAGTTTGTTAATAAAAATATTGAAACATTTTGTGATGAAAATGGTTTTGTGCATAATTTTTCTGCTCCTCGAACTCCTCAACAAAATGGGGTAGTAGAAAGGAAAAATAGATCTCTTCAAGAGATGGCAAGAACAATGCTCAATGAGAACAACTTGCCTAGTTATTTTTGGGCTGAAGCGGTAAGTACTGCATGTTATGTTATAAATAGAGTTATGCTAAGGTCTAAATTAGATAAAACCCCCTATGAGCTTTGGAATGAGAAAAAGCCCAACATTTGTTACTTTCATGTATTTGGATGCAAATGTTTTATTTTAAATGACAGAGATAATTTAGGCAAGTTTGATGCAAAATATGATGAAGGTATCTTTCTCGGGTATTCTACTAATAGTAAAGCTTATAGAGTATTCAATAAAAAGACTTTGACTGTACAAGAATCTATGCATGTAGTATTTGATGAATCTAATTCTCTACTCTCCAAGAAATCTATTGATGAAGAAACAGGAGGTATAAATAATACGGAAAGTCTCAATCTCAACAAAGAGAACACAATAGAGGAAGTCCAACATGGAGATATCAGGAAAGATCATCAAAATTTAATACAAGATGCAACCAAACAGTGGAAATTTGTGAAAGATCATCTAGTGGAACAAATTCTGGGGGAACCTTCACGAGGTGTAAGCACTCGATCATCTCTTAGAAATATTTGCAATCATACTGCTTTTCTATCTCAGATTGAACCTAAAAATATTGATGAAGCACTTCTTGATGAATCTTGGATTCTAGCTATGCAAGAAGAGCTTAATCAATTTGAAAGAAATGATGTTTGGACACTTGTTCCTAGACCAAAAAATCATACTATTATTGGAACAAAATGGGTTTTTAGAAATAAGAAAGATGAGTCCGGAGTCATTACTAGAAATAAGGCTCGACTTGTGACCCAAGGTTTCAATCAAGAAGAAGGAATCGATTATGATGAGACATATGCACCAGTCGCAAGATTAGAAGTTATTCGAATGCTACTTGCATATGCTTGTTATAAAGAGTTCAAACTTTTTCAAATGGATGTTAAAAGTGCTTTCTTAAACGGTTTTATAAATGACGAGATATATGTTGAGCAACCTCCAGGTTTTGAAAATCATATTTCTCCAAATCATGTTTTCAAACTCACAAAAGCACTATATGGACTCAAACAAGCTCCTAGAGCGTGGTACGAGAGACTTAGTGGTTTCTTGATTAAAAAAGGCTTTTCAAGAGGAAAAATTGATACAACTCTTTTCATTAAATACGAAAATGATGATATTCTTTTGATTCAGATTTATATTGATGATATAATATTCGGTGCTACTAATGAAAATATGTGCCAAGTTTTTGCTAAGACTATGCAGGAAGAATTTGAAATGAGCATGATGGGAGAGCTTACATTCTTTCTCGGATTGCAAATTAAGCAAGCAAAAAGTGGGACATTCATCAATCAATCGAAATATATTAAGGAATTGCTGAAGAAATTTGGGATGGAAGGTGCTAAGGAAACTGGAACACCAATGAGTCCATCCACTAAACTTGATAAAGATGAAACCGGTAAACTAGTTGACTCGAAGGTATATCGAGGTATGATTGGTAGCTTATTATATTTGACAGCCAGTAGACCAGATATTATGTTTAGTGTGTGCTTATGTGCACGCTTTCAATCATCTCCAAAAGAATCACATTTAATTGCAGTTAAGCGCATTCTTAGATATCTTAGTGGTACAATTAACTTAGGGTTATGGTACCCTAAGTACACATCTTTCGATCTAATCAGCTACACAGATGCAGATTATGCTGGCTGTAAAATCGATCGAAAAAGCACTAGTGGAGCATGTAACTTCTTAGGTCGTGCACTAGTTTCTTGGTTTAGTAAAAAACAAAATTCTGTTGCACTATCTACTGCTGAGGCAGAATATGTTGCTGCGGGTAGTTGTTGTGCTCAAATTCTTTACATGAAGCAACAACTTGAGGATTTTAAACTTATGTACAATCACATTCCAATCAAATGTGATAATACAAGTGCTATAAATCTTTCAAAGAATCCAATACAACATTCTCGGACCAAACATATTGAAATTAGATATCATTTTCTTAGAGATCATGTGTAAAAGGGCGATATTGTATTAGAATTCACTAGTACATATGATCAATTGGCAGACATTTTCACAAAACCCCTACCAGAAGATAGACTATGCATGATTAGAAGAGAAATAGGAATGATGCATGCCATAGATATCTGCTAGATACTTTTATTTCATTATCTTAAATGACCTACAGAAACTTGAGACGTTTAGCCTCATCATTCAAATGCATTTGCTCCTCATAAATCATCATGCCATCCTTGTCTAAAGGATTAGACAATCGAAATGAAGAGGTAAGCAAGGATTTCAAATTCTTATTCTGTTGCTTTAATTCTACTATTTTTTTGTTTGACTCATAAACAAGTCGTTGAAGTACAGATACAGTCTCGTTAAACTTCTCAATTTCGCGAGTTTTGGACTGCAACCGAGCAGAAAACGCAACGATAGATGATGAGTATCGAGTTCCGAGACCCACAAGCTCGTAAATGGCGTCATGATCTGATTTATTAGCTAAATCAGTCTCTTGTTGCTTCATGGCACCCACGACAGATGCAGAAATAGATTGAGATTGAGGTGAAAGATACCTCAAATCTTGATCAAGAGAAGCACTGAAGGGAATTCTACGAGCCATTGAAAAATTGTAGAATGAGAATGCAAGCAAATTGCAAAGATGAGAAGAAAGCTTGATGCGAAATAGATAAAGCTAAGGATTGCTCTTATAGAAACGGAAATAAGAACAAGACAAACTTACAAATCATGATAATATCTCATTTTTCAGCAACATCAAGCGGATCAAATCTCTGCACCGAATTGCCAGAGCTACGCCTCCAGCCTTTGCAGGTTTTGTCGGGCACGGGTGGTTTCAATTATTCAGCTCTTTACAAAATCTCCTTCCGCACCGAATTACTGGAACTAGGCCTCCAGCCTTTGCAAGTTTTGTCGAACACGTATGGCTACGCACCGAATTCTCTACAGTCTCTACTAACGCAGCGTTTTATTTATCTATTGGTTATTGCAGGAATATATCTTATTGATCTAATTATGATTCCTTTTTAATGATGCCAAAAGGAGGAGAAGTTTTAGACTAGAACATTAACATTATTTAAATTGCTAAACTTATTATATATGCTTGGAATTATATTTATATTTTTGCTTGAAAAACTAACGCACATTCTCAGGGGGAGCTTAAGTATTAATACAAGATTCAGGTTCTATCAAGCATTTGTCATCATCAAAAAGGGGGAGATTGTTGAACCCAAGGTTTCAAGTTTCATGTAAATCTACAAATAGATTTTGATGATAACAAATGAATCCAAAGAATAAAGGAGTCTCAAGCTCAAGTTGTCCACACAATATAATCAAGCACATCAAGGAAGCAAGCATGAGCAAGAAGGAAACAAGTTCACATTAAAATCATAGAGTAATGTTGTAAATCTCTTAAAAATTCAAAATTAGGATTAAGGCTCAAAATTAATATTTTATCATAAAGCATTAAAATACATTTTCCACATGTGCATGATATTTTGAAAATTAAATTTGAAAATTTTGAAAGATGATTGATTGTTATCTTTCACATGTGCATGACATGATTAAATGTTTGAATTTTGAAAATATTAAGATAATTGATTGTCATCTTTCACATGTGCATGACATGATTAAATGTTTGAATTTTGAAAATATTAAGATGATTGATTGTCATCTTTCACATGTGCATGTTTTATTTGAATATTTTCAAAAGTGGTGGATGCTTTTCTTGACTTATGCAAAAGGTAGATTTCTTTATTTGAAAATTTTGAAAAGTAAAGTGTTCTCCTTTTGTCATATACAAAAAGTAAAAGATTATGTTTGAAATTTTTGAAAAGTAAAGTGTGCTCCTTTTGTCACATGCAAAAAGTAAAAATATTAGATTTGAAATTTTTGAAAAGTAAATGATGATGTTTTTGATATGGGAATCTTTTCAAATTTGAAATTGAAAAATCATTTGCCTATAAATAACTCACTTGAGTTTTGCAAAATTCACAACAAGAGCTTACACATCTATTGCTAAGTTTTGCATCATTTCTTCAAAGCTCTCATTCTCTCTTTTCTAAAGTTTTGAGTCTTAATTCTTATTCTTGTTGAGAGAGATATAGGTTGCGCTGTATTGTTTCTATCTCACTCATTGAGGAGTGTACTTTGATAGTCTACCTACTATCAATTCTTGTATCAGTAAAAGGGTGTGTATAACCCTTGTGTGTGTAGAAGGTGTTCTACACGGGGAATAGTTAAATCACCAAGTGTAAGGTGATTGGAAGTGTAGAAGGTGTTCTACACGTGGAATAGTTAAATCACCAAGTGTGAGGTGATTGGAAGTGTAGAGGGTGTTCTACACGGATTCTTTGGAGCGGTACTGCTCAAAGGTATAATAGGTTTCTATCTCCACCTAAAGGAGATTGAATAGTGGATTTGGGGATCCTCAAGAGGTAGCTTGAGGCGAGGACGTAGGCAGTGGGGCCGAACCTCGTTAACATACTGAGTTTGCTTCTCTCTTACCCTTCCTCTTTATATTTATTATTGTTTCATATTTTATTTATATTTTATATTATATATTTGATTTATAATTGTTATTTTTTAAATACAACTCAATTCACCCCCCCTCTTGTGTTAGTCATATGGGCAACACCTTCATTTTTGCAGAATTCATCAAATTCACTTTTGCAAAATTCCATATCATTGTTAGTTCGAAACCGTTTTACTTTCTTGCCTGTCTGATTCTCAATCAAAACTTTCCACTATTTGAAGTTGGTGAAAACATCACTTGTCTGCTTGAGAAAATAAATCTACACTTTTCATGAGTAGTCATTAATAAAAGTAGCAAATAATTACCTCTAGCTTTCGATGGAACAGAAGATGGACCCCAAAGGTCGAAATGAATATAGTCCATAGTATTTTTGGTTATGTGAACTCCTGTAGCAAACTAAACCTTGCACTGTTTTCCAAACATATAATGTTCACACAAGTAAAGTTTACTTATCTTCTGTCCTCCTAACAACCCTTATTTATCGAGAATAGACTTCCCCTTCTCACTTATATGGCCCAGTCGCTATACCATAAACGAGTGATATCTGAATCTGGATCATCTGATACAGATATTGCAGCTGCACCAGCCACTGTACTGCTCTAAAGAAAATAAAGTCCATCTGACTTATCTCCTCTCAATACAATCATGGAGCCTTGACTGACTTTCATCACTCCACCTTCTCCTGTGTACTTAAAACTCAAATAATCAAGAACGTCCATTGAGATAAGATTTTTCTTCAAATTTATGATGTGCCGAACGTTAGACAATGTCCTAACGATCCCGTCATACATCTTTATTTGGATTGAGCTAAGTTCTACAATCTTACAAGCCATATCGTTTCCCAATGAAACAGAATCATTGTTGATTGAGTTATAAGTCGTAACCAATCCCTCTTGGAACATATATGAAAAGTACAAGCTGAGCCCACGACCCACTTGTCACTGAAGTGACTGCTCAAGTCACTAATTGCTAAGACAATATTTGAGCCACTAAATGTTTCATTAGCAACACTAATGGCATTGGAAGAACTGGTGGATTCCTCATTGTTCTTCAGTTTAGTATACTCGTTCTTGTAATGTCCAAACTTGTGGCAGTAATAACATTTAACATTTTTTTTGTTAAACTTTGACTATGACTTACCCTGAGACTTGTCTCTACTCATTTCAGAACCTTTTTCATTGGATCTTTCTCGGTTAGAGGAAACTTTAACAAACAAGCCATTGACTTGATTTTTACTACCATTGTCAGAGAATTTGTTTATAAATTTCTTAGAATTTAAAGCAGATTTCACATCTACCAAGGAAATAATATCTCTTTCATACAACATGAAATTCATAAAGTTTTCAAATGACGTAAGTAATGAATACAAAACAATTAGAACTTGATCTTCTTCTTCAATTTTAATGTCTATATTTCTATGATCCATAATAATCTTATTGAATTCATCTAGATGTTCAGAAATAGAAGTTTCTTCATTTATTTTGAGAGTATATAACCGTTGTTTCAAATAAAAAGGTTTGTGAGATATTTCTTCATATGCAAGCTCTCAAGTTTTTCCTAGAGACTAACAGCAGTCTTCTCTTTAGTTATCTCTCTTAAAATTCCATCAGATAATGATAAAATAATGGTAATGTGTATCTTTTCTTCCTCGTCTTTAGATGGCACAGGAGGATCAGCAGATACCTATTCTTCTGGAACTTTGAACAAACCTTGCTGTCATAACAAAGCCTTCATCTTGATGCGTCATAAGTTGAAACTATTTTGTCCGTCAAATTTCTCCATTTCAAATCTTGTTGTGGCCATCCCTTCAGATCTTCACAGAGCAAACGCTTTGATACTAATTTGTTGGGAATATACCGGTTAATAAACAACAAATAGGAAGTAATGCAGCGAAAATGCAATAATAGAAAATACGACAATCACACAGAATACACAAATATAAGTGGTTCAGCTCAAAACAAGTCTACGTCCACTGTGGGATCGATCTTAAAGTTTCACTATAAAATAAAGATGGAGTGCAGCAAATGAATCACAAGATTCTTATAAAGAAATCACTCAATTTCACGTGTATAGCTCTCATCTCACATGTATATACTCAGCTCTAAAAAAAAGACCAAAGAAAACAAAGTTCTGAAAAAACAAGTGAATGAACGCCGTTCCTTTTCTATAAGTAACACTCGTTCGAGCAAGACACTATTACAAACGGCGCTAGAAAAGAATATTAGCTCGAAAAGAAACTATTGAGTGAACTATCTCGCTCGAGCGGGCCTTCGAGCGAGGGTCGAGAGAACTTACTGCCTGGAATCTCGCTCGAGCTGGATGTCGAGCGAGAGTTGAGCGAATTCTCGAGTTGGAATCTCGCTCGAGTTAGATGTCGAGCGAGAGTCGAGCGAACTTACAAGTTGAGTCTTGTTCAAATTGGATGTCGAGAGAGACTCGAGCGAGCATACTGATAGGTGCTTTAATTCAAGCCATCTCTCAATAAAAACCACGAGGGAAAACAGGACGACATGCACATTTAAGGTGGTAGCTATTATCATACGCAAGTGGTAGGATTGGAAGATGCTAAGAGAAACATAAAGCCTTGATTGCTTAAAGTGGATGATTCAATAGGGGCATTAAGATTGGTTTGGATTATAAGATTAGTTTATCTCATCTCAAATCTATCACTATATTTTTTAAACTTCTTATATAAAATATAATAAATAATTTAATTTCTTCAAATCTCAATTTATTTTTTTCAAATTCTAAAATAATAATAATATTAAAAAATTATATTATGATACTATTTTATTCAACTTTCAAAACCCATCCCTACTCTTAATCCAAACGAGGCCTAAAGTTGTTGCTTTGACAATGTTAGAAAATGTTTATCTAAAAAATGCACACTAATGTAAATAGCTGTTTCTTTTATTTTTCTTTTATTTTTAAGTATTTTTAAGTATTATTAATTATTAAAATAAAATATATAAGTGAGTTCATTAAAGACCATATGTATCATTTAAAAAGTAAAATAAATTTTACGAAATTAAATAAATGAATGGTTGGTGCTGTCCTTAAAAATATATAGGGTATTCTAATGGTCTCCCCTTAATTTAGACCTCTTTTGGAAATGACATAAGAGGAATATGTAATAGTAGTAAAATCACTTATAAATAGTAATGAAATAGTTTGACATAAAATATTTTATTAAGTTTCGAGAAAGGAAACAAAAAGTTGAATAAACATATTATAAAATTAAATAATGTTATTTTTATGAGAAATAATATATACAAGACTCAAATGCACAAATCTCGCATAAATTCTTAATTAAATAATGGATCCTACCATGAAAAAAAATGTGAAAAACTCATATTTTCTTGATAGGACCCACATTATTACAAATTATTTGTGCAAGGCTTGTACTTAATATTACTCTATTTTTATTTTATAATTTTAAAAAATTAAGTTACTTTTTGTATTTTGTTTAAAAGTAAAATATATATATATCATGATTAAATAATAATTATTTTTTTAATTTTTTTTAAAAGCTTTATTTAAAAAAACTTAGAAAAAATTTTAGATAAGATAAAATGTTTGGTATTTCAAGTTTTCAACAAATTTCCAAACCAGATAAAGTTGTGGGTAGGGGTGTAACCGGTCCAGTTCGGTTCGATTTTTGATAAAATTAAAAATCAAACCGGTACCACTGGTTTTGTAATTCTTAAAACCGATTACGCTCCGCTTATACCCCAAAACTGGTAGTACCAGTTTTATCGGTTCTCGTCAGGTTTTCTGGTTTTAATATAATGCAATTTTTTTAAAAAAAAAATTGGTTTAATAAAAAATCTGTTATATAAAAAATCTGTTTTAGTAAAAAAATTTGTTATATAAAAATCTAGTTTTTAAAAATATGTTTTAGTAAAAAAATCTGTTATATAAAAAAAATCTGCATTAGAAAAACTTCTATTAAATAAAAACTGCTTTGTAAAAATAAATTACATTAAAATAAACTGCAATTTCAATTAAGATTAACATTTCATTTTATAAATTATTACAATATTATTTTCTATCTAATTATAACTTATATTATTATATATAATAATAATTCTTAAAAAAATGGTTAATAGAGCCAGTCTGATTCGGTTTGGTCTAATGCTAAAATGTCAGGAATCGGAACAAGATCGGTTCTAATCAGTTCTTTAGTTTTTGGAACAGGAACCGAACCGAATTGGCACAAAATCAAAAATTCCAGTCCAGTTCATCCCGATCTAGGCCAGTTTTTCGATTTAAGCTTACACCCCTAGTTGTGGAAAGTTCACACGGGAGATGTAGGATTTAAGGTATCATTTTGTAATTTTGTTGGCATTTTCTAGAGCAGTTTTGTTGCTTTAAAAAACAAAAATTGGCGTTGATTTCCAAGCTTAATTTGTTTATTATTTGCAGGGTAGCGAAAATGTAGTCTCCAAGTCCAAGCTGATTCTGACAGCATGGTAGTTGTTGCATACAATATCGGAAAATGATAAGACTTATAATTTATTTACTACCTATTTACTATTCATTTTATATTAGATTTTTTAAAATTTTTAATTTTATTTAATAATTAAGAAAGTAATTATTAATAAGATTATATTTTTTTTATTTTTTTATGATTAAGGATATTAAAAAAATACTTAAAAGAAAATGATAATAAAATAAAAATTTTAAATATAAAGAATAATAATAAATGAGTAGTATTAGAGTAGTAAGCCTATCACTAAAAAAAATTTGAATATAAAAAATAGTATTAACCCTGATTGCAAAAGCTCTGAGATCCCATAGCAATATGGGAGCAGTCTGCAGATAAGACAACTACTTTATCGATAACTTTAGCATATTTTCTTCCTTCCTAGGTATCTTCCTACGTCAGCATAATTGAGGTTTTATGAGATTTGATAAAATAAGATAATTTTATATAAAAAGTAAAAATTAATTAAAATATTATTTTTTAATATTATTATTATTATAAAATTAAAAAATATATATTTATTATATTTTATATACAAAACAATTTTATATACAACCGTAATGTGCATAAACATTACATAACTGTTTTAAAAAATAGTAGGATTCACTATTAGTAAATCATCATATAAAAAAGCATTATTCATATCGAATTATATCAATGACCAATTATTTACAGCAACAATTGCAAGTAGGGAACGAACTGTAATCATTTTTGCCACAGGAAAAAAAGTCTTAGAATAGTCCAACCCTTCACACTGAGTGAATCCCTTAACAACTAACCGTGCTTTGTAACGTTCAATAGAATCATAAACTCTATATTTGATCTTATAAACTCATTTTCATTCAATGGGTTGTTGTCCAGGGGGTAGGGGTATCAGTCCAGGTATCATTGTTTTCTAAAACTATAATCTCAGCAGTCATAGCATCTCTCTAATGAGAGTGTTCGACTACTTGATGATAAAATTCAAGTTCTATATCAGCACTTATGGCAAATGCAAATGATTTATGTTTAGAAGACAAATGATGATATGAATGAAAATTATGAAGGTCATGAGGAATACCTGTTGGTCAAGGAATAGAACTTGTGGAATTTGATGTAGAGTGTGTGGCAAGAGAGTTGCAATAATAATTCTGCAAGTAGCTAGGAGCTCCTTGAACTTTAGAGGATCTACGATTGGACAAGGGTGACGTTTGTGATAAAGTTGTGGGAGCTGTTTGTGATGTGTTTGTGGAAATATAAGTCTTGGAAGTATGCTGGTCAGCAATGAAAATAGGCTGGTCAGATGAATCTGAACATATAGAAGCTGAATCTAAAGGTGGAGAAGACTCATTAATGGGCAAAACATTAAAAGGCACATTATGTGAATGAATTGTTGAGATGGAACTTAAAGGCACATGTTTATTTAAAAAACTAAAATGCATTGAAGTATAATTATGAGGAACCACAAAGGGTAAAGAAAGGTAGATTTGTATGGAAAAACATATTCATGAAAAATAACATGTCTTGAAACAAAGGTAGATTTTGTGGTAAGGTCAAATAATTTGTATCATTTTATGTCAAAATGATAGCCAAGAAAAAGACATTATCATGTTCTAGGATCAAATTTGGATCTTGATCTAGATAAAGTAGAGGTAAAACAAAGATATTCAAATGTTTTAAGATGATTATAAGTGGGAGGGGTTTTAAAAAGTAGCTCACAAGGGGATTTATTACCTAGAGTAGGCGTAGGTAATTGATTAATAAGGTGAGTAGCAATAAGAATAGCATCACCCCAAAAAATGAGAGTCAAATTTGACTGAAACATTAAAGCTTGAGAGGTGTTAAGGATATTTTAATGTTTACGCTCAACAACATAATTTTGTTGAAGAGTTTCAACACAACCTAAATGATGTAAAACACCTTTAGACTTAAAAAAAGAATTTAAGAAAAATTCAGTACCATTATCAGTACAACTTTTCTTAACCTTAGTGCTGAATTGTGTTTTAACAAGCTTGAAAAACTGAGGAATAATAACAGAAACTTCAAATTTGCATTTTAGTAAATATATCCATGTAGCCCGTGTGCAATCATCAACAATTGTAAGGAAAAATTTGTGGCCTTCTAATGTATGACTAGAAAATGGGCTCCACACATCACAAAGAATTAAATCAAAAGGGGATTAGAAAAATGAGGGTTATTGGGAAAATGTAATTTATTTTTTTTTTTGTTTAGCTAATGGACAAGCAAAGCAAGGTAATTCATTATTCAAAGCAATGGGAACAATTTTGTTGAGTAGTTTCATCCTTGACAAAGAAGAATGACCTAACCTAAGATGCCATAACTGAAATAAGGCATTTCTTGAAAATTTTGAACTAACAAAGCAAGTTTGAGATAAAGGCAACGAATATATAATGAGAGAGTGATGTAAATCACTAGGAGAGGAGTTCGGCTACAGCAGGAAGTAGATACATCTCTTTTGCCTACCCACTCCAATCAGCTTCCAAGTGTTCAGGTCCTAGATAAACACACGATCAAAGAAAAAAGATAAAAAGCAAGTTAGAGTTGATGTTAACTGGCTAACTGAAATTAATTGAAAAGAAAACACTAGAATGCAAAGAACATCTCTAGGTATTAAATCCTTAGAGATGTGAACAGTGCCAACATGTGTAATCGAGGCACTTTGGCCATTTGGCAGCTTGACAATGGTATTATTGACTAGACTATATGAGAAAAAAAAGGTAGAAGAAATCATATGATCTGTGGCTCCTGAGTCCAAAATCCAAGACAAGGAATCAATGTTAGTAGGCAAAAATTGTGTAGAATTAAAAACAAAAGAGTTATGGAAGAAAAAGGATTCTATACCAGCATGTGAAACAGAAGTTATATTAGCATTATGCTAAGGAGTGATAGGAGAAGTTGCATGGTCAGAGGATTGAAGCATTTCCAATAATTGTTGATATTGAAGCTCAGTTAAGGATATTAGAGAAGTAGCTGAAGAATTGTTGTCAGAAACTACATTATTGGCCATGGACCGTTGTCGTGGCTTGAACTTGTATCCAGGAGGATAGCCGTGAAGCTTAAAGTACTTCTCCATGACATGACCAACAATACCACAGTGCTTACAAAAATTTATGTCCTTCTTCAAACTAGGCTTCACAGATCTATTAGTATTAACATTAACAGCAAAAACATGATTCTCATAAGTAGAGGCAGAGAGAATTGAAATCTCACGTTGCTGCTCCTCTTGTAAAATAAGACTAAAAACCTTGTTAAAAGGAGGTAAAGACTCCATCAGTAAAATCTGAGCCATAACAGATGCATAAAACTCATTCAATCTAACAAGGAACTGAAGAATTCGTTCCTGTTGAACATATTTGTTCAATATTTGAACAACACCATAATTACAAACTGAAAGAGTTCTATAGTTGATTAAGTCATCCCAAAGACCTTCCAATTTGGTGAAATAGACACTAACACTCAACTGGCCTTGAGAAAGAGTCAAAATCGACTTCTGAAGTTGAAAAATGCCCAGTCCATTCTTTGAGAAAACCGCTCTTTGAGATCATTCCAGATCTCATATGCAGTGTTGATGTAAAGTATGCTAGCCGAAATCTCTGAAGAAACAGAGTTAATGAGCCAAGAGATTACCATATTATTGCACCGTGTCCAAGATGCAAGAGTTGAATCATCTGGAGTTAATGAGCCAAGAGTTGAATCTCTGAAGAAACAGAATTAATGAGCCAAGAGATTACCATATTATTGCACCGTGTCCAAGATGCAAGAGTTGAATCATCTGGAGTTGCAGGTTTGCCAATTTTCCATCTGCAAATCCAAGTTTATTCTTCGCAGACAGAGCCATCATATGCATGGAACGAGACCACGGATGGTAGTTCTCGCCAATAAGAGGTTGAGTGACGAGTACAGCTCCAGGACTATCTTTGGGATGGAGAAAAAAAGGACTGGATTCAGTGATTGACGAAGAAGATGCACTCTTAGTCATGATATCTTTGAAGGAGAAATCAAAATCGAAACAAAATCGAAATCGAAATTGAAAAGGAGTGAGCTAGGGCTTGCTGTTTTAGGCAAAAAATGAAATTGAATCCAAAGAAGAAATTGAAATCGAAATCAAAATATAACACTTGAAGATGGATCGAAATTGAAAGGAAACGATCCGAGTTGCAAGAATCACGAGAAAATCGAAATCAATGAGATCACAAGATTAACGAACTCACATAGTCGGTAAAGTGAAAAAAGATAGGTAAAGATAAAAGGTAAAGTAAGGGTAAATGCGGAAGCCGCTCACATTTGATACCATATCAAATATGATACAAGTAAATAATGCTCTGTACTTTTCTTATTCAAATATCAGAACAGTGTCACATATTTATAGTATCTACGTAGCCGACTTAAGTGACTCAAATAATACAAATTACATAAAGGAACGTTATGTACCTAAAGTAAAATAATAAAGTTAATTACAAAATTGTAATAATAGGTAGCATTGCTCTCTATCTATAGTGGCGACAGAACGTGTGAAATTAGGATTGCAAATATTAGTTATAAAATTAGTATTTTTAATTTGAGTTTTGTTATGTATAAGTAAATTTGTAGACTCATCTGCGTACCTGCTTTCATATTTAAAATGTAAATGTGTAATATTTTCATTAAAGTCTGCTTTTTGACCAATTACAATAAATAAGTGCGCATATTAAAACACATAATCGCTTATAATCAATTTTTTTTTTAATCTTTACTCATTTATAATTATATTTAAATTATAGTTGCAAGTTGACGTAAACTCAAGTCAAACACTCCTGATACATTTTTATTGCTGAGTACTGTAACTCTGCCGTTTTAATTTGTCCATTTGTTGTGCCTTTAGTGCAACTTACACTTTTTTTTATTTTTTATTTTAAAAATTTTTAAACATATTTAAATATTTTTAAGAAATTATATAAAAAATATTAATATATTAATAATCACTTCTTTAACTATTAAATAAAAACTAATTTTAAAAGATAAAATAGAATACATTTACTATTAAAATGAGTGGACATAATTACAATTGTCTTTATTTATAGTCTTGATAAAGAGATTTTTTTTTTTTGAAAAAAGAGATTGAAATTCATTTCATTAAATGAAGTTTATATCTTAGACCAATAAAGCGGGAAAAACCCATAGTACAAGCTTAACTAAATACTGATTTATAGTATCCTCTCACACAAAATATGGTGGGCTTTATCTTAACTTCTAGTCTCTCCAAAGACAAATTAACACTGAAAGTGTATGTCTGAAGGAACGCAAAGGTAACCAAATTTCTACCCTTTGAGGAGGGGAAGGAGATCCACCTCCATATTCCAAAGGAAAATGAGGAAAGTCCACCCCCATCCTCTAGAGGAGGAGTGAGGGGCCAAAAGGGAATACATCTATTCCTATTTATTTTACAAACAAACCGATAAAGCATGAAACAAAAAAAAAACTATATAAAAACAAAATCGAAGCCCAAAAACACAGAAGAGACCTCAGTAAAACCAGAAACCACGGCATGGTAGCCAGAGCCGCGTGATGGACACGCGCCACCTGGAGTTGTCCCGCCAGTCGATCCATGTACTACCAAGGTTCCTGGGTCCAGTGCCACTGCGCGTGGCAGACGTAGCCCTCTCTATGTGTGACGTTTAGTTGAGTCACGCCAGAATGGATGCCCATGCGTGCGAGAAAATACTGTCTCTTCCAGGTGGGATCTTCGACAACTAGGAGGATTAGCAGCTATGGAGCCTCCATGTGGGGCGCGTGTTGGTGGCTAGCCACAAGAAAGTCACTGCTCCTCCACTAATGTTGGGTGCTGAAAAAACAAAAGAGGAAGAAAAGAAATCCAACTGCATCCCAGGGAGATAGACAGAAAGCAGAGGAGAGGTGCCGAAAGAAAAACGCAAAACCCTCGTTGGCAGTGGCGGAGTCAGGAATTTATTTTAAGGGGGGGCCAAGTAAAATTAATACAAAATATATAAAATATTTTTTATTCTATATCTATACATTTCTTTATGCAGTATAGAACAATCTGATATTAAAATCTATAATAAAAATAAAATATGTTTAATACAACTTATATAATAAAAATATATATAATATATCAAGGACATATCATTATAATAAATAAATATTAAAAATACATTAGAAATCGTCCAAATTCTTTTTTATTTTATTTTTATCTATAATAAAAACATGTCATCATGTTATTATATCATTTTATTTTATGAGATTAAATTAGATTAAATTTTGTATAGAGGCTAAGATAATTTTTAGAGAGGGGGCCAACACAAGATAAAATTAATATTTATCCTACTAAATTACAAAAAAACTAACCTATATTATTTTTTTCTTTAAAAAATATATATATTTTTAATTTTTTTTTTACAAGAGGTGGGACCAAGAGGGTAGGGGGGCCATGGCCCCCCCTGCCCCAATGTGGCTCCACCACTACTCGTTGGAGCTTTAAGAAGACTCAACAAAACTAGACTCAAAGGTCCAAGAAGACGCAACAACTCTTGTAGGTATGGCAGGAGGAGGGGATGGGGAGAGAGGGATAGAAAGGGGGAAGGGGTGGGAGGGGGAGTTGAAGCCAGCGCCCCCCCCCCCCCCCCCCCGGCGGCGGCTACTAGGCTACTAGGATTAGGATTTTTAAGGTTGAGATTTTTGGGAGAGATGCGCTCGAGAGAAAAAATCGTTCATGTTAGTGAATACACAATAATGAGATAAAAAATTACAATAAATGAACAATTCAAATAAAAAATCAGCTTGGACTCAGGCACATAAATGTCGTTCTCTAATGGAGAAACATCAGATAACGACTAACTAGCCACCCACCATTGGTCCTCTACCATTTTCTGCTAATAATCTGGACGTTAAGAAACAAATTGATTCCATTCTCCTATATTCCAATGAACAACCTCAACAAGCCAACAACCAAATCCAACACGTGCAGATGTGCTCCTAGATTTTAGAAACAACATTAAAAGGCTAACTTAAGGGCCTATTTGTTTTGGGAGACAAAATCAAAATTCTAAACTCATCTCAAACTCATCTCAAATTCATCATTATACTTTTTCAAATTTTCATACAAAATATAATAAAAAATTCAACTTTTTCAAATCTTAAAACCAATTTTTCAAATTCCAAAACAAAACTAATATTAAAAAAATATATTATAATAATATATTATTCTTTTTTTCACTTTTACCTTATATCATCTTATCTCATCTCTGAAAATAAACATACCTAAAATAACCTAACATACAAATGAGGTCACATTAATAAAAAGTAGAAATGGATGATTGGAAGTTAAGAGTGACATTATCCTCCTAGAGTTTAGCAAATTCGGCTAAAAAAAAGATAAATAAATAAAAGAAATCTAATTAACAAATCTAATATTATTAAAATCTAATTAACAATTTACTATGCATTATGAATGTGTGCTCTGTACTGAACCTTCACTCAGTGAAATAACAATCTTTACTCCAGAGTCAATTGTGATCTCAAACTTGAACTATGACTGCTTAAGATAAATAAATAATTATTACTCATACATAAAAATCCATATGTTGACATAAGGTTTATTGCTAGCACATTACGACCATGTGCTAATCCCGATTTCATGAGTGTATTTGAGAACAAACTCAATTCTCAGAGAAAGCGGCCCCACTCTCACACTTACATAGATGAAATCTGTCAAGGGTACTCATGTAATTCTTACACCCCACTCATAAGAGCTACATAATTTCATTAAGAGTTTCTTCAAAAACTCATCATCTACCACATTACAGGATAAATGCACTCACACCATAGGAATGAGAAATAATAAGAATAGTGTATTTTTTACGACCATCATATGATTCAATTTTCTCATTGAATCCGGTTCTCAGGATCTCTAGTCCCCAGATTGGATATCCTCATACATGACTCATGAATTTATGAGTTTTAATCTCATTCCGCTTGATGTATTTTATATCATTTCTCTAATCAAGGCCTTGGATAGTGAATTTGCAAGATTATCACAATACTTAACACAATCCACATTAATAAACACCATAAAAAAATCTCACAATTTTGTATTTTTCCTTTCATACAGATTTGGATTTACCATTATAATAATGGCTTTGTACTCTACTAATTGTAATAGTACATCACAATAAATCAATATTTATAATTTTTTTTTTCCCATAAAGAACAAAACTCTCAACCCATTGGCTTTCTTATTGAAGCCATATTAGCTCAACTCCATAATTGACGTTAGAAGAATACGGCAACCAATCACAAGCAGTAATAAGACATGCACCCAAATTTTATTTCAAGATAACGAAATCAAAATTAAACATGTCAAAAAAAATCTTTCTATTATGATACTAAATCCAAAAAAAAAAGTACGCTGTAAACACGTCAAACGACAACAACTAAAAAAGCATCCGATGTCTTCAAACACGAATCGTCTGCCATTTGAAATTTTTCTCCAGTTTACGTACATAAGTGATGAGTTACCTTTATGGCTTTAGTCCCATAAATGCAAAGAATAAAAAAAACACAATATTGTTATAAAACTAAAAAGGAAACTACTACTATTGTAAGAGAAATATAAAAGAAACTTTTTGTAACTCTTAAAAACTTAAACTTTCTTTATTCTATATATTTTTCTTTCTTTTATTTCTTCTCTGATATGTTTTTCTGATCGAGTAAAGGCCTATATATAGGTGATGGGTATTCATAATAATGCAGGATAGGGAGGGGGCTCACGCCCCTTCATAATTATTAAAGTTGAGGGGGGGACATAGTGACCCCCTCAAGACTATTTTACATAATACTCCCCCTTGAATTACCATCCATAAAAAATCTGTCTCATTAAAATCTTGCCAAGGAAAAACCCAGTAGGAAGAAAAATTAATGGCGAAGGAAAAAGAGTACAATATTCTTATGTATATCCAAGTGCCTTAAGTTGCCTCATTAAAACCTTGTAAAGGAAAACCCAGTAGGACAAAACTTTAGCTAAGGAAAAAGAGTACAATCAGCACAAGTTTTCAGGACTTTTACTCCACCTGAAGAGTGCATGACAATAGATTTTTGAATCTTCACATTCCAATGTTCTGCAAAATCTTCTTGAATGTTGCAGTTGGTAATGCTTTTGTGAATAAATCTGTCAGATTATCACTTGATCATATCTGCTTGATATATCCTCCTCTGATTTGAGTGATACAAACAATATTATCTTCGTATAAAATTATTGGGCTATCATTGATCATGAAGAACACACGTTTCTTAGATATGTTGAGTTATTGATCTCAGCCAAATACACTCTCTACTTGTTTTATGAATTACAATAATCCCTGAGTGATTTGAAGATATGACAGATACATACAACTCCATATCCCCATCCGATATTATCCTCTTTGGCACTTCAGGATTTTATGAGTTTAAAATATGTCGGATAAGGTAGAGGGAACCCCACATATAAGGTGCTTGACAAACTTGGTAAAAATCTAAGACTTGCAATAAAACTTAAAGTTCCCCTAAGAATATGTGTCAGTTTTTCAAATAATAAACAAACCTAATTTTAGCATATATAACAGATCAAGAATTCAAACATGATTTCCATCTAAATAATGCATTAGAGAGAATATGATAATATTCACATCTAAAATTTCCCTCCCTTATTTGGCGTTATTAGGGAGAATTTGTTTATGTATGGCAAAAAAAGCATTGAAAACCATCCATGTATGATAAAAGCTGTAAAAACTTGAGATCTAATTTTATCGGTTCGGTAGAAAATCAAATCCGCTTGACATTATTGACAAACGAGATCTTGAAGAGATTTGAAGGTTTCGAATTGCTGTTTCATATAACCAATTTCACCATTAGTTTACTCCAGCAAAAAGATCTTACATTCTTTATAGATTCAGTTGTTGTTCATCTAAAATGATATTATGTCTAATAGAAATTCTAATGTCCTAGATTTGAACCATAAACCTTTTATACCTCAACCACTCATATTTTCTCCTGAGGCTGTAAATACCATGATAGGAGCAGAGATATACCTTTCTAGTAAAACTGATTTTGAAATTATTGCAGCATCAAGAACCATCAGTACTCAATATGCTGCCTCTCTTACAACCATGTCTCAAAGTCTATTGATGAGAACGAGTGAGGTTGATTATCTTAAAAATCAAATACTGAATTGCATCAAATGCTTGCAACTAATGATAGAAAAATAAAAATTTAAGACAAGAAAACAAGAAGCTGAAGAAATTTGTAAATTAGTATTCTCATGACCTGAAAACACGAATAGAAAAGCTGGAACAAGAGAGAGCTCAAATACAAAGTCAACTACAGCAGCTAACGGCAAAAATTCAGTATTTACAAGAAAATAGGGATAACTGTAATTAATCTCGCTCATTTTAGAAATTATGCATCCAACATATCTTATAAAGTGAGATTTAAAGATATGATGGTTTGTCTTATTCTTATTTCTATCTCTATAAGAATCATCTTTAGCTTCGTTTAGTATGTATCAAATCTTTTTCTCTTATCTATAATTCATCTGTATTTGCATTCTTATTCTACAAATTTTCAATGGCTCATAAATTTACTTTCAATATTTCTCACGATCAACATATGAGGTATCCTTCACCTCAATTACAAGTTGTTCATGCATCTTCCGCAAGTGCTATGTTGCAACAAGCGAATGATCTGACTAATAAATCAGATCGTGAAACCGTTTATGAGCTGGTGACTCTCGGCACCTGATACTCCTCCTCTATTGTCGGATTTTCCAACCGATTACAATCCAAAAACTGTGAGATTGAGGAGCTTAACGAGAAGGTTTTTGTACTTCAACGACTCGTTCAAGAGTTTGACAGAAAAATAGAAGACTTAAAACAAAAGAATAAGTATTTAAAATCCTTATTTGGTTCTTTATTTCGACTGCCTAATCCTTTAGATAAAGATGGCATGTTGTTTTATAAAGAGCAAATGTATTTGAGAGATGAGACTAGAAGTCTCAAATTCTTGTAACTCTTCTATCAATTGAATAATAAGATCTTTCATTTTCAAATACATTTCCTGAATTTATAGTAGCTCTTGTAATCTCTTCAAGAGTTCTAGTAAGGTAAATCATCAACGTAAACTACAATAATGGCAAATTCAGATTCTGATAAAACACATGGCATATAGGATTATTTTCAAATCATTTTTTTAATAGATACTCACTGATTTAATTATACCACATGCGTTCGAATTGCTTTAATCCATATAAAGATCTTTGAAACTTTATAAAGTACATAATCCTAAATGTATTTGGATTAGATACTTTAAGTATTGTATATCTTTATATATGTAATGATCTAATGATCCTTATAAATATGCAGTGACTACATTCATCAATTGCATATTTAATCCTGTTGAACCCAAGGTTTCAAATTTCATGTAAATCTACAAATGGATTTTGATGATAACAAATGAATCCAAAGAATAAAGGAGTCTCAAGCTCAAGTTGTCCACACAATATAATCAAGCACATCAAGGAAGCAAGCATGAGCAAGAAGGAAACAAGTTCACATTAAAATCATAGAGTAATGTTGTAAATCTCTTAAAAATTCAAAATTAGGATTAAGACTCAAAATTAATATTTTATCATAAAGCATTAAAATACATTTTCCACATGTGCATGATATTTTGAAAATTAAATTTGAAAATTTTGAAAGATGATTGATTGTCATCTTTCACATGTGCATGACATGATTAAAGGTTTGAATTTTGAAAATTTTGAAAGATGATTGATTGTCATCTTTCACATGTGCATGACATGATTAAAGGTTTGAATTTTGAAAATATTAAGATGATTGATTGTCATCTTTCACATGTGCATGACATGATTAAATGTTTGAACTTTGAAAATATTAAGATGATTGATTGTCATCTTTCACATGTGCATGTTTTATTTGAATATTTTCAAAAGTGGTGGATGCTTTTCTTGACTTATGCAAAAGGTAGATGTCTTTATTTGAAAATTTTGAAAAGTAAAGTGTGCTCCTTTTGTCATATGCAAAAAGTAAAAGATTATGTTTGAAATTTTTGAAAAGTAAAGTGTGCTCCTTTTGTCACATGCAAAAATTAAAAATATTAGATTTGAAATTTTTGAAAAGTAAATGATGATGTTTTTGATATGGGAATCTTTTCAAATTTGAAATTGAAAAATCATTTGCCTATAAATAGCTCACTTGAGTTTTGCAAAATTCACAACAAGAGCTTACACATCTATTGCTAAGTTTTGCATCATTTCTTCAAAGCTCTCATTCTCTCTTTTCTAAAGTTTTGAGCCTTAATTCTTGTTCTTGTTGAGAGAGATATAGGTTGCGCTGTATTGTTTCTATCTCACTCATTGAGGAGTGTACTTTGATAGTCTACCTACTATCAATTCTTGTATCAGTAAAAGAGTGTGTATAACCCTTGTGTGTGTAGAAGGTGTTCTACACGGGGAAGAGTTAAATCACCAAGTGTAAGGTGATTGGAAGTGTAGAAGGTGTTCTACACGTGGAATAGTTAAATCACCAAGTGTGAGGTGATTGGAAGTGTAGAGGGTGTTCTACACGGATTCTTTGGAGCGGTGCTGCTCAAAGGTGTAATAGGTTTCTATTTCTACCTAAAGGAGATTGAATAGTGGATTTGGGGATCCTCAAGAGGTAGCTTGAGGCGAGGACGTAGGCAGTGGGGCCGAACCTCGTTAACATACTGAGTTTGCTTCTCTCTTACCCTTCCTCTTTATATTTATTATTGTTTCATATTTTATTTATATTTTATATTATATATTTGATTTATAATTGTTATTTTTTAAATACAACTCAATTCACCCCCCCCCTCTTGTGTTAGTCATCTGGGCAACAAGTGGTATCAGAGCTAGAGCTCTATTATAAGATTAACTATCTTTTGAGTTAAGATCTTATGGCTAACATTGCAGCTTCATTTGGTGAAGGTCAATCTAGCAGTCGGCCTCCACTCTTTTGTGGAGACAATTACTCATTCTGGAAAGTTAGAATGAGAATATTCCTTCAGGCTCAAGGTCGAGAAATCTGGAAATGTATTGTAAATGGATCTTATATTCCAACAAAAGTAGTTGATGGAGTAAAGGTCAAAAAGGAAGAAGAAGAGTTTAATCGTGAAGACGATAGACTTTATACTTTGAATTTAACTGCTATGAATTTATTATATAATGCTCTCAATGGTAATGAATTTAATAGAGTAATGACTTGTGCTACAACAAAAGAAATTTGGGATAACTTGGAAGTTACTTATGAAGGAACTTCTCAAGTCAAGGAATCAAAAATTTATATTCTTACTCATGAATATGAAATGTTTAAGATGAATGATGATGAATCTATTTCTAGTATGTACACTCGTTTTACTAACATCATAAATAGCTTGACAGCTCTTGGCAAAATTTATTCCAAAGTGGAGATAGTAAGAAAAATTCTCAACTCTCTACCAAAACGTTGGGAATTAAAAGTGACAGCGATTCTTGAAGTTAGAGACCTCAAGAAACTCGAAGTGAATGAACTCATCGGGTCACTTATCACCCATGAGTACACATTGAAAAGAGGAGAATAAGAAGGAAAGTCAAAGAAGAGCTTGGCACTTAAAGCTGTTCCACATGAAAGTGAAAGTGATGAAGATGAGAAAAATGACGACAAAGATGAAGAAGTTGCGATGATAACAAGAAGAATTCAGAGGTTCTTAAAGAAAAATAAAACTCCTCAAAGGAAATCCTTCAATAAGTTTTCCAAGAAAGATTCAGGTAAAAATGACACTTTAATTTGTTATAAATGCAATAAACCTGGTCATATCAAGCTAGATTGTCCTCTGCTAAAGAAAGATCGAAACAAAGGCAAAAAGGCAATGAAAGCTACGTGGGATGATGATTCAAGTAGCTCAGATAGTGAAGCAAGCAATGGAGAATCAGCAAATCTTTGTCTTATGGCTAAAGATGACATTGAGGTAACAAATCTTGATAATATTGAAGATCCTTCATATGAAAAATTGCAAAATGTTTTAGAAGAGGTATATGAGGAATTTGAAAAATTGGGTATCAAGTATACTGTTTTGAAAAAGAAAAATTCTTCTTTAACAAACGAAATTGATATTTTAAGAAAAGAAAATATTGTTTTGAAAGATGAAAATTTTGAGTTGAAGAAAAAGAAAACTGATTTAGAAAATATTATTGAAAACTTTACGAATGGAAAAAGAAATTTTGAAAAACTTCTTGGTAGTCAAAGATGTGTTTTTGATAAGGCAGGCTTGGGATATATGCCAAAACAAAAATACAAACATTATAAAAACTTCTTTGATAATCTTTCTACATCAAAGTCCAATATTCAAAATTCTTTTCATAAAAATAATTTTGTTAAAAAAGGATACTATTATAATCACTCAAGTTCTTCATATATGTCACATGCTATTTGTAATTTTTGTAATAGAAATGGTCATAATTATTTTGTTTGTCCTATTAGAAGAAAACATACAATGACTATTAGGACCATATGGGTACCTAAAAATCTTATTTCTTATAATACTAATAAATAAAGGACCCAAAGAACTTGGGTACCAAGAAAAATCATTTTAATTGTTTTTATAGGTGTGCATGATGTCTTCCACGAACAAAAATAAATGGTTTTTAGATAGTGGATGTTCAAGACACATGACGGGAGACAAGACTAAGTTCTTTGATCTTAGATCTAAAGAAGAAGGACACGTGACATTTGGAGACAACTCGAAAGGGAAGATCGTGGGAATAGGTAAAATTGGTAATGAATCTTCTCTTATAATTGAAGATGTTCTACTTGTTAAAGGTTTAAAACATAATCTTTTAAGCATAAGTCAATTATGTGATAAAGGATTTACAGTTACTTTCAAAATGGATAAGTGCATTATATTGAATGATTATGATTGTAATATTTGTTTTATTGCTTTTAGAAGTAACAATGTTTATACAATTGATTTTGAAGAAATTACCTCACAAGATGCGATTTGTTTTTCAGCTCAAAATGAAACTAATTGGTTATGGCATAGAAGACTAGGTCATGCCAATATGGAACTTATTTCCAAACTTTCAAAAAATGATCTTGTGAGAGGTTTACCAAAGGTAAATTTTCTTAAAGACAAAATTTGTGATGCATGCCAATTTGGTAAACAAACAAAAACTTCTTTTAAAATCAAGAAATATATTTCCACTACTAGACCACTGCAACTAATACACATGGATCTTTTTGGACCAAATAGAGTTGCAAGTTTAGGAGGAAAATATTATGCATTTGTTGTTGTTGATGACTTCTCTAGATATACTTGGGTCATCTTTCTTACTCATAAAGATGAGGCACATAATGTTTTTACCAAGTTATGCAAGAGAATTCAAAATGAAAAGGGTTATACTATTTCAAGTATCCGAAATGATAGGGGAAAAGAGTTTGTTAATAAAAATATTGAAACATTTTGTGATGAAAATGGTTTTGTGCATAATTTTTCTGCTCCTCGAACTCCTCAACAAAATGGGGTAGTAGAAAGGAAAAATAGATCTCTTCAAGAGATGGCAAGAACAATGCTCAATGAGAACAACTTGCCTAGTTATTTTTGGGCTGAAGCGGTAAGTACTGCATGTTATGTTATAAATAGAGTTATGCTAAGGTCTAAATTAGATAAAACCCCTTATGAGCTTTGGAATGAGAAAAAGCCTAACATTTGTTACTTTCATGTATTTGGATGCAAATGTTTTATTTTAAATGACAGAGATAATTTAGGCAAGTTTGATGCAAAATCTGATGAAGGTATCTTTCTCGGGTATTCTACTAATAGTAAAGCTTATAGAGTATTCAATAAAAAGACTTTGACTGTACAAGAATCTATGCATGTAGTATTTGATGAATCTAATTCTCTACTCTCCAAGAAATCTATTGATGAAGAAACAGGAGGTATAAATAATACGGAAAGTCTCAATCTCAACAAAGAGAACACAATAGAGGAAGTCCAACATGGAGATATCAGGAAAGATCATCAAAATTTAATACAAGATGCAACCAAACAGTGGAAATTTGTGAAAGATCATCCAGTGGAACAAATTCTGGGGGAACCTTCACGAGGTGTAAGCACTCGATCATCTCTTAGAAATATTTGCAATCATACTGCTTTTCTATCTCAGATTGAACCTAAAAATATTGATGAAGCACTTCTTGATGAATCTTGGATTCTAACTATGCAAGAAGAGCTTAATCAATTTGAAAGAAATGATGTTTGGACACTTGTTCCTAGACCAAAAAATCATACTATTATTGGAACAAAATGGGTTTTTAGAAATAAGAAAGATGAGTCCGGAGTCATTACTAGAAATAAGGCTCGACTTGTAGCCCAAGGTTTCAATCAAGAAGAAGGAATCGATTATGATGAGACATATGCACCAGTCGCAAGATTAGAAGCTATTCGAATGCTACTTGCATATGCTTGTTATAAAGAGTTCAAACTTTTTCAAATGGATGTTAAAAGTGCTTTCTTAAACGGTTTTATAAATGAAGAGGTATATGTTGAGCAACCTCCAGGTTTTGAAAATCATATTTCTCCAAATCATGTTTTCAAACTCACAAAAGCACTATATGGACTCAAACAAGCTCCTAGAGCGTGGTACGAGAGACTTAGTGGTTTCTTGATTAAAAAAGGCTTTTCAAGAGGAAAAATTGATACAACTCTTTTCATTAAATACGAAAATGATGATATTCTTTTGATTCAGATTTATGTTGATGATATAATATTTGGTGCTACTAATGAAAATATGTGCCAAGTTTTTGCTAAGACTATGCAGGAAGAATTTGAAATGAGCATGATGGGAGAGCTTACATTCTTTCTCGGATTGCAAATTAAGCAAGCAAAAAGTGGGACATTCATCAATCAATCGAAATATATTAAGGAATTGCTGAAGAAATTTGGGATGGAAGGTGCTAAGGAAACTGGAACACCAATGAGTCCATCCACTAAACTTGATAAAGATGAAACCGGTAAACTAGTTGACTCGAAGGTATATCGAGGTATGATTGGTAGCTTATTATATTTGACAGCCAGTAGACCAGATATTATGTTTAGTGTGTGCTTATGTGCACGCTTTCAATCATCTCCAAAAGAATCACATTTAATTGCAGTTAAGCGCATTCTTAGATATCTTAGTGGTACAATTAACTTAGGGTTATGGTACCCTAAGCACACATCTTTCGATCTAATCAGCTACACAGATGCAGATTATGCTGGCTGTAAAATAGATCGAAAAAGCACTAGTGGAGCATGTCACTTCTTAGGTCGTGCACTAGTTTCTTGGTTTAGTAAAAAACAAAATTCTGTTGCACTATCTACTGCTGAGGCAGAATATGTTGCTGCGGGTAGTTGTTGTGCTCAAATTCTTTACATGAAGCAACAACTTGAGGATTTTAAACTTATGTACAATCACATTCCAATCAAATGTGATAATACAAGTACTATAAATCTTTCAAAGAATCCAATACAACATTCTCGGACCAAACATATTGAAATTAGATATCATTTTCTTAGAGATCATGTGCAAAAGGGCGATATTGTATTAGAATTCACTAGTACACATGATCAATTGGCAGACATTTTCACAAAACCCCTACCAGAAGATAGACTATGCATGATTAGAAGAGAAATAGGAATGATGCATGCCATGGATATCTGCTAGATACTTTTATTTCATTATCTTAAATGACCTACAGAAACTTGAGACGTTTAGCCTCATCATTCAAATGCATTTGCTCCTCATAAATCATCATGCCATCCTTGTCTAAAGGATTAGGCAATCGAAATGAAGAGGTAAGCAAGGATTTCAAATCCTTATTCTGTTGCTTTAATTCTACTATTTTTTTGTTTGACTCATAAACAAGTCGTTGAAGTACAGATACAGTCTCGTTAAGCTTCTCAATTTCGCGAGTTTTGGACTGCAACCGAGCAGAAAACGCAACGATAGATGATGAGTATCGAGTTCCGAGACCCACAAGCTCGTAAATGGCGTCATGATCTGATTTATTAGCTAAATCAATCTCTTTTTGCTTCATGGCACCCACGACAGATGCAGAAATAGATTGAGATTGAGGTGAAGGATACCTCAAATCTTGATCAAGAGAAGCACTGAAGGGAATTCTACGAGCCATTGAAAAATTGTAGAATGAGAATGCAATCAAATTGCAAAGATGAGAAGAAAGCTTGATGCGAAATAGATAAAACTAAGGATTGCTCTTATAGAAACGGAAATAAGAGCAAGACAAACTTACAAATCATGATAATATCTAATTTTTCAGCAACATCAAGCGGATCAAATCTCTGCACCGAATTGCCAGAGCTACGCCTCCAGCCTTTGCAGGTTTTGTCGGGCATGGGTGGTTTCAATTATTCAGCTCTTTACAAAATCTCATTCCGCACCGAATTACCGGAACTAGGCCTCCAGCCTTTGCAAGTTTTGTTGAACACGTGTGGCTACGCACCGAATTCTCTACAGTCTCTACTAACGCAGCGTTTTATTTATCTATTGATTATTGCAGGAATATATCTTATTGATCTAATTATGATTCCTTTTTAATTATGCCAAAAGGGGGAGAAGTTTTAGACTAGAACATTAACATTATTTAAATTGCTAAACTTGTTATATATGCTTGGAATTATATTTATATTTTTGCTTGAAAAACTAACGCACATTCTCAGGGGGAGCTTAAGTATTAATACAGGATTCAGGTTCTATCAAGCATTTGTCATCATCAAAAAGGGGGAGATTGTTGAACCCAAGGTTTCAAGTTTCATGTAAATCTACAAATGGATTTTGATGATAACAAATGAATCCAAAGAATAAAGGAGTCTCAAGCTCAAGTTGTCCACACAATATAATCAAGCACATCAAGGAAGCAAGCATGAGCAAGAAGAAAACAAGTTCACATTAAAATCATAGAGTAATGTTGTAAATCTCTTAAAAATTCAAAATTAGGATTAAGGCTCAAAATTAATATTTTATCATAAAGCATTAAAATACATTTTCCACATGTGCATGATATTTTGAAAATTAAATTTGAAAATTTTGAAAGATGATTGATTGTCATCTTTCACATGTGCATGACATGATTAAAGGTTTGAATTTTGAAAATTTTGAAAGATGATTGATTGTCATCTTTCACATGTGCATGACATGATTAAAGGTTTGAATTTTGAAAATATTAAGATGATTGATTGTCATCTTTCACATGTGCATGACATGATTAAATGTTTGAACTTTGAAAATATTAAGATGATTGATTGTCATCTTTCACATGTGCATGTTTTATTTGAATATTTTCAAAAGTGGTGGATGCTTTTCTTGACTTATGCAAAAGGTAGATGTCTTTATTTGAAAATTTTGAAAAGTAAAGTGTGATCCTTTTGTCATATGCAAAAAGTAAAAGATTATGTTTGAAATTTTTGAAAAGTAAAGTGTGCTCCTTTTGTCACATGCAAAAATTAAAAATATTAGATTTGAAATTTTTGAAAAGTAAATGATGATGTTTTTGATATGGGAATCTTTTCAAATTTGAAATTGAAAAATCATTTGCCTATAAATAGCTCACTTGAGTTTTGCAAAATTCACAACAAGAGCTTACACATCTATTGCTAAGTTTTGCATCATTTCTTCAAAGCTCTCATTCTCTCTTTTCTAAAGTTTTGAGCCTTAATTCTTGTTCTTGTTGAGAGAGATATAGGTTGCGCTGTATTGTTTCTATCTCACTCATTGAGGAGTGTACTTTGATAGTCTACCTACTATCAATTCTTGTATCAGTAGAAGGGTGTGTATAACCCTTGTGTGTGTAGAAGGTGTTCTACACGGGGAAGAGTTAAATCACCAAGTGTAAGGTGATTGGAAGTGTAGAAGGTGTTCTACACGTGGAATAGTTAAATCACCAAGTGTGAGGTGATTGGAAGTGTAGAGGGTGTTCTACACGGATTCTTTGGAGCGGTGCTGCTCAAAGGTGTAATAGGTTTCTATCTCCACCTAAAGGAGATTGAATAGTGGATTTGGGGATCCTCAAGAGGTAGCTTGAGGCGAGGACGTAGGCAGTGGGGCCGAACCTCGTTAACATACTGAGTTTGCTTCTCTCTTACCCTTCCTCTTTATATTTATTATTGTTTCATATTTTATTTATATTTTATATTATATATTTGATTTATAATTGTTATTTTTTAAATACAACTCAATTCACCCCCCCTCTTGTGTTAGTCATCTGGGCAACAAATCCTTTTGTAATAATCAAACCGATTAGAAATATGAATGTAATTGCATTCATAATAAGGAAATATGTTTCCTCATAACTACTATCAGGTTTCTGCAGGAAATCTTGTACGATAAATTATGTTTTGTATCGTACAATTTCATTTTTCTCATTACGCTTTCATATAATTACTCATTTATATCCGATAGGTATTATATCATTTGGTGTTTGGACAACAGGTCCAAATATATCTCGCGTCACTAGCGAGTTTGATTCAACTTCAATAGCTGCTTTTCATTTTAGACAATCATTTCTACGTTGACATTTTTCGACGGTTCTTGACTCACTTTTTTCATTACTTTTAGTAATGTCAATGGTCATCTTATAAAAAAATATGTTATCGACAACAGTTTTATTTCTATGCAGAATTTTTATTTTCAATATTCATAAAATGTATTGAGATCTCATTGTTTCTCTCCAGACGAAAACATTTCATGAAACACCTCTTCAAGAGTTATATTCTTCAGGAGTTACTTCTTTAGGAGTTACCTCTTCAGGAGTTATACTCTTCAGGAATTTTCTCTTCAGGAGTTTCTTTTTCTGTGTAGAAAGTTTGGATAGATCTTATTACTTGTTTTGTGAGTACGGTCTCTTCAGGAGCACCAATTTAATTTTCTTTTGCTTTTCTATTTTGCATCAATAAGTCTTCAATGCTTTAAGCATGTCTTAGACTCATCTTTTGCTGTTTTAACAACTTATTTTTCAGGGACTTTAATTAACAGCAGTAATATATGATTTTACAATATATTTAGTATCAATAAATACATCCAGTAATTGATTTGCAACATTTTACAAATAGGTAATCCTTTGAACTCCTAGTTCACATTCATTTATTAGAGGATCAAATTTAGACAGGGTTTTATTATCCCAAGTAATTTCTTGTCGTGCTTCAGGTACTGATTTTCATTATTTCAAAACATGATAAAAGCTTTACCAAATAAAAACTTAGTATAATTAAATCAAGTACTTGATCGTACAACAGGTACGTGACCACTGTTCAGTCATATTATATCTATGACAAACATCTTCATCTTTCCATGAAAAATTATTCTAAGGGCATTTACCATTCTATGAGTTGGATCACTTATAGTGATACAGTATATTATTATCCTCTTTAGTATTGGTTTTTCTGGAACTCACACTTTTATAATTTTTTAACCATGTCTACGTCCTTGGTTCATTTGAAAGGATGTACCGTTCACTTATGGGAATGGTGGAAATCTAATATCATTAATAAGACATCACTAGTAATTTATTAACAAAAACTCATTATTTAACTCAATCACTAAAAGACAAAATAAAAATTCAGAATATTTGTTAAACTTTCGCTCTCGATATTGCTACTACAGGAGCACATTCGAGGTATGAAAAATAGTATATGTTTTCTTTAACATATCATCATCAGTGACCTTCTCACTGCATAATCTTAATATTGAGTTGATTTTAAAGAGTGCAGAATATTCAATACCACTCTTAAAATCTTACAACTTCAGGTGCAATAAGTCGTAATAAATTTTTGGGAGGATTACATCTTTTGGTACTCATATCTCTCCCTTAAATCATTTCACACAATAAGAATATTTTTCACCATGAGATACACAACACGGTCCTACAGGAACACGTGATTTTCTTCTTGATTGTATCTTCCAATTTCATCATATCCAAATAGATCTCATCAAGATCTTGGATAAATAACTTTTTTTAGAAATATTAATAGTAGTAAATCTCAATATTTGACATTATATATCGCAAAAATAAATCTATGGATTTAAGAAATATATTCACATTATCATGAGAATAAAAGTAGAATTTTATCAAGTAATATTCAGCAATATTACCTTTAATATTTATCTCAAGAATTGCAAATAATATATTAAAAAACTGACTTGAAGTAGAAGACCACTAGTTTTAGTATCGGTAGAACCTCGTGTTGATAACGTGTTATAAAACTAAAATGGAAGCTACTACTATTGTAAGAGAAATATAAAAGAAACTCTTTATAACTCTTAAAAACTAAAACTTTTTTTATTTTATATATTTTTCTTTCTTTTCTTTTTTCTCTGATATGTTTTTCTAATCGAGTAAAGGCCTTATATAGGTGATGGGCATTCATAATAATGCAGGAGGGGGAGGGGGCTCATGCCCCTTCACAATTATTAAAGTTAAGAATGTTAAGAGGGGGGGGGGGGGGACATAGTGAGCTGCTGTCCTGCATAATAGATAATAGATATAAGAGTTTTTTACAAATAACACCAAAAACAAAACTTGGCCGCCCCCACTAATTTTTGGATTTAAAATATATTTTTCTTTTCATATAGAAATAATACACCTCATTCAAAAGTCACTTTATTCCAATAAGAAAAAGAGATGAACTGCTCTTTATTCCATTTCTAAGAAAGAAAAAGTGTACATGCTAATAATGCATATCATACTATGCTTTACTCTCAATATTCAATTTAAACATCCCATCACAAATGTGAAGGGGAAATCTGCCAAGTAAGAACCGGGCCTATTTTATAGTGTACTAGAGGATAAAAGTGAAGTGGGACATGATGAGGCAATGAGGAAAGCATAGAGTAACGTGAAGGTATAAAGTGGCGGGGGCATGAGCATGAGTCAAGATCAATAGTTGTCAAGCACATAAGCACGCAAACAAAGGAAAGAAATGAAGGAAAGAAGAACAAACCGATTGACACAAGCAACCTAAGAGTCCATAAAAAGGCAGTGATCAGATAACGGGATTGTCTCGGACTCTCTCTTAAACCAATTTATTGTCTACTAACCGGCATCATCTTCTTCAACCTTCTCAGAGGGACCTGAGAGCTCAAACTAGTGAATTTATGTATATTTTCCTTGTACAAAAATCCATGAGTAACTGTAAAAATATTTATTATAGTGAATCATCTTCTCTAAACCCCGATGGACGTAAGTCTTATGCCAAATCACGTAAATATCGTGTCTATCTCTATTTATTTATCTGTTATCCACGTACGTACAGCCATACCGGAGTCTCGCTGGGAGCTATAAACGATACCGAACAAAACCCAACTCACACCAATAGGCCGGAAATTATTCTTTCTCCTACCTCGGCTTGTTAGCCAATTTTTATGGCATCAACAACAAACATAACCCTTACCCACAAAAACTCCATTTTAGTGATAACATATTGATTAGATTTCCTAGTCTGCTTGAAACCAGCTTTGTTGAGTAGAAAACTTGACATCAAATTCTTACTTATAGATGGTGTATAGAGCACATCTTTGAGCACCAAAATACATCCAGAGATAAATTTTGTTCAACCTCACCACTCCCAATGACCTTGGTTTTACTTAAATCACCAAGCATAATGGTCTTTTCTTCTTCAAATGGAGTAAAGTTTTTAAACCAATCTTTATCATAGTAGATGTGCCTATTAGCACCAAAATTTGCCCCCCATCCTTCAACAAATTGAACCATGTTGATGTTCGTTATCATTACTACAAATGGCTCCTCTTTACATTAACTTGAGAATCATTTTCTTGCTTTCGAAACTTAATAGTTTGAGCAAGATGCCCAATTTTTCCACAAACATAGCAACCATGATTTTGTGAAGGGGATCCTTGGTTCTTTTCCTCTTGGCTTTGAAAATCTTTTTTGTGAGGACTACTAAATTTTTTGAAAAATTTATTTTGTGGCTTCAAATGACTATTTTTTGAAATCTGACGTTTGGGCAAGTCACTATTTTCATAAATTAAATTTACCTTCGTCATGGAGGTTTCATTTCCATTTTGAGCTAACAGAGCATCTTGGCCTCTTGCTTCCTCCTCTACACGAATACATGTAATTAGTGCCTCCAGGGATGTTTCCTCTGTTTGTGTTGCATCGAGTTTTGAAACTCCTTCCATGAAGGTGGTAGCTTGCCAATGATTCCATAGACAATTAGATTGTCTTCAATCTTAATGTCTTCAGATCGAACATCTGCTACAATCATTTGAAAGTCCTGCGCTTGTTCTACGACAGACTTTTGATGCATCCACCATTTGATATCGAAAGAAGTGACTTGCTGCATATTTCTTCGCTCTAGCTTCTTCCGTATCATATTTATTCTATAAGGCTTTCCAAATTTTCTTTGTAGAAGAGTAAGTAGTATTATAGAAATCATAAAATTGATCCGCAAGACAATTTAAAAGGTAACATCGACAATTATACTCATCTTTCATATATTTATCAACTTCTCTTTGTGAGCTTTGATTTGTGCTTTATGCATGTTCTCCATGTTGATCTTGTTTGGATCATTTGCAGTGAGAGCATAGGAGACGTTGAGAAGACTTAGATAGAAAAGCAATTTGCACTTTTATCTCTTGAAATGGGCTTCTTTGAATTGTTAAGATCTCCAACATTTTTCGTTGATTTTTCGTCTGAATGCTCCATCGTTGAATCTCCTTAAAATTGTTAGTGAATACACAATAATGAAATAAAAAATTACAAACAATTCAAATGAAAAATCAGTTTGAAGTGGGGCACGAAAATGTTGTTCTCTAATAAAGAAATATTAGACAACGGCTAACTAACCACCCACTACTGGTCCTCTACCATTTTCCACTAATAATCTAGACATTTAGAAACAAATTGATTCCATTCTCCTACGTTCCAGTGAACAATCTCAACAAGCCAACAACCAAATTCAACCAGTGTAGATGTGCTCCTAGATTTTAGAAACAACATTAAAAGGCTAACTAAATAGCCTAAAATGCAAATCAGGCCACGTTAATAAAAAGCAAAAATGGATTATTAAACATTTTTATTGGATTATCTAAAATTAAATTTCAAAAAGTATAAATTTGCATACATATCAAAAAAATTTAATCATATTTAATTAAAAAAAATGAATAAATATTTTTTATCTTTAAAAGTGAATAGTAAAGTTAAAAGTTTGTGTAAATTTATATAAACTTTTAGTTTTACTATTCATTTTTGAAAATAAAAAGTACTTTTATTCCCTTTTTCTATTTTATTTTTTTTTATTTTTAATTAAATATGACTAAAAATTTTTAATACATATATAAATTTATAATTTTTAAAATTGAACTTTAAACAATCCAATAAAAATATTTTAAATAGTTAAGAAGCGACATTATCGTCCTAGAGTTTAGCAAATCCGGCAAGTGTAAATAAAAAACAATCTAAAACATTTTACCCGAGATTTGGTCCAAAGCAACGGTCAAAAAATAAATAAATAAAAGAAATATAATTAAAAATAAAAATAAAATATTTTATCCGAGATTCCATTCTCCTATGATATTATTAAAAAAATTACCATCAAGAATACTAGTCAAATCTCAATCCACTGATAAAGAGATTCTGACCGGTCATTACTACTGGGGCAAAATTATGGAATCAAGTTTATACATTAACGTATAAAAGAGCTTTGGAACCCATACAAAGGTAATTCTGAAGAGTGTCCTCAGTCAGGCCAAAACTTGTCTGTATCAGATAAAGTTGGGGCATATATGCAATACACTCCATTTGTCTCCAGCATATATGCTTGGGGAATCAAGTTGGACTTATGATGTGTTGTTTCTGCTCAAAAGCATGGAAAGCTTGCACAGGTTTACATTCCATCTGATGTCTCGTGAAAGAGTATGTGCTTTTGCTGAAGGGAGAATTGATAACTTGGATAGTCTGAAGGTAGGAGTTCCATCCATGCCACAGAATGAGTTTGTAAGCAGTAAGTTGACAGAAAAACTTGAACAGCAGATGCGGGGCTCTTTGTATCTGTCTATTGGTGGGCGGATGCCTTCTTGGTGTAAACAATTAGTAGCTTCGCGCCCTTTTCTGTTTAGTTTTGAGGCAAGATGTAAGTACTTCAAGTTAGCAGCATTTGGTCAACTGCAAGCTGTCTCATCATCTGTCTCATAGTAATTCAGGAGCCACAAGTGACAGGCGACCTAGCACCGTTAGCTTGCCCCGTAAGAAGTTTTTGGTTTTCCGTGACCAGATTCTAGAGTCTGCTGCCAAAATTATGGACTTGCATGCCACTCACAAAATGCCTGTTGAAATTGAATATAATGAAGAAGTTGGTACTGGTGCTGGTCCAACATTGGAATTCTATACCCTGGTAAGTCGTGAGTTCCAGAAATCTGGCCTGGGTATGTGGAGGGGGGAGTATGGTTTGTTTGCCTCCAAGACTAGTTTGGAAGCTGAGGATATGGGAATTCTTATGTCACCTTCTGGAGTCTTTCCTCGCCCATGGCCACCTACTTTGAGTACATCTGATGACTAGTTTTCAGAAGTAATAAAAAAGTTTGTCCTTTTGGGGCAAGTGGCTGCAAAGTCTCTTCAAGATGGAAGGGTGTTGGATCTGCACTTCTCGAAAGCGTTCTACAAAGTTATTCTTGGCCGGGTACTTTCCAATTCTGAGTGCTATTAATTTGAAATTGTACGTAGGCTTGTCATGTTAATCTGCACGAATACTTTTAATTCAAGCTTTGGCCTTTTTTAGTTAATTATCGTTTCATTTTATTTTTTTTCTAGGAACTTACTCTGTATGACATCCCGTCGTTTGATCCCGAGCTCAGTAGGACATTGCTAGAGTTTCAGGCTCTTGTTAATAGAGAAAAGTTTTTGGAATCTATCAGTGGAGAAAATTCACCAGCTGAATTTGACTCGTGCTTTCGGGATGCCAGAATTGAGGATCTTTGCCTTGATTTTACTCTTCCTAGGTATCCTAATTATGTACTTGCTTCTGGGCCTGATTATAAAATGGTAGTGTGCTCAACGAGATTGCTCCTTGTTTTTTTTTTTTGCTCGATCTTTCTGTTGATTGCAATATCCTAGTTTATTTTATTCATTTTGCTTCACCAGGTTAATATGAGAAACTTGGAGGACTATGTCTCGCTTATTGTTGATGCAACTATAAATACTGGAATTTCCAGACAAGCAGAAGCATTTAAATCTGGGTTTAACCAGGTCTGTACTATCATACTTACTTTTGATGAAGTGGGCAGGACTTGTTTCTTTTTGTTTTCTGTTGCAATTGAATAGCCTGAAATGAAATTGATCCATCTTGAAAAATTATATATATATATATATATATATATTTTCCGCTGAACTCCAGTAATGATGTATTCATGCTAATCTCTTGCTTTGATATCCATTTGAGCCATTAGGAATATTGTCAAATCACCCCCTTCCTTCCCTTTTCACTTGTGTTGATTATGATCACTTCTGAGAATATTCTCAAATATTTTTGTGCCTTTTCTATGGACATTATCATGATAAAATTTGTAAATGTATTTGTATTTGGTGTTTCAGGTTTTCCCTATTGAGCATCTTGAGATTTTTACTGAAGAGGAACTAGAGCGTTCGCTATGTGGAGAACATGATTCGTTGGTGGTATGTATCTTATCACTTCGTTATTCACTATGTACTTGGTGCAACCATTATACTTACGAGGTTATGGTACATTCTCTTTTCCAGTTCAATGAGCTCCTGGATCACGTCAAGTTTGATCATGGATACACGGCTATCAGTCTTCCTATAGTCCATGTCATTGTTCTTACATCTTATATCTATTCATTTGTTAATTGATTCAACATTTTACTTGCTTAAATACTCTAGAAAGTCACTCGCTTGTTCCGCAGTTGCTGGAAATCATACAAGAGTTTGACCATGGACAGAGACGAGCATTTCTGCAGTTTGTGACTGGGGCACCTAGGCTTCCTCTGGGTGGTTTAGCATCTCTCAATCCAATGTTGACTGTTGTCCGAAAAGTCAGTACAAGCAACACATCTTGTTGATCCAATTCATCTTTGCCCTTTCTTTAGTTATTATCTGATTGTCTGGGTGTTTATACAGCATTCTAGCATCTGGACCGACACAGACTTACCAAGCGTGATGACGTGTGCAAATTATCTTAAGCTCCCTGCTTACTCTTCAAAAGTGAACTCTCTCTTGATCACTTTCTAACATAATTTCCGTTGGAACTGCTATGCAAAAACAGTGAAATATGTTTTTCCCCCCTTCATTTTATGTTTTTAATTTTTGGTTTCAGGAGAGGATGAAAGAGAGGCTCTTATACGCCGTAACAGAGAGCCAAGGAGCATTTCACCTATCATAGAGTTCTTTCTAATCTCTCTCTGTCCCAACAGGGTCATCAATTGTGAAAATTGTGAGTATTAGAAGAGGTGCTGGTGGTGGTGTATGAAAAACAGTGAAGACAAGTTGTTTGATGAAATACCTCTTCAAATATAAGAGCATTTGAGAGTCTATTCTTATTTATATATACGCATATTACATCAATACATGAGTCCTTGTACTGATCGGATACAAAAAGTAATGTTATAAAATAGGAAAGCATAATTACAAAGATATTCTAACCGTTGCGTGAAGTGTGGGTTGTAGTAGATGGGTTCTACATATGGAATGTTGTCATTGGGTCTCTGACATGGTATGTTACCGTTGGCTTTTTGAATATGTAAACTATTTTCTTTGCATTGTGAATTATTTTCCGTGTTATTACGCCCCCGCAAACTGTGCCGAGGGACAAGGCCAAGTTTGGTCCGAAGATCTGTAAAAGTAGGTCGTCCAAGTGGCTTGGTAAAAATATCAGGAAGTTGATGAGAAGCCAATACATGCCGAGTATGGAGAAGACCCAAAGCAACACGTTTGCCGCGAAAATAGTGATAATCAATTTCAATGTGCTTGCTTCGAGTGTGAAATACTAGATTAACTGTCATGTACAGTGCACTAATATTATCGCAGAGTAACAGTAGAGTGGAGGTGAGGGGGATGCCCAGATTAGCTCAACAGTTGTTTGGGCCATTGCTCGGTACTCATCTTCAGAGCTCGATCTAGAGATGGTATGTTGTTTTTGTGCAGAGTAGGAGATACAATTGCTTCCAAGAAAGACACAGTAGTCGATGGTGGAGCATCTGGTAATGGGACAGCCTACCCAATCTACATCGATAAATGCATACAAATTAAGTGTAGAATGTGAACTAAAATGAAGACTAAGATCAATAGTGCCTTTCAAATACCGAAGTATGTGCTTGACCATTTTATAGTTAGCCTCGATAGGTGAGTGCATGAATTAAGAAACGAAATTAACACTATAAGAGAGGTCAGGACGGGTGAGGGTAAGATATTGTAGTGCACCTACAATGCTATGGTAGTGAGCTGGGTCAGAGAAAGGTGTTTGAAAGGTAAGACCTTTGGTTTTTGGCATCATGGGAATACCCATAGGTTTACAGTCATGCATCTTATCTTGTTCTAAAATGTCAATGGCATACTTAGTTTGAGATAGGGTGAGGTCATCTATGGTTGGCCTGATTTCTATACCAAGGAAATAGTGGAGAGATCCAAGATCTTTCATGGCAAATTGGCTATGAAGGGTGCAAATAAATTCACGAAGATACTCAATAGAGAAGCCAATTTATAAAATATCATCAACATACAAGAGTAAGATAAGAGTTCCACGTGGTGAATGACAAATAAATAATGAAGAGTCATCACTGCTACAAAGAAATCCATAAGTTAATAAAAAAACTACTAATTTTTTCAAACTAGGTTTGTAGAGCCTGTTTAAGACCATAAAATGTTTTATTTAATTTGCAAACATAAGAAGAATGAGTTTGATGAATAAAACCTAGCGGTTGCTCCATGTAAATAGATTCTTGAAAATCACCGTGAAGAAACGTATTTTTGACATCTAATAGGCGAATACTCCAGTGGTTGATGAGATCAAGTGTGATTACAATGCAAATAGTGCTTGGTTTAATAACAGGAGAGAATGTCTCTCGATAGTTTATGTCATCTTCTTGATGAAAACATTTAGCTACTAACCGAGCTTTTAATTGATCAAGAGAACCATCGACTTTGAGTTTACTTTTGAAAATTCATTTACAACCTATAATTGACATAGTATGATTACGAGGAACTAGACTCCAAGTGTTGTTCACATGTAAAGCCTGTAATTCATCTTTCATTGCTTGTAACTAACCAGGGTGTTTAAGAGCAAAGTGAATAGACTTGGCCTTGATTGGAATGAAAACAAGATCATGTAAGTGAGCATATTTGGGATTAGGCTTACGAATACCAAACTTGGACCGTGTGACAATGGTGGCATCAGGGGTCACAAACGAGGTGGTGGGAATATCAGTGGGTAGCAAGGGCACAGTCGTGTTAGAGGATAAAGGGGAAGTTACTAGTGTGCTACTAGTACTAGTGGAGGTGGATTAGATGGGAGGGGAATATCTACCACGATGGGAGATGAGGAATGTTCGGGTATGGTGGAGTTGGATAAGGGGGAGGGAGGCGTAATCCACATATCAACGATGGATAGGACAAGGTCGGTATTTGGAGGTAAGTGAAGGTTTCTAGGCTGTTTAAAAAAGTGGATAGGACAGGCTGTTTTGGAATGCCACTGTGAAAAAGCATAGTCATCCCAAGTTCACAAATGATAAGATGACAACGCTTAACCAAACCATTCTATTCAGGAGTATGAGGACAATAAAAACGATGAATGATACCTTGCTTTTGTAAATAGGAGGTGAATTTGGCATTAGCAAATTCACCGCCTCGATCGGTTTGAAGGATTTTAATTTTTTTGCAAAATTGGCGTTCAACATAATTTTCAAAAATCAAGAAGGCAGAAAAAAAAAATCTGAATTTTTTTCGTAAAGGGATAAACCACATAAATTTAAAGAAAGCATCAACTAAACAAGCTGAAAAAGCGGTAGCTAATTACCTTACACACATAGAGGGGGGTGAATAGATGTTTAACAGAAACGATGGCAGTTTAAAAATTAATCAACATACACAAGCAATCAATAGAGAAATCAACACACAGATTTTGATTACGAAGTGGAAACTCATTTGAAGAACCTCTTCAAAATCTAAAACCACTCCAGGTGTAAGACACCACCTCTAATCCACTATAGAAATTTTAGTTTGTTACAACTAATTTAGAAACACTTTCAAACCAAATGTAGCATCTAAACTTGTATTGCAACACCACGAGTGACCCACTCGATCTCTACACGCATGTAGTGCCGGAACTCCAACCTTTCTATAGCTTATCACACGAACACCTTGATTTCTTCATCCAAGCACCTTGAAGAACTCTTCCAGCTTGATGAACATGTCCACTCCAATGGACTCACTAAAATTATGAATGTGTGTTGTGGGGGGAGAAATATAATCCAAGAGAATGATCTTTGAAACAATGGAGGAGTTTCTCTCAAGGGATGGAATGGGGCTCCTTAGCTTTTCCTCTGTTTTTCTCCACACAGCAGCAAAAGATTTAAGGATGTATTTATAAGCCTTCTCCTCAAACGGTGCTCAAACCCTAGAGAAATTCGTTTAAGATGAATTTCGCTCGAGCGGGATATCGAGCGAGTGTCGAACGAAGTCTCTGCCTGGACTTCGCTCGAGCGCTATGTTGAGCAACTGTCGAGCGAGATCACTGTGTTCTGTTTTTCTTGAGCCATCTTGATCATCTTCATGTTTACTCTGTCCACCATTAGTTACAACTCAATTATATTAGGTTTTTCACAAGAAAATTGCCAACTACTAAATTTTACATCAACACAAGCATAGTAATTAAATTTACCAATAGAAATAACAGAATCGGGACCCCATAAATCACAATAAATCTCATCAAATGTAGCATTAGTGATATTGCTAGAAGATAAAAAAGGAAGTTTGCAAAGTTTGCCTAATTGACAACTGTCACAAAAGGAATTTTTATTATAACTAAAAACTTGAACAAGTCCTTTAGATTTTAAGGCTTGCAGAGAATATGCCTACCTGAGGGTGCCCCAAGCGCTGATGCCAAATGTCTTTAGAAACATGCCAAAATCGAGTTGGAAAATGAGCGTCAAGGAGAGAGAGAAGGGGGGGGACGGGACGACGACGACGAGGGCTTCCATATAAAGTGTCCCGATAATCCAACCTCAGAGCAATTGATCCAATTTGCGCCATTGAAGGAAGGTTGGATTAGGTTCAGATTTACTCGAACCAGAGGCTGAGTGTAATAGTCCAAAATTTCTAAGATAAAGTTTTATTTGAATTTCTTTTTAAAATGAATATATTGGATATATTTTCTAGAAAAATAGAGTTGGAGACTTAAATGAGAATATTGAGTTAAGAATAAGTGAAATCATGCATTATAGAAAATATTATGGAGGAATCTTTGAGATTTTGAACAATGTATCAACTAGAGAAATTAAGTTAAACTTAGAAGGAGTTGAATTCTCAAGAATTAGAGTGTAAATGCAAGAGAAAGTGATAGAACCAAAGATCAAACACTTGGTGCCCAGAATATATATTCTCGGATTAGTCTGTTGCATTTTAGTGTAATGAACATAAGTTACCCATATGAGGTCCAAATAAGGTTATTCTAATTCTTATAGAATCCTAAGAGATAGATATTAAATTTTCATGTTTTGGGTTTTTGAAGATTTGGACTGGATCGATGACTTATTTGGGGAATAAGTAGACTGTTTTGGATTGAGCTAAAAAGGAACTCGAGTAAGATGAAATGGACCAAATTGGGGCATGTGACGAAATATGTAATTGATTTTGAGGTTTTCAGGTGCATTAACATGTGTAAGAATAATTGGCAAGTGATGTGGAGTTGATTTAGAAGATTACTTACTTTATTTGGTGATGGAGATATAAGGGAACTAAAATCTGCTAACAGGGAACTAAGTGAGCTAAAATTTGATTGGATTCCAACTAAACCAAGAAGTAGCATTCTAGAACATGTCAAATGGAGTCTTGGAAGGCTTAACAAGTAACCAAAGGGATTAGGAGAAGGCTGGGGGTGTGGCACACAAGAAAAAGGCTGGAATGAGGGTTCATGCATGGTTAGGTGAAATGTCACCTTATCCCTTATCTCATAAGCTCCCACCTCAACCATTGATCAAATTAGCTGCAAAAATATCTAAAATATTAGCCATTGGATGATCATTTTAGCTGCAAAGTCTAAGATCTTGGAGGCTTAATTTTAATCATAAGATTTGTTTAGGATGGACATCTCATCTCCCATGCAAAGTAGTAGCCGGTTACACCCATTCCCCTTTCCCTTCTTCTTTCCTTCATGTGGGTTGACCACTCCTCTATAAATAGGAATTGGAGAGTCTTTTAACTCTCTTTGGAAGCATAGCACACGTTCCAATTGAAGAAAACCAAAAAAAAAAACCCTCCTCAATCCCCTAAACCTCCACACATATCTTAAGTGAGCTAAATGAGTGTTATTGGGGAGAAAGTTTGCAAGGGTTGGTTTGATCAACTCCAATAAGTTTTAGAGAGTTTGTAAGTTCACATTCTAGCTTAACTTTAGCATGGAGATGATGATTTTTTTAAGTGGTTGAAGTATACATGCTAGTATTGAACCCTTAAACTCTTGTTTAATGATATAATGAATCAAAGTATTGTTTGAATTGGTTATGGTCATGGAAATATGTTAAATATAGTTATAAGAACCTAAAAGTATGATTTAATAAGTAAAAATCAGGTTTATGTGAAAAGATTGCAAGTTTTAGATTGAAAAATCCCATGATTTGTGACCTCACTCGACCCTCGCTCGATCGATGGATCGAGCGAAGAACAACTATAACCCATCGCTTGACTCTCGCTAGATGTTTGGCTCGAGCGAAGTGCAACTCGATACTTCGTTCGACACTCACTCGATATCCTGTTCGAGTAAGTTCTAATTCGAGACTTCGCTTGATTCTCACTAATTAATAACAAAAGAAATACATTTTTCAATTATAACTTTGATAACAAATAATTATCTTTTTCTACTTAATTCACATTGTCACAAATCTTACTGTCCCAAATATTTATATGATATAAATTTATTTATCACGAATTCAAATACATGAAATTTACAAGTTTTTTCCACCAATTAGATCATAAAAAAAATTACATATTATATATTTTATTTTTTTCCCATGAAATCAATTGATGATAAATAATTTAACTGAAATATAAACTCGACATAATTTTCTTTTTCCCCTCATTTCTCTTCTCTCTCTCCTTCCTCCATCTGTAACACTCGAGTCCTACTAAGTAATTTCTTACGTCATTTTTATATTTTTTTAAATAATAATAATATTTTATTTTATGATTTTATAATAGGGACTATTAAATAATATTTTATGGTAAGGTTGTTTAATTTTATAATAAGATTTTACAAGATATATTAATATGGGTATAATTATAATTTATTTTATTTTACTCTTTCTCTTAAGTCATTCATCTCTTAAGAATTTAAAAGTGGCCTCATTAATCCCCAGCCATTAGATGCCGATAGGTGGAGAAATATCTTGTAAGATACCATCCTAGCCATTGATTTTACTTTATGAAAGAAAGTTGTCCTAATTACAAAAGTGACATTGCCATTCCCTTGTAGTAGTCGGCCTCAAGATGAACTAAGGTAAATCCTAACTTCCATCTACTTCCAAAATCGGCCTTCTCTCTTCCTCTTCTAATTTCTCTTCAAGAACTCAAGAGTCAAGATTTTCCTACGATTTCTTTCAATCTATGCAAAAATCACAAAGTAGGAGCTCATGCATCTCCTAGGCACACGGGTTCACCCCTCTAGTTCACCCATTCGGTTTTCGCTTTCAATCCAAGAGAGCAAGCTTAAATCTTGTTTCAAATGGGTTGAGTTTGAAGGTAATAGAGTATAAAATTCATTTCCTACCTCCTTGTTTATGGGTTTCGGATCTTAGCTATATTCTCACCCACATATTTCGGTTTTGACTCAAGTTTAATAGAGGGGCTGTTGTGGGTCTTCTAATTCCGGCCATACACTCATTTTTGTCACCTTTTTTGGGAGCACTTGGAGCTTGAGGTAAACCCTAGATTTTTATTACTTTTATTTTTGGTTGATTTGGAAGTAGAAATGAGTTTTTTTGCTAGAGTTTGGGTGTGTTATGATTTCTATATGCTTTAGGTCCGAAAATGCCCTATTTTAACATCCTAAAAAGGTGGTTAAGTGGCTGTTTTACCTTGCTTTAAGTGGTATCTCAAAAATAAATATTTTGAGTCTAATTAGGTTGGGAAATTTTGGTTATTTTGTACTTAGTTTCCTTTTGAAATCAAGAGCAAGGTAAAATAGATACCTTACACCAATGCTTTATCATCAATGTAAACAGATACAATACACCAATGTTTTATCATTTCTGTAGGTACTATCCTCATAATAATGATTATCTTGAGATTTGTCATTGGTCTCCTCTTGTTTATTTGTTTAGTATCTATTGTTAGTATTGGTTGATGGAGGCTCTGTCTAATGTTATGCTATAGGTTGTTATTAAGACAACTGGTCACAATGGAGGTCATCTAATGGACATCTCTTTGAAATACATACAAGGATGAGTTTGAGAATAAAAAGAGCATGCTTGTAGGAAATTTAGGTGACAAAGCAATGGAAGACCTTAGACAGAAAATTATTGAACATGAAAGTCTCACTTATCAAGAAAAGAAAAAAAGATGCACATGTAAGTTTTAAGTAGCCGTCGAGACGATTATTTTGTTGCATTCTTTTTCATTTATGCGACTATTCGATTCATTAGCAACTTATTTGATGCCTTTTCCACTGATAAAAAATTTTGCAACTTATTTGATGCTTTTTCCAGAATATTCTTGTTGTTTCAAAGTATTATTCAATGATTACCTTGAAGAGACCTGCAAAACTGTTGTGCCTTCGTATCCAGGTTTGTTAATGAAATTTTAGAGTGAGTTACATTTAATTCTTTAATCCTGAAAAGCTCATTGACGTTTAGACACTTAATCTTTTTGTTGGTTGCATGCCTTAAGCAACATTCTTTAATCCTGAAATGCTCATTGTTTTAATTCTAATTACTTGCACATTTTTTGTTATACCTTATATGCATAATGAAACTTGTATATTGGTTTATCTTTAATGAATATGGTATATTTATGTTTCAGGATATTATGCTCCACAACTTTTTGATCAGCTTGTTTTTTAGGGAAATAAGAAATCATCAAAATAATGGTTAATTCTGATCAGGTCATCATTTATGTTTGCTTTAATTGTTGTTGGAAGTGGTTAATTTTTACATAATTTTATGAAGGAATTTGTGAGAGGTTGAATGTACCAAAATAGAGGAACAAAGAATTTCTGGAAAATTATGGTAAGTTTTCGAAACCTATGGACCCTTTTGCCATCTTCCCTATGTTTGATTGCATGGACTACCCTCCATATAGTGTCATCTTTTCTTTTTCTGTACCTTCTACAATCTAGTTAAGGTTAATCAACTTCTATATTAAAGGTATGCTAAGACCTTTTATCTAGTTTTCTTTAACTTTAAACTTGTTGTATGTTTGTTGAAAGATAGCTAAATGAGGAATCTGGTTTCCTTAACATTTAGATGTGATCCTTAATTATTTGTCTTATATGTGATTTGCAAAATAAAATTGGGAAGATACATCTTATGATCTTTGCACCAAGTCTTCTCACCTCATCAACAGTAGTCCCTTCCATGTTATTAGCACCATGTAGCAATTTTCGCTTCATTTCTGTCATCTAGCACTTTTTGTTTCATATTGCCAACTTCTTTATTTGATCTAGATCCTTTATGGTAGATTTTGTTGTAAAACATATGATTGCAAATTAACAATTTTCCTAATTTTTTGCATTAACCATCATTCATAGCGCCATAATCCTATTTGGGGTTCTTGTGTTTCTTTTTCAAAAATTTCTTTTCTTTGATCTAATTGCCATCTTGGGTTTTCAATGCAAATATATAAATGTTTTTCATCTTTAGTTTTGAGTTATAATATAAGTTACCTCTTTTTTTTTCCTTCTTCACCCTGCAAATTATAAGGATTATATCTTGGTTACATAATCTTTTTTGTCCAGACAACATTGATGATTGCTGGTTCAAGAGGTATTGATCAATCCTTCATTATTCTCATTCTCTTTGTTTAGATAATTAACTATTTTTTTATTTAGCTTCACTAATTCTTTATTTTCATTGCTTTTGTATAGATGATTAATTAATTATTTTATTTGGCTTTAAGAGGCATTGATCAATCCTCTTTCGTTTCTCTCTTTTCAAACTACCTAAAAATTGTTATTTGTATTCCAATATTTTCTTTATGTATTTTAGGTATAAAGCTATGGGCATGTGATACTATTTTACTAGTATTTTTTTTATTTTGTAAAATACTATTTCTGGCGATTATAAATGGTCGGAAATATATTTTTTTGGTGGCAAATATATATTTCTTGTGATTTTTATTGCGGCATATAAGTATTTCTGACTCCTGTTAACCATGGTTACCACATCTTTTCTTGCGAAATCTTACACTTTTGCGAGGAAAAGAATCGTAAAAAATGAGAGTATTTCTCACGATTTGTACAAGGGTAGTTTTAAGCCTTTTAAGTTATCAGTCTATTCCTGCGAGTCTGCTGCAGATGCATTTAGTAACAAAAACTTAATTCCGATAGAAATATATGGTATTAGCCACAAAAAGACATGCAGGAAAAGACAATATTTGTTGTAGTAAGTGTCAAGTGCACTTTGAGTAAACGATATGTCAAGTAAAACTCGAGCGAGCTCTTTACTTGAGTTTTGCTTGAGCTATTGTTTGCTTATCGGCCTAAACCAACATTTCAAGGTCCAAGCCTCCTTAAAAATTTGCCAAAAAATCATAACGCATCATTGACAAGTTGAGTCATCAAATTGGGCAAACTCACCAACAAAACATTCTCCATAAACCCAACATTAAACAAAAATAAACTTGGCATATTTACACTTGATTAGTCTTATTTCCTTTGAAAAGGACCCTAGCCAGGCACATGTAAAGAAAAATAAAGCGAGAAATAAGGAGGGATCGTGGGGTAAATAAATTGGCAATGTTATGTATAGTTGTTGAATGCATAAATCTTGTGTAATTATTTTTTTTAAAAATGTGATCTATTTTTAAAAAATTAATTTTTTTATAAATTTATATTTATTCATTTGTTAAAAAAGAATTTTACGATGTTTATGCAATGGCGACGGCAAAAAAAAATGCACAAATGCAAGTAAGATGTAGCAAAAGAAAATCGTGATATTTGTTTGTTAGTGAATATTTTGGAGCAGGGAGCTTTTTCATGCGTGCTAGTCCAGCACGCGTTCCTTCTATTTATCATCATCCTCCAACACCTCTGATATTTTCTCTGCAGAAAAAAAAAAAAACTAGGAAATGGCGGAAATAGCTATATTGCCACTTCTACAGGTGGTCTTTGATAGACTAGCATCTTCAGTCCTAGGAAAGCTTCAGGATCTCTGTGATCTCAGGCAGAATTTTGAGAAGCTTCAGGAGTCCCTGGTAAAGATTAAAGATAATCTTGACGATGCAGAAGAGCGACAAGCAAAGGAGGGAAACGTGAAGGTTTGGCTATCAAACTTAAAAACTGTAGCTTATAATTCTGAGGATTTACTGGAAGAGCTTGCAACGGAAGCCATTCTGTGCGAGAGATTCAATGCTGCTAAATATCAGGTACGCAGTTTTCTTTTGCCTTTCAAACCTTCCAGACATCTTTTTGACATCGCTCGTCAATTTAAAGAAATGCTAGCATTGTTAGACAAGACTATTGAGGAGAGTTCAAGCTTAAACTTGAGAAGGGAGGCTCGTGAAAGGGAATCTGAGAGCTCGGCGAGTTTTAGAGAGACAGATTCTCATGTGACTGAATCTAAGGTTTATGGAAGAATGGAAGATATGTTTAAAATGGCCACCTAAGTGTGAATGTTCAATTTTGGCTGCAGCGTTCACCGTCTATTTAAATAGAAGGGTTTTCAACTATGGCAGCACCGTCCATACCCACTTCTCTATCTACCATCTTTGTAGTCCTAAATAACTGCTGCACTCCGATTAAATGCAGGCAGCCTCTCCTATAAAATGAGAGCTTTGATAGGAGTAGAAATATGTGCAAATTAGAGAGAAACGCGAGATTTGTTTGAGTAATTATAATCTCATATAAATATAGTAAATTTGGCACTAGTGAATGTAGGCAAAATACTGAACCACTTAAATATCATCTTGTTTAATTCTAGATAGTTTTGTGTATGCGCAACAATTGATATTAGAGTTTTGGTTCGCACTGTCCAGAAATCAAGTTGGTCAAAATCAATTTTTGACAACTCCAGATTGTTCCTTGCGTTGAGACGAATCTGTTGATACAAACGAAATTGAAAACGGACGTCGGAGGAGCCCGTGCGCGCCGGCAGAGATCGGAGCGTGTACCAATGCGCCCCATTCGCAATTGGAGGTTGAAAACAACTGAAACTCACGTCCCACGCGCCCGGAGGTTGAAGATGCATCAAGCCACTCGCCCAACACAACTTCTGCGCGTGACGCTCATGCGCCTCACACGTTTCACGCACCAGACACCCCTTCTACGCGTGTATCTCATGCGCCAGACAGATCTAGACCGTTCAAATTTCAGATCTGATTTTAGGCTTGATCTAAGCCATTTGGAGTCCGATTTCGACGATCAAATAGTGATTTTCAACTATTTGGATTATTCCAGACTCATCCGTACAGTTAGAATTTTGAAATTTATCTTCTAAAATTTATAAATTAATATGGAAGGTGTTGGGGAAGATAGAAACTCTGGAAATGCCAGCAGTTCGGGGCATAGATCTACAGTTTCAAATGCCAAATTTGAAATTGAGAAATTCGATAGAATATCCAATTTCGACATGTGGCAATTTGAAGTGATGGACACTTTTGATTCAACAAGAGTTGAATATGGCGTTAGAACAAAAATCCAACGTTCCATTTATTTAAAAACTTTCACGATCCCTTCTCGAACCAAACATGAATCTTTCGATTCATTTGGCTCTCGCGCCCAATTACTTTAACTATTTATGAGAAATTCCCATATATATAACGAGCCTATCCTCCCTTCTCTATTCATAATCGAGTATTTCAACCCCTCTTTTTTATCTAATGCTGAATTGATGACCTATGTATAAATTAAGAAGAATTCTTTGGATTTAAAAAAAAAAAAAAACAATGTTCCTGACAATTATTTGTTTGGTCAGAAGAGTCCTACGAATATTCTGGTCTTATATTAGTGATCAATGACGGAAAAGGATTAGAAGAAACTTAATACCCAAACTTGTAGTACAATCTGTTTGTGCCTTACCAAAGATCAGAAGTATTTTGTCATGAAAGAGACAAATACAAAGGAACTTTGGAAGAAATTGGAAGATAAGCTCATGAATAAGAGCATTGAGAACCACTTGCATTTGAAGAAAAAGCTCTTCAGATTCCAATTTCGTAAAGGTATTAGTATGTCCGAACATTTGAATAGTTACAATCAGATTCTTGCTGACTTATTAAATTTGGATGTTGAAATCCAAGATGAAGATAAGACTTTACTTTTGTTAAATTCTTTGCCCGATACATATGATTATTTAGTTACCACACTATTGTATGAGAAGGAAAAAAAATCAGTTTTAATGATGTATCTAGTTTTCTAATTAGCAATGAGTACCGTAGAAAAGATAAACAGGTACAGCTAGATACATCAAGTGAAGCATTGACAGCAAGAGGAAAGAAGAAAAGTTTTCAATCAAAAACTCGGACCACATCACATGGTTCATCAGTCGGCAGAAAACTCACCAAAAATGAGTGTTCCTATTGTCACGACAAAGGACACTGGAAGAAGAATTGTTCCAAATTGAAGGGACAACAGAAATCAACCCACCATAGCCAATATCGCAGATAGAGATGAAGATCTAGATATTGCCTTGATAGGTTCATCATTCATTTGTCATTCCGATGAATGGATTTTGGATATTGCCTTGATAGGTTCATCATTCATTTGTCATTCCGGATGTACCTATCAAATGTGTCTCAATCAAGACTGGTTTACTGACTTCATGGAGATTGATGGTAGAGCAGTACTTATGGGCAATAATATTGCCTGTAAGATTCGGGAAATAGGGAACATTCAGTTGAAGTTGCATGATGGAACTGTCAGGACTCTAACCGAAGTTCGGTTTATTCTGGACTTGCGGAAAAATCTTATCTCACTAGGATCTCTGGATTCAAAGGGTTCAAAATCACTATTGAAGACAGAACTCTCAAATTGGTAATGAGAGTTTAGGTGGCTATGAAGGGTTTGAGATGAAGAAACTAGTACTTCTTGCAAGGAAGTACTGTTGTTGGAAGAGCTTCTACAGGTTGTGAGAAACTAGATGAGACTGATGCTGACACCACCACTCTTCGGCATATACGTATGGGACACGCTGGAGAAAAAGTTTTGCAAACACTAGTAAAGTAAGGCTTACTCAAAGGTGCCAAGACTGGAACTTTGTCTTTTTGTGAGCACTATGTATTAGGGAAGCAGACGCGGATCAAGTTTGGAACCGCTGTTCACAATACACAGGGGATACTTAACTATGTACACTTTGATATTTAGGGACCTACCAAAGTTGCATTTTTGAAAGGTAAGCATTGGTTTGTAACTTTTGTAGATGATTATTCTCGTCGTATGTGGGTGTATACGATGAAGAATAAAGATGAAATGCTGAACACCTTTCTTGTTTGGAAGAAAATGATTGAGACTCAGACCGGCAGAAAAATCAAGCAGCTCAGATCAGATAATGGAGGGGAGTACATTGTAGACCATTTTATGAAAGTTTGTCGGAAAGAGAGAATTGTCAGACACTTTATGGTACGAGAAACACCACAGCAAAATGGTGTGGCAGAACAGATGAATCGTACTTTATTAGAGAAAGTACGATATATGTTACTGGATGCTGGATTCAGTAAGAAATTTTAGGTTGAAACTATGACATATGTCTGCCACCTCGTCAATAGACTCCCCGCAGCTGCCATTGATGGGAAGATACCTATTAAAATATGGAAAGGTACACATGCTACTGATTATGACTATTTACACGTTTTTGGATGTCCTGTTTACTATCATACTAAAGAAAGTAAGCTTGATCCTAGAGCTAAGAAAGCAAAATTCTTGGACTTTATTTCTGGTGTGAAAGGGTATAGACTCTGGTACATAAAGTCTAAGAAGGTAATCATCAGTAGAAATGTTACATTCAACGAATCTAAGATACTTAGGTCACATAAGTATAAAGATTCCATTAAAGGCAGTTATGATGGCGAAACACTAGGTGATTCTCAGAATGTGGAGTTTATTACTCCAAATAATTCAAAAGAAGATAGACAAGAGAAGGTTGATAGTCCAGTCACAGTAACTCCAAGTCAAATTGAATCAATAGCAACCAACAGGCCGATACGAGAGAAACGTGTACCGACACGTTATGCAAATTTTGTGACATATGCACTACCAGTTGAAGGGGGAGAGATCCGAACCACTTACTGAGAAGCATACAATCCAATGAAGAGGATAAATAGACAAAAGTGATAAAGGAGGAGATGAAGTCGTTTCATAAGAACCATACTTGGAAACTTGTGTCACTTCCATAAAGAAAGAAGTCAATTGACTGTAAATGGATCTTTAATTAGAAAGATGATCAAGTTGCTCAAAATAGATTACGATACAAAGCTATATTGGTAGCCAAGGGCTACGCTCAGACAGAGGGAATTGATTACAGTAAAGTATTCTCTCCTGTTATAAAGCATTCATCCATTCGAATATTGCTAGCTTTGGTTGCACAAAATGATTTTGAGTTAGCACAACTTGATGTGAAGACGGCCTTCTTGCATGATGATCTAGAAGAGATCTATTTGTCTCAACCAGAAGGTTTTAAAGAAACTAGTAAAGAAAATCGGGTTTGCAGGCTGAAGAAGTCTGTTTTTGGATTGAAACAGTCATCTCGGCAATAGTACAAGCGGTTTGATCGCTTTATGATGGACCTGAAATACACGCGTTGCCAATACGATCATTGTGTGTATTTCAAAAAACTTGCAGACGGATCTTTCAGTTATTTACTTTTATATGTAGATGATATGCTGATTGCATGTAAAAGCAAGGTGTAGATAAATCATTTGAAAACTCCATTGAGTCATGAGTTTGAAATGAAAGATCTAGGAGAAGCACGATAAATATTGGGAATGCAAATCAACAGAGATAGGGTGAAAGGTACAATTCACCTTACTCAGAAGCAGAATCTGAAGCGAGTATTGCAACGTTTCAACATGGACTCAAAGTCGAAGCCGGTGAGTACTTCAATGGCCCCATATTTTAAGCTCAGTATATTGCAGTCTCCTAAAGATGATGAAAAGTAGGACTACAGGAAGAATGTCTCGTATGTAAGTGTTGTTGGAAGCCTAATGTATGCCATGGTGTGTACACGACCTGATATCTCCCAGGCTGTCAGTTTGGTTAGTCATTATATGCATAACACTGGAAAGAAATACTGGCATGCAGCTAAATGGATTCTACGGTATATTTTAGGGACCATAGATATTGGTTTGAGGTTCGAGAAGAGTGAAGATAGTCTAGTAACTGGATATGTTGACTCAGACTATGCAGGTGATCTTGACAAACGGCAATCGAGACTGGATTTGTGTTCACTATGTCTAGAGCACCAATTAGTTGGCGATCGAATTTGCAGTCTACGATTGCACTATCATCCACAGAGGCTGAATACAAAAGCCGTGAAAGAAGCCATTTAGTTATAGGGACTGGTAACAGATTTGAGTTTTAAATAGCAAGAGGTTATCATTTACTGTGACAGCCAAAGTGCAATTCATTTGGTCAAGAATCAAGTGTATTACTCTCGAACAAAACATATCGATGTCCGGTTGCACTTTGTACGTGAAATATTAGAAAAATGAGACATATTACTTCAGAAAATTGACACTTTTGGGTGCATTTGACATCTTATGGCGCATTTGATAGCAGAAGTTTCTCACGTCAAAGAAGGAGGTGCATTTATTTGAAAAATGAATCAGTTTGGAAGCAGCCTAGTATGGCATACTTCGGTGAAAAGGGTGATTGTTGAAATTGGCCACCTAAGTGTGAATGTTCAATTTTGGCTGCACCGTCCACCGTCCATTTGAATGTAAAGGTTTTAAACTATGGCAACACCGTTCATACCAACTTCTCCACCTACCATCTCTGTAGTCCTAAATAGTTGTTGCACTCTAATTAAATGCAGGCAGTCTCTCCTATAAAATGAGAACTTTGGTAGGAGCAGAAATGTGTGCAAATTAGGAGTAGGAACGTGAGATTTGTTTGAGTATTTGTAATCTCATAAAAATATAGTAAATTTGGCATCAGTAGATGTAGGTAAAATGCTGAACCACTTAAATATCGTTTTGTGTGATTCTAGATAATTTTGTATGTGCACAATGAGATAAAGCCAAAATTATAGAGCTTCTGTCTCCCAACCGTAGTAGGGAATGGCCCATAGATGTTTCGATCATTGCAATAGTTGGTATAGGAGGCTTAGGCAAGACAACACTAGCTAAATTGGTCTATAATAATGTTGATTTGATGGGTTGCTTAGATATGAAAATGTGGGTGCATGTTTCTGATGATTTTGATGTTAAAAAGCTTATGATAGCCACAATAGAGTCTGCAACAAATAAGATATACCAATACACAAATAAGGATGTTCTTCAGCGTCTGCTGCGAGAATCTATATGTGGGAAGAGTTATCCACTGGTGTTGGATGATGCATGGAATGAAGACCCGTTTAAATGGGAATCATTCGTAAATTATCTAAGAAATGGTGTGGAAGGATGCAACATAATACTTACAACCTGCAGTGACAATGTTGCATCTTTAGTAGAAACAGTTTCCTCATATCATCTTGTTTCTTATAACCCATCTACAATCTAGTTAGGTCTTGTCTCTTGCATACCTCCATGTGCATTTGGGCTTTGCCTATTCTATCAATACAATTGTTTACTTATAAAAAAAAAAAGTTTCCTCATATCATCTCCAGGGCTTGCCGGAGGACTATTGTTGGGCATTACTCGAGGAGCAAGCATATCGTCCAGGAGAAGAGGAAGATAACAACTTAAAGCTCCATTGGAAAACAAATTGTTAAGAAATGTCGAGGTGTACCTCTAGCAGCATTGACTCTAGGAAGTCTATTGCGCTCCAGTAGAGACCACAGTTATTGGTTGTCGGTGAAAGATCGTGAACTGTGTTATGGATAAGAGCGTAAGTGGGATTATGCCCGCCCTAAAGTTGAGTTATTGTAATCTAAAGGTGCATCTCAAACTATGCTTTGCATACTGTTCATTGTTTCCCAAAAGTTATGATTTCAAGAAGAAGTAAATATATCTTTGGATGGCCGAAGGATTGATTCTAGCAGATGGACATAATCCCTGAGAGGACATTGGCAATGGTTATTTTGATGATCTATTGAGGAAGTCCTTTCAGGAAGTCAAGGACAGTATAGATGATAGCACTAAAGTTTACTGAATGCATGATCTGATTCATGAACTTGCCCAATCTGTGGCTGGAAATGAATTCTTAAAATTGGAGCATGGCCCTACGACAAGTGATGTGGCAAAAACTCGTCACTCATCAGTAGTTTGTAATTTCCCGTCATCTGCAATTCCACCAGCCTTGCTGAAAGTGACGCGTCTTAGAACCTTGCTGTTGTTGTCTCCTGGATTCAATTCTGAGGAGCTTCCTTTTTTTGTTAGATTTCTTTGCTCCTTGAATCCCACATGGGAAATGAGTGGTAGAGGGGGCAAGACCCATGGCCTATAAAAAGAGGCCTAGCCTCCTTGGTTTAAACACACCAGTCAGAAACTTATCTAGTAATTTTTGACTTTAGTAAAATTCCTCTGTTGTCCCTTTTGTATGTAAAAGAAAGAGAGGTGAAAGTTAGAATTTTACTAGTGGGAAAAGTTTTTGTGGGTGTCGTTGGGGTGAGGAGAAAAATCATGTGATTGTAACAATTTTTCACATAGTGTGTTTTCTTCTCTGGGTCTGGTGGTTTTTCTCCTGTTTTGAAGTTTTCCACGTAAATTCTTATGTTGTGTTTATTTCTCTATTTTTCTTGTTATTCTGTTAAAAGTAGATCCTGGTGGGGGGAATTTTGGAATCCCAGATTCCCAATAAGTGGTATCAGAGCCACTAGGTTCTTTTTGCAGGGTGGAGTTTTTGTGTGGTAGTGTGAATACGTATGGTCTAAGGAGGTTCTGTCTAGGAGATTGGAAATTTTAAGTGTGTCCATTGTGACCCTCCAATCTTTTTTGGGAACCTTGAAGTTCTGTCTAGGAAATATCAGTCTTTCCTGGGAACTTACTTAGTGGGTACTATTCATTTCTACGGTAAAATTCATCGAAGTTATGTCAGGAGGTAGAACTTCAAATCCTATCAGATTTGATGTGGAGAAATTTGATGGGAGAATCAATTTTGGCTTGTGGCAAGTGCAAGTCAAGGATATCTTGATTCAATCAAGATTACACAAGGCGTTGAAAGGTAGACCAGTCCCTGAAGTCAGTAGCGGTCCAAGCACTACTGGTGAAACAAAGAGCAGATTTGGAATGAGCGATGAAGATTGGGAGAATTTGGATTTAAGAGCGGCAAGTGCAATTCGTCTGTGTCTAGCCAAGAATGTTCTTGCAAATGTGCATGGAATATTCACGGCAAAGGGACTCTGGGAAAAGCTCGAAGAGTTGTATCAGACGAAGGGTGTCTCGAATCGAGTGTACCTGAAGGAGCAGTTTCATACACTGCGGATGAGTGAAGGTACGACTATTTCAGATCATTTTAAGTGTTCTCAATGGCATTGTCTCTGAGCTGGAATCTATTGGAGTTAAAATTGACGATGAGGATCAAGCCTTAAGGCTGATCTGGTCTCTTCCATCTTCCTATGAGCATATGAAGCCTATTTTGATACATGGGAAGGAGAAAATAATTTTTTCAGAGGTTACCAATAAACTTTTTTCTGAAGAAAAAAGGCTAAGTAGTGGAAGTAATGGTTCACTTGAGAACTTAGCAATGGTGACAGCTGGTGATTGGAAGAGAAAGAACTCTATGAAGAAGAAAGTAGTCTGCTGGGTGTGTGGACAACCTGGGCACGTCAAAAGAAATTGTCCAAGAGGTGGAGCAGGTTCGGCAAGAGGCTCCAAGTCAGTAAATGGAGATACTAACAATGAAACTAACATCGTGTCTCTCTCTACAGAAGATGACTTCTGTTAAAAGGAGACATGTACATCCTCATGGCATGTCGCTAATCCCAAAGTTGCCATGATAGAGGATGTGTTAATGTTAGTTGTTCCACAAGTTTGCACACGGGCATTGGTTTGGCATTGATGCAAGGTGTGTGGTGGAAATTCATGTCGATGGCTGATGAACTTCCAGGAAAGCTAAACGTGGGAGTTACACCATAAATTTTCAGTAAGGTTATTTTCGTCATGGGCTGAAGTGAAATGCTTGGAATTGGTTTATTCTGAGTGGTTATGCTTTTATGGTGGAGCATGATAGCGGAAGCTATGAAGATCCTCATTGCGGTAGAGCATGGCTGTGGGATCAGTCAAAGTCGCAAGGTGGAGATTGTTAGATTTCTTTGCTCCTTGAATCCCACATGGGAAAGGAGTGGGAGAGGGGGCAAGACCCATGGCCTATAAAAAGAGGCCTAGCCTCCTTGGTTTAAACACACCAGTCAGAAACTTATCTAGTAATTTTTGACTTTAGTAAAATTTCTCTGTTGTCCTTTTTGTATGTAAAAGGAAGAGAGGTGAAAGTTAGAATTTTACTAGTGGGAAAAATTTTTGTGGGTGTCGTTAAGGTGAGGAGAAAAATCGTGTAATTGTAACAATTTTTCACATAGTGTATTTTCTTCTCTGGGTCTGGTGGTTTTTCTCCTGTTTTGGAGTTTTCCACGTAAATTCTTGTGTTGTGTTTATTTCTCTATTTTTCTTGTTATTCTGTTAAAAGTAGATCCTGGTGGGGGGAATTTTGGAATCCCAGATTCCCAACATTTTTGCCCACTAATTTCATGTATTTAAGGGTTCTAGGTATAAGTGGGTCGGGAATCAAAAGACTGCAAAAATCAATAGGGAACTTGGTCTCTTTGAGATACCTTGACCTCTCCAAAACTTCAATTCAAGCACTTCCCAACACAATCTGCGACCTCTGCAATCTGCAGACACTGAACCTCTCAGGTTGCTGCCACCTTCAAACACTGCCTGATGGAATGGAAAAGCTGATTAACCTGAGACACCTTGATATAACTGGGTGTGAAGGACTTACCCGTATGCCAACTGGGATTGGAAAGTTAGCTCACCTCCAGACATTGCCGATATATATTGTGGGCAAGAGAAATGGGGAAGGTATTTCGGAACTCAGCAGCCTAAACCTCCGGGGCGAACTTAGCATTAAATGCTTGGAGAATGTGAGAGATGCAGAAGAAACAAAGGTTGCTAATTGAAACAAAAGAAGCACCTGCACGTTTTGGGATTATTTGGGGAAACGGTGATGAGAACAGGAGAATGAGATTGGCAAATCATACTGCAGGAAGTTAGCACTCAATAGGAACATCAAATGGACATTACAGTGATGCTAGATTAGAAGAAGTGGAAGATATACTAGATTGCCTTGAACCGCATGAATATATGCAAAAGCTGTTCATCAAAGGGTATCCCGGCATCAAGTTTCCAAGTTGGGGACTCCCAAGTCTTACTGGGCTTGTACTGATCAATCTCAAAAGATGTCAAAATTTACCTACCATTGGGCAGCTTCCATTACTTAAGAATCTCTATCTACAGGCAATGGAAGGCATTGAGTTCATCAGCCAAGACTTTTACGGCGCAGATTATATTCAGTCACCTTTCCCATCTCTCAAAGAACTAACCCTCAGAGATTTTCCGAATCTGAAAGAATGGTGTGGCAGTAATGGAAGACAAATACTGTTCCGACTGGAAAATTTGATTGTAAGCAAGTGTCCAAAGTTTTGTACAGCACCTTTCATTCCATCTCTTCAGCATGCAGAGTTGCAGAATTGCCATCCATTGCTTGTAAACTCCATGGAAAATCTAACCTCACTCTTAGTTATGGTAATTGATACTTTCCCAGACTTGTTACTCTTACCAGGAGAGCTGCTAAAAAAAAGTACTCTCCTTGCGCCTCTGAAGATTAGCTCATGCTCTGAACTTCCATCGCTTCCTTGTGAAATAGAGAATCTCACTGCTCTAAAGTCACTGAGCATATGCTGGTGTCAAAAGCTTTCATCCTTGCCACAAGGATTGCAGAACCTTACATCATTGGAATCCTTGGAAATCAGCAAATGCAATTTAATTGAGTCTTTGCCAGATGATGTTATCTGAGGTTTGATCTCCCTTAGAACTTTGTCCATTGAGAACTGTACAAATCTGTCTTCATTATCGACTGGACTGCAATACCTCAGTGCACTTGAGCACTTGACCATTATGTACTGCCCAAAATTAGATTCTCTGCCAAATGATTTGAGCAACCTTCCAACCCTTCAGAGTTTGAGCATCTTATGCTGTCCTCGTTTGGTTTCTCTGCCAGAGGGGCTACAGCATGTTAGAACCTTGCAAACTGTGGAAATTCATAGCTGTCCTGGTCTGAATGAATTTTCTGATTGGACTAGCAATTTATCTGCACTAGGATCATTGGCGATTTCAGATTGCAACAACATGACTTCGCTGCCAGAAGAATTGGTATATCTCAGTACACTGCAGCACCTTTCCATTCAAAACTCTCCTAATCTGGAGACGTGGTGGAAGGATAAGATACTTAGGAACAGGCAGAGGATATCTCACACCTCGCATATCCATTTGGCTGGTCGCCAGAATTCTGGCTGTAAAAGGTATAACTCTTTAGGTTACACATGAAACTTCCTTCTTATTAAATATATATCTGCTCCTTCTGTTTAATTCTCAAAGTTTTTAAGGAGGATTTAATTGTTTTGAAGACCTCAATTGACTCGGAAATCTATATACCTTGAAACATTGGTCTCGAATATATCATTTTCTATTCTGATGAGACGGATAATTTTCTTTTAAAGCAATGGCGTCCCATATATGAACACCAAATTTTACTTTGTTCAAATCGCTTTATAATAAAATAGAACTTTTAAAAGTGTTAATCATACTAATATGATCTTGATCTATCTAATTTTCTCTTACCCTCTTAAGATAAAGAGCGCTTTACCTGAATACAGGTATAGCATTGAATGCATGCAAGCATTCAACGTGGAAAATGGGGACACCTGAATATGCAAGTGGTTTTAAACATTTTTAGGCATGGGGATTTTGTACTTCTCTGGAAGCTCCGCTAGCTCCCTCTCTCCTTTTGCTAAAAAAGGCTGAAAGCTCATACCAAGGGTCCAAGAGTAAGGCCAGGGAATATAGAGTTTCCCAACAACGGCCAAGCAAAACCCAACCTCAACTCAATTAACTGCATTGATCATCACGGTGGCCCGGCCATAGAGATCATGAGAATGAGCCCCGGCCTTAAATTCAAGATTTTATTCATTCAGAGGATCAAAATCCTCCTGTATGATTCCGTTCCAGATTCTAAACAACATTATGCTTAGTTTAGATTAGTTTTTAGACCTAGCTAGCTAGTTGGAGCCAGATTGATTGCTGAATAATAAAAATGAATCAGTTGTCCAAAGTTCGTTATGAGAACTACTTAAGCTTTATCTTTTGTCACGCTTTCGTTATATGGACATGACTTTGTGTGCATTCTGGATTGTCCCATCCATATGGAATTTTAACTTCTCTTGTTGCATCTTCAGTTAACTACGTATCTAGAAAAATAACAGAATTATTTGATTTTCCTTTCATGACGGACTTTTATTCTTTCGACTTCATATAAAAATTCTGATGCAATGTTAGTTTATAATCGGTAGGGATGGGCCACAGGTCATTCGAGATGCCCTAGCTCTGTTGCTGGGATACTATGATAAAGGGATCTCTAGGAAGTTTTTGCTGATCATTTTATGGGGTGATGATAGGAAATTTAAAGGCAAAGCACTTACAAGTAAGACAAGAAGCATTGCGCCAAATATCAAAACTTTTGACATAAATATCAACAAACAACTTCAAATATTATAACTTTAAGATCAAAATTCCAAAAGTACCAAGAGCAATATTGATCAATTAAATGAAGAACAAACAAGAGGATCTGAAAGCAAATTCACCTAAGAGATAGAGAGTCAGTGGGTGGTCTTAAGGAAAAATTCCCACATGACACGGCAAAAAGCTTTCTTACCACTCAATGCAAAAATAGCCTACCTTGAAGAAATAATATACAGATACAGAACATTGGCATGAAGAAAATTATTTCTCAAAGAACACAAAGGATTAAACTTTTATGATTAAAAGTTTATATGGTTATGCTTGGAGTGCTGCCCAACCAATATTAAAGTATAAGAATAAAACTAAAAGTATATGGAAGCTCCATTAACTACCTAGCACGGGTCTTTAACAGCGACAATCAAAGAACGACCCTCCTCGAGCTAGCCTTAGGGAGCCACAATCATTACAAACAACGCTTAGTGTGACAAGAAACTTAAACAAAAACAGAAACAAGTGCTTGTACACCAAAGTGATTCGAAACTCACGGCCAACTCTTCCCAACGTGTTATTGTCTCCCACAATGACAATGACGACATTTCTTCCTAAAATCTCTCTCGAAATCTGACTTGAAAACTCTACCATCTCTAAAACACATCTTCAACTCTTCCCAACGTGTCATTCATGTATGACTACGGGTTTTGATTACAAAGTGAACATTGGACTACAGGAACAAGCTGCGTTATTTTTCCCTTTCTATAATAATATGAACACAAAGTTTAATGTCTATGACCACGACCACAACCCTTTTTTTAAAACCCAAAATCATTAATGCATATGCACTTATAAGACATAATAAAGATGCGGATAATGACGTTCAGAATGACATAACAAAGTTTTCTAATTTTGTACAAGCAGGCAGCTCCAAAACTAGCCTTTGAACTTCTCCACAAAAGGATTCTGCACCCAGTTTATTCAACAAAATTTATAATTCGCTATCTATCGACATTAAGGTTTTGTTGCTCTTCTTCACGGTTGCTTTTTAATTCTCATAAATCTTCTATAGTTCAATCTTTTGCTGTTCTTAAGTTCATAAGAGCAAGGAATAAAGCTGATTAAGGATTGACCAAGCTCACCCCAAAGTATGATCAGTCAACTGCACTGTTTTTGCCTCACTCTCTCTACATCTTTTATCTGGGATGAATGGCATCAGGGACTTTATCCAACCTCATACCATTGACTAGGAGGCCCCAAAATGGATTTATAAATTGAGAGCTGCTGCAGTTTAGCTCCTCAACTTTGATGATTGGCTGCGTGAATAAGATGAGGACAGCACCTGTAACATAATGCAAGATTATTGAGAAGTTGCTGAAGGTATCCGGTCAATCAGACTTGGTTACTATTGGCCATTTCCCTTGAAGAAAAATTCATATTTGTTAAACTATCAACCTTTGAAGTAACTAAAGGAAATGCATTCTCATTCCAATTGTAGATGAACAACAATCGGCAGTATTATGTAGCCTACTGGTTTGGTGGCCAGAGGTTTTAGATCATCATTATCAATTTCAACTTCAGGTAGATTATTCATTTTCAGGGATGAATAAAAACATGATGAGGAAAAGAAATGAAGAAACAATATAACTCAGCTAAAACAAAAACATTACTAAATCAAACCGAGTTTTTGCTCAATGATGGCATTAGACAATCATGGATCGAGTCTTCAGGGTTCACAACGTGACTGTACCTGATAAATCTTTGGCCCCTTCTTGAGTAGATAGCCAACACTGTTTAAATTATCCACAAATGTGTCAATGTCAGGAACTCTCAGGCCAATCCTATCTGCCAAACCGTAAATTTCCTGAAATACAAGATTATATACATATGCATGACTCATTGAACACAATTCATTGCAAGAAATGACAGGAAAAGCAAGACCTCATACAGAAATAGAAAAGCAATCTTTCTGGTCCAGTTCTGATTGCTTATTGAGAGCACTTAAAAACCGTTTTGCTTCTTTCTGTTGACTCATGCCCCCACTCCGACCAAAATCCACAAAGCCATGTTCATCAACATACTTATCATACAAGGATTCTTTCATTATTTCAACCACATCCTGCATGATACATTCTTCAAATCAGATACCTAGAAATTTCATAACCAAAATTTTAGTAGTTTTATACTAATCTAAACTTATGTTGTCAATTGCTAATACTTTTGCTGAAAAAGATTTGCACCTTTAACCCACAATGTCTACATAAAATAGTGGTCCATGCTATTACTTATCAAATAACAGCAATATGAATAATGCTAGACCCAGTCCTAGGGTGTGCATGCCATGTGCATTTCCTCTAAAAAAAATTGGGACCCACCATTAAAAAATAGATTTTTTTCACGTGGGTCTCAGATTTGCCCACTCTATTCAAAGGGAGTGGGCAGGTCTTACACACACTGACCATACAAATCACTTCCCTATTAATAATGGTTCTTGTCAAATTTAGAGTGCCAACACAAATGAACGCAGAGCCAACACAATTTATTTAACCTTCATTACAACCTTTAAGATAATTTTTTAGATAGATATGATGAAATCCTAAGTTTTTAAGGAGATCTAGATTTAAACTAGATTTTCTAGTCTTGGCCATTTCAAGTACTAAATGGTAATCCCTCATTGTGACAACTTTACATATTGCAAGAGAACTTTTAACATTGAGCTTCCCTGCATAGTTATAAAAAAATCTCTTCATATTTAATAAACAGTTGAAAATTCTTTATGGAAGAAAGTAATAACAGGCTGATGATATGAACATCTAAATATAATAAACAGTAAGCATTGACCAGTGCATCTTGGGCTGTTATTTCTTCTCTTAACTCTAGCCGAGCTCGAGCCTCTGCTAGCCTCACCAGACTCTCTAGTTGCCTTGCAGTTATTGGTGTACCATCAGCTGATGCATCATGGCCTCTGAGTTGTAAGTAAAACTTCTGCAGGATTTCCGCTGCAGGCTTTGACATTCTGATCATAGAATAAAAAATAGAAAATGGGGAAAAAATGAAGCAGATTGAAAGAATTTAAGTCCCCCCAGTGGGATGATATAAGCTTTAACATAAGCAAATATCTGTTCTAGAGATGAAGGGAAAATATTACAGGAACTCACCTAGGAAAAACATATGTCCGTGCATAAGTAATATATTTGCGAAGAAGTTGCGCAGGTACTGGAAAAAAATCACTATCCTTCTTTGGGTCAAGTCTTAACCTAGACACTAAAGAACCACCATTTGCATGTGTATCCATGCCTCCAGCGCTTTGGGATGCTGCATCTTGTGAAGCAAAATCATAAACAGTCACATAGAAATTACCGTGTCAGCAAAATTGGTTCAATGGAAAGTGAAGGCATTACCTTGATAAACCACATATAGAGGAGAAAGATTTTGAACACACTACCTCTACGCTTTTTCATTGCTGGTGAATGTTCTCCATATCCAGAATGAAGCTGCAAAATAAATATTTAACTCAGAAAAATCAGTGACTAACACACACAAAAGCTTAAGATGCAGGTGGTGGACCTAATTAGCTGATGAGAAACAATAGATGATACTCGATTTTATTGGGATTAGCACTTTGTTCAATTCAGTTGATTTTTTTTTTAGGTAACAAGAGATGTTATTCCCAAGAATAGGCATAAGCCCAAGTATAGAGGACGTATACAAAGAACATACCTACTACTTTCTAAAACCAAAAGGAAATCTAAAACAAATTCTGGAAATTATCAACCATTACAAAAGTTTTAGCCTACAAACTCAAAGTACTAAAGGAAAAATCCCTAAGATCTCCTAATGAACTTGTCTTCAAAATATCTCCCGTTCCATTCCAGCCATAGACACCACATGAGACAAGAATGAATCATCTTCCAAATATCAACAGCATTCTTGCTACCCTTCAATCCCTTCCACCCTACCAATAAATCCATCACTTTCTTTGGCATTACCCAAAGAAGACCAAACCAATTCAAAACCTTATTCCACAAGAACCAGGCCACTTCACAACGAAGAGATGATAAACAGATTCCCCATCATTCTTGCATATGACACACCAATCAACAATGTAGATACCTCTTCTTCTAAGATTTTCAGTTGTCAACACTTTGCCTAGGGATACCACCCAACAGAAAAAAGCGACCTTGGAAGGAACTTTCACTTTCCATATGTTTTTCCAGGGGAATTCACAGCTCCTATAACTGGTTATTATGCTGTAAAAAGAGGAAACTAAGAACTTAGAATTTGCTGCAGGAATCCACAGCATGTTGTCCTCCCTACCTAGCATCAACTTTGAACTGTAAGCCTTTCCAGAAAAGCCTTAACATCATCCACTTCCCAATCATTAACATCCCTAAAAAAGTTAACATTCCACCCATATTATTTGTCAATGCAAAAGAAAGAATATCCCACAGCTGCATTTTGATCCCTTGCAATTCTAAAAAGAGAGGGAAAATCCAATTTAACTGTAGACTCCTCAGACCACAAGTCATGCCAGAAAAGTATCATCTTCCCATCTCACCTTTAATCTAATATGATTAGAAAATTCCCCCCATCCTTTCCAAATGAACTTCCACAAACTCACCCCATATGCACCTCTTGTATCTTTTGAGCACCAACCTCCCCACAAACTACCATATTTTACATCAATAACATTTGTCCATAACGCATTTCTATCCAAGTGGTAAAGCCATTTCCCAAGTAATGCTCTATTAAACAATCTCAAGTTTTTTTATCCCCAACCCACCACAATCAATCGGTTGACATACCTTCTTCCTGTCAAGAACTAGGTATTTTCTGAGTAGCCGAATCACTAGCCTTGAGAGTTCCATGTATTACTTATAAACTGTACAAAAATAATGCCATACATGGAAAGCTTAGCCCTATACAATCTGTCAAATATTACACTAGCTGTACAGAAGAATAAATTATGAAATAAGAAAAGATTTTATGGCTAAAAATAATGAGAAAATTAGGAGAGAATATGAACAGCAAAGCTGTCTGTTGACAGCCCTCTCAAATTGATGTAGGTTGATCAACAAGTATCAATTTGCCACTTAGGAAGCAATGTCGATGGCGAGTGAGAGCCCTAGTGAAGATATCAACAATTTGTAGTTCAATGAAAATATATAGAAAAGTGATAACACGAGCTTCAAAAGCTTCACGGATGGAGTGACATTTGTGCACTCATGATAGGCAAGTTCCCAACAGAACCGTCACAGAGGCTACCAGAAAACAACACAGAAGCCACCGATAGAGAGGCTCCTGTCGGAACAGTCACAGAGGCTACGGGAAAATAATGCATGACGTTGGAAAGTTCATAGAAGACATTGGAAAAACAAAACCCACAAAAGAAGAGCATCACCGAGAGACCAGAGATGACTAAAACACCAAGGAAGCAGCACCGAAACCGAAAGAGATAAAAAAAATCCAAAAGAAGCTGGGGTATTTTTTTCACTCGACGGCTCTGGATACCATGTCAAGAATTAGGTATTTTATGAATAGCCGAAGTACTGGCTTTGAGAGTTCTGTGTTTTTATAAACTGTACAAAAATAATGCTATACACGGAAAGCTTAGACCTATACAATCTGTCAAATATTACACTAGTTGTACAAAAGAATAAATCATGAAATAAGGAAAGATTCTATGGCTAAAGATAAGGAGAAGATTAGGAGAGAATATGGACAGCAAAGCTGTCTGTTGACACTCCCAACTAATCAAATGGATTTTTTTTCTTCTACTTCACCACCTTATAAAAAATTCCGAAAGACTCAATTCTTCTTTCTATCCTTGCTGGCAACGAGAAAATAGATAAGAAACAAGTGGGAAAATTAGACAACATACTTTTTATTAGAGTTAATCTTTCCCCTTAGACAAGTTGATCATCTTCCAACCAGCTAACCTCCTTTCAATTTTCTCAATCAGCTATTCCAAATATTAACAGATTTATAAAAAGCCTCCAAAGGAAGGCCGAGATACCTCAAAGGGAGTGAAAAAATTCTGCACCCTAGAATATTTGCCAAGTCAGAAATATTCTGAACAGAACCCACAAGAACGGCTTTAGATTTCGACAAATTAACTCTTAACCCTAATACGGCTTCAAAACATAGAAAAAGTGCTCTTAAAGCACGAAGATTGTCAGAATTGGACTCACTGAAAAGCAATATATTATTAGCAAACAGTAAGTGTGAAACACTGAAACTACTATGGTCCTCATCACCCACGACAAAGCTGGACAGAAAATTGCCATCCACCGCCTTCTCAATCATTCTACTCAAGGCATCCCTGATTATAAGAAACGGGAAAATGGGATCACCTTGCCTCAAGCCACACAAGCTACTAAAGAATCCTATTGGTTCTCCATTCACCAAAACTAAAAATCTTGAAGTCGACACACAATGTTATCCATGAACACCATTTATTTCCAAAACCATATATCCTCAGCATATAAACAAGGAAATCCCAACACACAAGCTCATAAGCCTTTTCCATATCCAATTTGATTACAATACCAGCTTTCTCCGTTTCAATCCTACTCTCCAAGCATTGATTAGCAATTAAAATAGAGGCTAAAATTTGTCTTCTCCTCACAAAGGCATTTTGCGATTTTAAAATAATCATCTGCATCACCCTGCCCAAACGGTTGGTCAGCACCTTAGAAATGATTTTATACACTCCATTCATCAAACTAATAGGCCAAGAATCTCTCATCTCCACAGCCCCTACATTTTTCGGACTAAGTGCAATGAAAGTCACATTAAAAATCTTATAAAACCTCATGTACGAATGAAATTCAGCGAACACCTTTATAATATCTTCTCTAACAATGTCCCAACATGCTTGACAAAACACCAAAGAGAACTCATCTGAACCCGATGCCTTATCCCTATCCATACCTTAACCACATTTAAGTACTTCATCTTCTTCAAACTCTCTCTCTAGCCAATCAGCTTCGACCTAATCTATAGAATCGAAACAAAGTCTGTCCAATTTTGGTCTCATAAAAATTCACTACACAAGCCTTAATATCTTCTTGATCCATAATAAGTCTGTCCCCATCTCAAAGAACCTCAATCACATCATTTCTTCTATGAGAGTTTGCCATTTGACGAAAGAATTTAGTGCACCTATCTCCTTCCTTAAACCATAGCACCATAGATTTTTGCCTTCACAAAATTTCCTCCGTTAATACTATATTTTCCAGTTCAGAAGCCACCCCGATTTTGCTTTTCCTGTCCTCCCCCAAAATAACCCCTTGCACCTCCTCATCCAAACCTCTCAACTATTCCATAAGAAGCTTCCTCTTTATTCCATCTCTTCATATCTTTCTTAAAAGATTTCAATTTTCCAACTAGAACAAAACTAGTAGTACCTGAAAAATTATACGAATTCCACCAACTTCTCACCTTGTCCACAAATCCCTCATCTTTCAGCTCCATGTTTTCAAATTTAAAATACCTTCTCCACCCTCAATTCCACCATAATCCAACATGATAGGATAATGATCACAACATAACCTCAGCAATAATTTCTGATTCAAACCAGAAAAATGAGTCTCCCAAGAAGGCAAAACCAAAAACCTATCCAGCATTGAATATGTCCTACAATTTGTCCAAGTATAGTCTCCTCCCACCAAAGGTAAATCAATCATTTAAATCAAAAATTAAACCTGAAAAAGTAGACATTGCCTGTGAAAAATATGATTTCCCCAATCTCATAGTAGGAGAAACGAGTGAGATTAGAATTCCCACCAGAACACCAAGGTAAATTCCACTAACCACATATACACGGCATTTCATCCATAATAAACTCCTGCTACTATCCACATTAGGGTCAAACACACCAGCAAACGCCCCTTCAAAACCATCCTCAATACTCTTAAAATGACACGCAACCAAGAATTCGCCCACAAAACAATCCCTCAACTCCACCACCCTCCTATTCCACATTATAATAATACCACCCAAAGCCCCATTTGACAACTCCACAAAACCCACAATTTCACAAACTTTGAACAATGGCTTAATTCACATATTTCAATTTTATTTCTTGAAGGCAAATCACAGCCACCCTCCATTTTCTAAACCAATTTTTCACCCAAAGACACTTAGGAAGGTCATTACCTACCATACATTCCAAGAAATAATCTTTGGCTTCATCTAGAATCTATCATGTTGATGCGAGAAAAATCGCTCAATAGACCAAAGGGAAAGAAAGAGTCATTCCTAGATCACTATGACAACTTGCACCTCGATCAATGTTATTTGGATCTCCCAGCGGTGTTCCGGTGCGATTGTATAGTGACGGTGCGTACATCCATGACACATGAGTGTAGAGAAAATAAAAAGAGATGAACACAAATTTACGTGGTTTGCATGTTGCCTACGTCCACGAGCGTTTGGAGAGGGTAATCCATTATAACATATTTGTTTAAAATCTCTCACTGCCTCTCATATTCACTGTACAAGAAAAATCAGTGGTCTACTTATTGAAAAAGCTCTCTCCAAGTTGAAGAAGAAGATCCTCCAGAATTCTCCTAGTCCCTTACCTTTATCTCCCCCTTCCTTGCGCATGCCAACCTACCATGACATGACTAGTCTCCTTTGCGTGTCTAAGCATCTTTCCCTTTTCCCACTCCCTTCTGGCTCCCTGCCATCTGCTTGCACCATGACTTTCTTGTCCCCTCTAGTCACTTCTTGTCTCCTAGTGATGTATGGCCTGGTGGGCTGGACCCAACCATGGGCTAAATATTTTATCCCTCCACATATCACAACTCTTTCCTTTACCTTAATTCTAACTACACTTCCTCCCTTCCCATCATAGTTTATCAAGCACAACCACCTCTTTAATTCTCTCTCCTTTAATATAGATATGGCCAATGAAGCTTGACCAACCTCTCTAAACTATTCCTCAAATCCATCACAAGACACATCCACACAATCTTTTATCTCATCCACTTTTCTCATCACCCAATCAGAGGATTTAGAATTCCACTCAATACCAAGGAAAATAGAGCATAGAGGAACAGGTGAAAAATCCATTACTAGTTCACATGAATCTCCAATTTCACTATCCTCTTCATCTATACAACAATAGGACCCATTTGCAACTCAAAAATATTATTTTCAGAAGAAATAGCTCCATTCTCCAGCATCCCAACTGCATCAAAAGCCTGATTCTCCACCCCTTCATTCTCAACTACCTCATCCACCATCTTTACACCTCCCTCCCTTCCCCTCCCTTACTCACCTAATAGTGATGAACAGACAAAACGTCTTCATTCCTACCATGCTCCTTACTCAACCCTTCCTAATCCTTGTTTGAGACTGAGGATGAATGCACAATCTCAATCTCCGGATGGCTTCTCACTCTTGAGGGCCCACCAAAACACCTTCAAACCACTCTGTGATGAAGAAACCACATAGATCATCAATCTCAATCTATCTTGCAAATTGTCAAAATCCAAACTCTTTGATATACCTGAGATATCATCGTGTCATTCATTGCCAAGGACCACCCATCCTGCTCGCCTCCCACCATCGCTCCATTATGTTCAAACAAGTCCACCAACATGCCATCAAGAAGCTAGATTGATCTTCCTTCTCCTTTATCAAGCTAATAGATCTCAGTACCACCCTCTCTTCCATGCCTTTCCTCGTCGGAAGACACCCGTTAGGATCGCCTCCCTCTATCACACTCCTCTGTGGTGACAAACAAGCCATCAGCTCCAATGATGGGTTGGACCGACTTTTCATTTCTCCTCTAGGGCCTGAAAGAGCCACAGTGCTTTCCTTAGGCCTCCAACAAATAGATCACGTGATTCGGTCTCTACCCAGACCACTACCATAACCTACCTCACTTGACCCACTCATCCCCTCCACCAACCTTACTTTATTTTCTTGGGCTTCCATCAATAAAACCAGCCCTCCATCAACTTTATTTAATAAAAAGACAATTTTATCCTTCCATCCCATTAATTCAGAATCTAAATGCCAAAGTATCCCTTCCACCTCTCTTATGTTTTCCAACACCTCGTAACTCCTACCGTCACTAGAATCATGCCTGAGTTCTGTCCCCCTTTCCTTCCTCCTTCCATCCTCCAATGAGATAACCTCCTTCCTACTCTTGACACCTCTTAATCTTCCTGAAAATTGCACAGGTTTCATCAATGTTGCCACATAAGAACCTCCTCCAGCCTTATCATCACCAACATGTAAAGAAGTAGCAGCAATCAAATTACTACTAAGATGATTTGCAAGCTGCCCCACCTTAGACGTAACTCTATCGGCATGATATGTTGTAGCGGAAGAGGACCCAACCATTTCTCATAAGAATCTCACAATACCAGCCCATCCACATCCACTCCTCCCTTCAAGGATGACTAAAATTCCTTTACTCGAACCTATGCCATATTCTAACATCTTCAGAAACCTACCAGACTGATTATGGACCCCCTGCAAAATAAAAACTTTGTCTCCCTCCCTTCTAGTCTAATAATCAACCTTCTTTCCAAGATTCTTCCAACAAACCTCTATCTCCTTAGCAAACCAAACCACCATTCCACCAGATAATATAAAGACATAGTATGTTTTCTTCCCTTTTTGTAATACAGAACGCATTACCTCCTTTTCTCCTAAATACAAATACCTTGGATTCTATATGCAAACTCCTATCTGTCTCTAAAATAACCGAGAAACAACAGAATACAACCAAACTAAAGAAGACGATAAATAAAAGAACAATTAGACATCATTACCAGTGATCTCTACAAAGAGAGGTCATTGAGGGAAAAGAGAGAGGAGAGGGGAGGGGAGGGAGCAAGAAACCTTTAGAAAATATTCCAAAAACTACCTAGAAATATCTCATAACACATGTTCGATTCAATTGAGTTGCACATGAAAGATTACCTAGAAGTATCTGCAGTTCTAAAGAACTGAGGAATTTTGCAAACTGGTACCAATTTGCTGAAGAAATTTACTAGTATACTTGATACTTGCTGAACAAATCATAACACATACTTATTCTTTTTACTAATACAAAATAGCAATTCCAACACAGTTAGTCATGAGTTTTTAAAATCACATTAATTCTGAGTGATTGTTCCAACCTGTCACTGACTGAATGACAAGCTTAAAGCTTAGATAAAACCACAGCATGTCATGCCAATCTACCACAAATAAGATATGATTACATGCAATTTGCTAATACGAATGCATTGAAAAGAGGTGGCCTGATGGCATAACTTACCGACATTATGTGCTCTGAGACTCGCTTATCTAGAAGTTCATCTGGTTTATCAAGTAATATGAAGACCAAATCAAATCGTGAAAGCAGAGCGGCACTCATCTTCAAATTTTCATTAACAGTTTTTGCACGGCTGCAATTTGAGATTGTTTAATAATCCAGTATAAAGTATCACAACTTAATAAATTGTCTAATGACCGAGAAGAAAAAAAAATTTAGAGACATCTAACGTCAATATGAGCATGGTCCACTAAGAAATAATTTACATAAGAATTGGATCTTAAAAATAGTTACTTGTAATGACCACCAACAGGATTTGCTGCTGCTAAGATAGAAGTTCGTGCTGATAAACTTGCTACAAGTCCAGCCTTTGCAATAGAGAGGCACTGTTGTTCCATGGCTTCCAGTAGGGCCTGTGGTGATCCCAAAGCAAGTAAAGTTTAGCCTTCTTACTAAAGAGGGCAAATTAAAAAAGTTTTATCATAAGTGAGACAAACCTGATGTTCTGCAGACATTTTGTCAAACTCATCAATACAGCACAATCCACTGTCTGCAAGCACCATGGCACCTATTGGGAAATTCAATTGTTACCTAAAGAGGAGATGTATTAAATATTTCCACGCAGGAGGGACAATACTCAAGATCTGGAGACTATTATTTTTTCTTTTCTAGCAAAAGAGTACAATGTCAATATTTGGAGACTATCTTCTTTTTCCTTTTTTTTCCATCAAAAGCTTCAGCTAATTGTGGCATTTGTCAACATATATCAATTATAAGACAATAATATAAAGTACATGCAATTGATAAAAAATAACTAAAAACTTCCTTTTCAGTATCTTTTTTTGGCAGGATCTAATCATTTGAGAGCACGGCATCACATTTTCCCATGCAGTACTGTATTTTAAAACTATAAATATCACACTTAAAGTAGTTTTTAACAGGTGGGCACATCCGTACACACATGCAACCAGAGAGAGTCTACAAACTACTAAATAGGCATCCAAATCACTCTATTTTATGAAGTCTTTTTATCCTGCTGCAAGAATTAAAATATCAATTTTGATGTTGTATAGAAATAAATAAATTTAAGTGATTAACTATTTGGAAACATCCTTTTTTTTTAGAATATTAAACCACTCAAGAAAAATATAGAAGATGCAGGAATCATTCAAACTACGTTGAAACACTTGTGAAATTTAGTCAATCAACCAAAACAGAATCATGAGTAAAATATTCCTACTTCAACACATCAAAGGTAATAAATAGGGTAGCCAAAACATCAGATTTTGATGAAAGAAAAAACAAGAAAATAACTACCAGCCTCGAAAGCATAGTCGCTTGTCATGGGATCTTTCACAACAGCCACAGTGAGACCAGCTTTAGTAGTGGCATTACCGCACACATATATTCCACGTGGAGATACTGCAGCTGCTGCTTGCAGTAGTTGGCTCTTGCCTAGGCCAGGGTCTCCTAGTAAAATGAAAATGGCATATGTTCAACTTCTCCACCCAGAAATAGATATAATAGTCATCATTACCTTGACCAATATTTGATCAAAATAATTTTGATATTTATTCACAGTTTTGTGCAGACTGACCAGGTTTAGTTCCATTGAAAAAGAGTTTAACATACCAACAACTATGACATGAATGTCTCCTCTGACAGGAACCTTGTTCCTATCCTTTGAATGCTTCCTTACACCTCCAAACAGTGCTAGTGTTATTCCCGCTATAGAGAAAACAGCAATCAGCATAAACACACATCTATAATCATCAGTTTCAGATATGTTCGTCTGGAATTTTTTTAAAGCATGAGTTACATTAAAAAAAAAAAAAAAACTGTTACAGGTGTGGTTATGATATAAAAGTGAAAACTTGAATAATCAAATCTGTTGAAAGGAAACTCCACTTATCTTATTCAAAATTAAGTTGGCATTGGAATGTAAGCATTTTAAGTTACTGTTAGCAAGAAGTCAAGAAACTGTTGTATTCGTTCCAATTGTGAGTCAAATATGATGGGAACTTGATCTGGGAGAATCTTTTTTTTTATAAGTAAGAAATTTTATTAATCCACGCAAATAGGAATTGCCCGAGTACACAGAAAGTATACAAGAATCTGGGAGAATCTAAAACAGAAAACAGCACAGTCAATATTTCCAGAACAAGAAATTAAAATTGTAAAGATTTGAATTTGTCGCTATCATGGCCCGTAAAGGGGCTGATCGAATCACACAATGGCAATCAAATCGATACAATAGGGATTAGGGAGAATGAAATAGATACCAAGAACAGATTCAGCATGAAAAATTAGGAACTTATCAACAATAATGAATAGAATACATATAACTTCACCTTTAACAAGCTCATGCCCATAAATTGATGGACACAGGGATTGAAGTATTTGCTTGAATATATCTGAACCATGTTCCTCCAAGAACTTCACAATGAATTCCAAGTCCCGTGGAGAAAATGAGAATAAATCGAGCAGCTCCGTAGCTCTAGCTTTAGAATTAGAATCTTGCAAATCCTCAGCTGCGGACTGCGATTTGGTGTTTTTTATTGAAACAGCTTCTAGATACAAATAGTAAAACCCTTGATTTTTACTTTTTGATTTTCCTGAAAATAATGAAGTTTGCTACAATCAGTATTAGCCATCAGAAACAGTTAAGGATCTGCAAATATTATAATTTCTATTGGTATCCATCAGGAAATAAGTGTGGCTAAAAAAAATCAATATACATAATACAATAGAAGAGATAAATGATCATGCAAGAATCCACGTATGGCAATCATCTATAGAGTCAAAGGTCTTTACCATACCTCCTCCGATATCCATGTAATTGTTGATTACTCTGATAATTCCAATGACAGTCACCACATCACCAGGTATGCAGGCATCAACAAGATCTTGAGTCAGTTCACATTCTACTGTTCGAGGCACCCGGCCTTCTTCATGATCTTCAGACTTTAAAAGTTCCTGCAGCCTAGAGAGATGCAAGCAAAAATCAAATGAGAAGAATGCTATTGTAAAGAGGGGTGGTTGGGGAAACTCTAAGCACTTATATGAAAGAAGAAGAAGAAGAAGAATATGGTCATGGAAGCGTTGAAGTAAAAGTTAGCACCTTACCTTATTTTCTGAAAATCTATTGTTTGAGCGGTAGACCGAATTGGATTGAAATTTTTACTCTTGCACCCATTTAAATCACAACTCGGTGGTGGTGAAAATTTTCCATCAGGAAAAAAACGCAGAATTTCTGTTTTACACTTTGCACAGTCAAAACTCATTTGCACCACTAGAGGTCTGACAGTGCTAGCCTTTACAACAGTACCACGAACAGATACAAGCTTGTCTGTCATGTCAAAAAGTATTATCATTTATATTGTTTCCTTCACCATACTGGCTACCCTGGTGCTAAACACAAGAAAAAAACAATTACATGTTCTTTTTTTTTTTTTTGGGGGGGGGGGGGGGTGATTGGTTTGCAAAAACTGACAAGTATTTCAAGACTCACCAATATAAGCCGCTTTTAAGTTCTTTAGAGCAATCATAATTTCAGGGTAGTTGTGGAGATGTATTATAACTTTCATGCCATTCTCCACGTTCTTCTTCTCCCATTTGGTCAACAGAACCTGTATTCAGTGTAAGCAATAACTATCCTATCCCAAAAAGTATATTATAGCAAAGAGGGAAAAAATTGGACAAATGTTGGAAAAATTCCCAACATAGTTATTTTGTACCTTGTGAATTGCAGCACTCGCACACAAGAGAGCTATTTTAGGTTTATCATCTAGCATTAAGTAAAATTCCTCAATCCCACATAGTTTTTGAAATTGTTGAAAGTCCATTGACAAAACGAAGACACCATCATCATCTTTAACCTGTTAGCGTCATCAAATGTCAACCTCCTCCATTATCTAACATAATAATCTGAGATGACTGCCAACACTAAATCCAACCAGAAGAAAGTAAAAGCCAAGCGGATGTTTAGGCAACGTTATATCATGAAAAGAGGACCAAACATTTTCCAATCTCACAACAAAAACATTTCATTAGGTGATTTTTCTGGATTAACCTCCGTAGACATCATCGCGTTATAGAAGGCCAAGCCCTCCTAACGCTTGATCGCTATAACATTCTTCCTGCAATTTAAAGGTTTTTTTTTTTTTTTTACTGAAATATAACCCACTGGTTTGCTTTATTCCCAAAATCATTGCCCTGCCAATCATGTAGTAACCATGCAATGGAACATCAATCCCTTTAATCAAAACTTTTAGTGACTTAAATGGAGTTCTATGGAAACTGGATTAACAGAACATTAAAAAATTTAATCTTAAACTCGTCCATAAAATGAATGCCTAAGCCAAAGGGAATCCAAATACTAAAGCAACTCCCGACGCAAGAATAGTACATCCCAAACATAGAAAATTAGAGCTGAAAAATGGAATGCAATAAAAATAAAAATAAAAAACCCATTCAAACGTAGCAAACACCCAACTAGGTCATCCAAAAAACTAGAAGACCAACAAAAAGGAAAAGGGAAAACTTATGGCCGAAATTCAGTGAGCGTAATTCTGACAGGGAGACCTGAGAAGCGAGATCTTGGCCTAGTGGAGTAGAAAAGAAGCAAAAGAGCTCCGAAATGAGCTTGAGCCAACTTTCATCGACGGCCGGAAATAACTGCTGGGGGAAGTAGAAGGCCAAGACGTCCCAGTAGCCGCTCGAGTCTACGGAGGCGTAGTCCATACGCATGTTCATGTTCATGCTTTTGCTCTGTTGATCAGTATCTGAGCCTGGCCTTCCGATGTATCCTTTCTCCCCTCGAAGCCTTCAGTAATTTGGCTCTGGTTTTGGCGGGAGATTTGGCACTCAAGTTGTGAAGCGTCGCCGTTTATGGACTGAGGTTGACATGCAAGCATACTTTCAACAATTTAAATGTGTAACATTTTTATTAAAATAGGTTTTTTAACCAATTACACTACTAAATAAGTGTGTACGCAAAATCGCTTATAAATCTTGTTAGATTTTTAAAAAGCTAGATGTGTTGTAAAACTGAGCAGACTTAGAAAACTGTGAAGCTAATTATTTAAGACAAAATCAGTGGAAGATTTCTTGCGTAGTTAATCACTGATTTAGCTGGTCATGAATTGCTATTGAAGGCTTGAAGCCTAGTTGTTCGATTGGGTTGTTTGGATTGACAAAATCCTCTCAATTAATCCAACATAATGAATTCCAACAATGAAACATAAATCTCTTACTCATAATAGCTTTATAATTGTCTAGTAGAAGTTGAATATAATCATGCGAAATGTTGCTGGCCAATCCGTCCATTTTATTAGAAAATACAGCCTTCCAATTAAAGAATGCCATATCAACAATCGCGTTAAAATCACGGTAGACTCATATGCCATATCAACTCTCTCTCTCTCTCTCTCTCTCTCTCTCTCTCTCTCTCTCTCTCTCTCTCTCTCTCTCTCTCTCTCTCTCTCTCTCTCTCTCTCTCTCTCTCTCTCTCTCTCTCTCTCTCTCTCTCATGCTTCATTAAGTTGGTAAATGCCGAGAATGGGATAATGATTTCTATAATGAAGTATTGATTGCAGAAAAATGATGAAATAGAAAAAATAATGGATAAATGCGTAGTCACGCAGAGCAATTCGAGAATGTTCTTCCTCATTATCATCATTATCTCTTCAAGGTACAAGATAATATTCAGATTTTAGATATGATCAATCGGACTACTCATTATCTCTTCTTATACTAAGATGATAACCTTAATTCAATATCAACCAACGGCCCATTCTTACTTTCACTCACTAAGCCCATTTAAAAGCTAAAGAAAATAAAAAAAAAAATACAAGTTGAGGCCCATCAACTAGTTTATTAGGCTCCTAACAAACTCCTCCCCTTTAAAGAACATTGTCCTTAAGGTTCAGATATTGAAGTAACTCCAGTTCATAACTAGATGTCTTGCAACTTGACCAGCATTTGTTTTCTTGTTCTCTTCGATAGTAGATGTGCTTAGCTGCCAGATTTTCAGGACACTGCTTAAGAGGATCTTCAAGCATGGCTCGAATTGAAGTGACATGACCACTTTCAGTTTCAAATAGTTGACAGAGTACATCCAAAAGATTAAGACACAACCATGCATGATTAATATCTCCACGTTGAAGCTTATTTCCATGCACTACATCAATATAGGCCAGCTGCCTTGCTGAATGGGGAACATACCTACTTCTGGTGGTGCATAGGACAACAGATTGTTCAAAAATGGCTCACCATGGGTATCAGCAAATGATTGCTCATGATTTTTAGAAACATCATATTTTGCTTCCTGATCGTCAGTTGTCTGTATTTCCACACCTATAGCAATTTGCCCATCCTCATCATTACTGCTTGCCTTTGAGTTGCTTTTCATCATTCTACAATTCTCTTGATTATCGTCCATCGTATTTTCTTGTTCGTTAATCCGATCATATGAATTTATAGCAACTGAATACTCATTGTCCATGTTCATATGATTGTTAGATTTTGTGAGATAACAAATGTTCATGTGGTCAGGTATTTTGAGGTCTCGGCACCCATTTAATCCAAGCAATCCATAAGGTTTCCCATAATTAAGCTTAAGTCCAAAGTGGACTATGAGAGCATGCCCAAAAATTGTAACAAATAAGACTTCTATCTGGATATTTGCCCTTTCAATAAAATGATCTCCCCTTCCTCTATCAAATGGCTCCAAAATCACTCTCAATAACATTACATCAAACAAAAGAATGAGCCAAAAAATCCTTTTCAATCAGACAATAAACCTGCTCAAGAAAATATCGTATACAAAGTCTTATTAACTGAGAGAAGAAAATATTGTCCACAATGTGTTGTCTAAGATTTTTTACAAGATTAATCTCAACTTGAATTAACTAGGCATCCTTTACTACCAACTCTTTATCAAACAAATGCAGCACCATGCTTTCTGTTCTTGCCAGATCAAAGATCCAAAACAAGTAGCCAAACCCAAATTCCATTTTGGCATGCAATTTTTTTGCTTCACCAAATAATGTCCATATAATCCTCAACTTGGAGGAAGTTCACAACCTTGGTTACGAAATTAGAAGTTAATAAAGGGTGATTACCAAAAGAAAAATGGAACACAAGAGAGAATAGGGCACTTAGCTTAGTGATACCCTTTTGCGCAACAAAGTAAGTTGAGTAGAAACCCATACTGACTTGACCAATCGTGCTCACATCCATGCCCTTAATGGTTCCGCCATTCTTTATCTTGTTGATCTGGAGTTTTGCTTGGACTAAAAAAATAAGAGGAACCTGACTTGTAGAAAAATAGCCGATGCAAATCCTTGGATCGAAAATCCACAATCGATGAATTGCAGGTGAAATTACGGGTTAGGAAAATAACTAGTATTTGAGATAACTTTGAAGGATGAAGTCTTCTACAATGAAGGTCGGCAACAAATCTGAGGAAGAAGGAAGCAATTGTTGTCACCATGGTCGTTCTTGATTCGGTTCATAGCAGAGGATATCATCGATGTCGCCTTGCACAGGTGCGGGATGGAGGCTTATATTTTGGTTTTGGGATAGGGTTAGGGTTTGGGTATGGAGAGGAACTGATACCGTGAGCATTGGTTTCTCTATTACCTCCTCCACAATTGCTTTGATAAACGAATTCCCCTTCGTTTAAATTATTTGGGTCGAATTCTTCATTTGGCTTCACACAAATCAATTCTTGTAGGTGAATCTGCTCTTCATCCTTATCGACGGAATCAAGCTCTACTTCGCCTGCTGCCTCGTCTCCTTGATCGACTGATTTATCTGCCACTTCCGATTTGTATGTCATCTCAAGATGCATCGTTTTCTCTTCTTTTAATTTTTTTTAACTGAAGTCTTTAGTAATCACGGAATTTTCCTTATATCTTCGACAAACAGTTGTTGATTTTTGTCTCAATAATTTTTCAATCATCTCATTCCGATTCAAAATGTTATGTTGCTTGGCCAACCATTGAATGAGCAGATCGCTCATCTCGTTCAAGCTGTGATGAATTTTTGGAATACTTTCTTTATGAGAAGCTAAATGCTGCTGAATGCATTCCTATTGTTGAAGCTTTGAGTACTTCTCAAGCAGAGCAAGCCAATTAGGGATAGTTGGATTAATAATCAACTATTTAATGAATGCTACTCTGAAGTCAACCATGGAATATCATAGGCTCATGATACCAATTGTAATGATCCCAGCAATTCAATGATGAATAAAACTATAATTTAAGTTGGTAAATGCAGAGAATGGGAGAATGATTTCTATAATGAAGTGTTGATTGCAGATAAATAATGAAATGGAAAAAATAATGGATAAATGCATAGTCATGCAGAGCAACTTTGAGGGTGCTCTTCCTCCAGTAAATTCTAGAGTACAAAATAATATTCAAATTTTAGAGATGATTAACCAGACCACCCCTTCCCCCTTCTTATACTAAGATGATGACCCTAATTCAATATCTACCTATGACTCATTTTTACTTCCCCTCACTAAGCCTATTTAGCAACTAAAGAAAATAAAAGATACAAATAGAAGCCCATCAACCAATTTGTTAGGTTCTTAACACAGACATAAAAGAAATGTTAAAAGCACAAACCAGAAGTACAACTTACTATTTTCTTGCTTTGTGCCTTTTTTTTTATAGCTTTTTGTTTCAAACTTTTGATTTTCTTGGAAAATTTTCAAAGAAGTAGTAGTGTCTATGCGCAAATTGTTGGTGGTAGTGTCTACAACTCTTTTGGCCCAGAGTGGTGATGCATAAATTGTTGGATTTTCTCTGCCATTCTTACATACCCGACTACAAAAGAGAACTTGCGAAGTAGAAGAGAAAAACCAAAAGAAAATGGGGAATCGAATTGGGGAAAACCAAAAAGAGGAGGAATCGAATTGAAAAAAGAGGGAGGTCAATTGGATGCAGTGCATCCATCCAATATTTATTATAGAGCTTGTATGTGTCACAAGATTATTGATGGGTTGTTATTCCCTTAATAAAAGTCCAACCAATTTCCAATTTAACTCTATAATCATAGTTGGTAATGAGGCTGAGAGAATCCTCTAGTTTAGTGTTTCCTTATTTAGAAAATAATTAGATATGCTAATTTAAAGCATAATTTTTTTTTAGCAATGCAAAAATTACTACCATATTTTTTAATCTTTCCTATTTAGAGCAATTACAACCTTATTACCATATTATGGGAGAATTTTAAAAAATTAAATAGGAATCTAAGATTATGTTTGGATGTTGAGAATGTTTGTGAGTGTTTGTGAATAGTAGTAAAAAGTAGGTAAAAAGTAATAATAAAATATTGAATAGTAATGAAAAAATAATAAATAGTAATAAAAGTAGGTGAAAAATAATAACAAAATAATGAATAGTAATAAAGTATTTTGTATAATGCAACGAAAGGAAATGAGAGGAATTAGTGGGACGGCAGTCGCCTCCTATCCCACCACTAAAATTATGTGAATGACCGTACCACTATTATTTTAAATTCTGTATAGTGACTTGCATAGTAATTTCAAAACTTATAAATAGGGGTTTCAGTTGTAATGAAATTCACAAGAAAATATAGAGAGAGAAAAAAAAATTTCAATTCTTAAGAGTTTCAGAGAGAGTTTCTTATATATTTCTGTTTTGTAATAGTAGTTTCTGTTTTTAGTTTTATAACATTTTGAGAATATTTGAGAAAACTTTACATGCCAAACGTAGCTTAAGTTTTCTTTTTCGATGTTTTACTCTTTGTAGAAATCAAATAATATGGGCGAGTGCTTCTGCTCGTCTTCTGAGTGGGAGCATTTTTCCTCTTTTAAGGGTTCTATAACCTTTTGTCACTTGGGATCCAAATTTGAGAAGATTAAATAAACTCTTATTCATTTATAAATAATTTTTAGTCTGAGCAAGCACTCGCCCTATGCTATGGAGTGTGAACATTTTTATTTACCTTGGTGTTCTTCAATCTTTCTCCATTTAGGATTCAAGTTTGGAAAAATAAGAAGAAGCTCTAGCTCTTTTGTAAAGATAGTCCGTTTGGATATCGTGGTAAGATAAAATCATTTTATATTAACTCAATAATCTGATTATTATTTATAAATCATTTTAATTCATTTTAATTTATCTTATTATTGAACTGAATTTTTATTCCATACTTTTACTCCCTCTCTAGGACTTATTGTTTGAATTACTTTAAAAAATAATTATTGACTCAAACTTCAAGTTCGTGCATATTAAAACTATAAGTCCGGTTTTTTATATAAATTTTAAATTTATCCAGTTTTTTTGTGAAAAAAATGTGCAATAAATAATTTCATTCCTCACTAACAAAAGCATAAATTTTGTGTTTGGCTGCCGCCTAGAACCGAGAAGATTCGTCTATCTACCGAAACGGACACAAATTCCATCGGAAAGAGATATATTTATGTAAGGAAGCAACACATTAGAAATTGAATGTGCTTTCTAAACAATAAAGAAGAAAACGCAGCATTTTCTCTACTTAAGGGTCATTCATCCCTTGTGGTTTTCCTACCCATGGCATAGCATTTTCTCCATTGTCTCTTCGCAGATGCATATTTTTTTCACGCTTTGAACTTCTCATCAAGCTCTCCCTGTCTGCCCCTGAGACTATAGGCACGTCGTCTCTGTCTACCCAACCTAGGCGGCGGAGAGTGAAAGCAAGGAAAAACCAAAGGTACAATTGTTTAATTTCTCTGAGTAATTCGTGTTTTATGATTGTGAGCAGTTTCACCCATCATTAGGGTTTGTTATCTTAATCTGGGCATTCTTATGTGGTTATTTTAGGGATTCTTAATGTCTGCGAATTCTGCCAATATTGACCTGAACTCAGACGTCCTTCCGTTTGACCTGGAAAACATGGCTCATGGCGTAACTGATTCTGAACCTGAAACCCTAACTGAGACTTTCAAGGGCCATGGTCAGGTCCAGGATTCTCCAAAGGAGCGAATAGTGGAGGAAGTTGGGTCTGATGGGAATGCGGTGCTCGAGCCTGTGATTGATGGATTGGAAAAAACCTCTTTTGCAGACGGCGCGAATGTTGCAGAAGCAGAGACAGAAATGGAAGATAGAGGCGTTAATCCAAACGACGGCGATGTTTCCCTGGGGCTGGCGAATGATGATGTCAATGCCTCGTATTGTATGCAGGAAGGAATAGAGCCTCAGGTCGAGTACGTGAGCAAAATACCAGCTGAAATTCCAGGTATGGAAGCAAAACTAGCTGATATGAACGAGACTTTCTGTGCTGAAAATTCTAGTGTGGGTCCGACGCATGTTTCTGAGGCTTTAACTTCTGAGGGATCAGAAAACCGGCCCATGAAGATAGATGCAATGATAGAGACTAATAAGAATCAAACCGCAAGCACTCGTGTCCCAGAAGCTGGGATTGTCCAGAATATTGGAGACGATTCTAATATTGTCAATCTTGTTGTAGATTTGAATACAGATATGATAACAGACGGGAATGTTTCAAGTGATGTGAATGTCAAATCTGCTGCCTCAAAACCAGAATTTCATGTCTCTGATCTAGTATGGGGCAAAGTTCGGAGTCATCCCTGGTGGCCTGGGCAGATTTTTGATCCTACGGATGCATCAGAAGACGCAATGAAATACTCTAAAAAGGGAAGTTACCTGATAGCATATTTTGGGGATCAAACATTTGCTTGGAATGAAGCATCGTCGATAAAACCCTTTGGCCCACATTTCTCGCAAATGGAGAAGCAGAGCACTAAGGAAGAATTCCGATATGCTGTTGACTGTGCATTGGAAGAGGTATCCAGACGGGTAGAGTTTGGGTTGGCTTGTTCCTGCATGTCAAAAGAAGCATATGCCAAACTCAACACTCAGATGATAGTTAATGCTGGAATCAGGGAAGAATCAAGTAGAAGAGATTGTGGGTATAGTTATTGGAATGCCACTTCTTTAAAACCCGTGGAACTTCTCGAGTTCATGAAAACAACAGCTCAATTGCCATATGGTGGAGGCGACAGACTGGAATTTGTAATGTCACAGGCCCAATTGTCAGCCTTCTATCGCTGGAAGGGTTATTCAGAGCTTCCCAAGTTCAATATGCTTGGTACATTGTTCGCGAGTCAGGAGAATGATCAATTGCTTGGGGTGAAAGAGAATCACAGTGAATTCAATGTGAATGATGTTCCGGATATGGAGAATGACAATTCAATATCTTCTGGGAAAGGAAAGTCAGAGACTCGAGTTAGCTCTTCACGTAAGCGGAAGCACACATCTGGAGATTCTCTGCTCCCCAGCAAAAAAGAGGCAAGCTTGCTGGATTTGCTTGTTGAGAAGGGCTTGCGCACGCCAAATGGAGGAAACAAAACAGGCAAGGAAGGTGTAGAGGAGTTGATTTCAGAATGTTCTAGGTTGATTTCACAATCGTATATTCAGAAGCGAAAGGCGGCTGATGCATTGTCAGATGATTCGTCTATGAAACGTGGGAAAAGCCACATTTCAACAGGAGTTGTCGATGCTCCCGCCCGGACCAAGCAAACTTTTAGAGTTGGAGATAGCATTCGTCGGGCTGCTAGCCAAATGAATTGGTCAAGTCCAATACTCAAGTATGGTGATGGAATGTCTCAAGAGACCCGGGTTGAGAATAAAAGCATACAAAACCCGAACAGGGAGTTCTCTTCTCCTGATGAAATGATATCCCAGCTCTGCTTGGCTGCCAGAGATGCTATGAAAGGATACGGCTTTATATTTTCTATGGTCGAATTCTTCTCAGAATTCAGGAATTTTGTTAGCCTGGGTGATCCTAGCTTAGAGGAGCCTGAACAGTCTTTGAAACAAGTTTTTGGTGATAAGAATAGAAAGAAGTCAACAAAGACTAGAAGAAAGTCAACTATGCCAGGAATCAATGAAGATTCTGGGACAGACATTTTGAGCGACTCTTACTGGAATGACAGAATTGTCCAAAGCATTCCTGAAGAGCAATCATCATTTGAGAATCAGCCCAACAGTCCAAGTGGAAAGGATTTTCCCACTGTTGAACCACAAAGGCCAAATCTTGATGATGCGCAGAAGAGTTCCGAAGCAGGGAAAAGTAGTGAGAAAGATTTCCCACCCACAGCTCTGGTTCTGAACTTCAAGGACTTGGATTCTGTTCCTTCAGAAGAAAGTCTCACTAAGATATTTAGCCCGTTTGGGACTTTGATTGAAGTTCTGAAGAAGAGAAAACTTGCCAAGGTGGTTTTCAAGAACCGTGAAGATGCAGAAACGGCTTTTAGCAGTGCTGGGAAATACAGTATTTTTGGACCTTCGCTTGTCAGTTACCGCCTTAAGTATATCATGCCTAAGGCCACTGCACCAAAAAAGCGAGGTCGAAAAGTTAAGTCTACATCGCTTTGAGGCAAAAAATTCTATATGATGTATTGAAGGCTCTCTCAACTGGATGTTAAATTTAGCTTTTAGGAATTTGTTTAGGATTGAGATATGAACTTTACAATTTAGTGCTTTTATTTTAGGGCTCGATCTTTCCATTAGTATGACAGAGTTGGGCACATCTGCACACAAATGACCAATGTGCATGTGCATCCTGAGAGCCACAAATCAAATCGGACATCCAAAATTACTCTGTTTTATCATTTATCTTTCTATCCTACTGGATAAAAAGATGGGTAACTTTTGAGGTTTGCTAAAATACTAGTGAAGCTGGAGGTTTGGATGGTGAGTTAAGATGAAATAAGAATAGTTTAGTTGAGATGAGATGAGATGAGATGAGAGTTAAAAGTTGAATAAAATATTATTAGAATATTTATTTTTAATATATATATATTTATATATATATATTTTTTTAATTCAAAAGGATTGAATTATTTATTATATTTTGTGTGGCAATTTAAAAAAGTTATAATTAATTATTGAAATGACAAATGACAAATTAGATTTTTGTATCCAAACCAGACTGGTCAATTGAGCACCACAGAATATTAGTACTAAAGCAATCATGCTTCAAATATCCTTATAAATTCAGTATTAAACATAGAGTATTTTAATCAATTCAGGTTATATTGACGAGGAAAACTATTTAAAGTATTTCGAGTTTTATTTTAATAGGTACTGTCCATTTTATTTTTAAATGAAGAGAATGGATACAGACAAGTTTCAAATTTATTCTTATTAAAGAGGTATATTTCTTTATAAAAAGGACCGTAGAAGGCTTGTATATGATTTGGACATTATTCCTATTTTTATTTGATGGATCCGCTTTTATATAAAAAATATGCGGGAGATGCATTTGGGCTTCGCACTACTCTGTCCAAAAGAAAGCCCCATCCACACCCAGCTGTCCCACCACTTTCTTCTCTCTCTGGAGCTCCGTTTCCTTTCAGAAATCCAGCTACTTCACCTGCGAGCGCCTAGCTCTGTAAGGGAATTGTCCCCATAGTCGTGTTGGTTTTGCTCCTTAATCCCACATGGGAAAGGAGTGGGAGATGGGGCAAGACCCATGGTTATAAATAGAGGCCTAGCCTCCTTAGTTAATTACACCAGTCAGAAACTTATCTAGTAACTTTTGACTTTAATAAAATTCCTCTGTTATCCTTTTTATATGTAAAAGGAAGAGAGGTGAAAGTTAGAGTTTTACTAGTGGGAAAAGTTTTGTGGGTGTCGTTGGGGTGAGGAGAAAAATTGTGTGATTGTAACAATTTTTCACATAGTGTATTTTCTTCTCTGGGTCTGGTGGTTTTTCTCCTGGTTTGGGAGTTTTCCACGTAAATTCTTGTGTTGTGTTTATTTCTCTATTTTTCTTATTATTCTGTTAAAAGTAGATCCTGGTGGGGGGGAATTTGGAAGCCCGAATTCCCAACAGTGGTATCAGAGCCACTAGGTTCTTTTTACAGGGTGGAGTTTTGGTGTGGTAGTGTGAATACGTACGGTCTAAGGAGGTTCTGTCTAGGAGATTGGAAATTTTAAGTGTGTCCGTTGTGACCCTCCAATCTTTCCTGGGAACCTTGAAGTTCTGTCTAGGAAAGATCAATCTTTCCTGGGAACTTACTTAGTGGGTACTATTCATTTCTACGGTAAAATTCATCGAAGTTATGTCAGGAGGTAGAGTTTCAAATCCTATCAGATTTGATGTGGAGAAATTTGATGGGAGAATCAATTTTGGCTTGTGGCAAGTGCAAGTCAAGGATATCTTGATTCAATCAGGATTACACAAGGCGTTGAAAAGTAGACCAATCCCTGAAGTCAGTAGCGGTTCAAGCACTACTGGTGAAACAAAGAGCAGATCTGGAATGAGCGATGAAGATTGGGAGGATTTGGATTTGAGAGCAGCAAGTGCAATTCGTTTGTGCCTGGCTAAGAATGTTCTTGCAAATGTGCATGGAATATTCACGGCAAAGGGACTCTGGGAAAAGCTCGAAGAGTTGTATCAGACGAAGGGTGTCTCGAATCGAGTGTACCTGAAGGAGCAGTTTCATACACTGCGGATGAGTGAAGGTACGACTATTACAGACCATTTAAGTGTTCTCAATGGCATTGTCTCTGAACTGGAATCTATTGGAGTTGAAATTGATGATGAGGATCAAGCCTTGAGGCTAATCTGGTCTCTTCCATCTTCCTATGAGCATATGAAGCCTATTTTGATACATGGGAAGGAGAAAATAATTTTTTCAGAGGTTACTAGTAAACTTTTTTCTGAAGAAAGAAGGCTAAGTGGTAGAAGTAATGGTTCACTTGAGAACTTAGCAGTGGTGACAGCTGGTGAATGGAAGAGGAAGAACTCCATGAAGAAGAAAGTAGTCTGCTGGGTGTGTGGACAATCTGGGCACGTCAAAAGAAATTGTCCAAGAGGTGGAGCAGGTTCGGCAAGAGGCTCCAAGTCAGTAAATGGAGATACTGACAATGAAATTAACATCGTGTCTCTCTCTACAGAAGATGACTTCTGTTAAAAGGAGACATGTACATCCTCATGGCATGTCGCTAATCCCAAAGTTGCCATGATAGAGGATGTGTTAATGTTAGTTGTTCCACAAATTTGCACACGGGCATTGGTTTGGCATTGATGCAAGGTGTGTGGTGGAAATTCATGTCGATGGCTGATGAACTTCCAGGAAAGCCAAACGTGGGAGTTGCACCATAATTTTTCAGCAAGATTATTTTCGACATGGGCCGAAGTGAAATGCTTGGAATTGGTTTATTCTGAGTGGTTATGCTTTTATGGTGGAGCATGATAGCGGAAGCTATGAAGATCTTCATTGCGGTGGAGCGTGGCTGTGGGATCAGTCAAAGTCGCAAGGTGGAGATTGTTGGTTTTGCTCCTTAATCCCACATGGGAAAGGAGTGGGAGATGGGGCAAGACCCATGGTTATAAATAGAGGCCTAGCCTCCTTAGTTAATTACACCAGTCAGAAACTTATCTAGTAACTTTTGACTTTAATAAAATTCCTCTGTTATCCTTTTTATATGTAAAAGGAAGAGAGGTGAAAGTTAGAGTTTTACTAGTGGGAAAAGTTTTGTGGGTGTCGTTGGGGTGAGGAGAAAAATTGTGTGATTGTAACAATTTTTCACATAGTGTATTTTCTTCTCTGGGTCTGGTGGTTTTTCTCCTGGTTTGGGAGTTTTCCACGTAAATTCTTGTGTTGTGTTTATTTCTCTATTTTTCTTATTATTCTGTTAAAAGTAGATCCTGGTGGGGGGGAATTTGGAAGCCCGAATTCCCAACAAGTCGTATCTCTTCAAGTTCTAACATTATGTAATAGTTCAAGAGCTGGCCTTAATGGTAGTTCTTGCAAAGGGGTATCTACACAGTGATGCAGCTCGCTTTTTGGATGCACAGAAATATTTAATGCTAAATTTTTATATAAAATAAAATAAATAATTTAATTTTTTCAAATCTAAAAATAAAATTAATATTAAAAAAAATTATAATAATATATATATTTTAACTTTTATCTCATCTCATCTCTAAAATCAAAACAAACCTTAATGAACAAGTTTTAGTTAGACAAGAAATACAAATGATTTGAAAAAGAGTAGAATTTATTATTAAAAAATTAATTTTTTTCATATAAACTCTGCAATTACTCTTCTTTTTTTTAAAATAATTGTATTGCACATTATACATTTGCAAATATCATTTCTCATGCAAAGAAAGGTTTAGGGTGTCTTAGGATTTAAAAAAATTAAATTGTTTATTATATTTTATATAAGAATTTTAAAAAAAATATGAAAACTTGATGAAATTATAATGATAAAATGTAGTGAGTTTAGTAGAGTTTGGATTGCTAGCAGGGCCTTGGACATTAGATGAAGGAAGGGTGGCTCTATAGCCACCTAGTCGTGGGTACCTGATAAGTGTAAATTTTTTTACTTTGTTCTTTTCTATATATTTTTATACATTTTTAAAATACTCTTAAATATTTAAAGATAATAATAAAAGCTACTTACTTAATTACTAAATAAATAATAATAATAATAATAATAATAATAATAATAATAATAATAAAAGACTATCCGGATAAATGTTCGGGACCTACTATCGGGATCCCCAGCATTTCTCTTAGATTAAATTTTAAATTAGAGCAATCATAGAATTTTATGTATTATTGTAGACTCGTATAATATATATATAATTGAAAATATAAGTAAAAATAATAATTTAATTAGAATGAACAAAATAACCTTTAGTTGTATAAAATCATTAAAAAAACGTGTGGATTATAAATTATAATGATTAAAATAAAATATATATTTAATATATTATTACAATATAACCTGTAGATCTATAAAATATAACAATAAGAAATTAGATTAAAATAATAATAATAATAAAGTAACAAATAAATAATATTATATTAATATACAAAGTTTAGATGTATAACTATGAAATTAACTTTCAAATGAAATTAGGTTTCAAATTAGATAGACAAAACGGAAAAATTATGAATATAATGGTAGGCAAATTTCCGCTAATGAAATATTCGAAGCGATGTTTGTGCTCAGAGTATAATTTAGCTTTTCACAATACTTTGATTTTTGACTTGTAAATTTGTAATGGTCAAAGTCTTCAATTTATTCATGCTATTCCTTAGCAGAAGTAAAGATTGATTTACACACACACACACACACACACACACACACACACACATAAGGGGGAAGGGAACTCAATTCATGGCTGAAGTAACAAAGAAAAAAGGCTGGCTAGTTTCAGATCATTTGTTCCATTTTTACATACACAAGGGCTCCTAATGTGTTTTTTGCAGGAAGACCAACTGATTCAAAACATAACTGTAAAGATGTCCAACCGAAAATTAACAAGATAGAATAGAATATCTAGTGCGTCTATCTAGAGCCACAACACACATCAGGTTTAAAGAAAATGACGCTAAGTTCACCATTTTCACATTCTTTTCCATGAAAAGTCCCAGCTGCACCCTCCCACCAAAATACCTGTCAAGAATGAAGTGAAGAGAGAACTAAGTACAATAGAAAAAAAATACCAAAAGCAGTTAGATAATAATAGTATGGAACAATCTGCTACCTGTCACATAATTCCATTTTACTTCTGACCCTTCTTCCATAGCACTCCAATCTTCTTCAACACGTTTCCGTTTTTCTTCTTAGGCGAATCATCATCCATGTCTTCTGAATAAGGCGAATCCATAGGATTGTAGCTGTTGTCACGAGAAGTTGTTCTCTCCACAATCTTCCCATTGTTTGCTGTTGTAAGCATTGCAGCAGCTGCCTCAGCTGCCTTTCTCCACTGATCTGACTGCACCTTTAACCTCCTCAACTCGGCCTCCATTTCTGAATTTGCAGCCTGTGCTGCATCGAGCTGCTCAGTCGCTCGTTCTGCTTTTTGGCTACTTTTATCTGCTTCTTCTGTCATATTGCCGAGTTTTATCAGAGCCTCCTGCTCCGCAGTCCTTGCTGCTTCTGTGAGAGCAATAATTTCATCATTAACTTGGTTCCTTTCTAAGTCCCTCTTCTTTATTTCCATCTTGAGCAATTCATTTACCTCAGTGATATTCTGCAACTCTGCCTCCTTATCCAACAAACTTGTCTTTAACTCTGCAAAATCTGCCTCTGACTTCCTCAGGGCCATTGCAAGTTTATATTCTTTTTCACTTGACAGGTTTTTTTCAATCTTCAATTTCAGCTCCCCATTTTCTTCTGAAATACTCTGCAATTCAGTTTCCTTGCCCGTCAAACAAACCCTTAACTCCTCAACTTGAGCCTTCAGTTTCTCTAATTCCAACTCCATTTCAGCCTCTCGTTGGCCTGATTCTGATTTTGTCCGCTCAAGTTGTTCATAGGCACTTCTAATCTGCAACGTGCTCTGAATATATTCTTCCTGGTACCTGACCTCAGCTGCATCTAAAGCAGCTTTCAATTTACCCACTTCAAGTTTCAGAGAATCAAGCTCCATTTTAAGCTGGTTAGTTTCCTCATTTTCTTCATTGTCCTGAACAATCTTGTAAGTGCCTGTAGGATCCGCCAACTTTTTTCCATTGCTATCAACCACGTCTACTTGGAGTGTGCTCACGCGTCCCTCCAATGATTCCACTTGCACTTTTGATTGCTCCAATTCAACTGACAAGGAGTTGTACGCTTCCATGGCTTTGATGCCATCTGACCGGAGCATTTCTGCAGTTGCATTCGCTTCTTCCAATTCCCTTTGAGTTTTATTAACAACTTCTATGGCCCATGCTTCAGATTCTTTGCAATTATTGCGTTCAGCATTCAACCTTTCAACCAGGGCTAGAGTTCTAGAAAGTTCCATTCTCAAGCCCTTGATCTCCGCATGTGCTGATTCTGCACTCTTAGATTGGGTAGCTTCTGATTCAGCCACCACTTCGAGCTGAACTTTTAGCTTGTGAATTTCATTCATAGCAGAAGCCAGGGCAGTAGTATCCATAGAGTGCTGCCTCTGGACAGCCTCAAGTTCAGATTGCCATGCTCGATCACGATCCTGGGAGATTTTACGGAGCTCTTGAAGCCGAGCTTCTTCAGAAGCAGAAAGCTCCAGCAGCTGCTGCTGGGATTCCTCAAGCTTTGCTGACATGTCGAAGACCTCCTGCTTGGCCTCTTCAGCCTCCTGTTGGGCTCTCCTCTTCCATGATTCAGATGAGTTCAGTTGGTCCTTTGCCTTCTTCAGCTCCTCTTGGAGTTGAGCAAGCTGCGACTCCAATTCAGAAACTCGTATTGGGCGCTTTTTCTGGAGCTCACAAGACAAATGAGGGATGACATTAAGAGAAGATGAAAAGGATTACTAAAACATTTGTAAGAAACTTTTAAAACCAAAACTCAAAAACTTTTGAATAAAAGTATGACAATTGAAAACTCAAATGGTGCTTTATAAAAGCAGCAGTGTGCATGTGAGCTACCGGCAGAAGCTTTCCAACAAAATCACCTGATTTTCTTTTATAAGTAAAAATGAGCTGATTTTGTTATTTGTTATTGTGATATACCTCAGAGTTTGGGCTTCGTGATGCCCTTCGTTCAATGACTTTAGGACTTTTGTCTTTTGGTGTCCTACTGGCTGGGTCGGAATCTGAGCCCAGTGTCTTGAGTTGGCGAGCGGTCCGAGGTGTTGCAGGAGATTTCTTTTGTGGCACTTCCAAACTGGTTCTGCTTTCAGACTCAGTGGAGTGACAATCAAATCAGAAAACATATAGATAAACCAAAAATCTATTTACAACAACCGATGACATTGGCAGCTCAAAATCAAAACGGCATTATTTAGTTTTATATATCTTAGTATCAGGGCCATTGATATTCTTGGTGCTGACGATGTCCTCATATTTTTCTGTGTCTATATCAATTCTTACAATGCAGCAACATGATCAATCTCTTGGAGAAACTGGAAACCATATCCAGAATCAGCTATCTGCCAACCTCACCCACCAAGCATATATCGATGATAAACCATCATTAAAAACATATATGGAAGACTTGGGACAATACTTCTTTAGCTTTATAATTTCCCTTTTCAAGAAGATATGCATAGACTGTTTGAAAATGGAATGTGCGCTTTAAAAAATATAGAAGTTAGTTCTTCCAATCTGATGAATAAAGACAAATCATTTGGTGCATGTGGGTCCTCAAAGAGTTCAATAAGTACAAACTCTGATACATATTTTACATTAAATGCTCTCCACATGAGTTTTTTAAAACCTTGGGTCAAACTTATTGCTTGAAACTTTGTCTTGCATTACTGTTAAACACAACACTTTTCTATTTTTTCCTCTCAGATACTTCCAGGGATAGCAATGGTGCAACAGAATAACATTCAAATCTTCCACAGAATTTTGAATGAAATTATGCAAACCATTCAGTTTATTCCAAATAGTCTATTCAACAAATTTTGACTCCCTGCATTCTTTATGAATAGCAAAAACAAAATTAAGTCACAGCAACCAAACTGGATAATACTAGAATCCACCTTAAACATTCCAAATTCAAATAACGAGGATAAAAGTTAGAATAATGTCGAACAAAGATTAATCATATAACTGTAAAAGGCTCGTAACAAACATTTTTACCTTGCTTTTGGTGTCTGCATTTTTTTTTTTTTTTTTGTGATCTCCTTGTGTAAAAGTGGAAATAAGGGATGAATTAATGATCCCTGCTTCAAAGTGGACCCACAGCACCTGTCGTAGTTTTGAGAAATACTTGAATGAGAAAAAAAGGATGACAGAGAATATAATATACATAATGGAAAAACACAAATAAATAGTTACTAAAAGAGAGCTAGCTCAAGTCCATTTTCAGTCTCAAAGCCTAACAAACAAATAACACAATCGCTTTGAAGAAACTCCACGGAAACTACCTCCACTAACACCAACCAAAACCACTAGACAAAAAATAAAATAAATATACGAAATAAAATAGAAAAAAAAAAAAGTTGCAACAGAAATATTTTATACGAAATGATTATGCAATCAATCTGTCAAACTTCAGATCCTTATCTTTCCTTTTTCTTTCCTTTTTCTTTCCTTTCACTCCAGTACTTTGTCTTATACTATGGTCACAATAATAACATATTAAAGCCACTGTGGGCTCGAAGAAGCAAGTTAATTACAATAATAACCAATTTAGGATCAATTGATATATGAGCTACAAAAAGGTAATCAAATACTTGGCTAATCTAACAAACCTCCCCATCTCCGTTCCTCAAATTAGATAAAGCAAGAGAAATTCATATTCACAGCTAAAACTCCCACATATTGAAGTAGGATAAAAAAAGAAAAGGAGGAGGCGAAAACACTAACCAAGAAAGAAATAAATATATCAATTAAAAAAAAAAGAATATAAATATATATTATTAATATATTAAAATGAAACTTTGCAGTAAAAATAAAGCCAGACCAGACAAATGAGAGCTTCTGGGCTTTCAAACAGGTTGAATTTATGATCTTTGAAACGCTAAGATCTAATCACACTCTGGGTCTAAATCGCCGATCGGATGCAAATGATAGGATGCAGAACTAAGAACAGAGAAAGCATAAAGAGAGCTTTGAGCTCAGCCTACAGATGGAAAATAATAATAATAATAACTCTTTTGAAATATTGACGTACTTCCAAAAGCATACAAAACTAAAAGTATCAAACTTCAGCTCTTCTTCTCAGAAAGCACTTCAGAAACGTTCAAGACTTTCAGCTCAACCACAAACCCACATTTCCATTCCAATGCAGAAGCAACCCAGAAAACGAAATCCTCTCTCTCTCTCTCTCACTCTCTCACTCTCTCTCTAACATACAAAAACAAGGAAAGAAGCATTGCTGAGAAAAGATATATAAACATGAAATACCCTCAAAACAAAAGTTTCTGCCTTACCAGAAGGCCTTTCAGACCCTGTTGAACTCTGGAGGAGGTTGGTCTCGTTGGAGTTGGTGTTTTGGTTTGTTTTTCTTCGTTCTTTTTCTCTGGTGGGAGTTTCAGAACCCGAGAAACCCTAATTTTGGAAGAGAAGAAAGAAGGGCATTTGCGCCTTTGTAGGAGACTCGCAGTCGTAGGCTGTTGGTAGGAGCTTCGAACAGCTTTGCTTCTGAACTCAGTTCCCGAGTCCCTATCTGTATTTTGTTTTGTTTTGCGTTTTTGTCAGTGGAGGGAAGTTTAGTCATCTGCGTAGGTACGGTGCGTTGCTCTACAGTTTGGATACTTAGGCCACGCTCCTTCTCCACGCCCTTTCCCACGCTCCCCAATCACATGCATTGTATGTCTTTCTTTGGGTAAAATAAATGCATTGTGACAGAGAAACATAAATACTTCAAGAACCAGGTTCATGAGTGTGAGGATATCCCATAACCACTCAGGCTAACGTATATCAATCAAATTTTTCGAAATTTGATAAATACTTCTTGATTTAGTTGGAAAGGTGGTTGTCGGAACAATCTCTTACTTAGAACAAGGCCCCACCAAAAATATAATGCCTCAGTATATTTTGAAAAAATAAGTTATAAATTAAGTTGTAAAATAAGAATAATTTTCTAAATTTTCTACAATGACAGTGATAAAAAGCTTATGCAATGAGTGAAAACTGAAAAATATCCATATTTCTTTCTCTCCCCATGAATGATAAGAAAAAGCTTGGATTTACTAGTGTCACAATTTTATATAATCTTCTTAAAGAGTAAGGGCTTATATGAAAATAATTTTTATTTTATCTCATCTCGCCTCCTTACATTATAGAAATATTTTACAGTATGAAAACACATTTTGCAGCATTGTTCCCACAATCAAAACTCCTAGAATAAAACACAAAAACAAATGTAATTCGTCAATACATTTCATTTTGCGAAACCAAACACAATGGAGCGCATTTCATCATGTGCACAATGTAAAAAATCATTAATTTTTGAGTCTCATATTCCAAAATTAATCCAATAAATAAAACATTATAAGTTTTTTTTTTTCTTATTTTTGGAAAAACAACGAGAGGAGAAGTAGGAAAATTCAATGCCAATCATAATAATCATTAACATATCATCAGATTACAAAGATTATTGGTAAGTTTTCGTCCTTAAAAGGTTGAACCCTCAAACCCTAGATAGGATCACAAATGTGGGATCCCAATTTTGTAGAACCACCAAGGTTCATTTGGGATGGGATTGTTTCCTTTATTTATTATTGAAAAATTATATATGCAGTCTCTTATGTATTCATTTACATATATACAAACTGACATGATTAATTGCATATTTTTTTATTATAAAATAACTGCTAAATTTCACCATGCCAGTGTAATGCACAATAAGTATACGTAATCGACTTTATGTAACATAAATATTTATTATTAGTTGTCTATGCAAACACTATCTAATGGGACATTTTGCATGTGCCTACCCCTTATATGCCTTCTATTTAAGGGCAATGCTCACCCCAATTGGGAAATCATTATGGGACGGTGAGCTTATTCACGTTAATTGGGCCACTCAAATTCTACCAATGCACACCATTTCAAACCGACATATTAATATTATGGTCATGCCAATAAATGTATTTATATATAAAAAATCATATTAAAATGAAAATTTAATCTTATGAAATGCAATTTCATCGTGGACATGGAGTTGTTAACCAAAACCAAAATTGGAACTCCTTAATTTATAGTGTCATATTATCATATACATGGATAAAGGGTATTTTTAAAATCCAACCAATATGGGAGGGGAAAGGAAAAATGAATATTATTGTTTTTTTTTTTGTTGGTAATGAAATGAATATTATTGTTCATTGGCCTACTTGTAGGTAATAAAATACTGTATATCTATAATTGGATGAGAGTGGAACATTTCCTCTTCTACTTTTTGTTTGAACATATCCACTAATAAAAGCATACATCATATATAAAACGTAACAGAAATTTTAGGTTTGTTTAAGGATAGATGTCTTTGCTTTGTTTACAATGAAAGCAAGAAAGCAATTATTTTTATAGCTTATGATTTTCATTATTTTCTTTTAACAGAAAACCACCTAATGCAAGCCATACGACAAGATCTTTTTAAGTTGGGTAGACTCAATCATTTAAATGAAAAGAATTTGTTATAAATACACCAAAAAATTGGGTGTTTCAACAATTCCTAGTCCACAGATTAGGATAATTGTTGCCATTTGATTATTAGTGTAAGGATTTTCTTTAGATTATTTTATGTGGATGGTGTGTGGTGTGAAAACTTTTAAATAAAATTATTCTTTTTACCAATAATTTTTTTTAAGTTTCTTGTTTTATTTATTTGTGACTGGAAAGACGACCATAAGATTTTTATAGCATTTTTTTTTTGAAAAATAATTTCATATCATTGAAACTCAAATAGATGAAGTCTACAATATGACTATAGTCAACTAAAAACTTTATTGACGCTCAACTTCTAATTTTCTCAGATATAATCTGAGAATACTAAAACTGCCTCCTAAAGAGGCATGTACTAAGTTTTTCTTTTAAAAGAGGAGAAAATAACAACTCCTAATAGACGTCGAACGTTTGAGAGACTATTTCTCAATTTTTATAAGATTTTTATAGAATTTTATTACTTGCTCTATGCATCATTCTTTTACATGCGAAAGACATTGCATTTAAAATATTACTGCACTTTTACGGTTAAATTTTATTAGAAAAATGTGTAATTTAATGAAGGAGAAGGATCAACAACATTATATTAATTTAAAACAAAGAAAAAAAAAATTAAATTCTCCAGAATTTATGGACTTATTAATCATATCTAGACATATTAAAATTATGGATAGTGTTACTATACCTCTTCAATTTACTCACTTGGTGTATCTCTAGTGCAAATTGCACATTTTTTTTTTTGCTTTTTATTTCAAAACATTTTTTTAAACATATTTAAATATTTTTAAAAAATAAAAGATATCAATATATTAATAATTACTTCTTTAATCATTAAATAAATAAATTTTAAAAAATAAATAAATACATTAACATTCAAAAAACCGAGAGAACGAATTAATGAGGGGACATATTAATTTAAATTCAAAATTATAAGACTACCAAATGCATCTATCATTTTTTTTTTTGAAAGATGCAGCGTGTCTATCATTCTTAAAATAAGAAATCTAATTTGAAAAAGAAATAAAAAAGAAAATCTTATATGATTTTTCTTGGACATGGTGATGTTAGAGATGTTAATGGGTGTAAAGAGGGGGACATGAGGATTTGAAAGCACCTTGGAAATCCTATCTTCGGTATAATGACACAAAGGATCCTATTCTTGCACCGTAAGCAAGAGGGAAAGGCCGTACACATCCATCATACATCACTTCTTTCATTTCATGGACATCAAATTCATTAAAAAGACACTACACAAATGTAGATACTATATAGTATATTGCCTATGAAAACTACAACAAACTACCTCAATATTCTTCGGATAATATATCACACAACCCATATTTTATAGTTTGGAAATCCTTATCATCAAAATTGGCCAATACTACAAATATTTCGTATGATCTTATAGTTTGGCCACATTATCATGCACGTGCTTTAATGAGAAAAATCCAGAGGTTTGAGATGGAATCCTGAAGATATCTACAACCCATAATTAAATAATAATAAAAAAAATCAGTTACCATTAGTTGAGTTATTGTTTAGGAACATTAAGCAGAACTCACATAAGTGCGTGCGATTGTTACTTATAATAATGGTAGCATGTAACATGTACATCCTTTAAAGAAACAAATCAAATCAGATGGTGGGACTTCTCAAGGGAAGAAAATCATTTAAGGTGGTGGACTAAGAAAGAAGGATCAAAATGCTCCAAAGTATTTATCATGTTCACTTTATTTTAATTCGGATAAAGACATTTAAGTTATATAATCAAACTATTTAGGCATGTTTGGAAAATATGATAATTTTTAAAATTATCAAAATTTCTCGTAACTTTGTTTTCAAATATCACTCAAACACAAAATATTTTTTAATTTTTAATTTTCAGTTTTTTCATATAATTATTATTTAATTATTACTTAAACACAAAAATCAATACAACTTTTACAAATTTTAAAATAAAAACAATATTAAAAAATTACATTCAAGATTTTTTAACTTTATCTATTCACTTTCATGAGTTATAATACAGTGCTTATATTAAAATATATTTTTTATTCAACCTTTTATCTCATTTTTTAAAATCTAATAAAATATCTTCACTCAAACTATTTCACAACTAGTCACAAAACTTTGAGATACTTTAAGCATCTAAACATGCATAAAAATGTGAGCAACTAAAAGGGTAAACACTACCTTATTTGTTTTCACAACACATCATTTCATCTCATTTAAATTTAACTAATCATAACTTCTTCTTTTTTTCAAATATCCATGCAAAATAAAATAAAATAATTCAACTTTTTCAAATTTTAAAATAAAAATATTATTAAAAAATACGTTCTAATAATATTTTATTCAATTTTTAATTTTTATTTCAAATCATCTCATCTCTTTACAAAAACAAACAAGGCCATTTAGTAATAATAATAATATACATATAATTCTGTTAAGCCACATCATCCTTGTTTGTTTTAATCTTAAATGTCCATAAATTAAAATAATTTAAGTTCAAAGTTATTTGAGAATTCATATTAATAAAAACATCAACGAAATTACTTTTGAAAATATGAAACTATTCCATTCTTTTTTAGAATACCACGCATTGCGCGGGTGCATGAAAGATTTGCAGATACGCTTTGGTGTTTGGGTCTCTGCTAAACTCCGAACAACAAATATACGTATCTTAATTCAAGTTGCAGCACATACTAGCATAATCCCCAAGTTCCCCATTGCGTACTTAAGAGCCCTCCTATCCTAATATGGAAGAAGTTCAAAAGGTGATTTGTAGCATGTCGGCTGATAGTGCTGCAGGTCCTGATGGCTTTTATTCGTATTCGGCAATGATTTTCTTAGTGCACAAACAGTCCCTAGAAAATCTTGAACCATGAATAGAAAAACCTTTTACATGATCCCATGACTCGAGGGACATGCATCACGATAGCCTTCAATGAAGGTAAAAGCAGCATTTTACAAAACCAGAGTATATAGTTTAAGACGGAAGAAAGTTGCTATTTTATTAGATAATTAGGATTAATACTTTATGAAAACAAAAAAAAAACAATTAATCTTTTTTCTCATTATCTGTACATCATCTCATGATGCATGAGATGTGACATTAAATCATAGATTTACAAATGAGATAATAAATAGTGTCTAATCATCCAACATCATATCATAAAAATGATAAGAAAATGGATGATGAGCAGCAACGGTCCTAGGCGAGCAGAGCAGATCATAGCTAAGACAGCAAAGAAAAATATGTACGAAGAGAAATAAAATAAAATAAAAACAATATATTGTTAACAACAACAATTGCTATGCCTATTTAGTATTTGATGCCTAGTGATATGCTGTAAAGCACCGCATAAAACCAAATGGTTGTGCAATCAACTTGGAGAAGGGCTGTCCTTCCTGTCATAGTTCTATGGAAACCAAAATTTGCCACATCAATTTTCCTCTTCAGAACAACCCACCCCAACCAAAGAATAGGATATGACGTATTTGTTCTTTCACGTAAAGACTTTTTTTTTTTTTTTTTATAGAGCTTGATCATGGCTGAATCTCTAAATGAGGCCATCAAGTTTCTGTGCTTTCCTGCAATTCCATCAAAGTTGAACCTCATGAATAAAAAAGCAATCTCAGTTTCTGGAATACCAAAAGAGAGACAATCCAGTGAAAATGTTTCCCAAAATATTAAAGAATAATGGACAATAAATCCTCTGGTTAGAATATGGAAGTAGCAAGATCGAACCACTGTAGTAAGGCTAAAATTAATCCAAGGTAAAAAAAAAAATTGATCTAGCTTTTCCTTATTATCACAGCAAGCCATGGTCCAGCAACAAAACACATCTTGAGAATGATCACATTAGAACAACCAACCAAATATATGAGCCCTAATTTTTCCAATTTGAGCATTTTCCTGTCTCAGATTAGATACCTAATGCTCAGTATTGGCCCAGTATAAATAAAATAAGAAATTCCTTTAAAACTTCTGTTCAACACAAAGAGGTTCCATTGCATTATACACAGTGCAGAATTTCAAAGAGGCATGAAACATTGACAAATGGAAAAATCTAGTGTACACTGCATCAAACAAGTCCTCACCACATTTCGGCTAATACTGTACAAATCAAGCATCCACAATAATGAATAGGGGAAAAAATTACCTTGGATGCAATAAACAATATCGGATCACAAGCCCAAGTTCCTCGAAGTGAGTTTGTCCCCAAGCAATGTAACTTTCCAGGAATCAACTTGGAAAATAAAGACCGTATTCTTTTTGGGCACAACTGCAAATTATCCAAGAAAAAATTTGGTAAGTAATTATTCCAGAAAATTAAGCTCCCAAATATCACCACTTCCAATATGAATCACAGGACGAGAATAACATGTAGATATATATATTTTTCACAAGAGAATAAAGCTTTCTTTAAAATAAGCAAACAGGCATTGTCCAAGTGCACAGAGAGTATATGAAAGAGCACACCTATTACAAGTTAAGCATTAGAAAATGAAACAAGAAAGTCATAAATAGTAGATCCGTTGAGTACAATGACCAAAGCCCAAAGGAATAAGGTCTGAAAAAAGAAACTTCTCCGCTCATCACAATAATGCTCCCTATCAGCATTCCTTGCAAACCAAATGCACCACCACGTGAGGCATTAAGGAATCATTCTCCATATGGCAACAAAATGTGGGTTGCCATGAACCACCGTCCTCCTAGGCATCACCCATGCAAGTCCAGTCCTGTTGAAAATCTCATCCCATAGCCCCCTTGCCATCTCACGCAGTAAAGTAATAAATAATCCACAGACTTACCACTTTTCTTAAACATATAACAACAATCCATAACAATTACGCCTTGCTTCCTCAAATTGTCCATAGTCAAGATCTTCCCAAGAGATGGCAGTCTAACTGAAAAAAGCAACCTTTGGAAGGCACCTTACTCCAAATGCACTTCCAATGAAATGGAAATTGTCTGTACTAAAATACAAAATGCATGTAATGCATGCTCTATTAGTCTTATTAATCAGTAAGAGAACTCTGTAATTAAAGTAAATATTTCAGTAACTCGACAATTTATACATGCTGCAAGGAAAAAATCATTTAATTACAAGGGGTTATTTGGTTGATATTAAAAATCTATCCATACACAGATCCTCTTTCCTCTGTAGATGATTGGAGACATGAGTAATCATGCTTTTGAGTGTGTCGAGAAGTTTCTATTGACATCAGCTCTACTTTGTTAAAATTTTTGGGGTGATCTTTATATGAACAGAGTGCTGTTAATAAAGGGTTCTTAAATTGTAATTTTTAGGAGGCTCTCTTGTACACTCCACATGTACTTGACTTTCCTCTCCTATTGATTAGATTTGTTATTACTTACTAAAAACAAAAGGAAAGCAGATATACTGGCGAAACCTCTTACTTCTGCCAGGTGTTGTGCTGAAATCTGTTGCTTCATACACGAAAATGGTCATACTAGAATGCATACACAAGCATCACATCATCCTTACATGTAAATATGCAGTAGAAGATAATAAGAATATCAAAACTGGAATTAGTTATGTCGAATTACTTAAAGGTGAAGCTGATGGATGAATTACCTCGGAAAACATCATCTTGTGTGATTATCCCAAATGTTTCTGCAGTCTCACGAATCATGATACCACACACTCCTTTGAAAGAAGTTACCTTACAATCAACAACTGCCAGAAAATTTAAGGAAACTATAAACGATAAAAATAAAAGAAGATAAGTTCAGGACTCTTCTGACTATATTATGCATACTCTCCAGGACTCTTTGATTACTTTTTTTTTTTTTTGGGGGGGGGGGGGGGGAGTTTCTCTAAATAAAACTCTTCCACTCCAATCGACACACAGAATAAATTGTGTTTGTATGTATCAACCCATACAATTCAATAGCCTAGAGAACATTCTAACAGACAATAGCCCAAACATTGCAGACAAGTTATTTTTGAGGATTTGGTTAGGAGTAAAATTACATGCAACTGTTCATCTCTCACAAGAAAGCTGATGAATTACACGCTACCAGATTATTACCCATGTAGCGGGCTGTTGCCCATCATAGATCAATCCATCATCTCATGATATTGTAAGTCATAAGAATGGTTCAAGTTGGGGTACATTGATTAGAATTCAAAACTATAGGCCAAGGAAGCAAGCAGCTATAATAGTTTCCATGAGCACCTATTATCAAAGATTGCGGTAAAAAGAATATAGTTTTACCTAGAATTAGAGCACCATGTAAATCTGCATCGAGAATAAATTGAGCCAACTGATTTCTCCTGTAAGACAAAACAGAAGTATGGTTACAAACCAACATATTGTATAATAATGGTTACAAACCAACATATTGTATAATAATAAGCATATTAAAAATGCATACCCATAAAAAGTTAAAAGAGATAAACAGTGAAGGATAAGAAACTGCATGATTATTATTTCAGCCAAAAAAAAAAATCTCACCCACAGGTTTTAAGCAGTTGCACCATGTAGTCTTTCCACATTTCATGCATTGGCCTAAAAACATCAAACCTGTTATCCAACACAACCAACAATTATTCAAACTGTCACAAGAAAGAAATAAAATAAACCTAGAACAAAACTTTAATTTCAATGTATATTCTCTACTTATATAAAAAAAATTCAATGTATATTCTCTTATCATCTACTGAAGAGGAGTTCCATTGTATTGTTGTTGGACAAAGAACAAACGGGTGATAAGTTGATAATTCAGAACAACTGGCAAACATCAGACTCAAGAGTGGGACAAGGAAAGAAGAATTCCTCATGTACAAGCTCCCCCAAAGGCCAAACCCCAAAATTAAAACATTAATCACTTCAACCACCAACATCTTGTGTATTCTTTCGTTTGATCCTACATAAACATATAAAGTCAAGGTACCAGCCCAGCAAATTATAACTTTGCAAGTCAACTGTCTCAGTCAGCAGTTTTTGCTTACTACTAGACAGAGTTTTTGCTTACTACTAGACAGAGGATGAACTTTGTGCACCCTTCCCAGGTTCACAGTCCAGTTTTATACATTCTTTCCAAAGCATGTAGCCAAGCCTTTTTGAGGTGGCTAACAAAAGAAATTATATCATGAAATGAGGCAATGTGACAACACCAGATATAAGATTAAAATATTAACATCAAATTTGAAACTACAGAATCAGTAGAAAAAGACTGCAAAATTGCAACCACAAACAGAGCAGAGAAGCATTAAACTTACTTATGAAATTCTTGAGGCAAATCAAAGGATCCACATTTTTTAAGTTTTTTCATGGACATGTGTTTTTTAGAACGTTTTGAATGGGTCTGCAATGCCCTAATCCTAGAGCCGGTAGATACACCACGCCCTTGTACAAAATTATCAAGAAGGATCCAATTGTCCATTTTTTTGCTTCTGGACCCCTGTATGTACTTCAGAGCCACATCACCATTCTGAAGAAGCTCATGTAAAACCTTATCAGCCATTTGTCCTTTTTTAGAAGAAAGCTGCATGACACCAGGTAGATGTTGAGCAAAGATCGTCTCTTAAATGAGAAAAGCAAATTCACTAATAGAAGCACCTTTAATGATCAATTGGTCATAGACAGAGTACCTTGCTACTGGTTCCAAGCAGATTCTCGTGTACAGGTTGAGAGAGCTGTGAATATGCCGGGTCATTATCTTCAGAATCTGTACAAAACATCAATCTTCCATCTAATCAATAAATAAATATACAACATGATAATATATATGCATATATGAACAATATAACTCATAAAACTCATAAAACTTATCTTGATCATCCCTCTCTTTCCTTTTGATAACTAAAAAACTTATCTTACATCGAAAAAAAATGAAATAACATTTTGATGCTCACAGTGCTGCTACCTACCTTTTGAAGCAGAGTGAACTGAGAAAGTAAAACTCCCTACACATAAGCACGACAAACAAGCAGGCACATCGAATTTTTACAATACCAAAATCTTAACCTTAACAACTAGCTGGTGCAAAATAGTTTACAACAAAAAACAGGAAGAAATTCAACACAGATTTTATATAACGAAATATTAAATAACTCTCCACATTTAACCAGGAGTAACAATCAGGTAGGTTAGAAAATAAGAACAGATAAATAAAATGATAAATAGCAAATACAGAATACTGGAAATCGCATCTGAAGGATAATGTAGAAAATTTTGCAAAACATGCACACTATTTAAATAATAAAACGTGAAAAAAATGACATGCCCATGCCATTGGCTGCCCATATGATAGAATGGCATCCAGGTGATGAACATCCAGGTCTCCAGGTTATATTATGCACCATAAAGTTATGAGACTCGGTGAAATGGAATTTTATTATAAGCCTATAAAAATGAGTGTCAATCTGAATACCCTGTAGGAGCATACAATAATAGGTGTCTATCCAACATCCAAAAATGTCAGGCATGAGATTGTTATGAATGACAGCATTCAGCATACAAGAGATCCTCAAAAAACAAAGTTTTTTCTTAAAAAAAAAAAAAAAAAAAAAAACCTTTCTTGGATGAAGCATCCAATGAGGGAGTGACCCTTGCTTCAATTTTATCTTCTGAAGAAGCAATGAAAGAATTTGTACGATTAGGTTCTTTTTTGTCTCCTTCATTTACACTCTTTTTGCTCTTCTTTTGTTGAAGAAGGTGCTCAACAGCAAACCTCCGCTCCAATGACTCCAAAGTGCGTTTCCTTCGATCTTGAAGAGCTGCATCAGTAGCCATGGGCGCTAGAATGGTTCAGTTTTCCTCGCCAAAAGATGTATAAAGGGAACAACCCTGAAAAGAAGTTGAAAACGAGTTCAGAAAATTTTAAACTAAATGATTTGAAATCTAAAATTCCAAGATCCTTGAAAGAATGTGGTTTAGGGAACACTCTTTCTCCCTGTAAAATCTGTAAGAAGGCTACTACACTCTCAACGGACAGCTATAATTTAATAAAAAAACTAAGGGTATCATCTTGTGTTTCCAATAACAATATTTCATCATCGATGGTTTGATTAAATAGTGCAAATTGCCATGAAAACACGATTGCTTGATTGCTAGTTGTGTTCAGAATCCCCATGCTTCTCACCAAAGAAATTCTCACTAACGCTATTGTAAATATAAAAACAAAAAACGCTTCAACTTCAGACGAGTATCATTTCATCCATTCTAACAACAATCCATATCAGCATAGCATGCATTGTCTCATTCACAAGCATATCATCATCATTCATCGAGGTTTGTGAAAAGGTGCTAACCTTGAATTGGCTCATAGCATATCATAGGTAAACATCATATTTTTCATGCAAAAACAGAATATTTACAGCACGCATAAAGTTATGATTATGCTACTTACCTATTAGTGAAGCCTCTTTTGTAGCTTGTTACCTATACATGGTACTAGACGTTACTAAATTTCTAGAAAACGTGGCAAAGCGTTCTACCCAATTGAACGCATATCATGAACTTTAATCGATTCAAATATTCAGCTATATACTGAATTCAATAATTACTAATCTCATACCATTATTAAAATATAATATCCAAGACCTCCATTTTGGAGACTTGGGTGTTATGCCATCAGGCCATAGGCCCTTGGCCATAATTTAAAACTTAGTAATCAATACTAAAGCCCCTAAATATTTTCTGATAAAAATAAGTCTATGGCTAATATATTTATTCAATTAAAACTAAGCCCACGTAATGTATAACATGGTCGTTTTTCGTAAAATACAACCAGCCAAATCTAAACATCAAACCCACATGAGAAATCAGCCCACGTACTGAACAAAGTTAAAGGATGATGCCTAGAGAAACAGAGAGTGGTCACCGATGTAATTTTTTTTTATTTTTTATTTTTCCTTTTTTTCAACATTTGAAAAAAAAAAAAAACACAAAATATTCATTAAAAAATACTTAATCCATATAAAACATCAAGCCCAATGAAGAAAACAATTCAGGGAGAATTATCGGTAGCAACTATAGGTAAGAGTGGCATTTTCCTTTACGGAAAGGCTATGGGCAGTGGGTTGAAGGGTATTTATGAAATAAGGAAAAACAACATGCACTTTTTGGGAAGGCTGAAAACAGAACCAAAAAAAGCAGCAGCACAGTCACGTGCGACAGGGGAATTCAACTCACCGAGGGAGAAGAAGATGCGACCGCGGGACTGGGTGGCTGGGAGTGCCTGGTCGGAGATTTGTGAGCAGCTTTGGTAGTTTTCCGGCTCACTCTGCGACGGCGGGTAACGAAGAACCCAGTGTTATTTGATTATTCACGACAGAGGGAGAGGTTAAAGCGACGGAGGAGAGAAGAGGACTTACCGTCGGCGTATTCTGTGGTGTTTCCGGCCAGAAGGCTTCTCTTGGTTGAAGGATGTGATGTCTCGGTTTGCAGAGGCCGCCACGATGCCAAGCCGTGTAAAAGAGGTTTCTCGGTTTTTGCTGGAAGGAATATTGTGAGGGAAAAAGAGAGGGTTTATGTATATGAGAGGGTTTCGAATTCGGAGCGTGAAGTAGTTGTTAATTAGGAAATTAATTAAGAAATTAATTAAATTCCCGAAAGAGAAACGCTAGGTCCGGCCAACTGAAAATTCAAGATTTGCAGATAGCCATTCATTAGTTGACACGTATCTGGTCCCCTTATTCCTTTCGTGCACCTGCATGCACCGGATCCAAGGTTAAAATTGTGCACATGCTAGGTACAAGCAAATGTGGAACCATTTGCGTACCTATCTACGTGTAAAAATGAGTCAGACGATATTTAAAAAAATAAAAAATAAAAATAAAAATAGAAACGCGCGATAAAAAACTGGACAAAACATTGCTTTCCTTCATCAACACACAAATGTGGAAAACAGAGCAAAACGCTGCCCAGCCCTTTCCATTTGAGCGACTCCCTTGAAACCCAGACCGAAGAAGACGAAGAACAGGAGCAACATTGAGAAACCCAGACCGAAGTAGAAAAACATTTGTGTCGGCAAGCTTTATCTCTTGAGAAACTCCAAGGTTAGTCATTTTCTTGTTGGTCGATCATCTAGACGTTTAAACTTTCATAAATCTCTATCTTGTTGGTCGATCATCCGGACGAAAGAATAATGGAAAAAATAACTTGTCTGTGCAGAATATTTTGGGTCGATTGGACGAGCTTGAAGTGCTGCAGTCTTGTTTCGGTGAACTTCAAACTCTTTTTTTTTCTCTGTTTTCTTTTTTTTTTTTGTTTTGGGGGGGGGGGGGGTTGGCTGGGGATGGGGGTGGGGGTTAGGTTTGGAGGTTGTCGTTTTGAAGTTGTATCCAAGCAGGAAATATTTGATCTTTTCTTATTTTAATAGGGTGATTAGTGGGTCATAGCGTTTGCGTGGCTTGATTGAGCTGGAATATTTTAGTTATTTGACATCAATGTGCGGCCGTTGTACCAAAGTACTATCTTTTGTTGATTCTTGATAAGGATGACTTTCACATCTCCCTCATGTTCATATGGTTTTGCTAATCAAAATTTTGGATTTGCATTTTTCATATGATTTTTTTTGAAACTATCCAAGTATTGTTTTTCTTTCTGTCTCATTTCTTTTGGTTTATCTCAATTTATTTTGGCATTTAGTTAAATTGGTGATGGAGGAATGGGGGAATTTTTCAAAACTTGCATTAAAGTTATAAGAAGGGTCAGCCTGAATAAATATTAACTATAGGAGCCTATTCTGTAACCTTTTTTTTTGTCTTCCTGATAAATGCATAACTTGTTTCTCAACTTGATTTTGGTGGAATAAACAATGTTGCTATCATTTAAATTTAAACTAGGCAGGCAAATTGATTTTGTGCATACATTTAAATGAGACTCTCCATTATAGAAGGAGAGTCCATCCTTTAATTCAGGATTTTACTTCTATATCTTTTGTTTTGACTTAAATATCGTGTTAAGTTAGCTAAAATATTTTTTACTGATCTTAAATCTATTCTGTTGCTTATTTTAAGTGTTAAAAATCTAAGTTAGCTTATTTTAACTTTCATTAGTTTAGCTTATTTTAACTTTTTCTTTAAGCTAAATTACTTCTTGCATTTATGTAGCCTTTAGAATGGTTTTTTAACTGTTTCTGGTTTTGTAATTTTTATCAATGTTCGTGACTCTGCTTTTACCATTTTATACATGCTTATTTCTGTATAGTGGATGTGTTTTGTGGCTGATGTTCAGGGGTGTGATGAGTAGCTCTCTAGTGCTGATCTTAAATCGGATACTGATCTTAAATCGATTTTGTTGCTTATTTCAAGTGTTAAAAATGTTAAGTTAGCTTATTTTTATTTTCATTAGGTTAGCATTTTAGTTTTTATTTTTTTTCTAAGTTAAATTATTTCTTGCATTTATGTAGACTTTACAATAGTTTTTTAACTGTTTCTGGCTTTGTAATCTTTATCATTATTTGTGATTCTGTTTTTACCATTTTATATATGCTTATTTCTGTGTAATGGATGTGTTTTGTAGCTGATATTCAGGGGTGTGATGAATAGCTCTCTACTGTTCATGGGCAAGATTCAGAGCTCTTTTGATGGGTCGAGCATTTTGGTACCAGCCTGCATTGAGTACAAGAGTACAAAGTCATAAGATTCAGGACATTTAGGACCCGCTTGGATTCGAAAGTGAGTCTACGGTGATCTCAACTCACTTCGTACGGTTATCTTGTTTCTAATCCAAACACAAATGCAAAGACACTTTTGAGATGAGTTTACAACTGCTACAATATTTTTATTACCGTTACTTGCTCTTGTTTACCGTCAAATACGACAAATAACCCTGACATATTCTCTTTACTTTTATTAACTTTTCAAATGTTCATTTGCAGAGATATTTACTCCCCTCACTCACCCCTCAAAAGCCCTTCCAAACTCAAGGAACTGTGTGGAAGACCCCAACGCAGCAAGCCTTTCCCTAGCGCCTTCCAAACTCAAAACGGTGCTCTCTTCGTAGCAAGCCTTTTTCTGCTTTTGGGATCAAACGGTTTTCGGCAGATTGTTGAACGCCCCAAAGCCTACTTTGCCCCTTAATTCCACCGTTTCAATGCCTCTCTGCGCCGTTTTGGGGTCATTCAAAGGCACCCCTTGAAGAAGTCGTACAAGTGAGCTGCAACTTGGGAAGTTTCGGCGTGGTTCAATCCGCAACCTAGTGGTAAGTCTCTTCCCCTAGCGCATCCATGCCCATTTTAACTTTAAGTACCCTGACTCCATCTCAGAAGCCAGAGATTTCCCTGCCCTCTTGACCCATCTTACAAGCTAGCACATATTAGGGTTCGAGGGTTTGATCAATTAGTTCGAGAAATAGTGGAGAAATTTCCATTACAAATTCACCATGCCAAGACAGTGCAAACCCACGAACCCACCTTGTTGCAAACACTGTAGTTTGCTTCCCAAAGCTATCCATAAAGTCCAGCGGTCTCATTCAACCACTACCACGGCTCCACGGACGCGATCTTTCCAAGTATGTGGCTTTAATTTCAATTTTGTTTGTGTAGCTAGGCTTATAAAAATTTGTTATCATGTCTGCATAATCCTTTGTTTGAATCATCGTTTTGGTTGTGAATCATCATTTTGATTTTTTTCTAATTTAGGGATGTAGCTACGGGTTTTCATTCAAACATTTGCATTATAAAGTTATATATACGCCATAATATAAGTTGCATATTGAATGAATGGGTGTAGAGGAGAATGAATTATTGAAATTGGTTAAGAAGGTTATAGGATAAGAAGGCAAAAAAAATCTATATATTGAATTATGCAACTTGGTTAAGACAGGTTTATTTATACGCATATAAATAATCATATTTTTTGGAAATTTGTCTTGTATATCAAAAAATTTGTACATTCAATTTGGGTGGTGCTTGTTGTTCTGGAATAGATATCAAAGAAGAGGAGAGAAGTGATTGGTTGGTTTTGGTATTTTTGGGTTCTCAAATGATAAGAGAGAAAATCAGTGAAGCGAAATAAAATTTGAATCAAGGTATATAGTGGAAAAAGTTCTCGGTGTGTTGAAATTATATACATTGCTCATTAATTGGTATTCAAGTTGTTGGAATTCAAGTTGTTGGTATTCATTGCTTTAACTTCTTAACAATTATTGTCTAATTCTAAGATACATGGTTGGCTAATTTTATTTATTTCTCATTGTTCTAGTTGCACAATTTTTTTTATTGCTCATGTATTCTGGCTGGCCAGATTTTGAGATTGAACATTGCTAGTATTAGTGTTTGGTATTTATAGCTGTAATGATATGTTGTGAATGGTTATAAGTACTTGACAGTTTTATATAGGTTATTATGGGCTGGTTTTATATTCTAAAATGACATGTCTTGTGGGCTAGTTTGTGTATGGTTATGTTATATAATATTGTGGGTAATTTTTGGGTTCTTAAAAGGGTCCTTTTTTGTGATATTTTATTTTGAGCATAATCTTGTCTGATATTATTAAACAATATTCATCTTACTTGTCATTAACAAACAAAATATATGGAAGATCATCATTGCATTCCAAGGTCTAATATTTTTGGGAAATGCTTTGTTGGATATTTTAAGTAACCTAAAGCTCAAGACACTAACCCACTAGTTTAGAATGTTAAGCCTATTATACTTTGGTCTCTTCTCTATTTAATCTGTGCTAATGGCTGGATGGGTGGATAGTTTTTGATATATGACTGGGCAGTTTTATGCATTGCTCATTAATTGGTATTCAAGTTGTTGGTATTCATTGCTTTAATTTCTTAACAATTATTGTCTAAGATATATGGTTGGCTAATTTTATTCATTTCTCATTGTTCTAGTTGCACAATTTTTTTTATTGCTCATGTATCCTTGTTGGCCAGTTTTTGAGATTGAACATTGCTAGTATTAGTGTTTGGTATTATAGCTGTAATGACATGTTGTGAATGGTTATAAGTACTGGACAGTTTTATATAGGTTATTATGGGCTGGTTTTATGTTCTAAAATGACATGTTTTATGGGTTGGTTTGTGTATGGTTATGTTATATAAGTGAAATTTTTGGGTTGTTAAAATGGTCCTTTTTTATGATATTTTATTTCGAGCATAATCTTGTTTGATATTATTAAAACAATATTCATCTTACTTGTCATTAACAAACAAAATATATGGAAGATCATCATTGATTTCTAGGGTCTAGTATTTTTGAGAAATGTTTTGTTGGACATTTTAAGTAACCTAAAGCTCACGCTAATCCACTAGTTTAGAATGTTAAGCCTAATATATTTTGGTCTCTTCTCATTTGATAGCGGTACTATTTGCGTTCTTCACGTAAACATCCGGCCTCTCAACAGGTATGCACCCTTTCACTCCATAACCATTACATTATATAGTTGTATTAAATTTATATAGTCTTGCTATGTATTTTGTATATATTAATTGTTTCTTTGTTTAGCCTGTATGTGTGAGGGTTGTTTGTTTATATTTGAAATAATAGGCTTTTTTCATTGTATATAATTTATACTACATGCCCGAGGACAAAAAGTTGCCATTTTATATACCCTTTTTGCACATGGGCAATCATAAATTTTGCATACTTCACTCATTATTACATGCATTGCCATGTTATCGTCTCACAGCTATTTGATATGGATGATTTGAAAAACACGCGACGTGACCGTGACGTATGGGGCAATGATATGGAGGAGATATTTATTGACATGCTATATGACGATTCCATACACGGTAGATTAAAGCCTGGCAAGATCACGGGTGCTCAGCATACTGCTTATGCTGAGCGGCTTACCGCTCTCAATGTGAGGGTGTTTGATGCTCATCAGGTAGCTGGTAAAATCACAAGGTTGAAGAGTCAACTGCTTTTATTTCTCGATCTGATGGGTCAGACTGGGATGGGTTGGGATAGGGTCAACAATATGGTAGATGCGAGCGACAAGGCATGGAAAAATGCCATAAAGGTATGAAAATAACTTGGTGAATTTATTCAATTATGCTTCATTTTCAAGCAAGATATAACACTTGGCTAAGTGACGTGCGTTTCCTACATTGAAAACAGGTTAAACCAAAATGGGGGAGGTTTTATACATCTGGCCTACCTAGGTACGAGGACTTATGCACCATATTTGGTGCATCAATTGCATATGGGACCCTGCAACACACCTCGACGCAACCACCACTAGATAGTGATGAGGAGCATTGGCTTGATTTTGATATGCGAGCTCGACGTGGTCCCACAGATGCCAGTCGACATAGACCCCATGACCCTACTGATTATGTTGGTTTGGGAAAAGGGTCTACACCTTCATCATCAAATAGGTGCAAAGGGAAGATGAGCCAGAAAGATGCAATCATGACGACATGTCAGGAAATTTCAGTAATTATGTCTGCACGTCGTAAGCGATGGGGAGAGAGGGCCGATAGTGGGAGTGAGAAGAGAAGCAAAGGATCAGACCAAAGCTTGGGCAGCAATGCAGGGTACAATCCGCTACAACAGTGCATGACATTTTTGAACGAGATGTCCCCGAGACTTGAGGGGCCAACGTGGTATCGTGCTGTAAAAGAGTTATGTGACCCTACAGTGCAACAAGCCTTCCTCATGATGGATCCTGCCGGGCGAGAGTTGTGGCTTCGAAACTGTTGATGCGCCTTACAACTTATTTATATTGTTGTATCATTTATTTATGTTATTTATGTTAATTGTTTATTTTCAAGACAATTTTATTTTTTTGCATGTTTAGTTACTCAATGACAGACGACTGCTACGACTGTTATTCTATTTGTGATATGAGTTCATCTAACTTTTTTTCCAGACTTGATTGACTATTAAGGATATGTATTTATGTTCTACATGTTATTTTTTTTTTATGTAGGGAGAAAGCAATTTTCACTAAACACTTGTTCGATCTCAAGACATACATTTTGACATTAACATGGATGGTGTGAATTGGGTAGCAGGAACCTCGTCGATTGGTATGAACGATGATGAGTATGTGAACCAATTTTTGATGGGGGTGAAATTGATAGTAGTGAATAGCTTATGGAAGACGCTTTACTCATCACGCAGTGGCTTGGGACTCTCCCGGTTGGGCAAGGATAGCCATTACATAATATTGGCTTGCGCGGAAATCAACATACTGTTGAAGTTTTGCAGGGAAATCCGTCAAATTGTCGAAAGTTATTCCGAATGGAAGTTGAGGTTTTTCGTGCATTATGCTCATTATTTCGAAACAATCACTTTTTAAGGGATACTAGAAAATGGGTGATAGTCGAGGAACAAGTAGGCATATTCGTTTCAGTAGTGGCCCTTTGTGAAGAATAACGCATCATGGGTCAACGGTTTTAACGTTTAACAGAAATAATTAATCAACACGTAAGGAGAGTAAGACGGACGCTTTGTACACTTGGAACACATCTTATTAACCCGACGCACACAGTCGGGCCACACCCAACAATCGAAGTCGATCTGAAAAATTATCCTTGGTTTCAGGTATGTTTTGGTTTTTCGTACATAATAAATTCAAATAAGATTATGTTGCAAGTTTGATTAAATTATTTATTTGAATGTTTGGATATATAATATTGTGGGTAACATTGTTTTGGAGGGATGCATTGGTGCGATTAATGGGACCATGATCAATGCCGTCGTACCTAGTGAGGTACGCAAGGCATTTCGCAACCGCCATGGCCAAATTACCCAAAACGTCTTGAGCGTATGTGACTTGGACATGAAGTTCACATTTGTATACACTGGTTGGGAGGGAAGTGCCCATGTACGCATATTCCTTGACGCCTTGCGTCAAGTCCACAATTAGTTTCCATGGCCTTTAGACGGTAAAAAATTAATATTGTTTAATTATGCTAATTAAATAATTTATTGAAATTAATATGTATTTTGTTCAATCTCTAGGATTAGTTATCTACGACTAACAATCTCGCTTTAATGGGTTAACAGATCATTATTATCTAGTTGATTCAGCATATCTATGTACTCGAGGATTTATGCCCCCATATCCAAGAGAAAGATATCATAGAAATGACTATACTGGTCAGCGGAGATTTAAGGGCTACAAGGATTATTTTAATTACCGTCATTCATCAATCCGTAATGTCATAGAACGTGCATTTGGGGTCTTAAAATCACGGTTTCGAATTTTAAGAAACATACCTGCATATTCAGTTATGAAACAAGGCCAACTGATTATCGCATATTGTACATTACATAATTTTATTAGAATGATGACACTAGACGACTTCATATTTGAGGAATGAGCCAACAAGAAGCTTGATCCAATTGATTATATAGTTAGTGAAGATGCAGATGCAACACGTCATCCTAACATGACGTTGGAATTAGCAATTTGTGCGTGTCATCCTTGCGCAGGGGCCATGCTAATTTTCTCTGTAATGTTCCAAATTTTTGGGCTGTCTTTGAATGGACAATGGTAAATTAGACATGATGACATGAATATTATAAATATATAAACTGTTTTATAAGAGTGTTGTTTGATTATTCGAACTTATTGAATTTGACACGTACATTTTCAACGTTGTAGAAATTATAAGATTTATTTTTCGTCAAATTTTGATGACTTATGGATTTGGAAGTATGTTTTTACTATAGGTGTTGTGATATGTATTTTTTTAAAATTTATAGGTAAATGTTTCAAAATTAATTTTATTGCTCAAAACGTAATTCTTATAATAATACAAATATTAATGTATAATTATATAAAATATTTTATCAAATTTTAACATGGTCTAAATAAAATATAATTTAATTTGATTTTTTATATAATTTTATGAAGTCAAAAAATTTATAAATTGATAATTATTATTGTGTAATTGAAGAAAATGATTCTTATTTATTTATATACAAATTCATCAATAAAAAAAGTTGTGGGACTCACTTATATTAATTTTCCAACAACCTAAACTCATCTCATCTCATTTTCAATCCAAACACACAAAAACTCATCTCATTACTATTCATAACCTATCTCATCTCATCTCATCTCAATTCATTTCATCTCTAAATTCAAACAGAGTCTTATTATGCACGGCTAATCAATTTTTGGGGAAGACGTTACTAAGATTTGTGCACAGCAATGGATTCTAAAAGATGTTGTCAAAATATATCTTTACGAGGAATGCTCATCAATGATACCATTATAAATGTTATTATTGTCATCAACGATACCGTTATTCATGTTATTATGCTCATCAATATACCAGATTTATTCCATCATGATCTTATTTCATAGCTATAGAAATGGTTGGATTCTGTATCGATGCAAACCAAAATAGTTATCTTCTCATTAGTTTAGTCTGATCTGGATAATTGGTATCTATCTACTAATTAATACCTTTTGATGATTGGTCGATATTTAAATCAGTAATTGGGTAACGACCCTATTAGCGCATCTACTTTCTTTCTGAGCGAAAGAGCAGATTAGTGAATTTGAGGAAGTGAACAGAATCATGTAGAATTTCCTCACAGCCTTGCACTAAGAAATGGATACGATTAGGTCTACGGATTTAAATGAAAGAGTCCAGATGAGGAGTGTCACACGTACAAAAGACCAATTTTTTACTTGGCCACTTGTGAGTCTGTGACATTGGTATGCAAATAGACCATGAAAAAGCATGAAACATGAGCGTCTTTTACCTTCAGAAACTATCTTCAAAGACAACTACATCATGCAACTAAATAAATTGAGCAATGTGTGCTCGACAAATCTGGCACAAGAATTCTCATTTGAAACTCCACCACCTGTGAAAATATTATAACTTGTCTACAACCATCAAACAAGGATTTCACATTTCCTCGAGCACCAGAAACTTATGATTACATTTGTAAAATCAGTTCCAATACTTGCATCAGGCAAAGAAATGGCTTCAACCACTAAGCAGAAAAAATTTAAGAGGCAGGAAGGGTGGGTTAAAAAAGATCCTGGATGTTGCATGTAAACACTATCACCACAGAACCTAGCCTTTGCAAATTAACGCTTCAAATGGTCAGCTCACTCTTGTATAGTATATACAAGTTACCACTCCAGACTTGTATGCTACCGGGGATGCCGCTCCTAAATCAGCTCACCAGGATACTCTTGATCCTTCCTTTGAACGAATCCAGATCCTGATCTAAGTGAAGGCATCTCTTCAAAAGGGCAAAGGCTACAAATTTCATACTTATCATTCAAATGGGTACCATGCATAATCCAAAGCAATAGGCTAACATTTTCAATTAGTCAGCTCTCAATCTAAGAATCTCCTTTGCAGTCCTCTGTCGAAAATAAGGCACGTGTGCCTGTGTGGAAAAGTAACACAAATTCAGGTGCACTCATCCCCCAATGTAGATTCATTGAAGCAAGTTAACTAGAAGCAATATGTAGAAAAGAATTATTAGGGAAAACAAAAACCAATGTGTTAATGGTTGCAGGGGTGGATTTACATGCCTCAATGAATTTGGCTTCCATTGAGAGTAAAGGCTACGCTCTCTCTTGAAAAAACTACGCAACTGCTTATTGCTTACACAGCTGAACTCATCATGCAAGAGAAACATTTCTACAATGCGTCTTACCTGGTTGAAACAGAGGCCAATATCTCTGCTATAAAAGTCAACATATTTGATCATAAACATCCCACAGTCAAACCTCTTAACACATAATATTCATTTAGATAAATATTCCAATACATATATCCAGTGTTTAAAAACGAGATAGTTACAGGAGCATCGATCTTGAACCAGCAGCACGAACAAGTTGGCGATAATAAATCTAAAAAATTGCAACACTTTCTACATAAATCTCCTCTTATGGTGAATAATATGTGCAGAAATCACTGATAACAACATCCATGTCCAAAGACAAACAACAGAATATCTACACGACAATAAACAACTACAAAAGGCCAACTTTAAGAAATGTTTCACAATCAACGAGTGTAAAGTTCTATATACCTTCCAAAAGGTCACTACACTAGTTGCTTCATCATATTCTCTGTGACGATGAAAATCCTTGTCCGATTGAGTTAGGATTCTTTTTTTTTTTTGAAGGGATTTGGGGGAAGGAGAAGGAGAAAGGAGGAGATACGGAATAGACGAAAATGGGGAAAGGTAGAGGGAGAGGGAGAGGAAGAGGAAGGGAAAGGAGAAGGTTACGGATGAGGGTTTTTTTTTTTTTTTTTAAATTCGAAATCCCGCCCAAGTGACAATTTTATCTGCTTTAGGTTTTGACTTTTTGACTCCACGTCGGATGGGTACGCGGTGGGTGCTCTTATATTGCCTGCAACAAGAATTTCCCCAAGAAAATAAACGCGTCCAGGTCCTGTTTCTCTTCATCCCTTCTCTATATCGATCCGAAGTCTTGCCGCCAACTGAGAGGAACGTTGCCAGCGACGACCAGAGCTTGCCGCCGAAGAACTGCTTCCTCGAAGCAGACGAACCCGTCGACCCTGACGAACCCAGATTTGCGACAGGACTGAGTTAGATTTTCTCTGCTTCGGTGGTAGGTTTAGGAGGATTTTTGGGCCATTTTTTTCTATTCTTCGGCTGTCTCATTTTCTCTATTTCCTAAACTAGCAGTTTGAAGATTTTCTCAATGTAATAGCACCTGACTTAGAGCCGCAATGGTCCACATTTATTCTTTTGGCCATATGGGCGATGCTACTCATTTCGGTGAAACAGTCCGGTTTTACTTTTTTATTTTTTTATATTATTTTTATATAAATATTTTAAAATAATAATATAATTTTTTTATATTTTAAAAAATATTTTAAGATATTAAAAAAATCATGTAAAAAAATATAAAAAATATTTTAAGATATGTTTTTTCATATAATTTTTTTAAAATCTTAAAATATTTTTTAAAAATAAAAATAAAAAGGTGAACGGATCCGTTCCACCAAGAAACTTAGCATTTTCCTAATGCATGTAGATTAAGCAAATAGTCCACGTTGGTTTAGTTATTTTAAAATTTAAATAATAATATAATATTATATATTTTAATATAATTTTTTTTAAAAAAAAATTGCAAATACACTTAATATATTAAATATTAATTTTAGTAAATAATAAATTATTTTTTTAATTTTGTAAATACACTTAATATATTAAATATGAATTTTAGTAAACAATAATGATCTCTTTTCCATAATAAATACATGTTTAAATAGAGGGTAAGTTTCTTCACAATCCGAAAATTCACAATAAAAAACTCTACAATTCAAACTAACGTTTTTAATTTTGTATCATACGGATTAGTATGGTCAAAACATACAGTACTGGCTGGTTCTTCAGTATATATTTTAGAGATATATATTTTAGAGATATATTTTTTTTGGTCAAAATATCGATTGTATCGGCTTGTGCTGGCCGTACCTGTAAATATTTCAGCCGATACTAGCATCGTACCAGTCAATATTTTGCCGGAACCGGCCTTACTGGATTTCTGATTTTGACCATTCAATTTTTTTTTTAATTTTTTTTTGTTATTTTTTACTTCAATTCATACTATACTAATTACATTTATATATTTTTATATATAAATATTCATATATTGACTAGTATTTTGAAATATAATATATATATTTATATATATAATTTTTTTATGTAGCCTATTTCGAAACGATACCGATACTGAAATATTTCGTTCCAGTACTTTGACCGGTATGCTCACCAATACTATATTCAAAACTTTGATCCAAACATCAACACCAACTACCCATTAATCAAATATTTTCTTGCAAATCATATCATTTTAACACAATATAGTTTATTGAAACTAAAAACTAATTCATAATCCTTAGTTGGAAGGGTCAAAAATTCCTAATAACAATAGATGAGGCATGAGATTAAGAAACTCTAAATTAAAGTATGTAGATTCAAAACAGACTCGGTGATTCAACGAAATCTTAAAGAGAAAGGAAATCTGAGCAAAAATGTTGAGTCCTTTGAAGAGAAAGAAACGACAACACGATCGGATGAAAGAGGAAGAGAAAGTGAAGAGAGACTTACGTTTGACTTGGCAGGTGACGCATAGCTTTGATGACCGACACCGAGAACTTGCTTGACGACGAGACAGCTTGAAGGTTGAAAATGAAATCAACACTGTCGAGTTACATGCTGAGTAAAACCAAAGCAAGACTGAGAGAAAATGTAATGCCTTCGTGAGAAGGAAATGAGGGCAATACCGAGAGGGGATTTCGAGGGAAATGAGAATAGGGCGTCACGCGAAAGAAAGAAATGATAAAATATTAATATGAAAGTGGAACAGTCGCTTGCTATATTTAGCGAGTTTCCTTGAATTATTGTGACATAAGTCTAAAATGAAACTTGGATAGCCAATCTAATGTGGAATGTTTTTGACACTCAAATCCATAATTTGGCTTTGTAATGGACTATAGCCATATAATCAGTCCATTACTAATGTTCTTATAGGACTCAAAATGTTGAGATTTGTAAATTGAGGAACTTTTTGATTCTTTGATTTGTGAGTTGGTGTTGGAAATATGTTTGTTTAGCTCGACACATACTCTCGAATATTGTTTAGCTGGACAAAAACTTAAATAAATAATTCCTCCACTACTAATTTTCAACTAAACTGGTAGGATTTATTTCGTTATTTGCTTCACTACATAACTGGGCACATACTTTTGAATTGCACAGTTTTGCTACGTATAAGCGCGAGCTACAAACGGCTACCACGTCAACTATATTTAATTTATTAAAAAAAAAACGAAAATACTACAAAGAAACGCCTTGTACAAACTGCACACAAATGGCGCCATTTTAATAAATTTTTTTTCTTCTTTCTTTCGTTCTTTCTCCCATCAATTTTTTTAGTTACTCTCTTTTTGTAATCTGTATTTATCTCTAAGTTTTCACTTTTCTCTCCGGTGAGTATTCCCATTTCACCTCTACAGTTTGTCTTTCTATTTTTCTTGATCTTTATCTTCTCCATTTTCATGATAATTGCTGCTTCTCCATTTTCTCTTTTTTTTTTTTTTGAATTTTCTGCTACTGCCCATTCACTCTGGGAAGGGTAGGGATTTATAAAAATGAATCAGGGCTCATTTTCTCAATCAAAATGAAGAACATTTATGTGAAAAACAAAAAGAAAGCACCTCTCCCACCATTGTGAGCATTGACGACCACTTTTTTAACTTTTCTTAACATTTGAAATTAGACTCTGGAAGCTACATGGTTGGAGGAATGCTACGGAATTCTTTAAATTTCATTTGTATTAGGCTAACGGTTTGAAAACACATTGGTTCTCTGTCTGGACAGCTGGTAGCAAATTTGTTTTACTGTTGTAACTTTGTGGAGGCTATTTTTCTTGAATTGAGAAATATATATTTTTGTTAGCACGCAGCATAAGCTTACAATATCATCATTTAGTCTGCATTGACTTGGGCCAGTTCAAATATGAATTACAAAGAGTTCGAGTATGGCCTTGTGGGATTTTATGTCAAACTTCTTGGTGTTAAGTTACTCATTGCAATAATGGAACGCATCATAATGTAACACCATACCCTCTAATTGATTGAAAATATAGCGGAAAAAATACCTCATGCTCAGCTTAAAAAATTACTCCACAAGTTTATCCAGACTGGCCAATGACTAGCGTTTCTTCTTAGTGGTTAATGTACTACGTAGTATAAAACTAGAGTGACACTAAATAAATCTACAGTTTAAAAACAACTTCAAGAGATGACAAAAAAGAGAGGTTTTCTTATTTTCAAATGGTGCCCAAAAATCAAATTGATGGGGACTATTTATAGTCTACCCACATGGCCAACCATAAATCTGCAATAACGTATGGCATTAAGCCATACGTTATAAGCCTTGTAAAGTATGGTTAACATTAAGGGAGGGAGCAGCTCACGTGGGTGCCCCTCCTATTAATATCTCCCACTCGCACATAGTGGACATGACTCCAGGTCTGCATCTCTCTTATGCTCTCAATCTTATTCATACAAGTAAATAGGTCATGCGACCATCAAGCACATCTACAGAAAGGTAGGAGTATATATACAAAATCTCTCTTAGAGAAGACCAGCATAGGAACATCTCTGAAGTGTATGGTTATGTCCTAAATTTATTTGATCGCATCAAGTTAAGCATTTTCGAACCCTCTTGAGTTAATAAACTCAGAACAATGCTTGACTTTTTCTAAATCATTTCAATGTGTTCACAACCTTAGTCGCTACCAGTATGTAGCGTCATAGTTTGACATCAGCAAATACTATTGAAGATACGATATCAAAGAGTCTTCCTTTTGTACTTATATTATTCAAGTTTGGTTAAACCGCTTTCCCAGCAATGTCTCTTTAGACCGAATCAATTATTGCCATAGACAGCATGCCAAAGTAGCAGATATTATAACCTTCATCTCGTGACATAATAAAAAATAAAGGATACCTAAAAAAAAAATGAGACTTACATAGTGAGAAAGAGGAGAACCATTAACTCACTTACTCATATGGTCGAATAAGCACATGTAGTATGAAACACATGCTACGGTGGATTTTTCTTTCTCAAAGAGCATATATCTATATCAACACTGTACAGATCTTAATCTAGCCGCTCCTAAAGCGTCTAGTCCAAATTTCTCTATTTGCATGCCTCCAAAGCATCAAAGAGAATCTCGCATCTGACTAACCTCAGGCTATATGGATGGTGGGCAATCCATTCACAGTCTTCTCAAAGAAAACTTCATCTTAGCTTCCACTAAGGCGACATATTTTTGTGTCAACTAACTTATCCCTACTAGTACTTAAGGATATAATGTCTCATCTCTACTCGCTACTTAAGTACTAGAGGCGATTGCTCGTGTGAGTGAGTCAATCTAAGCCTGTTGACATATCTTATATGTGTGTATAAGTAAAAGACAATACGATAAAGACAAGAACTGAATCATATTGTATTAATATCCCAAAGGAAATATTACATCTCAATGTCATTTGAAACACAAATTACATTTACAATCTATGTAGTCCTAGATTCCTAACATGAGCCTCAAATACATCTCTTGTAATGGACTTTGTCAAGGGATCAGCAACCATGAGACTCGTAGAAAGATGTTTCAAAACCACTTCTTTTTAAGCTACCATATCTCTGATGTAGTGATATCTGATATTTATGTGTTTGGTTCTTCCATGATATTTTAAGTCCTTCGCATGTGCAAGAGCTACCATGCTATCACAGAATATCGTCACTGGATTTGAAGTATCCATGCCAATGTCTAAATGCTTGAGGAACCTCTGTAACCAAACAACTTCTTGAACTACTGCAGAACAAGTTATGTATTCTGCCTCCATGGTAGATAAAGTTATACATGGTTGTTTCTTGCTACGCCAAGTAATGGCACTATTGTTGAGCAGAAAGACATACCTAGTAGTTGATTTGCGTTTATCTAGGTCACTGTCCCAATTGGCATTATTATAACCTCTTAGCTGCAAATTTGAACCCTGATAGCACAGCATATAGTCTGCAGTTCTATTGAGATATCGCATAATTCTCTTGATTGCTTTCCAATGAGCCACTTTAGGGTTAGATTGGAATCTATTTACTAAGCCAACTGTATAGCATATATCAGGTCGAGTACACATCATTGCGTACATCAAACTACTCACAGCATTAGCATAAGGTACATAGGCCATCTTTTCCTTTTCTCTTTGAGTCTTAGAACACAACTCTTTAGATAAGTTCTCGCTTCTTGCAATAGGAGTGTCAATGAGCTTACATCCACTCATTAGGAAGCGATCGAAAACTTTATTTATGTAAGTCTGTTGGGACAAACACAAAAGTCTCTTAGAGCGATCTCTGTAGATCTTAACTCCCAGAATGTATTTTGTCTCACCCATATCATTCATCTCAAAATTGAAGGATAACTACTCTTTTGTGGCACTATCAACCTTTTATCATTTCCAGCTAGCAGTATGTCGTCAACATATAATGACAACATAATAAAACTCTTCTTAGACTCTTTGACATAGACACAATGGTTCTCCGTGATTATCGTAAACCCATTCGAGAAAATGGCTCGATGGAATCTGAGGTACCATTGTCTAGATGATTGTTTTAGGCCATATATAGATCGTTTGAGCTTGCACACTTTGCGCTCTTGACCTTTGACCACAAAATCTGTGGGTTAATTTATATAGATCTCCTCATCTAGTTCTCCATTGAAAAATGTTGTCTTAACGTCCATCTGGTAGAGTTCCAAATCCATATTTGCTACTATAGCTAGAATCAAACGAATTAAGGCAAACCTCACAACTGGTAAAAATGTTTCCTCATAGTCTATACCCTCCTGTTGGGTATATCCTTTTGCCACTAAGCGAGCTTTATACCTATCTATTGATCCATCCGACTTGCGTTTGATCTTAAGAACTCATTTGTTCCCAATAGCCTTATGCCCTTTCGGTAGATCAACTAAATTCCAGACCTGGTTAGCTCTCATAAACTCAATTTCATCATTAAGTGTTTTTATCCATTCATCTTTAGTAAAAAATGAGAGAGCCTCATGAATTGTCCTAGGCTCATCATCATCATGCGGAGCTACCATGAAAACTTCCCTTTCAATCTCAAAACGACAACGAGGAATACTTTCACGTGTGCTTCTACGCGGCTGAGGTTGTTGTGATTGATTGATAAGTAGTGTGTTCCTACTCGGATTCAAGTCATTTTTATAATTTATAAAATCTTGAAGAATTTCTTTCTCATTTTCAACTAAATTCTTTGGAGCGCTTTCCTCTTATTCTATAATCTCATGGAGTTTTAAACTCCTATCAACTTCACCCTTTCTTGGAAACTCATCTTCAATGAAATTCACATCTCGTGATTCAATCTCAGTCACATTTCCATCAATTTGTTCACCTATTAACACATACCCTTAAGAGTGTTCTGAGTACGTTATAGAGATACACTTCTTCCCTATAGGGCCTAGCTTTCCATACTTATGAGAAAGATCATGAACAAAACCCGTTGAACCCCATGGCCTCAAGTTATTCAAATTGGGTTTCTCGCCGGTCCATAGTTCATATGGGGTGAAAGTTACTGATTTGGAAGGTACTCGGTTAAGAATATAGGCATCAGTCAAAAGAGCATCCCCCAAAAAGAAATTGGTAGGTTTGCTTGCGCCATTATTGACCTAACCATCTCAAGCAGTGTTTGATTTCTCATTTCCGTCATGCCATTTTGTTGTGGCATACTCGGCATCGTCAACTGTCTTTTGTATCCTTTTTCATCACAAAACCTTTTAAATTGCTCAGAAAGATATTCTCGTCCTCGGTCAGTTCTCAGAGTTTTTAAACTCTTGTCTAATTGATTCTCAATCATTCTTAAATATCGCCTAAAGCACTGCAATGCTTCAGACTTATGGGAGATTAAACAGACATAATCATAACGTGAAAAATCATCTATAAATGTGATAAAGTAGACACCTTTGTGTCTTGCCCTCACACTCATTGGACCACAGATATCTGAATGGACTAATTGCAGTGGAAAAGATGCTATAGTGGCTTTTCCAAACGATTTTATCTTAACTTTTCCCTTTAGACAATGTTCACATGTGGGCAAGATGACGTTAGCGAGATTGCCTATCAGGCCTTCTCTTGTTAACTGAGTCATTCTATCTTGTCCTATATGGCCAAGTTTAGCATGCCATTTATATGAATCTAAATTATCAGATGCAGAAAGAAAGCAATAGGCTCATTCATATTTGAATAATCCAAATTCATTATCATAAAACCGTGTTGAAGAAAAGCATTGTCATAAAACACATGGCCCAAATAAAAAGAAACATAATTGTTTTCAAATTTAATATGAAAACTAAGTCTTAAAAGAGTAACTACAGAAAATAAGTTTTGTCGGATTTCGGGAGCGTATAGCACATTGTGGAGGAAAAGAGTGCGGCTTCCTCACAAGTCCAACTTGTAGGTACCAAGTCCTAGCACCTCCACGCTAGCTCCATTTTCCACCTTAATATCACGGCTCCCAGCTGGAATCCGACGATATTCCACAAATCCGACTCTATCTCACGCTATGTGTTCGGTCACTCTTGAATCAACAGTCCACACAAGATAGGAGTGAGCAACCATCACATGACTTATTCTTCCCACGCTTGCCCCTCTTGCTGCGCTGAGAAGTTCCTGACACATTCTTAATTTGTCCAACAGTTACCCCATTCTTGGATTTCGTGCGCTTAGGCCTTGATACATTGCGTGAACCAGAATTAACCACATAGGCTGAATGATTGGGCTTAGCAGCCTCTAGGCTTTCAGCCTCCAATTCCAAGTGACGCGAGACATCATCAAAATTTTTGATATTCTCATTATGCGTCAGGTTCTGGCTCATATTCTCTCAAAAACTTGGTAGTGATCTTATCACTGCTTAGACTTGTTGTTCATCAGTCAGGTCGTTTCTTGTCGTCTTAAGTTCGCGGATCATGGTCGACATAGCTCTAAGATGTTGCTTCATCGTGTGATCAGAGCACATCTTATAGGAGTTAAACCTCATGGTTAATCCACGCAAAGTGGCTAAAGTTCTACCAAATTTCAACTTCAAAGTCTCGTACATGCTTTGGGCAGTGTCATAGGACTCGAACTCACATATTAGATTATTGTGCATGGTGCTTAATATTATTATGTGCGCGCACCAATTTTTCTTAGCCCATTCATTATAGGCTAATTCATCTAATTTGTGTTGTTCTGAGTCCCCGTCTATGGGCTTAGTCAAGGAGTGAGACAAGGTCTCTACGACCTCTTGCTCATCTAAGATATATTGGATCTTACGATGCCATATGTCATAGTTCTTCCCATCCAATTTCTCTCATTTGTTTAAATCGGCAACTATACTCTTGGATGTCATTTCACTACAAAACGAAAAAGAGGGATATTACACACACACCTAAAAAATCTGCCGCGTCCATCCAAACTAGAAAAGAAATAATTTAGACATGTCGTAAGATTGAAAAATTGCTAGACTTCAGAATCATCCCTTGCATTACAATATCCAATTATTAAATTTCTAACCTAATTTCCGCGCAAATTTAAAAATTATGGGAGATTTAATCATAAATCTCATACTCCCACCATCTAAAATAGTCACCTAGTCCTAGTCACGCGTAGAGACAGATCCTATTAAAATCGTAGTAATATGTTGGGCCAGTCTACAAAGACAGTTACAACAACCATAGCAGCCTATTGAACCAGTCTACAAAGATAGTTCATATAAGACCATTACAGTCCATTTTTCTTATTCCATCAGTACATTTACAGTTCTTAATGGGGATACCATGGTGTTGTCACTATACAATGCATTTACAGTTCTTATTGAGGTCACTGCAATTCTTTCATGCCATCAATCTGCACTGACAACACTAACTAATACTACTTAGTGGGCATATTCTATTTTATCACTAGAATAAATTAAGGTTAATGTCTAATCATACAAGCTTAACATTTATACATGATAAAATAATAACACATCCACATCCACATGTTGTATACATACATGTTATCACATTTAATCTAAAAAACAATTAAACATAATATCACATGTAATTTATCATTATGGAATTCAGCAATAAAAAAAATATGAATATTATCAAATATCCACATGTAATCATATTTAATCCAAAGCATCAAATAAAATATAACATGTTATAACAGAAAATATATCTAAGCATATATTAAATCAAGCAAATTTTTTTTAATAAAAAACAATATATATAATTAAAAGCCCTACCTAGATCAAAAAACACCCACGGCCTAGCGGTGGGCATTGATCTTAGTCATCTGATGGTCCTGGGTTCGAAGCCCACGACTGGACTTCATATTTATTTTTTATTTTTTATTTATTTTTTAATGGGGCTGAAACACCCAGCCCATTATACAATAAAACAAACAAATGGGCCACAAGGCCCAAGCCCGGCCCAAGCAAATAGAATAGCTGAATGCTCTTCTTCAACCATCGGCCAGGGCACTATTTACATGAATAGTGCCCGTTTAACAACAGTTGCGAAAACCAGCTACACAGGCATTTATTTATGCCGGAATTTGTTGCCTGTCGTCGGAAAACTTCTTCTCGAGGAAGAGGGGTGCGCAGCACCACCCTTGTGGTGCTCACGGCACGTATGGTGCTCACGCACCGCCCCTGGGTGTGCGCAGCACCAGGCAGGTGCGTGCAGCACCCTTGTGGGTGCACACAGCACCACAATTGGGTGCGCGCTGCACCCTCGTTGGGTGTGTGCAGCACCCCCACGGTACGCGTAGCACCACTGGTGCAAGCAGCACTGCCCAGGTGCTCATTGCACCTCCAATGGAGGTTCACTCATAATACAACCTAGATAAGAAATAAAAAAAACTCAAACAATTACGAGAAATTAAAAAACAAAACTGGAAGCAATTATTGACGCTCTGATACCAATGTTAGAAAATACAGAGGAAAAAACACTTCAAGCTCAGTTTAAAAAATTGCTCCACAAGTTTATCTAGACTGGCCAATCACCGGCGTTTTCTCTTAGTGGTTAGTGCACTATTTAGTATAAAACTAGAGTGACACTAAATAAATCTACAACCTAAGAACAATTTCAAGAGAGGATAAAAAAAAGATTTTTTTTTTTATTTTCAGATGGTGCCTAAAAACCAAACTGATGGGGACTATCTATAGTTTACCCACATATGGGCCAGCCATAAATCTGTAATAAAATTGCAGCTGTTACAAGTTGCAATAGCTTGTAACGTATGGCTTAAATTACAGGCAACATTAAGGGAGGGGGGCAGCCCACGTGGGTGCCCATCCTGCTAATACTAATTGTAATTTGGTAGCTTTTTACTGCTTTTTGCTTCTTTTATTTATTTTATGTCGATTGAGTGCACAAGTGAATCTGAGCATTGACAGTTGTACCAAGCAATGCGCTGCCTTCTGTCTCATTTCGTTTCTTTGTTTGCTCTCTTTTCTTCTTCTTCTTTCTCTTCTTCTCCTCCTCTTTTTAATTTGTCCCTTTAAGTGAAGTCTTTTTATTTACTGCAGAGCACCCCGTCCTAAGGTAGAAACAAGTTCTCTTTAACCTGCAGTGGAGGATGTCTCACCTGAAGCAGCAAAAGTGGCTCTGCCTGATCAATCACTAAGTAACATTCAGAAGAAGAAATCCGATGATGAAAGTAGTTGAAAGAAAAGAGGGCGTGAAGAGAAGAAACAAGAGAAGCATGAAACGCGTGAGAAGCGGCATTCTCGTGATTCATATGATGAGGAAACGCAGAAAAGAAAAGGGAAAAATGAGACATGACTCTGGTTGGCTCTGATTCTGACTAAATGCTTCTATGGAAATCTAAGTTGTGTTTCATTCTTCTCCTCATGACACATCTTTTTATTACTTTTGGAATTCATTGAGCTTTATAATTTCAAATGGGGATTTTATTTGTGTATTTGCATTGTCGAGACAGAACTCTATAAATCTCAAAAAGATAGAGGTATGGTATGGTCATGACCTCGCTAGTACTTTTACACCTTTAATCTGTTAGGCACGATGAGGAAATTTCCATAAGTAAAGGTGGCCAAAGCAAATAATTTGTGCCGTTTGGCATTAAGATAAAATGTAAAATCTCCTTTGGGTTAGTAAAAGTGTACAATGATAACTTAAGTTAGAATTGTAAATTTTAAAATTGTTTTGTATTCATATTTTATATGTGCATTGAATTTTAGTGACTGTGCTAATGATATACATTAGAAAACTCAAAAGCAACTTGATGTGTGTGTTTTTTCCCCTTTTGGTGGCAGCAATTTAGGTACATTGGTAGAGTAATAGAGCTATATTTGTCAAAATTAGACACGCATTTAATTTTCTTTTTGCATTTCACTTTCATTCTCTACTGGTTGCACCACCACTGACATTCTTGCCAACATCTACATTGCCATTGGTGAAATGATTCTATTAATGTAGATTTTGAAAAATTATTAGATTCTGTTAATGTAGCAGTCATCCAATCACAACACAATATGTAATTCAAAATGCTGGTGCGAGCATCAATTTTAGCCAATAACACCCCATGAAAGGATGAGAATACTGCATGTCCTTAATGTACGAATACCTAATTACTCAATTTGAGGAATCACTTGAATTGCAAAAAACAAAGGAGCTTTCAACACAACCATCCTCCCTCATCCCTCACTATAAGTGAATTCAAATGTCTGAAAGTAAGTTTTTTAACATTACTAAACATTTAAAGTTGATGACAAGGTTGGAGAAAAACTACATCAATATATTTCGACTATCCAAAAACTAAATAAATCATAGCAAACTAGAACATTTTTTCATGCAAGAGGCTTCAAATTCAGATCAAATCCAAAATAGGACAGTATATCAGCTGAATCAATACTTATGAGGTGGTGGGGTGCTGGGTTAGCAACAATCCAAAACGCTTCTTCAGAAGAAAACTTTGCCTTGAGTATTTGTCTTCAGGGGAGAAACGGGCTGCAACCAAAAAAGTGGAGATAGAACTCAGATAAATGAATTTTTTTTATATAAGTAGAGCTTGATTAATGGCTGTTGGGTAATCCACGGCTGTTCTTGTGATGTATTCATTATTAATAAGAGTACTTGTTCTCAAGAATGTGTAAATCTACAGGAGGACATTGCCACCAAGCAAATATGAAAGTCCTGCTAGTAAATGACATGTAGGCCTAAAATGGGAAGTTGTATGTGATTTAGTTGTAATTCTCATGTATGAAAGATTACAATTACAAAGGTGATTGTTTACATTTATCGTACGAGCAAGCCAGGTGGGGGTTCTTTGCACTTATTGACTAAAGTCTACTCTCTTAGATAGAATTCTACTGTCATAGACCTTGATTGACATTTAGAAAAACAATTCATTACTTTGGAACAAAGGGTTACTAAGCACTTATTGTTGTTAGTAATGCATATGTAAGCATCAAGCATGAAAAAAGAAAAAAAAAAGCAGCAGCCATCTTGAAGCTTATTTACTAGCTAACAACATCCAGAAAGATTAATGTAAGCGTCAAGCATCTTAATTGCTGTTGAGTATGGCTTGAAAATACACGCCTCAGTCCTGTTTCGCTCGACCCCTACTCGAGCGCCGCTCGAGCGAGGCTTCCAGACTTCCAAACTTACTTCAACCCGAGAGTTCGCTCGACCTCCAGCTCGAGCGAGGATTAGGCAGTGACTACGCTCGACAGTCGCTCAACCTCCCGCTCGAGCGAAGTGCCACGTGTTGCCAGGTGTCCGTTTGTTAGTTGAGCGAATTTGACCTAGAAGTCCTCGCTCGAGCGAGTTTAAGTTTCGCTTGAGCAAAATTGCATATTATAAATATTGCGAAATCATTTCGCGCAAACGGACGACGATGAACGTAGAGCCCCTGTTTTGGACGCCGAAGAACAGAGCCCCCATATTGATAATTTCTTCTCCATTTCTCCACTATATTGAGTGAAACTTGTGAGGATTGAGTGTATACACGCAATGTGAGTGTTTTCTTTTGTAAGAATCTTCTGATTCTCTCTCTGTAATCTCCATTTGATCTAGTAACGTTTTGAAACCAATCCCATAGTGGATGTAAGCTCATTTTGAGCTGAACCACTTAAATCGCTGTGTTCTTTGTTTATTTATTGTTTTATTTCTCATTGTTGCATCCGCTGTGGTTTATTTCATATACTTGTTGTTTATTCATTGGTCTTTTTCCCAATAAACTGGTATCAGAGCATTCAGGCTCTGTGAATATTTGAAGGGATGGCCACAGCAAGATTTGAAGTTGAGAAATTTAACGGTCAAAACAGTTTCAGCTTATGGCGCCTGAAGATGAAAACATTATTGCGCCAGTAGGGGTTATTCAAAATTTTAGAGGAAAGGACAGCAGATTCTCTTATACCGTCTAAGGACGATGAAGAAAAAGTACATAATACTATTTTGCTGTCATTGTCTGATGGAGTGTTGAGAGAGGTAGTGGAGAAGGAGATCACAGAGGGTCTCTGGAACAAGCTTGAGACTTGTATATTAAGAAGTCTCTCACTAATCGGTTGTATTTAAAACAACGGTTATATACGCTCAAAATGACTGAGGGTTCATCAGTTACTGAATACCTAGATGAATTTAACAAGATTGTTATGGATCTTAGAAATATTGACATCAAGCTTAATAATGAAGATCAAGCTTTAATTGTGTTGTGTTCATTACCTGCCTCATTTGAAAATTTTGTAAATTCTATACTTTATGGAAGAGATACTATCTCTTTAGTAGATATGAGGTCAGCTTTGAACTCGAAAGAGTTGAGGAGTAAGTATGATAAGGGTGGTGAAGTACAAGCCGGTGGGTTGTTTGTCAAAGATACCTCCAACAGAGGAAGATCCAGTGAGAAGGGTTCAGAGAAGGGCAGAGGAAAGCCCCGGGGGAAATCAAAGTCCAAGTCCAACAAGAAGAATGTAAAATGTTATTACTGTCAGAAGTTTGGACACTACAAGAGTGAGTGTACGAAGTTGAAGAAGAATGAGGAATCCACGAGTTCCTCTAATGCTGTCAGTGTTGCTGATGAATCTGATGGCTCTGATGTGGTTCTTGCAATCAGTAATTCGAACAGTCAATTCAGTGACAAGTGGGTTGTGGACTTAGCTTGCACTTTCCATATGTGTCCCAGAAGGGACCGGTTCATGTCTTATGAACCAGTCAATAGTGGTTCTGTTTTGTTAGGGAACGACACAGCTTGCAAGATTGCGGGATTAGGTTCTGTGAAGATCAAGATGTTTGATGGGATAGTTAGGACATTGACTAATGTCCGGCATATTTCAGACTTAAAAAAGAATCTTATCTCTATGAGGGCCCTTGATTCTTTGGGTTTGAAGTACATGGGACAAGTTGGAGTTCTGAAGGTCAGCAAAGGCTCCATGATTATTATGAAGGGAGACTTGAAAGATGGTCTCTATTTCCTCCAAGGCAGTACTGTCAGCGGTGAAGCTGCAGTTTCAGTATCTGATCAGTCAGAGTCAGATCCTACTCGACTATGGCACATGAGATTGAGCCATATGAGTCAGAAGGATATGTCTATCCTCAGTGAGCAACGGTTGTTAGGGAATCATAATTTGGGCAAACTAGACTTGTGTGAGCACTGTGTATTTGGCAAGTAGAGCAGAGTTCAGTTTGCAACAGGGGTCCACAAAATAAAAAGTACAGTGGACTACATTCATTCTGACCTTTGGGGTCCGTCTTCAGTTCCATCGAAAGGTGGAGCTAATTACTTGCTTATGTTTATTGATGATTACTCACGGAAAGTATGGGTTTAATTTTTGAAACAGAAAAGTGATGTCTTTAAGAACTTCAAGCAGTGGAAAGTTCTAATAGAGAATCAGACCGGTAAGAAGGTTAAACGGTTTCGAAGTGACAACGAGATGGAATTTTGCGGTAGTAACTTTGATGAGTTCTGGAAGAATGAAGGAATTGTCAGACACCGTACAGTGAGGTACACTCCACAGCAAAATGGAGTGGCTGAACGGATGAACCGAACCCTCTTAGAATGAGCACGTAGTATGCTCTCCAATGCCAGGCTGTCTAAGGACTTTTGGGCAGAAGCAGTCAATACAGCCTGTTTTTTGGTGAACTGCTCTCCAGCCACAGCTATTGGATTGAAGACACCTAATCAGGTATGGTCTGATAAACCTACTGATTATTTAAATTTGAAGATATTTGGTTGTCCTGCTTATTTTCATGTGAATGATGGTAAGCTAGAACCTAGGGCAAAGAAGTGTATATTCATAGGATATGCTTCTGGGGTGAAGGGATATAGATTGTGGTGTACTAATCCCAAGTCACCCAAGTTTGTGATAAGAAGAGATGTAGTTTTTGATGAAAAGTCTATGCTTAATCCGAGAAATCAGATTCCCGTGTCTACAGGGAAGAAGGTGGAGTTGCAGGCTTCACAGGAGACACCACCCGAGACTCAGGATCATGCTATAGCTAATGAGCATGATTCTGAATCAGAGATTGAGACACCAGTTGAGGACCAATATAGTATAACTACTGGTAGATAGAGGAGGCAAGTCAGACCACCTCAGAGATATGCTCATGCAGACATAGTTAGTTATGCACAGTAGAAGAAATTGTGGGGCAGGAGCCTTCCAGTTACTCAGAGGCTGTGAAGAGTACTGAGTCTGCACAGTGGTGTTCACCGATGACTGAAAAGATTGAGTCTTTTCACAAGAACCAAAATTGAGATTTGGTTAAGTTACCAGCGAAGACCAGAGTTGTGGGCTGCAAGTGGGTTTTCAAGAGAAAAAAGGGAATCCAATCTGATGCAAGATACAAAGCTCGTCTAGTTGTTAAAGGCTACAATCAGAGGGAGGGGATCGATTTCAATGAAGTGTTCTCTCCAGTGGTAAAACACAGCTCAATCAGAGTTTTACTAGCCATCACGGCTTTGTATGATCTAGAGTTTCAGCAGCTTGATGTGAAGACAGCGTTCTTACATGGTGAGCTTGAAGAGATTATCTATATGCGTCAGCCAAAAGGATTCACAGTTGAAGGCAAAGAAGATCGTGTATGCAGACTGAAGAGGTCTTTGTATGGGTTGAAGCAGTCGCCTAGACAATGGTATAAACGTTTTGATTTGTTTATGATTGATCATGATTATTTGAGAAGTAATTATGAATGTTGTGTGTATTATAAACAATTGCCTGATAAGTCTTTCATTCACTTATTATTTTATATTGATGACATGCTTATAGCTGCTAAAAGCATGGTTGAAATTGATTTGTTGAGAACTCAACTTAAAAATGAGTTTAAGATGAAAAATTTAGGTGATGCTACAAAAATATTGGGGATGAAAATCCATAGGGATAGGAAAGCTGGGAAGTTATACTTGTCCCAGTGAGTGTGGTTAGTAGATATATGGCTAAACCTGGTAGAACTCACTAGCAGGTAGTGAAATGGATTTTGAGGTACTTGAAGGGAATCTCGCATGTGGGCTTGATATTTGATAGAGATGTAGATCTCAGTTCTGTTATTATTGGTTTTGTTAATTCTGACTATACTGGGGATTTAGACAAGAGAAGATCATTGACAGGCTATATTTTCACATTATGTGGTTCTGCTATTAGTTAGAAAGCAACACTTCAATCAATTGTTGCTTTATCAATTACAAAGGCAGAATACATGGCAGCAACTGAGGCTGTTAAAGAGGCCATTTGGGTGAAGGGGTTGATCAGTGACTTGGGTCTTCAGTAGACAGAGATGAGAGTGTTTTGTGATAACCAGAGTGCTATACATTTGACTAAAAATCAAATGTATCATGAGAGGACGAAGCACATTGATGTCAGGTATCATTTTATTAGAGAAGTAGTTGCAGATGGTACAGTTAGTATTCAGAAGATTGCTACTTCAGAGAATTCAGCCAATATAATGACCAAGCTAGTTGCAGTATACAAGTTCTAATTTTGTTTGGACTTGATAGGGGTTCGGGGTTTCCAGGTTCCTTAGGGAACTCAGATGGGGTTGGTTTCTTCAGATGCTGCATTTTTCATTTTTGGGTTGATCTGGATTTTATGAGGCTTTAGGTATTCAAGCCAATGTGGAGATTTGTTGAGTATGGCTTGAAAATACACGCCTCAGTCCTATTTCGCTTGACCCTTGCTCGAGTGCCGCTTGAGCGAGGCTTCCAGACTTCCAGACTTACTTCAACCCAAGAGTTTGCTCGACTCTTGCTCGACCTCCAACTCGAGTGAGGATCAGGCAGTGACTTCGCTCGACAGTCGCTCAACCTCCCGCTCGAGCGAAGTGCTACGTGTTGCCAGGTGTCTGTTTGCTAGTTGAGCGAGTTTGACCTAGAAGTCCTCGCTCGAGCGAGTTTAAGTTTTGCTCGAGTGAGATTGCATATTATAAATATCACGAAGTAATTTCACGCAAACGGACGACGACGAACGTAGAGCCCCTGTTTTGGATGCCGAAGAACAGAACTCCTCTATTGATAATTTCTTCTCCATTTCTCCATTATATTGAGTGAAACTTGTGAGGATTGAGTGTATACACGTGAGGTGAGTATTTACTTTTGTAAGAATCTTCTGATTCTCTCTCTGTAACCTCTATTTGATCTAGTGAAGTTTTGAAATCAACCCCACAGTGGATGTAAGCTCATTTTGAGCTGAACCACTTAAATTGCTGTGTTTTTTTTATTTACTATTTTATTTCTCATTCTTGCATCCGCTGCGGTTTATTTCATATACTTGTTGTTTGTTCATTGGTCTTTTTCCTAACAATTACTATCTAACAGCCAACAACATCAAGCATCCTAACAACACCAAGCATCCTAACAGTATATGTACGCAGCAAATAGATCCTAATTACTAGCTAACAGCTAATAGCGTATGTAAGCAAAAAGAAAAAAGATGAAATGAAAATAACTTCTTAAAATTTGAAAAAGGAAAAACATATTTCAAATACTATGAAGAAATTTGAGGGGGTTAGGTTAGGGTTAGGGTTTCAAGATCTATACCTGAGGAAGGGTAAACCGTGCGGACGAACGAAGGCTTCGTGGGAAGAGGAAGAAGAAGGCGAAGGGAGGGAAGCTATGAGAGAGGTGGGAAAGAGGTTTCGAAGGAAGCTCCGAGTGGGTCATCTCAGAGTTTCATCCCAAAGCTAAGGGAGGGAGGGCAGCTTCGAGGGAGGAAGGTTTCATGTGGGTCATCTTAGAGGGAGGGAGAACTCGAAGGCTTCAGAAACGCAGAGAAAGAGGGAAATGAAATTGTGGAAGGGAGGGAGAGTTCGGAGGGAAGGGGAGAAAGATCTAGGGTCAAATAGTGTGTTTTCATATTTTGCCACGTCAGCCCATGTTTGTCTCGCGTTTGCACTAGCTGACTGTCTGTATCTTTCTTCAATATTGCGAGACATAAGTACATGTAATTGCTGAGAAATAAGCCTTAATGGAAATAGGAACACATCACAATGTGCACATACTTTGGTCGTCACTGTCAACGTTTCTCTCAATCGACAGCAAGACTTTGGATCGATATAGAGAAGGGAAGAAGAGAAACGGGACCTGGATGCGTTTATTTCCTTTAGGTGCATGATTTTAACCTTGCATCCGGTGCATGCAAGTACATGAAAGGAATAAAGGGACCAACTACGTGTCAACTAGTGATTGGCTGTCTGCAAATCTGGAATTTTCAGTTGTCCGGACCCAAGCGTTTCTCTTTGGGGAATCAGAGAGATTCCAAATCAAATAAAATCACTTTCTTTTATAAAAAAATAATAATAACAATTACTATTATTGTTTTGAAAACTAAAAATAATAATAAGGAAAAAATATATTTTGTTGTCTCAACTGCATCACTCTATTTGACCGCTCTTTAAATTAATTAATTTTTTTATTTAATAATTAAAAAAGTGATCAATAATATATTAATATATTTTAAAAATAAAAAATGAAATTTACTTCTAAGAAAGTGATTGGGTTTATCTTAAAATTTCTCCTATGAAAGGCATCAAGTGTTTTGGTAAAAAATGGAAGGTTAGGCCGAGGTATGTTGGCCCTTATCAGATTCAAGAAAAGGTTGGGTCTATCGTTTATCGGATCGTCTTGCCAGATTATTTTGGTGATGTTCACAATATATTCCATGTATCATCACTGAAGAAGAGTTTCAGTCACCAGTAAACACGCTTTGTGGACCCAAAGAGCATTCAACTTTAGCAAGATCTGACTTATGAAGTTGTGCCGACTCAAATTGTAAACTGGAGAGAGCAGCAATTGAGATCCAAGACGATACCCTTGGTGAATGTATCGTGGGGAGACCCGTTAACTCAAGACTTCTCTTAGAAGAGAGAGGTAGTTATGAGAGAGCTGTACCCTTATCTGTTTAGGTACTAGCACTTGTATGTCCTTCTCGAGTTAACTTGGACCAATTTCAATGACGAAATTTCTTTTAAGAAAGGAGGACGTGAGATCCCGTGTATTTTGCTCCTAGTGTTTTAAAAGTTCTAATTATAATATAGTTTTGTTCTTTTATGAAATTGTATTAATGAATCTCTTAATTTAAGCTTATTGTTAACTTTGGTTGGGTTATTTTATTTTATTTTATCTTATTAGGTAGAGCCTTAATATTTTTTTGAATGTGTTGGATTTTAGTTTTATTTTTTGTTGTTTTCGGATTGGGCTTGCATTCTTGTGAGTGTTTATATTTTTGTTGGGTTGTGTCCTGTATATGTGATGAGCTTGGATCGTACGTTTGTAGTTAATGGAGGGCCCAACCCTTGCCCATAAGTGAAACTCAGCCCCTTTATCACCTTTAATTGCGTCGTTTTGCGCCAGTTGAAGAAGACCATTTTAGGATTTCATCTTATTCCTTTGCTGCCATGCGCCCATTCTTCATTCTTTTTGGTTTTTCTTCCTTCTCCCTTGTTAACCCATGAACTTCAGCCTGTGTCGCCATCCATCTCCGCCACCCTCTTTTTGCCATGCTTTCGCCACTTTGAAGCCCTCTTTCACGCCGGTTTTGCATTTCTGTTTTTTGCCCCAACCCACAAGTCACGTGCCTTGAAAACCCCCTCTTTTCTCCTGAAACCTGTGTGCTAGTCTTTGGGTTTCTCTCTTGTTTTTGTTTGCAAAAGCTAGGAATCTTAGCCATGGAAGCCTGTGCATGCTTTTGTGCAGTTGTTGGGTGTCACGCAGTGGAATTTTGCGCCCTACTACGAGGTTCGAGAGGCCCCTATCGACCTATAAATAGTTTGAGCTTCTTCCACAGTGAAACCATCCCCAAATCGATTTCATCACTCCTTTTTAGAGTAGATTCAAGTTTTCCACCCTTAAAACCCCAAATCGAGACCTCTAGGGGTTGTTTTTACCATGCACTGTCGTGTGCATGGTTGTTCCCCCCGTCAGTTGCCTCCACTTTAGCATCACAACCCAACTCAAGCCCAAACACTTGTACTAAACCATCTTATGCTCGGAAAACCTCCTAGTCTGCAAGTTTGGCATAGTGAACTCATCGCTACCCCCTTGTGCCACCGTTGTTTCGTTGTTATGCCGCCACTCTTGACGACACCTTGGTGAGCTGATCTGCTCATGTCATTATTTATTTAAATTATATTTTTTATTTATTAAAAATATTACTTTATTAACGTTGATAAATTGTATGTGACATAGCGATGTACTTGCTTGTCAATACGCGGGATCGTAGACCAACGCTTACGCGTTCTTCTAGATTTTGTTGCCCAACTGCGTAGTAAGTAGCATTCCGACTCCGCTTTAGGGTTTATTAATATTTTGTGCTAACATTTGTGCAACCTGGTTGGTTGGACTGGGTTTCGAGCCCAGTGAAGCGGAGTATAAATCGTAGTTGGTTGGTTGAGCCTAATGCCGAAAATGGAGGATAGAAACACCCCGTAGTTGATTGGTTGTGAAATGAAATTTGTGAACCTTGGTTAATGATTATTTAAGTGCTTGTGTTGATTATCTTTTTTTTTTGCTTGTTAAGTGTTATTGCTATATCATCTAATATCTGTCTATCATGTATACACTCATTTATTTAATTGTTATAATTGTTTAACTATGCTATGATGCTATGGTGTATGTCTATAATTGGGTGATGTTGTTGGTCATAACATGTGGGTGCGTATGTATTACGAACCCAAGTCGAGATGAGATATTATCTCGGTAGAGTTCCTCTAGTCATTTGGAAGCTTATAAACTTGAGTAACGTCCATTGAGTTATCGCTGGGCGACAATAGGATCGGACGAGACGATAATGCTTTCGTACTAACTCCGTGATCTCTATACTAGTGAGGGTTAGAGGATGGTTGATCACGACATGCGCTGAGTGTAGAGCTAGGCATTGGTCGTACGATGTAACACGTACGATCATTACTCGTGGTGTGACGAATGGAACTAGAATATACAGATTGTTCTATAAGAGATCATGGTGTACACTTAATAAAATGTATTTGTGTTGTAGGCCAAAAACTGGATTTCTGGCGTATATGAGTATATGCATTCTTTTTCGAAAAAATGGCGATTTGACTTTTATTTACTTGTGATTGGTTGAGAGCATGTCGATTGCTTTATTTGTATGTTCTTTGAAAATTCAGTGTGTTGTTTGATTGCTACTTGCTGAGATTTATCATCTCACAGTGGTTTTTCACCTATGATTCCGTTTTATGGAATTGTAAATTTTGACATAGAGGATGATAATAAGCTTGAGGAATCGGCTCCTCCGAAGGAGTAACCTGATGATGATGATTATGATTGTGGGATTTATATCCCTTAATGTTGTTATTTATCCTTTTATTATTGTTTTCTCTTATCGGATTAATGTATAAACTCCTCTTGGAGAATATTTCATTTGGGCTGTAAACTTTAAATTTTCTAGTATTAGATTTAATGTTTTTATTTTTTGTTGCGAATATTACTTGCACACTTGATATATGATGCACATACACACTTGGAGCACTTAGTAATGGGGTGCGTGATCCATGTAGTCATCATCCTGGTATCGCAAGTCTTGTCAAATCACACGTGGGAGTTGTGGCCGCCATAACTTTCCTTGAAATTAATCTCATTTTAATTCATTATTCAAACTTCCTTAAGGATGCCTAGTTTGAATTCAAAAATCATCCCATTTCATCTCATCTCATCTCATCTCATTTTATCATTACAATTTTTTTAAATTTTCACACAGAATATAATAAACAATTCATTTTTTTCAAATATAAAAATAATAATATTAAAAAATAATAATCTAATAATATTTTATACAACTTTTATATTTTATCTAAGACCATCTTATCTCATCTCAAAGCACTCTTATTGGATTGATCATTACTAAAGTACACTTTTAGCCAATGTAACTTAAATTTTAGTTTTTGGTCATTCTATTAACATAAGCCCCCCATATCAAGATAACTATTTTTTAAAATATAATAATAAAATAATATAACTAACATTCTTGGCTTTAGTTATTCACATCAAATCTCTACATTAGATTATTTATTTATGAAAATACATAATAATAATTAATTAAAAAATATTTAATTATTTGTAATTATTAAATTAATTAATTTTATCATATTTAACTATTCTTTCTATTATAAGTTAATTAATAATTATATTTTAATTAAATTATGAGTATAAAAAATTAAACTAGAACATGAAAAAAAAAGTATGAAAAAGAGTGTAGAAAAATGAATAAAATAAGAATTTGACCTTTGTACTAGACTGGCTATTTTTGATAAATGTTTTAGCTTTACTTTTCATTTCACCCAAATTATTTGACCTTTGAAAAATTCAATGTGGTCCTAAAATAAACTATATTGTCCAAATTCTCATTCGATTTAGCAAATTCAATGAGAATGCTTTCATCTCATTTATAAATCCAAATGGTTATATTTGGCCTTTGGGTAGTGAAAAATGTTGAAACAATTTATAAATAGTAGTAAAAAAGTAATGAAAAAGTAATAACAAAATATTAAATATTAATGAAAAATAATGGATAATAGTATAAAATAAATGAAAAATAATAATAAAATAATGAATAGTAATTAAATATTCTGAAAATGAGTTGTGCTATTACGCCTTCCCAATTTGTCTGCTTGGTATGCCCTTTAATGCAATTTGCACTTTTTTTATTTTCTTACTATTTATTTCAAATATTTTTAAAAATATAAAATATACCAATAAACTAATAGTTACTTACTTAATCATTAACAAAAAAAAAAAAAATTGCATGAACGATCAAAACAACTGGACAAAGTGAAACGGCAAAGTAATATTTTCCTTCTTAGAATATTTAAGAATATCTTACTTGCCAAATGTTTATTTCTTTTTGACAATTATAATTTCTCTCAGTCATTTTAAGATGAATATTCTTTTAATTCATTATATATCATCTAATTATTATAATTTTTTATTTAAAATAAATTTTTATTTGTAAAAATTAATTATATTTTATTTAATTTCTAACTTTCATCACATCTAATTTTATTTGTAAAAATAAACTAGACCTAAATTTATATTTTTTAAAAATAAAAGTAACTACTATTTCATAAATTAGTCTGTAACAAATTTAGAAAAGAAAGATGTTAGGGATCTCGATTTTAGAATTTCAATTATATCCTAATATTTATTTTATATAATTTTTTTAATATCTTAAAATAATTTTTAAAAATAGAAAAAAATCTTAATATTATGTAAAAATATTTATTTAAAAATTCAATAAAAAAATCAAATGTGATCAAGATTCGAAGACCCCAAAATCCGAATTCAACATAAGAAAATTATCTAAATTAAACAGTAAAATTACTATGTGAGAGATTTGCGTGACAATTGGGCTGCTGCCTATATTGTTCCATTTTTATATGAAGAGAAGAGTGGAATATTATAAAAGAATTATTATAAAAGAATTATAATTTTGTTTTCTTCGACACATTTTATTCCATTTCCTAATTCAGCGTAGCAACCCGACAAGCACTGACTAAACCGACTGCAGCCAATACACACGCGAAGGTGTAGTTGACCACGTGGCCAGATCCCACGACGTCACTTTTCACAAAGTGACCTCATCGGACGGTTTGTTCTCATCATCAAGTCTCAATCGGACGAGCAGGAAACAAAACCTTTATAGGCGCCGAGCAACCGGGTCATTAATGGCTGAGATTAGTTAAGAGCAGTCCCGACGGACTCTTCACACGCATACTTTTTGTAAAATATAAAATAAAGTCGGTAAAATGATGCTCCAACGGATCCTTTATAATAGCTAAATTATACATTTGTGAATAGTAGTTACGCTATATGTAACCCAAATATAGCGCAACATCATCTATTTTTTATAAATATTTTTTTGTACAGTGCACTACAACCGTTGGCTATATGAGTGAGTTCAATCCACTGCCGGCCGTTAACGAAGACACCGTCGGCATTATCGGGATCAGACGATGCCGGCGACCAAACCCCCGCTGATACTAACTCCAACAAACTTCCGGTAGCCTCCTACGCGCAGGTCAAAGGCCGAAATGGGTTTTGGACTCTTAGAAGCCCGTTTAACCCACCGTCGGCCGTTAACAACTACACCACCAATCTTGTCGGACTCGTCTCACGCCGGCGAACAACTTCATAACGTTTCATCTCCAACAACGTCTTTGGCGTCTCATACGTACCGCACAAGCCTTCCAACATCCAATTTTTTATTTTTAAATTTATAAAATAAATTTTATTAAAATAAAATATGAATATTTTAAAAGATATAAATAAAAAATAAAGATACTGATAGATTATATTTTGTAAAAATAAATAGTTAAAAAAATAAAATTTTGATAATTAAATTTAAAAAAAAATTAGGCCTCATTTGGATTCGGAGACGAGATGAGTTGAGATAAGTTGATATGAGTTTAGTTTATTTTTTAATATTATTATTATTTTGAAATTTGAAAAATATATGTTGGGATTTGAAAAATGTGTATAAGAATTTGTGTTTTATATAAAAAATTATAAAAATATAATGATAAAATGAAGATGAGTTAAGATGAGTTGAACTTATCTTCAAATACAAACTGGGCTTGGAAGGTCTTTTAAGAGTGCTTTAAGGCGTCAAAAAAAAAAAAAAAAAATTCAAATAACATGTAATGTAAAATACTCCATACGAGGACAACATCAGAGGTGCTTTGCCTTTTTCTTCTTAATTATAAGTGAGTATTTTTTTTTTTTGTCAACTTCTATTTATATATTTGTTTAGGTACCTTCGTTTGCTTTGAAAATGGTGGTCGGTTCAGTGTTTATGTTGTTTTGGGCTTAAACAAATCTGGCTTGACTTATCACGCTTGGAAGGTTGCAGTTCCAGCTCTGTTTTCTAGTGCCTGGCCATTGAATCTTACCACCTTTTTTTCGTTTTTAAGTTCGTGATTGAAGATATCGCATCTCTTTCGTCACTCTCTCTCTCTCTCTCTCTCTCTCTCTCGTGTATGGCTCAACAGTATTGAAGTTTGAGGGAGGTTCGTGTTTCAGTGTTCTTAACTGAAAGCTTTTTCAGTGGCAATGTCGGAAGTGAGAGGATCGAACACTTGGCCGGAAGAGATGGCGAGTCTGGTAGACGACAACGGTATACGATACGCCGGGGAACCGATCGGAATCTTTCCGCCGTCGTTTGAGACGACAAGCTCGGAGTTCGTATCAGGCGATTCGCGGACCAAGGAATCGGAGGAAACGGAGAGCCTTAAGGATCAGGTCAAGGGATTCGCGGTGGCTTGGGGAGAAATACTCCTGGAAGTTGGCAGAGGCTGTAGAGACATCGCACAGCAGAGCCTTCTGACCGATGATTCCTACATCGTGCGGAAGCTTCGGAAGCCGTACGCTAAGGTTTCGGGCAGATTGAAGTTCTTGAATGAGTTTTTACCGGAGGATCGCCATCCGGCTCACGCGTGGTCGGTGATATTCTTCGTTTTCATTCTTGCAGTTGCAGGTGAAAAGATTATAACCATATTCTATGTTTTTTCTTTTCGTTATTTTTTCTCCCCTTCGGTTTAATTGGGAATCTGTAGGAAGGAAACATAATGTGTTTTTACTTGTTATGCAATCTGCAATTCGTTCCTATTATCATAAAACGTTGTTCGAGTTCAGACTTTGGAACTGCCTAATTTGGCATGAAAATGGTGGATGAATATCTACTTGAAAAGCTTGAGTAGAAGAAGATGCTAGTTATAATCTGCCTGTAATTTGCTTATTTCATTTTGTTTCTGGTAGCCGGATTGGTGAAAATCACTTGCCTTATTTGCCAAGTTGAGTTCCAACGCCGAGTCTCCCTATGGTTCACGATTTGTGATCTTTGTCCTACGTTTTAAATAACCAAGTTGTATTTTGTATTCCTTTTTGTTTCCCCTTTGTGGTATATTATGGAAGAACATTTATTGAGATCTTTAAAACCATGTGCAGCCATAAATGTAAATACCAAAAATGACAGTTTAGTTCCACTGGTAAAGAAAGTGCGTATACATCCTCCAAGTGCAAGCCATATACTACTTCCAGATGGTAGACGCATGGCTTATCATGAGCAAGGTGTTCCAGCTGATAGAGCCCGATTTTCCCTTATCGCTCCACATTCTTTTCTTTCCTCAAGGGTTGCAGGTAAAAACTAATAAATATTTAACACTTTCATGTGGTATCCATGTGACTCTAATGCATGGTCTTGGTGGAAATTAATAAGACTGGATGCTTATTTTCTAAGTAATTTCTGAATAAAAGGTATACCAGGAGTTAAAATGTCATTGCTTGAAGAGTATGGTGTTCGCTTGGTCACATATGATCTGCCTGGTTTTGGGGAGAGCGATCCTCATCTCGGCCGCAATCTTAATTCATCAGCATTTGATATGTTGTACCTTTCTAATGCGGTTGGTATCAGTGACAACTTCTGGCTGCTGGGCTACTCAAGTGGAGCAATGCATGCTTGGGCTGCGCTCAGATACATTCCTAACAGAATTGCGGGTATACCAGTGTTTTTATTTCTTTTTCTAAATTATTCTATTGTTTGAATATATTTGAATCTTATATTATATTGAGTATTACCATATAAGTTTATCCACCTTACCCATCCTATGGCAATAGCCTGATGGTTCTGCTAATTTGTTTTCCCTGAGAGCTGTTTGGTTCATATTTGACTTATATCAAGAAATGAATGGCAAGTTAATATGTGTTTCCTGTGAGCATAGGTGCAAGTAAGAAAGTTCCATAAAAGAATTTGAAGCAACTTGTTTTGCATAAAGGTAGATGAGGTCAGCACAATATGTTAAGCCCGGTGATTTCAATTAATTATAAAGGAAATTTTTGAAATGTTTGGACAGTTGTTGTAGCCCTTTTCAAAACATTTATTCTGAAAATGTATGTTCCAGATTTAGTCCTTAGGGACCATGGCTAGTGTTATGGTCTTAACTCTTATGATGAGAGTTGTAGGTTTATCATTACTTATGAAAAACAAATTGTAAGTTTATGGCATGCTGAATTTGAGTATTTGCTCTGTGTGACAATTATGATATCTTTGGTTATGAAAGATTTTGAGTGGTTTGAAAATTTATTTAGATGTATTGTTTATTGGATTTTGGGAAAGAAGAAAGAAAATTTTGAATATTTCTTCTTTTAAAAATAAAAAATAAGTTTTAAGTTTGCAAAAATAGATATGTGAAGTTGAAAAGTTGTTTGAATATAATTTGAAGATATTTTTTAAGCTTGTAAAAGTTTTATTGATTTTTTACTTTCGGATAATGATAGTATAAAAAGTTGACTTGGATCATGTCAGTTGCCTCCTCTCTATCTTCAGCCCTTGTCCCTTCTTTTTCTTGGTTTCGTTATGGAAGCACAATGAGTGGGTAAAATCAAACATAATTTAATTGATGGTGTCTACTCTTAATATGCAGGCGCAGCCATGTTGGCCCCAATGATTAATCCATATGAGCGGGGCATGACTAAAGAAGAGATGAAAAAAATGTGGGAAACCTGGGTGCCAAGAAGAAAGCTATTGCACTTCTTAGCTCGTAGATTCCCAAAGTTCCTCTCCTATTTCTATCGGCGAAGCTTCCTATCTGGAAAGCATGATCGGATTGATAATCAGTTGTCTCTGTCACTGGGAGAAAGGGTGAGTCATGTCATTGCCATCTTCGATTAAAATCTCTAAACTGCACAATTTTCTTTTTGTTCCATGATTTTTTAGTACTCTTTGAATTTTTTACGAAGCAGTTTCCCACTAAACTCTTTTTTGGGGTGAAACGTACAATTTAGTTGCATTCTATTAAAAAAGCTAGCAATAATTTCAACATCATCACATACTTCTTTACAATGACTTATTTGAAGAAATATTGACATATTCAGGACAAAATCCTGATCGAAAAGTCAATATTTGAAGAGTTTTGGCATAGGGATGTGGAGGAGTCGATCCGCCAGGGGAATCCAAAACCATTCGTAGAGGAAGCCGAGCTCCAGGTTACGGCTTGGGGTTTTAGTCCAGCAGATCTTCAGGTGCAGAGGAAGTGTCAGATAAGAGGCATTCTTTCTTGGCTAAGGTCATTATGGAGTCAAGCGGAATGTGAGTTGACAGGTTTCCTAGGCCCAATACACATATGGCAGGTTTACCTCTTGCTGCTTTATTGTTGCTTCTTTGTTGTGCATAACAATAGAGTGATGCTTCTACAGTTCCTGTTTATAAATGTTGTCTAAAGTGATTTTCTGGGAATTCTCTAAAAGGATAAGACCTACATTCCTCTCCCCAAGTGTTTTTACTGATTGCATGTTCCACACTTCCACTATCCATGAGTTAAAGTGAATAGTAGCAGCCAGCAGGATAAGATATCCTCGGTAATTTAATTGGATTAAAGGAATTCTTGCTTAGAAGTTTCAAAATAATTATGCAGCTTACTTTCAAAGTTATGTTGACATCATTTCTTTATAAATGCCAAATAGGGAATGGACGATCGGGTAATCCCACCATCAGTGGTCGACTACATAGTCCGGGTTTTACCGGAGGCCATTGTGCATAAGCTCCCAAATGAAGGCCATCTATCCTATTTCTTTTTCTGCGACGAATGCCATAGACAGATATTTTTGACACTTTTTGGATTCCCTCAAGGTCCACTTGACTTGAAAGTCAAAATGGAACAAACACCATCAGAAGGGGATGATATAGCTGTTGCTGAATCCACAAGAGAATGATATGATTGCTGATGATTAATTATGACCAAGATGTTAGTTTTTACAGGAAATTCGGATGTAAATATCAAGAGCTGCTCCTATTCTCTTGGAGCATGAAAGATGAGCACTTAACTTCTGTCCTTTTCATAATCTCTGACGATTAGCACTTCCAATGAGAGGTTGAAAAGCAAGGAGGCAGCAACATTCTGCACAAGAGTACTTGTGTAAAGACTCTTCTCCCCTGCGGCTAAAAGGTTCCATATTTAGATAATCGTCTGGCTATTACACACAGAAACATAGACATTATGTTGATTTGATATTTACATTATGATTTACTATTTTCAAGCGTGCTCGTTACAAAATAATAACATAACTCCCTGAGTTTATCCAGTTACAACGAGCAAATGCCTATATACTGATTACTACATATGTCCAGAAATAGTTTGGTTCCATACAAAGGCCACACTTAGCTCCCGAATGTCCCGAAAGAAGTCTGTTTGCCTCCACAAAATAATTGTGTTTTGCAGGAACTGTGAGAAGAATCTAATGAGATGAAAGTGGAGTTGCTATGTTAGACTGTCGTTTCGCTCTTCTCTCGTGTCTACATTTTAATTTTCCATTTTTCAATAAAAAAGTACAGTTGATGGGCAATGTCAAAAGTAACGTTAGTAATAAGAATGAGATATGAGTAAAGCATACATATATAGCACGTGTGAACTTTTACGGGTGCGGTGCATGAGATTAGAGTTTATTCTATAAGGGTGGATCCGAAGGACTACATTGGAGAGGTTTCCTGACATAATATATATAATATTATATTAATATAGCATGTATTATTGTCTTCGCATGTAAAAGCTGCAGCCATCAAAATGCAGTGGTGCAACTCTCGGTTTTTCCAGCATTGATCCTTTTGCTTCATTAATCTTAGATCCACTAGCATTGGGTGGTTTGTAGTTATGTGCAAAATATTCACATTAACGATGACAAATAAAAGTGAAAGCAAATATAATTAATCACACGATATAAGATTTATGTGGTTTAACAACATGTTTATGTCTACAGAACTGTAGAAATTTTATTAACCAGAAGAGATTGATTACAATTATTCAATTTCAATTTGCTTTTTCTAGGACTTTTTGTTTTCACACATAATATGTATTTACTAAACAATTGTTCTATCTCAGAATATGTTGAAAAAACGTGTTTAAGCAGTCAAATATAACATATTTATAGCAAAAATGATATTATGAACCCTAATTCTGAAATTTTTGTGAATCTCGTTCAAGCAGGATGTCGAGTGAAGTCTTTGTCTGAATCTCGCTTGAGCCAGTGTCGAACTAGTGTCAAGTAAGATCTCGCTCAACCCAAGTGTCAAGCCAAGATTGAGCAAGATTTCTGATACACTATTTTTAGCTCCCAAACCAGTCTTCATCCAACTCAATAATTTTCCACTTAGAGACTAGATCTCCACATGTCATTCCATGTTTTCAGCCAAACCCTATCATATTTGCAGCTCACAGCTTCCGTTTTCTAGCCAAAAAACGTCTCCCATGCAAATTGCCCTTAGTCAGCATATCCATTGGGCGATTTACAACTCTCACTGCACTAGAAGTATCTGGTCTTGAATCGTTCTTGGCAACCTCAACCAACTTCCCAAAGCTTACATGAGGAACGACAAAACTAATTCCCTTTAGCTTCCTCATAGGTTTCATGCAATCAAATTTACCCTTTTGCACTTTATATTTCTCAGCACATCACTGAACCCTAATGTCAAATACAAAAAGTTAGATCTCTTATCATGCGCTAAAACCAACACACCCTTAGTGATCTTGCAAGCTCCTCTAGAGAATGCTACTGTATAACCGCTATCATCAAGCTGTCCTATAGGAACTATGTTTTTCTTCAAATCTCAAACGTGTCTGACTTGCTGTAAAATCCACACGCCTCTATTTGGAAGTGTGATGCACACGTCACCTACTCCCACAACATCCAGTGCCTCTCCATCAGCTGCATACATCTTCTTAAAATCACCAGCAATATAATTCTGCATGATTTTTCGATGTGAGGTGCTATGGAACGAAACTCTTGAATTCAACACACAATCATCAATCGGACTGTGCACTGCAAGAAGTAGGGCATCATGAATTTTTGCTGCCACTACATTCACATCATCATCCTCAATGCTTTCTTGATTCCTGTAGTTTTTCTTGATGTGGCCTGAGTTGCCACAACTCTAGCACGTGATTTGCTGCCCAGATCTCATATTGCTCTTCCCTCTACTCGTGGAGTCTAACTTGTCATGTCCTCTACTCTGACTGTCAACATTTAGGACTGATCCCAAACTTGAGAACTTATCGGAGTCTCTCCTACATACCTCTTCAGCAAGAACTATGTCATGTACGTCGTCGTATTTCAGTTTCATCTTGTCGACTGAACTACTCACAGTCATCCTAATGGCCTCCTAACTATTTGGCAACGATGCCAACAAAATCAACGCTCTAATCTTAACATCAAATTCAATCTCCACAGAAGATAATTTATTTGTGATTGTGTTGAATTCATTCAAGTGTTGGGCCATAAACATACATTCTGACATCTTCAGGTTGAACAATTTCTTTATCAACTGCACTTTGTTATCATTGAAGGCTTTTCATACACACATGATAAATTCTTCATGAGACCCTCCGTAGTCTTCTCCTTATTGATATTGTATGTCATTGCTTTGGATAGGGTCAGTCAAATAATCCCCAGAACCTTTCGATCTCAGGGTCCACTTAGCATCATTCATGCTCTTCAACTTTGTTTCCAATAGTGGAAGGTGTAGCCTCTTTTTGTAGAGATAATGCTCGATCTGTATCTTCCAATATCCAAAATTAGTGTTGTCAAACTTCTTGATTTCGAGTGCATTCACTTTATCTCTAGCAATCATTATCCTTCAGATTCGACTTTGGCTTTGATACCAGTTATTGTGTACAAAACACACACACACACACCAACGATGACAAATAAAAGTGAAAGCAAATACAATTAATCACATGACACAATATTTACGTGGTTAAGCAAATTGCTTACGTCCATAAAACTGCAGCAATCTTATTAACCAGAAGATATTACAATTATTCGATCTCAACTCACTCTCTTTAGGGTTTTTTGCTCTCTCACATAATATGCACTCACTAGGCAATTGTTCTCTTTCAGAATATGCTGAAAAAACGTGTTTAAGCAATCAAATATAATATATTTATAGTAAAAACGGCGTTGGAAATCTTAATTCTAAAATTCCTGCAAATCCCACTCAAGCATGATATTGGGCGAGTGTCGAGCGAAATCTTTGTATGAATTTCGCTCGAGCCAGGGTTGAGCTAGTGCCAAGCGAGATCTCGCTCAAGTCAAGTGTCAAGTCAGGATCGAGCAAGATTTATGACACACGATTTTCAGCTTCCAAACCTGTCTCCACACACAACCCAACATTTGCAACTATCACCCATTTATGTGCTTCCTTAACCTACTCCAAGGGCGTACTTTTCCTTTAACAACAAATACAAAAGTGGAAGAAATACTTTAGCTGTGGAGAGATTATATAAAAGTAAATTTGCAAACTAATATGATTTGATGTAATACATCAGATTGTAAAATTATTTTTATTGTAAAATTATTCTAAGCATTAAGTCTTATTTCTATAAACTTTCAAGTGACAAAACCTTCAGAAATTTTAATTTCGGTTTGTATAAGAGTATGACTCTCTATAAATAGAGGTAACCAACCCCCACCCTCTAAAAAATGAGAGGGAATCAACACTCTCATCCTCTCAAGGAGGAATGGGACCACAAAAGAAATTAATCTATTCATTTTTGTTTTTACCTAACATAAACAAAACACAAAACAAAATTACAGAACACAAAAATATAAAAAACCAAAACCTGAAAGTCAAAAGACTAAAATGGAAATCTGGCAAATAGAAAGCATAATCATAGCTGTAGTGGCACGTGAAATACACACACGCCATGCTGGGAGAGTCCGGACAGTCGGTCTTGAAGCCACTGAAGTTGCTAAGCTCAGAAACATCACATGTGGCGACATTAGGGTCTTCTTTGCGATGGCGTGTGAAAGCAACGTGTGCACGACGACCCGTGCGCGTGGAGACGCGTTGCTCTTAATGGCCGAATCTTCAAAAGGATGGTAGATTGGTGGTTGAGGAATCCCCGAGGGGGCTCGTGGGGGTCGCTAGCCACCGAAAAACGACGCAAGCCACAAACCCTGTGTTGGAAACGGAAAAACAAAAGAAGAAATAAATATAAAAAAAATCAACGTAGAGGAAACCGGCTGAAGGGGAAAGGAAAGGGGAAGGGCGAAGAGAGGGAGGAGCTGAAGCTCCCGCCTCCCTCAAGCCGTTTTTCAATGAGGGTTTCTAGAGAGAGATGCTCCATTCTCTTTCTAGAATCAAAGGGGGTGGAGTTAACATGGAGTTACATACAACTCAAATAATATATTTATCACCTAACGGGTGGTAGGTTAAATAGAATTGACCTCCCTTTAGAATGTACTAAGTACAATTCAAAATGATGTATTGCTCCTACAATTGAGACAAGCTTTCGTCTTTAGGGTTCGATCACGGTTGGCTATTCTTCCTCTAGTATCACCCTTTGGGGCTATTATTCCTCGATCAAAGTCTTTGGTTTCGAAAATGAAACCATAAGTAGGTTAGACAGCCATAACAAAAATTGCTAATGAGAGCGATTATGAATATACAATGACCAGTTCATCTAAATATTGAAAGGACTAATATATGTATACTTTGGCGAGGAATCACCCTCTGGGGCATAGACACATGGGTCGTAAAATATGCCGAGAAATAATTCTTTTAGTGAAACACATATATATAAGTACGACGAGTAATCACCTTCCAAGAAGTTATCCTCTTCCGTAACATATTTTAAAGCATGAGTATTATTCAAGCAATTCGCTCCAATAGGTTAAATCCATAAAATCATACTAGTTTCATAGGTATAGTTGCCATCATACATAGGCTCACATAAATATTCGTCACGTAGACATTCATCGCCTAATGGGCAAACAGGGATGAGCTGCTCCACTGTTTGGCATTAGGTAAAATTTTCTTCCGATTGATATGGTGCAAGCTAGCTCACTTGGACTCTAACACAAGTTGACTCTCATACAGAGATATCATGTTGCACCAAGAAAAGTCTATCCAGCCAACCAAGTTGAAGACATCAACACGTGATAAGCTGGGAGATTTTGCCTTTTGAGCATCATGTGAGGCCAACCTTACCCCAATCATTCATGGGGAATCCCTTTACTTGTTTGAAGCTCGTGGTGACGTCTCAATAGAATGGTAAGGGGAACTCCATCATGTCCCATGATTATTAATGCACGGTACACTTACTCACACAGAGATATACATATTCATATCAAGATGTAAGGGGCAAAAATAGCAAACACATTCAAAGTTTCAAAAAACAGGAATTGAATATAAGATAGACATAATGATCAAAACAAATTTATTCATGTTTAGATAGAGATTCGCCACACATGCATTTCATCTTCTGGTGGGCAAACTTGGGATGAGTTGCTCCATTACTATGATATGCCAGGAGATTTTGCATTTCGACTATCATGTGAGGCCAACACAATACTGCCCTACCCTAATCATTCACAATTAATCCCTCTACTCGTTTGAAGCTCATGTCAACATCTCACATGAATGGGTATGGTGAATTTCGTCCTGTCCATGAAGAATGATGCATGGTACACATACTCACATAGAGATATAGATACACACGCCAAAAATCAGGAATAAGCTTAAAACAACCTAATATATTCAAAATCTCGAAAAAATAGAAAATGAACATAAGATAAACATAACAATCCAAAACAAATTTATATATGTCAAAAAATGGGGAAGGTTACAGAATAAGCGAATGCCTCTTACATAAAGCATTCACCCTCACATTCTCCATTCTTTTCTTAAAACATAACCTACCTCATCGCATAGGGTTCACTACTCGTTGCGTCGCTGCTTCCTTGCCTTCTTTGAAGAATCCAACTTCACAAGATTTCAAGTGCTTAGGATCTCAAAAGTGAGATTTTATCACATGTTCAAACCCTTTTTATAAGGAAAGATTGTCAAACATCCTTTTGAAATACTTTTGACTCGAGGTATGCTTAGAAAAAAGTCATTTAGCTTCTTCTATTGTATTGCAGGATGACAGAGACAAACAGCTAGGGCATAGTCCATACTCTTTTATAGCCTGCCAAATCCTGAGTTCTTTCCTTGAATAAGGGTTTACCATGTGATGTCAAGCTATATCTCTGGATTTAGATGATATGACTTCCTGAATTGTAACCCCTTTAGTAAACGCACTCCAGATGTGATCCCTTAGGTGGAATGTATGCTTCTACGTACAACAATGTAACTCTTTTAAGCATTTTTTGTATGGTTCTGGAAAATTCTCATATATGCATTAGTCTATCCTAGACTGCTACTTAGCTTGGAAACGTAGCTCTTGTCTCATAAGAGTCACCCGCCTATTCAACTACTGGTTCTAGCCTTCATGGCAGGCAATTTTCCTAGCTCACCTACCATAAGGTGAGACGCTAACCTCTACTTCGCGCTAGGAGCTTGAATTAGAAATAAAGCTAAATGACGTTCTTTTAACACAAGGATAATAAAAAAAAATGAGTTGCATGAAATGATAGCGTACCATGCAACTCAGCTTTCATCTTAATTGGATATAAATGGTGCCGTTTAGATCCAATTTCGTGCTAAATGGCGTCATTTTCATATGAGGTAGAAACATTTGTTTCCTATTTCTTTTTGGTACGTAATACCATGTAAATTGTATTATTGTATTTAATGCATAATGGCCTATAATAAAATTTTAACATATTATATATGGTTAACGAATAATTATCATCGACCATGGATGCTTCATACTTACTTGCAACTTATATATCTTACAAAAAAAAATTCAAATAAATATTTTAAGTAAGTGTAGATACTAGAGTCTGTATCTTTGCCTATAATATCATAAATTTATGTTTTGTAATATATTAGTTAATTGATAGCATATTAATAATTAGAGTCCTTCTATACATAAGCCTATAATTTCTATCACTCTACACACTTGCTGATGTGGATTTAACTCTTTTTATAATACAATAATTATTTTATTTTTTCCTATATTCCCAAAAGCTTCTCCCTGAAGGAAGCAAAAGAAGCCTGTCGGATACTATATGCCAAACCCATCTTACCACTCTATGCCACCACTCATGCCACCGTACTACCACCAGTAGCCTCTTTCCTCACCGGCAACCTCCACTCAACCTCCCCATGCCTAGTTGAAGCCCCTAAACCCTCCCACACTCTCTCATGACTTCTTTCCACTTCACAAGCCTAGATGCGACATCGTATGGCTTCTGCACCCCCTCTATGATGCCACCACAGTCTCGACGAAGTCTTCCAAGCCCCTCTATGCTTAGCCCTTCCAAATCCAAAACCCAAGCCCACTCCGACTCCCACCCCTCCACTTAGCGCGAAGTCTTCCCAAGGCTCAAGCCCCACTGGTTCGAGCATCTGAACAAACCAGAAGAAATGTTTGCTCAACAAGATCTGAGACTAAATCTTGGTATCTTTTTGCTCAATTATGATTTCTGAGTTGGGTTTTTGCTTATCTTCGATTTGTAGGCTATTAATGAACGATTTATGATCTAAGTTGGGTTTTTGATTTCTGAATCGGGTTTCGATACCTGAGTTAGGTTTTTAATTTTTGATTTGTGTGTGTGAAAATTTGAAGCAGTTGAACCGGGTTTTAATTTCAAATCACCTTTATTTGATTTCAACACTTATGTCTTGTTCATCTCTCTATTCATCTCAAAGAAGACGAAGAAGAAGATGAGGTTGAGAAAGATGAAATAGTTATTGAGAAATTGGGGAAGAGAAAGATGAGGGAGAGCAAAGGTTTTAGAGTCTTAGACTTCCTAGGACGAAGGGTAATCAAAAGGAGGAAGAAGATTGAACCGTGTAAATGACAAATCGTGAAATGGCAACCGAACGGGATTTGCCATGTCACAGAGTGTAGTGGATAAGAGAATCGGCTTATGAGTAGAATAATTCTAATAATTATATATTTAAAATCTTATGTTGTCAATGATGATAGGTTAGATAAAAATGACACAATTCAATAATTTAACTATTACAAAAAATTATATATATAATTTACAAAATAATATTTAAAGACAATTATAATTCGGTCGGTCCAGTTCAATTTAAGGGAAAAAAAAAAGCTCACTCCGAGATTGGACCGATTTTCCAAAATTACCCATATATTAGGACTGTTTTGACCAAACCCCTATGTCGAGTTGGGTTGGTCCGGTTATAATCTATCGTCATATCTCCTCCTTTGGTAACCTCAATTGACCTTACCTTTTCTCCATATCTTTTACAGGGCTCACTGGACTCCCACTCATTAAAATACGAACTTTTAAATCTTTTCCAAATTGAGTCTGAAAAGACCTTTTTTCCACCCCTCTATCTTCCTCGAGAGAGAATAGAAAAATACTATTTGTACACTATTTTCCTTGGTATTTGATATAAGAAAAGATCCTACCTCGACTCTAAATTCTAATAACGTATTATTTTTTTTTTGATACATTGGAAAGGGGGTTGAATTCATGATCTCCATTTTGAAGAATAGATCTTGTGCTATCAGACCACAGGCCAGCGTTGGCTCTAATAAACTACAAAGAATCAGTATTTGTGTGATATTGTACTTGTCACTAAAAAAGAGTTAGCATGTAATGTACGGTACAAATATCGTCCTAAATGCCTGGTTGAGATTTGCTTAGGTTCTATACGCATAGGGCTACAACACAATAACCAAGTCCTAATTCAGGGCAAGATGATTACCTGTCGAGGAAAGGAAGACATCATGATTATATTGAGGAATATAAAGAGGTTACCATCCAAATTTCGTTTACATTCATGATTGCTGCAAATATATTGTGCCTAATCTCAGTTCTGTTAGTTAAAAAAAGCACACTATTTATCGCGAGACTCGATATAATTATTACAAAAAAAAAAAAAAAACCTAAAGATAGATTCTGTTTAATCTAACTTTCGACTCACAATATTCAAAGGATGAATCGATATGCAGAGCAGATACAGGCACCATGCAAATTAGAAAAGAAAAGAGACACAATAACCATTGGTCCATTATACCTCACACTGTAGAATCAATAAATTTAACAGATTGTCAACTGTTCTTTGTGGAAAAAATAATCAAGACACAGAATTGAATTGGCTTCAGACATGTTCTACTTTCATCAGGATGTTGAGAAAATAAAAGGAAATAAATAGGAATGAGTAAAAAAACATGCTATTCAAGAAGAAGAATATCAACCAATAGAGCACCTGCTAAGCAACAATAGACTGTAAGCTTTTGAGAAAACAGTGAATTCACAAATCGAATAACCTTTATTTCTTCCTTCTTCCAGGACCTCTCCAAATCCAAATCCATTTGATTTCTTTCACTCAATTTAAAATTGATATTATCAGCTGCCCACTTCAGTGCTTTTGTTGTTTTCTGTATTAAGACTGATATCCACCTTTGGTGGACCTGAATGCCGCCTTGGCCTAGCGGGTGAGGGCGGGAATGAAAGCCGTTTCTTTGCAGGCCCAGAAGTCACCTTTTCCGCTGTCCCGTTCTTCTCTGCCCCCAATGGACTTTGCAACCTGGTCTTTGCTTTTGCAGACTTAGTGGGTACCATATAACTTGGAAGTGCTGAAGAGCTTGCCAGACTCTCATCATCTCTCACTGAAGACCCAGCAATACTATGCCTTCGAAACTGTTCAGACTGCATACTAACCATGCTTTTAGAATCATCATCTGGACCACATCCTCCCCTTGGACTTGCTGGCTTCACCTTTTTTGCCACTTTTGAGGAAGTTGGCTTTGGAGTTGAGGGAGACTGGAAGCTAGGATTGCCTGTCTTCTGGCTCGCCGAGGGGGAATGGTTATCGGAATTGAGCTGGTATCGGGCAAAAGATTTGCTAATTTCTCCACCAATGACACTGTGGCTTGCACTCTTTACAGATGAGTTATCATTGCTCAGTTCTTTATCCATCATGCTACGACTCTCCCATGGGCGGGCAGCCATCCAACGTTCCAACCAGCTCCAACCCCAGGTGGGATTGCTTGGATCCATAAACATAGGGTTTACAGATCTTGAACCATTCTTCAAGGTTTTCTGTTCAGTAATTCAATTTAAGATTAGACTTAAAAGTTGGTTAATTCAATCTTTAGAAAACTCAAGTATGAGCCTGAAATACAATTGGACTAGTAATTGGTAAGCACAGACCACGTAGTCACCATTAATATATGAACAGTGAGAAAAATCATGGCATCTTCACTAGCAATTACTAATCTGCAACTATATTACTGACAAATAGTTCCCACTCAACTTCAACAACAGAGCAGATTACTATATTACCACCTTAAACGTTGGTTGACTGTAATTTTTCTTCCTGGATCAGCTGACACTTTAACTTCCAGGCATTTAGTTAGTGCACTCAACTGCAATTACTAAATTCTCCGAGTTATCCAACTACGCACTCACTGCATCTCTCTCTGTGTAAGGTTGTCAAGCAAGAAATCTTACATCTCTCTAACCACAATAAAGAAAGAAAGAAATTATATGGTAAAGATCTTCTCAAGCATTCGGGTGGTTTTTTATGAAACTTTATTTAGTCTAATGCGATGTCATCAGTGTTTAATTTGTTCACTATACCAAATTTATACTCAGTGAAATTATCTAAGTATGTCTACTACCAAATTTATACCAAATTTGTATTATGTATGTCTACTACCATTAGGCATGCATGTATCTAAGAATCAGCCTCACATTATCCAGTAGTCAAGTTACTCATTTGACATTGAGCCAATATCGAAGTTTTTCTCCTTTCACTTCTCATGATGACTCTTTTGATGCTTTATATTAGAAGAGGCATAAAGCATCTACAATGATAAAAATTTAACATAATGCAAATTTGACTCACTGCCTGACAGGGGAGACAAATGAAAGAACAACTCTACTTGTAACAAAATGTAACACTGATGTGATAGGCATGCATTAGCCATGAAAAATTTGAACCTCAAAAACCAAACAAAACCTGCAGTGGTGCTATGCTGGTGGAATATAAGTAGCATTACTCGAAATGAAATGCATAAGCAGCGGCAGAACACGAAAATTTTCTAAAGGTGGGCCAAAATATCTGGTAAGAAACAGTTAACAAGATAAACTGACATAATATTCCAACATAATGTGTAACAAATATAATAGTATAATCCAAAGCATGCATGTACTGCAAGAGTGCAAACTTTATAGGCTATACACATTGCGATTTAAGTTCACAGATAGACATGTATTTATATAACAAAAAACTTGACTACAATGGATTAAATCTCTTAATAATTATGCAAGAATTTGAAATTGATAATAATTGGGGAAAAAAATAAGTTACCAAATGAATATAATGTGAGAAAGGATCATCCTCGAATTGTGAGAAGACAACAAATATGGTTAGGTATGAAAAACCAAAGTGGGATCATAAAGTTAAGGGAAGCATATCCAAATTATGGCGACCAACAATATGACAAATTGAGGAAAACTCAAGCCACATCAATCTTATGCTTCAATAGAACTAGTCAAAGTTGCAATTGGATCACTTGAAATAATTCTAAATCACAGGAACTTACAATTCGATCCCTTGAGGTTACAATCCTTCACATTCACCACCCTCCCACCCTCTCATACTCGATCATCTTTCCCCAACATCTTGTCAAGCTATTCCAATGTAGGTGATACCAACCAACTCCCACATTTCTAGCTAAGAATTGACTTTGATACCATTTGCAATGACCCAAGAAGAAGACCAAACCGCATTTCGAATTAAAACCCAAAACAAATAGTTAAAAGTCACAATTGGAGCCTCTTGAAATAATAATAAAAAGCAATAGCTTTTCCTCCCAGAGATTGTAGGATCTCATTCGCCACCCTCATACCTTCATATACTCAATAGTCTCAGTTCGAGGTATTATAAATGGTAGGAAATTGGAATAGATTCAAAAGTCATGTTGGGCATCCCCCTTTTCTCTAGGGGCAGCTTATGCCCTCCCATGTGTGTGTGTGTGTGTGTATTAATCTCTAATTGTAAAGGAATATTTCATTTTCATTTTGTACTGTTGAGGAGCTCAAATACATAAAATAATAAGAGAAATAGATCACCTGATGAGAAAACGCATATGCTAATGCTCTTTCTCTCCTCATAGCCGCCTCATACTTGCCAAGAAGATTTGCTTCAATTTGTTCCTTTGACTGAAGGCTGTCATCCCATTCATCCCCCATCTGCTATCACATATAAATGCGTTAAATGCAGCAAAATGAGGTTTTACTACCAAAAAGAAAGAAGGATTAGTTAGATAACAAGTAAAATAGGATGATTGATTAAAGTAGGAATCAGAACTTAGTACTTAAGACTCTCTAAATGTCACATTGCTACAGCCTAAGCCAGCACCAACCTATATTCCGCATGCTTCTGTGGTTTTTTGCAGAAACATTTTGAGCCTATTTTCACTGTCTAATACATGGAACACACTTTTAGGCATATGGACACAAACTAATTAAATCCAACTGCCTGATTCTAGTCATCAAAAGAGCCCCCAAGATTTTTCAAGACAAATACTTATACAATCCTGTGGTGATTATTAGAAGATGAAGCATTACTAAGTGATTAGCATACATTTATAGAATATTACAGAATCAAAAAGAAACACAGATACCTGCAAGCTCTCAAGCTCTTTTGCTCGTTTCTGTAGGAGTTGTTTTTGGAGAGCCTGATTCTCCTCTGTCATTTTGATCCTCCTGGAACGGATCTGAGATTGCACACGAGCTAAAGTCTGCATGCATCTGAGAGTTTTTGCAGTTTGGCGTTTCACAACAGGCCCTTCCATCAATGACTTCAGCCTTACCAGCCCCCTTAAAGCCCGCAGTGCCCTTCTTGCCTGGATACAATGAAATGCAAAAGCCCTTAAGAAAGCAATATTACTCGCCCAAAATTTCTTGTAACAGCATTGTTAGCAGCCATTGAGAAACTTTAAATTATTGGGATGAAAGTGGTCAATAAAGGAAAAATGGCTTCCATTAGGAGCTGATTAATTTAGCTTGTATTGAACCAAATAGAGGATTCGATAACAGTGGGATGGATAAAAATGTGAAGAAAAAAACAAAAGAAGACAAGAAAAATGTAACACATACCATGTATCCACGAAATGTTGTTTGAATCCTGATTGCTGCCACCTCCTCCCTTGATTTTCCTGAGAACCGAGTTACTGCAGTGAGTCGAACAACCTCAGCAGCTGCCTCAGCAGCAGCAATGGCAGCCTCAGCAGCCGCAGCAGAGGCGACTGCGACAGAGTAAGCCTGTTCACTCCGCTCATTCTCTCCATTGGCTAATTTCACCTCTTCCTGCTGAGGAAGAGCTGGCATTGTGGAAGTTCCAGAAGAGGCATAATCTGAACATGGTTGTTTTTGCTTCCCAAACCATTTCTTTTTGGATTTATTAGATCTCTGGAAAACAGTCACTAAAGCAATCAGAAACCCATAATTATTTAACAAATTATCGAGGCAATCAAAAGGTGACAATAAGGGGTTTTCTAAAAACCTGGTCAGTCTTCTCCTTGGACTCTGGGCTCAGAGCTTTCTTTACACTAGAAAACCAATTCCCCTTCTTCGCCATCTCCTTATCATTCCTTAATGTGATCCTTTATGAACACATTTAGAAGTTTTAAATCGAAAATACTAATTAAACAATCGTTTCAACATACTTTAATAAATTCCCGAAAGATAATGAATTTATTTTCTTGTTATAAAACATATTGGAAGATCCTGGCATAAGGCACATCCCACAAAAGAAGCAACTCTATATTGAGCTCTACAGTAAGTATTAGATTAAATCTAAGATACACAATCTTCCTTTCTCTTCTTTCCCTACATTTTCTCTGCAAACACAGAAGAAAAATCATCCCGAATTGGTATGTCTAATTAGCAAATCTGCAAATGCTCATGTTACAAATAACATGCTGCAAAGATCAAACGTTTAAATTTCATACTTTTTCAACAGAACGTGTAACCCATTAGCAACTACACCAAATTTACAACAATCATCTGAAAAAAAAAAAAAAAAAAAAAAACATAGCATAACAAAGCAAAATGCCAAACTTGTTTACCTGGGGTCCAACAAAAGAGAGAAAGTGTAGAAGCAGTACCTGTAGACAAAATGGCAGATCTGAAACAGCTTCTCTTCCCTTCAACAGGTGGCCCTCTATCTCTCTTTCTTTCTCCACTAAACAAACAAAAAGACCATATTTTTTTCCTTTGCACCTCTCTCTCTCTCTCTCCCTATATCTACCTATCCATCTTGGAAAATAAAAGGAGTAAAAAAGCCAGAGACAGATCTCGCCAAGAGGATTTCAATGATGAGAGAATATGAGGAAGACCAGCTGGTTCTGCTTTTAGAGTGACCCCACTTCATTAACAAACACGGAAAACACTGTTTTCTTGGTGAGGGGATCAGATGCTCCGAGTCTTCCCGACTCTCTTCCCTATCTTTTCGCCGGTAATAAAACACTTACTCGTTCACTTTACTGCGTACAGACGTTTTTACTGGTCCCAACTCCCAAAGTACTAATTATCAAACTCTTGAGTCTTGTGTAGACTTTATCCTTTTCATTATTATTATTTTTTTAAAATTTTATATGTTTTTTTTTTAAAACAAAAGTCCAAAGCGAAAGATTCCCCCTGGACCAATTATATTGCGTGCTCATCATCTTTTTAACGTGGGTTTCCAACATTTAAGAAATAATTATTAAATTGTACAATACTTTTCCTAATAGTCAAACTAACCCAAGAATATGAAGATGGGATAGTTTTAACGTTATGATATAGGTTTAATGCAAGTTTAATATCTAGGTGTTTTCTTTTATTTGTTTTTTAATGCCCAATTTCATGTCCATAACCATATTAAATTTTAATAGAAGTTTTTATTTTATTTTATTTTTTATTTAAGAATGGAAGTGTTATAGATAAAGAAAATATATATCACAAAAATAAATTTACTTTGATTTTATATAATCTCATTATAATCAAAGTATTACTCTATTATTAAAGAGGACCGCCTCAATATATATTGAATTTTAATACGAAATTTAAGTAAATCATTCATAATTATAAAAAATATAAGAAAATATAAATTATTATATAAAAATAAAATAAAATTTTATTTAAATCTTTACACACTTTTTAAAAAATTATATTTAATAAGATACTTTATATAAAATGGGACCTTAACACAAGTTTTATATCTCAATTTAACATGATCTTAATAAAATTATTTAAAAATATAAATAATTCATTGTATTAAATATTAAATTTAGTATTATGAGTTCTTGTACATATTGAAAAATATAAATTTTATTTAAATTTTATTTAATGAGATTATTTTTTATTTTTTTAAAAAATAACTCAAAATAAAAATATTTGACCATTTTTTAAGATAAAATGTGACACATTTATTATTATTAAATTATCATTTATTACATACTTTTTTATCATCTATTGATAATCAATATATCACATCTTATTTAATAAAATATAAGCGAAATGATAGTGTGATAATAAATGTTAACATTACTCAAAAGTTCTTAACAATTATATATATATATATTGTTCTAATTAAATATATGAATGAACAAAACATATTCTAACTAAAGTTAAGATAAACCAATTTCTCACACAGGAACCCATTTGCGATTTTTAAAATTTAATTATTTCAAATCATAAAAGCTTTTAATTTCCTTATTTCTCTTTCAAGAAATATCCAGAGAAAATAGGACTTATTACATGTTTCCTCTTTAAATGTTTCACGAGTAGGAGTAAGTAAAGAAAATAATAATAATAATAATAATAATAATCTAGGTTAGCGATTGCTTTGATATGTAATAAAGAAAAATAATAACATCAGAGAAAATATCCTGTTTTTATTATAAATATAGTTTTCCCTCTAAAAACTACGTGCCAACTATTTCTTGATAATGCATTGGAAACTATTCCTATCTCAACTGTCACTAATCCGACATAAGGGTGATGCTAGGCTGCCGCCAGCCATTATCGTTGGGCGTGTCGCTTAATTCAAAAATAAAGTTTTATTTTTATTTATTTTCATATATTTTTAATATATTTAAATATTTTTAAAAAATAAAAAAATATATCAATACATTTAAATTTACTTTCTTAATTATTAAATAAAAAAATTAATGATAAAAAAATTAATTTATACAGCGGTCAATTACGAGCGGCAGAGTATCATTGTTCTCCGACATAAAACATATATCAGAGGGGAGAGGGGAGTTGACTTGAAAGTTGAATTAGTAAAGGAAGACTCGAAATTGGATGAAGTGGAACTTGATGGAGTAATTGCCAATTGGGGTCGTTACATAAATATTGAGACTGTGAGGGACGGCCGGACGGGAGTTGAAAAGGATAAGTTAAGTTGAATCGACCGAGTAAAGGATTGGTAAGCGTACCGAGTTGCGTAGATAGAATGGTTGACTGAAGAAAATTATGTAGTTAAGTCGTCATATTGTAAAAAAAATATTAAAGGTGTTTGAATTATTCGAATAATCTTGTGGTAAGGCTTTTATATCTTAAAGATTTAGGTCATATTTATTTAATGAGTAAAATGAGTTGACAACGTCTCATTTAAAAAAATTCATAATTTTTTTTCCTTAATACACTTTTCAATATTAAATTTCTGATTTTTTTCATCTTATCATTATAAATTTTTTAATTTATAAAAAATAATACAACCTTTTTAAATTAAAAAACAATTATTAAAAAAATTAAATTCCACTTTGAAGCGAACCATCCGAAGGTATGAGTTTAACAACCTCCACTAATATTTTGTCACATAAGCAATTCCACAAATATTACAACAGCCTCATCACATTGTATAATAAACTCTAAGATGCAAAATAGAAATTGAGAGAAAGCTTTTCATCGACCAAAAGTCCCATTCAGAATTTTAGATTGTCGATTCGCACCATCTCCATCGCTTTGCATTGTTGCAAGCCACCGATTTCATCATGCATCAGTTTCGTCACCACCAGTCCCTCACCCACCATTAATTTTGCATCATTCATTGTCCATCATCTCTATTGTTGACGCCATAAAAATCGGCCAACAAGTCAGGGCAGGAAAAAGAGTCATTCTCAGTCCACTAGTGCAAGTTGGGTTTCGTTGGGTGTCATTTGGGACCCCAACGAGACTCCGGTACGGTTATACATACATGAATGACAGATAAATAAATGAAGAAAGAAACAGTATTTACGTGATTCGATATGAAGCCTACGTCCACGGAAGTTTGGGGAAAGAGATCCACTATGATAAGTATTTTTACAATCTCTCATGACTCACACTGTACAGAGAAAATATATATAAATCTACTTATTGGAACTCGAGTCCTTTTGAGAAGGTTGAAGGAGATGATGCTAGAGAAGAAGTCGGCCAGAGAGCGAGCGAGATAGAGAGCCCTTTGATATTTTGATGACTGCCTTATAGAAGATTTGATCTACAGTGGTTGGATATTCTTCCTTGCGTATGCCAGTTGCTTGTCCTTACTGCCTGTCCCCCACGTGTTCTGGTCTATTCAACTCCCCTCTTAATCTTGTCTTCTAGTGCACTACATAATAGGCCTAAGCCCTACTCGAGATATTTCACCCTCACAGAACCTCACAAATTCTTACCAAATGTCCTTTAGTGGAAATTTTCACGAAGAGCTTTATTTTGTCATTTCTTGTTTTCATGTTTTTGTTTAACAGTTGATTTCCCATTTTCGAGTTTCAAAAAGATGATGATTTATCTTCCGAACTTAAGGTAAGAAAGACAAAAACATGTAATACATATTTTATCAAGTGAATGGTATTCCAAAACTTCCGATGCAATGTGCAAGCAGTCACTGGTAGGCAAATCGGCGTGCAAGGGTTTACGACCCAGCGATCCACAAGTGGTCACTGGCGGGAGAATAGGTGTACAACGGTTTACAAGCAGACCTAGATCCGGGACTCAACCTCGCGATTCACAAGCAACTAGGATGAGGCTTGTCGAGTGTGCTTGGTAGGCGGATTGCAAGCCTTGAGCCTATCCTGGATGTGAGGGCCTGATGAGTGCACTTGGGTACTGGCCCTCAAGCCTCGAGCCTCCAACGAGTGAATCGTTGGGCTAGTCATGGGTGGTCGGACGACCCCGCAACTAAACTTGACCTCGTATGACGAAAGGAGTGCTTCGAATTTGCGTTGCAAAACAAACAATTTTATTAAAATAAATATGACTTCACGTGCCGCTAAGTCCAAGTACTGAGTTCGAGTTTGCATGTGCACAACTGGAGTATAAAATTTGTTAAAAATTGATTTCGTAGTATTGCTGCATTTTTAGTTCCCGTAATCCGAGATGGCGATGACCTATTCAAGCAAACCAAAGAGAAAATAAGCAAGTCTCGAATGAGAGATTTGCTGTATATAAATCCTTGAATGTTTCCGAGCGGATGAGGCAAGTTGTATGAGTCTGTAAAGTTGGCGATCCGTTTGAGTCCATCAAGTGAGTGTGGCGAGGCTCGTGTGCGAGCCAATAAGGATGGCGAAGCCAGTGTGCGGGCCAGTGAACAGGCGGGTTGGCGAGAAGTAGTCTGGCTAGCGGTGAGTTCTCAGTTCATGTGCGGTGAGTGGGTGAGTTGGGAACACAGCGCTCGTGAGTGTTAGGCGAGCTGGGAACACTCAACTCCCATAGGTGTTTAGGCGAGCTGGGAAACACTCAGCTCCCGTAGGTGTTAGGCGAGTTGGAAAACACTCAACTTTAGTAGGTGTTAGGCGAGCTGCGTGTGATGTTCAAGAGGCAAGCCGTGAAAGAGATATGGCGAGCTAAGTGAGTTGGCGAGAGGTCGAGTGCCTTGGGCGAGCATGATGGTCCTGAGTTGGTAAATGGTAAATTGAATGTTTAAATAACAAATTGGGCGGAACATAGAAGTATATGTTGACGACCTTCTAGCCACGAGTAAAATGCCCGAACAACACCTAAATGATTTAAGGGAGGCTTATGCAGTCTTATGCTAGTACAAGATAAAACTCAATCCAAACAAATGCTCATTTAGAGTCAAATCAGGAAAATTTCTAGGTTATATAGTCTCCAAGAGAGGAATTGAAGCTAACCCAGAAAAGGAACAAGTCATCTCTCACATGATTGCACCCCAGAACCATAGCCAAGTACAGCAACTGGCAGGCAGGGTATGTGATGCCCCCAAATTTTCCTTATAAGAATACGAGAATCGAGGCGTCGGAATGCTGACAACATGAGTCACACAATCCCAACGTCAAGTGCTAAGTGTGTGAACACGTAACATGCATAAATAAAAGCAGCGGATAAATAAAGGCAATATCTATGTACCAGAATTTTTAGAATTACTTTACAAACCAATTTAATATAAATTTTCCAACAAGAGATTTAATACAGTCATCCCAAAGATAAATCATAAAAATACATTTATAAAAGGGGGAAATACATTTTCCAATATAACAAATTATATACCATGCTTCAAGAGCGGAGCCGCCTGCTCAGGCTTAACCTCCTCGATATTTGCATCCAAAATCTACGATACCAAAAATGGCATTGCAGGTAAGTATAACCCAAATAAATTATAAGATATAAAATATACTCTTGTAACAATAATACGCATGAACATGACACCATATGCATGAAACTTAAAATTCTCTTCCTCAAAACAAATAAAATAACCATACACGCTAAAATCTCATTTTGGCTCAAGATAAAATTCCAATAAAAAAATCCATAATTCTCCCAAAAAATAATACACATAAATCCATTAAAACCATAACAATTTTCCTAAAAAATGGTCCACGTTAAACCAATAATCAAAACCCGGATGGTCGTTAAACCTAACATGTATCATTCCCTAGGGACCATCCGCACACCCTAGCTCTCATCATCACACCGTAGGTAACGACCACGCATGTGACTTTGGAATGGGCGATACCTAGCTAACCGCGCCCAGCACGTATCATAACCAGGCATCCCCTAACCCCCGCCAGTAAAGAGGCCACGAAATCGACACGAGAGCGTTACCATCCCGTCCGATCTCGTTGTCGCCTGACGACAACTCAGGACATTACTTAGTGAATTCCGCTCCCGAGTGACCAGAGGAGCTCCACCGGGATAATGATCCATCCCGGCTTGGGGTCGTGATATATAGGCACTCGAAAACCATTAACATATGAAAACCCAATTTCCATTTCCAGCACATGAACATGCATGCAATTATGCAAAAATCTAATTTTCCTTTACAAACATGAACATGCATGCACTATCCAATGCATACGACAATACATAAAATATCCAACAACCAACCAATATCCAATATTTGTTATTACAAAATATATTTAAATCTTAAAATTCATTTGGAAAATACTTACAGCGGGTAAAAGCAAAGATCTTTAAACAAGCGTCAATCCACAACGCTCATAGCAGTCATTTCGTACGTTGGGCTAGGATACTCGGTTTGACACCAAAATTTAGAAAAATACTTATTGAATGATGGGGAATCTCACGAAAGTGGTGGTGAGGCGGTGCAACCATCGGAAGGTGGCGAATATGCTCAAAATGGGTGAAAATCCATTTTCGGGTTTGAGGTTGTACAAAGAAGGTGGGGTCGTGGATAGAGAAACTGAGTCAGGGGGTGGTCGGTTGAGCAAGGAGGACTTTTTGGTAGTGGATGTGAGACTCACGGTGGTCAGACGACAGCGCGGCGAAGATAGGTCCGTTTAGAGACCCATTTCGGGTGGAGGAGGAAATGAGGAGTTAGGATGGCTATCGATGGTGGGTTTTGTACTCCAGAGGGTGGGGAGTCTAGTGGTGGTGGTGATGGGCCAAGACGGCCGATAGTGGCACCGAAAAATACAAGAGAAAGCACAAAACTCATTTCGGGTTTGTGGCTCAAGCACGGCGTGGGAGTCGTCATGAAGTGCACCACCGGTGCATGGGAGCTCCTCGGAGGGTGGGGGTGCCGGAGACGTGGGCAGTGAGGCACGGTGGGTGGCGGTGGCGACGAGCTGGGCATGCAATCGAATGAAACCAAATTTTGGGGGGGGGGGGGGTCGCGCACGGGGTTGGGGGAAAACAGGGGAAGCATGGGAGAAAAGAAAGGAAAAACAAAGAAGAAAAAGAGAAAAAAAAAAGAAGAGAAAAAAAAGGAAAAAGAAAAAGGAAGGGAAAGAAATGAAGTCCAATTCTCACAACTAGGGTACAAAATTACTTAAAATCATATCATAAACATATATATATATATAAACCATTCCGAAATATATTTAATTAAAATAAATAAAACACATCAAATGAATTCATAATAAAATAAAGAAATTTAATTCCAATCATTAAAATAATTATCACACATTAAAACTAATAAGGAAAACAACATAACTCAATATTTCAACCTAAAACAACATAAAACTAATATTAACTAACTAATAGTTCACATAGTAAATTTTAAACAAATAAAATACAACCAATAATATTATTAAAATAAATGAAAACAACCAACAACAAGAATAAAGACAATACATAAAAATACACCAAGCCTGGGATCTCACATTCTCCCCCCTTTAAATAAATTTCATCCTCAAAATTTGCTCGACTGTAACTAATAGAAACTCTAATAGCTCACCTACCACATAGCTCAATACTCACTCCATGCATTTATACAAACAAACACCTATTTTTCTCAAACACAAATGGATGTTATTCTATTAATCGTATAGTTTCTAAATAACATTTCATATTTAAGACTCCTAAGGTAGTAAAGTAGTCTGAAATCTCCATATGTACAAGGACTTTAGTACAATCTTTCAAAATTTTAATGTTCAATAACTCCATACAACAAATCTTGTCACCCTCAAATAACTCACAAGTTTAGCTTCCCAACTTAACTATCAATAAGCATAATTTACCCAACCAAAAAATAAATCTTCACTTACAAATATCATCCCAAATTTCAAGTCACTACTAATCCCTCAAAACAAGCACGTGACTTGAACCTCCAACTATATCGCAGGACATCACACTTTCGCGCGCACTCTGATAACTTACTAGTTGCATAAAATTAAGTTCTCATAAATTATCATCATTGAGTAGAAGCTGGCTCAACACCTATTAACAAGAAATCCTATACCACTTTTCTAAATCCTAAAATTTTAATATCTCATAATTCCGTTTATACTACTATGGTTGATACCTAAACTTCATCGTACATCACATAACTGCTCTATCAATTCTACTCAAATTAATTAGTAAGACAAAAATGATGCACATAGTTTTTCAACTGGACCTTCTATACCCATGAGATAGAATAACCTCAAAATTTTAAATTTCTATGCGATTTCAAGTCACAACTAATTCTTTAAAATATCTCAACAAAGACAACTATTAAATTCATCAAATATCAAGCTTAAATCACTCACTCCAATTAGCTCGCCTAAAAACTTAAAATTTAGATCCTTTGAATTTAATACCATCACATCAAATCAATATTAATCACATAACAAAACAATTTCTCTCAAGTTAAACACAAATCAAAGACAAGTACTCTCTAAAATTTACACACACATCACTATTACCCATTAAAATCTAAGCATCCACAACCAAAATCAAAACTTCACCAAAGAAATAAATGATCGCCTACTATTATAAGTATCCCTAAAACAGATTCCATAACAATACACCAATAGCAAGGATTCCACACTTACAAGAAGAGTCCATATAGAGTACAATTCCAACAATCATCAAGAAATACAATTAGAATTTGGAAACTCAAACACTCAGTGAGACCTAGGTAATAGACATAATTAGCATATGAAACATCAATGAAAAATCACACTTACGTAATTACCAACAATTTATCAAAACAAGTCCATCTCGCAAATATATAATAATATACCAAAACACTAAATAAAATTTAAGTAATTATCATAAATATTGTATAAAATTTAAGTAATTCTCATAAAGCGATAAAAATATGATAAACAAATAAATACATAAATGGCAGTCATTCAAGAAAACAAGTCCACCTCCCTTAATAAATACAAAGTCACCAAAAACTTTTATTAAATAGAACAAGGAGATTGAATTAAAAGAAAATCGAAGAAATAAAATGACAAAGAAAATTTTGAAATTCTTCTCAAATCCAACTCTAACAAGTTTATAGTAGAAATCTCTAAGATTTAAAACCTTTAAAAGAATTGAACCAAAATGAAATTAATTAATTAATTAATAAATACTAACAAGTCACCAAAACATACCCACTCATCAAAACAAATAAATAAACTTTTAAAATAAAACAAGCGGAAATGTGAAAAGATAGTAAATTTAAAATCTTACCTCAAGACATGTCTCTAAAACGAATACAGAGTAGCGAATTCTTTTAAATCTTTGTCTCATTAAATATCAAAGTTTCAGAAATATTTAAAAGACAAAAGTCATAATTAAAATAAAAAGATAATAAACAAAATCCAAAATCATCTTGTAGGAAACTCATGAAATGAAATTAAAATAAAACCAAATTCATATGATAGTTGCATAAAAGCTTAATAAAACAAAATAACCCACAACAAAAAAATAATAAACTTTAAAACAAGGGATTCCATAAAACCATTATTTAAAATAGGATTCAATAAAATAAATGATATAAAATAATAATCTAATCCGAAAGACCCAAATTTTAAATTAAACAAAACAAAGGCATATATAAAAATAAATGCTCAAAAACTTAACTAAATAAAAATAAATAATTAAAAACTTGACTACTATCCAAAATCACATTAATGAACAAATATTAAAATGAAATAAAATAAAGCAAACTAACCAATCAGAACTAAAATAACTCCGAAAATAATATACAAAAAGTACATTAAAATACAAAGTACAATACAACGAAATAAATATTGAAAATCTTATAATACAAGCTAGTAAGAAAAACTTAGAGAACGATAAAAATAATAAACTAGAGTAAAATACCCAAAAATAAAACAAACAAATTTTAAGACAATAAATTTTTCTGGTACTGTCTTTAGGTAATCTGTGGATTTACCTAGAGTTGAACTGTTATGATACCACATGTGACGCTCCCAAATTTTCCTTAAAAGAATACGAGAATCGAGACGTCGAATGCTGAAAATACGGATCACGCACTCCCAACGTCAAGTGCTAAGTGTGTGAACACGTGACATGCATAAATAAAAGGAGCAGATAAATAAAGTCAATATCTATGTACCAGAATTTTTAGAATTACTTTACATACCAATTTAACACAAATTCTCCAACAGGAGATTTAATATAGTCATCCCAAATACAAATCATAAAGATACATTTATAAAAAGGGGAAATACATTTTCCAATATAACAAATTATATATCATGCTTCAAGAGCGGAGCCTCCTCCTCATACTTAGCCTCTTCGATATCTGCATCCAAAATCTACGATACCAAAAATGGCATTCGCAGGTAAATATAACCCAAATAAACTACAAGATATAAAATATACTCATTCAACAACAATATGCATGAACATTTAAGTAATTGCATGAAACTTAAAATTATCTTCCTCAAAACAAATAAAATAACCATACACGCTAAAATCCTATTTTGACTCAAGATAAAATTCCAATAAAAACATCAATAATTTTTCCAGAAAATGATACATGTAAATCCATTAAAACCACAACCATTTTCCTAGAAAATGTTCTATGTTAAACCAATAATCAAAACTCGTCATTTTTTCCAGAAAATGGCCTAAACATCCATTTTATTAACCGTATGCACCATGGCCTCCCCTATGAACCATCCGCATACCCTGGTTCTCATTATCACACTGTAGGTAACGACCACGCATGTGACTTCGGAATGGGCGATGCCTAGCTAACCACGCCCAGCACGTACCATGAACAAACATCCCCTAGCCCCCGCCAGCAGAGAGGCAACGGAGTCGGCACGAGAGCGTTACCATCCCGTTCGATCTCATTGTCGCCCGGCAACAACTCAGGGGGCATCACTCAGTATATTCCGCTCCCGAGTGATCAAATGAGCTCCACCGAGATAATGTCTCATCCCCGCTTGGGGTCGTGATACACACGCACCTGAAAACCATTAACACATGAAAATCCAATTTCCATTTTCAACACACGAACATGCATGCAATTATGTAATAACCCGGTTTTTCTTTACAAACATGAACATGCATGCACTATCCAATGCATACGACAATACACAAAATATCCAACAACCAACCAATATCCAATATTTTTATTGTAAAATATATTTAAATCTTAAAATTTATTTGAAAAATACTTACAGCAGGTAAAAACAAAGATCTTCAAATAAGTGCCAATCTACAGCGCTCATAGCAATTATTTTGTACGTTGGGTTAGGGTACTCAGTTTGACATCTAAATTTAGGAAAATACTCATTGAATGATGGGGAATCTTACGAAGGTGATGGTGAGGTGGTGCAACCACTGGAAGGTGGTGGATCGGCTCAAAATACGTGGAAACTCATTTTTAGGTTTGAGGTTGTACAAGGAAGGTGGGGCTGTGGATAGGGAAACTGAGTTAGGGGGTGGTCGGTTGAGTAAGGGGGATCTTTTGGTGGTGAAGGTAAGACCCATGGCGGTCAGACGGCGGCACGACGAAATAGGTTCGTTTAGAGACCCATTTCAGGTGGAGGAGGAAAAAATGAGCTAAGGTGGCTATCGGCGATAGGTTTTGTACTCCGAAGGGTGGGGAGTTTAGTAGTGGTGGTGGTAGGCCAAGGCGGCCAGTGGTGGCGCCAGAAAATGCAAGAGAAACCACAAAACCCATTTTGGGTTTATGGCTCACGCACGGCGTGGGAGCCACTGTGAAGTGCACCACAGGTGCAGGGAATCTCGCTGGAGGGTGGGGGTGCCGGCGGCATGGGCAGTGAGGCATGGTGGGCGGCGGTGAGGCACAGTGGGCGGCAGTGGCGATGGGCTGTGCATGCAACCAAATGAAACCAAATGAGGGGGTCACGCACGGGGCGGGGGGAAAACAGGGGAAGTAGGGGAGAAAAGAAAGGAAAAAGAAAGAAGAAAAAGAGAAAAGAAAAATAAGAGAAAAAGAAAAAAAGAAAAAAGGTAAAATAAAAAGGAAGGGAATGAAATGAAGTCCAATTCTTATAACTAGGGTCACAAAATCACTTAAAATCACATCATAAACATATATATAAATATATAAACCCATTTCGAAACATATATATAAACATATATATAAATATATAAACATATATATAAATATATAAACCCATTTCGAAACATATTTAATTAAAATAAATAAAACACATCAAATAAAGCCCTCGATGAATTAAAAAAGTATCTAACCCACTCATTGCACACGAGCTGAGAACTCACCACTAGCCAGACTACCTCTCGCCAACCTGCCTGTTCACTGGCCCGCACACTGGCTTCGCCATCCTTACTGGCTCGCACATGGGCCCCGCCACACTCACTCGATGGACTCAAACGGCTCGTCAACCTCACAGATACAACTTGCCTCATCCACTTGGAAACATTCAGGGATTTACATACAGTAAATCTCTCATTCAAGACTCACCTATTTTCTCTTTGGTTTGCTTGGACAGGTCATCGCCAACTCGAATCATAAGAACTAAAAATGCAGCAATACTATGAATTCAATTTTAAAAAAATTTTATACTCTGACTGTGCACATGCAAACTCGGACTCAACGGCATGTGAAGTCATATTCCTATTAACAAAATTGTTTGTTTTGCAGTACAAAGTCAAAGCACGCCTCTCGTCATATGGGGTCAAGTTTAGTCGCGGGGTTCGTTCGGCCACCCACGACCAGCCCAATGATTCACTCGTCAAAGGCTCGAGGCTTGAGGGCCAGTACCCAAGCGCACTCGTCAAGCCCTCACATCCAGGATAGGCTCGAGACTTGCGATCTGCCCACAAAGCACACTCTTCAATCATTCTGGATGCTTGCAAATCGCGGGGTTGAGTCCCGGGTCTAGGTCCGCTTGTAAACCCTCGCACATCTGTTCTCCCACCAGTGATCACTTATGAATCGCGGGGTCGTAAACCCTTGCACGCCGATTTTCCTACCAGTGACTGCTTGCACATTGTATTGGAAGCTTTGCAATACCATTCACTTGATAAAATATGTATTACATGTTTTTGTCTTTCTTACCTTAGGTTTGGAAGATAAATCACTGTCTTCTTGAAATTCAAAAATGGAAAATCAACAGTTTAACAAAAGCAGAAAAACAAGAAATGACAGAAAGCTCTTCGTGAAAATTCCCACCAAAGTACATTTGATAAGAATTTGCGGGGTTCTGTGAGGATGAAATATCCCAAGTAGGGCCCATGCCTATTATTTAGTGCACTAGAAGACAAAACTAAGAAGGGAGTTGAATAAACTAGAGCCCATGGGGGACAGGCAGTAAGGACAAGCAACTGACACACACAAGGAAGAATATCCAACCACTGTAGATCAAATCTTCTATAAGGCAACCATCAGAATATCAAAGGGCTCTCTCTTGCGCTCGCTCTCTGGCCGACTTCTTCTCTAGTATCGTCTCCTTCAACTTTCTTAGAGGGACTCGAGTTCTAATCAGTAGATTTATATATATTTTCTCTGTACAGTGTGAGTCATGAGAAACTGTAAAAATACTTATCATCATAGATCCCCTTCTCCAAACCCCCGTGGACATAGGTCTTACGCCGAACCACGTAAATACTGTGTCTCTCACCATGTATTTATATGTCATCCACGTATGTACAGCCGCACCGGAGTCAAACGACACCCAACGAAGCCCATCTCTGGCGGCCATGACTGGAGGTCTTTGTGCGAGTTCGCGCTTCATGGAGCCATGAGTAGACCCGACCACCGAACGCCCTAAGGAGACGGGGGTTGGTCCCGTCGGGGTCAGAGGATGCTGGTGGCTTAGTGGTGGCCGCCGGTAGCCCATCCATGCGACAAGTAGACTAGGCATGAGCTGGGCATCGCTTTGAGAGGCACGCGGTCATGGACTAGCCGGTGCCGATAGGGTAACCGACTGGGGGTAGTCTCGTCGGGTACAGAAGGCATCGGCGACCATAGCGGTGGGTGTCGGCATCCCTGCTTTCCTTGTTCGGCGTGGTGGCACCTTGATTTGTGCAAGTTGCTCGTGAGCGCCGGCGAGGATGTTTTTGGCAAAATGACCGTCCGATCATTCTTCCGCTGGAAATAGAAACCTCCGGTGGTCCAAGTGGAGACCGCCGGAAGGGCCAAAGGGCTCACAGCGTGGCACCATGAGCCATGTCGAGAGCCTTCTTCATGATACTGTGCATGCATGCACAATACGTGCATGTGTGTAGTGTAAATGTGGCACTGTGCACTTAAGTGCACAATGCCCGCCTATACAAAGTATGAACTAATACCATGCCTTTTATTTGTGCAACTGTGTAGTAAGCATGTGCACTAGGTATGTTGCGTGGGCGAGTGCATGCATGATATGCATTATGCACTGTACACTTAAGTGCACAGTGCTGACTCGACCAAACTTTTCTTATTTTGACTATTTTATGTTCATGTATATGTGTTTATAGGTGCTATGGATACACTTCACTAGATAAAAATCATGATTGTGACATGGCTGAGGGATGAGACGTTTGGCGAGTCTTTGCAAAAGAAAGAAAAATAATTAAATAAGAATACTCATCTGAGAGGTATTCTTTGCTTGTCTGATAAGTCATTCAGTCGTCTAGTGTTCCAGAAAATCATCACTTTCCCACCTCTAACTTAAAGATCCTACAGATGGCGCTACTGTTGATGCCATAAAAATTGGCCAACAGGCCAGGGTAAAAAAAAGAGTCATTCTCAGTCCACTAATGCGAGTTGGGTTTCGTTGGGTGTCGTTTAGAGCTCCCGACGAGACTCCGGTATGACTGTACGTACGTGAATGACAGATAAATAACTGGAGAGAGACACATTATTTACGTGGTTCGGCGTAAGGCCTACGTCCATAGAGGTTTGGGAAAGGAGATTTACTATGATAAGTATTTTTACCGTCTCTCATGACTCATACTGTACAAAGAATATATATATAAATCTACTGATTGGAGCTCTAGTCCTTCTGAGAAGGTTGAAGGAGACGATACTGGAGAAGAAGTCGGCCAGAGAGCGAGAGAAAGAGAGAGCCTTTTGATATTCTGATGGCTACCTTATAGAAGATTTGATCTACAGTATTTGGATATTCTTCCTTGTGTGTGTCAGTTGCTTGTCCTTACTGCCTATCCCCCATGTGCTCTAGTCTATTCAACTCCCTTTTTAGTCTTGTCTTCTAGTGCACTACATAGTAGGACTGGGTCCTATTTGTGATATTTCACCCTCACATCCATCACCCAAAACTTTCATCGCTCATAACTTCCACATCAATCTATAAGCCCAAACGTGTAAAAAAAAGTGAAACCCACCACACATTAAGTTTCCAAGACTCGAAAAATATGAAAACCCCACTAAGAAATCTCAAGACAACTTTGACCATCATGTAAAACACAAGAAATTGTAAAACCGTAGCAAGCATAGTATATGAATTCACAAAATCAAATCCACTAGATCTTCATTCTTTTGTCATCCATCTTCCTTTTTGGCCCCTTCAACAAAACTGTGCCGCTACCACTAGCATTTGGATCTGCAACCATGGTCAAAACTAAAAATTGAAAAGAGAACTAGGCAAAGTCGTGTGAGGGGGCAAAGTCGTGCAAGAGAAGGGGGGCGAAGGGGTAGACATAAACCCTGATGTGTGTTTCTGTGCGAGAGTGGGGCGGGGAGAATAAATTTCAAATGCCTAATGTGTTCACATGATAGTTAAATTGTCAAGTCCACATGTCACTCAATCATTAGAGGACTGTTACTTGGAGATGTTAGACTGATCGGTTATAAGATTTACTCTAAAAAATTATATTGAAATAATATTTTAATTTTATATTATTTTTTTTTCAATATTTTCTTTCTCATTTCTTAAAATTTAATAAAATATATTAATTCAAACTATTTCATTATTATTTACAAAATTCTCATCACATTATTCAAACATACTGCAAAACAAATAAGGGTTAGGTTAAAAACAATTATCTGACCAAAGTCATTAACTATTTGCTATTTGGAGATGATGAGTGAGCTGAGAGTTATACATTATACGTTAGGTTAGGTAAATGAATATACAAACATTGAAGAAGTGGTTGGGAGACGCATGAATCATGGTGTTCAAATCTCAGGACCTATCTCCAATTATTGGTGTAGGTTTTAAATTTGGGTAAATATGCTTGTTTTCTTCTAAGTAGTTTGGGCTTAGCGTAGGACATAGTTTGTTAACAAACCAACAGCAAGCACCAACAACGCAATATATATGGTTGCCGTTTCTGTGTCTGGCCCCCCAATCTTTTTATTTATTTTTGTCTTAAGACGATCTTTGAGGACAGCTAGATCTTGTACCCACGAATTCAAATCTCCCTTTCCCATAAGATTTGTAGTCCCAGCCAGAAAAGGGTTGTGGTCGCCACAACTCCTGGACACGTACTCAGGGCGGGTCGAGATTGTGGGGCATACAACCGTTTTTAAAATGAGTTATTACATTCTCACCTTATTTTCATTCTATTAAATATGATGCGACTCATTTATTATTATTAAATAATAAAAAAATATATATAATAAATAATCATTTAATGATTATAAATATACCATATCATAATTAATAAGATGAAAGTAAGTTACTAGTATGGTACATAAAATTTTTCTTTAAATTATTTTGTTATGAAATAAGTTTAATAAATCAGAATAAATTATATTAATTTATAAAATTATTTTTATGTAATTCTTACGAGTCTAGCATTCCTCTATTAATATTAAAAATACAAAAAAACATATTAGTAGTAATTTATAAAATTTCATCTTTAGGATTCCGCTCCGTTCACCCCCAAATCCTCCATTGCATCATATGGATCGAGACTATAGCATGACCAGTTTGAAAATAAAATAACTCTATTACAAATGATGATGTATTTAATAATTTGAGGTGATTATAATCCGAAGATGTAATGCGACAAATTATTATTTGTTCGAGATCCATAAAGCAAGAACTAAAGCGTGATAGTTCTATGAGAATATCTGAGAAGCGGTCCAGCTACTCCCCCTCAATAATCATCCCTCCAATAATTAGATGTCACATAAGCTGTTTATTTTATTTAGTGTATGTTTGAAATTGTGGTGAGAAATATTACTTTTAGCTTAAGGCTTATAGCTTAAAACTTAATTTAATAAGCTCTACAACTAAAAAGTCATTTATTGTTTGGGATCCATATGTCTAAAGTACTTTTAGAATTAGTTACGGTAGTTTTTAAAAATATATAGTTATCTGCAGGAGCTTTTTGATAAAAGCTCTAATTTTGTGCTTCTTAATAAAACTGATTTTTAGCTTTTTCAACCGACTAATGTGCTTTTAATAAAGTCACCCAAACAACATATTTTTCTTTAAAAGTACTTTTAACTGCTTAAAAGCACTTTTAAAAATTTAAAACGTAATCTCAAACGTGCACTTAGTCTACATTTGCATACACTCTATCAAAAACCCCATTTAGCCCTTTTGTGCCTCCTTCACTCATTTCCTTACTTCTTCGTCTTACATGCCAACCCAACCTAAATGAAGATCTATGACAGCCTCTCAAATTCTTAAACACAGAAAACTAGCCTAAATCCTAAACATAGAAATTCACGAGAAGACACAAACAATTCTATATATAAAAAAAAATTGTCGAGAATGATAGAGTATGTAAGAACAGCTTCAATATCGAACCCGAAAAAGTCCAGTTCTACAAAAAGATAAACCAAGACTTAGGGAAGGAATTAATGATGGATTAGTACATAGAACCAAATAGAAAACAAAAACAAAAAACCATGAACCAATTAAAAAAAAATGGCAGCTCCCCCGTTGACCACAAAAATCCATTGCGTGAACCAACATTGACGTCTATGGTTTGGCTTTTGGATGTTTAGAAGAATAATGTTCATAAACATGGCATTCTTAGAACCCCCATCAAAACCCTTAAACCCCACGAACCCAGCACTAGTTCCGGGAAAATTTGGCATATAAGGTGTGAAAGATCTTCTACTCCATCCAATACGAGATGCGAGGTATTTGTACCAAGATTATAAATACTGTTTCGTTTCGGTCAAAATTGCTGGAAAATTCCATTCCAGAACAGTGAAAAATTGTATTCCGTTCCGGCCTGAATTCCGACCATTTCGGCCCATTCCGGCCGGATTCCGGATAAGCACATTTTTCTTGTTTTTTTTTTCTTTATTTTTTTAAATTTGTTTTCTTTATATTTTTGAACTACAGCATTATTTCAATAGTTTTTCTTCATTTATTTTTTGCTTTTTGAAGCTTTTATCATTTATTTGATTATTTATTGTTATTAATTTTGGACATCTATATCAATAAAATTAATTTTACTTTTTAATAATTATTTTTAATAAATTTGAAGTCTTAAATTTATTAAATTTATCAGGTATATATGTTTTTAATTAGATTTGTATTAATTTATTTTATAATATAGTTATTATATATATAATTTATTCATATAATATCTATCCCGAAATGGTACTAGTACTAGAATTTTTCGTTCTAGTATCTCAACCGGAATGTTCACGATAACAGAATTCATAACTTTGTTTCGTACATTCTTGGCTTGGGAGAACTAAACCTTGCTAGTAAGTTGAACCTGAAGTACGATTTGGTGTGCAAGCTGAGCGAGCTTCACTCTTTGAAGAAGAGTTTGTATGATTACATTGCAACAACTTTTGAAACAAATCACAGAGCGATGAAGGGTTTGGAAGCTTTTGACCGAGATCTGGAAGAAGAAAAGCGACGTTTCTGACAGAAGCTTCTGATATGATTGAACAGATCTAGAAGCTTCTAATCGAGTTTGAGGATCTCCGTTTGCGAAAGCGGCATTTCTAATGCCATTTCTAAGCATTCCCCAGTGTTCGATGACGGGCTATAATTGGTGAAGCAGAGGAGAAGATAGAATTGGGATTCTCTGTAGTGAAGCTCAAGTAATTTATTGTGTTTTTTTTATGTGTCTATGTCTAAATGGAGGGCTACTCTTCTCCTATTAAAAACCCGACTGTTCTAAAGCCTCTTTCTAGTTCTACATACGTGAAAGGGATGTTTACATCCTCTATTGGGCTGGGCCTAACTTATAACCCAAGAGGCCCAGTAACCAAAGTGTAATCGACCCACAAGTTAGAGAAAGAGGAGAGAGGCACAAAACCCATGTGAGAAGTAAGTATACATGGGTACTAGGTCGTGGTAGCCGCAACGCAGGCCTTACCACGATGGGACATCGACATTCTTACCACATATATGTAGTGGTAAGGCCGCAACACCCTTAAGGATTGACAAGAAATGCAAACATGAGTCATGAAGAGGCACCTTATTCCTGACAGAATGCATGGAAGGTGGCCGCACTCACCAACTTACCACAAGGATGTGACCCACGAAGGTCATGCCTAATCAAAAGCGATAGTTTGAAGTCTCCGTAGGAAAGATAGACACCTTTGATGAGGGATATAGAAGACACCTTAGCAGACAATATAAAAGCCAAGCACCATGTTAGAATTACTCTCAACATTCTCTTGTACACTAAAATTTCCTTTAAAGAGTTGAAAGTTGATTTAAGTATCAGAGATGTTGACTCCACTTTCCTTGCTTTATATAGGCCATGGTCAAGCTTGATGATTGATGTGCAAAATATGTCGTTAACAATATGCACACGATAAAAATGATCACACGAGGAATTGGTAAAGATTCAAATTAACATCTTAGAATGAACTACTTATATTTTGGATACAAGTAATTAATATGAAAAAAATATACGCCCAAAAATGAACTATTACATGAGAATCAAAGAATATTGAGGTTGTCTTTTTTATAAACTATAACAAAAATACGTGAATATTAATCCATGGAGGAAATATGTATATATTTTTTGGCAACTAGCTAGCTTACGCACTCACATATATAATCGGAAAAGATTTCTCGATCCACTCCTCCTAATTAACCTCACACTTTCTTTTTCCTTCATTATTAATTAATTACTTCCGAGCGAGCTCCATCCGATGCGACTGTTTCAAGATCATCATGATCAATTGTTGCTGCCCCAGTACTGAAAAATTGAAGGCTCCAAAGTATGATTCGAGAGCAGTCCTCTGGTGGGATTCCTTTTAAATTGGTCTCGTCTTCAAGAACCACTTGTTTTACGAATCTCATTGAATTCTAGTAAGATTAACAAATAATAATAATAAAACAGAATGAAATTAATTAATATATATGAAACGTATATATAATGAGCCACCATATTATATATAATTACAAACAATTAATTAAAGATATCATTAATATGCATGCACAATTAAAATTAAGGTTGTCTTAATTAATTTTTTCCTCTTTTTTCAAGCTAATTGATTAATATTGGCACATGATAAAGTGCGAATTTAGATTCTCTCCAAATATTTTCACATCATATTGGATGGTTCGATATTATATAGAGATAAATACAATATTAAATGTTCATGTGGAATTAACACGGTCTAAAAATCTTATACAAATCATAACATTATATTAAATATTATAAAATTGAAATGATCATGTATTTATCTTCCTTTTTTTTTTTTAAGAAAATCTCCAATTTGATGAGACAATTAAAGATCACTCTGCTTATTACATAATTAATCTGTTTTTCTATAAAGATTACTTGAGTCACAAGTAATTGAACAAATCGTTAGTTAATTATGATCATTATCTCTTTTAACGTCTGCCGACACTAGATCAGCTACTGGATGGCCATTTATCTATTAAAAGAGCCAATATACATGCATATATATGCGTATATGTATAAGTATACGCACTAAAATAGCCATATACGTATATGTATATAGGTCAGAGAGAGCACATCTAGGTAGCTAGCTAGCAGCTACAGTCGACGTGGCTCCAGCCAGCAGGAACAAGCAAGCAGCAGGCTGGATCGATACACCAGTGTGGGCAATGAATCATGATCATTAATTAGGTTAAAAATGATTTTCGTTGAACATGAGTTAAGTTGGTGTGATGATGTGTACGTGATCATGGGAAGGTGAAGAGTCTCAATCTCACATGCAAGGGAATTATATATATTGGGAAAAAAATATCTTATACACAAATAAATTATATAAAGATCATAAATCTACGTATAAATTCATGTACTTTAATGTGTTATATATATATATTGTCAGATAAAAAATTATTTTTATTATAAAATAAATTCCAACAGATTTTATAAAATTATGTTAATTTGTGAGTTTATTTTTGTATAATTTTTTATATAATTAAAAATATATATGTATGCATGTATATATATGATCAATGTGATAGTAGTTATATAAGTACGTAGGGAGGTTAATTGGTACCTGGGAGTATTTTTGAAGAGCAGAAGGGCGACCCCACCTCTCGGGGTCCCAGAGAATGGAGCTGTTGAAGCCAAAACTGGAGATATGAATATTAAAAGAGGGTCTAATTGTCTTCTCAGATTCATTGTTCATCTGCCTTAGAATATGCCATCCTATTACTTGTGAAGAATCGCATACTGGTCCTTCTATTTTCACTTTCTTCTTGTTTGCTGACACCAAAGCTATCGGCCATGTCCCAAACACCCTGCAATATTCCATGCATGCGCCCATATATTAATATAAATTTATTATCAAATCAGCAGGTACCTTCCTAAATTAAAAATTATAAATCAATATTTATTTATTAGTCTTTAATAATTATAACATATATATATAATATTGCATATTAATTCATTTATAATTTCTAGCTATGACCTATCAAATATAATAATTATAAATAAAGTATAGATGCTTTAGTTTTTATTAATTAATTTCCTTTTTCTAAATCGCAGGCCTATGTTCTTTAATTAATTATCACTAAATTCGGTGGGTATTAATTAAGAGCTGATGTTGAATATATATGCTGAAAATCACTTGTGGGAACATGATTCATGTAGAGAGGAGTACGGTGCAGGCTTAAGTAAGTCATGATGTTATTGGTTCATCTGAAAAAAAGAAGAAGAATATTTAAGTACTATTTGATCATTGGTAGTATATCTATTTGTTTGAAAGCTACCTGTCCACTTTATTAATTAACGACGTATGCTTCAGACCATGCCACCCTAAGAAAGAAAACGAAATTTGAGTTGAGATCGATTAGATTAACGAGCTAATTAATCATCCAATTAATTATAAACTTTGAATGGTTGAGGTAGGAAACCAAATCGATTAGATTAACGAGCTAAAATGATTCATGTAGAGAGTACTGTGCAGGAAACCAAATCGTGACGCCGATTTGTCGTTAAAAAAATGTTTTTCAATAATTCTTGGTTAATTATTTTTCACTATTTGACAATTTTCATCCTCGACCACAATAATTTGATCTTCAAAATTGTGTCTCAATCTACTTATAATCAATCTCATGAGCAGTCAGATGAGATCTAAATAGAGGAAAAGCGATATAAGCTAGCTAGGCTAAGAGTGTAAATTGATAGCTTTTATTGTTAAGGGTGCAAATTGAAACAGATCAAACTACATGGGTTAATTAGAGATATAATGAGATTCATGAAAAAGAAAGAAAGAGAAATTGTTTACAGTAATTTCCAATCACATCTTAAAAATCTAGAATAAGAAAGCCATAGAAACTATAAAGTAATTTCCATAGCATGCATATATTCCTTAGAAGAAAATATATATGCAATTGTGAGTTGAGATACCGTCGCGAAATCGATTTGAAATAATTAATGAATAAAATTTAGGACTCATAATCGTCGTAGAGACCTTACTATTTTGAATATTTTTCAAAATAATTATGCACTAATAGCTATGTGTAGAATTACTCATTTTTAAGTATATGAAATATTATTTTGGGTCGATAAAAACATTAAAAAGATTTCATCAGTAGCTCCTACCTACCATCTAATTGTTCTTAATTTTAATCAAGTACAAAACCCACTAAGCCCTGAAAGTTAGGTAGTTGCTTACAAAAACACTTCTCTTCTCAACTCGTTTTCAAATTTTCATTAACTAATTCCAAACGGTCTCCAACTAATCAATACTACTTTTTGTGTGTGGGTGTACTATTTTCAAAAGTAAGTAAATTAAGAACAGATAATGAAAGGATCAAGAAGAATCTCATACTCGATTTCTCTGAGTTGTTGGAAGAAGTCAAGATCATAAACATTGGAAAGCCCAGCAAAATGTACGATCCCACTGAGCTTATGGCGGTCGATGTGCTTCAGTGCCAGGTTTCTCTGGTGATCCAATTCAGCTTCAGTGTCCGTGAAATTCTTCTTGAAAACCAAATGCCTATACATAATGCCAGTTTTTCTTAATATTTCCGACACTTCGTCTGAATCCGTCTGCGCTTCAACCACAATCCACAGTAATGGCGGAGGAACCAGCCTTATAGTGTTAGCCAGCCTTCTTAAAAGAACACCTCGAAACTTGTCTTTTGTGCTGGTTGGAGTCACAATAATCACGAGTCCTCTGGTCGTCAACTTGGGTTCTTTTTCTGTTTCTTTTTCCGACGATTCTTCTGTGGGTTCAAACTCCTTAGCCGCCGGCCGGCTCATGGGAATGGTCGCCGGAGATTCAGCTATCAAACTTCTATTAATAGGGTTTGAAGCTGTTTGGTGCAGCATTTCAACGGGCTGTGGCGTTGTAGATTCTGATATGTTCGATGCAGCCAAACGGTCGGAAAAAAATGATGCTTTTCCGGTTGGAGTGAAGCCGGTGAAGAACCCCATAACAAAGCACAGAGAGAAATGGACAATTGCTTTCTTCCATAGTTGAACCTTTTTCTTTGATCTTTCCAAGGACCCCATAGGTTCCGAGGAGGGAGATTAAGGAAGAATCAAAATTCTTGGGTTGAAAAATGATCAGTCAGAGTCAGTGAGATGATCTTTTAGGGAATGAGAAATATTGTAGAAGACTGATATATAATAAGGTGGGAAAGTTGGGTTTGAATGTTGATAGATAAAATGGTCATTATACGTACGTAGAGAGTTGTAGTAGTAATGTTTAGTAAAAGGCGTTGGAATTAGGAAGCAAAGCGTCTATGATAGGAACAGGAAAACTCAAATGATGAATTGGTTTTGTTTGGAGTTGTTTGATTGGTGAAGGTGTTTCTTTTCTTCATTAGTTGAGCCTTGAAGTAAAAGGAAGATACAGAGGATGTTGCTGTCTGCACCAAATGGTTGTTGGCGTCGATGCAACCCATCAACTAAAACGTACGCCTCAATTAGTAGTTGCCATATTTTTCATGCCAAGTGCCCCCATGCCGGTTGCCAACAGCATTTTTCATACATACAGCCTCATAGAATACCCAAAATCCACGGTCTTACGTGCATTTAAGAGCACTTCCAATGGAACATCTACTCTTTTTATCTTTTAAAATGCACGACCAAAATTCATTTTTATTTTTTATTTTACACAATGACTTTTATAATATATCATACATCAATTTATCTATTTTTTCTTCATATTATTTAAATATTAAATTTTTTAATATTTTTTTCATTTAAATATTCATTTGAATATTATATGAACTTGGCTTCTCTTCTTCCCCAAGAACCTCAAACCCTAGCTTTGCTCTGCAAAATTGCTTCACCAAACTCAAATCCCATATCACAAACGTGCTTCATTGATCATTCTAGTCCTACACATGAGTACTTAATGGTTAAGAAAGTGACTATTAGTAAAATTATATATTTTTAAAATTTTTTTAATGATTAAAAATGTTAAAAAAATACTTAAAAAGAAAATAAAAAATAAATAAATATACTATGAATAGTAAAGTGATAGTAAATGTCATATAAGCCTATCCTAGCTATGTATTTATTAATCTAGATTAGTCTCCTCGATCGATCTCTTCTTCTTGCGACTAGTACTGATGCAAAAATAGTGAGATGAGATATTGTTGGCGAGACCATGCACGGCAGGCAATAATCTAGTTGCATCACATTATCATCTGTTTGAAAGAAGTGAAATAATTAATTAACTTAGGGATGGGAAGGTTTATATACATAATATATTTGTTTGTGATCTTAACGTTTATCATTGGGAAAGATTGCTCACTTTATAATTATTAGTTGTCAAATGGGAAGAATCAAGGCTAAGTGAATACATTTGTCAAGTATAACTAGATAATACGTTTGTTTTTTACCCTCTCTACTGTTTAATTTTCACCAACACAGCAATTAACACTGACAAAAATCAAAAGTTGTGGACAAGTTTGATTTATATATAGACCTAGATGATGATGAGGCATATCGATCGTATAGGATTGACGAAAGTGATGATCATATCGATGACAATAGTTGTTTTTCCAGTTTGTCGATCTTCGATTGGGAAAAATTAGTTCCGTTTGATTCTCTTTAATTCTATTATTATTTTCTAAATTCGATAAATCAATTAATTTTTAAGTACAATGAGAAAATCTATTTATAAATCTTATTATTTACACACTCAACACATCGTTGACGTGGAAAGCTGAAAATTTCAACACCAGCTATATTATATATTAACTAATGATTGGTATGATTGGTATTTAATTTTTTTTAAATTATAATGGGTCCAACTTTAAGTAGTGCGTTAACTCACCGATTTATATGTAGCAAAATCCTATTGGATGAATAGCTACTTCTCGTATGGAAGAAAAATAAAGGTTTTCCCCAGTGTCTCGCTCACTTCTTACACATACTTACCATCAATGAAGACTCAAGCTTCGACTACCAATGTCATTTCTTATATTTACTTTCTGTATTTGGTTGCCTAGAAAGTGAAGGAAAAGAAAAATAATGACGCCCAAGTACTCTTTCATACCTTTAACCTTTCTAATTGTGTAGATTTTGAAGTGGAAATCAAACTCGTATTGGGTGTCATTTTTTTTATTCTTACATTTGTTTTTCCTTTTTCTTTCTTGATTCCACTGATGTTTATTATGATTTGTAATTTGGAAACCGAACTTGTGAAGTTTCGAACTCCTACCCTTTCATTCGAAACAACACATCCTTACCACTTCTATCAATATTAGACAGGCCTTTTGCTGGGACATTCGCCTACCATGCATCAGGCCATCGATTTATATGTAACAAAAGATGTGACCATAATCGGTATAACCTTCAGGCATGCAGCCATCTACATTAGACCTTCTATGAAACAAAGATACCTTTTTCTGTGTGGAAAAAAGTGAATGAAATAAAGATATCAATCTCTTTTCCCAATTGCAACCGAAATTCATCAATAAAAATTTGGTTGTTTCCCATGATATTAATCTTCAAATGTGTTCCAAAACGGTTACCAGAGAGAGGATCACTTGAAGAGTATTTCCATGTAAGAGATTAGCTCTGAACATTACTAGATTCTTCCTAATCTTTTGGTTTGGTTGATATTGAGTCTCTTTGTGGACGGTGCTTCTTCCATTTCATCTTGCGTAATGACATTACCCAAGATGGAACTTCACAACCGGAAGTTGTCATTATATTTGCTATGTTCCGCAGAAATGGAACATCTTTCTTGGTGTAAAAAGTAATAGCTTCCCCTGTCCTCCCTGCTCTGCCCGACCGACCTATATAGAAGAATGACAAACTTATATAGACCACATAAAAGTCTTTCTCATCTCCGAGCAATCTTACTATTGTTATAGCAACTATTATCACCTAACTGTCATATTAAATGTGCAGATGGCATAAAGCACAACTGTTCTCTCGTGTACCTGGACTATGCCTAATTTTCATCAATTAAAGTTCTTATTCTTATTTAGCATAAAAAGTAAAGCACGCCCCTTCCACACCCCCACCACCCCCCCCCCCCACCCCCAAAAAAAAAAACAAAAAACAAAAAAGAAGGAAAAGAGCATGGGATTAAATCATTAGTTGGTAAATGGTACCACTATGATAAAATAATGGTAAAGTTCTATTTAATTGTAATAATTCCAATCAACAATAAGAGAGAAAATCTAACAATTTAAAGTATCTTGTAAAGCATTCGGTCACTTACCTAACAACTTCCTAAGGAAGATAATTTTTTTTTTTTTTTGATAAGTAAATGATTTTATTAATAAAATGGATGGTATCTTAGCCAGTTACAAAGTAAAACTCGCATGCCCTCTTAAGAAGGGTCATTAGAGACAAGGAATTCATGTAGGTCCATGCCGTTAAAATCCACCGCGATGGACCATAATTTAATCAAAAGATCATAATTTCCTGCATTTTTCAAAACATTTCTCAAACTATTTATTTATAGACTACTCATCCTAATAAACACACAGATTGTAGAGGCCAGAAGCAGTTTGAGATGAGTGGCATACCAATCCTGTGGATGTATGCAGAGGCAGAGTCTGGAAAATCATAATTAATCACACAGTTGACACCTTTGAAATCCATACCCCGGGCAATAACATCAGTGGCAATCAAAACCCATGTCTTGCCGGCTCTGAAATCATCAACAGCATTTTCTCGCTGTATTAAAATTCAATACATTAGCATCTACTAGCTGTATTAAATGTGATAAATTAGCATCGAGTAGACTAAAATAATTTGAAGACCGAAATGGCTATAAAATAAGGCGACTTGAAGACCTGAGAATTAGCCAAAACCCCAACATAAACTGGCAGGATTAAGAGTAAAAAAAGATATATCAATTTGCCCATCTTTACTTTTCTGAAACTTCTAGGGTACTATAGCCATGCTCAGTCTCTCCCTTGCAAGTAATGCAGAGAAGCTAGACCATTTGATAGCCTTCATCTTCTTTGAATTTTTCTTAACTAGTATTCTAGGAATGTTCACAAGATTCTTATATAGAAAAAAGGGGAATAAGATTTCACCTGTGATTGGGACAAATCAGAATGGATGACATCCACTCTTATGTTATCATATGCAAGTTCCTCGTATAATTCCTTTGCACGCTCCTTGCTTTGTACAAACATTAATACAGGTGGATTCAAACTCTACTGACAAGTACAAGATACAAAAGGAACAAGGAGTTACATCAAGATGATTTTTTTTAATATAAGCTTGGTCAATATGATAAAAACACAAATTGAGAAATCTTAAAAGAAATATCATAAGTTTCACGAAATACAGCCATGCCACACAAGAAGTATTGAGAGTTACATTTTTATTCATCTATTAAAAATGTTCTAATATTTGCATGCAAATGCCAGCTACTGTCACCATTTCTTGAAGACAACATTCTGAGAAATTGAGCAGAATTTTTAAAAACCTCTTATATATTTTTTTTTTGAGAAGTCCTCTTATATATATATATAATATTAAGCAGAATCTTTAAAATCTCCTTTTTATGTAGGAAAAGAATCTTTAATACCTCTGCAAAGCTTTGACGAAGTGCAATAAGTTTTCCTTCTTCACTCCCTGCAAAAACCAATTTTTGCTTCACTGATTCAGAAGCAGTGTTCCTGTTCAGATTTTCAGAAGTGGAACACAAGTCAACTTATCAGAAAAACAGCACAATCCCTCCCTGGTTCGGTAATAAAGTAAGTCAATCTTACTTTCGGCCAACAATAACTCTAACAGCATCATGCATTATTGTGCGTGCAAGCTCCTCAACAAAGTCAGGTAAGGTAGCACTGAACATGGAACGTATTATTGAAGGATTTGAGCAAGCTTTGACCACAGAATCAATCTGCTTTAATAAACTATGCTCAAATAACTTATCAGATTCATCCAGGACAAGATACTGAACCCTGCAAAGTGCAAAGCTCTTAGTAAAGCATTTCAGAGCAGTCTAGACTACTGAGAGATGTCAATAGTGCACAACCTCCTATAAAACCACTCTCAGGGTACAAGAAAACATAGTCGTTTTATTCTTAATATAAACTCAACAAGGAGAAATAAAACACTGTTCATTCTACTAGCTGAATTGATCCGCAACCAGTTGTTCCAAATTTTTTTAACCAAGCCATCATACTTTTGGTTTGTTTTTTTTTTTTCTCTGCTGCATGAATTAGTTTTGCATAAACAAGACATTGACACCACGCACCTTCTTAAGTCAAGCTTCTTCTTGCGAATAGCCAACCTTAACCTTAGTGGTGTTGATACAAGTATGTCACAAGGCAGCTTTGACAAATCAGTATTTCTTAATAGTTGTCTCGACATCACTTTGATACGGAACATTTTCCCTTTTGCCAGTTTCTTACTTTCTCTGGTGGTCTGAGCAGCCAACTCTCGTGTGGGACACAGGATAACAGCTCGGATGCCATCAGTTGAGGCATCCTAATATGTGATAATATAGATACTTATCAGAAATAGGCGATAACAGAATCTCAAGAATCGTCATTGGACAAAGATGTTGAAGACAAAATAATACCTTAAGTTTCATTAGCATGGGACACACAAAAGCCATAGTTTTACCGGATCCAGTTGGAGCACACGCAAAGCATTCCTGACCCTAAAATAAAATTATGACAAGAGTCAGAACAATTTCCACACCAAGTTATATTAACCCATTTCAAAGTTCAATGAAGCTGAAGATGAGGAAATATACACTCAATTTTATAAATAAATGGAAGGTAAATATATGAAAGAGAAAAAACTTAAATCAGCCAGAGGAGAAGATACTAAAATAGGAGACCCTACGGATAAAAGGACTGGAATAGCCTGCCTTTGGATTGGCGTAGGCTCTTTAAACCCGAGTTTGGCCAAATTGCGTAACAAATAAGGCTCACACCCATATCTGTAAACATATCACACAAATTTGCATTTTTAGCAAAAATTATTGCAAGCAAAAACTTGCAAAAGAGAAGGTAAAGAATCGTGATCAAGTAAGGAAGAAAAACATATAGGGCCACACCAAGCGAAAGTTTTGTGCGGTAACATATTTTAAATGCAAAAGAATTTGGCAACCCCCACAACAACGCAGCGGGGCGTGCGCGTGGGCAGGGAGCAGCCAAAATATTTTACCTGTATGAATAACAACGAAGATAGCTAAAAGAAGAAGAAAGCACTAGCTACCCGGAACAACAGATAAAGTAGCAACAGCTGGAGCTTCTTTTGTAAAAAGATTAACATAGACTCAAGGCGTACCCAAACTACTTGTATGAAATAGAAACAGGGAATACCTAGAGCTTAACTCCGCAAAACTTTGAAGTGGGGTTGCTACATTATTCCGGGAAACATGAATGTTGTACTTCTTCCGTGAAAGAGCATCCCGCTATCCGCATAAAGAAAATGAAATTAAAAACAATTTCACAAAAAATACATTAAAAATTCTAAGAGAAGAAAGCCAAAGAACTAGGAGTAGATGAAGAAATAGAAGAGACCTCTTGTTGCCTGTATATTTCCTTCTTTTCTTTGGAGAGACTAATTTCGGCTTGATCATTCTCCTCGTTCAGAACCACAGGTGCTGCTGCTGCTGATTTCGAACTCTTAAAGACGGTAAACCCCTCTACCGTTTCTTTTGAAATGAAATGCGAATGTCAGCTTACGAATTGAACTCCACAAAACAAAACAAAACAAAACAAAATATTTATTTACAAAATAAAATGAATTACCTGAAGCCAGTGTCTTCCGCTTTCGCTTCTTGAGAGAAGTCTTCCCCTCCACCGGTTCAGATATTTCAGTTTCAAGCAAGTGTGAGTCCTCTGTCGATTTATCTTCTTTCTTCTCCTAGATGAAACGTGGGAGGTTTGACAAGAAATCAGCCTACTATGAGAGAGATTATGGTTTGAATAATTAGAAGAAGATGAAGAAGAAGAGTAAAATCATACCTGGAATCTGGAGAAATCTTTGCCGAATTTCTTCCGATCAAAGTGAATACCAGAAAACAAAAAGGAGGCTTTTTCCATGGTTGAGGAACGACAAGCAGGGTTAGATCAAGGAAGATTCTGAGAGAAACAACTCTGCAAATGACCTCGTGCTCTTTAGCTTCCGCCTTTTCAGCAGAAGATAACAAACAAACAAAAGCACGGCCTTTAGTTTCAGGAAGCCTATGGCGGCCGTTAGGTTATTGGACTCGAGGGGTTTTCTCGGAGGTTTTACATACACTGGCGATAACCAACATTACCACTAAAAATAAATAAATTAATAATGTTAGAGATCATTCACTGTTGAAAAATATTCATCACATTCATAAATAATATTTAAAAATAAATTAATAAATTTTTTCTAAGTATTATTTATGAGTACAATGAATACTCTCAATAGTAAATACTCTAAAGATTTTTTCAAAAAATAAACACACTTCAAAAAAAAAAAAGACATTAAAATTTAGTTTATAGAGATATCAGCAATTTGAAATATATATTTTCACAAAGCTTTTAAGTATAACCCCTTACAATTAACCCAAGATATATTTTGATAATTATATTTAAATTAAGAAATTATATTAATTATATTTTAACCATTAATCCTTCATGATCTTTTAATATGTCACAAAATCATTGGCAAATAATTAAAAGATTATATATCAAGAAATTGATAGATTAAAAGCTTTTATGTGAGGCCAAGTGATTATGAAATTATTGATTAAAAAAGTAATGAATATCATCTCTGTGAATAAAAATATCTAATTAATTTCAATCTTAATGTTGCCCAGATAATTAACACAAGAGGGGGAGTAAATTGAGTTGTATTTAAAAACATAACAATTATAAATCAAATATATAATATAAATATAAACAAAATATGAAACAACAATAAATATAAAGAGTAAGGGTAAAAGAAAAGTAAACTCAGTATGTTAACGAGGTTCAGCTCCACTGTCTACGTCCTCGCCTCAAACTACCCCTTGAGGATTCTCGAATTCACTATTCAATCTCCTTCAGGTGGAAATAGAAATCTATTACACTTTTGAGCATTACCGCTCCAAAGAATCCGTATAGAACACCCTCTACATTTCTAATCACCTCACACTTGGTGATTTAACTATTCCCCATGTAGAACACCTTCTACACACACAAGGGTTATACACACCCTTTTACTGATACAAGAATTGATAGTCGGTAGGTTATCAGAAAACACTCCTCAATGAGTGAAATAAAAATAATAAAGCGCAAAACTATATCTCTCAAAATGAATAAGGGTTAAGGCTCAATACTTAGAGAAGAGAGAATGAAAATTTTGAATGAATATTGTATGCTCTTGGTGTTGTGAATGTGAAGCTCTCAAATGATCTATTTATAGGCATATGAGACTTCATATTCAAATTTAAAAAGATTCACATGCCAAAGATATCCTCATTCACTTTTCAAAAATTTCAAACATAATATTTTTACTTTTTGCATGTGACAAAAGGAGCACACTTTACTTTTCAAAAATTTCAAACTTAATCTTTTACTTTTTGCATATGACAAAAGGAGCACACTTTACTTTTTAAAATTTTCAAATAAAGACATCTACATTTTGCATAAGTCAAGAAAATCATCCACCACTTTTGAAAATATTCAAATAAAACATGCACATGTGAAAAATGACAATCAATTATCTTAATATTTTCAAAATTCAAACCTTTAATCATGTCATGCACATGTGAAAGATAACAATCAATCATCTTTCAAAATTTTCAAATTTAATTTTCAAAATATTTATGCACATGTGGAAAATGTATTTTAATGTTTTATGATAAAATATTAATTTTGAGCCTTAATCTTAATTTCGAATTTTTAAGAGATTTACAACATTACTCTATGATTTTAATGTGAACTTGTTCCTTTCTTGCTCATGCTTGGTTCCTTGATGTGCTTGATTCTATTATGTGGACAACTTGAACTTGAGACTCCTTTATTCTTTGAATTCATTTGTTATCATCAAAATCCATGTGTAAATTTATAATTACACAAAATTTGAAATCTTGGATTCAACAATTAAACTTGAGATCTCTTTGGTTGCACATGCACTAGCCACTAGCATACCCTAAAAAAACTTACATAATCTTTTTATAGGAAAGACTTTATTTCAGTCCAATAAATTAAAGTTACAATTATGACCTGATAAACAGGAAAAACTCACAAATAGAAGTCAAACTGTCCATCTGTTTGGAGCACTTCCGCATACAAATTTTTCAGTGGCGGACATTATCTTAGCTTTTATACTCTTTCAATTAATAAAACCTACATAGAATTCAATCTCAATTGTTTGAAAGTATGACACTCTGTAAACAGAGATAAAAATAAAACCTCCATCTTCCAAAGAAAGAGGAGGAATCGACGCCGCCATCCTCAAGTAGAAAAGTGAAAATCAACCCCACCATCCTAAAAAAGATGAGCAGAATAATCTCATGAAATTCATTTCATTTTATTATTACCTAAACCAAAATAACAACAATACAAGCAACAACACAACACTACAGAACAAAATACAAAAAAAAAATGAAGATACTACAAACACGGATCAAGACCCAGCCTTAGTGGCACGCGGATGACATGCGACACTATGGGAGAGTCCAAATGGATATCTCAAAGCCACCAACATCACGTAACCCAGAAAAATCGCGTGTGACGACAGTAAAAGCCGCTGAGAGAAAGCGCATGGAATGTATGGGAGAATGACGATCCACGCATCTAGATCACGTGCCATTTCAAATGGCAAAACCTTCCAACGATCGATAGATTGGAGCCAGACGAAACCCTCGACGGTGCGCGTGTTTGACTCTGGCCAAAGGACACCAAATCGAAACTGGTCTTGAAAAAAAAAAAGAAGCAATAAACTTCAGACAGCGATAGAAAGAAAAGGGGAGGAGGAAGGGAGGAAGGAGACGAGGCTCTCACCCACCCCTTTGTGACAGATTTGCCTCTTAGATGTGTAGGAACAAAACGATTATGAAACTCTCTAGAATCGCTAGAACAAAGGCGCACAGTTATTATACTAGTGAAAGTAATAGGCTTTGAGATTTGAAATTAAACTTACACGTTATATAATTAGTAGTAGTAGGAATGTGAGTTGGTATGGCTAGTTTCACCTATATAGTAAAAGAATTGGTATTTTCAAAAAAGGGCACATGCAAGGCATGTGACTAGTTCCTATTTTCAAACACCGCGGGAGCCAAAGTGCTCCCCCTTGGGACGAGCAAAGAATGATTGCATCCGAGGTGAGCAAAGAGTGCCCCCTCCCCTAAGCAAGCAATCAAAGTTCACATTTAGGGTGAGCAAGTGTTGCATTCCAAGGACAATGACTTCTTTGAGATGAGTACCGTAGAGGAAATAATGCTCATGCTCCATGCAAGCACCACCACGGGAATACGAAACTCGCTATCTCAACCTATGGAGTACGAGAGTGCTCGCCTCTAAGGAAAACCACTTGCACCTTGAGCAAGTATACTAGAAAGGAAAAGTGTTTGTACCTCGAAGTGAGTGCCGTGGAAAGTAAGAATGAGCAACGCAAAAGCATGGAGCTCACCATCTTGAACAATAGAGGGGGAAAGTGCTCGCCTCAAGGCAAACAACATGACGAGCAAAAAAGCTCACTACCTTGAACCCCCCCCCCCCCTCTCCCCTCTCCCGCCTCCCGATTAGCACAAGAAACAAATGTGCTCTCTAGACAAGCATCAGAAGGAGCAAAAGTGTTTATCACCTTAGCAAGCTTAGTGCGAAACAAAGTGCTCACATAGAATAGCAAAAGTGTCCACCACCCCAACAAATACCATAGGAGGCAAAATGCTCTTTACCATGACAACATGGTTTATTCTTGGATCGATCTGTGCACACAATGGTGTTGTGGATCAATATTGAAACGCCCATCTCTATAGTGGATTGTGCGAGACAAAGTGCTTGCTCAAAGGCAAGCAACATGGCGAGCAAAAGTGCTTGCATCTCGACCCTACATGAGCACAATGGGATGGCAAAAGTGCTCGCCTAAGCTAGCACCATGGAGCAAAAGTGCTTGCCGTCTTGCCAAGTACCATGGGAGGCAAAATGCTCCTCGGACCTCACCCTCGATCGATATGGATGCATGGCGGATTTGTGGTCCATCTTTATCGTGGGTCATGTTGACCTAGGTCAATATAGCAGCATCCCTTTCTATCGTGATCTCTATTGTGGGTCATTTTGACACAAGTCAATATCACAACACCATGGTCTATCTTTCCTACGAGTTGATATTTCAGTGACCATCTTTGCAATAGGTTGCACCATGGTCCATCTTTGCCATGGTTGTAGGTCACTCCAACTATCTATGTGCATCCTCTACAACCCCTCCTTCTTTGGTGTCAATAGTGTTGGAACAACACATAGGCTTTTCCTTCCTTAGTTTAATAATAGAACATAAGCTTTCCTTCAATTATATCTGGCCTTAGTTTTGCTTCCAACTACCAATGGAGAAGGCTTGGAATTACAACAAGACGAATTAGAGCAAAATCAAGGTGAAACATCCAACCAACCAACAAGAGTGGTTGATCTCTAGCATGAGTCACTGGTTAGATGTTAATCAACTCATTTCATTTCTATCAAGGGTATTTCTATCTAATTTGCTATGTTGTTGGGTTATTTTAGCCGTTTATATGCAGAGCACAGACGTTTTACCCATATGTAACAAGGGTATTTTAGCCCAATGTGAGATCTATTGAGGAGCATTTAGTCGAATTCATCACATAAGTTCCTACTTAGTAAGGTCTAAACTCGTTATTATATAATAGTAACAATAATAAATTATTGAAATAGTTTAACCCTTTGTGTTTTTGTCTATTCAGATTACCATCTTAATATTGACAGGCACAAATTCATGGGCTGGTCAAATTTCACACTTTTTGGGAGTGATTAATTATGACAAATAACAATGTTCAATTGATGTCCCTTGTATCTTATCATTATCATGTCATACAATTCAATTTACCATTTTTTTAAGAAAAAAAAAAAAGAGGGCAATCGGATGCAACCACCTCTATTTGAGCGTGACCATAGTCTGAATTCTATCTACTGAAAATTGGAAAGGAGGGACCTAAATGGCTGGAAACCATAGGCACTCACTCGAGTTGGATTTGAGTGTTATTCATGCTTATTAGCATGATTAGTCACATGACCCTTCAACAACTCTCTTCAACAAAGATAAACCTAACATTCACTGGGACAAGAAAACAGAAGACAATGGCTCTCTATATTGGAGAGATGACACTTGCACCCAAGTTGAACAATAATTAGCTTTACTCTGGCTACCCAGAATATTTATATCCTACATAAGTGGGGTAAAAAAAAACCTCGAAAAAAAAAACCAAAAAAACAAAAAACTCTTATAAACAGTGCCCAGCAGAGGCCATACAGCTGACACCCCAGATGTTATATGCTCAAACCAGCTCAGATCTTACTCCAATCACCACGGACCGTGAATTATTGTTGTACAGAGGATTGGCAAAGAAAATGCAAAAGGAGATGTCTCATGCAAGGAAGTAAATGGTGGGGAATCACTTGAGATGCTTGCATTACTTGCCCTAGTCATCAAGTCCATAGTCTTCCCCAAAGTATGTGTCAACTAGACCATTTGCCATATTTCTCAAGTCTTCATTTTCATGAAACTGAAATCTTTCCATGGCATCTATTCCGTCCTCACGTTCAACAAGCTTTGGACCTTCACCATGCGGCATGCCCCTTAAAACCTGCTTGCAAGATAAAACAAAACCACAACTATTTAGCTGTCAAAGAACTTGTATAATAATATATCAGGAAACACTCCACAATTCATATCCAAGGACTCAGCCAAATATATGTTATAGAACAATATTCATGTATCATACATCCAACGAGAAATTAGTAAGATCAACCAAAACAACATGGCAGGGAAGACTGTGGGACATGTGCCCAAACATGCCAATAAGCATCCCTGTTAACTCAAATCAATTATCTTGGATCTCCGAAAGGAATTTCACATAGATTTAACATTCAAGATGTTCCGGGAAAATGGAGAAACTTCCTCATGTCGAGCCACTTATCTTGGAGCTCCAAATTATGTCACAGGAGCATCATTGTATGTGACTTGGACCTAAGTCCTAAAAGCTCTATGCCCAACCTATGCTAATAATGATCATGTCGACCTTACTATCTTGCACATCAAAATTGCTTACCAGCTCCATAAACTGAAGTCCTACTCTTGCAGCCTCGGTATCAGCAGATCTAACCAAGTCAATAAATCCAGGCAGGCATCCTCTACCAACAAGTGAAACCAAGTGCTCACTTATCAGATTTGGTTTTCCATCACCTTCTGTGGGGGCAACACAAAGGTTTCCCAGTACATATGCTACCTCCTTTCTTACATCAAATGGTGCCGTAGAAAGAAGGCGCAATAGCAATGGCACCGCCTCGCTAGAGTATATCAACTGCTTATGTTCCACAGAACCAGCAGCTATATTAGATAGCACCCATGCTGCTTCCTACAAAAAATTAGAAAACTTATAATGAGAACTGGTGATTTAAGGTAAAACCACACAGACAGCCATTGGAGATTGCCATACCTTCTTTAAAACCCGGTGTTCACTCTTCAAACATTTCACAAGGACTTCTATGACATGATCTGAAGATATAGTAAACAGATTCTAAACGTAAGTATTTCACATAATACGTGCTTATTGCCATTTTTATCTTAGCAAGCAGGTGACAGGATCTACCAACCTGTAATTTCACGTCCAGGAACAAGAACAGCATGAGTTGTGTTGGAATCACCAGCCACAAGATTACCTAAACTTCGCAACACCTAAACACAAAAATCATTTTCAATTTGAATGCATAGACGAGACACTTACAAATCCAGGGAAAAAAATGTTTCAATTCAATTTAGCATCATCTAATAACTAAAGCAGCTTTCCTATCAATACACAAAATGAAGAAATTTTATATGGGAATTGGTGCATCATTATTTAACAGCAACTTCTGACTAATTTATTTTTTCTCTAAAAGAGTAATAGAAACTTCTGACTAATTTACCTTGAAATAGCATGAACTGTTTTTCTTATTTTGTAATTACAAGTCCTTGAAGCATAAAGATTGGAGATATAGTGGGAAAGAAATTTTACAGAGTTCAATAAGAACCATGCCATTGGTCTTAACATGCTCTGGGGGATTCCAGATCATGAAAATGGAGAACATAAGTGATGTTAGTAGATTCTTGCTTTCATTTTGAGAACTCAAGTTCTCCAAATATTAGTCAAGTGGTAAAGATTAAAGCACCACTAGAAGTTGAGAACAGAACAAATAGAACCTGAATTCAGGCAAACACTTTTCATGGGCAACTAGCACAAGAAACATTTTATTCCAGAGTGACTAGCATGAAAAACTAAAAGATCGTATACCAGTACTAATAATGCACTAATGCTTGTAAACTCACAATATGTACTATACTGAAAGACACAAGAAAAGTCAGCATAAGAAAATATAGACGTAAAATTCCACGTAAAATGCTAACCATCTTAACCTTCATAAAGTGAACATTTATAATTCGCTCCACAAAGATATTTGATCACATTTTCACAAAAGGAGACAATCAAGCAAGAAGGCTAACTATATTACTACCGGAATGAGCAATTGCAAGCTATTTGATGTTGCCAGTCTTTCCACAAGAAGTTGAAGGACATCAGTCTTCACCAGCATACCAGTAGCAACATTTGAAAGGGCTGAAAGATACACTACTACCCATGCTACTTCAGTTGTCAACTCATCGTCTCTGGATTTCAGAAAGTGGATAATACTTAGATATCTGTCCTTTTCAACATAAACCCATCAAACATTACTTCTCAATGAGAATAAGAACTTCAGGGAAAAATGAAATAAGTTGTATTTAACGTAGTATAATGACGCATTATAAATCGTTTATGTAAAAGTTGGTAGGATAGTTGCTATGGTAAAATCATCAAGAGGAATGGAACCTCAAAGTTGACTCTTTTCTCCATAAAAATTTTCCCTACAGTTATTTGCCAAAAATAATAATAATAATAAGTCTTACAGTTATAACATCAATGTGCATTATAACTGCATCTAAATTCTCAATGGAAAGAAACAACACCAGCAAGCAGGTAGCGGCAATGTGAAGTTAAATCTTATAGCTAAAAATAGTCAATGAACATAATCTAATGCTAAGAAGTTTTTATCATATGGCTTTCCGAACTACATACGTGAATTGAAAGGAAAGAGGGGAAAAAGATTAAAAAAGGTGAAATACATGAGCAATCATTGAATATACTGGAGCAAGAAGAAGAAGATATTTATATGCTTTTCTTCAATTATTAGTGCAGCTACATATACCAACAAGCAAGAAGATGGCTATTAAGAACAGATATGAAACTAAACGAATATGGCCAGCAACCAGAACAATTTGCATATAGCATAACGTATAATACTGAAATGAACCAATGAGTTCATCTAGAGCCTTGGTGGCATTTTAAATCATCTTTGAGGTACACAACATACTCTTACAACATTGATCTAGAAATTAGTCTTCGGATGCAACAACATTATCTTTCAAGTAAAGGAAAAATTGAGATTTCATTACATCATGCCCTGAAGATAGAAATACAATCAAAATCGATCAAAAGGATAAAACTACTCTTACGCTTTTTTCAAGTGCCGAACAATTGCATCCAATAACCCATCAACTCTGATGAGTTCTGTGGCAGCTTTAGGATCTGGTCCCTACACCCAAAGCAAACTGAAGTCATGCTGTAAATGAAATTTGAGGGGAAAAAAAAGAGAGTAAATGTCTGCACCCCCCCCCCCCTCCCAAAAAAAATACAAAAACAAAAAACAAATAGCACACACCCAAACCACATGATAAACCACATAGCTTCAGAAAAATGGAATGTCAAACATGCATATGAGTGACAGATACAATATGAAAACAGAAACATAATATCAAAGCTACCGTCAAACTTTTAATAAGGATGATCAAAGAAGAGGCAGGTGAAGCCTCACTAACACAAAAAAGCATTATTTTTAAGAAAGCCTTTAATTACTTAGTACGTCTCTATTAGTGTGTGTGTAAAAATTGGTTCTCTAGAGAATAATTTAATACCTTTATTAGATTTGACAATGCCCAAGCAGCTGTTCTCACAGTTGAACCCTTGTTTGGCAGCATCATTCTTGCAAGAGGTAGTAAGGCCCCTTGGGATAACAAAACATTTCTTAGCTTCTCCCCTTCACCAGCAACATTTCCTAATGCCCATGCACACTGCTCGGCAACAGACAAGGAACTCTTTTCTGCATCACAGTTGCCAAATGCAACATTAAAATATAAAACCATTTCAATTTTCAAGCATATACATATATTTAACTTGATAAACAACATTTACACATGTATATTTTAGATAAAGCATGTGTTTTAATAATAACATGGATCCCTATATGGAACAAGGATTGGCTACGAACAATGTAAATTAGTTTTATTGCTCAATTAGTAATGGATTCAATTAATATAAGCATTAACAAAAAACGAAGACCATATTTGCAGCCATAAATTCCATCACATCAAAACTTGGGATGAAACCATTCTGATTCATTTAGCATCATTGTTCTTTAAAACAACATAGATCATATTTTTCAGGGTGGTGTTTTTTTTCCTGTGCTCCAAGGGTCATTAGCTAGTTTCGGGGTTCTGATAAGGCAATATCAACAACATGAGGTTGCTCATATTTCAACATTTTCAATCTTAAACAAAAAGAGAATCAGCATCCCTATAAGTTAACAACATCATCCGATACTGAGTGCTAATATATATATATATATTTTATATGTAATGAGGGATTATATTGATGAAGAATAATAGGTATGGCCCAGGTACAAAAGGACACATACAGAGATACACCTATGCTTGATGAATAACCGTTACAAGAATCTCATGGAAACTTGGTCAAACAAAATCTATCACTACTGACCCTTGAAATAAAATGTTGAAAAAGAAAGCTCTAATTTCATCTGTTGTCCACTTGTGGTCTTCAAAACTCCTATAATTTCTTTCCCTCCAAAGGCACCACAATAAACAAGGAAAAATGAATAACATACAAGTCTTCTACAACTATTTTACAACTCTTTCAAATGTAAGGTAGTTATGGAAATTTGAAATTATTTATAGAAGCATGGCATAATTGCATTGGTTGGTTGTAAAATGACTAGTAAAATAGTGTATCATTACCTCCCCACTACTTTTTCATGTACAGTACAAATCCTTTACGATAATCCAATGCTTCCTTAGATGATCAATTATGAATATATTCCCTAAAGAAGCTATCCATACAAAAGAAAGTTTCTTTTAGAGGTGCCTTAGGCATTGTTTGGATACCAAAACTATCTCAACTCATCTCATCTCATCTCATCATTACAACTTTCCAAATTCTCACACAAAATACAATAAACAATTCAACTTTTTCAAATCTCAAAATAATAATAATATCTTAATAATATTTTATTCAACTTTCATTGAAAACCATCTCATCGCATCTCACCATCCAAACAACCTTAGTCTTCAGATACTCCTCCAAGAAAAATAATTCATATCTTTAGTAGTAAGAGCCTGATGGTATGAACTAAGGTGAACTTACATTCCTTGACGAGGTCCAAAAAACCTAGTCTACTGCTAACAGTTATTAATAAGGTTGCTGGGCGGGGCCTCATATCCAGTCTACCCAGAACCACTAGGGATGGCTTCGGGTGTGGGGGCCGACGGGGCTGAGGTGCTTTTAAAACATACAAGCAGGCATATCCACCTGCCCGCTACAATAAACATAAAAAAAAATCCCAGATTCTATCTCATCTCTCATATTCTCATTTCCGCCACACAGACCTCTCCTCTTCCTCCGCTCTCTCTCTCTCACAAAGTCTAGAGATCAAGAGACCATGCTGTGGGTTCCAAGACCAACCTTGTGGGTCTCAATTTGGGTCCCTCCAATCCTTAGTTGGGATGATTTTGTTTATTCTTTGGGCTACTTTTTTTATAAATGATTCCTTGGGTTGATTTGTTTGATTTTGAGTTGTTTTGGTGTGGATATGTAGGATCTGGACAATGGGCAGTGCAATTCCTTGATCCTTATGTGTGGGATACGGGTAGATAGGAGCTGATGACGGAGACAGTGTAAGAGTTGAAATTTGTCAAACTGGGCGGGGTGTGGGGAAGGTGGCTACCCGCCCTAATTTTGGGGGGGGGGGGGGGGGTAGCAGCCCTGGTTGTCAATCATCAACCTAGAAAACCAACCATCGGCATTCTTAGAAGCAATGTGGATGAGGGTGACAATGTTTTTCATAATTTAACACCATGGTTTTAATATTCGAAGTTGAAATGGTACTTTGTAATCATTTGAGATCATCTTACAATCTTGCAAACTATGGACTCAAAAAGCTACTTTCATTTATCAAGAAAAGAGAATATTTTCGACATCCAAAATGAAAGAATGCATGGGTACTCGCCAACCTCCGAGATGAGCAATAAGCAATGGTAATGCAGGCAATAAAGCTTCCGTTTCTTCAGGTTTTCCTGCAGCAATGTTTGTGAGGCACCAAGCTGCCTCAAGCAACTGAAATATGACAACAACAAAAAAACAGTATCTAGGTAAGCATCATGCCTACTTTTTTGTTTCTTATATCATGTCTTCTTAAAACCACAAAGCATCATTGCAATGCATATCAGAATTTAAAAGGGGTCCATTAATGGATAATTAGAACTTAATATAAGCGAGATAGGAGCCCCCCCCCCCTTTTCCTTTTCTCTATTTCCTATCAACTAAGTAAAATGAGTACCTGTTCATCTGGAGAGCCAAATGAAAGACATTGTATAAGAATGGGTATTGCCCCAGCTTTAAGAGAAGCTTCAACAGGAGGAAATTCAGATCTTGATAACAAACGCCTTAGTTCACGAAGTGCATTCACTTTCTTCTGCATTGCACCTTTTCCCCTAATAGTAATACAGGAAATTGTCATTTGCTAAAATAAGTGGACCTAGCATTAATCTTGAACTTTGGCATCCTTGTAGACAAAGAAACTAAGTTCTGGTAAAAAACTTTTGAAGATATGTAATGACTTAACAAGGGCCCAAACCACATCTAAGCCCATACTCCAAAAGGATTAGTCAAGGTTATAATTGGAGTTTATTATATTTTTTATAAGTCAAGGTTACAACTGGAGTTCATTATATTTTGTAACCGGTAAAGAACAATTGGAGTTCATTATAAAGGGTAAGAACTTCTCTCTCTAAAGTAATGCACCAATGTGGGATCTCATTCACCACATTTCCTTCTTGTACAAAATCTAGGAGAAATACAATCTCCCCCTTAAACTCCTGATGTCTTCGTCAGGCCATTCTACCATAAGTGGCAATCCCACACTTCTAGTTGGTTTTGGCTCTAATACCCTTTGTAACAACCCAAGGAAGGCCCAAGCCACATTTACTTCTAAAGAATAGTCAAGGTTATAATTGGAGTACCTTGTATTTATTGTAAAGGGCAAAAACTTTTCCTTATAAAACCATATGAAATCTCTTTTACCATCTTCCTACACACAATTCAGAGAGTTTTCATACCCCTAATTGAGGATGAGAATGTTGCAAATGGGATCTTACATTGCTTGGGCGGAGAAAAATCTTATCCTTTATGGTGAATTTCAAGAGCTCCAATTGTATTCTCGACTACTCTTTTAGGAGTAAAGGCCTAGATGTGACTTGAGCCCTTCTTGACTCATTACAAGATAGATATAGGGTATGATGAGAAATAAAGTAGAGTGGAGAAATTATCAAGAACGCCCATACTTTATAGAGTTCAAAAGGAATCACCTTTATAATATCAAGAAACAGAATATCATTGATGTCCAAAAATCTCCAGACTATTCCTACCCCACAAAAGTCATTTCTCATTAAGGAATTAGCTCATAAGTAAGCCAAAACTTAGCTCTACCTGTATAATCAAATTAGGAAAAACTAAGAGAAAAAGGTAAAATTGACATACTGATATGCCACAGCGGATTTCAACTCTTCTACTGCAGAAGAAGTTTGAGCTTCCAAAATTGATTGCTCTTCATCAATCATCATGTCATTTTCAACAGAAACGTCAGTATCACCACTAATACCCACCCTACACAGGCGCTTTGCCCGCACCAATGATTCTCTTCTTTCTTTTCCCACAGTAACTGCGTTTTTCCTTCTTCGATTCGCCGCAACATTTCCAACTAATCACAAGATGCATAATTAGAATCTTTTCACATGCAAACATCACAGCACCAACAAACAAAATAGATGCTTTAAGGTTAGAGGAAACAGATAAAGCATGCACGAGAGCAAGTACTAGACAAAAATGACATTTATACAAATCAATCAAAATCAGTTCGTAACACTTTGTCCTCAATAAATCTTCTCAAACAAAAGTCTCTTGTAAAAAATATGGAACCAAATGAATTTACTTTGTTTTCTTAATTTCTCCAAGGATAAAATTGATTAATACGCAGTTCAAATACTAAGAAAGAATATTGTAAGTATGAAAACTTAAATACCGGAGGTACAATTGTTGCTAACCCTGAGAATGCAAAGCCACGATCGACTTAGCATATCCCCCAACTATGAACTTAATTGAGGCAAGTCCTTCAGCGTCCCCGATTTAATTTTCAATGTTTTGCTTTTATCTTGGTTTCATATGCCCAGATTTCTCGGCCAACCAAACAGAGAGAGAAAACTGAATTTAACTAGAACATAACCATACCAGAAGTTAAAAAGTCACGCACCTGAAGACTTAATAGGTTCTCTTCTATGAGCAGCCAAACCTTCATCGGCCATTGTTGAGAAAGCTCCGAAAGTGAGTACCCTCGAGCAGAGAAAACGTAGTATTGGGAAGTTTGGAATGCGACCAAACTTGGGTTTGGAGCGTACAGATCAGTGTCTGACGCGACCGAGGGCTAAAAGAGAAAACTGATACAACTAGGGGATAATCGCCATCACTAAATGAAGATTGAAATCTCACGGGGCGTCATTCATTCTCTAAGGGCACTCTCATTAGTTTAGATAAATTTATCTTCAAATTTTAGTTAATATTTTACTATTTTAACTAATATTTTACTATTTTATATTTATTTAATCAATTTAAATTTAAGATATATATTAAATTAACAATTTATTTTTTATATAATAATAATATATTGTTAAATTAATATTCTTTTACTTCTATTGAATAAAATAATAATATTTTAATTTAAACTCAAGATACTCTAATGTTTTATTAGATAAAATAATAATATTTTAATTTTTAGCCAAACAACTATTCACTTTCTATTTTTAAAATACTATTATTTACATTAGCTAAATATTTTTAAATTTGACTAACTTAATATAACCCTTCTTTTTTGAAATCTTTTAAATTTTAGTCTAGTATCTCATTTGATCATGTCAATAAAAATGTTTTAAGAACATTTTTAATAAGATCGACTAAAAATTACCTTTCAAAAAGTATAATTTTACATAATTATAAAAAAAAATGTTATATTTGATCAAATTTAACTTTTATTAAATAAAATTTTAATTTTACTATTTATTTTAAATACTTTTTGAACATTTTTTTTATATATTTTATTATTATATTTAATCAATTTTTTTTTATAATTATATAAAATAATATTTTTTAATAAATAACTTTTAGCCAATTCCATTGAAAATGCTCTAAGGGCGCTTCAAACCTGCTACGCTTTCGTTTAAATGCATTCAAAAAAACAAAACGAAAACAATAAGGTCCGAACCAGGGGCGAAAACAGGATATGCACTATTGGCGGTCAAATTTATAAAAAAAATATTACTTTTGGAGGACAGAATAGATTTTTATCAAGTATTTTTCTGTAGAAACTATGTATATATATTAAAAGGAGAATGCTATTCTTCTTTATGAATTGGATTTTGATGGGGGTCTTATTTCACCTTTTTATATAATTTTTTTATATAATTTTTAAGTAAGTATTTTTAAATAAGGTTGTAGTTTTTTTTATATTTTTATAAATTATTTTAAGATGTTAAAAAAATCATGTAAAAAATATATAAAAAAATTAAACGGGATTCATCTCACCAGGGTGAGTAGCACCACCCATATTAAAAAAATGGAGCTGTTAGAGACATAAAAGAATCTTACACACTGATGTGGCACATTATCAAGGTGCCACATGTCCATTTTTCCTTTTTTTCCCTTCTCCACATTCATTTTCCCTCCTCCCATTTTCCTATCTCTCTCTCATTTCTCCCCTCGCCAACTTAGATTTCAACCACCACAAATGGCCAACAGACGACAACTGTCGACCACGCAATCGTTGGCTCAAATCCTGACCACCCAAGCCACCACGCAAGTCGTCGCTACCATGAACCCCATGCCGGCAGTTCCACTTGGACCATCGACATCTTTTGCCAATTATGAGGTGGTCTCCAACCACCATGGCTGGCGCGGGGAGAGGGCACAACAGCGGGCACAGGATAGGGGGAAAAAGAGGGGGAGCTCTATGTTGATAGTGCCTTTTGGACTGTTGGCATCTTCTACCCATCATGAGGTGGTCCCTGACCACCATGGCTAGCACAGGAAAGCTTACTCGGGAAAAGGGTAAGGGACAAGAACAAGAGGAGGGGGAGAAAGGAAGAGTGGAAAAAAAAATAAGGGGTCACATGGCACATTAATAGTGTGTCACATCAGTATGTAGGATTCCTTTGTAAATTTCCTTTGTATCTATAATATTTTTTAGAAAAGAAGATGCATATTTCGAAATAGTGGTAGCTTGAAGATTTCCCAAAAAGGCAAAATAAATTTTTTATGGCACTCTTAAATACTTTATAAAAAATACATCATCATTAAAAAATATTTTCTTAATTATTAAGTATAAAAAACAAAGTTATTATCGGGAGAAATCTTTAGGACATAAAGCATTTCTTATTTTGAAAAGAGTAATAGTATAATGGGTAATAAGTTGTGTAAGCATGCACACTCTTTTTTAAAAAGAATAGTATATTTAATATTATTAAAAAATAATTTTTTTTTATATAGATCTCATATTTACTCATTTTTTTCAAAAGAAGTGTGCAGTGCTTATGCACTTTACGATTACAAATATAATTTATCTTTTAAAAATTTTAGAAAGCTTCAACATGAAAACTTTCGTGGTGGTGCCGCAAAGTTAGTGTGCCATGTATCATAGTTTTTTCAACTTTAGAGTGAACGAATATACTATGCATACTAGTTTGATGCAATTCGTGTTAGGGATGGTAGAATAGTCCACAAAAGTGTGTTGTTGATGCTTTCTCTAGTCATGGTGTATATGCTGCAGAATTAGTGGGTTTACTATCATAGAGGGTCTTAGCATTGTGGCAATGGTCTCGAGCAATGTGAGTGTTCTGTTTTGGTTGCTGGGCAATGAAGGTGCCCAGTCATCTTGTAGTATGGTTGTCCTATGCACTCTAGCATCAAGTTATAGCCTAGGAGTAGGAATGGGTGCCCCCCACCACCCAACTTCCACTGACCCAGCCCCGATTGGGCGGCGTGGGCAACGTTGCATGCAAGCAAAACACCGTGTGAGGCAAAAGGCGATATGGGCTCAGACTAGCCCTCCTCCACCCTAGGCCTAAAAATAGATAATTATATATACACATATGAAAAAAGTATTACAAAATGACATTGTTTTGGTAACAAACCTATTTTAAAAAGTAACAACAAAATAGTGTTGTTAATGTCATGTTTTGCACACTTGTGGCTCAGATCCTTAGGAGCTCATGTCTTTTGGACTCAAAACTTGCAAAAATAATTAAGGAGAATGGTAGGTGTTGAACTCAAGGTTTTAAGTTTCGTGTAAATATACACATGGATTTTGATGATAACAAATAAATTTTTAAAAAAAAAGTCTCAAGCTCAAGTTTTCTACACAATAGAATCAAGCACATCAAGGAAGCAAGCATGAGTAAGAAGAGAACAAATTCACATTAAAATCATAGAGTAATTTTGTAAATCTCTTAAAAATTCGAAATTAGGATTAAGGTTCAAAATTAATATTTTATCATAAAGCATTAAAATATATTTTCCACATGTGCATGAATATTTTGAAAATTAAATTTGAAATTTTTGAAAGATGATTGATTGTCATCTTTCACATGTGCATGACATGATTAAATGTTTGAATTTTGAAAATTTTGAAAGATAATTGATTGTCATCTTTCACATGTGCATGACATGATTAAAGGTTTGAATTTTGAAAATATTAAGATGATTGATTGTCATCTTTCACATGTGCATATTTTATTTGAATATTTTCAAAAGTGATGGATACTTTTCTTGACTTATACAAAAAGTAGATATCTTTGTTTGAAAATTTTAAAAAGTAATGTGTGCTCCTTTTGTCATATGCAAAAAGTAAAAGATTAGATTTGAAATTTTTGAAAAGTAAAGTGTGCTCTTTTTGTCACATGCAAAAAGTAAAAAGATTTGATTTGAAATTTTTGAAAAGTGAATGATGATGTCTTTGACATGTGAATCTTTTTAAATTTGAATATGAAGTCTCATATGCCTATAAATAGATCATTTGAGAGCTTCACATTCACAACACCAAGAGCATACAACATTTATTCAAAACTTTCATTCTCTCTTCTCTAAACATTGAGCCTTAACCCTTGTTCATTTTGAGAGATATAGTTTGCGTTGTATTGTTTCTATCTCACTCATTGAGGAGTGTATTTTGATAGTCTACCCACTATCAACTCTTGTATTTGTAAGAGAGTACGTATAACTCTTGTGTGTGTAGAAGGTGTTCTACACGGAGAATAGTTAAATCACCAAGTGTAAGGTGATTGAAAGTGTAGAAGGTGTTCTACATGGATAATAGTTAAATCACCAAGTGTGAGGTGATTGGAAGTATAGAGGGTGTTCTACACGGATTCTTTGGAGCGGTGCTGCTCAAAGGTGTAATAGGTTTTTATCTCCACCTAAAAGAGATTGAATAGTGGATTTGGGGATCCTCAAAGGGTAGCTTGAGGCGAGGACGTAGGCAGTGGGGCCGAACCTCGTTAACATACTGAGTTTGTTTCTCTCTTACCCTTACTCTTTATATTTATTGTTGTTTCATATTTTGTTTATATTTTATATTATATATTTGATTTATAATTGTTATTTTTTTAAATACAACTCAATTCACCCCCCCCCTCTTGTGTTAGTCATCTGGGCACCAATTGGTATCAGAGCTAGAGTTCTATTATAAGATTAACTATATTTTGAGTTAAGATCTTATGGCTAACATTGCAGCTTCATTTGGTGAAGGTCAATCCAGCAGTCGGCCTCCACTCTTTTGCGGAGACAATTACTCATTCTGAAAAGTTAGAATGAGAATATTCCTTCAGGCTCAAGGTCGAGAAATCTGAAAATGCATTGTAAATGGACCTTATATTCCAACAAAAGTGATTGATGGAGTAAAGGTCAAAAAGGAAGAAGAAGAGTTTGATCGTGAAGACGATAGACTTTATACTTTGAATTTAACTGCTATGAATTTATTATATAATGCTCTTAATGGTAATGAGTTTAATAGAGTAATGACTTGCACTACAGCAAAGGAAACTTGGGATAAGTTGGAAGGTACTTGTGAAGGAATTTCTCAAGTCAAGGAATCAAAAATTTATATTCATACTCATGAATATGAAATGTTTAAGATGAATGATGATGAATCTATTTCTAGTATGCACACTCGTTTTACTAACATCATAAACAGCTTGACAGCTCTTGGCAAAATTTATTCCAAAGTGGAGATAGTAAGAAAAATTCTCAATTCTCTACCAAAACGTTGGGAGTCAAAAGTGACAACGATTCTTGAAGTTAGAGACCTCAAGAAGCTCGAAGTGAATGAATTCATTGGGTCACTTATCACCCATGAGTACACATTGAAAAGAGGAGAAGAAGAAGGAAATTCGAAGAAGAGTTTGGCACTTAAAGCTATTCCACATGAAAGTGAAAGTGATGAAGATGAAGAAAATGACGACAAAGATGAAGAAGTTGCGATGATAACAAGAAGAATTCAGAGGTTCTTAAAGAAAAATAAAACTCATCCAAGGAAATCTTTCAAAAAGTTTTCCAAGAAAGATTCAGGTAAAAATGATACTTTAATTTGTTATAAATGTAATAAGCCTGGTCATATCAAGTCAGATTGTCCTCTGCTAAAAAAAGATCGAAACAAAGGCAAAAAAGAATTGAAAGCTACATGGGATGATGATTCAAGTAGCTCAGATAGTGAAGCAAGCAATGGAGAATCAGCAAATCTTTGTCTTATGGCTAAAGATGATATTGAGGTAACAAATTTTGATATTAATGAAGATCCTTCATATGAAAAATTGCAAAATGATTTAGAAGAGGTATATGAAGAATTTGAAAAACTGGGTATCAAGTATACTGCTTTGAAAAAGAAAAATTATTCTTTAACAAACGAAATTGATATTTTAAGAAAAGAATGTATTATTTTGAAAGATGAAAATGTTGAGTTGAAGAAAAAGAAAACTGATTTAGAAAATATTATTGAAAAATTTACGAATGGAAAATGAAATTTTGAAAAACTTCTTAGTAGTCAAAGATGTGTTTTTGACAAGGCAGGCTTGGGATATATGCCAAAACAAAAATACAAATCTTATAAAAATTTTTTTGATAATCCTTCTACATCAAAGTCCAATATTCAAAATTCTTTTCACAAAAATAATTTTGTTAAAAAAGGATACTATTATAATCACTAAAATTCTTCATATATGTCACATACTATTTGCAATTTTTGTAATAGAAATGGTCATAATTATCTTGCTTGTCCTATTAGAAGAAAACATACAATGACTATTAGGACCATATGGGTACCTAAGAATCTTGTTTCTTTTAATACTAATATATAAAGGACCCAAAGAACTTGGGTACCAAGAATTTTTTTTAATTGTTTTTGTAGGTATGCATGAAGTCTTTTACAGGTAAAAGTAAATGGTTTTTAGACAACGGATGCTCAAGATACGTGACATGAGACAAAACTAAATTCATTGACTTCACTTCTAAAGAAGAAGGATGCGTGATATTTGGAGACAATTCAAAAGGGAAGATCATGAAAATAGAAGGAAAGATCATCAAGACTTAGTACAAGATGCAACCAAACAGTGAAAACATGTGAAAGATCATCCAATAGAACAAATTCTGGGAGAACCTTCACGAGGTGTAAGCACTCGATCATCTCTTAGAAATATTTGCAATCATACTGCTTTTCTATCTCAGATTGAACCTAAAAATATTGATGAAGCACTTCTTAATGAATTTTGGATTCTAGCTATGCAAGAAGAGCTTAATCAATTTGAAAGAAATGATGTTTGGACACTTGTTCCTAGACCCAAAAATCATACTATTATTGGAACAAAATGAGTTTTTAGAAACAAGAAAGATGAGTCCGGAGTCATTACTAGAAATAAGGCTCGACTAGTGGCCCAAGGTTTCAATCAAGAAGAAGGAATCGATTATGATGAGACATATGCACCAGTTGCAAGATTAGAAGCTATTCGAATGTTACTTACATATGATTGTTATAAAGATTTCAAACTTTTTCAAATGGATGTTAAAAGTGTTTTCTTAAATAGTTTTTTTTTTATTGAAAAATGTTTTTCAAGAGAAAATATCGATATAACTCTTTTCATCAAGTATGAATAGAATGATATTCTTCTAATTCAAATTTATGTAGATGATATAATATTTGGTACTACTAATAAATATGTGTCAAGATTTTGTTAAGAATATGCAGGAAGAATTTGAAATGAGCATGATGGGAGAACTTAATTTCTTTCTCGGATTGCAAATCAAGCGAGCAAAAAGTGGAACATTTATTAATCAGTCAAAATATGTCAAAGAGTTACTCAAAATTTGAGATAGAACGTGCGAAGGTAATTGGAACATCAATGAATCCAACCACTAAACTTGATAAAGATGAAAGCGGTAAGCCAGTTGACTCAAATGTATATCGAGGTATGATTAGTAGTTTATTATATTTGATAACTAGTAGACCTGATATTATGCTCAGTGTATGTTTATGTACACGTTTTCAATCATTTCCGAAACAATCTCATTTGATTGCAGTCAAGCGGATTTTTAGATATTTTGCTAGTACCATTGACTTAGAGTTATGGTATCCTAAACACACTTCTTTCGATCTTATTAGTTATTCAGGTACCGATTATACTGGTTGCAAAGATGATCGAAAAAGTTTTAGTAGAACATGTCATTTCTTAGGTCGTGCACTAGTTTCCTGGTTTAGTAAAAAACAAAATTCTGTTGCACTATCTACTGCTGAGGCAGAATATGTTGTTGCTGGTAGTTGTTGTGCTCAAGTTCTTTACATGAAATAACAACTTGAGGATTTTAAACTTATGTACAATCATATTCCAATCAAATGTGATAATACAAGTGCTATAAATCTTTCAAAGAATCCAATACAACATTCTCGGACCAAATATATTGAAATTAGATATCATTTTCTTAGAGATCATTTGCAGAAGAGCGATATTGTATTAGAATTCACTAGTACACACGATCAATTGGCAGAAATTTTCACAAAACTCCTACCAGAAGATAAACTATGCATGATTAGAAGAAAAATATGAATTATACATGCCATGAATATCTGCTAGATACTTTTATTCCGTTATCTCAAATGACTTACAGAAACTTGAGACGTTTAGCCTCATCATTCAAATGCATTTGCTTCTCATAAATCATCATGTCATCCTTGTCTAAAGGATTAAGCAATCGAAATCCAGAGGCAAGTAAGGATTTTAAATCCTTATTCTGTTGTTTTAAGTCTACTATTTTTTTGTTAGACTCTTGAACAAGTCGTTGAAGAATATCGATCTTCTCATTAAGCTTCTCTATCTCGCGGGTTTTGGACTACAACCGAGCGAAAAAAACAACAATGGAAGATGAGTATCGAGTCCCGAGACTCACAAGCTCGTAAATGACATCATGATCTGATTTATTAGCCAAATCAGTGTTTTGCTGCTTCATGGCACTTACGACAGATGCAGAAATAGATTGATCACGAGAAGTACTGAAGGAGAATTGATGAGCCATTAAGATTTTGTAAAGTAAGAATGAAGATGAATTACAATAATAAAAAGAAGATTTGATGCGGATTAGATAAAACTAAAGATTACTTTTATAAAGATGGAAATAAGTAGAAGACAAACTGTCATCTTTTCAAATCTTACTTAATCAAGCTTACAAGATATGCCGGATGCATATTGTCAAAAGTTACCGAACTAAGCTAGTGAGATTAATTATAATTGTCCCTGTTTCTTTCGTGAAACGCTGCCATTATCTGCTGATGTTGACTCTGTGCTTGAACTCTTACTCGTTCCGATTCCTCTATTTGAAGTTTCAAAACACGAGCTAATTCCGTCAAATCTTTATTTTCTTGCTTTAACCTCTTATTCTTTCTGCCTTTATTTGCAAGCTTTTGATGCAGAACAGATATTTGATTGTTAAGTCGATCAAACTCATTTACCCTCGCTAGTAATCTCCGAGACATGGTCGTAACAGAGGCAGCATATTGAGTACTGAGAGTTCTTGATGCTGCAACAATTTCAGAATCATTTCTATTTGAAAAATGAGTTTCTGCTTCTATCATGGTGTTGACAACCTTATGAGATAAAATGACTGGTTGAGACGGCTCCTGATTCAAATCTGGAAGATTATTAGACGAAATTTTTTCCATTCTATCGTTTTGAATAAACATAAACTGGATCAATGAATGGGGTGAAAATTTATTTGAGTATCCGACAAGTGAAAACGGTCTTTTAAACAACAACTTTCAAATCTTGATAATATTTAATTTTTCAACAATATCACGCGGATTTAAATTTGCTTTCGCACCGACTGTTAGAGCTAGGCCTCCAACCTTTGCAGGTTTTGTCAGACACACGTGGCTCCGCACTGAATTACCAGAGTTAGACTTCCAACATTTGCAGGTTTTGTCAGACATGTATGGCTCTGCACCGCATTGCCAGAGCTAAGCCTGCAGCTTTTGCTGTCTTTGTCGGACACGAATAATTTTAATTATTCAATTTCAAATCTTTGGAACATCTAATTCATCAATAACATCAAGCGGATTTAAATCTTCTTCCATACTGAGATGATAAAATTCGGCTTCAACGTTTGCAGGTTTTGTCGGACACGGGTGGTTCTAACTTCTATAGTTTCTACTAACGTAGTGTTTTATTTGTCTATTGGTTATTGTAGGAATATATCTTATTGAGCTAATTATGATTCCTTTTTAATGATGTCAAAAGGGGGAGAAGTTTTAGACTAGAATATTAACATTGTTTAATTTGATAAACTTATTATATATGCTTGGAATTATATTTATATTTTTGCTTGAAAAACTAACGCACATTTTCAGGGGGAGCTTAAGTATTCATACAGGTTCCAAGTTCTATTAAGCATTTGTCATCATCAAAAAAGTGGAGATTGTTGAACTCAAGGTTTCAAGTTTCGTGTAAATCTACACATAGATTTTGATGATAACAAATAAATTTAAAAAAAAAAAAAGTCTCAAGCTCAAGTTTTCTACACAATAAAATCAAGCACATCAAGGAAACAAGCATGAGCAAGAAGAGAACAAGTTCACATTAAAATCATACAGTAATTTTGTAAATCTCTTAAAAATTCGAAATTAGAATTAAGGCTCAAAATTAATAATTTATCATAAAGCATTAAAATATATTTTCCACATGTGCATGAATATTTTAAAAATTAAATTTGAAATTTTTGAAAGATGATTGATTGTCATCTTTCACATGTGCATGACATGATTAAATGTTTGAATTTTGAAAATTTTGAAAGATAATTGATTGTCATCTTTCACATGTGCATGACATGATTAAAGGTTTGAATTTTGAAAATATTAAGATGATTGATTGTCATCTTTCACATGTGCATATTTTGTTTGAATATTTTCAAAAGTGATGGATACTTTTCTTGACTTATACAAAAGGTAGATATCTTTGTTTGAAAATTTTAAAAAGTAATTTGTGCTCCTTTTGTCATATGCAAAAAGTAAAATATTAGATTTGAAATTTTTGAAAAATAAAGTGTGCTCCTTTTGTCACATGCAAAAAGTAAAAAGATTTGATTTGAAATTTTTGAAAAGTGAATGATGATGTCTTTGACATGTGAATCTTTTTAAATTTGAATATGAAGTCTCATATGCCTATAAATAGATCATTTGAGAGCTTCACATTCACAACACCAAGAGCATACAACATTTATTCAAAACTTTAATTCTCTCTTCTCTAAGCATTGAGCCTTAACCCTTTTGAGAGACATAGTTTGCGCTGTATTGTTTCTATCTCACTCATTGAAGATTGTATTTTGATAGTCTACCCACTATCAACTCTTGTATTTGTAAGAGGGTGCATATAACCCTTGTATGTGCAGAAGGTGTTATACACGGAGAATAGTTAAATCACCAAGTGTAAAGTGATTGGAAGTGTAGAAGGTGTTCTATACGGATAATAGTTAAATCACCAAGTGTGAGGTGATTGGAAGTGTAGAGGGTATTCTACACGGATTCTTTGGAGCGGTGCTGCTCAAAAGTGTAATAGGTTTTTATCTCCACCTAAAAGAGATTGAATAGTAGATTTGGGGATCCTCAAGGGATAGCTTGAAGCGAGGACGTAGGCAGTGGGGCCGAACCTCGTTAACATATTGAGTTTGCTTCTCTCTTACCCTTACTCTTTATATTTATTGTTGTTTCATATTTTGTTTATATTTTATATTATATATTTGATTTATAATTGTTATTTTTTTAAATACAACTCAATTCACCCCTCCTCTTGTGTTACTCATCTAGGCAACAGTAGGAGAGGGTCGGCCTTAGAGGTTGAGGAGCTTCTAATGCTTTAGTCAATGGGAGCTTTTCAAAAATAAGAAGAGGTGTGAAGTTAAGTGTTAAGAGCAAGAGTGTTCAGCATTTCTCGTACCTGGGAGTTCAATTTATTCCCAGAACATGAAGCGAAGGGTAGAACGTGTCTATCCCCACAAGATCTTTGCTTTTAGCACTATTCTCCTGTTAGAGCTTGTAATGTGGAATACTCCCTACAATGGTGACATTAATGCGGAGTGGAGTCCGAGTTGTAGTGTTATTAATGCGGCATGGTTCCCTGCCTTTTCCATTAATGCAGTATGTTTCTCTTGTGAGAAATACTTTAGCCACAAAGAGATCTTACAACATAAATCTCATAAACTGATGTGACTTCGTGTGATTTATCAGATTATGAAGTTACTTTTATTGTAAAGTAGATCTAACGAATTATTTGAAATTACATCAGTTTGTAAGATTGATTTTGTGGGATTTCTTTGTAGCTATAGCAGTCATCTTCTCTTGTTGGTGTGTCCCTGCCAATCTCTTACTCGTTTGTTGATATCTTCGTGCTAGCGAATCAATGGCTCCCCCTTCCCCTCTGTCTCCCAATTGGATGTGCACTTGAAATCTTGAGAATAGTTCTTCTTCATATCATGAGATCTTAGGTATACATGTTTAATTTCGTTGACAAGAACACACCTGGTATATTTGACGATTGAGTAATGCTACATATAGTCGTTGAGTTGCAAGCGGTGTACAGTCATTTTAGAAAAAAGTTAACTTTTTTTCATGTGGGTTCCCTATATATTCATTTTTTTTCAAAACGACTTCATATCACTTGCAAATATATGACTACATCTATCATTTCTCTTTCAATTATCATTCAAACACAAATCGGAAAGATCAATACAACTTTTATAAAGTATAAAGCCAAAATAATATCAAATAATTTTGTAACTTTAAAGTAATTTTATTTTAATTTTATTTCTCTCATATCCTAATGAGTAGTGTTACGTTTACTTACAATTTTAGGTATAAGCCTCATTTGTACTAAGAGATGAAATGAATTGAAATGTGTTGACGTGGTAAAAATACTCAACGGGCTGGAAGGAGAGAAAGATTCATTTCTAACCCATTGAGGCAATGTGAGCCTTAATCAGTAAGGGTGTAATGGGTCCAGTTTTAGCCAAAATGTAGAACCGAACCGGTACCACTGGTTTTGCAAAATGCAAAATCGATTACGTCCTGATTATCTTCCAAAACTGGTAGTACCGGTTCCAGTCCAGTTTTTCGGTTCTAATAGATTGTAAATTAAAAAAAAATCTATATTTAAGAAAAAAAAATATAGTTTAAATTTTTTTTATTATAAAAATCTGTTAGCCTAACAAAAAACTGCTATATAAAAAAATTTGTAATATAAAAACTGTTATAAAATAAAAAACTATTGTATAAAAAAATTGTTATGTAAAAAAAACTGTTATATAAAAAATTGTTTTAATATTATAAAAAACCGTTTTAATATCATATTTAAAATTAAACTTTTATTTTTTAAATATTGTAGTATTATTTATATATAATTATGTTATTATGTATTATATATAAATATATATATAAAATATTAAAAAATAATAATATATAATATTAAAAAATAATTTAAAATATATAATTATTAGGACTAGTCTGGTGCGGTCTAATCAGGTTTTAAAATAAAAGGAACCAGAACTGGAGCGAATCTTACCGGTTTTGTGTTTTTAAAAACCGGTTCCGGATCGAACTGATTCAAATTCGATCTAATAGGTCCGATTTAGACCTATTCGGGCCAGTTTACCGGTTTTATAGTTTTTTTTTACACCACTATTAATCGGTGTCATTTGAGACCCTCAATGGTGTTTCGATGTAGCTGTGCTGTGACGGCGTGTGCATTCATAGCAAATGAAATAAATAAAAATGGACACATAATTTACGTAGTTTGATATATTGCCTACATCCACGAGCGTTTGGGGAAGAGAATCCACTATAATAAATATTTTACAGTCTCTCGCATCTCACTGTACAAGAAAATGTATATGCCATTTGCTTTGGAGAAAAACCTTTCTATAAGAAAAAATCAAGCATCCTGGGAAGAAGAAGAGGTCGAATGAGAGATCTAGTCTTCTGATTTTGAAGGTTATTTATAATTACATAGTTTGCAATGATGTGATTCCCCATTTACGTATGTCAGTCATTTTCCTACTTTTCTCTTTTTTGTGTGTCAGTCCCTTCCCTCATCTTTTTCCATCATTTCCTTCATTTTCATCTAATACCCACTCTTTGATTCTTGCATCCCTTTCTTCCTTTCTCTTGTCACTTTTTGTCTCTTGGTGTGTTTAGCATGGGCTCACATTTCCCTTCATTACAAGTATTATTAGAATATTATTTTTTAATATTATTATTATTTTGAAATTTGAAAAGGTTGAATTGGTATTTGAGAAAATTATATTATTTATTATATTTTGTATGAAAATTTAAAAAATTGTAATGATAAGATGAGATGAATTGAGATGATTTCTGAATACAAACGGAAGCTATTATTGAGTAAAATATTTATTTTCCCATTTTTTCCTTTTTAATTTAAATTTTTAATTTTTAATTTCATAATATTCAACTATTAATAGTTGAATGTCGACACATATTGTTATAAGTAAAACTTATAAATATAAATAATATTTTCCTTTTCTAAAATTTAATAAAATGTTATTACTCACAATTTTAGCATTATTTATAAAATTATGAACTACTCCAAATGTCCAAACATGTCCTTAATTTACAGACTCTTACCACATGGTGTCATCTAATAATTATATCATTTTTAAAATAATTTTAAAACAGTATGTGGCCCCCAAATTACTTTTATAGCCTCTAACAAAAAGGAGTGTGCTAATTTCATGATAAGTAAAATAGATATCTCCACACACACAAGTAAGCAAAATGAGTATAAGGTACCTCTTGATCTGGAGAGCCAAATGATGGAGGCTTCATAAATAGAAGCATTGCTCCATGTTATGGGCAGCTTTAACACAGGAGGGAATTTAGATCTTGAAACTTGAATATGATGGTTTGGTGTTGTTCAGGATGTCAAGAAATCGAAAAGGTCAGATAACAATTGACATTGTCAGATTGGACAATATGGCAACAAAGAAACATATACACATGCACATGAAGAAAGTTTATGCAATGAATACATTTTAATCACGCGTTGTTAGTTGTCTTCGAGTGTAGTAGTACTAAGGGTATTTATTTACAAAAAAATATGGTTTGTAGTCTTTTTTTTTAAATAAAAAATAAAAATATGGTTTGTAGTCATGTTTTATCACTTTTAACTTTTAAGGATTGTAAACGTGCCATCATTATATTGGTAATAGAAGTTAGGAAAGAATGTTTTGTCACTCTTTTTTTGAAAGGAAATGATCACAGTTTGTTTTATAAAATGAAGTTTATAGCTGAGACTGATAAGTACGAAAAAATCCTTATTACAATCCTACTAAACACTGATATGTAGTATCTATGCACACAAAGTGACGATTTTTGTCTTAATTTCTAATCTCTTATAAGACATGCTACACAAGTGTGAATTGTCTGAGAGAGTTTCAGAGTAACCAAACTCTCATATCTTAAAGATGGGGAGGAAATCACCACCCTCATTCTCTTTTAGAGAATGAGGAGATTCAGACATATCTTCCAGAGGAGAAATGGAAATCAAACAAGGAAATCTATTCATATTTATTCTTAAAAACACTCTAACCAAACATAAACCGAAAAATACAACAATACAAACAGAAAGATAAAATAAGTTGAAACTAGATCAAAGAAATTTGGTTTGATACAAAAGGCAGAGTAGAGGATAGGCATGGTGCGTGGGGGACACGCGCCACCCTAGGGTGTGCGTCAGCAGCTACCGACGACGCTGAGTCTGGGACCACTACGCGAAGAGGTGGTGGAGCTCACGAGTTGGAGGTGCGTGAAAGCCTCGCCCCAACTTTGACCTGTGCGTGTAGCCAACGCGCCACTATAGTTGGCGTGGCCTTTGACAAACTAGAGTATCGGCGGTTGGCGAATCCCCTGGTGGTGTGCGTGCTGGTCGAAGATCACCGTAGGATGTCCCGACTTCAAAAATGCCATCTCCGCCTGCAAGCCCTGAAAAAACAACAAAAACACACAAAAGGACACAAGAAAGAAGGGAGGGAGACGAAGGAAGAGAAGGAGGGAGACGAAGGAAGAGAAGGAGGGAACGAAGGAAGAGCCTCAACTCCAACCCTCCCTCAACTGGCGGCTAGGGTTGAGAGGTGCTTAGGAGAGAAAAGGGTTTGAGCAAAGTAGAGAAGATCACAAGCCTTTTCGATTCACTTTTCTCACTTAAATAAAGGAGAAGCAGTATAGTCATAAAAATTTTCACCAAAATAAACTCACACATTAAAATGAATTTATATAATATGTTAGATCTATTTTATAATAAAAATAATTTTGCAATTCAAAATCATATCAATTTATAAATTTATTTTTTTTTAAAAATTCTTAAAGCATTTCGATTCATTCCACCAACTTTGAATAGGACCTTAGGGTTTTTTTTACCAGAACTCAAAGTAAACTTCACAGTTAAATGAATTCAATGGAAATAAAGGATCTAAGAGTACTCCCAATAGAGTAGGTAAAATGCCCATTCTTGTAAAATAGAGGCTAAATCCATTTAAAACTGTCATCCAATAGAATAGGTAAAATGAATATTATTTACATCCAACTACAGTAATCCTGCTACATGTAGCAAGATACTGTTCACCATCTATTTCTTTGTTTATTTAATTTTATGTTTCTCGATTCTTCTACTTTTCTTTTATCACTTTCGATTATTTCATTTTAGATCCATAAACGCTTGTTCTTGTTGCTTTGCACTATCATCAACTTCACAATCAAGAAACCTCTATTTGTTTTTATTGTTTGGCTAATTTATTATTTCTCGACAGACTTGTTTGTTTCTCTAGAAAACAAAAATGGGAAAACAAAAATGAGAAAATGAAAATTGGGAAAATGAAAATGGGAGATCAAAATCGCAGATCGCAACTCGGCGTAAGTCGAAAATGGAAATGGAAATGGAAACTGAAATCATCCTCACCAACGCACACGAAAATGGGAAAATGCAAGTTGTTGCTCTCCCTTTTTTTTCCTGAGAAATAAAAGAATATTTGCTTATCTCTTGTTTTCGACTTGCAGTGATGGAAGTGTGTAATGGTTGGTTTTGACCTTGTCCATGTCACTATCCAAGAAGTATGATGGTTAGGGTTCAATAGAGAGAGACTCAAATGGGGGAAATAAGAATCAAGAATGGCTTTTCAAATGAAGAAGGGGCTTTTAGGGTTAATGGTGTCATAAAACGATGTCGTGTGGGACTCAATTTCAGGCTTTTTTTTCTTTAAAATTTTTGTAAGCAACTTGGTTTGTTTAGACGAACAGGTTCCAACCTTTTTTTTCAATATAATAATTTTGGTGTTTGTTAAAAATCAAGATGTTGAAGAAGATGTTTAAAAATGGGGAGATAACGAAAATATCAAAAGATATGAGAAGATTAAGAAAATATTTAAAAAGAATTAAACAAAAATATTTAGATGATATAGAGAAAAAATTGATTAGTTGATGGAGGACATTTTATAAAAGTGAGTAGATAAAAAAAAAAAATCGCATGAAAAATTCTGAGTCTTCCTCTCTATACTTTTGTACGAAGGCAAGTCCTCACGAATGCTAAAATAGAGACGACAATGTAATAATATATAATATGTCAAAATATGGTTCCCATTCTTTATAATGGATGACGAAACTAAGCAACCCAATTGACTTGTACAAGTTTTTCTTTCTTGCAAGCCACTCTTAAAAAGTAGCCTATTAGTATTGCATCCCACCGTATATATGATTATTAATCGGTAAACAAATCAATGGCTGGTGGAAAGGTTATAAATCTTGTTTGGGATATCTTTGATGAAGAAATTTGATGAAACTCTCAATTTCTTGAATAAAAGAGCCTGACTCTTTTGAAGATTATCATAAAGGATTTACATCATCTAAAGTTCGGTATTTTTTTTTGAACTCTAGTGAATTTTTTAAACAATATTAAATTCTCAATAAATATTACGAGACTCACTTTATATGCTTATATTTCTTTCACACAATAAAAATTTATTTCTCAATAAATTTAAGATGAAATTTAGTTTATTCAAATTATTATAAATAGTAGAATGATGAGCTAACCAACCAAAAGGATGAACACAGAAGGCATTGATGAGATCAGAACGTGGTAGCTAGGTGGGCGAACGTCAGAATTTGCCGATAGGACTCAAATGTTCCAATCCCAAACTGTGCAATAAGTGATTGTGCTAAAGCCAATGAGGAATATAGATGGATAAGCATCCCAGTCTTCAATATTGATGAATGAGTATCAATTCTCATCCACCAAAACTATATATAATGGTTTAACATTTTCATGAAACTCACTTGAGATGAAATGGAGTTTCGGTAAAAACTAAAAACCAAGCTTGTTTGTATTTCTCATTAAGAAAAAATGCCATGTTAACCATCCATATGATGATAAAGATTCATGTTGAAGAAGAATCCATTTACCCTTTTCTTTAATTGATAGACTTGTTTTTTCTCATATTAATTCTCAAAGTTTGTCAATATATAAAAGAAGTAGAGCACGTTTGTGGCATCAAAGAGCATTCTCCATGGATCATGCATTTTACATTTATATGTAAAAGACTAGTGTTATTTGAATGCTTTTATACTGCATATCATCCACATGACATAATTTATTTGATAAAATTGAAATTTTAAAATTTATTTTTCAATTTAAATTTTGAGTAATAATAGGTTTCCATCACTTTACCACCACTTCAGAGCACCGACAAATGCACCCAATGCCTATAAAATCCCAAAACACCCCTACATCCGGTGTTCTATTTTGAGGGGCTACTATAGCTCCTCATCTCATTCCCTAACCCTCCTACACGCGAAATTGTTTCTCTCATTCTTTTCCTTTGACCCTTCACCTTCCTTCTCTCAAGCTCCCACTTCGGCTTCGCTCCATCGAAACATCCCCCACCAACAGCTTGTTCGCCGATTTCACTTCCATTTGCCGGTAAGTGTTCTTCCTTCTTGGAGTTTGCCAATGGGTAGCTCTCTCTCTCTCAATCTCACGATTTTTGTGAGATTCTTTTAGATTTTAACTTGCGAAATCATGCATTTATCGTTAGGTATTCGCCTTGTAATTGAGATCGAGCCAACTTGATGTGGGTTTTCATTCGACACTTTCTTAGGATTTTCATTTGTTGGGTGTTTCCGTGGCATTGCATGCATGACCCCTTTGATGGCTACTGAAATTATTGGTATTGCTTGAACACTCTTTGGGCTTTTTCTATGGCATTGCTTAACCCATTTGATTTTAACTTGAAATTATTAGTTTGAATTTGATTTTGTGTTCAGAGTATTTTTTGAACACTCTTTGGGCTATATCCGTGGCATTGCTTGACCCATTTGATTTTAACTTAAAATTATCGATACAAAACCCCTACTTTTGCGTTCGATTTGTGTTCAAAGTATTTTTTTAACACTCTTTAGGCTATTTTCGTGGCATTACTTAACCCTTTTGATATGTATTGAAATTATTGGTACCTTGCACCTATTTTTGCATCTGATTTGTGTTCAAATTATTTTTTGAACACTTTTTGGTTGGTACTGTGGCATTGCTTGACTATTTTAGTTGTGTATTGAAAGCGTTGATGCCTGTTTTCACTTGTTTTTGCATCTGATTCATGTTCAAATTATTTTTTGAACACTTTTTGGTTGATTTCGTAGCATTGCTTGACTCCTTTGATATCTATTGAAATTATTAGTACCTATTTCCGCGGCATTGCTCGACTCATTTCCTGTATTGGTGCCGTGACATTGATTGGTCCAATGTTTTGAATATCGTACTGGTATGCGTATCGGTCAAAGCATTGGAACGAAATATTTCGATACTGGTACCATTTCGTGTACCGTTTTGGAATAGTTTATACATAAAAAATAATTATATATATAAATACATATATAAATTATATTTCAAAATAATAATCAATAAATAAATAAATTTTATATAAATATATATATGTAAATAGTCTATCCTAAATTAAGATAAAAAAAACAAGAAATGAAAAAAAAAAATCAAAATCTGGTACGACTGGTATAGGTCAATACAGCCAAAATACCGATCGATATTTGGGCCAGTACAAAATAAACCATATTTCTATACCAACAAGTGTTTCGATACTGTATGTACCAGCTTATCGGCCGTTACGATACGAAATTTAAAACACTAGATTGACCCCTATAATGTTGTTATTTACCTAGAGTAACTGGGTTGTGATGAGCACATACTGAGCCACTCTTTATATTGAAGATGCTATGTAAAATTTAAGACTTATGTTCTGTGATTGTTATTAGGATTTGCATGTTTACCTGATACCCCCATAACCAGTATCCCTATTTCTTATGTCTCTGAGATGTGATCAATTATTTGCCTATTAGAAATGATTTGTTGCTAGTTAATGTAAGGCTATAATGGATGAGATAATCATTCATAGTGGTTAGGCCGAGGTCTTTTGACTACAACAAGGTAATCCGTTAATCCCGGAAGGCCACTATTCGGCAATTGAGATTGACGGTTTGCAGCTGTTAATGCTCGCTTCTAGCCTTCACATGCTATGATATTAGAAAAACCTATTTGGAGACTCGGTTATTGAATAACACACATTTTTAAGTTGGGTATTTTCTCGCAAACAAAATATGCCGGCCTCTAGTGGTAGCATGACCACATCCTCACGCTTAAGAAATATTCATCGCGTCAAATACCCAGTATGTTACTGTAGTATTAAAACATGATGACGCACCGCACATACTGAAGAAAATGAGGGACGACAATTTCTTGGTTGCCAAAACTACGAGGTAACGGGATTTATCTCTTAAATGTAATATGCATTTTGAATATTCGAGAAATAATTCGACGTTGTTATATCAACCTGAATTCTTTTATCTTGGTTCATTGTCAACCGTGTAAGTTGGACAGTCATGCGGGTTTTTCTTTTGGTATGACCCGGACATACTAGAGTATACAAAGAAAATGACGACTGGACTAAAAACCGACCTTCAGAAGATACTAGTATCAATGAAAGTCGAAACGAGTAGGCATAGATTAAAATTTGATGTAGTGAGACGTAAACGCAAAATGGAACAATCTACTTTCATTATTATTATTTTAATGTCTTGGTTAGTGATAGTTGTAGTATATTTTGGTAAATTTTGACTAATGTAAGGACTTGGTTGTAATTATGATTAATTTAGATTTTATTTTATTTCTTTGTCTTTGTATTTTTTTAAATTTCTCCTTGCCATATGCTTGAGAAGGAAAAATAAATTCCAAATCTTTCCAATTTTAATATATTATTTTATAATGACGTATTTTTAAAATTGGGTATCGTCATAATAAATAATTATATTTAATTTGTTGAGTTAATTGAAATTGAAAATATTAAAAACAAGAAAAAGACAAAATAGTAGGAGGTTGAAAATAAAAATGGAAGTGAGAGAATAAAATAATAAAGAAAGAACAAAAAAATTATTTTTTTAATAAATGAAGAAAAGTATAGGAAATGAAATGTATGAAATTTTTTAAGAAAAAATTATAGGAAGTGAGATTTGTAATTAAAATTTAAAAAAATTTTGAAGAGTGGGATGGAGATGCTCTTACCACCCATAATGTATTTTTTGTTTCTTTTCGAGTATTTTTTAACATCTTTAATCATTAAGAAAAAATTTAAAAAGATATATAATTTCCCTAATAGTTATTTTCTTAATTATTAAATAAAAAAATAAAAAATAATTAAAATCATAAAAGGATAATAAAAGAGGCGTAAGACTATCATTATTCTTAAATTATACCACATTCATGTACGGTGTTAAGGTTTTTTCAAATGGAATTATTATGTAAAATAGATGAGGTATCTTGAAAAACACATGTTCAACCGATTATCTGAAACGCAAAATACATGATTCTTTCTAATAATCAAGCTAAATGTAGGTTGCTAAATAATTACAAAAAAACCTTGTTTATTATTTATTAGAAAATTTTAATTATAAGTAATTTTGCATATCAATAGGCATATTCATCTAATATAAATGGTTAAAAAGTTAAAACTTTAAAATAAAAAATATCATCAATAATAGGCATGTATCTATTTTATTTATTTATTTTTATATATTTTTTTAATAAATGAAATAGATAAGAAATTTGGATAAGTTGTTGGATGGTACTCTTAAAAAAGTGGTTAGTTAAAATAGAAAAGGCAGAATTTTGGTTAATTATTTTAGATAAAAATATTAATGAAACATTTGCAATGCTCCAAGCCACCAAAACTAGAACTAATTACTTGAATATGAGTGATGTACTAGAAATATGTATCTACGGGAAACATAATCAATCATGTTACATTCTCATCTTATTATTTTAAATTTTTATAAGGAGTAAATTCTATCTCTCAGATGTTTAATCCAAATTCCTCCTAATTTTTAAAATTTTTATAATGAAAAAGATTTCAAGTAAATCTATTATTTATATCTATGGGATATTTCGACTATCCCAAACAGTAAGACTGTCAAAAATGATTCATTTTGTACTTCTGCTTATTAGTAATGTCAGTTAATCTTGCTCAAAAAAAAAAAAAAAAAAAATTTTGAGTGGACGCACCGCGTGTTGCCAAGTTTGTGGCCTCTTCTTTTGAGTTCTTTCGACGACTTTACTTCTAAGGACCGACCATCATCCTCTCTTTGTCGACGCGTCAACGGTTTTCAGAGAAACAACACTCGAACAATAATGTACCAAGACCTATAAGCCTATTCTTCCTTAATCCCTCCACTCCTTTCGCAACTTCGCCCTCTCTCTCGCTGGCAGATCCGATCAAACAGCACGGACGGCCTGACCCCGCATCAGTTTCCAATTGATCATCCATACCCAGAAAATCTTTAGCTTCCTCGATCGTTCTTTCTACGGTATGGCGCCGCTGAAGGCTGTTACACTGGTTCACGTGAGATACCAGAAGGGAGACCAACTGGGTCACTTCTTAGCCTGGGTCTCGCTCGTTCCGGTCTTCATCAGCTTCGGCGGCTTCATTTCCCACTTCCTTTTCCGCCGTGAGCTCCAGGGTATGTTCTTCGCTCTCGGCCTCATCATTTCCCAATTCATCAATGAGTTCATCAAGACATCGGTCCAACAAGCTCGACCCGAGACCTGCCATCTTCTCGAGACGTGCGATTCTCACGGATGGCCCTCGAGTCATTCCCAGTATATGTTCTTCTTTGCCATGTACTTTACTCTGTTGACGTCTAAGGGGATTGGTCTTTGGGACTCGAGGAACAATTGGATTGTGAATTCCTGGTCTTGGTCTCTGGCATTTCTCACTATGTTTTCTAGGGTGTATTTGGGGTACCATACAATTGCGCAGGTCTGTGCTGGGGCCATTTTGGGAATCGTTCTTGGATCGGTGTGGTTCTGGGTGGTGTATTCTGTGCTTTCCCCTTACTTTCCCGCAATCGAGGAAAGCGCATTTGGCAGGATGCTTTATGTTAAGGATACGTCTCATATACCCAATGTGCTGAAGTTTGAGTACGACAATGCGAGAGCTGCGAGGAAAAAGGTGCCTTCCAAGAGCAATTGACTACTACCATTCATCTGGGTAAGTAGAAATTGAATCCTTTAATTTTTCTTCCTTTTTCCTGAATTAAATCATGTACGTTTTCATGAGTGATTGATCGAAGATTTCGTGTTATCCTGATTACCATTCTGTGTGTAGGTATCGTTTGTTAGTTGATTTCAATGACACTGACCTTGTTTCGAATATGATTTTGTAATCAAGCTATCGAGGATAACAAATATATGCTCTGATATTGTAGATTCTTAATCGAGTAAAGACTTCGAATTGTTGATTTATCGCCAGAGATGGCTTTACTTACATGATTGAGATGCAGTCTAAATTCAACTAGAGATGCAATCTAAATTCATTTTCCCTCAATAACTCCTGCCCAGTCTTATTTACATACGAACTTCGACTTGGTATTTCTCATTCCATGATCCACCACCTATTGTCACTTATTTCTTGAACTGTGACTTGGTTTATCTCGATAGCATGCAATATCATCCCCTTGTCACTTATCCACCTAAAACGGTACTAAGCGGTAGCTCTTGTAACCGGGTTGTAGCGAGTCAAAGTGTAGGAGGTAAGTGACAATGAGGTGGTTGTATGTGGGAAAACAAGATTCAACAATAATTTAGAACTTTTTTTTGGGTCACTGGTAACTCTCTTAATGTATGCTATACTTTATTTTAGATTAATCCTCTCTATTTGATAATTATCCTGTTATATTCCTTTGCATTGTTTCATGACTATTGTGGATTAGGGAAGGAAACTTCACACATACTCAAGTAGAGAAAAAAAGGTTTGATAGAGTATCACATTGGGTCGAAATTGTTTCTCAAGGGATCTTTATGCATGGAAATTAACCTAACAAATTACTTTGATTATCTTCTTCTCTCTTGGATAGTCAAATCTTTCTCGAATACCGCACATGATCCTTTGTTGGCATTTACTTAGCCAACCAAGCTATCCGTTTTGTGGTTGTCTCATACAATTTTTTTTTTTCCCAACTCAAAGTACAAAAAAGAGAGAAACAAGTTCAGATTTATAAATAAAAATGTTGCTTGTTTAAAATAGATGGGAAACACCCACAGTGGTGCTTGATCATTTTTTTGTGAGATTTTATTGAATTTTATCCCACCTTCCTACTGTGATGCTTCTGGAGCCATATGCCCAATTGGCTTACTCTTGTTTATCTTACTGCTAAGTCCTTCATTTGAATCTAAAAGTTCCTCATCTTATTATCTTGACTTGCTTCTTTGATTTATCAAGACAGCATCAGGCTTTTACCCTTTCTGTGAGGTGGATGCCTTACTGCCGTAAACCTGGGGATTGCTAGATGTGCAACGGATGGAAAGATATATTTTATTTGGGTTATCTTGTGACACATGTCTATGTTTTTTATTGTGCCCCAGATGTACTTCTAAAATGACAAGTTTTTGAATAAAACACCAAAAAGGGTGAAATTTTAGATCTTCAATGTTGTTTTTGTGTCTCTCCTCAATGTTTGTCCCCTGGCCAACTGGTGGTACATGGTTGTAGGTTTAGATAAGATCATGCTTTCTCATTAGCCGTTACAATGCTTTCTTATATGATATATTTGACTTCTAAGTTGTACCCACAACTCAACTTAAAACTGAGGAATTCATTTCTTATTTCTAACGAGGCTCTGTGTATGGATGTTGGCTCAGAGTAGCTTTTGCCCTCCTTATTATTGTTTTCCTCCTTTCTAATCAGATGCTTTCTTTTGTATAGACCCTGTGTGCTTGAGATGCGCCATTTTCTTCTATTAATGAAATTTGAATTGCTTATGAAAAAAAAACTACAGAACTTAGGTGATGCAGTGATCATCAATTTTTTATTTCCTTCTAATAGTTTTTTTGATAAGCATTTCCTTCTGATAGTTGTCACATGGAGTTCCATTATGTGAAGTGGTCTTCTCATTGGGCAGTAAAAGTTACATTAACTTATGGCTACAAGTCTTCTTGTCACTGTATAATGTGAAATGATCTCACATTCTAATCGATACTGAATTAAGTTGTTGATTTGCTTGTACATTGATGGTCAGTATGGGTTTTAGCTGAAAATGAGCCTCTACTTTACCCTCCGTTTCCCTCAATCTTTGCTGTCAGTTCTTGTTGGTCCTTTCCCATTTACGGCTCACCTAATGCCAAAAAGTCAAATGTCTAACAAATATTTACATCTATGGGAACTAGGGAAGGAACACGAGTTGAAGATATATAAATAATGCTTTAGAACTAAACAGAGGATCTAAGATAGGAAGAAAGTGAAGAAAAATGGTCGTTGTAACTGTCTTCACATGATTGAAGCAATATTTTTTTTGTCTATTTTAGTTTATTTGGAAGTGAAATTCTTGCCTTCAAATGGTAGGGATAATCAAATTGAAATGCTCTTATTACCATGGAAGTCTCTTTCCCATTTCTTGATTTTCCATAATATAGTGTGTATAGTATAACAATAATTATTAAGCTTGACAGTTTGAGGTTGAGAATCATTTTGTTCTTGATATATAATAAGTTTATATTTACACCAGTCTTTCTTGTTATGTTGCCAGGTAAAGTGAAGGACGGTTAACCGCATGCTTGGTTGGATGACTTCATTTGGCTGGCATTATGAGGCAAGGAGGCTTCTGAAGTTAGTGATTAGATACTGGAGTTTTGATTGTTTTATGTTAGTGGAGACTGAATATCCTGCATAATTCTTATTGTGTGAATTATTGCCTAAAGATATATATTTTTCAGATGATGACTACATGTAGATACTCAACATATATCATTTGGATGATTAAAAAATTGTTGGGACACATGGAATGGTTAATGATGCTTAGGTAATTATGTTTTTCAGAACACTTTAAGTCGCTTACTCGCTGATCTGTAGGTGTAATATTATGTCTCTTTTAGGTTGTGTTCGAATAGTGAGATATCTTAGATATTCTATAAATAGTAGTAAAAAAATAATGAAAAAGTAATAATATAATATTGAATCGTAATTAAAAGTATGTAAAATAATAATAATGAATAATAATAAAGTATTTGGAGAATACTTGAAAAGACTTTGGTAGTGAGATGATCTCAGATTTCTATGAATAATAGTAAAAAAATAATGAAAAAGTAATAATATGATATTGAATAGTAGTAAAAAATATGTAAAATAATAATAATAAAGAATAATAATAGAATATTTTAAAAATACTTGAAAAGATTCTGATAACAAAACATGCTCAGTTTATGATATGCCAGTAAATATAGCAGCATAGACTTCTTGAAATCAGTATGTTCATTATGTGCAAAATGGGTATTCCTTATTGCAAAGAAAAGTAATGCTAGTCAGAATTGTGGAATTGCAATCGGTGTACAATCATTTTAGAAAAAAGTAGAATTTACTGTTAAAAAATTTAGCTTTTTTTATAGGGGTTTTATATATATTTACTTTTTTTAAAGTAATTATATGTCGCTTACAAATTCACGATTACGTTTGATCATTTTTCTACAAAGAATGGGTGGTTTGCAACTCATCTGATTTGAAACTACTACCATTTCGACTTGAATATGAGCTTTGCCCCCTGTTTATGATATTTTCAAACACAAAATCCACATAATTATCAAAACAAAAGTAATTAAATTCAGCACCCAAATCTATAGTTATAGCACTACAATTCAAGTAACTGCATGAGAAATGACCGTAGGATAATTTCCTTGAACTCATAACCAAACTGCAGCTATAAATTTCTAAAATCTAGGATTTTCAAGACTCGAGCATTGGAATTTGGTACCAAGTTCCAACTCCAGTTACAAGGCAGAGCAGTAGCACAATTGGTGGAGGTGAGGGACATTGGAATTTTAATTATAAATAAATAATCCGACACAAAACACTATGTGCAATGAACATTCTCCAATCAATCTCAATGAAAACATTAACATAACATCCAAGGCCGTCAGATAAGGAAAATTACCAACGGTCACATAAATTGACATGAATACACCGTGAAGGTGTTAACTTTTCCGTGACTTTATAAAAAAAAAATATAAGCTTTACAAAATTCACATCTCGAAATTTGAATAATGAGTTGTGGTGAAATAAGTTAAACAAAATATTATTTTTTAATATTATCATTATTATTTTAATATTTAAAAAAATTAAATTATTTAATGTATTTTATATAAAAACTTATAAAAATTATAATGATGAGACAAAATGAGATAAAATAAAATGAGTTAAAAGTCGTCTTCAAACATCTATTATTTTTTTTCCATGGTCCAATTTTTCAAATTCATCATCTATTATTAATTTTCTTTTATTTTCACCTTTTCGATTTATTTTCACCTTTTCAACACTTTCACTTTAGGCAATTTGATCGTTTATGATTGAAACAATTTGGAAAAATGGTTTAAAAAAAAAAAAAACTAATCAACTGACTCAATGGGATGACTAGCAATACTACTGTTTCAAGAGAAGAATTAAGGCTCGAAATAGAAAACAAAAAATGCCCTACTCTCAATATCTAAAAGGCCAAAAGAAAGAAGGATGAGATTGGTTGATTTGGATAATGAGATGAGATGAAATGATTTTAAATAAAAATAAAAAATTAAATAAAAAATTATTAGATTATTGATTTTTAATATTATTATTATTTTAGAATTTATTTTATATAAATATTAAAAAAATTTATAATTATGAAATAAAATGAGATAAAATAAAATAAAATCATCTCTATATCTAAATAGGGCCTAAATTTTTATTTGTACGTCTACTTGAAAATTTAGAGTAAAAAAAAAAAAATCTAAAGAAAAATTGATTGGCTCAAAACCTACAATGAATAAATGGTCTTCACAGTACTGTTATTTTCAAGATTTACTTACTATATGTATCTCAAGTCCTAATATATTTTTAACTGCATAATTAATGTATCATTTTCTTTTATAAAAGAGATAAAGATATGATAAATTGAGATATAGTTGATAATTAAGTAAAAATTATTAAAATATATTTTTAATATTATTTTTAATTTATAATTTAAAAAAAATTAAATTAGTTATTTTATTTAATATAAAATTTAAAAAAATTATAATAAGTAGAGGATATAAAATAAAATGAGACAAAGTCACAAAAGGAAAATTTATATTAAAATGAGCAAGTATTTTTCTCAAATAATATTAATAATTTAATATAGTAACATATACATTTTCTCCAACATGTTTCTTTTCTAATTTAATATTTAAAATTTAAAAATTCATTTCAACAGTCAATACAGATCGCCGAATCTGTGTGTCGGGTGTCCGACCGTACCATGAAAATCCAAACAAAAAATTCAAAAACTAGAAAAAGAAACCCCTTCGAACCAAGAATTTTCTCACATGTGTAAATCGGCGGGGAGCGGGAAACATGTGATCTGAGCTGAGCAAAACCCCAACATAATAACATTTCCGAGCTCCATGATCAATGCCCGAAGAAAATTGGCTTAGCTTAGTTTGATCACCACCAATGTGGCAGGTTCTCTTAGCTGCAGCAGTGGCTGGATCCACTGGTTTCGTTGCGAAGCACCTCTTTGGCCCTAATAATACCGATGATTCCAACCCCAGTACTCTTCCCCAGCAGACCGACAATCCATTCCACGCACCGAGTGCTTGTGATGGTTCTCAAAGCGAACAGGATGGGATCTTTAGGTTTTCGAGCTCTGGATCCCGGTCTGGATCTGGATCGAAGAAAGCGAGGATTAAGAAGGCGGCTCGGGTTAAGAGATCTGGCAGTATAGTGCCGGAGACCGAGGTCCCGAGGAAGAGTGCGAGGAGATTCGCTGTTCGCTTAAAGAGGAGGAAAATCAGCAAGAATGTGGCCTCGAGCTCTGCATCTTCATCTTCTAAGGGTACAGTCTTCTGATTGTTATGCTCGTGCCTGTTGCCGATCCAAATTAATCTTAATCCTGTTTTTTTGATTTGGCACCCGTTGTTAAGATGTCGTTTCTCATTATTTTATACGGGAAGATTTTCTTCAGCCCTTGTGGGTATGGAACTTTTCCGCGATTCAGCATTTGATGTCATAAGCAAGCTCTTAACTTCCTGTACAAAGTTTTTGTTTTTTGATAGGTGCTTCATGTACAAAGTGATAAAAGAGTGCTTAATTTATATATTGAAATGAGAAAAAGTAGGTCATTAATCATTGAGATTATCATTATTTTTACTAAAAGGAGAAGAAGAAGCCTTTATAATTATTGATTGCAGCAAAAGAAGAATACGATCGACTTGGATTATACTGACCAACAACCTTGTTTTTTAGTCAATTGTAATGAAGCTCTATGGTCCAACTCCTAAATGATTACTAGCCAAAAATGGGTGGCCCTCCAAATGATAAACTTAATTCCTAACAATTAAAAATTATTGTTTCTCTCACAGAAAGCTCTTTTCTATTCATTTTTAAGATACGCCTGTTTTCATTTTGTAAGTTTGGATTCTTTTATTGCAATTTTTGTTTATGCATGTATATTTGTATGTATGTATGTATGTATGTATGTATGTATTTATGTATGTATGTATGTATGTTTGTATTATGTGTTATAGGTGCTTGCTAAATAGCATTAAGGTCTAAAAATATTTCATGTTCTCCTATTTAGATAGCTCTTTATTTGGCTGGGGACTTGGTGTTGGGATTATGTACATGATGTCAGCGGGGAAATCTGAGATCAGTAAGCTGAATATTGCCGTGGATGAGACTGCAAAGGTTGTTCAAGAATTAAAATCTGAGATTGATAAAAAAAGATCATCCTATCATCTCGGCATTTCGGCTTTTGCTAGTGAAGTTGATGCAGTGCCAAACAAAAACTACAGCAAGCACACCCAACTTGTGATAGATAATTTCAGTACAGGAAATAGGAACCATAATGATATCAAGGTTTCTGGTCACTTGGCTATTGACGATGGTGATTATGCAAGTAGTGTTCTTACTGAAGAGCCAGAGCCAAGAATGCATGAAATCAATCAACTTGAGGCCGAGCTTGAGTCTGAACTGCAAAAACTTCCTTGGTGCATCACTGAAGCTTCACACCAAGAGGAAATAAGACCAAATTTGGTTGAGGTAAGAATTTCTCAAGTGTTCTTTTTTTGTTTTCTCTGTTAGATTAATTCACCACATTAGGATGTGTCATTTATAATATGGCATGGTACCCTGTATGTATATCTTCCACCCCCCCAAAAAAAAGGGCACCAATTAATGTAGATTTCACATGTCTGTAAACAGAGTTTGGTATCATTGTAGGAACAGGGGTTTGCATCTTTGATGTGCTCTTATGCATATAACTAAATATTAATAAAATAGTCTGGACTAAACATAATGCTAGTAGATGCGAAGTCTATGAAACTTGGAGTTGACAATAATCATAATTACCCAGAGTAAGGGCAATTCTGATGCAGCAAAACTGACAGGAATGCTACTTCTAACATATACCATTGGGCATGGTAATTCATGCAATGTTTTTATCTTTTTGAGTCTGCCTTTTCTCCTATCTGCTAAGCTATGCATTTTTCTGCTATATTAGAAAAATCTCTTCGTTTGACATGGAACTAGTTTCGCAGACTGAAGTTTCAGCAATGGATTTTTGTGAAGCCAAAGGCCAGAATTCAGATTCGTTTCAGTTCCATGGGGTGGTGCCAGCTGAACTTGATCAGAAACTTTGCCATTTGCTCATTGAACAACAGGAACACCAAATCGGGGAGCTGGAATCCGAATTGAATTTGGCCCAATCCAAACTCAATACGAAGGAAGCTGAGCTCCAAGCACTGAAGGATTGCGTTAGACGCCTAACTGCTTTCTCTCTGTCAACCGTCTCGGGTAGGCCTTTCGAACGAGTTCCATTAGAGCCATATAAACAAACTTCAATTTTTATTTACAACAGACTGTTGTAGTAAACCAAAGTCCTGACTATTCCAATGCATTGCATTGTTTTCTAGACGATGAAGCTGAGGCACATGAGGAACAAGAGCAAACCGGTGAATGTAATTACACGAGCAAGACGGAGTGTGAATCGAATAAAGTAATGGTTGGGATGAAAAGATCTGTTGACTCTGAATCTTGCCTTCACTATGGAAGATGATGCAATACTTGAGGTGTGGGTAAGAGGGAAAAAAGTTTTAATTTCAAAACTTCTAGTAGTTGCTCTTCTTGCATTCTGCACATGTAATTTATAAAAATTTAGTAGTTTTATAATAATTTATGTCAAGTGTCTAGCAATCAACTCTGTTCCAAGTAATTCCCAATTGACTTGGCTAGCCTGCCTGCTCCCCACCACGCTTTCTTCTGAGTGCCAGAAGCGAAGCCCGAAACCTTAGTTGACTTTTTGTTCATTTGTCGGGATAGAACGTGAGTCAGCTGTCCATCCATTCACATCAAGGATTTTCCTAAATTGCACTGCACACTCAGTAGGTGGGTTTCAATTATCCAGGGGTAGGAATGGGAAAGTAGCGACATTTAGTGAGAAGGTGGTTGGTCAGTGAGACAGATGATGAAAGGTGGAGACATTGGTGGGGTTTTGACCCTTTTGGGGGGATTTCGTTTTTCCCATTCTGTGAAGATTCCCATCCTATGAAACTGAGCGTTTTTTTTCTCTATCACATCCTTTTTGGAATGTTATTCCCCTTCTTCTTGCTGATGTAAAGTAAGTTCTTTAAATTTTAACACCTATTTTTTTTTTTTGACAATATGGGTATTAAAAGATCCTAAACTAATAGCAATTCGGACAAGAATAATGATATTCATACATCTATTTTATAATTTATTATGACCAACTAATATGATAATATCATTTTAATAAAAATACTAATATATTTGCTAGTGTATTTTGTTTTTTTAAACATTAAAAAACACAAATTTATTAGTAGGAAATTAGCTAATATATTAAAAAGTAATATATTAACTACACTTGAGAGTTGTGGGAGCAAAATGAGAGTTAAACATAACATTTTCCCTCTTCTATAAATATAAATGTCAGGGCTGAATTAAATGTGTTTACGGCTTGGACTGTGTTGGCATATATGATGAGATGGCAGATACTTGAATTAAATGTCCGACACTTGAACCTACTCCAAAAGATATTAAAAGAACAACATTAATATTGACTTGGAGTACTAATTAAGGCCGTATTACTCAGCAATTTTTTTTTTTTTTTCTGTTTTGCTATCTTGAAAGAAGGAAAACCCAGCAGTTGAAGCTAGCCGATTGTCGAATCAAGGCCCTAGGTTTGAGCTATTATTAGGCGTCTTATAGGCCCCATCTTTTGGTGCAGATCAAGCCATTATGTGACTTAACCACTGATTTTTACTTTGTTGGTATACCAACTGTTATTTTTTGTTTTTTTATGGTCGGTAAAGGCTTTTAACTGCAGGTTTTAATGCCTATACACAGGCTTAAAATATACAAAACAGAAAACATAGGAAGTGATAATACCTTAAAATTGAAAAGTAAATAAGCTCACACTGAAATAAATATATATATTTCTCTGAATTTTTGTTTTATTAACCTGTCCATATGTGGAAGGAAGAAGTGGGTTTTAAACTAAGTAGAAAGTGATAATTGAGCAAACAAGTAGCACTTAATTAAAGGACAAAATTCCCATTCATAGATCATTGAGTGATTGAGTTGAAATACCTCAATTCGACCAGATAAAGAATGGACAACCACTTCCCTTGTCCGTTAACTCTTCCTATCAAGCTGCTATTTAACTTATTTGTCCAAATTCTCTCTCTCTCTCTCTCTCTCTCTCTCTCTCTCTCTCTCTCTCTTTAAGGTCCGAATTCTCTTTTTGAGAAATACTACTGATTATTTCTACATCACCTACTAAAATGTAATTTATGTTATGAAACTTAAAGAAAGGAACTACTATTGTAAAAGAGAAATAAGAAACTCTCTTTCTGAAACTCTTAAAAACTGAAACTTTCTTTCTCTCTATATTTTCTTATGAATTTCATTACAACTGAAGCCCCTATTTATAGGCTTTGAAATTACTATGCAAGTTACTATGCAAGTCACTATGCAAGTTACTATGCAAATTTAATATAATAGTGGTGGGGTCATTCACATTATTTAGTGGTGGGACAGGGGGCGGCAGCCGTCCCTCCACTAAATTCATTACACTCCCCCTTGAATGACCACTCATAAGGAATCTGCCTCGTTAAAACCTTGCCAAGTAAAAACCCAGTGGGAAGAAAAACCAATGGCGAAGGAAAAAGAGTACAGTCTTCTTATGTATCCACAAGTGCTTTAAGATTGCCTCATTAAAACCTTGCAGAGGAAAACCCAGTGGGACAAAACCTCAGCGAAGGAAAAAGAGTACAATCAGCACATTTACTCCCCCTGAAAAGTGCATGACAAAAGATTTTTGAGTCTTCGCATTCCAATGTTATGCACAATCTTCTTGAATGTGGAAGTTGGTAACGCCTTTGTGAATAAATCTGCCAGATTATCACTAGATCGTATCTGCTTGACATCAATTTCACCTTTCTCTTGAAGTTCATGAGTATAAAAGAATTTAGGTGAAATATGTTTAGTTCTATCACCTTTGATGTATCCTCCTCTGATTTGAGTGATACAAGCAGTATTATCTTCATATAAGATTGTTGGGCTATTATTGATCATAGTAAGTCCACACTTTTCCTGGATATGTTGAATAACTGATCTCAACCAAATACACTCTCGACTTGCTTCATGAATAGCAATGATTTCTGAGTGATTTGAAGAAGTAGCAGATAGTGTCTGCTTAACAGATCTCCATGATATGGCAGTATCTCCATAAGTAAATAAATATCCAGTTTGAGATCTACCTCTGTGTGGATCTGAAAGATAACCCGCATCTGCATACCCAATCAATTCTGGACTTGAACCACGTTGATAAAATAATCCCATATCAACCGTACCATGAAGGTAACGAAGGACATGTTTAATGCCATTCCAATGCCTTCGAGTTGGTGCAGAACTATATCTTGCAAGCAGATTAACTGAGAATGTAATATCTGGTCGAGTGCAATTTGCAAGATACATCAAAGCTCCAATTGCACTGAGATATGGTACTTCAGGACCAAGAATTTCTTCATCGTCATCACAAGGACGGAATGGATCTTTCTTCACATCAAGTGTTCGAACAATCATTGGAGTACTCAGAGGATGAGATTTGTCCATATAAAAATGCTTTAGGACTTTCTCAGTATACATGGACTGATGAATAAAAATTCCATTTGGCAAGTGCTCAAGCTGCAGGCCGAGACAAAGTTTTGTTTTGCCAAGATCTTTCATTTCAAATTCATTCTTTAAATATATAGCGGTTTTTGAGATCTCTTCAGGAGTTCCCACAATATTTAAATCATCAACATAAACCGCAATAATAACAAATCCGGATTCTGATTTCTTAATAAAAACACATGGGCATATAAGATTATTCTCAAATCCTTCTTTCAATAGATATTCGCTTAAGCGATTATACCACATGCGTCCGGATTGCTTCAACCCATATAAAGATCTTTGTAGTCTGATTGAGTACATATTTCTAGATGTACTTGTAGATGCTTCAGGCATCTTATATCCTTCAGGGATTTTCATATATATGTCATGGTCTAAGGATCCATATAAATATGCAGTGACCACATCCATCAACCGCATTTCTAATCCTTTTGTAACAACCAGACTAATCAAAAATCTAAATGTGATTGCATCCATAACGGGAGAGTATGTTTCTTCATAATCAATCCCGGGTTTCTGCAGGAAACCTTGTGCAACAAGCCGTGCTTTGTATCGCACAATTTCATTTTTCTCATTACGTTTTCGTACAAATACCCACTTATATCCAACAGGCATTACACCCTTTGGTGTTTGGACAACAGGTCCAAATACTTCTCGTTTCGCTAGCGAATTTAATTCAGCTTCAATAGCTGTTTTCCATTTTGGCCAATCATTTCTACGTCGACATTCTTCGACGCTTTTTGGCTCACTTTCTTCATTACTTCTGGTAATGTCAAGGGCCATTTTATATGAAAATATGTTGTCGACAACAGTTTTATTTCTATCCAGAATTTCTTCAGTTTTCATGAAATGTATTGAGATCTCATTATTTTCAGGTACCTGTTCCTCTTCAAGGGAAAACATTTCATGACACACCTCTTCAGGAGGTCCCTTTTTAGGAGATTTATACTCTTCAAGATTTTCCTCTTCAGGAGGTTCTGGAATAGAAGATTTAAACTCTTTAGGAGCATCAATTATATTTGTGGCCTGTATTGTGGGTACGTGTTCTTCAGGAACACCAAATTCATTTTGTATTCTTTTCCTTCTGGGAATTTTATCTTTTGCACCAATAGGTCTTCCACGCTTCAGGCGTATTTTAGATTCACCTATTGCTGCTTTGACAATTTGTCCTTCAGGGACTTCAATCCTTGCTGGAGTATTAACAGCAGGAATATAAGATTTTACTACACCTTTAGTGTCAGTAAATACATCCGGTAACTGATTTGCAACATTTTGCAAATGAATAATCCTTTGAACTTCCCGTTTACATTCATTTGTAGGAGGATCAAAATGAGACAGGGTCTTATTATCCCAAGTAATATCTTGTCGTGCTTCAGGCATCGACTTTTCTTTACCCATTAACGGAAAATTTGATTCGTCAAAATGACAATCCTCAAAACGTGCTTTAAACATATCCCCTGTAAGGGGTTCAAGATATCTAATAATGGATGGAGAATCAAAACCAACATATATCCCAAGTCTACGATGAGGGCCCATTTTTGTACGTTGTGGAGGTGCAATTGGAACATATACAGCACATCCAAAAGTACGAAGATGAGAAATATTTGGTTGTTGACCATATGCAAGCTGTAATGGAGAATATTTATGATATGCAGATGGTCTAATGCGAATTAGAGATGCTGCATGAAGTATAGCATGTCCCCAAACAGAAATAGGTAGTCTTGATTTCATAAGTAAAGGTCTAGCGATTAGTTGAAGCCTTTTGATCAAAGACTCAGCTAAACCGTTTTGTGTGTGTGTATGGGCAACAGGATGTTCAACATCTATTCCTATTGACATGCAATAATCATCAAAAACTTGAGATGAAAATTCACCTGCATTATCCAATCGAATGGTCTTAATTGGATACTCAGGAAATTGTGCTCGTAGTTTAATTATCTGAGCAATAAGTCTAGCAAATGCAACATTTCTAGTGGAAAGAAGACAAACATGTGACCATCGACTAGATGCATCAATTAGAACCATAAAATATCTAAATGGTCCACTTGATGGATGAATAGGCCCACATATATCTCCGTGAATCCTTTGTAAAAAGGATGGAGATTCAACAATGACTTTTGAGGGAGATGGTCTGATAATCAACTTTCCTTGTGAACATGCAGAGCACGGAGATTCATTGGGTAGAAATATCTTTTGATTCCTTAAGGGATGCCCATGCGAATTTTCAATAATTCGTCTCATCATTATAGAACCCGGATGTCCAAGGCGATCATGCCAATTCATAAATACTTTAGGGTCAATGCACTTCTGGTGCATTACCACATATGATTCAATTGTTCTCATTTTTGTATAATACAATCCAGAACATAGAGCAGGCAGTTTTTCTAAAACGAGCTTCTGGCCCGATATTGTTTTAGTAATAAGAAGATGCTCTTTACTGCCTTCATTGGTCGTTTCAATATGGTAATCATTACGACGTATATCTTTGAAACTTAATAAATTTCTTCTGGATTGTGAAGAGAATAGAGCATCATCAATACAAAATTTGGTGCCATTAGGCAACACAATATAAGCTCTTCCGGAGCCCTCAATTAAATCCGATGAACCTGATATGGTATGGACATAGGCTTTACTCAGTGTTAGATTTTGAAAATATTTCTTTTCTTTGAGAATTGTGTGAGTTGTAGCACTATCAGCCAGACATATATCTTTATCATTCAACTCAGAGATAAAATGCTCATCAATGTGATCCATGGTTCTACAAAATATATAAAAACTTTTATTACAGATAGAAAGAAAATACATTAATTGAGTGGAACACTTCCATCTCCAATTAAGTGTTCAATACTACCATCAGGATGATTAAAGAAATCAGATACATCAAGATGAGTAACGTCTACATCTACTGAATCTAATAAATCATCTGATGGTTCTACTAAATTTGTTTCATGCACTTTATTCTTTCCTTTAACAGAAGCTTGATATAAATCAGCTAAGTGCCTGGCCGTACGACAGGTACGTGACCAATGTCCAGTCATTCCACATCTATGGCACACCTCTTCACTTTTCTTTGAAGAATTATTCTGAGGATTTTTACCCCTCTCTGAATTGTACCACTTCTGGTGATATGGTATATTATAATCCCTTTTAATGTTGTCACTTCTGGGACCAACATTTCTATAATTTCTCCTACCACGTCCACGCCTCCGATTTCTTCTAAAGGATGCACCATTCACTTCTGGGAATGATGCAAACCTATTACCATTCACTTCAGGGAATGATATTGAGCCAGTAGGGCGTGTATTGTGGCTTTCTAATAAGAGCTCATTATTTTGCTCAGCTACTAGAAGACATGATATAAGTTCAGAATATTTCTTGAACTTTCTCTCTCGATACTGCTGCTGCAGGAGCACATTCGAGGCATGAAATGTAGTAAAAGTCTTCTCTAGCATATCTTCATCGGTGATTTTCTCACCGCATAATTTTAATACTGAGCTTATTTTAAAAAGTGCGGAATTATACTCACTAACACTTTTATAATCTTGCAACCTCAGGTGCATCCATTCAGAGCGAGCTCTTGGGAGGATAACAGTCTTCTGGTGTTCATACCTCTCCCTTAAATTATTCCACAAAATATAGGGATCTTTTACAGTGAGATATTCAGTTTTCAATTCTTCATGAAGATGGTGGCGAAGGAAAATCATTGCTTTAGCACGTTCCTGCAGGGATGCTTGATTTCCTTCTTTAATAGTTTCTCCCAGGTTCATTGCATCAAGATGTATTTCAGCATCAAGTATCCAGGATAAATAATTTTTTCCAGATATATCAAGAGCAACAAATTCCAATTTTGTAAGATTTGCCATTTTCTACACATATAAATAATAAATATGCGTATCTCAGAAAATATATTTATAAATTTACACAGATAATCATCAATAAAATATATCAAAGATTTCAAATAATATATTGAAAAACTTACAGAGGAATAAGGCCACTAGCTTCAGAATTGGCAGAACCGTCGTGCTGATAACGTGTTATGAAACTTAAAGAAAGGAACTACTATTGTAAAAGAGAAATAAGAAACTCTCTTTCTGAAACTCTTAAAAACTGAAACTTTCTTTCTCTCTATATTTTCTTATGAATTTCATTACAACTGAAGCCCCTATTTATAGGCTTTGAAATTACTATGCAAGTTACTATGCAAGTCACTATGCAAGTTACTATGCAAATTTAATATAATAGTGGTGGGGTCATTCACATTATTTAGTGGTGGGACAGGGGGCGGCAGCCGTCCCTCCACTAAATTCATTACAATTTATTATTTTTTACTTTAAAAAATATATATATAATTACACATCAATGTGTGTATTTACCCCTCTAATGAGCTTCGATTACTTCAGAAAATTTACTGCACAAACTTTTGGCATAATTTATAAGTATATGTTTTGTTTGACACGCTACACATATATGTACGAATCTATTACAGTAGATCGATCCACCCATCCGTGCAAAATATGAAATAAAAATTCTCAGAACACTTTGATAGAAAAGCCAGGGCAATAACATAGGATAGAGCGCACACACCCGTATCTGCTCTCTTCTAAAAAGAGGAGAAAAATCGCATGGTTCTTAAGCTGAGGGACAGAGAAAGAGAAAGTGAAAGAGAGAGAGAAAGAGAAAGGCGATAACTTTTCAATCTGAGAGGACAGAGAGGAGGAGGGAGGAAAATGAAGATATCCACAAAACCCATATCGAGTCCTGGTCGGACTGAGAAGTTCCCGCCGCCATTGATGAGGTTTCTGAGGACCAATGTGGGAAGCAGAAGCAGGGGCAGGTTACGTTCTAGCCCAATGTTTGTTCGGAAAAGGAACGCAGCCATTGAAACCCAAGAACCTTCTTCACCCAAAGTTACATGCATGGGCCAAGTTAGGGTCAGGCGCTCCTCCAAACATTCTGCCACCGCCAGACCCGGTCGGGCCGCCGGAGACCGGACCCAGAGGAAACGGGGGTGCAAATGGCTCAGAAATGCCCTGTTCTGCCACCATCGCGCCCGGAAGATCAAGCCCAAGTCGTGCCGACCAGCTTGGCGCAAGTGGGTCTCGTTCTTCAAAGCGGGTTTCCGAAGAAAAACCGAAACTCGAGGAGACTCGTCGAAGTTTGAACCAAAAATTGGGAATAAAAGCGAGTCTTCGGAAAAAGAGGATGAAGAAGAGGAAGAAGATGAGAAAGAAGTAGCTAAGGTCTTTGTGTCTAGTTCATCTTCACCGCCAAAGAACGCTTTTTTATTGACTCGATGTAGATCTGCTCCTTACAGATCGTCATCTTTGGCGTGGAGATTCTGGGGTTCCCCGCTGAGGACTGAAGAAACAGAACAGAGTGTAGAGCAGAAAAACATAGAGGAGCAGACGGAGACTGAGAAACCCCCAGAGGAAAGAGAGTCAGTCTCTGATGAAGAATCCAGAATAGGTCCTGAAATGGAGGGAAAGCTGGAGTTTTTCAAAGAATTTGAAGGTGCAATTACAGAAGGATTCATCAAATCTGTTTGTGTTGAAGAACTGAAAGCAGGGGAAGTAGCAGACTGTGTACGACCTCTGATACTCACAAGATGTAAATCAGAACCGGCAAGAACCGCAGAGAAGCTGTATTCAGAAATCAATTTCCGGGAAAACAGAAGGTTGGGTTTCGCCGATTCAAGCTCACCACATGTTTCGTGATTACTTAATTACCAATTTTTTTTTTAATTTTTTTAAAATCTCATTTACTATAAGGTTTTTATAAATTTGGCAACTGAATTATATTGGTTTATATATATATACATATAATTAATACATGTTGGGCTGTACGGAGAATCTGTATATGGCTCTTTGGTAATTGGCCCTAATTATATAAACCGAAAGGTAAAGTTAGTTGTACACTGAAAGCTGAAACAAATGAAGAAGTTGTGTTCATCTACTCTGCCGGTGCTTATGGCTGCTTTATATGTTACTTACTTTGTTTTGTCATAAAAATCAATATTTGTGTTTTGAATTAATTTCGTGGAAATTGATGTCTGTGTCTGTTCTCAGTGTTTTCTGCTTTTGCTTTATGAACAGGTTTGGAATTAGGGGTGATGGGAGTTTGATTAGTATAAGCATCTTTGGATACTCTGACCAACTTTTATAGCATTTGGTAGAAACCCATTACCATATCTTTATGAGATGTCCCACTTCTGATTTTAATACATGTTCATACATGACTCTCAGATATCTATGTTTGTTTAAAGCAAGAGTAATAAATAATGTAAACACGTATATCTTTTTCTAACTTTTTAATAAGTCTCATCCTATTGGTATTTGGGTTGCCTTTTTCTTGTTTTCAGAGATCGCAATTAAAGATTTTAGACCCACTAATTTCAACTTCAAAAGATATGTTGACCTAAAGTATGATCAAAGGACCTATGATGTGAGAGCTTCGTGGCCATGCTGTTGTCTACTAGCTATAGAACATTTTATTTTAGGATTGTTAGGAAACATAATCTATCATTCGGCTCACATTATTAGATAAGACATCTCGGGTGGACATTTACAAAATTTGGGTTGAGATAGAATGTTCTGTCATAAGAGAAGTAATACTCTTACAACTAGATTTGATGAAAGTAAATAATGATGAGGTAAAATATAGATTTCAAAGCTCTATTTTTTTTTTTGGTAAAGTAGATCTAACTAATTGCATTAATCATATCATTTTATAAGTTTATTTTTGTGAGATGTTTTTATGAACCGACTGCTGCAGTTGACAGGAATTTGTAGCTGACTTTATTTAAGCAGGACTAACTGCAACAGTTCGTAGGGATTTTCTTGTTTGTAATCTTGGAGAGGATGTCACTCTCGGATTAGTCAAGACACCCGATGCTGCTAATAATAATAAATAAATAAATAAAAAGTCTTGGAGAGGATGTAGTACAATCAACTTAAACTGAAGCCATTGGATTCATCATAGGCACATGCATACCTTGTTCTAGGATTTAAGCTTTTTGGGTAGTTCTATCATAATTAAAAGTGGGGTTCACAGAGCGCAGAGTCCTGACCCTTGGAGGAAGTTTCGGGCACATGCTATCTGTACATATACGGATGTTGGGATGCTAGGGCTACTGAGTGTGAAGTCAAAACTTAACGGTGGATTTTCAACTGCTTGATGGGGTGAAGGCCCTGGATTTAACCATTGGATGTATTAGGATAACGAGATGATCTCAGATATTTTGTGAATATTAGTAAAGATTAATTAAAAAATAATGAATAGTATGTAAATAGTAGTAAATAATATTAAAAAGTATGTAAAAATAATAATAAAATAATAAATAATAATAAAATATTCTCAGCACCCAAATAACCGGAGTAATACTTTTATGTGTTAAGATGGGGTGAAAGGCTCTTACAAACAGAGATTTTTTGGGGGAAAAAAATGGTGTCATTCTGGGACCCATGGCACTTCATATCAGAATGGATGATACAGGCTCTATAGTTTATTGGCTGCTCAACACGCCCTGTCATTTTTCTTTTGGCCATAGAACAATCTTTATCATTTGCAATCCCAATTCTTCCAACCCCTTTAATCATGGCATATTGAATTTCAATCAATTTGATTCAGTATCGACAACAAATCTTATAAATAGCAAATGACACTAACAATGTTATGTTGCTTTCAAATAACAGGCTTGTTTATTTAAAATATCTCCCCACTATGCTGTGCTCTCACAGCACCATAACAAGCACTGATCCAACAACAAAATTTATTACAGATAAATCGGAATCCACAAATCACGAAACTATACTTGGAATGGATGTTGCTGTATTGAGTATTGCTTGAAAAGGTGGCTTGTATATTATGACACATTGAAGGGCACTTTCCAAAGAGTTGGCAGAGAAAAGAAAGGGTTTTCTTTTCCTATTTTTCTGGGCAAATACAAATTTTCCTTTGTCCTATAGTATAGGAGGGAGAAGACTTTTTCTCTGGAGGTGGAAGCCTAGATTATACGCTACCTTACTGCAGCAGTGATCAGGCCTTTAGGAAAAGTAGGACCCAAAAGAAATCATACCACAAGAAGACCCCAAAATTTTCATTCTAAGAATGAACAGAAACGAAAAGAAAAGTGCTGATGCATGCACCTGTAAATATCACCGTATGAGATTGTCACGGACATATACACCCTATCATATACAGTTACCACCAAGGTGGTGGTTAAGTTGATAGAAGTTAGTATTCTATATGGCTTTGAGGTTAAGAGTTCAAATCAGACATAAATTGAAACTATTTATAGTAGTAAAACTTGGTTTTTGAATTATAAGATGAGTTTTGGATCAGTTGATATTTTGGTAGTATTATGGTCACCGGCTCATTTATCAAATATTTTGTAGTGGAGAGGAGCTTCTATGATTATGCTTAACGAGGATAGTTACGTTGATTTTCACCTCCTATTTTCAAAGAAAAATATATAGACTTGATATATGTGTGTACACAGCCCTATATCCTGACTTTAGGCTGAGATTGAGGGAATAATTAGCAATTAGATTGAAAAGCTGAACACAGTTTCTAGTGTTCAGTGTTCCCAACAGACAAACCGTGCAAAACCATGAAGCAGACCGAGACGTTAAAGGAAGAATGATACATGTGTACGGGGTTTTTTTTTTTTTTTTTTTGGGTTTTGGAAAAGCCATCTGTTATATAGTATATGGATCTGCTGGTGTAAGTCCTAGGGTAGAGCGTGGTCTATCAAGCAATTGGGGATAGTCTTGAAGCAATCATAACAAATCAAAGGAGGCCCAAAGTTGAAACTTGAAACGGTGGGCTTCAAATCCCTGCTATCTGTCCCAAAGTCCATCAGAGACAAGGAGTACTGTTACATTTATAAACGAATTATATAAAAGTAATTTATGACTTTATCTGATTTTTAAAATATATTTTATAATAAAAATAATTTTATAATTTAATAAATTATATTAAATTATAAAATTATTTTCATATAATCCATTTAGAGAGAGAGAGAGAGAGATGGGCAGTTGAAGGTGGTGTCTGCAATTTTGCTGCTGGGATTGAAAAGTTTATGAGGGTATGAGTCAGTGTCTCAGTCATATTGGCAGTTGCTGGTTATCATAAACTCCAGAAAGACCCATCTTCCAGTCATATTGGCATAGCTGTTGATGTTGGACCCAACATACACATGAAAGACAACTTACAACCATACGGCAATGTTGTCTTTCAGACACCACTAGTACCATAGTACCAACAATTAATGCAACCTTTTTGCCTAAGAAAATATTAAAACTATGTGTGGTACATGAATATTAATAATATAGATTAACCATCTAACGAACATTTTAATTGAAAGAGATAAGATTATATATCAGAAGCCATACATCTCTGTTATTTACATCTTTTTTTAATGTTATTGCAGTCCAAAGTTCCAAGTTTTCTGGGAATCTTGGCACAATTTTTTCACTCTCACTAGAGACGAACCAAAAAAACACAGAAACCTTGTCATCGGTAACCCTCTTTTTCTCTATTAGTGGACTGTCGCACGGAAAGGCCGACAGAAGACAGATATATCCAATCAATAAATGTCCATGTTTCATCTTCAACCCTTTGGCCCACCAATAATTCCCATGAAAATGACTGCAGTGTTATGAAACTTAAAGAAAGGAACTACTATTGTAAAAGAGAAATAAGAAACTCTCTTGAAACTCTTAAGAACTCAAGCTTTCTTTCTCTCTCTATTTTTTCTTATGAATTTCATTACAACTGAAGCCCCTATTTATAGGCTTTGAAATTACTATGCAAGTTACTATGCAAGTCACTATGCAAGTTTAATATAATAGTGGTGGGGTCATTCACATTATTTAGTGGTGGGACAGGGGGCGGCTGCCGTCCCTCCACTAAATTCATTACACTCCCCCTTGAATGACCACTCATAAGGAATCTGCCTCGTTAAAACCTTGCCAAGTAAAAACCCAGTGGGAAGAAAAACCAATGGCGAAGGAAAAAGAGTACAGTCTTCTTATGTATCCACAAGTGCTTTAAGATTGCCTCATTAAAACCTTGCAGAGGAAAAACCCAGTGGGACAAAACCTCAGCGAAGGAAAAAGAGTACAATCAGCACATTTACTCCCCCTGAAAAGTGCATGACAAAATATCTTTGAGTCTTCGCATTCCAATGTTATGCACAATCTTCTTGAATGTGGAAGTTGGTAACGCCTTTGTGAATAAATCTGCCAGATTATCACTAGATCGTATCTGCTTGACATCAATTTCACCTTTCTCTTGAAGTTCATGAGTATAAAAGAATTTAGGTGAAATATGTTTAGTTCTATCACCTTTGATGTATCCTCCTCTGATTTGAGTGATACAAGCAGTATTATCTTCATATAAGATTGTTGGGCTATTATCGATCATAGGAAGTCCACACTTTTCCTGGATATGTTGAATAACTGATCTCAACCAAATACACTCTCGACTTGCTTCATGAATAGCAATGATTTCTGAGTGATTTGAAGAAGTAGCAGATAGTGTCTGCTTAACAGATCTCCATGATATGGCAGTATCTCCATAAGTAAATAAATATCCAGTTTGAGATCTACCTCTGTGTGGATCTGAAAGATAACCCGCATCTGCATACCCAATCAATTCTGGACTTGAACCACGTTGATAAAATAATCCCATATCAACCGTACCATGAAGGTAACGAAGGACATGTTTAATGCCATTCCAATGCCTTCGAGTTGGTGCAGAACTATATCTTGCAAGCAGATTAACTGAGAATGTAATATCTGGTCGAGTGCAATTTGCAAGATACATCAAAGCTCCAATTGCACTGAGATATGGTACTTCAGGACCAAGAATTTCTTCATCTTCATCACAAGGACGGAATGGATCTTTCTTCACATCAAGTGTTCGAACAATCATTGGAGTACTCAGAGGATGAGATTTGTCCATATAAAAATGCTTTAGGACTTTCTCAGTATACATGGACTGATGAATAAAAATTCCATTTGGCAAGTGCTCAAGCTGCAGGCCGAGACAAAGTTTTGTTTTGCCAAGATCTTTCATTTCAAATTCATTCTTTAAATATATAGCGGTTTTTGAGATCTCTTCAGGAGTTCCCACAATATTTAAATCATCAACATAAACCGCAATAATGACAAATCCGGATTCAGATTTCTTAATAAAAACACATGGGCATATAAGATTATTCTCAAATCCTTCTTTCAATAGATATTCGCTTAAGCGATTATACCACATGCGTCCGGATTGCTTCAACCCATATAAAGATCTTTGTAGTCTGATTGAGTACATATTTCTAGATGTACTTGTAGATGCTTCAGGCATCTTATATCCTTCAGGGATTTTCATATATATGTCATGGTCTAAGGATCCATATAAATATGCAGTGACCACATCCATCAACCGCATTTCTAATCCTTTTGTAACAACCAGACTAATCAAAAATCTAAATGTGATTGCATCCATAACGGGAGAGTATGTTTCTTCATAATCAATCCCGGGTTTCTGCAGGAAACCTTGTGCAACAAGTCGTGCTTTGTATCGCACAATTTCATTTTTCTCATTACGTTTTCGTACAAATACCCACTTATATCCAACAGGCATTACACCCTTTGGTGTTTGGACAACAGGTCCAAATACTTCTCGTTTCGCTAGCGAATTTAATTCAGCTTCAATAGCTGTTTTCCATTTTGGCCAATCATTTCTACGTCGACATTCTTCGACGCTTTTTGGCTCACTTTCTTCATTACTTCTGGTAATGTCAAGGGCCATTTTATATGAAAATATGTTGTCGACAACAGTTTTATTTCTATCCAGAATTTCTCCAGTTTTCATGAAATGTATTGAGATCTCATTATTTTCAGGTACCTGTTCCTCTTCAAGGGAAAACATTTCATGACACACCTCTTCAGGAGGTCCCTTTTTAGGAGATTTATACTCTTCAAGATTTTCCTCTTCAGGAGGTTCTGGAATAGAAGATTTAAGCTCTTTAGGAGCATCAATTATATTTGTGGCCTGTATTGTGGGTACGTGTTCTTCAGGAACACCAAATTCATTTTGTATTCTTTTCCTTCTGGGAATTTTATCTTTTGCACCAATAGGTCTTCCACGCTTCAGGCGTATTTTAGATTCACCTATTGCTGCTTTGATAATTTGTCCTTCAGGGACTTCAATCCTTGCTGGAGTATTAACAGCAGGAATATAAGATTTTACTACACCTTTAGTGTCAGTAAATACATCCGGTAACTGATTTGCAACATTTTGCAAATGAATAATCTTTTGAACTTCCCGTTTACATTCATTTGTAGGAGGATCAAAATGAGACAGGGTCTTATTATCCCAAGTAATATCTTGTCGTGCTTCAGGCACCGACTTTTCTTTACCCATTAACGGAAAATTTGATTCGTCAAAATGACAATCTTCAAAACGTGCTTTAAACATATCCCCTGTAAGGGGTTCAAGGTATCTAATAATGGATGGAGAATCAAAACCAACATATATCCCAAGTCTACGTTGAGGGCCCATTTTTGTACGTTGTGGAGGTGCAATTGGAACATATACAGCACATCCAAAAGTACGAAGATGAGAAATATTTGGTTGTTGACCAAATGCAAGCTGTAATGGAGAATATTTATGATATGCAGATGGTCTAATGCGAATTAGAGATGCTGCATGAAGTATAGCATGTCCCCAAACAGAAATAGGTAGTCTTGATTTCATAAGTAAAGGTCTAGCGATTAATTGAAGCCTTTTGATCAGAGATTCAGCTAAACCGTTTTGTGTGTGTGTATGGGCAACAGGATGTTCAACATCTATTCCTATTGACATGCAATAATCATCAAAAACTTGAGATGAAAATTCACCTGCATTATCCAATCGAATGGTCTTAATTGGATGCTCAGGAAATTGTGCTCGTAGTTTAATTATCTGAGCAATAAGTCTAGCAAATGCAACATTTCTAGTGGAAAGAAGACAAACATGTGACCATCGACTAGATGCATCAATTAGGACCATAAAATATCTAAATGGTCCACTTGATGGATGAATAGGCCCACATATATCTCCGTGAATCCTTTGTAAAAAGGATGGAGATTCAACAATGATTTTTGAGGGAGATGGTCTAATAATTAACTTACCTTGAGAACATGCAGAGCACGGAGATTCATTGGGTAGAAATATCTTTTGATTCTTTAAGGGATGCCCATGCGAATTTTCAATAATTCGTCTCATCATTATAGAACCCGGATGTCCAAGGCGATCATGCCAAGTCATAAATACTTTAGGGTCAATGCACTTCTGGTGCATTACCACATATGATTCAATTGTTCTCATTTTTGTATAATACAATCCAGAACATAGAGCAGACAGTTTTTCTAATACGAGCTTCTGGCCCGATACTGTTTTAGTAATAAGAAGATGCTCTTTACTGCCTTCATTGGTCGTTTCAATATGGTAATCATTACGACGTATATCTTTGAAACTCAATAAATTTCTTCTGGATTGTGAAGAGAATAGAGCATCATCAATACAAAATTTGGTGCCATTAGGCAACACAATATAAGCTCTTCCGGAGCCCTCAATTAAATCCGATGAACCTGATATGGTATGGACATAGGCTTTACTTAGTGTTAGATTTTGAAAATATTTCTTTTCTTTGAGAATTGTGTGAGTTGTAGCACTGTCAGCCAGACATATATCTTTATCATTCAACTCAGAGATAAAAAGCTCATCAATGTGATCCATGATTCTACAAAATATACAAAACTTTTATTATTGATAGAAAGAAAATACATTAATTGAGTGGAACACTTCCATCTCCAATTAAGTGTTCAATACTACCATCAGGATGATTAAAGAAATCAGATACATCAAGATGAGTAACGTCTACATCTACTGAATCTAATAAATCATCTGATGGTTCTACTAAATTTGCTTCATGCATTTTATTCTTTCCTTTAACAGAAGCTTGATATAAATCAGCTAAGTGCCTGGCCGTACGACAGGTACGTGACCAATGTCCAGTCATTCCACATCTATGGCACACCTCTTCACTTTTCTTTGAAGAATTATTCTGGGGATTTTTACCCCTTTCTGAATTGTACCACTTCTGGTGATATGGTATATCCCTTTTAATGTTGTCATTTCTATGACCAACATTTCTATAATTTCTTCTACCACGTCCACGTCCACGCCCTCGATTTCTTCTAAAGGATGCACCATTCACTTCTGGGAATGATGCAAACCTATTACCATTCACTTCAGGGAATGATATTGAGCCAGTAGGGCGTGTATTGTGGCTTTCTAATAAGAGCTCATTATTTTGCTCAGCTACTAGAAGACATGATATAAGTTCAGAATATTTCTTGAACTTTCTCTCTCGATACTGCTGCTGCAGGAGCACATTCGAGGCATGAAATGTAGTAAAAGTCTTCTCTAGCATATCTTCATCGGTGATTTTCTCACCGCATAATTTTAATACTGAGCTTATTTTAAAAAGTGCGGAATTATACTCACTAACACTTTTATAATCTTGCAACCTCAGGTGCATCCATTCAGAGCGAGCTCTTGGGAGGATAACAGTCTTCTGGTGTTCATACCTCTCCCTTAAATTATTCCACAAAATATAGGGATCTTTTACCGTGAGATATTCAGTTTTCAATTCTTCATGAAGATGGTGGCGAAGGAAAATCATTGCTTTAACACGTTCCTGCAGGGATGCTTGATTTCCTTCTTTAATAGTTTCTCCCAGGTTCATTGCATCAAGATGTATTTCAGCATCAAGTATCCAGGATAAATAATTTTTCCCAGATATATCAAGAGCAACAAATTCCAATTTTGTAAGATTTGCCATTTTCTACACATATAAATAATAAATATGCGTATCTCAGAAAATATATTTATAAATTCACACAGATAATCATCAATAAAATATATCAAAGATTTCAAATAATATTTTGAAAAACTTACAGAGGAATAAGGCCACTAGCTTCAGAATTGGCAGAACCGTCGTGCTGATAACGTGTTATGAAACTTAAAGAAAGGAACTACTATTGTAAAAGAGAAATAAGAAACTCTCTTGAAACTCTTAAGAACTCAAGCTTTCTTTCTCTCTCTATTTTTTCTTATGAATTTCATTACAACTGAAGCCCCTATTTATAGGCTTTGAAATTACTATGCAAGTTACTATGCAAGTCACTATGCAAGTTTAATATAATAGTGGTGGGGTCATTCACATTATTTAGTGGTGGGACAGGGGGCGGCTGCCGTCCCTCCACTAAATTCATTACATGCAGCTCCATTTGACCACATTAACTATTTTTCATCTGCAGCTTGTTAAACGATGCAATCCCAGTTCTGATCTTTGGTCTTCCTGATATGGTATCTCTGAGTGCCCATGATATATAATACTCTATAAAGGTGATAACCTTCTAATCCCATTGTGAGACGAGCATTAATTTTGTGAAAAATACTTTAGTTACAAAAAAATTATAAAAAAATAAACTCATAAATTGACATTTTTTGATTTGGTACAAAATAACTTTTTGTACGGCGACACGATAACATCTAATGAGTCTACTTCAATGATCCGGTTTTTCATTCCAAAACTTGTGCCACTTTTTCTTTCCCATGCTTGGATCATCAGAAAGTTCTCTTTCATGTGTTTTTGCTCACTTTGTTCTTCATTCTGGATAATCCCCTTTATGCTGTTCTTTCCGAAGTTGTGAGGGATCCATGGAATGATATTTTAACCTGGCCAACATTTGCATTCATTCTTCCCATGGTCTTACGCTGTTAATTGGGTAGACATGAGTAATTTATGTTTAGAATTTCTCCAAAATTCTGGAGAAAATGATAAGGGAAGCAGGCTGAGCCAGAGTAGGTGTGGGTAATGTGACTGATGTCCCTCGAAAAGACATTTTTAATTATAAACACATGGAGATGTCTTGACCATACAAAATAATGCAAACATTTAACATATAAAGTAGCCTAAAATCTAAAAGAAAATTACATATATGGGCATGGCTACACCAACATAAATGTGCCAACCCAACACATTGACATCTGTACCTTGCAACTTATTGCTGTCGATTGAGACGGTTTCACTCTGCCAAAAGCTGAGAAAAACACCTCAGCTCCTCTATTTTTCCATGCTTATTTCGTGAACACACCTCTTGACATAAAGGTAATCCCCTTCCCTGTATATATATACACATAGTATATGACTATGATTTTACAACCTCAGACAAACTGATATCAGCTCTGGAATGCCATGGAGCTCAAGCCTAGCTTAACCACTTTCCTTTTTCTCTTCCTTCTCATCACAGTGCCTTACTTCTCAAGAGGTGTGCTCCTATAAATATATGCATATATATATATATATTATTCTGTCTTTCTCCCTCAACATGTTTTTGGGTACTGATTTAAAGTTGGTTTATGATTAGGGAGTTGCAGAGAGTTGGATACTGAGGTGTATGAAATTGATTATAGAGGTCCAGAGACCCATTCATCAATTCCTCCGCCTGATCGCTCTCGTGGAAAACCACCTTTGATCCATCGAAAAACTGCTCTGGAACCTACCAAATCCAAGGGCTTAAGGGGTCATGACAATATAGGAGGAAAAGTACTAAAAGTAAGCCTCATTAACATGATGCATTAAATGATTAATCTCTTATTTTGGATTTCTTCATATTTTAGAAGGAGTAATTAGCTTTAATTGGTGGTATTGAAATGTACTATATATATGATAGAATTGCAATTTGGGGTCCCTTATGAATAAACATTTATGCTACAATATATATGTTTGGTAGCCAAGAATATATGAAATAGAAAATGGGGTTTGATTGGACTAATGCATTCACAATCGAAAAAAGGAGTTTCTACAGGGGCTCAACAGCAATTAATTTCACTGATTCACACAAATTCACTTGTTATTTGAAGCATCATGAGGTACTGGATGCATATGGAAATTAGTAGTTAAAAAAAAAAATCATTCACCATTTATTGTGCTGTTGTTTGTGTTGCAGGCCAAAAAAATCCGAGGATAAGAAGTTTTGGAAGTGGTGGTTGTAGTTCTTTTTTATCAAATTGGATTGGAAACAGTTGAGTTGATCTTTTATAGATATATATAAGGAATACATAGAGCTTGAGGATGTAATATATGACATTAATCTTGTGTTATGTTTTGTTAATCTAGCAATTTGTTCAAATGAGGGTTGTGTGATTGATCTTTGTTTAGACTGAATTAATATTGAAACTAGTATTGTTAAATAGTACTTATGGTTTTAAGAAGAATTAGCTTAGTAGTCATATATATATTCGGATTTTTTGTTAAAATTATTGGTTATTTATCCTAATTATAGAATCAATTATAAGAAAATTAAGCAAATATTCAAAAAGCAGATATAAAGTTATAATCTGAAGTTTCTCTCTCTTCTCTTATTCTCTCCCCTCAGCATTTTTCCTTCACTGATCTGTCCCCATTTTTTCCATCTCAGAGAAGGGGTGGAGCTTCGGCTCCCCCCTCCCTCTTCCCTTATTTCCTTTTCTGCCATTACTATGTTTTCCAGATTCAGTTTTTTCTGTACTTCTCGTTTTCGTTCGTCCATAGCTAAGAGAGTTGCTGATCTTTTGCCTTCCGGAGCTCTTCGGCCTACATGCGCGTCACGATTAGCTTCCCTAGCCGCCGATCCTTCAGTTGACGTTAGTTTCTTTTTGATCGGAGTGGCACGTGCTTCTCACGCGCGGATCTTATTCCGCGTGAGATTCACATGCCGATGCATGGTTGGAGACTTGTAGTCGTCATGCGCAACACCAGTGGAACTGGCGGCCTCTGTTCCTTCAGACCCGACGTCTTATTTTTTCTCCAGCGTGGGATTCACGTGCCACCACAGTCACCCACCACTGTCCTCCGGCGAGTTAGAAGCTCTCTTACTTGTTATATGCTAATGCTTTCGCTTTTCCTAACCAAGGATCACAGGAAAGAGGTTGTAAAAGTCTCTTTCAATCAATCCAGACCAGCAATGTGTAGTGCAAGTTTCTCCATTAGCTCAACAGGCCATTTATTGAATTGTTTAAAAATTGCTTTAAGCAGTCTCTCCCCCAGCGGGAATCAAGTGCTGGTCAAACTTTTGACCATATAATTTTTAATTTTTTGTTGCATTGTATTTGCAGGTTTGAATTATACATCAGGGCCAATCATTCATGTTGACTGTTGTATCTTGTAACTGTTTTTAATATATATAATATTGCTGGCTAAAAAGAAAGTTTTAAGAAAATTGTTTCCTCAAACTTTAAGCCAAGTACTGTAGTACAATCATTCTTATGATTATACATGAAAAGACATTATATAAACAATGAATGAATGAAAATGGTTGAAAGGCCAAGTGAATAAAATGGCATGTCGGCAATGATTTATAATCCTATGTTTCAAAAATATGTTGTGGCGTTCAAAAGTCAAAAAGCATTAGAAACCAATGCCTGTTTCTATTGCCTTGTCTTCTTGTTCTTTATATATCGTGTTAATGTACATATTGTACAATTGAATTAAATTTTTGCGTCAATATATATATAGATATATTAATTTATTTATTTACGGGTTTAACATAATATTTGTAGTATATTCTAATGATCAATTTATAATATTTGATTTTTTTACATAGGTTTTAAGGCTGTCGCATTTTCTCTAAGTCACAACCAACTCAAAATAAGTTTAGTGTAGCTAGTGCCAAACTTGACAAGAGATTAAAGTAAGAACATTTAAAGTAGAGAGCAAAAGAAAAGAAATTAGAAAATAATACACAAGAGATTAAGTGGTTCGATCCTAATGGTCTACATCCACGACATGAACAACATCTACAAGTATTTTCATTGATGGTAGTGAAATGTTACAAGCTTGAGAAAACATATCTTCTACAATAATTTAGATTTCCCTCACAATCAGAAATTCTAACCCTAAGTCAAAAGATCCCCTTCTCAAATCTCTATTTTCTCTCTTGGATTTGAAGTAAACAAATAATGCAGATTAATTGTACAATAACCCAAGAGAAAAGCTTAGATGCAAGTTAAAGCACAAAGGCAATAGTGCTCATCATTCTTCAGCATATTACTAGTTCAAGACTTGTTATTGACCATCCAGATTGCAAGCATGTCTTGATCTGAAATGCTTGACACTTTATAACAAGAGGACTATTATAGTTACAAAAAGATTCCACAAAATCAATCCTACAAATTGGCGTGATTTTATATGATTTGTTATATTTATTTTACAATAAAAGTAACTTTATAATCTGACGAACCACATGAAGTCATATCAGTTTGTGAAATTTATTTTGTGAGATTTCTTTGTAACTAAAATATTTCTCTTATAACAAAAACTATATGAATTCTATAGGGAAATAAATATGGCCTTCCATTGTTGATAAATAAAAGCTAGCTAGCTAGGTCGCTGTATTTTAATAGTTCTCATTTTGATGAGTGTGTATGCATAGCTGGTAGGGCTCCTCTTACTCTAACACCAAAATTAGGGACGTGACTCCAATTTCCAAAAATGTTGGACGTAGGGATAATTAATCAACTTTGGGTCTTGCTTACATAAAATTGAAACAGTGATTGCCAACAAAATCTGTGGATTGAAATATGTTGTGTATTCTAACAACTATAATAAAAAGTAGGTCTGAACAACAGCAATATTGGAGTTGGAAATAGGGAGTCGAGTACCCTACCTCTGGCTCCGACTCTGATTCCGATCCCAACTCTGACTTCTTTGTTGAAGTTATCCAAAAGTACTTGTGTTTTGACATTTAAGGATGAGAAAATATGTAAATTTTGTGAATAGTAATAAAATGATTTGTGAATAGAAGTGAGATAATTTGAATCAAGTACTTATTGGGATCTGGAAAAGGAAAGAGAAAAGGTTAAATAAAAATTATTATAAAGTTAAAATACTACTATAATATAATTTTTTAAGATAATTTTTGTTTTAAAATTTAAAAAAGTTGAATGATTTTTGTTCAAGATTGTAAGAAAGTTGTAATGATTGGTGAGTAAATATATGTATACCACATATTTCGCATTAGGCCAGTAGTTTCTTGGAACAAGTGAAAAAAGAGAGGCCTAAACATCCGATTGAGGTCCCCTCCTTCTACATTTTGCCTTCAGTGTCTAGCTCATATATATTTGACATGAATTAATTCACACGAAGAGAAGGAAAAAAAACCAATGAAATTTTTAGAATAAAATAAATTCTCTCAACAACATGATGCATATAGATATTGAATAGGCCAATTCACGAACAACCAACTAACATCATTATTATACAAAAACAATATAGTATAATATGGTCCATATATGGTGACCACACTGCCATAATTTGCAAAGCAATGCAAGTGCATCTATGCATCTTATATAACACATACTTAATTTAGACAATTATGTCACAAAAGGGTTCCTATGCTCCTAGTCCCAAGGTATTGAGTGAGATAATGATCATCAGAGTTCAATCAAAGATTCAGATTCCAATTTAATAATGATACGGAAATATTTCACTTAGCTTGGAACGTCTGACCATTCATAATATTTTTATGATTTGGAAGGTGCGCCATTATTAATGTTGGTACAAGTGGATGGATCATATATGGCCAAACATTGAGCTAAGTGTGTGGTCCATGCATATGCATAGGTCTGTTTAGATTTCCAAATAAATAATTATGTTATAAAAAAAATTTTCATTACAAGAAAAGATCCTTTTTCAGTGCCATATTTAGTAGCCAGGATTATATTTTCCATTTTTTACTTGGACGCATGTTGGATGTCTAAATTGTTGTACGTATGCTTTTTACCAATGATTCTAAATAATTGTCACAAAAACATATTATTTTTTGCGTTCATATTATTTCATATAGTCAAAATTGGTTATAAACCTTCCTTTGTGTAGAGAAGCATGTTGGCTGCCAAACATGTTATAAAAGCTAGATTCTATTGGAGGGTAGGTACAAGCACCAAAATTCCCATCTGTAAAGATAAGTGGCTCGACAAATCTCATCCTAGTAAGGTCACAAGTCCACTCAAAATATTATCAGAGAATGCCACTATGGCAGAACTATTGAGAGAGAGCATAAGTCATGGAAAACTAACTTGGCCCGAGCCATCTTTGTAGAGGGGGAGGCCAACCAAATTTTACAAACTCCAATTAGTTCAATGAACATAGAGGACTGGTTAATATGGCCTGGAACCAAGATAGATACCTTCTCAATAAAGAGTGCATATCACTTAACTTAGAGAAATCAAGAGAGGTGGCAACTTAGGGTCAAAGCTCCACTAGCAACAAATTTTGGATTGTGTGGCTCAATATTTGGTAGCTTTCAATCACTCTAGTTGACAAGGTCTTCCTATGGAGGGCATGCCATGAAGCTTCCTTAACTCAGTCCAACCTCTTCAAGAATGAGGTTGTAAGTGACCCATTATGCCTCATCTGTGATAGGAAAGAGGAAAATGTCATCAATGCAATGTGAAAATGAGAGGCAACAGTGGATGTGTGGTTTCGGTGCTTCAAGAAACTGCAAAAGGCTCCCTCTTTCAGGCCCCTGTGCTCTTGTTCTTCGAGGCCTTAATGCTATATCTCAATAGAGAAGAACAACTAGAATTTGTGGTGGTGGCAATGAAACTACGGTGGAAAAGGAATGTGTTCATCTATAAACATGAGTTTACACCTCCCAACTTCATTGCTACAAAGGCAAAGAATCTGTTATTTCTAATGGCAGAAGGAAATGACAAAAGCAAGACTAGCACCAACTTTAGCCAAGTATGTCCCTCACCTACAATGTGGGAAGAGCCCTCTATGAACGGGTACAAAATCAATTGGGATGGTGCAGTGGATAGAGCAACTGGGTGGATTGGGATTAGTGTTGCCATCAAAGACTATGAGGGTCAGATCATGGTAATTATGAGGCTGAGGAAACAAATTTATCCTAATTGTCTTCTAGCCGAGTTATATGGAACTTTACTAGCAGCAAAGTTGGGCATAGACCTTGGGCTATAATAGGTTATACTTGAGGGAGACTCACTTTAAGTCACCAAGGCTTTACAAGAGAACCACGATGCATGGAGCAGCTCGAATCTGTTTATTAGTGAAACAAGATTATGTCTTAAGAATTTTGCAAAATGGGAAATTTCTCATGTTAGGAGGAATGACAACCATATTGGCCACTTGTAAAAGATGCTCTTATCATTTCAATTTTAATTGTAATAATGGAGGATGCTTCTATTTGTTTTTCTTATCATTTATAATGAAATAACATTAGAGTATTCCTTTTAAAAAATGATATACAATTTAAGTGCTAAGAAAAAAAAACAAAGCTCATCACATATTGCATTGGAAAGAACCTACATTGAAAAAATTGATTCGCCTCAAGTATCATAATGAATGTTGCAAAAGTCAGTGTCTTCTATCGACAATGTATATAATCGTTGTTCTACCAGATTTTTGAGTCGAATCAATGTCATCGCAATATCTATGCCTACCATTTGCAATACTTTTCTCAATGAATTATTTCTGCAAATAAGATTTACTCAACCTTTCTAACCTCTACATACCATATTTTTAATTTTTTTTAAAATTTCCTACTATTTTATTTATTTTTTTTAAATTTATTCATCTTAAACTAATTGAATTGTTCCATTTATTATCCATATATCAAATATTTGATAAAATAAAAAATAAAAAAATAAATGTTATATAAAAGTGTAATAGTTTGGTAGAAGAGAGAGAAAGAGAATAGAATGTAAATGAGATATGCATGTGGTATTTGACTTTTAATCACACTATTTTACTTAGAGGGAAGACTTCCTCCATGTACAAAATACCAAATGATTCCAGATTGTTCCCTTATACGTAATCGGGACTTATTTATAGTCTATTTACGCCGACATTGACTAAAGGCCGAACACATGGGCCTAATTGAAATGAAGCATGACATACAAGCTAACTGGCTAAGTCCAAGCCCAACTAGAGTGACCTTGCCCATTCGTTTATTCAATCACAAGCCCATGACCCGAATCCATCACCCATTCAGCCTTAAGACACTCGAGAATCTTCCTACTACATTTCTTTCATTTTTCTTTAGTCCCCCGTTTCACGCATAACCCTAGCCGATACCTACTCCTCTTCTTCAAAATCACATCCTTTCTTCATCACCATTGGCATATAACAAATCCTTCCTCTAAAACACCTTGTCCACAAGATGTGGTAATTCGGTGCGTATGTTATTGAGGGTTTCCACCATGGTGTCTCTTCGAGCGAGTTACGAGTTCTACCATCGTCCGATACTTGATTTTCGTCAATCTTCAGTAAGAATGTTCAAGCTCTTGTATAAAGATGTATTCTTTAGCACTGGTTGGGCATGTTGGTAAAAAAACATGAAACTAATCTAAGTTCCATTTCAGTTGCAAATCGGAAACCCATTCATGGATTTGAAAAATTGATGGCAGCGGACAACGAGAAACAACTTCACCGACACGGTGAAAGAGTTGAGAACAGTATTGTAGCGTGAGGTATATCCACCTCTCAATTTCAATTCTCATTTCCTCACGTTTAATCTTGTTATAGGAAGTGATTTGGTCTTGAATTCGTGTAATGATATGACTGAGGAAAGTCCACAGAATGACCAGATTTTGAAGTGTGAGGCCCTCTGGTTGCACCCTTGATGTACTGGTTACTAGGTTAAGAAAACGCTGGGCTCTGTAGCCACATAAGTTTTGAAATAGTTTGGCCTTTGTGTCTAAGGTTTGTTCCACCTTTGTAGTGGTATATAAGCCTATCAATCGCACAACTTTCCTATGGTGAGAGAATTGCATTATTAGGTCTTGAAAATTCTACAAAATAGTTTCTAGATATTGTAACCACTAAATCCCCAACACCATATCCCAGCTAGCTAACTCCAACACAAATAGGTTTACAACAAACATTTTCCTTTGAATGTGGAGTTTAACTCCTAAAAGTTTTCCAAAACTGTCCATTATAGCTCCATTAGCAAGTCTAACTCACACTATCCTCTTCAACAATTGGAAGTGAAATTCTTTGAAGGACGGCAGAATTTACCAAGTTATTAGTATTTCTCAAGTCGATGAATATTGTGAACCATTGATTGCCAATTTTTCCTTTCAGCCACATTGTATTAGAGTTTAGTAAACTTGAAATCGCGTGTAAAAAAATTTCTGGACACTTGCTAGGTCTAGATAAATCTAATAGATTTTCAGTGTTTGGGATGAAAGCAGAAACCTGCTCATTAACCTTCTAATCATCATCCACCTCTTCAATAAGATAAAGCTTATGACTATGACACTTATGGCTAGGACTCCACTTAGAGTCACAGTGATAATATAGGCCTTTAGCTCTTTTCTCCCTCATCTGCCTTTGGAAAATTTTTTGGATAGGAACAATAGCTTTGGATTGATTGTTGTTTTGAAGATATGTATGAGAGGTAGGGTTAAATTTGAGTGTAGTTGTTTTGGTATGAGGGATGGTGTATGGTTTAGGAGGAATTCTTTTATGCAAATCATTATTCTCCTCTTAAATCTTGGCTAAACCATAAGTTGTAAGTAAAGTGTTAGGGCTAAATATTCACATAGGCAAATGAATATCATACCTCATGCTACCAAGAAAACAACTCAATTTTTATGACTTCGATAGGCATTTCACTTTGTTAGACAAAAATTCGAATTGAGTGTTATAATCCTCCACTGTTCCAGACTATCTTAACCTAGTAAGCCATTCGATTGGATCATCATAGCTACTAGGACCGAATCTAAGTAATATTGCTTTCACAAATCCCTCCTAATCAGGTAAGACACTAGATTCATTCATATCTTGGAACTACACTAAAGTCTTTCCCTCAACATGGAATGAAACAAGTTTTAATCGATTTTATGGTGGAGTGTTGTGGAAATAAAAACTGATTAGCTTTTTAGATCCAACCTTGTGGATCATCACCATTGAAAAGAGGAAATTCAACTCTAACTGTATGAGGTAAGATCTCACCAGCATGTGTGACAATCTGATTTTTATTGTTGTTTTAATAATTATTTTGGACAAGATTTGATGAATTTCCTGATTTTGAGTTATTCCTTTCTACAGGTTCTTTTCCAGGTAGGAAAACTGCTGTATCAATTCTTCCATTTGTTTTCTCACACTTTGCACTCCAGCATCAATAGCAGATAATTGAGAATCATTATATAACTTGATTCTTGATAAATTTCTTCAGAGAACTGAAATTTTCAATTAGATCTTTGTAATGTGTAGACCTTACTTCAGTCATAATTGCAAGATCGAAGGCTTAAACCGATACCACTTTGTGATAGTTTGGTAGAAGAGAGAGAAAGAATGGAATGTAAAATGACAGATGCGTGTGGTATTTGACTTCTAATTACACTGTTTTACTTAGAGGGAAGACTTCCTTCGTGTACAAAATACCAAATGATTCCAGATTGTTCTCTTACATGTAATCGAGACTTATTTATAATCTACTTATACCAACATTGACTAAAGGCCGAACACATGTGCCTAATTGAAATGAAGCATCCAGCCTTAAGACACTCGAGAATTTTCCTGCAACATTTATTTCCTTTTTCTTTATTCTTTCGTCTCACATGAACCCTAGCCGACAACTACTCTTCTTCAAAATCACATTTTTTCTTCATTACCAACTGTATATAACAAAAGGTTTTATGAATAATAGGAGATTGTATATCTTTCTTTTTTTTTAAAGATTTTGATCAAAATTTTGCTTCTGACAACAACCAAACATCGGGAATACTATATTTTCCAACATAAATTTTAGTCTCAATTTATGCGGGCAGCTATCCAATAAATCATCCCAAATGTGTTTTTGTGTCGTGATTGTGTCGTCTCAAATATGTGTCAACAACTCTATATATGCGTTTTCCCAACATTTTCAATTCAAATACGTAAATAGTTAACGTTTTCCCCAAGAGTAATTAATTTGACGTAAATAGTTAATTAAGTCACTCTTTCCATTTCCTATCATATTAATCCATCCCCTCAAATTCTACAATCTTCCCAGAAACTATCCATTCACATGAGCATGTTTCATTCCCAGAATTTTTGCCCATTCACGGTTTCTGCCCATTCCCAAACATACCCACAATTTCATTCCCTCTAATAGAATGAAATTAAATGACGGAAAACACAAATGAAAAACCAAATTAACCAAGATATGAACATCCACATGAACATTTACATGTGCCATGATATTGCTAAACGTCCCACTCGTTCATCCAATTGTGTTTGGAAATTAATGGTTCTAAAAGATACGAGGATATTGATCAGTGAAATATATACAACAAAAAGAACCAAATGAAAGATCAGCAGCTCTCAACGTGCAAACAAGGAAGAAATATCCATTTCCAAGGGAGTAGATATATTGTCTCATACTCATCATCAAAGAGGATATATGGATAACATCAACGAAGCCCAAGTTAATTGCTTGCAATTTGGAATATTGAAAGTTATAAAAAAAAAAAAAAGACAAGCAGTTGCTGGCATTATAATACTCTTGAGGGCCTATATCATATATATTTGAAAAGAATACAAATTCATGCTAATTCATAAATTGGGTGCCAAATTACTTTCATGAGTTTTGAGTGTTAACATGATCTTTTGAACCCAAAACGTTCATCCATAACAAAGTGTATTCACACACCAACGTGTAAATAGCAGTGGGTAATTAACAAAAAGAAAATTGTACTTGTCTAATTTCCGATTTTTCAATCTTAAATATTTAATCTAAAAAATGTGTAATATAATTGAAGTGTAACCCTAGTTGACAACCATATTGAAAATTTCAGGATTCTTAATCCAATTTGAGTGGGGTTATTTTATCCTTCAGTATGACACTGATCCTTTAATAGAAAACTAATATATGAATTTTCTATGCATTGTGTTAATGCCATATTATTTCATCAACCCTTAAATTCATTATTTTAAGAAACAAAAGCAGATTCAATATATATATATATATATATTTTGTTAGGTAGGAGATAAATTCTATTAATGAGAATGAAAGAGGCATAGCCCGTGTAAACAAGAAGTATACAACAGAAACATCTAGTTACATTCTATGATCGATAAAGAAAGACTAGTAAGTGGAATAACAAATTCAATAATAGATGCCTAGCGCCACATCAATATAGACTAGTAAGTGGAATAAGATCTTTAACCGGAGAGAAGAAACAAGGGAAATTATACAAACAATCCAATTTCAATTTAACCAACCTCAAAAAAGTCCCATCAGACGTCTATACAAAAGGTTGACACTAGTGATCTTAATCTGTTACGGCAAAACAAAGCTTAGCCTCATCCCAAGGGCCATTGATCTCAAACTTGTATTCTTGAAGTCGTATAAGCCAATAAGGACATACCACAGTCACAAAAACCAGTAAACCCAACAGTAGCACAAAAAGTAGCCGGTGGAGTGTATAAACAAAAGCCAAGGTCATGGCCATCAAACTGAAAGCAAAGCAAAGATGCAAGCGGAAGGAGTACTTTTTGATACAGTAAGTGATCAGTGGAGCAAAGAGGAATACTTGTAAGGAGAATAGCATGATTGCAAAAACATGTATACTTGATGGAAGGCGAGAAGCAATGAAAACTGAGGCCACTATCGAGGCATTTAAAGAAATGCAACTGGTCAATGTTGGATTACTCAGAGCCCCAGGAGCCCTAACAGTTGATCCTGAGTAGTCATGGAGGAATAGATGTAGTATGAGGAGTGGAACAGTTACTGCCCAGATGGAGTCTGAGCTAATGGATCTTGTTAGAGTCTGGTAGATGGGAGCCAAAACATATAATCCAGTTGTGAAAAAGAAAACGTTAAGCAAATAATGCAAGAGAAGATTGAGTGAAAGCATTTCTTCGGTTAAAAGGAGAAGTAGAAAACCTGATCCAAGAAGACTAACATCAAGATACAAAAGGGAAGTTTCATCAAGAGTTGATCTTAGAGTGTAGGTCCAAACCAAGCCCACAAGGGCAACAATGCATAGATATTCAGAGATGGAAACTGAGTCTTGCATCACTTTTAGCATGTCCCGTTTCACAACATTTGCATTCATGACTATATCTTCAAGGAAAGACTCATCAGTGTGATTGTCATCAAAACCAGGCTGCATCCCTCCATACGCCACTTTTCTCCATTTGGGTTGAGTTAGAGATGAGTTTTCAGCAATGCCCTTATCCATTTCTATCTACTTGTTAAATTGCAAACCTAACTCCTTGAGGTCAATTTTGTCAGCAAGAATACTATCATCCTAGGTTACATAAATCCTGTTCTCACAGACAGTGATCTTGCAATATGCAGCAGACCTACAGAAGAAGTAAATAATTATATATGTTGCTGTTCTCAGATAAGGAGTACCCTTTTGGGCTACAAATCATATATATTGTGTATGTGTGAAGGTCATACTTATTAAATGAATTCAATGCATAACTAAAAAATAAAATTGACACACTTCTCACTTATATCAGCAGCTTGGCTTCTTGTATTTTAATTCTTCCAATAAGCATTGCATGTAAAATAAGTGTACATGAAGACATTTTTATGAAAGAAAAGATTCAGAATGACATGGTTGGAACCAGTGAAACCATAATCTCGAGAATAAAATCCTTTATAACGAGCATGAGCGCATGCCCATCTCTGTTGCCACAACCAGATTAGTATTCCCCATTTTGATTCTCATTGACACATATTTTGTCTAAGAAAAATTCATCTAAAAGGGTTGCATTTGCAAAAACGAACGCATCAAAACCGAAATTATCCACACAATCGAAATTTATCCCAAATTCTAAAGCCCATCGCAGTTGGAATCAAAGATCAATCTAAAAATCAAACAACAGTGTTCATTCTTCATTAAAAAAATCCAAATAATTTCAGTGGAACAGATGAATTTCACCTGGACCGTTGGGTGCGTGGCGAGCTGCGGAGGAGCTGGTTGCCGGCTGGGCAAGTGTGGCTGGAATTGCAGTGTCCTTTTTTGCTGAATGTTACTGCCGAGGAGAAGAGTTAGAAATGGGGTGATTTTGTTGGGTTCTCACAGGTGGAGCTCGAGGATGAGGATGAGGATGAGGATGAGGATGAAGAAAGGTGGGGGCCTGATTCAGAGACGAGAGAGACGACGGAAAGGGGGGCTTAGAGCATATTAAAACTACTCTACTGAATAATCGAAGGGATTGAAGGAATTTGATGAAGGGAGACGCTGGCGTCCGACCGAACTCTAGATAAAATAGTCCTTAATAAAAATATAATAAAAAATTTTAAAAAATATAATAAAAAAATATAATAAAAAATAGAATTTAAAAAATACAATAGAAAATATAATAAAATAAAGAAAATAAAATAAAATAAAATAAAATAAAAAATGATTTCATGTGAGGGATAGGGAGGCATTCGGCCTTAGACCAGACGGAGCCACCGTTTGCCACTGTGAGCATCATCGCCCATACCATCAGAATCGTCTCCTTTCACAACAGTCTTAAACTCGAAATGAGTTCGAAATGAGCGGTAACGCCCCTGGTGGCTGGCGGTGACGCGGGCTGGTTTTGTAGGGTGTTTGGTCCGATCAAACCCCAGGATTTATCTTTGAAGAAATTGTCAAAACGGCGTGCTTTTGGAAGGGATAGTGCAGTATCGTTTGGGCATGTGAAGAGTTTAGCTACTTGCCGTAGGACTCTAATTGAGCCGAGCCGAGTCGAGTCAATTCGAATTGAGTTTTGATTTGCCAAACTCGACTCTAGTCAAGATATTCGAGCTCAAAACTTTTAATTCTTTTTTGTTCGAGCTCGACTCGATAAGTTAAACTTCCAATTCGAGTTCGAGCTCGTCCCACAAACGAAGTCGAGTCAAGCTGAGTTCAAGCTCGATTTTTTTTTAATTTTTGAAATAAAATCTAAAAATAAATAAATAAATAAATAAAAATCTATTAAAAATTAATACTTAATATTTAACTAGTTTATTCATCATAACAATATGTTATATGCTTACATATATTATTAATAATTACACATAATATGATAGCATATATGTATTTCATACGTGATTTCGACATACTAATATATAAAATTATTAAATTTTATATATTAATTATTGTACAAATTATAAAATATAGTTATGAAGTATATTCATTATATACACATAAGTAATTAGATTATATATTACATATTTAATTATAAAAATACTATGCTTATATTATGAGCAATATATATAACATTTATGTGTATATATCTATTAATATATGAATTAACTTTAATCGAGTCGAGCTAATGAGTCGATTTGAGCATAAACGAGCGAGTTTAACAAGCCTTAGTCAAGTCGAGTCAAGTCTTGTCGAGTATGTGTCATTTATTAATTGAGCGGATATCTGTTTTTTTAAGCGAGTTTTTTTTTTATGAGTTGAATTCGATTCAAGTTTAACCGAGTGAATACCGAGCGGTCTATCAAGTAGCCTGATTCATTTACAGTCCTACTGCTTGATTTTGAAGGCCATGATTGTGCGCGTATCATTACTTGGGATCTAGTCCTTTCCTTTATAGTCATTTTCCTTAATAGAATATTAAGTGAGTAAATAAAAAATCTACATAAAAAAATTTTGATTTTTTTATAATAAATTTGATTTTTTTTCAAAATAATTATATGATATTTATACATTCTAAGACCATACGTAATATTATTATAAACAACATCATTTTGCCAACAGAAATAATAAAACGACACAACTATTAAAACTTGAGTAATGCTTGGAATTGTCCCTCATTATCCAAAATCTGAAATTGTGGTGTTTGTTATGGAGGTTGTGGCTCCTTGAAAATCTACCCTGCACTTATAGTAATTCTTTGTCATCTTTTTTCCTGTTTTTCCATTATTCATATTTTCTCATCTGTCCAATACAAGAGTCATAATAGATTTGTAATCGATCGTCATGCTCTTTCTTTTTTCTATTTGATGAACTTTGATTTTTGGCCAAGCTTGGAGCTTGAAAGAGGATCTAGGGTTCTCAGATCCTGAAATCTGTCTTCATATCCTGTTAGCTTGATTTATAGCTGGGCGTATTGTTGAAATAAAATATTTTTTTTAACATTTTTAATAATAAAATAAAAAATTGTATATACTTTTATTAACAATTATTAAGTAATAATATAATATAAAATATACGAACATAAGTTGCGAGGACAAAATAACAGATTGGTTTAACATTTTCCTAGCGTCAAAGGAGTGCGTAGAAGAACAAGAAAATAAGAGAGAGATGGCTCGGTTTGGATACATTAATTATTAAAATTTTATTAGATTCTTTCATAAAATATAATAAATAATTTATTTATTTTTAAATTTTTAAATAAAAATATTTAAATATTATTTTATTCAACTTTTAACTTTATTTCAATTCATTTCATTTCAATTCATTATATAAATATCACTTACACACATATTTAGAGCCTATAATATGGTGGAAGAGGTTTTGCTTATTGAAGCATTACGATGTTGTTAGGATTGAAGGGGTGATCTTTTTTTTTTTGAGAAGAATGATTACGTTTCATTTTATAAAGCGAAGTTTACAACTGAGGTCGATAAACGAGATAAACTTGTATTACAAGTCTAACTAGATACTGATCTATAGCATCCCCGTACACCACAAGTTTTATCTTAACTTTTAGTTTCTTAGCAACTAACACTAAGTATGGTATGACTGAGAGGGCGCAAAGGTAACCAAACCTCCACCTCTCAAAGGAAAAAAAATCAATGTAAAAAACAAAATTGAAATCCAAAACACATAAAAAGGACTCGATACAAGCTAGACAAAGCGCCACAGCAGTGAGAGGCACGTGGCAGACACGTGCCACTTGAGAGAGTTCAGTCTACCGATCTATGTACTACTGGGGTCCCCAAGTCTAGTGCCACCACGCGTGGTTGACGTAGACCCCTCCAAATACGTCGTTAAGTTGAGCCACGCAAGATCGACTGTTCGCAAGTGTGGTGAATCACCGTCTTTCTTGGGTGGGAGCTCTGGCAGACAAGATGATCGGTGGCAAATGGTCTTCCCTGAGAGGCACGTGTAACCAAGCAAGACGAAAAGCTTCACCTCGATTAGCCTCAAATTCGCCCCGAAAAACCCCCCACAGTCGCCAGCAATACTTGCAAAAATAAAAGAAAACAAAACAACAACGGAGGAGGGAGAAGAAATGAAGGGGACGAGGAGGAGGGGGAGGGGGAGGCGAGAAAACCAGGAGGAAAGAAAAAAGGGGACGGGGGAGAAAGAAAACAAGAAAGAAGTGGATAAAGAAGGAAAGGAGGTGGGAAAGAAACTGAGAAAAGGTGTTTTTTTGGGGGAGGGGGCGGGTGGGGGAGGCGCCGCTCACATCCGCTAACGCGGCAACATGCCATAGAATTTGTTTTCGCCTCTAAGTTTTCTCTCCGAAACCTTTTCAGAGAGCATTCACCTCAACACAATGCCCAATGGGTGATCCTTTTAATCATTTATACAATATCAAATGATTGGAATACAAGTAAAATATAGAAAATAATTTTTTAATTATTTATATTATGTCGAGAAAAATGTTAGTATAAATGAGTTGAGCTCTCAACTCATTTCGTACGGAAAACTCACTTTTAATCCAAACGTGAGTGGTGAAACTGGAGTGAGATGAGTTCAACTATTATTATTATTATTATTTCCCAACACTGTTGCAGGTCGTCTTCAACTCGTGGATGTCGTATTCAAGTTTTGATCTATCGCCGGCCACCAACAGCTACATTGCCGGCATCATCGGCATCAAATGACACCGGCAACCAACTCCTGACGATCCTAACTCCGACAACGGAGCATTAGTCCCCTACGTGCAGATTGAAGTCCGAAATCAATTTCGGATTATTTGAAGCTCGTTTGATTCACTACTGACCACCATTAGTTATATCGTCGGCATCTTCGGACTCGTCTCTCACTGGCGACCAACTTCTTAAAATTCCATTTCCAACAACGTCACTGTCGTCTGCCACACGCCTTACACGTCCTAATTTTAAGAAACTGTGTATTTTATTTTATATAAAAATAAATTTTGTAAATTGTGTATTTTATTTTTATATAAAATATTTTATATTATATAGACTAGGTCAAATTTTGAGAAATTGTATATTTTATTTTATATAAAAACAATTATACAAAATTTTTTAACAAATTTTAACATGGTCTAACTAAAATACAATTTAATTTGATTTTTTTTTACGAAGTCAAAAAATTTGTAAATTGATAATTATTATTGTGTAATAGGATAAAATGATTATTATTTATTTATATACAAATTCATCAATAAAAAAAAATTGTGAGATCTACTTTTATTAATTTTTCAATAACCTAAACTCATCTTATTTTACTTTTAATCTAAATACATAAAAACTCATCTCAACTTACTCATCTCATTATTATTTATAATTCATCTCATCACTAAATTCAAACGAAACATTAATTAGCTGATAGCAACATCCTAACTAGGACTGTAAACGATCCGATCAAAGTTGAGTTCGAGTCGATTCGAGTCGAGCTGGACTTAAATAACTCGAGTTCGAGTTCGAGTCGAGTTGAGCGTTTTCCGAGTCGAGCCGAATTCGAGTTGATCAAAGACGAGTTTGAGTCAAATTGATTTATTTATCGATCTTTATTTTTACTCTCTAACGCTCCTCACGAACCGAGCCGAACTCAGTCTAGTAACTACTCGAGTTGTTCACTCTTCATAAATATTTGACTCAATATTTTTTTGTGAACTTAATATATTATTATTGTAGAGAAACAAAATATTACTTTTATATAAAGTAACAAAATATATTATTTATATAAAAATATTAAAAATAATATATATAACATATAAAATATATACAATAAAAGCATATATATAAGAATATATGTAAAGTGTATATATGTATATAGAAATATTACGAGTATTATTACGAGCTGAAAACGAGTTGAATCGAATTTATACAAATTTTGTTCACGAATTTAAATTAAGTCGAGTCGAGATTATATGAGTTTAGCTTGTTTAATATTCGAACTAATATTAATGGTCACGAACAATTCATTTATTAAATAAATCGAGTTCAAATTGAATTTATACGAATCGAGTATAAATTATTCACGAATAATTCTATTCATTTATCGCCCTAATCCTTAACACTTCAAGGTTGTTATTGTTTGTTTTGAATTGATTTATAATGTTATGTGCCGTTTAGTTTGAAATATTTCCGTAGTTCTTGCAACCTCTAATTTTATCTTAGCCTCCTAGACTAGGCAAAACTTCCATAGAAAGCTGAAAAGCTGTCTAAAAAAATAGAAAAATGATTTTAACTATAATTTTTATCAAATCTTTCAAATATATTCAATACCAATAATTAATAATAGTGATTAAACTCTTTATTTAAATTTAAAAATGAGATAAAATAAAATAAATTTTAAAAATAAAATAAAATATTATTTTTTAATAATAATATTATTTAAAAATTAAAAAAATTAAATTAAAAATAAAAAAATTAAATTATTTATTATATATATTTTAAAAAATATAATTATAAATTTAAAATGAAATAAAATAAATTGATATAATTTCTTAATACAAACTGGCGTAAATCATTTTACAAATTTATAATAGAGAGCACGGTGGACATGGTTTGGCTGCGGACCCGACAACCACGTGGGAGGGAGAGACCTTGACTTTTTCGCTATTTTTAGTTTTTTAGTTTTTAATTAAAATTATTTTTTAATATTATTATTATTTTAAAATTAAAAAAATTAAATTAAAAATTAAAAAATAAATTATTTATTATATATATATATATTTAAAAATAAAATAATAAATTTAAGATGAAATAAAATAAATTGATACCATTTCTTAATACAAATGGGCATAAATCATTTTGCAAATGTATAACAGAGAGCGCAATATACGTAGTTTGGTTGCAGACCCTACAACTATGCGCCATGCAGGAGAGAGACCTTGACTTCTTCGCCATTAATATTATTTTTTAATATTATTATTTTAAAATTAAAAAAAATTAAATTATTTATTATATATATTTAAAAAAAATATAATAATAAATTGAAAATGAGATAAAATAAATTGATATCATTCCTTAATACAAATTGGCGTAAATCATTTTCCAAATTTATAATAGAGAGCGCGGTGGACGTGGTTTGGCTACGGACCCTACAACTACGCGGGAGGGAGAGACCTTGATTTCTTCATTATTTTTAGCTTTTTCGTTTTCAATTAATATTATTTTTAAATATTAATATTATTTTAAAATTTGAAAAAAATAAATTATTTATTATATATATATTTTTAAAATAAAATAATAAACTTAAAATGAGATAAATAAATTGATACTATTTCTTCATACAAATGGGCATAAATCATTTAGCAAATGTATAATAGAGAGCGCAGTGGACACGGTTTGGCTGAGACCCTACAATTATGCGCCATCCAGCAGAGAGACCTTGACTTCTTCACTATTAATATTATTTTTTAATATTATTATTTAAAAATTTAAAAAATTTAAATTATTTATTATATATATTTTAAAAATATAATAATAAATTTAAAATAAAATAAAATAAATTGATATAATTTCTTAATTCAAACGGGCGTAAATTATTCTGCAAATTGTTTGGCTGCGGACCCTTCAACTACGCGGGAGGGACCGACCTTGACTGCTTCGCTATCTTTAGCTTTTCCAGTTTTCGATTCTTTCATCTCTCTCTCTCTCTCTCTCTCTCTCTCTCTCTCTGCGAGTCGGTTCGGGTGCCAGAATCCAGATCCAATGGCTAACAACAACGACAATAATGTTAATCACGAAGAATCGAGCCCGCTCCTGAGCAAGCAAGTCGTCGAAGGAGTAGAAGATGATGCAAAGAAAGCCAGCAAGCCAATTGATGTTAAGAACGAAAAGGTCATAGTCTCGCCTGCGGCGAAAGCTCCTTCTCCGGTATACGGAAATCTCGGTGGGGATGGCTGGGCCGCGAACGGATTCCCGTTGGGACACGGGAGCGTGGTGGGGGAGCCCATGGGCCGGACCCAGTGGAACTCGAGCATCTTCGCTTGTCTAGGTCGCAACGACGAGTTCTGCAGCAGTGATCTTGAAGTTTGTAAGTCATTTGTTATTCAAAATCGATTTTTTTATTAGCTTACGATCGAGATTTGGGTCATTCGGTGTAATCAGCTGGCTTTTTTCTTCTGTTTTTAAATTTTCCATTGGATTTCGGTTTTTTTTTTTCGTTTTGGTGCTTGACAGATACCTTTAAACGTTTGATAAAGTAGATGAGAATGGCAAAAGTTCTCTAAGCAAACATTGAGATCTTTGACTCCACACCTGCAATTATGTGCAATAGCATTTTTTTGTTTTTATTATTTTTGAAAAGAACTACATGAAGAGTTGAATATTTCTTGATTAATTTTCCCATGAATTTACAAATGATGATGAAAGAAAAATCTTTCAATCTTGTTAATTATACATTAATTGAAGCTACACTGGTTGTTAAGAATTTGTGGTTGAGATTAACTTGTGCATAAGGTGAGTTTGATTGACAATCTTGAACCCATTTAAGCTAACTGAATAGAGGACCGGGTTTCAAATCCTTTGATGCTTTTGGAATGCAACACTTCTGGATCAGAACCTTTTTTTGCGAATTTTGTTTTTTAAATTCCACTTGTGCTCCATATTTTCAGTTTTTGTCCTAAATGTCACGACATCTGACCAGGTCTTCTTGGAAGTGTGGCTCCTTGTGTGCTGTATGGAGGCAATGTGGAGAGACTTGGATCTAGTCCTGGGACTTTTGGAAACCATTGCTTGAGTTACTCTGGCCTATATTTGCTTGGAAATTCCATTTTTGGTGGAAACTTCCTCGCACCATGGTTTTCATACAAAAGCCGTACTGCCATTCGTCGGATGTTCAACTTAGAGGCAAGTTTTTCTCTTTCCCACGCTCCCCCACTCCAAAAAGAAAATAAAATTGAAATAAGCAATGGAAGTTTTGGTCTGCCACTGAGATTAGCTGTGTTTTTGGTTTACTCGATTGATTATAATTTTGCATCCAGGGTATATATATGTTTTTTATGTATCGGTGCATCATTGTATAGATTCATGCTTTGTATTAATATTTGTTCCTCTTTAACGTTTAGAACTCTTCTAATATTGATTTTATACCCTGTGGAGTTTTGTAATTATTAAAGCACTTCAACATTATATGAACTGAAAAAGTAGTGTGTAATGAATATCTTCTTGACATTTTTCATATTCTTATAGTAGTGGCCTTTGAAGTGGGATGTCTGGCTAAGTTGTATTGACTTTAATTTAAATAATATGGAAGCATTTTCTAAGTCTTATTACACATCAATTACTGGTGAAAAAAAGTCTTATTACACATCAATCGTCATTGCTTGTTTGAGTTCATTCCCACCATATTTATTTTTCTTAAGGTTTTGATCTATAGCAACTATTTTTTTAAAGCTGATGTAAATGCGTTTCTAAGGAAAAAAAAAACAAGTCTTTTCAAATGCAACTGTGGGTATTACGGTGTTAATAACTTTATTGGTATTTCTATTGCAGTGATCATGGCCTTGTGGTTCCTAGTATTGGTGTTTTACATATGTTTTCTTTATTTGATTTACTTCACCTTGCACAGGCTGTCCTAATTCTCTAATGCATAATTCAGATGTATACTTGTTTGTTTGAACATTACCAGAATATTGGATAGCAATGATCAATTTAGAACTCACAGCTGATATTTAGATTCTTGAATGTTCTAGGATTACATAAGCTACACAGCTTAATTGATTAAAAAGAACATAGAAAAGTCAGCATCAATAAGTGGAGAAGTTTGATATTCGATCCCATTCAGTCCTGCTCTTCCATGCAGTTGAATAGGATGAATGTTTTCTGCGTCTACCATGAGAATGGTCTTTACAACTCTCCAAGTTTTTTTTTTTTTTTGGCTTTTATAATTTTGCTCCTTTTTATTATACTCGAGGTCTTTGAGTGATGTTTTGTTGTCCATACCAAATATGCTAATAATTATGACGAAGAGCTTTTGAAATTGTTCATAATTTTTTTTATGACAAGCAGGGAAGTTGTGAGGCACTTCACAGGTCATGTGGATGCTGTGGAAGCTTTCTGGAGGACGAGGTGCAGCGTGAACAGTGTGAATCGGCATGCGATTTTGCAACTCATTTCTTCTGCCATGTGTGTGCTCTTTGTCAGGAAGGTCGCGAGGTCCGTCGCAGATTGCCTCATCCAGGGTTCAATGCTCAGCCATTCTTGGTTATGATTCCTCCAGGGGAGCAGAGCATGGGTCGTGCTGCCTGAGAGCTTCCTGCCCTACCATGAAAGAGTTGTACTGTCTATATATAGTATCAATATGATATGATATGATGTTGAACCGTATAAAGTGTATTCTGTATTTGAATTGCCTGAGCTTGCTTTTGAAGACAAAACCTATGAATAAAGATACAATGAAAATGTAGACTTCGCCTATATTTTTTTATAATTCTTGATGTTTGTGGATGTCTATTGTCACTACATTGATTTTAGCCCAAAATGCCATTTGTAAAATAGAAGGGATTTTTGAAAATGTATTGTGAGATTTGTTGTGTAGCTATCATTACTCGATTTTAAGATGCAGAATGTTTTCAGTTTCACGTGTATATTTGCACAGTCACATGATGCTATACGACAGATGTGCCATAAAATGTGGAAGAATTTTGTTTTTTTGTTTATTTTTTAAACAAACATAATCTTGACGATGGTTTTGTGATTTTCGATAAAACTTTTCAGGTATAAAGTTGATCTATTTGTCAATATTTCGTTGGTTGTTGAAATTGTCACATCAACACCAATAATGGTTAGACGCGTGACAACTATTCGACACTTTTTAATAATGGAGAGATCTCGTTTCTATAGAAACAAAAACGACACATCACCATTAACGATGGTTTTGTTAAATCTATAAAAAAATACTTGAGTTTATATGGTAGTCAAATTAAAATACAACATTTTTAAAAGAGTGAAGGAGAAGGCAGATTGAAAGTTGGAAAAACATTTGCTTGTTACAAATTAGAAAGGAAGTCATTATCAAAACAGTGCTGCAAGCAATCTCCTCTTACGCTTGGGGAGTTTTCAAATTATCAGGTTCTCTATGGAGAGAACTAAATGCTCTTTATGCCAATATTTAATGGGTCCATAGAGACAATACAAATAGGGTGCATTGGTAGAGTTACGAAAATCTCAAAGTTCAGAAGGCCAAAGGTAGGATGGAGATTTGGGACATTGAAAGTTTGAATGTGGCCATGTTAACAAAACAAGGACAGCCCATGATTAAAAATCCTACTTAGGACTGAGCACCTACTTAAGCGGATTTGGAGAGGCCATATATCGAATCTGACTCTGACTTCAACTCCGTCTGAGTTGGAGGAGAATATAACCTCCGACTCTGCTTACGAAGCGGAGACAATCGCTTTGCCTCTGACTCTGTTTTGTTGAAATGGAGTCGGTGGTTTTGAGTCGGTTTTAAGCTTTCCGGGAGTCTTAGATATTTGGGTTTATGTTGAACTTTTTAAAAAACTTTTTAAAATTCATAATGTCAAATTGCCTATTTTTAATTTTTTTAAAAATCACATTTGGATTTTTGGCTCACTAATAAAAATTCACATTAAAATCTAAACATCCAACTAGTTAAAATAATAACGGAATCAAGATATGATAAAACATCTAAATATCCAAAATCTAACATATTCTGTTAAGTTACATGCTACACTATCCAAAATCTATAACTCTAAACATACTTCTTTTTGTTATTTTTAAAAAGTCACATTTAGACCTTTGACACACTAACAAAAATTCATATTAAAGAAGTAAGTACTTTTTACATACAATAAAAACCCACTAAAAATTCACTAATTAATATGATGAAACCACATCCAAAATCATTCACATCCAACTAAATCATTTCTAAATTAAAAAAAAACTAAATATCATTTCAAATCTAAGCATTCACATAAAAAAAAAACATAGGATAGGCACAACATCCTTATCCATCATCCATACTTCACATTCATCATCCACATCCATCATCCATCATCCACACTTTACATCTATCATCTACATCCACATTCCACACTTCACATCTATCATCTACATCCACATTCCACACTCACATTCCACACCCATCACCCACATTACTAATAATAATAGGTTCTTACAAGTTTACAACAATTAAAATAAACATGTTCTAAGTTCTAATTTTGACAAAAAGATCAAACATATTACTACAAACTAGGTACTAAGTTCCAACCAAATAAAATATCAAATTAAAAGTGCCAAACTCCCAACAAACATATCTGATATTACTAAAACAACAAGGTTCCACCTTATAATGGACTTCTCAACAATGCTTGAAAAAAAAATATGAAAAGATCTTAATAAACATGAGCAATATAATAAAATAAGTTACATATAAAATTACAGATTTAAGAATATCATAAGAACTCAAATCTCAATCATCCTCACGTAGTAGGTTTGCCATACCAGTAGTTAATTCTATATTAAGATGTCAAAGAGTAAGATATTAATATCACCAGGGATGTCAAAATCAACATATATACAAGTTTAAAAAAATATATTACCTGTGTGTAACTTATAACTTCCTGCATCCTCAATGGTATTTGAATAATTTTCGCGGTTAAACATATAGGAGTGGACTTCAGCCATTTCTGCGTGCACACAAGAGCCTCTACAGTCCTAGAAGCCAAAAGCTTCTAAACGGATCTATTACACAGCTTCTTGTGCTAAATGCCGACTCAGATGCTACAGTGGTGATCGGAATGACCAATATATGTTTTGCCATTAGAGCAAGAACCGGAAATTTGGTAGAGTTGACCTTCCACTAAATTAAAATGTCTAAATCTTCAATGGGAACCTCAACATTCTCTTGCAAATACTATTCTAACTCTGATTTACAATCTATCAAGGATGCAGATTTTTGCATTCTATGGTCGGATTTCAAAAAGAACAAGGGATCAATCGTAGTAATAGTACCCCTCATTGATGCACTACTTTCACTTTGAAAAGTTGACTTAGTTAATGACCCATCACCAAATCCAACATATTGCTCATACAAATATGTCAAATCTCCTTTTAAGAGTGCAACAAATTCCTCACCTCTCTCCTCGCCCAATATTTCATTGAACCAATAATCTTGAGCACTTAATTTGTACCGTGGATCAAGAATGACAGTAATAAACAACAACTAATTTATCTTTTTCAGATCACCCCAATATTTTTCATACTTTGTCTTTATTCGGACATCCATTGAACTCAAGCAGCAATTAGGATCTTCACAATAAGTATTCAAGTTTGCATGAATATTAATAAGCTCTTAAAAATATAGATTTGATGTGACATATGATAACTCATAAATACGCATGGTGACATTGTAAAACACTTCTAGAAACTTCACAAAGTCTCTAGTGGTCTCCTAATCATCAACTCTAGGAGTTTCTAGACCCTTTTTCCGTGCCCATTCTCAGACAAATAAACTCGTGAATAGGAATCCTCATCAAGCAAAAGTTGGAATGCTTTTTTATACTTCTTAGCCACATTCAACATAAGATAGGTGAAGCCGTCAATGTAAAGATCCTAAATATTATACACCTTCAACACTTGTGAGCTTGACAATTAATTACAAGCATTATGGGCCGTGAATAATAGCATATATTAGATGCAGTATATTATAACTTACAACATATTAAAACTTATCATAACATTAGTTTATGTCATGATATATTATTAGATGTTTATTATATTATAAGTAGATTATTTTATAAGTTTATTTAATTATATATATATTTTTATATAGATATGATATATCTATATTTTTATATTTATATGCAAAATATCGGAGTCAGAGTTAGAGGTTAAGTTAGAGGCTGAGTCGGAAATAAAGTCAGAGGCAGTGAGTCGGAGTCGGAGTCGGCAAAGATCCTCCCTCCGCCTCCAACTGCAGGAGGGGAAAAACCTCTGATTCTGACTTATCAGAGTTGGAGCGGAGAAGGAGGAGAGTTGGGTGGGAACTGGTGTTAGGGAGGAGACAGATCGATGTCGGGTCGGAACTCGTGTTAGAGTTAGATTTTCAAATTTCTGCTCAACCTAATCCTACCTCTTTGGTGGCCAGGATTTTTAAGGAAAAGTACTTCAAAAATGTAGATTCTATCCATTCTAAACCTGGTCTCCAACCATCATGCATATGGAGAAGTGTTATGTCAGCTAGAAATCCACTAAAAAGAGGATTGCAGTGAAGGGTGGGAAATGGAGATAGCATCAAGATCTATGGGGAGAAATGACTGCCTACTACCTATACTAATTGGGTGCAATTCTCAGCTCAAGCTAATTGGACAATTGTTTGTAAGCTGATTGACCCCTCTGCTAAGACTTGGAATGAAGTTTTAATTAGACAATTGTTTCAACATGAGGAAGCAGATGCTATACATGGATTACCTCTGAGTAAGTTGGGATCAAGTGATAAGCAAATTTGGGGATGCACGAATGATGGTATCTTTATAGTAAGAAGTGACTATCTCCTTGAGGTTAGCAGAAAAAGAAGATTGAAAGGGGAAGCTTCTAATACTGATTTGTGTGATGTTGTGTGGAAGCAGCTATAGGGTTTGGAGTACCAATAATGGTGAAGTTATATCTCTAGAAAGCTGCAAATAAATCCTTCTCATTAGAAGCAATCTCTTTAAAAAAAAAAAAGGATAGGTGATTGCCCCTTATGTCCCATTTGTGGTTGTTGAACTCGAGATTTCAAGTTTCGTGTAAATCTACACATGAATTTTGATGATAACAAATGAATTCAAAGAATAAAAGAGTCTCAAGCTCAAGTTGTCCACATAATACAATTAAGTACATCAAGGAACCAAGCATGAGCAAGAAAGGAACAAGTTCACATTAAAATCATAGAATAATATTGTAAATCTCTTAAAAATTTGAAATTAAGATTAAGGTTCAAAATTAATATTTTATCATAAAGTATTAAAATACATTTTCCACATGTGCATGAATATTTTGAAAATTAAATTTGAAAATTTTGAAAGATGATTGATTGTCATCTTTCACATGTGCATGACATGATTAAAGGTTTGAATTTTGAAAATATTAAGATGATTGATTGTCATCTTTCACATGTGCATGACATGATTAAAAGTTTGAATTTTGAAAAAATTAAGATGATTGATTGTCATTTTTCACATGTGCATGACATGATTAAAAGTTTGAATTTTGAAAAAATTAAGATGATTGATTGTCATTTTTCACATGTGCATGTTTTATTTGAATATTTTCAAAAGTGATAGATACTTTTCTTGACTTATGCAAAAGGTAAATGTCTTTGTTTGAAAATTTTGAAAAGTAAAGTGTGCTCCTTTTGTCATATGCAGAAAGTAAAAGATTAGATTTGAAATTTTTGAAAAGTAAAGTGTGCTTCTTTTGTCATATGCAAAAAGTAAAAAGATTAGGTTTGAAATTTTTGAAAAGTGAATGATGATATCTTTGACATATGAATATTTTTAAATTTGAATATGAAGTCTCATATGCCTATAAATAGATCATTTGAGAGCTTCACATTCACAACATCAAGAGCATACAACATTCATTCAAAGTTTTCATTCTCTCTTCTCTAAGCATTGAGCCTTAACCCTTATTTATTTTGAGAGATATAGTTTGTGCTGTATTGTTTTTATTTCACTCATTGAGGAGTGCTTTCTGATAGCCTACCCACTATCAATTCTTGTATCAGTAAAAATGTGTGTATAACCCTTGTGTGTGTAGAATGTGTTCTATACGGGGAATAGTTAAATCACCAAGTGTGAGGTGATTGGAAGTGTAGAAGGTGTTCTACATGGGGAATAGTTAAATCACCAAGTGTGAGGTGATTGGAAGTGTAGAGGGTGTTCTACACGAATTCTTTGGAGCGGTGCTGCTCAAAAGTGTAATAGGTTTTTATTTCCACCTAAAGGAGATTGAATAGTGGATTTGGGGATTCTCAAGGGGTAGCTTGAGGCGAGGACGTAGGCAGTGGGGCCGAACCTCGTTAACATACTGAGTTTACTTTTCTCTTACCTTTACTCTTTATATTTATTACTGTTTCATATTTTGTTTATATTTTATATTGTATACTTGATTTATAATTGTTAATTTTTTAATACAACTCAATTCACTCCCCCTCTTGTGTTAGTCATTTGGGCAACAGTGGCCTTGGTAAGGAATCTCTACTTCATATTTTGTGGAATTGCCCTTCTGCAACAGATATCTAGGCAGAAACTTGTAGTCTTGCACAAAAATGGGATGTAGTGGAAGGGGACTTCATGATTCTTTGGCATAAGATGATAAACTATTTGAAGATTGGAGTGGATTGCAATGATTATGCGCAGGCTGCGGCTAAGAAGAAACAGACTCATCTTTGAAAATAAGTTCTACAATCCTAAACAAGTCATCCAAATGGCAAGTGAGGGAATCGAGAACTATAAGTATGCACAAATGGATACAGGGGCTAGTCAACTAGTTGCTAGTTATAATCGATAGCAACAGAGATGGAAAAAACCTGGCCCTGAGGTGATAAAGATTAATTGGGATGCATAACTTTCCTGGGAGCACAAGACAATGAGAATGGGGATAGTTTTCAGAGATAAGGAAGGGGAAATTTTGGCTTCAGCTTGTGATGTGAAGAGGCATATTGATAACCCTGTATTGGCTGAGAGTATGACTTTGTGGAGAGCTATTGAATTGTGTTGTGAGCTTTCCTTTTTTCAATCCAAAATGATATTTGAAGGAGACGCAACCATTATCATCAACAGGATCAATCAACAAGGAGAAGGCTTGTCGTGTTTGGGGCATATTATTGATGGCATCAAGCATATTATCCATCAAAGGGAGGATTGGTTAGTTTGCTATGTTCCTACTCCTAGAGAGAGTAATTCTGTTGCTCACTTGTTGGCCAAACATGCTTTAACTCTTGGTGAGGAAAGGGTATGGATTGAAGGGGGTTCTTTTGTAATATGCAATGCTGTGTTGCAGGACAAATTATAAAATATTTCAGCGTGATTGAAATAAGACAAGTCAGTTTTGATTTTTTTTTTTTTAAAAACACGATGGTTTTAAATATTTTATGGTTACAGAAATTGTAAGTTATTTTTATACTTTTAATAATTAGTTTAGCAACATGAAGTGTCAAGTCTTATTGTTCTTATTTACGATAATTATAAACCCAAAACAAGAAATAATACATTTGAGATATTGAAACACCAAAAAATAATCGAGCAGATCTTAAAAGAATTTTTATTTTAGAGAATTATTATGTCTACGTAAGAGTCATACAAAAATAATTTTACACATTGATGTATTAGTATTTTTCTTTAGTTAAATTTTTTTAATTAAGTTTTTATTAAGGCTTGTCTAGTTGATATATAAGTTATAAATAGTTTGTTTGCAAATTTTTGGCAATTAGATGGGCTTTGGATTAGTTAAATATTTTTAAGATGCTGCAATAACGGGCTTGGGCTTGTTCTTAGGATAGTAGCTACAGTTCAAATCAGATATTCTATAGTAGTATAGGCTCCAATGATCACGACCAATGAGGATTGCTATACTAGTCGTTTCCACCTCCACTTTTATATAAAAATAATAATAATAATTTGCTTGCCGTTCCTTCTCTTTATTATACATTCTATTATATTATCTTTGTTATCATTATAATCCCACTCGATTTTTTAACATTAAATTAAAAGAACGTTTTAAACTTTTAAGACACAAGATTTCCTCCATTAATGTTTGATTAATTCAATAGAAGACAAAAAAATGAATTTTCATATTGTAGTGGTTATCAATTTCTTATCACTTGTTTTTTTTTTTTAAAGTTCCTACAGTCAACTCTGTTTGGGAAGGGTTTTTATTTATTTATTTATATTATCTCATCTCATGGGTTTAATGCTATAGAAGAAACCAGATGATATTTGAAGGTAAGAATCTGACTGTGGATCATGCTTTGACCTTAAAGTTCATAAAAATGTTAATTGCCTGAAACACCAAAATCAGAAGGTGCAATGCAGATGGGTGAAACCAAATGACGGCATTTTGAAGCTCGTAAATGATGCCATATTCCAAGATCAGAAAAGAGGCGGTGTTCGAGCAGTTTTAGGGAGATATCATTATGGAAAGAAAATAAAGTGACTGATCCTATTGAAGTGGAACTTTTGGCAATGCCTAGTGGTTTGCAGCTTGGGGTTCACCAAGGGATCATAGATCTCATATTAGAAAGTTATTCATTGATGAAGGTTAATGCTACTAATTTTGTTGGAAATTCAATGTCACTTCTTGGAAATCTGATCATGGAGGTGAAGGACTTAAATAAAGATGTTTCATACCCGTACCATTCAACATACTTTAAGGGATGGGAATCAGACAGCCCATAAGTTAGCAAAGTTTGCTTGAAATATAGATGATATGTGTATGGTGTATGGTGATGGTTTATTTCTTATATATATATATATATATATATATATAAAATCGTATCAATTTCTTATTATTTACCCATCTGGCTTTTTCACCTCTTAATTATTCCACAGATAGGGGACTAGTTATTCTAAAAAGACAGCTAAAGAAGATGCATATAAACAATTATGCACACCCTGTCTGGAAAACAAGCATTCTTACTTCTTAGCCTACCCGAACATAAAGTTATCTAGTTTTAATGATTAAGTTGAATCAGTACAAGGGAGATGACGGAAAGCATCTACCAAACTCTCTCAAACAGAGGAAGGACAATTTCCGATCACAATAGTTCAATATTGAGATGAACAAGAGAAAGAACATCTTGAAATTCTACTCTCCAGGTGCAGAAACACCTTGCTTCAGTCTCTCCTTCTTCATCTTCTTCTTGGAGATTGGCTTCTTTTTCCTTGGAGGAAGGGTTTTTTGTGCATAGATGTAGAGTACATAGTTTCCAACAAGGAATATCAACAACAGCCCAACAACAACCAGCAGCACTATCAGTCCTGGGTTCAACCCTTTGGCTTCGGCATCCTTGATCACATTTCCCTAGACATTGCAACAGCAGATCATATTCTTGTCAGGACACATCACACAGAAAAAAGACAAATAAAAAACTGAGATAGCCCACAACACAACATTTATGCAAGCAATCCAGGTTAGGGCCAAAAACATTAACATTATAATCCACCTTATTCTGCTTTAGAATAATGTTCAAATATTTCATTAATTTAAACAATTGTTATGCATTAACAAATGGTCAGGCTTGAGATTGGTTCCAGTATAAAAAACCTCTACTGATCGCTACAGGCAATTCTAGGGCAGAAACTACCCCTGTGGCTGTGGGGCTATATGAAGCAATGACAGATATCCAAAAGATCCACATAGCATTATCCTTGGCATCAGTTATACACAACTGATAAATCTTAAAATTTTTATATGATCACCTGAATTGACTCTGTGTTTATTTTTGGGAAATAAATAACTTTTTTAAATTTGGAATTCGGTTCTGATTTTCCTGCAGGCTCACTGCTTCTGTTTAAGAAACAACTAATTTCTGATGACAATGACTTCAATCAAATAGACCCACTCTCCAAAAATTCTGCATAATTGATAATAAGAAGGAAGCAATTAATGCTATTTATCTAAATGACATCTATGTAATATCTTCCACAATTTTTTATGATTGAGAGTAAGAACGATAGGTCTATTCAAACTTGCAATAGCTTCAAACAGTAGACAGACATTAATGGTGAGCAAACAGGTTTAATATACATCTGAGAATTCACCATCCTTAGTGGCAAGGTGAGCACCTTCATGCACATCAGAATTTCCCAACAGATAAATCATGGAAGATTGATGGTAGAAGGCAAACAATACAGAATAAGGTACACATAAGTATTATTTAATTTTTTAACATTCAGATCAAATAGGTAATTGCTTGTTTGGCTTACTCATCCAGAAAGAAAAGGGTTTTGGACTGCAGCAAATCTTGAGTGAACAAAATATGGGGGTAAGAAATAACATATATCAATGCCTACAGAGACAAAACACAGTGCAGTGAAGATGAAGCCAGAGACTCAAGATTGTTCTTCAAATGGAAAGGTGCATTTCTTACTCTCTTATCAAGAAGATTGAGAGCTCAAGATAGCAGCTTGGTAATTCAAAACAGAAATCTGTGATTACTGTCACAAAAACTAATTAGCCATCCAACAAATTCATTGATTCTCGTTTTGAGCCGGGAGCAATGTTCTCATTGATTAGTTGCTCAGTTGGGTGCGTGCTGTGGATATGCAGAGTTAATGAATTTATGTACTTCAAATTGACAGTTTGTAGTTTGAAGTTTGGTGAGTGGATTGAAATTTTCACTGCATGGAATGATTTGGATTTTGATTGAGACTTTTAGGTTGTTTTCCATAGTTTGTGGAGGATTAGCTTGTTTGGATATTATATGTAAATAGTAAGATAAGTCACAATGAATTTGTCAATTTTGGGGGTATTATGGATTGATATTAAATAGATTCCGGTCATTGTATCAGAAAATCTTCTCCCTATTAATTGTCTTAATGTCACACTAGGTGCAATAAGTTTTTTTTTATATGTTTTTCTAAAATGTGAAAGAAAAATAATAAGCAACACATGAATCATAAAAAATAAAAATAAAACCCACCACAAAGGACTACTAGCAGAGTGAAGGAGAACAACATTTTTCCGGGCCTGAAATATGGACCCTGACGAGGATATGTGCCCATGAAAATTTATCTCTTAGACATTCATAGTAAGCAGCATGCATTTTTTTTTTTTTGGCTGAATAAGCAACATGCAACTCACTTGCTTAAATTGAATACTAACTTGGACGACTATATCATGCGGCATAGAAGCAACTTAACCAGAAATTTTGGAATTTTTTTCATAAAACTCCAACAAATAATAAAACCAAGATGAATCAATGGCATAAAAGAACGGATTTCCAAGGAAAGGAAAAAGCATCCGCCTTTACAATTTTCTAAACCATATTGAACTTGTATCGTAAATTTCCTTAAGCTTCAGGGTAAAATAACAATCGTGATAAATGGAACCACCACCATAAAAGATAACGTTTTCCTAGAATGTTCCCGGAAATATCCTATGCGCAAATAAGCAGAAGTACTCGATAATCAATATGAATTTACCACAAATATAATCCTGTAGATCTTTCAATCAGAAACTTAAAACTTAATCGCATTAATACAGATCTCCAAAAATTATCCAAAATTACGGGTTCCGTGTCAAAGCGTACCATGCGATCGAAGGAGGGAGGGACTTTGTCAGTGGAACCGAACTCTTCGTCCATGGCTGCGACTCAGACCCAAATAGATCGACTCAGTCGCTCGTAGAGGAGCTCCTGGGAGAGCTAACCGTACAGATTGGAACGAAGAAGCTTGGAGAGAGAGAGAGAGAGAGAGAGTAGACCCAGTCTGAACAAGTATTTAGTCCTGTGATTTATATCGCGCCTCGGCTAATTATTCCCTTCGTTTGTATGACACTGCAACAATAACAAAATATTTTAAAATATTATTAATGTTATGAAACTTAAAGAAAGGAACTACTATTGTAAAAGAGAAATAAGAAACTTTCTCTGAAACTCTTAAGAACTGAAACTTTCTTTCTCTCTATATTTTCTTATGAATTTCATTACAACTGAAGCCCCTATTTATAGGCTTTGAAATTACTATGCAAGTTACTATGCAAATCACTATGCAAGTTACTATGCAAATTTAATATAATAGTGGTGGGGTCATTCACATTATTTAGTGGTGGGACAGGGGGCGGCTGCCGTCCCTCCACTAAATTCATTACACTCCCCCTTGAATGACCACTCATAAAGAATCTGCCTCGTTAAAACCTTGTCAAGTAAAAACCCAGTGGGAAGAAAAACCAATGGCGAAGGAAAAAGAGTACAGTCTTCTTATGTATCTACAAGTGCTTTAAGATTGCCTCATTAAAACCTTGCAGAGGAAAACCCAGTGGGACAAAACCTCAGCGAAGGAAAAAGAGTACAATCAGCACATTTACTCCCCCTGAAAAGTGCATGACAAAAGATCTTTGAGTCTTCGCATTCCAATGTTATGCACAATCTTCTTGTATGTGGAAGTTGGTAACGCCTTTGTGAATAAATCTGCCAGATTATCACTAGATCGTATCTGCTTGACATCAATTTCACATTTCTCTTGAAGTTCATGAGTATAAAAGAATTTAGGTGAAATATGTTTAGTTCTATCACCTTTGATGTATCCTCCTCTGATTTGAGTGATACAAGCAGTATTATCTTCATATAAGATTGTTGGGCTATTATTGATCATAGGAAGTCCACACTTTTCCTGGATATGTTGAATAACTGATCTCAACCAAATACACTCTCGACTTGCTTCATGAATAGCAATGATTTCTGAGTGATTTGAAGAAGTAGCAGATAGTGTCTGCTTAACAGATCTCCATGATATGGCAGTATCTCCATAAGTAAATAAATATCCAGTTTGAGATCTACCTCTGTGTGGATCTGAAAGATAACCCGCATCTGCATACCCAATCAATTCTGGACTTGAACCACGTTGATAAAATAATCCCATATCAACCGTACCATGAAGGTAACGAAGGACATGTTTAATGCCATTCCAATGCCTTCGAGTTGGTGCAGAACTATATCTTGCAAGCAGATTAACTGAGAATGTAATATCTGGTCGAGTGCAATTTGTAAGATACATCAAAGCTCCAATTGCACTGTGATATGGTACTTCAGGACCAAGAATTTCTTCATCGTCATCACAAGGACGGAATGGATCTTTCTTCACATCAAGTGTTCGAACAATCATTGGAGTACTCAGAGGATGAGATTTGTCCATATAAAAATGCTTTAGGACTTTCTCAGTATACATGGACTGATGAATAAAAATTCCATTTGGCAAGTGCTCAAGCTGCAGGCCGAGACAAAGTTTTGTTTTGCCAAGATCTTTCATTTCAAATTCATTCTTTAAATATATAGCGGTTTTTGAGATCTCTTCAGGAGTTCCCACAATATTTAAATCATCAACATAAACCGCAATAATGACAAATCCGGATTCAGATTTCTTAATAAAAACACATGGGCACATAAGATTATTCTCAAATCCTTCTTTCAATAGATATTCGCTTAAGCGATTATACCACATGCGTCCGGATTGCTTCAACCCATATAAAGATCTTTGTAGTCTGATTGAGTACATATTTCTAGATGTACTTGTAGATGCTTCAGGCATCTTATATCCTTCAGGGATTTTCATATATATGTCATGGTCTAAGGATCCATATAAATATGCAGTGACCACATCCATCAACCGCATTTCTAATCCTTTTGTAACAACCAGACTAATCAAAAATCTAAATGTGATTGCATCCATAACGGGAGAGTATGTTTCTTCATAATCAATCCCGGGTTTCTGCAGGAAACCTTGTGCAACAAGCCGTGCTTTGTATCGCACAATTTCATTTTTCTCATTACGTTTTCGTACAAATACCCACTTATATCCAACAGGCATTACACCCTTTGGTGTTTGGACAACAGGTCCAAATACTTCTCGTTTCGCTAGCGAATTTAATTCAGCTTCAATAGCTATTTTCCATTTTGGCCAATCATTTCTACGTCGACATTCTTCGACGCTTTTTGGCTCACTTTCTTCATTACTTCTGGTAATGTCAAGGGCCATTTTATATGAAAATATGTTGTCGACAACAGTTTTATTTCTATCCAGAATTTCTCCAGTTTTCATGAAATGTATTGAGATCTCATTATTTTCAGGTACCTGTTCCTCTTCAGGAGAAAACATTTCATGACACACCTCTTCAGGAGGTCCATTTTTAGGAAATTTATACTCTTCAGGAGTTTCCTCTTCAGGAGGTTCTGGAATAGAAGATTTGAACTCTTTAAGAGTACCAATTATATTTGTAGCCTGTATTGTGGGTACGTGTTCTTCAGGAACACCAAATTCATTTTGTATTCTTTTTCTTCTGGGAATTTTGTCTTTTGCCCCAATAGGTCTTCCACGCTTCAGGCGTATTTTAGATTCACCTATTGCTGTTTTGACAATTTGTCCTTCAGGGACTTCAATCCTTGCTGGAGCATTAACAGCAGGAATATAAGATTTTACTACACCTTTAGTGTCAGTAAATACATCCGGTAATTGATTTGCAACATTTTGCAAATGAATAATCCTCTGAACTTCCCTTTTACATTCATTTGTAGGAGGATCAAAATAAGACAGGGTCTTATTATCCCAAGTAATATCTTGTCGTGCTTCAGGCACCGACTTTTCTTTACCCATTAACGGAAAATTTGATTCGTCAAAATGACAATCTTCAAAACGTGCTTTAAACATATCCCCTGTAAGGGGTTCAAGGTATCTAATAATGGATGGAGAATCAAAACCAACATATATCCCAAGTCTACGTTGAGGACCCATTTTTGTACGTTGCGGAGGTGCAATTGGAACATATACAGCACATCCAAAAGTACGAAAATGAGAAATATTTGGTTGTTGACCAAATGCAAGCTGTAATGGAGAATATTTATGATATGCAGATGGTCTAATGCGAATTAGAGATGCTGCATGAAGTATAGCATGTCCCCAAACAGAAATAGGTAGTCTTGATTTCATAAGTAAAGGTCTAGCGATTAATTGAAGCCTTTTGATCAGAGATTCAGCTAAACCGTTTTGTGTGTGTGTATGGGCAACAAGATGTTCAACATCTATTCCTATTGACATGCAATAATCATCAAAAACTTGAGATGAAAATTCACCTGCATTATCCAATCGAATGGTCTTAATTGGATGCTCAGGAAATTGTGCTCGTAGTTTAATTATCTGAGCAATAAGTCTAGCAAATGCAACATTTCTAGTGGAAAGAAGACAAACATGTGACCATCGACTAGATGCATCAATTAGAACCATAAAATATCTAAATGGTCCACTTGATGGATGAATAGGCCCACATATATCTCCGTGAATCCTTTGTAAAAAGGATGGAGATTCAACAATGATTTTTGAGGGAGATGGTCTAATAATTAACTTACCTTGAGAACATGCAGAGCACGGAGATTCATTGGGTAGAAATATCTTTTGATTCTTTAAGGGATGCCCATGCGAATTTTCAATAATTCGTCTCATCATTATAGAACCCGGATGTCCAAGGCGATCATGCCAAGTCATAAATACTTTAGGGTCAATGCACTTCTGGTGCATTACCACATATGATTCAATTGTTCTTATTTTTGTATAATACAATCCAGAACATAGAGCAGGCAGTTTTTCTAATACGAGCTTCTGGCCCGATACTGTTTTAGTAATAAGAAGATGCTCTTTACTGCCTTCATTGGTCGTTTCAATATGGTAATTATTACGACGTATATCTTTGAAACTCAATAAATTTCTTCTGGATTGTGAAGAGAATAGAGCATCATCAATACAAAATTTGGTGCCATTAGGCAACACAATATAAGCTCTTCCGGAGCCCTCAATTAAATCCGATGAACCTGATATGGTATGGACATAGGCTTTACTTAGTGTTAGATTTTGAAAATATTTCTTTTCTTTGAGAATTGTGTGAGTTGTAGCACTGTCAGCCAGACATATATCTTTATCATTCAACTCAGAGATAAAAAACTCATCAATGTGATCCATGATTCTACAAAATATACAAAACTTTTATTATTGATAGAAAGAAAATACATTAATTGAGTGGAACACTTCCATCTCCAATTAAGTGTTCAATACTACCATCAGGATGATTAAAGAAATCAGATACATCAAGATGAGTAACGTCTACATCTACTGAATCTAATAAATCATCTGATGGTTCTACTAAATTTGTTTCATGCACTTTATTCTTTCATTTAACAGAAGCTTGATATAAATCAGCTAAGTGCCTGGCCGTACGACAGGTACGTGACCAATGTCCAGTCATTCCACATCTATGGCACACCTCTTCACTTTTCTTTGAAGAATTATTCTGGGGATTTTTACCCCTTTCTGAATTGTACCACTTCTGGTGATATGGTATATCCCTTTTAATGTTGTCATTTCTATGACCAACATTTCTATAATTTCTTCTACCACGTCCACGTCCACGCCCCCGATTTCTTCTAAAGGATGCACCATTCACTTCTGGGAATGATGCAAACCTATTACCATTCACTTCAGGGAATGATATTGAGCCAGTAGGGCGTGTATTGTGGCTTTCTAATAAGAGCTCATTATTCTGCTCAGCTACTAGAAAACATGATATAAGTTCAGAATATTTCTTGAACTTTCTCTCTCGATACTGCTGCTGCAGGAGCACATTCGAGGCATGAAATGTAGTAAAAGTCTTCTCTAGCATATCTTCATCGGTGATTTTCTCACCGCATAATTTTAATACTGAGCTTATTTTAAAAAGTGCGGAATTATACTCACTAACACTTTTATAATCTTGCAACCTCAGGTGCATCCATTCAGAGCGAGCTCTTGGGAGGATAACAGTCTTCTGGTGTTCATACCTCTCCCTTAAACTGTTCCACAAAATATAGGGATCTTTTACCGTGAGATATTCAGTTTTCAATTCTTCATGAAGATGGTGGCGAAGGAAAATCATTGCTTTAGCACGTTCCTGCAGGGATGCTTGATTTCCTTCTTTAATAGTTTCTCCCAGGTTCATTGCATCAAGATGTATTTCAGCATCAAGTATCTAGGATAAATAATTTTTCCCAGATATATCAAGAGCAACAAATTCCAATTTTGTAAGATTTGCCATTTTCTACACATATAAATAATAAATATGCGTATCTCAGAAAATATATTTATAAATTCACACAGATAATCATCAATAAAATATATCAAATATTTCAAATAATATATTGAAAAACTTACAGAGGAATAAGGCCACTAGCTTCAGAATTGGCAGAACCGTCGTGCTGATAACGTGTTATAAAACTTAAAGAAAGGAACTACTATTGTAAAAGAGAAATAAGAAACTCTCTCTGAAACTCTTAAGAACTGAAACTTTCTTTCTCTCTATATTTTCTTATGAATTTCATTACAACTGAAGCCCCTATTTATAGGCTTTGAAATTACTATGCAAGTTACTATGTAAGTCACTATGCAAGTTACTATGCAAATTTAATATAATAGTGGTGGGGTCATTCACATTATTTAGTGGTGGGACAGGGGGCGGCTGCCGTCCCTCCACTAAATTCATTACAATTAATTAATTAAAAATGGTATTAGATATTCTTGAACCTTTTTACCTTGATAAATCTTGAAATCGATCGGACCGATCTTCATTTTAATTCTGTCATGTTATCGGCAGTAATTCCGTCATGTTATCGACATTGCCTTTTCTAATAATCTTATTTATGAGATAATAAATTTTATTTTTTTTTTACGGTGTTAAATTCGAAATGAGTTTGATGACTCCAATGTTTAGCAATAGTTTTGTTTAAGTTGAGGTCGAACACTTTCCTACCTATCACAAGAAATTATTTTTATTTTATTTTTATATTATATTATATTATATTATTTTTTATTATATTTTTTAAATTATATTTTTTTATTATATTTTTATTGAAAGTTATTTTTTATACTGAGGACAATGAGACCGATCCCAACGTCATCCTTCTACGTTAATACACCTACGGACTAAAAATACTTATTTTATTAATTCTTTATTTAAATTTTAAATTTCATAGTTTTTAACATATTGCATATCAATATATCAAACGCAATCTGTATTATTACGTGAATGAGAATTATATATAAATAAAATTTTAAAATTCTTTAAATTATAAAAAAATTAATAAAATGAATCTTTTACTCAATACCGTCAATATGTATAATATTATGAGTAAAATTAATAATTACATATGTATCTTATACAAGTTTAGACTTTGGTGTAGTTTGAATAGTGAGTTAATATTTTTTAAAAAAATATATATATTTTAAAAAAATATATTTTTTAAAGAAAAAAATAATATGGGTTAGTTTTTTTTTTATAATTTAGTAAGATAAATATTAATTTTATCTTGTATTGACCCACTCTCTAAAAATTATTTTGACTCTCTCTATACAAAATTTAATCTAATTTAATCTCATATAAAATAAATAAAATAAAAATATAATGACATGTATTTATTATAAATAAAAATAAAAATAAAAAAGAATTTAGATGATTTTTTACATATTTTTAATATTTTTTTTAATTATGATGACATGTTCTTGATATATTATATATTTTTTAATATATAAATTGTATTAAACTTATTTTATTTTTATTATAAATTTTAATATCAGATTATTCTATATTGCATAAAAAAATGTATAGAAATAGAATAACAAATATTTTATATATTTATGTTAATTTTGCTTGACACCTCTTAAAACAAATTCTCGACTCTGCCACTGGTTGAAAGTTAAATAAAATATGATTAAATTATTAATTATTAATATTATTATTATAAGATTTATAAATTTTGAATTGTTGTTATATTTTGTATATAAATTTAAAAAAATTGTAATGATGAGATAAGATTAGACGATCACTTGAGATAATTTCTCAATTCAAACGTTTTATCAATTTTGTTTAATTTAAAGTTTAATAATTTTAAACATATTTATAACTAACACGTAAAAATTTAAATTTTGAATATATTTCTTAAACATAATTAGCATTTCTCTCTAATTTAACCCTCAAGTTTTGATGTATTTTTGTACTTTGCCCCAAAACAGAAAGCATATAATAAAAACCATCATTAAAAAAAAAACCTAATTCATGTTATTTTATCAGGTAATTGAAAATATTATGAGCTGATCTCATCCAAATTCCAACTCATTCAAGTTTCATGTCAATCAGATGAATAGAAGGTAGAAACTTCCTTCTATTTATATTGGGCTGATTTCCATATGTTTGCCTTATTTTCTATAATAAATATAGAAATGTAAAAAAAAAAAAAGGGTAAAAAACACAAAGGTTGAATTTAGATGTCTTTGGTCACATCCCTAATAATCAGGAAGTTTACTCAATGACTATCTCATGTACAAATGCAAATGACCAATTGTGTTGAGTATAGAACACATAATCTTCAAGCTTCTTCCCCAAAAGGGATTATGATATGAAGAATTGCTTTGGAAGCAAAACTCAAGATCAGATCAGCAATGATCTACCTCAGTACCTCATGGATAGTGATGTTAACACCAAATTTTTTCATATAATTATATATGCCAGGATATTGATGCATCTTACATAAGAAATAGAATGGTAATGTTTTACCAAGAATATCTGTATTTTCTTTAGCTTTTAGAATCTAGCCTTAATCCGCTACCGCTTATTCATTTGGATAATTTGATTAGCACCAATTATAAATATACATATATATATATATAAAGAATAATTTTTAAAACTAATATTTAATAAAAAATCACTAGAAGTCAAAGCTCCAATACATCCAAATTAATGTCAGTCGTAGTCAAAATAGATATTTTTCTACAATATAGAAAGTATACCACAGTTTTTCCTGAACTCCTACGTGGAATACAAAAGAAAATATTATTTGGTTATACCACTGATTCTTCTCTCTTCCGCACTAGTAGTATTAAAAAAATAATAATTTATACTTTCTTCTCAATCGCGTGTATCTAAAAGGCTCAAAGCTCTTTCTAGAACACACAAAAGTATTGAAAGCAAGCTAGAGATAACTACTCTCTCTTTTTGCATATTTCCTTCTCAATGTTCTTCCGTGTCATATATGCTACCAAACGGACCCAGTTAAGAAGGTGATCAAACCTCATCTTTACGTTAAATTTTAAAAATCTATTGATTTTTCATTTATTATAAAATAAGACGAATATATTTGCTAATATAATTCATATATTTTTTTTAATTCTTAAAAATAGATTTAGAATTATTGTGCATATATTACTTGTATATATAACTAAGAAGACGTTAAACACGATTTATTAGACATGCCAATTTGACATAGCCCATTTGGTACTGTTGGTTTTCGTTACACACAGGCAACTTAAATTAGGATTAGCATTGTTAGTGTCAAACTTGATAAGATATTAAAGCAAGAACATATAAAGTAAATGCCAAAAGGAATCAAGAAAACAATACACAAGAGGTTACATGGTTCGTTATACACAACCATTTGGTGTTGTTGGTTTTCATTACACACAACCAACTCAAACTAGGATTAGCGTTAGTGTCAAACTTGACAAGATATTAAAGTAAGAACAAATAAAGTAAAAAGCAAACGGAATCAAGAAAACAATATGTAAGAGATTACGTTATTCGATTCTAATGGTCTATATCCACAACAGGATCACTATTTACTAGTCTTTCCATTGATTGTGGTGAAATGTTACAACCTTGAGCAACCGATCTGTACAACAATCGCATAGATTTCACTTTGAAATTAGAAACCCTAACCCTAAGAATCGAAAACCCTTTTCTCCCTTCTTTGTTTTCTCTTGAACTCGAAGCAAGTACAAAATGCAATTTACTTACACAGTAACACAGAGAAAAAGCTTATATACAAGTCATAACAAAAAGTCGATAATGCCCCTTTAACTCTTCAGCATATAACTTTAAGTCTTGACCATTGGATGTCCAAATCTTGCACACGTGTCCAAATTAGAATGCTTGGCAATTATAACAAATCTCCACCTTGGCAAGCTTTCAACCCTTGCTCATGTCTTTACCTTATATTGTTGTTTCTGCATTGTTCCCCCTAATGTGTGCTAGTAATTTCCTATATTAATCAAATTCAAACAATATTCGAACTTGATTATTGGCAAGGACTTAGTCATCATATAAGAGAGATTGTCCTCTGTTGAATTTTTCTCAATTCCAATTTCCTTTACTGCAATGATATCCCTTAACAAAATGCAACCTAACATTTATATGCTTAGATCTCCCATTATAGACTTGATTCTTAACAAGATGAATAGTGCTCTGGTTGTCACAATAAATTGTGACATTACCTTCATTCATGCCTAACTCATGAAATAATTCTTTTAACCCTATAACTTCTTTAATGGCCTCAATTATGGCTATATATTCATCATCTGTTGTAGACAAGGCTACCACAGATTGCAAATTAGCCTTCTAGCTAATTGCCCCTCCAAAGATAGTAAACACCAAGCCTGCAAGTGACTTCCTAGTATCCACATTTCCAGCATAATTAGAGTCTACAAAATCATTTAATCCTAACCCTATATGAACATTTTCTCCAAACCTTAACCCCAAAGACCTTGCACTAGACAAACATTGGAAAATATATTTTAAAGCATGCTAATGTGATTTTTCTGGTTTATCCATAAATTTGTTTACAAGGCTAACAACATATGTTAAATCTAGCCTAGAGCAAACCATAGCATACATGATGTTTCCAACCATACTAGCATATGAGATTTTATTCAGAAATTCCATTTCTTTATTTTTCTGAGGAGATTGGTTTATTGACAGTTTAGTATGCTGTCCAATAGAAGTAGTCACAAGTTTTACTAGATTCATTCAAAATCTATTTAAAACTTTGGAAAAATAAGATTTTTGAGATAAATAGAGAAGTTTTTTTTATTTCTTTCTCTAGTTATCTCCATTCTTAGAATTCTTTTAGCAGGACTCAATTCTTTCATCTCAAATTTAGCCTTAAGCATGCACTTAACTTGATTAAGATGAATTTTTACCTACAAGCAACTAACATATCATCCACATATAAAAGTAATTATATTGAATTTCCTTTACATTGCTTATAGTGTACACATCTATCATAATTGCTTTTATAAAAATCATCTTGAATCATGTGGGAATCAAACTCCTTATACCATTGTTTTGGTGATTGTTTGAGACTATATAAATATTCATTTAATAAACAAACTTCGGTTTTAATGATTTTTGTATTAAAACCCTCGGGTGGTTGCATGTATATGGTTTCTTCAAGTTGACCATGCAAAAAAGCTATTTAACATCAACTCTCTCTTGATGAGTTATAAAAGAGAGTAAAAGTCTTATAAAACTATACCTTACTACAAGAGAGAATATTTCATTTTAATCCACTCTCTCTTTGAGTAAAATCTTTGACAACTAACCTAACGTCATACCTAGGTAGTTCAATCCCAGGAATGCCCTAATTTCTTCTAAAGATCCATTTGGACCTTATTAGTTTCTGGTTTTTAGGTCGAGGGATCATTTTCCATATTTTATTTTTATTTGATACTCTATTTCTTTTTACATAGTAACAATCCATTTATCAGTACTATTTATGGCTTCTTTAAAGGTCCTAGGTTCTATTTTAATTTTTTTTTTTGCAACAAAGAGGATAAAAGTTGTGAACTCAGCTTGCCCAGACTTTTGTGAAGGTCTTATAACCCTCAGTTCCCTATCTCTAGCAAGAAGGTAGGTCTTTTTCCCACCTTGGGTTATTGAATTTGAGTTTGGGTCATCAGATTTTTTAGTTTCAATATCCTGATTGCGTATGAGATTGATGGTTGTTCCACCTCAAACTACATATTAGTGGTGGCAAGTAATTTTTCAGACTCTTATGTGTTTTGTTTCCTCCCATTTTCATTTCATTAAATGTTACATCTCTACTAACTTTACATTTCCGTTATCCAAGTTCTGAAATTCATAATTTATAGCCTTTCACCCTTTCTGGATACCCCACAAAGATGCATTTTAGTGCTCTTGGTTCCAACTTGTCAATTTTAGAGTGTGCATATGCTATACACCCAAAAACTTTCAAGTGATCTTATCCTGACGGTTTTCCTGACCACATTTCTTGGAGAGTTTTGAAGTTTAAAGTTGAGGAGGGGCACTTGTTTATAAGGTGTACTGCAATGGCAGTAGGCTCTGCCCAGAATGTTTTTGGCAAACCAGAGGTTGCAAGCACACACCTCACTCTCTCAATGATGATTCTATTCATCCTTTCAGCCAATCCATTCTGCTGAGGGTTTGTTTCACAGTCCTATGCCTGACCATGCTCTCAACTTTATAGAAGTCATTAAATTCTATAAATAGGCACTCTAACCCATTGTCAGTGCTCAAATTTTTAACCTTCTGCCCACTTGTATTTCAATTAGAGTTTTCCATTCTTTAAACTTCTCAAAAGTATTTTTTATTCTTAAGAACATAAATCCATACTTTTTTGGAATAGTCATCTATTGTAAACTGAAAATACCTAGCTCCATCATGAGAATTTACCTTTGCAGGATCCTATAAGTCTGAGTGCATATAGTCAATGGTTTGCTTGGTCTGGTGAATAACCCTTTTAAAACTGACTCTAATAGATTTCCCTATGATACAATTCTCACATAATGGTAATTTCCCTAATATTTTATCTCCTAGCAACCATTGTTTTTCCAGTTCTTTAAGACCCTAATAGCTGACATGCCCCAATCTTTTATGCCATAAGAGGTCTTGGTCTTCCATTCTATAATGGACAAATGAAGACTCACTTATCATAGTCTTTTAGAGTGTACAACCTATTTTTTAAAACTCTCTTCATCACTACATGTGACCCTTTATAGACTTTTAGGGTACCATTATCAAATTTAATTGTGTACTCTGACTGATCCAATACACCAAGAGAAATCATGTTTCTCTTTAACTCGAGTATGTATGTGACATCTCTAAGTAGCCTCTTTATTCCATCATGCATACCCAGTCTCACAATCCCAATTTCCTAAATTTTACAAGATTTATTATTTTCTAGAATAACATGACTCCCTTTTAAACATGTAAAAGTTTCAAACCAGGATTTTGAGGGACAAATGTAGAAGGAACACCTTGAGTCTAAGATCCACTTTTTTTTCGAGTCTATCTCAGAGATATTCAAGACTTTTGTACTATCATAACCATTTAGGACCACTGCTTCCTTCCCTTCCTCTTTTATGTTATTACTCACATTCTATTTTCTTTTAGGGCAATTCCTTTTGAAATGTCTCTTCTTGTGTTAGGCAAAATATTTTAGTTGCTTCCCTTTTGATTTTGATCTAGAGACCTACTATTTTTTTCCATGTGACTCTTTTTATCAGACTTACCCCTCACATTTAAACCTTCTCTAGTCTCAATTTTGACCTCATATTTGTTATAAAGTTCTCTTGAGTGCTGGATAGACTGCATTTCCTTTAAGGTTAGACTCTCTATACTCATAATTTCCTTGAGATTAGCATAAGTCGAATCAAGAGAACTAAGTAACAAAATGTCTTGGTCCTCATCATCTACACTAAAATCTATATTTGCAAGATCCAAAAGAATTTTATTGAACTCATCAAGATGTTCAACAATTGTTATACCTGGGGTCATTTTGAATGTATATACTTTGGTCTTCTTGTGGAGCCTATTTGCTAGGGACTTGGTCATGTACAGATTTTGAAATTTCAACCAAACCATTGCTGCAATTTTCTTGTTGGCCATTGCTCTCATAACTTTGTCACTAAGGGAGAGAATGATAGTGCTGTGTGCTTTCTGGAGGATCTTAGATCTCTCCTTGTTTGAAGAAGATAGTTTCTCCTCCAAGGGAGAAGTAGTTACTGTCTTGTCTCCAAAAAGTGCATCTTGAAGCCCTTGCTACACTAGAAGTGCACACAGTTTGATTATCCACAATCCAAAATTGTGCTTGCCTGTGAACGTCTCTATATCAAACTTGGTTGTCTCCATCGCAACCTTGCTCTTGATACCACTTGTTGGTTTTTGTTATACATAATCAACTCAAATTAGGATTAGCATTGTTAGTGCCAAACTTGCCTATATATTAAAGCAATAACATATAAAGTAAAGCGTAACAGGAATCAAAAAAATAATACACAAGAGATTACGTAGTTCAACTCTAATGGTTTACATCCATGGCAGGAATAGCATTTACGAGTCTTTCCATTGATGGTGATGAAATATTACAACCTTGAGCAACCGATTTGTCCAACAATCGCATGGATTTCACTTTAAAATAAGAAACCCTAACCCTAAGAATTGAAAACCCCTTTCTCCACTTTCTGTTTTCTCTCAGACTCGAAGCAAATACAAAATGCACTTAACTTACACAGTAACACAGAGAAATAGCTTATATACAAGTCATACCCCTTTAACTCTTTAGCATATAAACTCAAGTCTTGACCATCAGATGTCCAATTCTTGCACATGTGTCTAGATCAAATTTCTTGGAAATTATATTAGGTATCTTTGTATTCGAGAATCTAAAAATTCAACTCCGCATTGTTCACAAGATTTCGGGTCTTCTTTTTCATTCCCGATTACTTAGGGGTGTTCAAGTGAGTTCCAGATTGAGAATTTGGGTCAACCCGGCTTGGAACCAAAGTGTTAAAAGTGGTTTGGATTCCAATCCGGATTCACCTGGGTTGAAATTCGGGTTGGATCCTGATCAATCCGGATTTTTCAAAAATCAAAAATCCAGTTTCCGAATTTTGAACCACTTTTTTTTTTTGGAAAAATAAAAGGATGTAGATGTGATGTATGATCAACTTGCTCTGTTTTTTGTAACTTGTAATTTTACTAATAAACGCCATGGATCATAATACATATAGTGTTTAATGGCTCTTGATTTTGATTCAATGTTTAGTAAAAAAGTGTGGAATCTTAGATTTGTTTAGCATAAATGTGGAATGTTATCTGTCTAAATCCTGCTTTAATTTATGATGCAACCCCACAAGGGGACTAAGCAGATTGTTGTTTCACCATATCTTCCTTTCATCCATGACTTCACCCCCATGATTATAAGAATAAGGTCTATATGAATGGCACAAACAATGATATAAAACAGGCTAATTGCTGCCAAACCCATGTATTTCATTTTTGAATTAGTTCATGATGATAATCTTAATTACAATAAAGCTCAAGTTTGTTAATTAAGTGTACATTATATCCAGATCAAGAAGCACATTCTCTTGAATGCTAATGGGCCGGTTGATATCACGAATGCTACCTCAAAACATGGTAATAAGCTGATCAACAGGATTTGCATGAATAATCAAAGTTTAGACTCCGTACGATTCCTATCATTTTGCCATATCTTTGTAATCATCGTCCCGAGATAAATAGCTAGCTTAACTTCTAAACACTGGATCCATGAATCAAGCAAGCATAGGCATGAAGAGAAAGAGTTAACAACCTTCCATCTCTAATTATAAAAGAGACTTGCAATTATAATTATTTAAGTCAAATGCCAGTCAAAATGTTTGTTCCACCTAGAATAGAAGAATTACCACCAAATCATTGAGTTGTACCAGTATCATAACTCACAGAATCTTCTTTCATTTGTTATTGAAAAATCACAACCACAAAATAATAATAATAATAATAATAATCAAACACAATAACATTAGAAATGGTAGAGTATTTTGAAATAAAATAATAATAAAAAATAATAATAAAATTAAACAGAAAACTAAAGTAGGAATAATACATGCAGAATAAGAACAAGAATTGAGAACAAGAAAAAAGTTTTCAATTCAATAAATACTGACTTTTACATATATTCCATACCAATTAGTGATTTTTACATACTATTATGCTAATCAACAAATAATATATGTTCGGCATCTCTTCACACAAGCCATCGACTATATCTCAACTTAGGAAGATAATAAAACTCCACATAATATGATTATTTTGTACCATGAGATTGTATAATCTATTCTTCTGCTGGATGGCCATTTGGAGGTACTATCAATTCTAATGGAAAATCGGTGCTCTTCCTCATAGAATAGATTACTCAAGCTCTAGTTTCTCTCTCAATGTGGAGGTTTCAAGAATTAACTTGTACCCTATTAATCCCACCCAGTTTTCACATTCATGTGCTCTACTTCCCCTGTTTCATATTCAAATTCATGGAATGTGTTAAATGTTGTGAGACTGTTTTTATTGTGGTGGTAACTGTTGCCAGAAAAAGAAACAAATTATTTGTGTTTGCAAACTAAAGGCAACCCTTTGAAAATTCATTAATCCCACCAATCCCAACTTATAACAAGTTGAACCAAAGACCTTGTCATAGAAGGGGAGAGCTGATGACTTCAAAGGCCCATGATGGCATATTCTAATAATTTGATTGGTAAGGCAATCTCATTAGTAATGCAAAGAGGTGCAACATGTATACACAGGAAATATACAAGACAATAATAATTGATCAAGGAAACAAATTTATCAGGTGAGAGTGATTTATCATCTGAGTCATTATGTTTGATAAAAAGTCTGAGAGAATATGGAACTTATAAAATAAAATAAAAAATGCAATAGTAATCCACCAAGGACCTAGTCTCTAAAGATGGATGTTGAGTAGATCAATAAAACATAAAATAGTGACATCAAATTCCAGAAACATAAACATAAATTAACAGCAACCAACCATTCACCACGGAAAGACGTATAAAGACCAAGACAACAACATTACCACTAAAATAATTACAAAACAAAAAAATCTAATTAATAAAAGTGAACAAAAGAAAACATACACCAAAGGGCCCCTGATAACATGGTTACTCCGAAAGGCCAACTTGGATGATACAACTTAGGCTGAAAAGATTTGGGTCTTAGTGTGGACGACGTAGAAGCCGCAGTACTTGGTATGGAGAGCCTAGAAATGGTTGCCATGATAGATCAAAGAAAGAAATAGATAAGAGACTTGAAAAGGCAGAAATCCAGATAGACAGATGGTAGTTGAGACAGAGTGAGATTTGAGGGAGAAAGAGCACCCTAGATCGGCGATAGAGATAGCTCACAACGAGATCAACGACGACGATAGCTCACGGCAATGATTGGATTGAGAATGAGATGTGACCGATTGAGAATGAGATGATATTGAGATTACGGTTTAGAACTTTAGATTTTGTGTGTGTGTGTGTGTGTGTATGTGTGAGAGAGAGAGAGAGAGAGAGAGTGTGTGTGTGTGTGTATTTGAAATTCAGGTACCGGATATTAGATGCGGTACCAAATTTCAATTGATCATATCCGGACCATATAAAACCCTTAAACTGGATAGTTAAAAATATGGTTTCTAGAATTAAATCAATCTGGATCTAGGATCCGGTTATTCGATTTTCAAACCGGATTGGATAAAAAACCAGGCCAGGTAAACACCCTTACGATTACTCAATGAGTTCTACAAGCACAAATCCCACCTTTTCTAGACTCAAAAATTCTTTCACAAAATAATCCATCTTTTTTCAGATTTATTGGTTTTGTAATAAAAAGTATAGGGTAGAGCAAAAACATAGAGTGCTTGCCAACCAACTGGTGAGCATACAAAATATAACATTGCACTAGGGCGACCAAAGAGAAAGGAGAGGTATAAAGGTATCACAGTACCCAAAAAAGGCAAGCGTTACTTCCTGGAATGAGCAATACCATCGCACACCAGGGCGAGCAAAGATTGCTTGCCAACATGAGCGAGCGCATTACAGAATAAGTATGTTCACCAATATGAGCCAGCACACTAAGAGCATTGGCAATGGCTAGTCCAAAGTTTAGCTAGAATCTCGCATTTTGGCCATAACATCAACTATTTGCTAGATAAATCCATATTGGACAAGCCATCTTAAAGGTAAGTAATATATAATATTATATATTTTAATAATATTGTATAGTCTTTTTTATATATTTTATAAACACACTTCATATATTAATTAATAACTTTATTTTTACTTAAAATTATTATCTTCTAATTATTTTTTTCCTCATCCTAATTATACAACAAAATCCACTACAAAATTGTTTCAACAACATATAATTATACAACACAAGGATGATATTTCTTTATTTTACTTCTTTATAGTTTTTTTCTAAGATCGAAACTTGACTCACAAAAGTGTGGTGGGCGTTAAACATCAATATGCATTTTCCCCTGAGAGGTGTTCCTAAAGGAGCCTCCTTGTTACTTTGTCCATTACAAAGTAATTATGGAAAGCAGAAAAACTATAAAAGAGAGACAATTTTGTTGTAATTGTAATTTCATTGATGTGTTGTGCATTACAAAGGGTCTATTTATACACAAAATGACAGAGAATATTCTGTATAACTGAATGGGACACGTATACAAGTATAGAGAAATTCTAGACTATTCCATTTTATTTGTTGTGTGGTCCTGGAGATGTTGAGCTGTCTTCTTCATCTGAGGTGGATAATCTAATATTGCTAATATCCCCCGACGAGCCCATCAACCCTTGTCGAACTATGAGGCTCAATCTAAGTGTGCAAAATCTGGCAGTTGAGAACGGCTTTGTAACAACATTTGCTATTTGATTCTTGGTTGAAAGAAATGGTACTTGGGGAATCTTGTTATGAATACCATTCTAAATAAAGTGGTAATCAAGATCAACATGGTTTGTATGGGAATGCATCACTGGATTCACTGATAACTAGGTTGCCTTTAAGTTATCACAGTAGAGAATTGGGAGCTTAGATAAAAACACACCCAATTCAAATAATAGGGACTGCACCCAAATAAGTTCACAAGTAGCATGGGCTGAGGTCTTGTATTCAGCCTCAATGTTGGACTTGGCAATGGTTGACTGTTTTTTTGAAGTCTAAGAGATCAAATTGTCGCCATAGAACACACAATAGCCTCAGGTAGATTTTCGGTTATCTGGGCAACCTTTCATCATGATCTTTGACTATATATTATTTTTGTAAACTTAGCTCGTTTTTTCGCTTTTTTTTTTTTTGGCCATCAAAACTGATTAGTCATTGAAAGAATGCTCTATTATTTTGTAATTGTAGAATTTGGACAACAATTAAATGTTTATATAATGTATAATACAAATTAGTATTTCCAACATTTATGGTAATTTTTTTTTAAACATTTACCACTAGGCTTCACTTCTTGTCAAAGTCAAAAGAAATAAATATCAATCTTTAACAATTGAAATTAGTACTTGGAAAACTTGCCAGAATAAGCTATCCTTGGGTGCAGGGGTGTGCATCCGGATAGTCGTTCATAACCGGATACGGATTCCAAAAACTGGGTGAATATCTATCCAATTGAACCGGTTTTAATCTGGACAGATAACCAGATTAAATCCGCATATTCGAATTTTAACCAAATTATCAGATTTTGCATTTTTGGCTCTTAAAACCGGATAACGAGGACCAACAAACCCACTAATGCTCATTCGTTTTTGGGCCCCTCAATTAGTTTTTTAAAAGTATTATTCTAGAAAAAAGAAATGTAATTAATTAAATTTTGGGGGTAGCGTTAAGGGGAATGCATACCATCTTATGCTCATTAATTTTGAGCTAAAGATTTTTTTCCCCGGCATGATCTTGCTCATTGTAATGCAGCAACAAACATATTATATATATAATTTGCAGAAAGCAGAACAAGAAATTAGGATTCATCCCTTTATTAAGTGGATCGCTCCTGGATATTTCACAACACTTTGGTACAATTTTGTTCTTCGTATTTCACGTAATGGCATTAATTATTAAATGCTATTCACATAGCGGCAATCCTTTCTTATTTCTCCTTGGTCTACTGTAAGTGGGTTGTTCTCTGATAACAAGATCACTGCCTTAGTTAACTGTTCGAAAAAGTAGCCATTATCGTCAGCAAATTTCTGTACGAAAGGAGCTGTTGTGGGGTCAGAAACGAGCTGCTGATCCACAATGAGGAGGCCCTTGTGGCCTAAAAGGTTTTTGTAGTACATGTTATCCAATATCATTGGGGTTTCTCTGTCGTTTCTTGCATAAAGCACTGCGTTTGGATCAGGAGTTGGCGTTGGGCATCGTCCTTTTAGGTATTCTGCATAGTTTGGGTCCAAAGTTGGGTCGACTGTGGGGTACAGCCTGTGTACAAGATTTACGCAATGAACTCGACCTACTGAGTGAGCACCTGCAGGCATCCATTCATGTTTCATTTAGATCAAGAGAAATATTTTAGTCATAAATATTACATGTATAATTGTAAAATTATTTTGATACTGAATATTACATAAAAATTCAGTAAATTGACCTTTAAATTCCCAACCCGATAGTGGACCATCAGTTTAATTATGATTAGAGTCGAGCTTTGGGCTTTTGGGACCAAAATATTAGAGAGTACCCTCTAAAGTTTAAACCCAAAGCCGAAATGGGTGGTACGTTATTAGGTGGTGTAGGCCGGCCTCCAAAGTCACTAGCCATAGCAATCTCGTAACCTAACTAGTTAAGACAAAAATATACCCAAGAAAGAGAACATTAAGCCTTACCTAAAAGAGCAACCACACCCTCAACATCGAGTCCAATAGATTGAAAACGAGAGAGCACAAGAGAAATGCTATCATTGTGATCAGGGATGGAGTCTTCAACCACTGCTGCATAGCTTTCCCTACTGTCCCTCCTCCCAGTTTTCATTTCAATGTGTGGTCCTCCCAGCTGTTACATATACTAGTATATTATGAAAACTTTTACGGACACAAAAATTACATGAAATAAACTAGCATTAAATAGTATGGATTAATGAAATTTGTTAGATTTTTTTAATAATAAAAATAATTTTACAATCTAATATATCACATTGAATCACATCAATTTGTAAAATTACTTTATATAATACCAGCTTTACCACTAAAATACTAATTTCCATTATATATATGGAGAGAGAGAGAGAGTAGTTTGAGCATGCACATACCATGACTATACCATCTCTTGCAGAAAGAGCAACGATATCAGCACAAGAAACTTGGAGGGGACATTCGAGCTCAAGTGCAGCCTTGATCGTTTGGACGTACTTGAAGTTTCTCATCCCAAAGCTTCTTACAGATGTTTTCTCCGATGTAATACCATTCACAGTCTCCAACAACAGAGATGCATCGCATGACTATACATAATGATAATTCATATGCAGCAAGATTATTTTTGTTAACAACGACTAATTCCATATATAGTTTAATTTGCCATATTCATGGTCATCTTATATGTACGTAGCTAGGTGCTACTTTGAAATGACAACATATACATACCTTAACCATACAATCATGGAAGAGATTCCTAACCCACGAAACAGCTGTATTTCCATGTTTATGGTACAGATTGGTGACCTCTCGTTTGATGATCTCTTCTGCTTGAGGGCAAGTTTGAGAGTAATAGTTCGGTTGAAGATCACATGTGCCTGCATGTGTAAAAGACAAATAATTAAGGAGACAACTTGGCCGGGCTAAATTTACATCATAAATTCCTATATTAGTTAATTAATCCCAAAGCATAAAGAAATTAACAAAGGAAGTGATCCACAGTACTACAAGAAAGAAATTCTAATACAAATTATATTGGTTATTATATAGGAAAATACTTAGAATTAACCACAAAAAGCAATTACAAAAAATTAATATAAACTGACGTACGTGTCTTTATTATAAGATACAACACTAATATAATAAAATATATTTGACGTATCAAACTCAGTCACATGATCGGTTCGTTCGTGATCAGATACTAGAAATTCTTTTTATAGATCGATCGGCCATATTTTCAATAAACAAGAAAGTGAAAATGTGGGAGAATGTTACGTACCTAAATGAAACTGAAAGAGCATCAGTGAGAAGAGAAATAAGAAGCAATGAGAAGAATGATGCTTGGCGGTGGCCATTATTTGAGCTCTTAGTTATATTTATGTGGAGCAATTATCCGAAGCCTTTATATAGAGATCGATGCATGCGGCGGAGAAGTGCTTCTTTGAGCCTCCCCACTACGCGGCCTCTTTGTTTGACCTTATGGGTTACACGCGCGTGGCCCCACTTGAAGCCTCCGTGATTATTATAATACACGAAGTTTTTATTTTATTTTATTTTATTTTAATAGGAGATAATGAATTAAACAATTATTTATATATTTGTTTATTTTTACAAATAATATAGACGGCCAATTACATGACATTATCTTTACACTATATTATTGGATCTTGGTGGGTGGAGATTTTCATTGAATGCTTACAGATTATTTTTTGCATATATATATATATATATAAATTATAAAGAAAACTTCACCGACAAGCATTAATTAAGTACTACATTTTTGTTATAAGCATTAAGTACTTCATATTATTAAATTGGATTAAGAAGTAGTAGTACTACCGGCCCCTTGTTTTTTATTTTATCCATCTTCAAGTACTGATCTTCAAGTACTACTCAATCCATTGTTTTTTTGATGATCTGTACTCAATCCAATATTAAAAAAATTAAATCCTGAGAGATAAACGTACATTATAAATAACTTGTTTGGGATAGCATTCCTAGATTGAATTAAATAGATCCAGAGTTACTAATTTTAGTTTCTTATTAAATAATATTTTAGATGTCTACTTTTATCGGAAATTAACAGCATAATATTTAACAATTATATTTATATATATATGTATATTAAAACCATAATTGCTAATTAAAAAGAATCGGATTATTGTATAATTAAATTATTGACTGCATTAATTAAATATTCAATCTTCGAGGGTCGGAATGTTTGAATATTAATTGATATTTAATAATCCAATTTTTGGGGCTGAAAACTCGTTCAATAAGATAGCTGTTGTTGACTGAAAATTATAATTCTTCTAATTCCTTTAGAAATGATCGTTAATATAACACGGCCCAGGTCCCAAAAGATGCAATGCATGTGACTAAGCAGACCAGCCGCCCCACTTTCTTAATGATAATGCATGTGTATGGAAACCTGTGGGCTGTGATATCACGATTACGAGTTAGAATTACCGGTAATTTTTATAATTGCAAACTAAACAAACATAATAATAATAATAATAATAATAATAATTTATCCTTCTTTACTATTAAGCCATGGAAAAACAAGATATAATTCTTCGTAATTTAATGTGATAATATATTTAAGTACCGAGTGATCTATATATAAAATTACTTTTTTAAATATAAATACCAATATTCCTCCTTAAAATTATGACTTTCTCATTAAATTTGTTGGATAGAAAGTTTTATAAGAACTTGGTGGAATGGAAATAGAAGACTTTTTAAATTTTGAGTGCAATTAATGGCATTCCCAATAATACATGAAACCCTAGTGGAGTTAATTATACTCAAATGGCTGGAACAATTTGTTCTCAACCACAAACGTTCCATTTTCAAGCCATTCTTGCAGAGATAGGAAGCACTAGTTTGGTATAAAATCAGTGGGTAATCCAATATGTTTATGATAATCTAACATGCACATGAAGTCATGGTTATGTTGGTATAGTGCGTCTAAGATGGAATGGAATATTATTTATGTTTTTTTCTAATAAAAATAAATCAACAAATTTCGAGTCAATACGAAATGTGATGGCCGCTTCTTCAGCCACAAGTTATTTTGGCCATTTTCTTTATTATTGTTTGGATCTGATCAGCGGAGCCGTACAGGCACAAATTACTATAGATTATACTTACAGAGTGTCATTAATTTAACAAATGCGTCTAGAAGTATTATGCACGTTCTAGCTTGTGTTTTGGTTGGTCAACTTTAATTTCGGAGGCGATTTGTTCACCATTTTTCGGCAAAAAATTGAAAAACAAAAGCAACGTCAAAGTACTAGCTAAGTGTTGGCTGTACTTCATGACAGAATATTATCCAATTTTGGATGTAAATTTATTTCATAATGTTGTTGTTCTTTCGTCACTCTTAAGTTTTGGCCATTAATGTTTTATTTTAATATTCTCATATCTTATATAAAATAAGAAATGTTAGATAAATTCTTAGGATGTATGAGCTAGCTACTTTCCACTCCTTTTGAAAAATGTAGAGTCCATCATCATAAAAATAAATTTTCCATGTGGAATATCCCAAATGTGTTTATTTTATCAAAAGTAATGTGTGCAACTTTCACATTTTTGGGTTGTATTTAACATTTCTCATATAAAATCAGAGTTATAATTTATTGACTCAGTTAGGGGTGGGGGTCCTTTTCATGAGATACGGGTAGCGAGGTATCTGCCCACATCTTAAAGCCAAGGGTGGGCTGGCCTAGGCTCACCCGTCATTTCTCCCTTTTATCCATACATACACACATTTACATTTAAACGACGCCTTTTTGGATATCTCCAAAACGATATCATTTCAATAATTGCAATAAACACAAAACCCCCTCTCTTGAACCCACTCTCTAACGCTATCCTCGGTCACTTTCTTTTCTAATCTCTCACTCGTTCTCTCTCTCTCTCTCTCTCTCCCACTCCCTCTTTCTCTCACTCTCACACACACACATACACTTATGCCTTCCCCCTTCGTCATCATTGTCAAGTCCATAGCTTATGCCGTCTTTGAGCACTTTTCTCTAGTTCTCAGCCTCTATAAGTATCCCAAAATTAGAAACACCTCTATAAATGTTTTTAATCATTCAATGGATTGGACTTTGGAGGATATGATTGGTCAATAGATTTGGAGAATGTGATCGTATTTTATGTCTTGTGAAGATTGGACTCTGGTTTTTATGTGTTGGACCATGGAATATTGTGATTATATTTTGTGTATATTAATTGAAGGTTTCAGTTAGGGTTTCTGAAATGATTTCGGGTTTCAATTTTAAAACTCCATTCTCTTTTGGGGTTGGGATTTCAAAACTGAAACCCAAAACACATGTAATGTTCATAATTATAAGATTTTAATTGTTGTGTCGTTTTTTTATCATGTCAAGTATTTGTAAGTCAACGAGAATAGATATTACTAAGTCAAGTCCAACCCGTAGCATTGGTACTAGATCCATTACCACTACTCTTATCCCAACCTTTGACTATTAGGTGACAAGGGCATGCAATATATTAAACACTTTGATGATGATGAGCCATTGGGATAGCCTAGGGATGATGATTGAGAAGTAGTGAGAATTTTTGTAAATTTTTTTAGGTTTTTCTACAATGTCACAAACATCATTTCTACGTTTTTATACGTTAAATTCAATAAATATTGTCAAAAAGTATGTCAGGTGAAAGTATGATTAGATGAAATGTGCGAGAGTGACCAAAGTAGGCTACAGGATATGGCAATCAACATGCGAACCAAGTATGACAAGTATATGGAAGATTTGAATAGGATAATGTATAAATATTTTTCTAATATGTGGCAATTGTTCTTGACCTCCAATACAAAATTAATGGCATGGTGTATAGAATGAAAATGGTCGATCATAAGGCATGGGCAAGTCGTATTGCAACAAGGGTTAATGAAACTCTATAGATTGTTTGATAAGTAATTTGCTCCACCCAAAGGTGGTAATATTCTGGCTCTGACAAGTACTACATTGCCTTCTCCCAAAGTTGAGGTTCCAAAAGATGTAAGTGGCCAATTTGAGTTTCATACACTACAGAAAAATACATAAATGGTGGCTTTTATTTTCTCGGTGTTTGTTTATGCGCTGGTAAAATTATATAAATGCAGGCGCTTAAATTTTACGTCAGTAAATTATTGAGATTTCCAGCGTTTATATTGTTGCGCCGATAATAATATATAGCTTTAGCACCGTTTAAAAAAATGCTGCAAAATTTTCAATTTTGCGTTGGTAAATTATTAGTTTCTCGGCGTCTATATTGTTACACTAATAATAGTATATGCTTTGGTGGCATTAAAATAAATGCCAATAATTAAACACTTTTACGCTGGTAAATCTAACTATATTTTGTGACGTTTCTGTAAATGTATTTTTGTAATTGCCTAGAATTAGATGATTTGAGTTTAAAATCTTTATATTGGATGAATGTAATTTTAATAGGACTCTAAGGATTATCCGAAAGGATAAGAATTTTCTTTGTAATATAACTTTTATCATGCAACATTCATATTCAAAGATAAGAGATTCAAGAGTCCTAGATAGATGTTCAAGTCTAAAGATCAATTGAATAGATCAAGAAATCGAGATGCAAGATTTAAATAATGAGATCGAAGCAGAATTGAACACGGTGACATCCAGTAGAAGTATTTTAGTCTGACACGTTGGTAAACTGTTAACAACATAACAGATTGGGAACTGGATAAGTAGCTGTTAGCAGAATCCTATTATGACTTTACTACTTTAGCGTCTATTTATATTAGGGTTGGGCTAATGGTTTCAATCAACACTTCAGAATACTTTCTCAAGAGTAACTGAAAACTTGAAGTTGAGAGTGTCTTCAAGTTTTCATGAAAGAGAAAATTCTCAAGAGGAGAATTTTCTAGTTGCTCAAGCCATAGGGTTTGAGGGTGAGCATACTTTAAAGGGAGTTCAGTGTTCGTACTTAACCATTGGAGATTTTAGGAGGAAAGACAACAAATTGGAGATTGTCAGAGATTCTGACGGCTACTGCGGTAGAAGGCAAGCGGGTCATTTGTTTTGTTGAGTAAGAGTGTCTAGTTGTAAAGGTTTTGTAATCTACGAACTTGTAATATCTCAATCTAATAAAATTGACTTTTCTGGATTTGGCTGCCCCGTAGGGTTTTACCATTGAAGTGTTCTTCATTAGGTTTTCCTTCATGACCAATATCTTGTTTATTTTAATTTATATTTTGTGCATGATATTATTGGTTAGTAATTGGTTTTAAGTGTTGTTGTTAAGCATAACGTTCATAATCAAGGGTAACATGGGCATTTCCCTTTAGAATGTTATGCCAATAATAATATATAGATTTAGCGGCATTTCATAAAACGCCAAGAATTGATCGAATTTATGCCGATAGAGTAATGAGTTTTTTGGCGTTTATATTGTTTAGACAAATGCCGACAATTGATTGATTTTCTGCCGATAAATTAGTATTTTTGGCATTTATATTGTTGTGTTGGTAATAATATATATCTTTGATGGCATTTATAAAATGGCTAAAATTGATCAATTATATGCCGATAATTTAGTAGTGTGTCGGCGTCGCATCGATATTAAATGTTGTCGCATAGATGGAATGACATGCAAGTTTCTTTTAAAAATTGTGCAAGTATCGTATATTCCTTTTGAAAAAAATAGAGTCTATTATTTAAAATTGAATCTTTTAATATGGATCTCATATTTATAATGTGGTGCTTGCGAATTTTATGACAAAATATGTGAAAATATGTTAGGAATCTTGTGAATTCTAATACTTGGTTTGAGAAAAATAGATAAATTCAAGCGACTTGAATAATAATGTTTCTTTAGAAATCACTAATTTTATCAATATGAGAGAGTTTCGTAATTGCTAAACTAATTGAACATACACAAACAAAAAGCACTACAAATATGTTGTGTAAAGTTACTTGAGTGTCAAAACTGTCTGAATATTATACAAACTTGAAAGTAATACCTATCAAATCATGGTTGTCTTCATACATTTGGGAATTTGAGTAGCTATGCAGTCTTTACCTTTGTAACATGAGTAGATGAAATGCTATACTGAATTTGATTGTTCATTCAAAGAATGGGTGATGAACCTAACTATTAAAGGGCATCTCACTAAGATTCACAACTTCTAAAAAGAGTAGTAAAACTAATGCATAATCCACCACTTATCTTATCACCTTACTTCAAATTTTTTATAATCCATCCCAATTCCAACTTAGCAAAACGGAGTAAGTGTTGATATATGACATAACTATAAATATAGTCTCCATTAAGGAATGTTTCAAATACCATTAAACTAAAATATTAATATAATAGATTCTTCATTTATAATCCCCTCAATCATTGTCCTTGTTGTTCTCTTCATCTTTCTCATCTTCCTCTTTATCTTCTTCCCCTTCTTCATCTTTGTCTTTGTCTTTATTCTCTTTTTGATTTTGTCCTGAAGCCTGAATAAAAATTCAAATGAGGGTTCAAAAATTCCAAACTAAGGTTGATTAATATAACCTAAACATATGTGGGGTGCTCGCTTGTGCATTCACATATGTTTTTACTAAGTTTTGCAATTCAGTTATTTCGTTCTGCATTTTATCAAACTCTTCTTTAAATATTCCATCTTCTTATTTAAAAGTTGGTAGTGAATGTGGACAAGTTTGCCTTGTAGGGGTTGATCTAAACCCCAAACAGAGCATATGTTCAGGCCGTTCCGGACCCATAACTTAGAATAAACATCATCTGATGTTCAAGCAATGGTTCCTCTAGACCCTATTTCTATAAGACTTGTGTCCTGTGTTAAAAGTTCCTTCATCTCATCCTACAATAGATAATAAAAAAAATATAAATTTTTCATCTTATAAATTTATTAAAATTAAAAAGTACTAAATTTGAATAAATATACTACTTTCTTCCTTGTCTCATCATTGTAATGAGTGCCATCTTTTCTCTAATAGGTCTTAACAAATAATTGAACTCGACTTGGCAATGATCCAGTTGATTTTTCCTGCGTCCAATATTCTAGATTAAACACATGTACCAAAAACAAAGAACTAACAAATATTCAACAGTCAATAAATACTAATTAAATAAATACCACATCATGGACATATCTTCCATAATCTTTTAATCCCCCACTGTGGACAACCACTTGCTTCATACCATAACCCATATTTTTATTATATTTTGACTACAACATTATAAAGATTATGATAATTATTATTAAAATACTGACTTTCTAAATCTTTAAGAGAAATACATGTGCTGTTACCATATATTCTAAATCGAACTAAAGATTGGCCAACTCTGCTAGTTGCTCTAAGTCCACCAAGTCTGGCCTTGCCTTTGCCACAACTTGTGCTGCAAATGTGTATTTTTCATGAAATAGTTTTTTCTTTAAATCTTACTTGTATTCTTTCCATTTCTTCCCCTAAGTCCTTTAGTATCCATTTTTTGAATGCATTCAATTTATCATTAGAAACTTTAAACTTACCCTATAGTCAAAAGATATGGTACACAAGTGAGTGAGTAGCTTTCTAATAAAATTTCAAAATATAACTATTTAATTAATAATAATGGTTTAATACAAGTTCTATACCTTTATAAGATCCTACGCTTCCTCCTTTATAGTTCCAATTCTTGTAAATTATTGGAACTAATTTATTAGTTCTCGCAATCAGACCATCAAACCTTACTACCTTTGAGTTTTGCTTGTTAATAGTTTGACCAAGTAGATTGAGCTCCATATCAATTCAATTTCCTTCTGGAGGATGCCAAATGTTATTCAACGTGTACAATTGTCTCTTTACTATGTTTTCATTACTATCTGCAAAAATGGATTTAGTGATATTGTTACTATTTTGTAAATGTGCATTCATAGTGAAATAAATAAGAAAACTAAAAACACACCTACAATGACAACCAAACAATATTCAATGGAAGACGAGTCAAAATTTTCTGCTTTCAGATGAGGTGCTATTGGTGCAAATGTTTCTGACTAGATCTCTCCGCTGATATTTGTATGTGTTGATATTTGGCCTCCCATTTGTATCGATGTAGAGGGTTAGGTCCCTTGCTATGAAGATAATGATGATTGTGTCTCTCTATTAATCTCTGTTTGGCCTCTTATTTGTATCGATGTTGAAGGTTGGGATCCTTTATATGAAGATAATGATGGTTGAAAAAGACAATCTACAGAAGGTGATGACTCCACCATCCTATCAATGGAAGGGGCAGCCCATCGGTATAGGGTAATGAATGGGCCGCCTTATCAAGAGATGGATATGATTGTGTCTCACTATGGACAGCTTGTACTCTTGTAGATTGTCTTTGCAACTGTGGTATGGTAGTCTTTGTCTTCTTTTTTGGACCCATTGTACTTATATTAAAAAAATTATATATATGCAAATCATACATGAGAATAGTACTTGGAGCATGATATGAGATAGAAAACCAAGTTATAAAAGATATCATTTTAAAAAGTCTAAATATATATTTCTTACTCAAATATATTGGGGAGTTTCGATCGTCATTCCATCTATATTATTTCGTGTCCACACAACATTGTCAACATTTTGTTCAATAGAATCATAATCGGAAGTGTTACAATATTCGTTGACTTAATATTCATCCTCTTGGTTTTGTCTTAATGACAACAACCTAATTAAGGCATCTTTCATCTGCCACATAATATACTTGAGATACTTGGGAAGATAAAATAAACGGATCATCAATTATCTGATTGCCAATGTGTACTAAATGAGAAAAATTTACAAGAGTAAAGTCAAACTCGTCTTCCTTAATACCTCTATTCCGAGTAACGTCTACCCAATCACATTTGAATAACACATCTCGAGACCCATCATAATATATAACCTAAATTATGCATGTTAATTGGCCATACCAAGCTGGGTTATCTTCAGTATACACACAGATACTACAATTCTAAGTTTTCTTCCCATTTTCATGATTTCTATTGCGATATTTTGTTCCATTGGTGACAACTCGCTTAAATTTTTTGGCAATTTGCATAGGACCTTTGGAATGCATTATGACTTTATTCCTAATTCACTTCTTCCATTGTCATCCATTTTCATTACTTGAAAGGCTGGAGTATTAGCATTGATTAAAATGACGAAAACTAGGTAGAGAGTTAGAAACGTATAATAAATTATGTGATATAATATTGTATGGAGTGTAAATAGTACATAGTCTTGGAACCAATTACAAAATTGGTCTTGGTTCCTCTTTTGTAGTTTCTATTCGATAAATGAATCTCTTCAATTGTGTTCTTCAGTATCCTCAAGTTCATCCTATATATGTTTACAACATCACAAATGTCTGTTATAATTACATGGATATAAATGAAATATAAATTAATTCGTACGTATTAAGCATTGCAACTCACATGCGGAATAGAGCAAATTCGTCAGAGTTGAGGAGAATATAGCGATGTGCTTGAAGACTTTTTTCATGAGAATCTACCTGTTGTTGTAGGATTTCTTGTTGATCATGAAAGAGTGTGTCGTCCTCCATGGAGTGTCGGCTTTAGATACCACTTGTTAGAAACCCAACAAATCAATGAGTAAAATAGATGATATTTGATGATGAATATAACTTTGTAATAAGATGGTAAATGCCGAGAAACAAGGAATGGTTTCTGTAATGAAATATTGAGTGCAGATAAATGATGAAATGGAAAAGTAAGGAATAAATCAAAGGATAAATGCGTGAGTCACGCTGAGACTCTTCTAGGGGTCTCTTCCTTCAAATAAGTTTCCAAGATTACAAGATAATTTCAGATGAATACCAACGACCCCCCTTTCTTTTTTCTCTCCCTCTATATACATTTAGCCTAAGTCAACAACAACTAAATGCATGGGCCAATTCTTATTCACCTAACTAGGTTCGTGGGCCACTAAAAACTTAGTACCTATTTAAAATGGAAGGAGAACAACTAAGTTGGGCATCAAGCCTTTCCCTTTTACTTGTGTTCATAACAAAGACCGACCATTTGTTCCTTTTCTTTTGACAGGAAATTGGGAAGCGATTACCCTGTCCTTCTCATTATTGAAGAAATTTGAAACTGAATAAACTTAAAAAGCGGGTCAAGTTGTGACAACACTTTTATCTACCTGTAATATTCACCAGCTTGTGAATATGGCTCTGTCAAGACACACCCTTGTGATTTATTTTTCTGTGCTCCTAACTTCAGTAGGGGTTGAAAAACTCTCGTGCATCCCTCTTATTTATTTTTCCTGAATTAAAAGAGGATGTCATATGACAACCATCTTCAACACGTAACCAATGGGCAAAATGGTTCGAAAGGTACTAATATTACTTGCTGACAATTAAGGATCTATTTGCAGATGGGTTGGCTCCATGTGTTCTAGTTTCAGGAAGCTTTTCCTGACCAAATGGAGCTTGGTTATAGCATCCCTGATGTTCATCCGATCTTCTGGATATTCGGAAGAACAAGCAACTCTTATGCCAAATATCAAAATCAAGCATTCCTTGATTTTGTTTGTTCTTGTACTGCTGGTTCGGTGAGCATTAATGTCTAATGTATGCTCTCCTGCTTCCTGGAAAAGCATTGGATCTGCAATCTCCATAACTTGTTGGGTTAAAGCTGCCTTGGCAAAATCATTAAGACTCAAGCTACCTTGGAACATGTTATCAGTTGATCTCTTCTTAGTGAACATCTCTAGCAGGAGGATGCCATAATTGTACACATCATCGAAGGTAGACACCCAATTTCCTATTCCATACTCTGCAATTGAACATATGATACATTCTAACGTGATCATGCTGTTTCTAAAAGAAGTATAAGAAAGGAATACAATCAAAACAGATAATAGAAAAATATGTATATATATTCTTCACCTGGAGCAGTGTAACCAATAGTTCCTCTTACACCAATAGAGCTAAACTGATTGATTGAAGTGTTCTAATAAGTGGTTTTAGGAGAGAACCTCGCTAACCCAAAATCACCCACGTGTCCATGTTGTGAAATCAAACGATGACAATAACGTGAAATTATGGGAAAATAATGATAATAATGCAATCTAAACAATCACACAATACAGAATATATGTGGTTTGGCAATTTTCCTATGTCCACAGGGTTGCAGAGGATTTTATTACTTGAGGAATAACAAGTACAACTTTTGGGGCACTTAGAATGTCTCTCACAATTGTTTCATACGGCCGCATGTCTTTCACAATGAGTATTTATAGTGATAGGGCGAGAAAACCCTAATTTCAGATTTACTGCGTAACTCGCTCAAGCGAGTATCGAGCGAGATCTCTATCTGCATCTCGCTCGAGCGTCCTGTCAAGCGAATATCAAGCGAAGTCACTACCTAAGTCTCGCTTGGGCGAAGTGTCGAGTGAGGGTTGAGCGAACTCAAGTCTCGCTCGAGTAAAGTGTCGAGCGAGAGTCGAGCGAACTCACTGCCTGAGTCTCGCTCGAGCCATCTGTCTTGATCCAGGCTCCACACTAAAAAATTCTCCCACTTGGAGACTGGCTCAACCAAGCATTACCATCTGCCTCAAAACATCCTCCACCTCTGCAACTCTTAGCCCTTGTCTTCAAGCCTAAAGACCAACTGAAGCTGCGCACAGCTTCAGTTTCTTAAGTGTAACACCCTTTGTCAACATATCAGCAGGATTCTTGCTTCCACAAATCTTTTCAAGTATTAACTGACCATTATCTAGTAGGGACCGAATGAAATGATACCTAATCTGAATGTGCTTTGTCCTAGAATGAAATGCTAGATTCTTGGCAAGGAATATGACACTGTGACTATCGCTATAGAAAGTACCCTTACGTTTTTTTTTTCCCAATTCCTCCAAGAAACTCTGTAACCAAATCATCTCCTTTGAAGCCTTTGACACCGCAACATACTCGGCTTCTGTAGTGAAAGAGATACTTTCTTCTATAAGTTGAAACCCCAAGACACGGCAGTGCCACCCAGAGTGTAAATAAAACCGGTGGTGCTCTTTCTACTATTGATGTCTCTGGTCAAGTCAGCATCAACAAAACCCTGTAACTCCTGACTATCTCCAGTGAAACACAAACATATTTCTGAGGAGCCTTTTAGATATCTCAAAATCCACTTCATAGTTTCCCAATGTTGTCTTCCTAGGTTGCTCATGTATCTACTCATAACTCCCACTACATGAGTAATGTCTAGTCTTGTGCAAACCATAGCATACATGAGTGAACTAATAGCTGATGCGTAAGGAACCTTACTCATGTAGTCATGTTTCTCCTTTGTCTTGGGTGACTGATCTTTGTTGAGTCTGAAGTGACTATTCAGCGATGTGCCAACTGGTTTGACCTGGTCCATGTTGAATCTGCTGAGTGCCTTTTTCACATACTCAGTCTGCGACAGTTTCAACGTCCCCTTGATTCTGTTTCTGATGATTCTTATACCAAGGATTTGTTTTGTAGCTCCCAAATCCTTCATTGCAAACTGTTTTGACAACTAGCATATCATCCACATACAGCAATAGGATGATGTAGGAGTTGTCAACCTGTCTGATGTAACATCAATGATCTTCTTGACACCTCATGTACCTTGAACTGCATATGAAGCTGTCAAATTTTTTGTACCACTATCTGGGAGTTTGTTTCAGACTATACAAACTCTTCGTCAATTTGCAAACCAGATTTTTTTATGTCTTGTACTCTAAACCTTTCAGGCTGGTGCATGTAGATGTCTTATTCAAGGTCCCCATGAAAAAATGCAATTTTCACATCTACTGCTCAAGATGCAAATCTTCAGCAGCAACCATTGCCAATACTATCCTGGTGGTTGTGATCTTCACTACAGGAGAGAAGATCTTGGAGTAGTCAATATCCTTCTTCTGCTGAAATCCCTTTACAACTAGCCTTACCTTGTACTTTTTACGGCCATCATGCTCAGTCTTCACACGGTACACCCACTTGTTGTGTAGAACTTTCTTTCCAAATGAAAGTTCTGTTAACTCCCATGTATGATTCCTTAACAAGAAATCTATCTCATCTTTCGTGGCTAACTCCCACTTGCTCGAATTTTTATCTTGCAAGGTTTCTTCATAGCTCTGCGGTTCTCCACCATCTGTCAACAAGGTGTAGTTCAGTGTTGGTGAGAATCGCTGTGGGGGTTGGATGGCCTTAGAAGATCTCTGAACCGTTGCCGTAGGTGTGACTGGCTCTGCATCCGATTGTGGGGCAGTGGGAATGAGCTCACTGAACCCACTCTTACTGTCACTGTCACCCCTGCTCTCCACTGTGACCTTTGATAGGTCAACGATCTCTAACTGTTGAGGAGTTGCGTCAACGATTGCACTGGACTTGTCCTTGTACATGGCTTTCTCGTTGAACACCACATTTCTGCTCCTGATGATTCTTCAATTCTGTTCATCCCAAAATCGATAACCAAATGCATCATCTCCGTAACCAGTAAAATAACATTTTATTGATTTCACCTCAAGCTTGCTACGAGCATTAGCATCAACAAGAACATATGAAAAACAACCAATGGTTCTAAGGTGAGAAAGCTTAACCTCTTTCCCACTCCAGGCCTCCTCAAGTAGTCCGCACTTCAATGGGACTGATGGTTCCCGATTGATCAGGTACACTGTAGTGTTGACTGCGTCTATCCAGAGTGCAGGTGGTAGTCCCGCATGCAGCCTCATGCTCCTAGCACGCTCATTGATGATTTTGTTCATGCGCTCAACAACACCATTTTGCTGTGGTGTCCCAGGGATGGTCTTCTCCATTCTGATACATTGAGCTGCGCAGTATTTCTTGAATTCTCCATCAATGTACTCTCCACTATTGTCAAACCTTAAGCATTTTAGTTTTAGGCCTGTCTTTGTCTCAACTAGGGCCTTCCACTTTTTGAACACATCAAACACGTCATATTTATGCTTCAAAAAATAGACCCATGCCTTTCTACTATGATCATCAATGAATGTGACATAGTATCGAGAACCTCCAAGAGATGTTACTGAGGAGGGTCCTCATACATCTGTGTGTACAAGATCCAGCTTTTCCGATTTCAGGGTTCTGCCATCTTTCAAAAAACTGACTTTCTTCTTCTTCCCAAGGATACAACTTTCACACATGCCTAGGTCAACTTTCTTCAACTCTGGTAGCTTGCCTTGTGACAAAAGTTCTTTCATGCCTTTTTGACTCATGTGATCGAGTCTACAGTGCCACAACTCTACAGTGAGTTCTGCAGTGGTTGTAGCAATAGTATCACTGAAACCGTCTGTCATGTACAAGGTACCTGTCTTCTTTCCTCGAGCCAGCACCAATGCTCTTTTAGTAACTTTCCAAGTACTATCTGAGAATACCACTAAGTAACTGCAATCATCGAGCTGTCCCACAAAGATAAGATTCTTCTTCAACTCGGGAATGTGTCTGACTTTCTGCAAAGTCCATACACTTCTGTTGGGGAGTGTAATGTCAACATCACCGGTTTCCACCACGTTTAGTGCTTGTCCATCAGCTAGGTATATCTTTTCAAAATCGCCTGCAACATAGTTCCGCATGATTTCTTGGTGAGAGGAGGTGTGAAAAGATGCCCCTGAATCTAGTATCCAGTCATCAACTGGACTATGAACTGCAAGTAGTAGCACGTCTTGCACTTCTTCAGCCACTGTATTCATGCCATCACCTTCCGACTTCTTCGGATTCTCACAGTTCTTTTTTATGTGGCTAGTTTTGCCACAATTCCAACAAGTCGCCTGCTGTCCAGACCTTGACTTGCTTCTGCCCCTACTCTTTGATTTTGATCTTTCTTTGTTCGAGTTTCTATCATGTGATATCCCACAAGTGTCAACATTCAGAGCATAACTCGAACCCGAGGTCTCACCAGAATCTCTCTTGCGTACCTCCTCAACCAAAATCAAACCATGAATGTCATCGTATTTTAATTTCATCTTACCAGCAGAATTACTTTCAGCCATTCTTATGGCCTCCCAACTGTTTGGTAGTGATGCCAACAATATCAGAGCCGGAATTTCTTTATCAAACTCAATCTCAACAGACAACAATTGATTGGTGATGGTATTGAACTCATTCAGGTGTTGGGTAACAGACGTACCTCCTGCCATCCTTAGATTAAACAGCTTTTTCATCAGATGCACCTTGTTGTTTGCAGACGATTTTTCATAAATTCTTGACAGAGCCTTCATGAGATCTGCCATGGTCTTCTCCTTAGTGACGTTGTGTGCAACTGATCTTGAAAGGGTCAACCGGATAACCCTCGGAACCTGTCGGTCTAGCAGGTTCCAGTCATCCTCCGTCATGGTCTCCAGCTTCGTCCCTAACAATGGAAGATGGAGTTTCTTCCCATAGAGGTAGTCCTCTATCTGCATCCTCCAGTATCCATAATAGGTGCCATCGAACTTATCAATCCCAGATGCCTTCACGTCTGCTCCACACTCGAACAATCCAATCATATCATCCTCCAGAATATCTTCAGACTCGAACCTTAGCTCTTGATACCAATTATTGTGAAATCAAATGATGATAATAATGTGAAATTATGGGAAAAGAACGATAATAATGCAATCTAAACAATCACACAACACCGAATATACGTGGTTCAGCAATTTGCCTACGTCTAGAGGGTTGCAGATGATTTTATTACTTGAGGAATAACAAGTACAATTTTTGGAGCACTCAGAATGTCTCTTACAGTTGTTTTGTACAGCCACATGCCTTTTACAATGAGTATTTATAGTGATAAGGCGAGAAAACCATAATTTCGGATTTACTGCATAACTCGCTCTAGCGAGGTGTCGAACGAGTATCGAACGAGGTCTCTGTCTGCATCTCGCTCGAGCATCCTGTCAAACGAATGTCGAGCGAAGTCACTTCCTGAGTCTTGCTCAAGCGAAGTGTCGAGCGAGGGTTGAGCGAATTCACTGCCTAAGTCTCGCTTGAGCGAAGTGTCGAGCGAGAGTCGAGCGAACTCACTGCCTGAGTCTCGCTCGAGCGAAGTGTCTTGATCCAGGCTCCACACTCAACAATCCAATCATATCATTGTTGAGAAGAACACTACTGGGCTTAGGTCACAACGAATGATTGGTGTTTCACAATTATAATGAAGATATTCTAGTGTGCTTGCGACATTAATGGCAATATTCAACCTCTATAAAAGATTTAGATCTTTTGTTCGTGTGATGCCTCGTCTTCTTTCAAAGTAGGATGCAACCAATTCTCAAGGCTCCCATTGTCCATGAACTCACAAATTAGAGCCTTGAAATCATTGCCTTTATAGTCTACACTTGAACAAACTATAAGCACCTTGATAAGATTTCGATGTTTGATGTTTCTCAAGGCCTCACACTCGGTAATAAAACTTTTGGAAGCTCCATGGCGTAGAAGGTTGAGCACCTTGACAGCAATTATACTTCCACTCTCATCATTGAGCATTCCTTTATACATGGATCCAAAATTACCCACACCAAGCAAGTTTGCAGAAGAAAAACCATTAGTTGCTTTTAGAAGCCTTTAGTAAGACATATTCAAAGAAAATTTTCTGAAGCACTTGATGTCAATGGTTCTTTTCTTTTTTTTAATTCTTAACCAACAAACAAATATCAAAGACAACATAGATATTACACTCAAAACCCCACAAACTATGATGATTATTAATTTCAAGATTGGTGTTTTCTCTATCATCTCGGATTTTTGGAAGTTTCATTTAGGCAAGTGCATCTCTGGGATTCCCCCACATAATTGAGTATTTCCGGCAACTAAAGGTATGCTTGGGTTCTTGAAAACACCATGCATAGGCACGACACCTTCAAAATTATTGTAAGATAAATTCAAAAGCTGCAACGAGTCAAGACCCATGAAAATTTTTGGAATTTTTCTTGAAAATTTGTTTAGAGAAAGATCTAATTTTCGAATTTCTCTTAAAGAACTAAAAACTGATCAAATGCTCCCTTGGAAAAAGTTTCCCTGGATGGATAGAAACTCTAGCTTAATACATCTACCAAAACTCCTTGGAATTTCGCCAAATAACCTATTGTGTGAGATAGACAATGCACCTAGATTATTCAAATTCCCAACTTCTATGGGAAGGGTCCCTGTGAAATCATTTTGGGACAAATCAAGATAAACTGATAAATTTGAGAGACCAATGACTTGAGGTGGTATGGTACCGCTCAAATTGTTACCAGAAAGATCTAAAATTGACAAAAGCTGACATTTGCCTAGACTTGAAGGGATGCTTCGTTGAAGATTGTTGTCCTCCAATCGTAGACGAGATAATATAGTTAGATTTCCAAGAGAATCTGGGATAGTGCCTGAGAGATTGTTCACGGAAAGATACAATTCCTCTAGCCTCCGAAGCTTTCCAATATTGGTAGGAATGCTACCAGACAATTGATTATTCCACATCTGGAGGTCATATGAGTTGACAAGATTTGCAATCCCACTTGGAATCGTTCCAACTATATTATTGTTATCCATGAGCATTGCTTACATAGTAGATGAGAAGTTACCAATGCAATCCGATAAGATCCCGCCAAAATTGTTGTCATCTATAGCCAACGACTCTAAGCTGGTGGTATTGGTCAACGAGCATAGAAAATTCAAGTCATCAACTCCCCTGTTTCCCAGGTGGTTTTTGGTAGTCCTCAAAATTCGAAGCCCACGCATATTTTCTAAAGAAAGAACACTTGCGGTAAGTTTGTTTATTGAGAACTAAAGTGTCTCCATGCTTGAGGCATTGGATATTGAAGGTACTTTTCTACTAAATAAAAAGTATTCAAGATTCACAAGTTGTCCGAGAACATCAGGAATACTCCCACCCAGATTATTGGAATTTGCTGAAAGTGCCACAAGTTATGACAGGTTCCCAAGAAATGTAGGGATTCTTCCCATTAATCAGTTGTTCTCTACAGAAAATGTTTGGTGCTTTGACAAGGAGTTAAGCGCAATAGGGATATCGCCAACCAGTTGGTTCCTTCCAAGATCAAGAACTTGGAGACTAGAATAATTGGCTATATTGGTAGGAATTCTACCACCAAATGAATTATTGTGCAAACCTAGGAATCGCAACCTACGCAAACGGCCTAGTTCTTGAGGGATTTCATGACTCAAGCTATTGTGTGATAGATATAGAGACCTTAGAAAGCTCAAATTTCCAATAAAAGGTGATAGAGATCCCACGAGTTTCTGAGATGGTAGGCGCAACAGTGTGACTCTTTGGTGTCGACGACCACAAGTAATTCCATACCATTGATAGAAATGGACGGTTTCATTCCATGAACTGAAAACCATATCTGGTTTATTGATGATCTTAGCCTTGAATTCAAGCTAGGCCAGTCTGTCCGTCTCATTCCCGCTAATGGCATAGCTAGAGGAAACAAAAAAGTACATGACATAAATAATTGAAAGAATGACAAAAACACACCAAGAGACTAAAGGGCGCAAGGTGGGGTTCCCCATAGATATTGGGAAGAAAGAAAAATCTCATGGTTAATGCTCTCGATCTATACGTGGTCTATCACAAAAGCAAGTCACAAGATAGTAATAACAAATGCCGAAGTGCAGAAAGCACGCAAAGAGACTACCAATTAAACTTACCGAACAAAAGCCTTAATTAATTAATTAATTTCGTCCATTTATTTTTGGAGTTGTGCTAGGCTGCCGCCCAGCATTGATCACTAGGTGTGCCGTCTACACAAATATTTTAAAATGATATATTTTTATTTATTTATATTTATTTATCATTTAAAAATATTTTTAAAAATATATGAAAATATCAATATATTAAGATTTATTTTTTTAATTATCAAGTAAAGACAAAATTAAAATATAAAAAGTGTCAAAATGTGATACCAAAATAGCATTTTCCTTACTTTTGTCTGCTTGGTAAAGACACTATTCTCGTTTTTGGTTGCTGTGGACGCCATTTTAAACACGCTGTTGACCAAACCGAACTTGAAATGTCAGCAACTTGGTGGCTTCTATCGGTCCCATATGGCCGGCTTGCCATTTGACAACGGCAAAGGTGATGAATATCAGCGAAAGAGTTTCGACAGCGCCAATTCATTTAATATATATTTCTTATAAAAGAAAATAGTCTACATATAAAAATAAATAAACTTTTATGATGAAATATAATTTTTTATAAAAATCTTATACGAGATTGATATATTTAAAATTTATATATATTATTATTCTGTGCTAGATTTTTGTTATAATTTCATCGCCACTGTTATATGACTACTAGTACTACTAATTAAATCAAACTCACTTCATTTGAAAAATAATAAAAATCACATTTTATCGTTTCTCAAGTACTCGAAACATTCGTACCGATTTAGGGGTATGTTTAATTAAAAGATAATAATACTTTATTCATATTAATGAACTTTTGTTATCTTACAGTATTTGTTGATAAAATATTTAAAATAATTTTATATGCGTATTTCAAATTAGTAAACAGTCACAAATAAATGAGGTCGATCGAAAATAACAAAATTTAAGATAAAAATAGTATATTTTATATTTTATGAATATAAATATATTTACGAGCATTTACATAAAAAAAAGTATTAATATTTATGGATGGAACGAGTCTCGTAATAAATAATTTATAATCTTTTGCTAACTAAATTTGTAAATAACATAATTCTTATTTTAAAATAAGTTTGAAAAAATATTTAAGTGTCGTTTGGATAGTGAGTGAAGATATAAATTAAATAAATATTATAATTTTTTTTATACCATTATAATTTTAAAATTTAAAAAGTTTGCATTATTTATTATATTTTATATGATGATTTAAAAAAAATATAATGATTAGATTAGAAAAAATAATATACCCAAATCTTAATTAAATTTAATATTAAATGGTAAATGTGAATATTCAATTTGAATTCAATATCCGACCAGGAATAGCTCAACCTATGCAAAATATTTCATTCCGATATTAGAGCAAACTGAGCGGGACTAAAAGCATGGGTATTGGTTCACATCAATTTTTTTTTTTTAAATTTGATAAAAATTACAAATATGATAAAAAGTTAACACATTAACATCTATAATTTCACATAAAATTCATCAAAATAATAATATAATATACAACTTATAAAACTATTAAACACATTTATAATTTATTCATTCAACAAACATATTAAAAAACAATAAAAAAATATTTTAATAGATAAATAATAACAAAATACATACATAATGGTAGCATTAAGAAATTGGCTTATTTATTATTTATATATTTATTAAATTATTAAAGGATAAAAATAAACGAATGAAATATCCCTTATGGTATTTAGAATAATAAGTATATTATTAAATGCAGCATCTCTCAATCTAATGAGTTTAAGTTTTTAAAACAAGAGGTATTAGGATTTTAGTAATATCAAGAACATACAACACCAATTAAATCTTATTCTATGTCCTTTTACATATATTTGTTCTATGTCCTCTAGTAAAAATAGCTTATATGTCGCATTTTAAGGTTTTTTTTTAAAGTTTATTTATTTAAGGTTATAATCCCCTATGATTCTGCCCATTTACAATTAGTTCTATTTGCCGTTTATTACAAGATATTTAACCAATGTTAAATAATTTGGACCAAATTCCTTAATATGATACCAAATTTTCCTTATATATTAAATATATATGATTTAATATAACAAAACATAAAATAAAAGTGTTTCGATTTGAACAGGGCAACCCATTGTTTGGACTTTGTCGGAGGCCAAAGAGATAGTGACACGTCATAAAATGAGAAGTGAGGCTCATGTGCTGCACCACACCATAGTGAAACTAAATGTCATCCTAAACCCTTACAACACAAGTGAATCGCGCGGGAGATTAAGAAAAATTTCAGACCTCCGGTTTTTTAATCGTCTTCATCTCGCTCAGACAGACGAATCGTCTTCGTCTCGCTCAGACCGGTGAGCTCCAGACCTTTGACACCCTCCCTATTTAAGTCCCTCCCCGTCTTCTGCAAAACGATATAGTTTTACTTCTCACTTCTAAGAACATGGAGTCGTCTATAGGATTCAGAGCATCCGATGTAATACACTCCATCTCTTCATTCTTCTTCTTCCTAATCTTTTTTTTTTTAATCATGAATAAATATTATTCTATTTTCTATATTATATGTATCTCTGTATATATATATATGTTTGGCATCTCTGCAGTATGAATAAATATTGTTTGAATTTCTATAAATCAAGTCTTGTTGCTACCCTGTAAATATATATATATATATATATTATATATATATATATATATTATATATATATATATATATATACCAATAGAAATAATGTAGAAAAAGAATTTTTAATACCATATAAAAAGTTTTTACCTTTTTCCTCTATTTTAGCCATAAAAAACAAGCACCACTAACACCATAAATTACGGGCCAAGCAACAAGAAGTTATGAAAAAAAAACAAAATCAAAATATTAAGCAACAAATGAGAAATAATCACTTCGGGCAACAAGCCACCAAACCAACGAGTTTCATCAATATAGAAAACACACTTTGGATCACATCCAAACAACCTAGTGACCTCCAACATAGCTCAGCAAGCATGGAGAAAAAAATGGAACAGGATAACCGCGAAGATGTCCTAGGGTTTTTCCAAAGATATTTGAATGAGAGACGGAGAGGGAGAGAGAGAAAAATAGAGAAATAGTGAGAGAGGGTGGCACGAAAATGCTAAGGATGGCTTCGGATTGTTCTTCGAAGCAGCACGAGATCACACGAATATGAGTTGTTCTTCGAAGGAGGAGGGACAAAGAGGGAGAAAGACAGCCTGGGTTGTTCTTCGAAATGCATTAGGGATCCTGTGTCTTGCAACGCTTTAATTTTCTTATGTGGTGTCTACGTGTCAATCTCTTATTGGTGTCTATCGTTTAAACTAAAATAGGAGACTCTGATTTAAAGATTTTCTCAAAATAAAAAAATAATCCAGAAAAAAAAGGACGTGTGTAAGTAAAGGACGATTTTACCACTTTAGCCGGAGATTATTGATTGTGATTGTGTCTTGTTCAGATATGCAGCATTGGCACCACTTAACTACCGAGGTGCTGCAGTTCAGTTATTGCGTGTATGATATATAAGAGAGGAATTCTAGTTATAATCGTGAGTGTGTAATTATTATATAATTATTTTAAAATATAGTGAAGTTTATTATTAAATAATTAATTTTTTTTTTTTATGTGAATCTCATATATTTTTTTAAATGATTATGTAATAATATCTCAATTCACGCTTATATATATATATATATATATTTTCCTCTATATATATGTTGAGGACGTGTCTCGTTGGCCTCCTGCTCCCGTTACCTGTAAGAAGAATTAAGAGAAGATGGTGACTTTCCACCTGGGATAGCTCCGACGCTCAAGTCAATAATCACGTATTTACGAGAATAATTCTTAATCCCTACATAGTTGAGGTTTACCTGGTCTATTTATAGGCCTTTGGGACGGTACATGTCCCTTGTAACGTCTTCCGTAATCATCGTGATTGCTTATTTGCATGATATATCTTTTCGAATTTGTTGATATTCCATATCTGCTTGAAATCCCAATAAAGGTGACGACGGGTTTGATATATATTTTGGATTCTACAGAATTGGGCCCTTAGTATGATTTTCCTTCTTGGTCGTGGGCTCCCATCGTTGTTGGGCCTTTTCCTTCCTGGTGGGCTCCCTTGGCTATTGGGTCTTTGGGCCAAATCTGATCCCACAATTACCCCGCAAATTTTCTTCGCCTTGAGATGTAGGAAATTTAAAATATATATATATTTTTTTTTGGACCTTTGCTGTCGCATGCTTATGCTTGTTACTGTGTGCGTTTTCTGTCTGTTTGAAGGTGGCGTCTCTACGCCCCTTTGCATGTTTGAAGGTGGCGTGGTCTTTTGACTCTGCCCCCCTTTGCTTTGTTTGAAGGTGGCGTGGTCATTTGACTCTGCGCCCCTTTGCTTCGTCTGAAGGTGGCGTGGTCGTTTGACTCTGCGCCCCTTTGCTTTGCTTGAAGGTGGCGTGGTCGTTTGACTCTGCGCCCCTTTGCTGTGGTTAAAGCTGGCGTGGTCGTTTGACTCTGCGCCCATTTGCTTGCTTGAAGGTGGCGTGGTCTTTTGATTCTGCGTCCCTTTGCTTTGTCTGAAGGTGGCGTGATCATTTGACTCTGCGCCCCTTTACTTTGTTTGAAGGCGGCGTGGTCATTTGACTCTGCGCCCCTTTGCTTTGCTTGAAGGAGGCGTGGTTATTTGACTCTGGCCCCTTTACTTTGTATGAAGGTGGCGTGATCGTTTGACTCTGTGCCCATTTGCTTTGCTCGAAAGTGGCGTGGTCGTTTGACTCTGCGCCCCTTTACTTTGTCTGAAAGTGGCGTGGTCATTAGACTCTGCGCCCCTTTACTTCGTTTGAATGTGGCGTGATCGTTTGACTCTGCCCCCCTTTGCTTTGTCTGAATGTGACATAGTCGTTTGACTCTGCGCTCCTTTACTTTGTTTGAAGGCGGCGTGGTCATTTGACTCTGCGCCCCTTTACTTAAATATAGCAGGAATAATGCAATTTTAGATAAAATATAGCAGGAATGACTAATGCAAATTTATGAAAACTTAAATAAAAAGCAAATCTGAAATGACTATGAGATTTCTACTGGTAAAACTTCTTCAGATGTTCTGCGTTCCATGGTCGAGGTACTTTTTCCCATTGAGGTTCCAATTTTTCAGGACTTTGGGCGGTCACCCCGCATTTCCTTAGAACCAAAATAAGGGAGGAAGGCTTCTTCCGGCTCCTCGATTGCTCAAATTTCGTTTCCAATTTTCTTCAACTCCTGTATATAGCACTCCCTAGCCAGTGCCTGCTCTCCTTTTAATTCTCCTACCCCGCTGTCGGTTGGGAATTTCATCTTGAGGTGGTACGTGGAAGTTATTACTTTGAGGCGGTTGAGGATTGGTCTCCCTAGTATAATGTTGTAGGAGGAAGGGGCTTTTACTACCAAGAAGTCGGTCATGGTGGTTGCTGTTTGTGCTCCGCTCCCGACGGTAACTGGGAGTGTGATGGCTCCTACTGGTTGGATTGCTTCACCGGAAAAACCTTTCAGTGGTGTTGGGGAAGTTCGTAACTGCCCGGGACCAATGCCCATTCTGTTGAATGCGTCCTAAAATAATATATCGGCTGAGCTTCCGTTATCAATTAGTACCCGCCTAGTCGTGTAGTTGGCTATGATGAGGGTGACTACCAGGGCGTCGTCATGGGGGTATAGTATCCCTTGCCTGTCCGCCTCTCCAAAGGATATTACTTCTCGTTCTTGGTTCCTTTTTTGCTGTTTCGGTGCCCTGTCCATCACATACACTTCCTCATACTGAGCTCTTCTAGCGTGTGCCTTGCGACTGGATGTGGATACCCCGCCTCCAGCGAATCCTCTGGCTATCGTCCTGATTTCCCCGGTTGGTTCTCTATTATTGTTATTTCTCGGGGGAGTCCCATTCTTGCCACCTCTGGTGGGGACCCTGCTTCTGCCGCCGTCCCCTCTGTTATTCGCCCGGTTATGATCATTTTGAGGGTTGTTGCCGCGGTTTCTTCGCTCGGGGCTGAAACTCATTTTCCTTCTCCTCCCGGTTTCTTGGTGCCTAGTAGGTTTTGACCGTTCTGCGATCATGTGCTCCAACTCGCCTGTTCCCATTAGGTCGGCGACCCTCTTTTTCATGGTTGTACAATTTTTGGTCCAATGGGACGTTGTCTGGTGGTACTTGCAATACCGATCAGCTGTCTGATGTGGGCGCCCTTCGGCCTTGCCATCCTCTTCCTCTCTGACACTTAGGTTATTATGCATCAACCTGGTGTATCGATCCACGTACCTTTTTTGCCTCCTTTTCTGCTGACTTGTTCCCGCTTTCTTGTCATCCTCTTCCTCGCCGTTCGCCCCTCCTGTTTTCTTTGCGGGGGTTTACCAACGCCTACAGCGTGCTTGCAGCGTGTCTTCGGCGTTGACAAAGTTGTCTGCTTGATCCATGAACTCCCTCAGGGTGGAGGGAGTCTTCTTTGCCACATCGACCATGAAGGGGCTCTGAGGCCAGATCCCTCCCAGGAGGGCGGCCAGAGTGATCTTTTCGTCCTGGTCATCCGTTGTTAGGCGTTCCTTATTGAACCGTGTGAGGTAGGTCTTGAGGTCCTCGTCCTCCTGTTGCTTGACTGTTAGCAGGTAGGCGGCTGGTCGCCGGCGCCTTCTGCTTGGCATAAACTAAGTTATGAAAAGCTTGGCTAACTCCTCGAAGCTGTCTATCGACCTGGGCCTAAGGGTCCCGAACCAGCCCCTTGCTGTGCCCTTCAAGGTTATGGGAAAGCCCGGCAAGTGATCTCGCCTGGGAAGCCGTGGAGCGTGATGTGAGCTTTAAAGTTTTCTAGGTTGTCCACAGGGTCTCTAGACCCATCGTACAGTTCGATTTGGGGAAGTTTGAACTTAGGCGGCAAAGGGATTCCCATGATGCGCTCGCTGTATGGCAGGTCAGTTTGGCTTAGTAAGCTGTCAACCGAAGAATGTCCCCCCACTTTTTTGGCTATTTCCTCATATTTGCCTGCAAGGTCCTTCAACTCGTCGTGCAGCTTCTGTTTTTCCATGCGCTCAAGCTCGACCCCCGCGTTACTATCCGCCTCTTGCTCTCCTTGGCCGTCGACTGGCGGTACGGCTGTGTTGCTGGATTCAACATTCCTTTGTCGCAGGATCTCGTTCTCTTTCTGAAGCGCTTCCAAGGCTTCCAATGTTGTTCTCAGTCTTTCCTCTGCCGCTGCTAACCGTGCTTCCATCGATGCTCCTGTCATTCGGCTTGCCATGGAACGTGTCACAGTAGGCATACGAGAACCACGTTAATGGTCTGTAAATTCGGATCCCACAAACGGCACCAATGTTGAGGACGTGTCTCGCCGGCCTCCTGCTCTCGTTACTTGCAAGAAGAATTAAGGGAAGATGGTGGCTTTCCACTCGGGATAGCTCCGACGCTCAAGTCAATAATCACGTATTTACGAGAATAATTCTTATGCCTCAGTAATCACGTATTTGCGAGAATAATTCTTAATCCCTGCATAGTTGAGGTTTACCTGGTCTATTTATAGACCTCTGGGACGGTACATGTCCCTTATAACGCCTTCCGTAATCATCGTGATTGCGTATCTATATGATATATCTTTCCGAATTTGTTGATATTCCATATCTGCTTGAAGTCCCGATAAAGGTGGCGACGAGTTTGATATATATTTTGGATTCTACAGAATTGGGCCCTTAGTATGATTTTCCTTCTTGGTCGTGGGCTCCCATCGTTGTTAGGCCTTTTCCTTCCTGGTGGGCTCCTTTGGCTGTTGGGCCTTTGGGCCAAATCTGATCCCACAATATAACTAGCCGAGAGTCGTACGTTCTCCAAATTAGCCCAAAATTGAGTTAAGGTAGACATTTCAGGGATTACCTTTTTATTTTTAAAGGAGGGATTACTTAGAAGTAATCATAATGTTTTGTTAATTATTTACAACTCCGTATAAGTTAACTTTTTTTCCTGCAAAATTTTATAGTGAAAAGGATAAAATTATATAATAACCTTTTTACAAGGTGAGAAATGACCTTCACAATGGAACATTATAATGTTCATAACCCAACATCCTTTATAGCAAACCTTATAGAATAAAAGGATCTGGTTGAAGTAATCATACATGGTGACCTTTTGTTAGATTAAATGTAACAATACAAATAATTAAGATTGTAAATAAATCAAGTTATTCGACAATTCGCTCGGTACTTTCTCGGTTAAACTCAAATTGAACTTAACTCGTGAAAAAAAACTCGCTCGTAAAAGTAAATACACACTCGATTAGTATATGACACATACTAGACAAAATTTGACTTGACTCGACTAAGACTCGCTCGTTTATGCTCGAGTCGACTCGTTAGCTTGACTCGATTAAAATTCATTATATCATATATATGTATTGTTAATAATATAAGTATAACATTTTTATAATTAAATATGTAATATGTAATTTTATTACTTATATTTATATGATGAATAAATTTCATAGTTATGTTTTATAATTTGTATAATAATTAGTTTATAAAACTTAATAATTTCATATATTAGTAGGTGGGAAGTATATGAAAAACGTATATGCTATCATATTATGTGTATTTATTAATAATATATATAAGCATATAACATATTATTATAATGAATAAATATCAACTAGTTAGATATTAAATATTAAATTTTTATTAGTTTTTTATTTATTTTTAATTTTTATTCAAAAATTTTTAAAAAAATTTGAGCTCGACTCGACTCGAGTTCGTTTGTGGGGGCGAGCTTGAACTTGAGCTCGAGTTAGAAGTTTGGTTTATTGACTCGAGCTCGAACAAATAATAAATAAAAACTCGAACTTGGGCACGAGCTTAAACTCGAGTATTTTGAGTCGAGCTCGAGCTCAACAAGCTAAAGCTCGATTTGTTTACAACCCTTGAAATAATGTTGTGTTTGTGGGTGTGTTAAGTGGAGACCTTGGTTGGTCAGAGAAATTACATGTTATGCATACAATAATATTGTGCAAATGAAATCATTCTAATGTTGCCTATACACAACAATGCATGAATTTGATCGAGACATCTTTATGCGTTACTTAATTAATTTCTTTATAATGAGGTTGCTTGGTCATTCTTGTAATATGTCAAGTTGGGAATTAGGCTGACTAACTGGGGTCAGTTCCTATTGTTGATAAGAGGTTGGGTGAATATGGATATTCATTGTTCATCAATCACCTATATCATAAATATCTTATTCTAGTTGGTTCATTCTTTTTCTTTTATATGAATTATTTGGTTTAGAAATTCTCTCCTAGAACCTCAAGCTATGCTCAGAGTTTTTTCCCTCTGATTTTTAATTTATCTAGTAGGGTTGCAGTTATATTTTAATAGATTGCACATTTTCCTATTTGTAGTTCAATCTATGATTTATTTTTATTAAAAAACAAAACAAAACAGTGAAAGATGACTCTGAGAATATGTTGCAAAGCCATCATCAGCATGCTACTGAAAACCTAGGTTCACCTGTCTCAAGATGAAAATCTTGCAATTTTGTAGGGCCCAAGTAGCTTAAAAAATGTGAAATTGTTAAGTAATGGCTTGGCTTTGGCAGCAGAGATTGACTCACTGATGATGATAATCCATTGAAAACGTTGGACTTATCAGATTCTATAGGAGTTGCAAGAGTTGTAGTAAAAAAAAAAAAGGAAATAAAATTGTAGCTTAATCGGGTTGTCTCTGGCCAGAAAGATGTGCATGCATAGATTTGTTGGTAATCAGTTTCTATGGTCGCAGTTGAAATTTGATTTTTGAAACAATTGAAGAATGTGATATTTTACAGGAGCTACAAAAACATGGAAGCCCCATCATATTCATGGCCTTAGTTGGTAACAAAGCCAATCTTCACGAAAAGTGGGAAGTAATATACTAATATTCATCAGTTTGTGCATATGGCTGTAAGTACAAGACATACCCTCGCGATTTATTTTTCTGTGCTTCTAACTTTAGTTGGGGCTATAAAAACTCTTGCGCAGCCTCCTTATTTATTTTGCCTGAATTAATATTAGAATCGACACTACTGTAAATAAAATGGAGAGATCAGGATGTCATTCGACAACCATCTTAAACACGCAATTAACAACCAAAGGGCAAAATGGTTTAGAAGGCACTAATATTACCGGCTGACAATTAAGGTTCTATTTGTAGATAGGTTGGCTCCCTGTGTTCCACTTTCAGCAAACTTTTTCTTACCAAATGCAGTTTAATTACAACATCCCTGATGTTTATCCAATCATCTAGATGTTTAGAAGAACAAGCAACTCCTATGCCAAATATCAAAACCAAGCTTTCCTTTATTTTGTTTCTTCTTGTACTATTGAATTGGCGGGCATTGTCCAATGTCTGCTCTTATGTTTCCTGGAAAAGGATTGGATCCGCAACTTCCACAACTCGTTGGGGAAAAGCTACCTGGACAAAACCATTCAAACACAGTTGCCTTCGAACATTTGATCCGTCGGTCTCTTCTTAGTGAACATCTATAATAAGATGATGCCATAACTGTACACATCACCGGAGGTAGTTACCCAGTTTCCTGTACTATACTATGCAATTGAACATATGATATGTTCTGACGTGTTCATGCTTTTTCTAAAAGAAATTATAACAAAGGAATATAATCAAAAGGAATGATAGAAATATATGATCTATACATTTTCTTCACTAGGAGCAGTGTAACCAATAGTTTCTCTTACGCTGATAGAATTAGACTGATTGGTTGAAGTGTTCTTATAAGTGGTTTTAAGAGAGAACCTTGCTAGAAGGACATTATTGGGCTTAGGGTCACAATGAACAATTGGTGTTTCACAATTATAATAGAGATATTCTAGTGCACTAGCGACGTCAATGGCAATATTCAATCTTTGTAAAAGATTCAAAATCCTTGTTTGTGAGATGCCTCGTCTTCTTGCAAAGTAGGATGCAACCAATCCTCAAGACTCTTATTGACCATGAACTAATAAATTACTAATTAGAGCCTTGAAATCATTGCCATTATATTCTACACTCGAACAAACTATAAGCACCTTGACAAGATTTTGATGTTTGATGTTTTTCAAGGCCTCACACTCAGCAAGAAAGCTCTTGGAAGCTCCATGACGTAGAAGGTTGACCACCTTAACAGCAATTATATTTCCACGTCTCTCATCATCGAGCATTCCTTTATACACGAAACCAAAACTATCCACACCAAGCAAGTTTGCAAAAGAAAAACCATTAGTTGCTTTTAGAAGCCTTTGGTAAGACATATTCAAAAGCAAATTTTCTAAAGCACTTAATTAAGTTGATGGTTCTTTTCTTTACTTTCTTAACAAACAAACAAATACAAACGACAGCACAAAAATTACGCCTGAAACCCCACAAACTATGTGATTATTAATTTTAGGGTTGAGATTTTCTTAATCTTTTCGGATTCTTTGAAAGTTGCATTTAGGCAAGTGCGTCTCGAGGACTCCCCCACATAATTGGGTATTTCTGGCAACTAAAGCTGCACTTAAGTTCTTGAAAACACCATATATAGGCACAAGACCTTCAAAATTGTTGTAAGATAAATCCAAAAGATGCAAAGAGTTGAGACCCACGAAAAATTTTAGAATTTTTCCTGAAAAAATGTTTAGAGATCAAAGATCTAACTCCCGAATTTCTCTTAAAGAACTAAAAGCTGATAAAACGACCCTTTGGAAGAAGTTTCCTCAGATGGATAGAAACTCTAGTATAATACATCTACCAAGACTCCTTGGAATTCAGCCAAATAATCTAATGTGTGAGATATACAATAGACCTAGAATATTCAAATTCCCAACTTCCATGGGAAGGCTCCTGTGAAATCATTTCGGGAAAAATCAAGAAAAATTGACAAGACTGAGAGACCAATGATCAGTACTTGAGGTGGTATGGTACTCCTCAAATTCTTATCAAAAAGATCTAAAGATGAAAAAAAATGACATTTGCCTAAACTTGAAGGGATGCTTCTTTAAAGATTGTTTTTCTGCAATTGTAGGCCAGATAACATAGTTAAATTTCCAAGAGAATTTGGGATATTGATTGAAAGATTGTTTTCAGAAAAACTCAATTCCTCTAGCCTTTGAAGCTTCCAATACTGGTAGGAATGCTACTAGACTGTTGAAGATTGTTGAAAATGATATTGAAGATTGAGAAATAAGAAAGAATAAAACTGAAATGGGAGAAGTGTAAACCACTCTGTTTTTCATTCAACTAATGAATAATGTAATACAAAGAATAGAGGTCTCATATATACACAGATCCTCTAAGTTAAAATAGTAAGGTCAACACTACATTTTACAAACACATATATGCACTGTACAATTATGGCAATTTTGCAACAGTGCAGCAGGGTGGTGTTGAGCAGTCCCCTTCACTGCTCTACTATGCTCTACTCCTTGGCCTGCAGTGTGTAAGGTCATTTTCTCTCAATGCAACTTTCTTGAGACTCCCCCTCAAGATAGGCATAAATGTTGAGTACACCCATCTTGGACAATAGAAACTGAAAAGTGGGGGCTGATAATGCCTTGGTGAGGATGTCAGCCAATTGAAACCTTGAGGCTACATGAACTATAGTAATGATTCCAGCCAAGACCTTTTCCTGAAAAAAATGACAGTCTAACTCAACATGCTTGGTCCTCTCATGAAAGATAGGATTCTTGATCAAATGAATTTTTGATTGACTATCACAATAGAGAGTTGCTGGTTTTTCTTGGTGTACATTAAAATCCTTTAACAAGTAATTAAGCCAAACAATTTCACAGCTCGTGTGTGCCAATGCTCTATGCTCAGCTTCAGCCGATGATCTAGACACAGTGGGTTGCTTCTTGGACTTCCAACTAATCAATGAGTCTCCAAGAAACACATAGAAACCAGTCACTGATCTTCGTGTCTCAGGACAAGTCGTCCAATCTGAGTCATTATAAGTTTTGAGGTGCACATCTGTTTTAGAGGAGTAGAAGACACCTTGCCCAATCGAGCCTTTCAAATACTTTAGAATTCTATGAACTGGATGTAGATGTTCTTGTGCCAGTTTATCAACAAATTGGCTCAAAACATTGACTGCATATGTGATATCTTGCCGAGTATTGGATAGGTAGATGAGTCTTCCAATTAGTCTACGATAGCTTGTAATATTAGTCAAGTAATCTGTGGAAGAGTGAGATAACTCGTGATTCGGCTCTATCGGTGTACTAACAGGCTTACTTCCAAGTAGTCCAGCATCCTCTAGAATTTCTAGAGTGTATTTTCTTTGACACAGGTGAATACCCGATGACAATCTTGCTACTTCTAATCCAAGAAAATATTTAAGGACTCCTAGGTCTCGAATCTTAAATTGAGAATGTAGATGACCCTGGATTTCTTCAATGATTGTCAAGTTGCCACTACCAAATATGATATCATCCATATATACAAGAAGAGCAACAAAACCAAATTTGTCATGTCTAGTAAACAATGAGTAGTCTGATTGCGATTGATGAAAGCCCATTGAGATGAGAAATGAAGTGAATTTTGAATTCCATTGCCGAGAGGCTTGCTTCAAGCCATAGAGAGATTTGTGTAGCTTACATACAAGCTTTTCACCTTGTGTGTGAGACTCCCCCTTGAGCTGAGAACCGGGAGGAAGATCCATGTATATTTCTTCATTAAGGTCGCCATGAAGGAATGCATTGTGGACATCAAGTTGGGTTAAATGCCAATCATGGACAGAAGCAAGAGAAAGAAATAATCTCACGGTGGTGAGTTTGGCAACAGGGCTAAAGGTCTCTTGATAGTCAAAACCTTCCCGTTGAGTGTAACCTTTAGCTACTAGACGGGCTTTATACCTGTCAATGCTGCCATCGGATTTCAACTTAGTCTTAAACACATACCGACAACCAATGCTCTTCTGTCCAGGTGGTAGAGAGGTGATGGTCCAAGTACCATTAGCTTCAAGGGCTAAAAGTTCAAATTAAATGGCTTCTTTCCAATGATTTGACACAATCGCTTCATCATAGGTTTTCGGCTCATGGATGAGAGAGAGGGATAATGCATAGGACTTATGAGAGAGACATAGGTGGGTATATGAGAGATGAGAGGCAAGGGGGTGAATGGTTGGAGAGTTATGTGGAGAATTTTGTGATGAGGTTACAGCACAGTGATAATCAAGTAGGTAAGAAGGAGCACGTTTAACTCGATCAGAACGTCTAACATTGTCGGAATTTCGCTCAAGTGATGGTCGAGCGAAGTCACTGCCTGGCCCTCGCTCGAGTGACTCCTCAAGCGACGGTCGAGCGAAATCACTGCCTAACTCTCGCTCGAGCGGAATGTCGAGCAAAAGTCGAGCGAAGTCACTGTCTGGCTCTCGCTCGAGCGACATGTCAAGCGAGAGTCGAGCAAAATCACTGGATGTGGAAAAAGGGAAGAAATTTGTCTGGCAGGACTGGTGGTAAGGTGAGACTAGAAAGGCTTGGGTCCGAAACCGATATGGAACTTGATTGGGTGAAGAGAAATGTGGACTTTAGGAAAGTGACATCCCGAGAAATTGAAGTGGAGTGAGTGTACAAGTCATAGACCTTATAACCTTTTATCCCAGCTGGATAACCAATGAATATGCATGGTTTAGCTCTTGGATCAAGTTTTGTTCTGGTATGCTTGAGGGTGGACACATAGCACAAGCAACCAAAAACTCTCAAATTGGCATAGAAAGGAATAGAACCAAATAAAAGTTCATATGGAGTTTTATTGTCCAGAATTGGTGTGGGAATCCTATTAATCAAATAGGTGGCCGTTAATACAGCATCACCCCAAAACCTTAGTGAGAGATTAGCTTGGAAAAGTAATGCTCTAGCCACATTTAGAAGATGTTGATGTTTTCTTTCCACGACACCATTCTGTTGTGGAGTATAAGCACAAGTTTTTTGGTGTAGGATCCCATGAGTGTTGAAAAAATCTAGTATGTGAAACTCCATACCATTGTCGGTTCTAACTTGTTTGACCTTAGAGTTGAATTGAGTGCCTACCATTTTAATAAAAGACTGCAGAATTTGTTTGGTTTCAGATTTGAATTTCATTAAGTGGACCCATATTACACGGCTGTGATCATCAACAATGGTGAGAAAGTATTGATGTCCTTGCAAGGATGGTTGAGAATAGGGTCCCCAAACATCAGAGTGTATTAAATCAAATATTGAATCAGAACAAGTGATACTAACGGGAAATGAAACTCTCTTTTGCTTAGCCAAATGACAAACAGTACAGTGATTTTGATTGCTAAATCTTGCATCAGGAAATGAGGATTGAATTAAATTCATCCTTTGACTTGATAAATGCCCTAATCTAAAATGCTAAATATCAATTTCTGGTTGTTTTGTGGTACAGGCAACTTGTGAGTTGAACTTAGAATTTGAAGACTTGAATCCGAGAGAGCTGGGTAGAATATGATAAAGACCATGACTATTCTTATCAAGTCCAATCGTCTTCCATGAAGAAATGACCTGTATAAAGCAATGATCACACAAGAATACAACGCACAAAGAGGAGTTGTATAGTGAGTTTACTGATAGATAGTAAATTAAAAGTGAAGGAGGGGACACATAGAACGTTGGTGAGCATGATTTTAGGTGAGAGTTGCATGGTTCCTATATGTGTGACAGCGACTTGAGTACCATTGGTAGTTGGACATGAGCTTGTGTGGTGCAAGTCATGGTCGTGCTGAATGATGACTAGACACACTATAAGAATGATGAGTAGAAGTTGGAAAAATGAGATTTTTGGAAGGTAGTATACCTGCCATATTAGAGCGGTGAGGCGACTTTAGCTGTTCAGGTGCAGGGGGTTGACCATGATTAAGCTGCGATGTCTTTCCATTGAAAAGAGCCATGAGTTTCTGAACTTGATCTTGAAGCAACAATAGCTGTGGCATTTCCTCATGCTACTGCATTTGAGAGAGGACCTGATTTGCTGCATGAGGTGGAGTAAAAGTGTTGTTGCTAGAGTGCCATTGTTTGGTCTTTGTAAACTTGAAGTTTGGTGGAAAACCAACAAGTCTATAGCATTTCTCTCGAGTATGCCCAGATTTTCCACAGTGTTGGCATGAGATATCCATCTTGTCCTTTCTCTTGGCTTAATTATTGACCACTGTCAATGCTGAAGATTCAGCAATGGGAAGAGTCAAGGTGCATGCCTCCCGTTGCCTTTCCTCTTGATTAATCATGGAGAAGGTTTTGCCCAAAGAAGGGATTGGACTCATAAGCAAGATTTGTCCCTAATGCTTTCATAGAAATCATTCATACCTTAAAAATTTAAAAACATAATTTGAGATTTGTACCTCACTATGGAATTGAGTGCTTTGCATGAGCAGAGTCCACAAGAGCAACATGGCAATAGTCTACAGTTACGCAACTCCTCCCAAACGGCATTGAGTTGGGTGAAGTATTCACCAACCAATCGTGTCCCTTGAGTAATGGTTCCAAGTTATTGTTGCAACTGATATATTCGCACATTATCAGGTTGAGAGAAACGTATTTTGAGTTTCTCCCAAACCTCTCTTGCAGAGCTAATGTAAAACACATTGAAAGCTATCTCTTTCGAGATGGAGTTGACTGCACTTAATTTCAAATTCATTGTTGTAAGGACAAGTTTGAGAAAGAGGCTACGCGGTCTACATCAGCCACAGTATGATTTTGATCCTCCATTGTCATTAGTTTGTATAATTTGTTTTTTATTTATTTATAGCTTTTTACATATGTATATAATATTTGTAACTAGGGGTAGGCCACGGGGTCTTGCACCCTGCTATCCCGCCCCTTATCTAACCCAGCCTAACTCTGTTTCGCATTTCCATCCGCCCCCGCATATATGATAATATATAAATATATATATTTATATTTTACAAATAGTGTATATATATAAAATATATATTATAATTTATTAGACTTGTTCACAAAATATACATTAGCCAATTTAGAAACTACATAGTTTAAAAATTATTACACTACAACTAGGGTTGTAAAAAGACCGGATCGGACCGGTGGACCGAACCGGACCGGATCAGTTGTCCCGGACCGAGACTGGACCGGATCAGACCGAATTCCATTCGGTCCGGTCCAGTCCAAATTTTACATGGACCGATTAATTCCAGTCCGGTCTAGTCCAAAAGATTTCTCTCCCTGGACCGGACCGAACCTCACATATATATATGTATATATAAAAATAGAATATAATTTATAATACTAATATTAATATAAATTAATATATTAATATATAAAATATATTAACATATTAATATATAATATATACTCTTATAATATTAACATGTTATTATTTATAGTGTTATTAGTTATAATTTACTAACATACTTAATATATAATATATACTAACATATTAATATATAATATATACTATTATAATATTAACATATTATAATTTATAGTAGTTAAATTTGGGTCAAAAAAATATTTGATCATTATAGAATTTTAGATTAAATTTAGCCCATTAAATCATATGGGACACCCTTAGACTGGACCAGACCGCCTCTGGACCGATCTGGACCGAATTGGACTAGACCGGTATGGACCGAACTTTTGTTCGTTCTGGTCCAGGGTGAGAGAATTCTTGTACCGAATAGAATCGGTCCACAAATTTTCCAGACCGGACCGGACCATTTACACCCCTAACTACAACTTACATAAAATATACATTAACAAATTTAAAAACCAAATAATTTTTAAATTATAGTCATATTTATAAAATTTAACTTTACAATTTTAGTCTAAAGATGTATTTTTTTTAATCACTTTTGAATATAAGAATAATTTCTAAATCTAACGAAATGTAATCTAAGTTTTAAGTAAAAATGAGATAGAATGGATTGGGAATCTGCCCCACCCCCGCCTAGTGGGGTGGGATGTAGGGAGGGGGCTACTATGCACTGTATGGTGCGAGCACCCCTATTTGTAATTCTATTTTTTTTTTCAAGTTTTATAGTCTCACTCTCACATGTCTTGTCCTAATCTAAATAATCTCATCCCGATCTCAGTCTCATTTGGGTTATACTTAATGTTGTTTCAGATATTAAGGTGAAGACAGATGATTTGAGTTGATCTGGGAATTGTAATATTTTATTGGTCTCACTTAGATGTATTTAAATGTAAATTGGGTTGAGATATGAGATGAATGTACGAATTAAGTTGAGATAGTCATTTTAATTTTTTTTGTGGGAATTTAAAAAATTAGTATGTCTTGTCAATAATTAATATGAAATGAGTTGAGATCAATTCAACAATCAAGTTGTGTTTTTAACTTTTATACATATCTATATAATGTTTGCATATGTGATTTCTTTTCATTTTTATAGTCTCATTGGCCCAACCCTAATCCCAGTGTCCCGATGATCTAATCATGATAGATAATCTCATCTTGGTTTGTACCTGTAGTTTTAAGTTTTAAATTTTTTTACATATACATGCACATATTTTTTGCAATTCTAATTTGTTTTCCAGATTTTATAATCTCACATATCACTTGCTCACCTCCTCCAAATTTCAATTTCAATCTCAAACTCAAAATCAATGTCAAATGCTCTCATCCTGTTACATTTGTTATTTTTTTGAAAGGTTGTTATTCATTTAAATTATTTGATGATTTGTAATATTTTTATATTAATTTGTAATAATATTAAATTAATTTGTAAAAAAAAAATGTAATAGCTCAGTATTATCAACTACAACTGAATAGTTACTAACTTATTAGAACTTTGAATTTTATGTTTTTTGCTTTAACATGTTTTGTCTAATTTTTTCATGTAATATGTATCATGTTGTTTTTCAAATGTTTATTTTTAGTTTAGGCAATTTGGAGTTGCATGTGGGCCCTACAGAGTCCAAAACAAGTTTTGGACAATTTTTACGCCCAAAACAGGTTCTAGACCTAGTAAGCCATGAGCCAATTCTGATGAAACAGAGAGTAGACGTAGTAGGGGTCCAATCTGCCTCTCGGCACCCAAACAAGGGCGCCACCCACCGGGTGCTAGAAAGGGGCACCCCCCGTTTGGGGGTGCGAGTAGCACCCATAGAATCAACCATATTCCTAATAGGTCTCAATACTTTTTTAAAGCTATGTAAAACTATCATCTTAAAATGATTTTATACTATTCATGAAATTTGCTTATATTTAAACATCAAGTTCTTTATAATATGTTCTCCACACCAGCTTGTGAATAGAATGACTAGATATAAAGAACTACTTTTCAACGATGGCCTAACCCAAAAGCCGAAAGTGGAAGGAAAAATAAATAAAAACCCTAACATCAAGCTAGGGACCAAGAATGAACATAGCCACAATTTAAATCATTACGGTATAAAAAGCCATGATTAGCTTAAAAAAATAAAGATATAACACATGGTTAAGAATACATATACCACAAAATCCATTTGCTATAATGTTGACTGCCACAAAAGCACACATGACACACCACCACGGAGGCCGAAACATAGGCCACTAGGGAAAGCCTATCACCACTCATTTCTGATCTTCTAGATGCCTTTAGTCTGTCTATTCCCTTGATGACCAAAGAAAAGTTAGGGTTCCAGAGTCAAATTTCCCAATCACAATATTGCTCTCAACATTCTACGGATAAACTCATTTTTTTTTTATTGGTACTCCTCCATTATCATATACTAAGGCATGATCTCATCTGCATCTTCACCTCAACCAGCTCTAACTTATCTGCAACCATTCTCTAACTTCCCGACATGGGGTCCTGACACCCCTTTTTTCTTTTTCTTTATTTAATAATTAAATAAGTATTTTTTTATGATGTAGTAATATTTTTATTTTTTTAAAAATGTTTATGATGATTAAAAAATACATGAAACAAAGAGAAAAATTTTAAAAAAAATATATATATATATATTACACTTATCGGATTATTTTCTCAGAACACTTATAGCCTATAGGTGGCTGTAGTGCCACTCAAATAAGAACTCAAATTACCATATATTACTAGATGACTATGAGAAAATACATTTTAAATCTATCATGAGCATTCACGTACAGCTGGCTAGAGAATTTTTAGCTAAAATTTAGCTTAATTTTTTAACTTTTTCTATATATTCTAGCTATCTACAGGTTAATCAAATTGTCTACATCTCATTATTATTTCTATAAATTCTGTGTTTTTTCTAAATATCTTGTTTTTCAAGTCTTTTTTTTTTTGTATATTTTTATAACCATCATATTGACGATAATGTCTTAATTCACAAATTGTCTTCTCCAATAATCATGCATCTTTCCAAGATTACTGTTAACTTTTTCTAACCATCCTATTTTTCAAAATCTTTCCTTTTACAACTGTCATATTTTCAACAACAACAACAACAATATCTTCCCAACAATCAGAATTTTTCTTTCAATTATATCGATAAGTCCCTTTTTCCTCTGAGTTTCATTCATTTCATCCTATTTAAGCTCGTTTCCATTCAATCTTAATAATTTATACGTTTATGGCTCATATTTTTCTGAAGGTTATTATTTTCTTCACTATATACTTCTTAATTATGATAATGATTTAATGGAGATTATATATTGACGCCATGGAAGAAGAATATTAGGGATCGGCACAACCTCACCAATACATCATATGTAACACTACAAAAAAAAAAAAAAAAAAGGTTTTCGGGACAGTACTTTTTTCCTGCAAATATAACTCACTAGAAAATAATGGCATTTTGTCACCAAAAATCATCTATCATAAATGTTCTGCTGGAAATAATTATAATGGTCTATTTTATTTTCTGCAATGTAAAATTTGTGAATATTAATTACTTTTTCTAATGAATAAAGAATTATTGGAAAAACTTAGCAAATAATATTTAATTCCTACGAGCTGTGGAATACCCACGAATAAAAGACAACTTTAAACAGCCATTTAGAACATAATGCTAAGAAAAATACTTGTCGACAGAATTATATCCATATAAAGAGTAATCCTCTGTATGCAGAGTATTTTGATCTTTTAGATTAGTGAAAAATAAATACCATCAAATATTTTGTCTTCGGAGAGATGTAGCTCGTTCCAGCAGTGTGTGACTCGTCAAAACAATATTGGTCAGATATATTATATTACGGTGAGAATTGGGTTGTTACAACGAGATAATACAGCTGCAAAAGTACTTCGCAACTGATTTGCTTATTGTGGTGACATTTTTCGACGCAATAACGTTCAGCTTTAATAATGCCTATGCTCCAAATAAGAGATGGATTCAAAAAGCTTGGGCTTTCCTCCATTCAAAAGATTATTGATGCTAGCTCTTAATATAACATACACTACAAGAAAAAGTAATTTATTAGGCTTCTTTTTTTCCTGGCGATGGAATTATAGCCGAAATTGACTTTTTTTTTTACAGCTTCAGATTATTATTTCCATCAACCTGGGAAGGCGCCAGAAAAATATAGTTTTTCCGACGATTTTGTGCGGCGCCAAAAGAGAGGCGCACATAAGTACTTGTTACGGCGACTATTTGTCGCCATATTTGTTTCTCGCGGCAAGAAATGAGTATTATTTCATGTATGACTTACTACGGCGCATTCAAGTCGCCGTAATAAGAGACCCATTTCTTTCCGCCTTCTACACCTTATTTTTTCACTTTTCCGTCTTGTTCTTTTTTCCTCTCTCATGTTTTCCCTCTTTCTCTCTCCCTCTAGAAGAATCGTCCCAATCTAACCCTCCCCCTCTTGTCAAGGTCGTCCTTTCGCTCGATCCTCTTCAGCCTTCCTCTCCCTGGAGACTGCTCAACACTAGTTCTTGTTGATGTATTATCCTCCGAATTTCACTCCGGAGAAGACGGCGGAGACGGCGATGAAGAAGTTGTCGAAGAGCAAGAATTAGTAGCTTAATGTGTATTTACACAGCTTCTATGTCTGTCTCCGTGCTTTTGATAGTATAGTTTTATAATTTTCTGATTTGATTCATACAGAAAATTATGGCATTTTGTAAATTCTCAAGCTCAATCTCTTTTGGCATTTGTTTATGGGACCATGCTTCTGTTTAAAGATTTTGGTGGTTTTGAGGGTTTAGTAACCTGTAAGACAATGGATATTAGCGCATCGACGTGAATGAGAGGATAACTGGCTTGGAGCGGCTCAATCCGACGCCCAGACCAACTACATAGGTGCCTATTCAAGTAAAGAATTTGCATATCTATATACCTAGTATGAGATGCTAACTTGTTTCCTCAGCTATCCAGATCACCCTTTCTAGAAGGTAAATGGAATTTTGAGTGGTTTGGGTCTAGAAGTCCTGGATTATCTGGTGCTAGATTTGTATTTGAGTGAGTACTTTATTTATTATCCAGTTTGCTAGTTTTTTCAACCGTTATCCCCTTTTTGGAAGTGATGGTAAAAGCCTTACGTTATTCATTTAAATTTGGTCAAATTGAGTGGTGGCTAATAGCCTTGGTTTGATGTCTGTATTGTTGCAGAAAATTTCCTTCAACTTTGGCTAATTTGTCAAAAATGGATGTTACGATCAAGGAAGGATATGCAAAAATTACAGTGAACATGAAATTACTTAATTCGGCAGTAACTTAAATGTCTATTTATATGTCCTCAATTGGAATGTCATTTTGCTTAATGCAAAGAACTAATCATATGCTTAGTGGTGCAAAGTTGTCTATTGTTGATTCAAATCAGTGTTCTTCATATTGTTGTTCCAAGTGATGATCTCTGCCACAGTGGACAGAGATTTGTGTACATGTTTTGGTCAAGTTTTAAGTCGTAATATTAATTCCAAACGGTCTTAGAATTAATGTGCAAATCTTGTGTACATTTTACTTTTATCAAAACTATTTTGCTTTCTTCTCAATGAAGGATAAGTATCGAGAGATATTGAGTGAGGGGTATGTATCTTTGATGGTACCCAAGTTTGACTGCCTTTCTATTCTTGTCTGGCCATCTTTATAAATTTCACCATAATTTGATAAAATGCAACTATTAATGAGAGAAGTTGAAAGAAAACTGAAACAGAGGGTGAAGAAATGTCTTTTTTAATATTGTTCACTCGCTAGTTTCAATGTACTTCCATCCTTCAAATTGAGTATTTGTCCTTGTTTTCAATTTTCAAGAGGCCCTTCTGTCATGATTTCCTGATGTTCTGCTTTGAGAGATTTGAAGTTGGTGTGTAGTCCTCAAGATCCAAGTACTCTTCAGTCAACGCTTACTTGATGTCATTTGCATATTTCTTTGTTTGATGTCAAAAAGGAAAAGCCTCCCCCCTATAAGATACAGCATTAACTGTAATTGTTTGTTGTTTTCTGAAGGAAAAATATGGAAAAAGTTATTGACTATTTGATGGGAGATATGAAACACAAGCTGCTACTTTGTTGGGTATGCATTTTTCATCTTTTGTCCTTTCACTCTCTACATGTAAATTTAGAGCAGTGAGCTAACCTTTTCCTAGTATGAGAGAATTGGGAAGGAGTACCTCTTTGTTATTAGGAGTGAGAAACCATGTACCATATGGTGAAAGGGTTATACTCCATTTTTTCAGTTTTCACTTTTGGACTCTTCTGATTTTTTGTAATTCAAGGTGTAGCTCACCTTATGACCACACAAAAGAAGAATGTGGAGATTGAATCAATTGGAGTTGCAGGAAAATCTGATTCCAACCGAGTGAAGAAGCACTTTGGGCTTGAGGTATACAAAAAAAAAAAAAAATCTATCAATTTTAGGTTACTTTTAGAAGCAACTTTATAAGTGGTTTTGATTGCTGCGAAGATGGTTTTTAATAATTTGTGAAATACAAGTTATATTTTGTTGATCAAGAAAGTACTAATAACGATTAACTAATAAGTTAATTTAATTATAACCCCCTAACTCCCCAACCCCCCTAATTTTTTTTTTTTATATAAGTAAAATTTTATTAAACAAGGCAAAAGCCAATTACAAGATGCACCATGACCTAACAATTAGGCACATTGGTTTCTATGAAATCATGAAGATTTATACCATTAAAATCTAGGGCAATAGTCCAAGTACAAAGAGTTCTATAAAATAATACAATCAACTCCTCATTGGTTTGCTTCTTGTCTTCAAATGTCCTCTCATTACGTTCCATCCAAAGACACCACATGATGCATATATGAATCATTTTCCAAACAGTTTTGATATGTCGCTCGCCTCTAATGGAGATCCAGCATGCCATTGTTGCCGTTACAGTCTCTGGCATCACCCAAGCAAGTTCCACTCGACCGAAGACATCATACCAAAGAACTCTGGCTACCTCGCAATGTAAGAGGAGGTGATTGACTGACTTCCCCCCATTGTGACACAAACAACACCAATCTGTGACAATAATTTCCCTTCTCCTCAAGTTGTCTGTAGTGAGAATCTTTCCTACGAAGCTGTCCAAACGAAGAAAGCCGCTTTCGGAAGCGCTTTATGTTGCCAAATATTCCTCCATGGAAACTGTGTCACAGGTCCTTGAATGAGAACCGTATAGAAAGAACGAACTATGAAAATTCCTCTGGCTGCTGGGATCCACCATAAGCCTTCTTGATCCTGAAGGTTCAGTTTTTGTGAGTAAATGAAACTAAAGAAATTCACAAAGGAGTTTAGTTCCCAATCCTGCGCCGCCAGGTTGAAGTTGATATTCCAATGTAATTGGCCTCCAAGTGACTCCACCGCCTCTACCACAGTGATTTTTTTGCGCAAGCAATCTAAAAAAGAGACGGAAACAAGTCAGACAAAGTCCTATTGCCACACCAGGCATCCTTCCAGAATCTAATTCTTGAACCTGCACCACATAGGAGCTTGGTGTGTTGATGACAAGTATCCCACCCATTTCTGATATTTTTCCACACCCCAACACCACTTGACCCCCTAACAGTATTTGAGCTCCATCCTCCCCAGGCTTCCCCATACTTGTGGTCAATCACTATTCTTCATAGAGCTTTTGGTTCTTGATGATATCTCCACAATCATTTACCAAGCAACGCTCTATTGAATATCCGCAAATTACGAATGCCCAACCCATCTTCCGATAATGGGCGACACACATTCTCCCACTTTACTAAATGAAACTTAAACTCCTCACCCAAACCTCCCCACAAAAAATCCCGTTGCAGCTTCTCCAGGCGGCCGGACACCCTAGCCGGATTAGGAGAAAGAGATAGAAAATACGTAAGTAAATTCGAAAGAGTACTCTTGATAAGAGTGACACGCCCCGCCCCCCTTTGTCAAATATCCACCTTGCTAATTTCATTTCCATTCTTTTAAACATAGTATCCCAGATCTCGACCGCCCTTGAAGGTAAACCCAAAGGAAGTCTCAGATATGTCATAGGAAGCGAAGAAATCTTGATGAAATCTTGTCAACTTTTATGAGAATCTGTTGACAGAGCAGGAGGACTAGAGACTTAACTTGGATGGAATCGTTTTCGATTCTATTGACCCAGAGGATGTGACTCGGTTAAAGAGGATGTTTGAGGAAGAGGAGGTCCATAAGGTCATTAGGAAAATGGTCAAAGACAAAGCGCCCGGATCGGATGGTTTTTCGATGGCTTTCTTTCAGGAATGTTGGGAGGTAATAAAAGAAAATCTCATGCGGGTGTTTCAGGAGTTATACTCATGCCATAAATTTGAAAAAAGTCTCAACTCTACTTTCTTGGCTCTCATACCCAAAAAAGTGGGAGCCATAGAAATCAAAGACTTTTGACCTATTAGTCTAGTGGGTGGGATTTACAAAATAATATCGAAAGTGTTGGCTAACCGTTTCAGTGAGGTTATTGGGAATATTATCACTAATTTTCAGATTGCCTTTGTGAAAGGCAGACAAATTCTTGACGCTGTTCTGATATCTAACGAATGTATCGATAGTAAAATTAAGGCAGGTGAGACCGGGATCCTGTGCAAATTAGATATGGAAAAGGCATATGACTATATCAATTGGGAGTTTCTTCTGTATCTTCTTGGCAAATGTGACTTTGGAGAAAGATGGAAGTCGTGGATAAGATGGTGCATATCCACTCCAAGATTCTCGGTCTTGATAAATGGATGTCCTGAAGGCTTCTTTTCTAGCTCTCAGGGTTTAAGACAAGGCAACCATTTATCCCCGTTATTATTCGTTTTGGTTATGGAAGCGCTGACTAGGATGATGTCGGCCTTGGTGGATAATGATTTGGTAAGAGGGTTTTTAACAGGATCACCTCAAAGAGGTTTTGCTAATATATCTCATTTGTTGTTTGCAGATGATACTCTCATCTTGTGTGAGGCAGAGTTAAGGCAGGTGCGAGCCCTAAAGGCTCTACTTCTCTATTTCGAAGTCGTGTCGGGGTTAAAAATGAACTATAACAAATCTGAGATGGTTCCCATTGGTGACGTGAGTAACATTAAGGGGATGATTCCCACCCCCCTAATTAATGATCAGAGTAATATCGGCTGGCATTTAATATAGGCTTGTGATTTTACTTGTTCATTTGGTTCCGGATTAGGTTTTTTCTCCAAAAAAAATAAGAAACAAATGTATAACTTACTTTAATTAATCATTAATGGGGGCACTAATTGTCTTTTAATTAACATCTATACAAGTATCTTGGATGGTATCACTATGGGAGGTGGTGCTGGAATTTCACTTCCAAGATTGTCTATCATTTTCTTTATACTCTTGGTTTTTTTTTCTCCTCTATATTCATTCATGCATGTTTTGGTGTGCTTCTATTGGTAAATTATTTAGAAAGAAATTTCGATTATTGTATTAAAGAATGTACAATATGGTTGACTTTGAGATCTAAAAAAAAGTACATGTTTGCAGCAATTGAAATCAATGAAGAAGGCATCTGGTTTTGAAAAGAAGAGTTGAAGAATGCAATTTTGAGATTATGAAGAAGAGATCTTCCAAAAAATGATCACAACGTGCCTAGGAAACCTAGTTACCTTATATTCAACACTTATAAAACAATATTGATATATTGTGGTATGGAACTTAGAATAAACTGTCATGAATCTCAATTTGATCCTTCTTTGATTAATGTATGATGTTTGGGATATTTAAACCTATATATACCATACATTTCAATTATGAATTTATGATTTTGTAACGCTTATTTGGAAATATAATTAATTAAATGTATCATGAATTAAATTGATGTTGAAAGCAGGTTGAATTATATAATTATTACAGTATTTATAAAAATAAATAAATAAATAATAAATAAAAAAATTGGTCTGGAAAACATATTTCGACGAACATATTCTATTCTGTAAAAGTGTACTACGTGGTACTTTTTCTAGCGCTTTTAACCGTTTTTTTGGGTGACAAATGTCGTCCCAAAAAGATGTTTTCATCCGGCATTTTGAACTTGCGCCAGAAATATCTTTTTACCACTTAGCTATTGCGGCTCCTTACCGGTGATGGAAAATCGCAAGGAAAACCTATTTGCGGCGAAAAGTATACTTTTTGCGGTTACCTATTGTCGCCGGAAATGATTTTTTTTTTTTTTTTGTAGTGATACTTGTACGTATATAGTGTTACAACTTATCATATAGATGTATACATGAAGACCGGAGAAGCCACTACATTAAATTAGTCTAAAATTATTTGTAGTTAAAACAATATGATTTCAACTTTCTATTTAGATTAATTAGTTAAGGATCCAACAACGACGACATCGCTATATTGCTCATAGTTAGTAAAAGGCGTGGATTTCTATGTATGTTTAGGCATATTAATTACATGCATTAGTAATAAAACAGTACTACCGTCTAACTTTTTGGTATGATATGTATTTTGATCCTATCCATGAATCAACAATTATTTTAGAAGTATTGCCTTCATACCATTTGTGGATTTAGCGTACTGTTATTTGGATTATCTTGGTTGATATAATAAATTATATGCTAAAAGGCTCATTTAAATTTTTTTGACCTAGTTTGAGATCAGAGCTTACTCCAGCAGTCATGAACTACATAATAAATGGTAAGAACTATATATTAAGTTATTAGCTCATTGATGACATTTGTCCACAATGAAAAACGTTTGTAAAACCATTTTAGCTTCCTAAGGAAACACGAGAAAAAACTTCGTACGTTACAACTTTATGCTTCATTTAACACGAGAAAATCATAAATATGTACAATTTAATGAAAGTTCACATAAACAAATCTCACCCAGCCCCATAACTGAAATTTGTTCATTTAAAGCCATAATATTATTAGAGACAAGAAAACTCATAGAAAACTCCAATCGAACCTTGACGATCACTTATGAATTTATGAAAACTATACAGTGAGGCATAGGATTTTGTAATGAACAAATGTAACTAATGATCTCACATATATAACCCATGATCTCTAGCAAGAGGATCTAGATTTCTTTATTGGCACTTTTAATAGAAAGTCACGTGTTCCTCCCCATCCAAAAGTCTATATACTACATAATTTGCACAAAAAATTGATCAACTCATGGACAAGAAGTGATGCCAGATAGAATAATGATTATTTTGCATGCTAACTTCAAAATATAATTCGTAGGGAAAGAAAATAAGAGAATTTTCCAAAAACACAGAGAAACAACTCTGATGTTCAATTTAGAATTATCACTATCCAAGAATGACGAAATCAATCCACAAATAGGATCGTAATAATTGGAAATTGAAAATATCACAATTTTATCAAAAATAGTAAAATACCAATAATTACCAAAAGGAAATACATAATTTAAGAAATAATTGCTAAAAATCTAACCCAAATTGAGTTAAGAATCATTTCGTAAACAACAATGAAATATTACCATAAAACAAAAAATAACTCGACGACACCAAGCGTAACTCGACGACACAACATGTGCGCCAAAAAGTACTTTTCAAGTAGGGGTCATATGCGCAATTATGATACTTATAACCAAAGTTATGGTCAAAATATCGAAATGCGCCCAAAGTTACCCAAACCATGGCATTATGTATGTCATGGTATGTACTGAACCGAGCTTGACATATGCAATAAGCATGGTAAGCAGGTATATGGGCCAACCAGGAAAACCACACTGGTTTGCACTTAAAAACATATTCCAATATTTATCTAGTACCAAAAATTTGAGACTAATGTTTGATGATAATATGTAGACAAGTTTTGAACTTGCAAGATTTGTGGACTGAAACTACGCAACAAACTTGGATACAAGAAAGTTTTTGACAAGTTTTGTATTCCCCATATTTGGGGGAGCAATAACTGGAAGAAGACTAACTTACAATCTGTGGTGGCATTATCAATTACAAAGATTGAGTATATGGTTTTGACGAAGACCATAAAAGAAGCCATCTGGTTAAAGGGTATCACTCATGAATTAGGGATGTATGTTGGGAAAGTTGCGGTCTATTGTGACAACCAGAGTACTAACTATCTTGCCAAGAACCAAATTTATTATGAGAGATCAAAACACATTGATATGAGACTACACACTTTATAAGGGACATCATATCTACAGGAGAGATTGGAGTTGAAAAGATACCAATAAATGACAATCCTCTTGATGTCATGTCTTTGCCTGCAGTCAAGTTTAGACATTACCTAAATTTGATCAACATGAGCAAGTGTTAAGTATCCATTAGGGGGAACCAAGAGAAACAACCATGGGGGGTAGGACTTAACAAGCAAGGACTAAAGCTTGCTAAGGTGAAGATTGTTAGATGAAGTGGCAATCATTAGATCCTTATGTATAAACGGAGAGAGAAGGTAATGTTTAATTAAGACTGGTCCCGAACTGTTTTAAGTGCCGGGACTTGGTTTTAAGGGTAACAGAGTCTTTTACTCAGTGTATTTAAGAGAGACGATTGTAATTCATTCGATGATATCTTTACTTTGAAAGGCTGAGAGAACAAATACAGAGAGAATAGAGAGAAGAAAAACAGAGTGCTAAATCCTTTCGGATCGAAATGAAATCTGTGAGAAATTCTTGTATTTCAGAAGTCTGTAATCAGCTTTCAGCAGCAAACCACCCATAGTTGTTCCTCCCGTGGACGTAGATTACTAGAACCGAACCACGTAAAACCCTTGTGTTCTTGTATTCTTTGTTTTTTCAATTCATATTCCATCCGTGAGTTAACGTGTAGAGTTCTTGGAAACCTTGGAAGGTCGATTGGATCTCACAAGCCTCACGTACAAACTCCTAAGGGCTAAGAGTTTTAGTGATTTTTCCTATTTTATCAAAAGAAACTAATGATAAATTCTTGCAACTCTCACTGCTTCCTAAGTTCCATCACACACAGATGGGCTATTATTACTCCATGCAAACAATTTGGGTAAGAGAGAAATTTTGGAAAAAAGCTCTGTGCTATGCTTGTATTAGTGGAAGTAGCTTTATCAAACATCTTGTGAATAATAGATCGATCCACGTGCTCGCTCAACTGGGGCCAATTAATCGAAGATCATCAAGCAGGTTCTTGATCGACAAAACAGAGGCCAATCAAAGATCCAAAATAAATTGAGGCCAATCAAAGATCTTCAAGCATTTTCACTTGAAGATTTCTTCGACAGAGAGTTTGCCTGTGTTTGGATCCTGTTGAGATGAGTTAAATTGAGTTAAATTAAAATATTGTAAAAATATTATTTTTTAATATTATGAATATTTTAATATTTGAAAAAATTAAATTTATTATTATATTTTTAGTTTGTATTAAAACTTGGGATAGTATATAAGAATTTAAAAAAATTATAATAATGAGAAGAAATGAATTGAGATAAAGATTGGAAATCAAACTGAGCCATAGAGGAATGTCATGGTTCCCATCTCAACTCCATATTTCTATTTTTACAGGTTCAGTTATGGTTTACACAATTAGCACCCACATCTCCGACCAAATATCATGTCTATGGCTTTATTTCTAGCATGAATCAAGACAACATGACATGAACACAAACCTTATCTATTTATATGAGTTTTATTCTCCGATCCCTCACAAACCTTATCTGTTTATATGAGTTTTATTCTCCGATCCCTCATAAACCTTATCCCTTGTTATATATGGATGATTATCTGTTTATCTTTACACCATTTTCATCCATGGAGAGCTCGAGTTCTTCAGGAAAATATATTTCATCAGATTGAGACCTCATTGCGGTACTTCATTTGCAATACAAAAATCTTTCAAAATTCTAAAATTAGGCTAATTTCAATTTGGAAACGCTTCGCTCTTTCTTTCTCAGCAACTGAAGTATTTTCCATGCAATACTCGTCAATATATAGTCTTCTACTGTCTTCTCACTGTGGGAAGTTCTAGTACGACAGCCCGAGATGGACGTCTAGATGATCCAGCAGCTGCCTCTCCCTTCAGTACTTCTATTTGATCTGATTTTTCTTCTAATTCTACTATTTTCCCTTTGTTAATGCTGTCGTTTCTCATATATCTGGGTCTTTGGAATGAAGAAACTCCATGAGCACTAAAACTACTCCTTCTGGGGCTCCATTCGGCCGTGGACAAAGCTGACGTGCGAGCTGGAGACAGCATCAACAGTTCTTGCTTCTTCCTTCTCTCCCTAACTTCAGCGTGCCATTGCCTTATGATATTGGCAATCTGCTCCTCTAGTACCTTGCTCTTGAAATTGGACCCCATCTGTGACGTCCAAGCCAACAACAATACAAACATTAATTGATGCTAGTTGCATGCATTTTGAAATCTGTCTATATATATATATATATATTTACACATATATGTTGAAAATACTTTAGCCACGATTGCTGTCACCCTGATGTGATACGTTATATTATAAAATTACTTTTATTTTAAGATAGATCTAACAAATTCTATCGAGCAATGTCAGCTTATAGATTTATATATATATATATATATAAGCAAAGTAACAACATGAAAATCTTCAATATGTTCCTTCACCTGCGTAACAAGTGCATAGAGAGGGAGGGTAATATAGCTGCAAAGTACTTGAACTGTCACCCTGAGGAAATCCAACGAATTAGAATAATTAAGTTGAATGAATAGCTGTAGCAGATGAACAACCTGTTTTCTGAAATCCTATAAATATTAGAAAGGGAACAAAGAAAAATACGTGTACATATATATATATGGAAGATGCATGCAGGGTTAATGCTAAAGGAAGCACTTACGCTAGCACAATTCTGGTTATAATCATTACGGTATGCTCGTGGTAGCAAGAATTGAAACCAAACTGTATCTGAGAGATCAAGCAGGAAGAGAGATTGAATTAACCACAATAAGTATGGGATGAAAGAAATGCTTTATTCTACAATCTCAAGTATCCAAGTGCACGCAGCACACGATTTGTAAGAAAAGGTATGCTACCAATATTTTGTTTTATAAAAGTTTTCACGAGACTTACAGACTTAAGATTAGTTCTTAATATTACTGGTCAAATAAACTCCAGGGACTGCTAAAATTACAATTAATAACAAGGGACATAGAAATTAAAGATCAGAGCAGTCTATATATGGAAATTAACTTACTGTAACCCAAATGAAGAAGGCCAGCTCGAATGCATTCTAATTTAAAATGTCCACAAAATTAGTCAGTAGTAGTTCAATATCAATATTGTTGCAGCTAGCAAATGTTTTTCACTATTTCTATTATATATATATATATATATATATATATGTGAAGGGAATTACGTATGTACGTACCATAAATAGAGTATAATGAATAAGAGTTAAGACGAATCCAGGGTGCCCGAACCAGAAGAGACTATCGTTGGGTCTAACAAGAGGTGTTCCTTTAATCACACTATTCTGATCTTTGATTTGAAGAGCCATTCTCGCAACAATGACTTCCAGTTTGGCTCCTAGAACTAGAACTACCTAGTATAAAGCAATATATTATATAGAGGAGTTAGGAATGTCCAAAATTAATATAAGAGTAAATAATGATACCTACCATCCTTTTATTACCATTATTTTATCATTATATTATGTTATATTAAATGAATATTAGAGATTTTCATTTGATGCCATACCATGATTGAGATGATGTTGAGAGGATAATACTGATAAAATTGATGCAAATAAATAGAAGTACTTTTCTTAAAATAAAACATGCACATGAAAGCAGTAAGTGATCTCGTCTAGTTTGTTTTTCTAATTCCTCTCAATTCATTTCATTTAATCTTGTTTAATTATTATAACTTTTTAAAATTTTTACACAATAAAATAAACAATTTAATTTTTTTAAATCTCAAAATTAAATAATATTAAAAATATATACTCTAACAATAATTAAACCAACTTTTAACTTTAATCTCAATTCAACTCATGATCTCATCTTAATCTCATATGTAAAAACAAACAAGACTAATTAACGTGATTATAATTATATGCTGATTACCAAGAGAGGAATGTAGGATACCCATAGAAACACATGCCAACCTGTTTTAATTCAGCACATACAAAAAAATCTCATCAGAAAACGACACTTAAATGTGTAACAAGAATATTGAAATTGGCTCCAATATTTTCTCTGGGAAATTTTAAAAAAAAAAAAAACTAAATTAAGTCAACAAATTAAGGGGAAGCAGATATACTTACCGTACACATCCACGAGCAGGAAGATAACAACTAGAAACCACATTAGAGGGCTGTCGAGACAGGAAGAACACTTGATCATGATGATGATTATAATTTATATGATCAGTAGGAGAAGTTGGGGTACTAATGGTCATTAGATCATAATTCAAAACTGCATATCAAAGGTGTAATTCTCCTTTAACATAAGCGTGAAATTGAAAGCTCCAGATCAATATTATATATATATATATACACACACAAATATATATATATAGAGAGAGAGAGAGAGAGAGTAAAAAACCTGATGCCGACCACCTGCTTGAAATCTTCTTCCAAGGTTCGCTGGATATATTTTCGGAAATCGAATTTGTTGGTGGCCGACAAGTGAGCCTGAGTACATGAGTATTAATTATCTAATCTAGCAGTACAACTTAAGAAAGTTATATATATACATATATATAATTACGTACTTACCGAGATGAAACCATGTCTCAAAGTGAGATAATCAACTTTTGCTACGGAATGGATGAATTGTCTGAAGAAACATTTCTGCATGACCGGACCATTTAATTTATATATCCACATGAATCAATATCGAAACTAGTGTACGTACGTACGTCAGACATTAATATGAGACGACGATAACTAGATAAATGGCAACATTAACTCACAATCCAGAGCTGAAACGGTGTTCTTGTACAAGAACTCATGTGCCGTCTTCCAAATGTGGTTTGCCTTGTAAATCTGAATCGATTGGGGTCTGATATTTATATTCATCATGATATTAGTCATATATACACGTCCGATCGAATGCTACTATTAATTAATATATTATTGTAATATACATTAATGTAATTAATTAAAACTATCTATACACAAAATAATTTGATAACTTTTAGTACTATTTTTTTTTTATATAGGAATTGGCATTTTTAATTTAAGCTTATTAATGACTTGATTTGATCCTTAGCTAGCTAGCTAATACGTACGTTAATCATCAGGAGCTTAAAAAACCTAGCTGAACTAGAACTTCCATATTAATTTATAATATACTACATGTATGACTAGCTAACACGTATATATCACTTAATAATTAATTGCTCACTTTTCTTCAACGTCCTGATAAACACGTTAAGGTCTTAGTGTACTTATATTGAATCGGTCGCAGTCAATTAAAGACTATATGTAAGACACGTATTATAACGCATGGTACAAGCAGAAGAAAATTGAGACGAAAATAAATGGTGATTATGCCTGCATATATATGTGGTCCCGTACGTAACGTCCGTTCTATTAATGTCAAAACTTGCAAATTAATTAACCACTAGAGATTTTTTTGTGACCGTGTATTACGTTAACTGTGACCGGGATGATGCTGCATGTTAATTATAAATTGTACTTTCTCTGATAAAAACGTGTAACTTACAGCTTAAAAACTTTTGACAAGTGAAAAATAGCTTAACAAGCTGACTTTGATTCTCTAGTCTTTCTTGCCCGGCAGGACAAAAATATTATATATATATATAAATATATTGACGAGAAAAAAAAAAGATTATATATATAAATATATTGACGAGAAAAAAAAAAGATTTCTTGCATGTTCCATAGTTTATCATACAAATATATAGCAATATATGCACATGGATCGAAATTATATATAATGATTTCTGGCTCCCCAGCCATATATAATATATCCAATCGATATATTTGTGTGCTTAGATTTAGCATTTCTAAAGAATTAAAACTGCCTAATTAATAATCTATTATATGTATATATATATATATATATATATTAGGGTACAACACTACAAGAAAACTAACATGTTATGATATTTTTATAGCAACTAAATAAGCAGTTGTGACATATTTTATGTCTTAAATAATCTATTTGACTATTATAAAAATGTCACAACAGACTAATTTTCTTATAGTGCAAGTTGTAAATGCCGATTGCTTTATATATATTGCTTAATATTTGGAATTAGCAGTCCTATGAGATGCTAGCATACTGAATTAAAACTGAATCATGACACAACTTACGTATGATCTAAACACATACCATTGGCAACTTGGTACTCGGTTGTTTGAGTTTCTTTCTCCCAAGCATCCCAACGTCTCATCTGTTATCGGAGAATTAAGGAATTAAGACACGTATTAATTACCATAAATTTGACTCAATAAATAACCCAAAAGATTTTACATTATAATCAATGATTAGGTGGCTGCCGGTAGGGAATGATCTGAAGCGTAAACCTAGCTAGTTTTACGTACGTACCTTGGCCCTACCCAAAGCCATAGTGAGAACACAATACACGATCTGCATAACAGCCAGCACGAAAATGAATATGTGAAGCTGATGGAGGCCATCTTGTGTCACCAACGCAACCTTTCCCTGCAAAATATCCTTCCTATTTCTTAGCAATATTGAAATATTGCTTCCTTTTGATCATTCATGCACGTCCTTCATGAATACTATACAATATAAGAATTGTTATGGATATAAACAAAATACAAAAAAAAAAAAAACCTATAAATTGCTATAATTTGTAGATTTATTTTTATGTAATTGTTTTGTGATTAAAATATTTTAAATATAATATTAATAGAGAATATATGAATTTAAAAGGAAAACAAAAAGGCGAACTATGAAACATACTTGGGAGGTACAAGAATCAGCATAGGCAGTAGGACTATTATTTGTACCCTCAGTAGTACCATCATGCTCATCATCTTCTTCTAGCCACCTAGGTGGTCGTGACAAGAGATTTACCCTCATCTGCGACATTAAACTGCCCACAACTACTTTTGCAAAGTAGTTCTCGGAGGCCTGTAGCTTTGCAGATTCCGAAGTACCGTTGACCTGCTTTTTGCGGCATGGAAGCATGACGTTCGCAGCGTCGACAGGTATGCATATTTTGGAGATACGAACCTGAGTTGCTGCCAATAATAGGGACAGAAACCCCAGAAGCATCAACTCTGTACAAATTTTAATATTCCCACATCAAAGATCAAACAGAACATGATGAACAATAAATCCAAATTTAAATGTAACACACTGCATGCATGCATGCATGAAGTTCTGCGCGCGATCGAGCACCTGATTTAAGTTTCTCCACTGCATCGATCAAAGCATTTTTCCGATTTCTCTTCAGCCACTACACCATTTTTTTTTCACGTTATAGATCCGTAGACAATATAAATAGCAAAAGAACCCCAAAAATTTATATACATACTTTGGTAAGAAGATGAATGGAGTGTTCGAGGATAATGGAGATGGAGATGAAGAAGAAGCAAACTGCGGCAAGAGCCCATGTCGGAGTGTATTCGAGAGAGCGAGTGGACGAGTCTCCGCCGGCCATGACCCTAGCTCGATCGCTTCGCTCCCTGTGATTTTCTTCTACTTAATTAGGATTATTATTTATTCTCGATTGAATATGCCAACAATATATGGTTGAGATGGGACCAGACTCTAATGGAGCCGAGACTTTTTATATAGGCATATACAACGTCATATATGAAATGCTCTATTTTTCTCTAAGTCCAAAGTCAATATAATAAATACATGTGCAACAAATACGTCATGATCATGAAATATTACGTACAAAGGACTTCTTCTTGATGTCATATATGTGGACAAATATCCCAGAAACAACGGATAGGAAACGTTGTTCTTGTCATTTTTTCTTAAATTTCTACCTGTTTTATTCTTACATTCACACTCGTCTCCTTCATTGCACCTGGAAATCAATTTTAGCCACTAAAACATTAAGAAGTCTACCGAAAGGTCGGTCAAAGTACATCGGATCTGGAGGCTCAGGCTTTTTTTTTTTTTAAATATAGTAATAATTATAATCTAGTAGTAGCGTGTGCAGGTATGTGATCTTTAAAAAAAAAGTAATTTCTTCATATGAATTATATAAATTTAGTCCTAAGGAACGTGTATTATAAATTACGTGATGCATAATGAATTATGGGGGACACTGGGAGATTGACTCTCCTACAAAAGCAGTTGGATCTGTCGCCATTCATCGTAGGCATCATCGCTCATACTATCGAAAATGGTGACCTCCGACGATCTCAACTCTGCGACGGCGACCCCCGACGATTTTCGGTATACCCCACGTAGCCTTAAACCCGAAATAGATCCGAAATAGACTCATTTCGAGTTTAAGATTGCATGGAACACACCAGAGGCCGCCGGTCCTGATAGGATAGACGGTGACACCCACGATGGCCGACGACGACTTCTTTTGAGCTAAGACCGAAGGCCACCCTATCCATCATGTAAAATTATTTTTATTTTATTTTTTTATTATATTTTATTCAGTTTATTTTTTTATTATATTTTTTATTGTGTTTTATAGATTGTTTTTTTTTTATGATTGTATCTCTTGATTTTCATCAGATGATCATATTTTGACGTGGCATGTAGCTGTGGGATATGACGTCATTCCTTATTCTCGAACTTCATGAACTTCTATATGTGCACATTTTCTAATCAAAGCTTCTGCCAATTTATTCAATCAAAATCTTGGACTTAGGGCTGAAAAAATATCGAGATTCCGGGACTTTTGATTTGTAAAGATAAGATTAGATGATATATTATGAGTTTTGAAAATTAAATAATATATTATTAAACTATTATTTTTTAATATTATTTTTATTTTGATATTTTAAAAAATTAAATTATTTCTTGTATTTTGTTTTTGAAATTTGAAAAAAAAATATAATGATCAAATGAAATTAATTAGTTGAATTGAAATGATTTTACTATTTAAATTAGGCTTCGATGATCGGTTTGGTTTTAAACCGGTCATGTCTCGTATCGGTTTTATTTCACAAAATCGATTAAAAATAGATTCAGTTTCGGTTTTAAATTTTCGAACATCGATTTGAACTGAACTCCGGTACTTATATATATTACTTTTATATATAAATTTTTTAATATTATTTAAATATGTATTGTCTATGGATTATATGCTAAATTGGTAATTAATATAAAATAAAATTTTAAAATCTTATTATTCATGTCTATTAATATAATATTTTTTATATAAAGTAAAATCATTCTTATCAATCTTAGTATAATGTTTGATATAACATATAAACTTTAATTTTATAACATTAGATTTTAATCTTAAACATGAGCATTAATATTAAGTTATTAAAAAAACCTACTTTAAGATAAATACATTTTTGGCATTATAATATATATTCTCTGTTATAAATACATTTCTACACATTTTGATCGTATTTACTCATATAAAAGGTTTATAGTCTAATTCATATAGATTATAATTAAATATAATATTATACTAGTATATGTTAATTCTTATTATAAATTTGTGACTAACGAAGATTGTTTTGGTTATTTATGCCTATTTTGGATGCAACTAATTGATTATTTCTGTCCTTTTTTCTTTTTTCTTGTAGTGTAATATATAATTACTTATAACATACATATTCAATTATAGATTAGGACTCTCGCATGGTTTGCTTAATAGGGATGGATGGAAAATATATAAATTAAGACTCAGCTTGCTTTGCTTAATAGGGCTTTTTTGATGCGCCAGGTTTTTTATGGGCTTTTTATATGCCGAACTCTTGGTTCCTAGGTTTCGTTGACATCTCTACCTTTGGATTTCGTTTGGTGGTATTGTTTTGGTTCAAGTGCTGGGCAAAATTTGGAAAGGCCCAGTACTTTCAGTAAAATAATTTGGTGATAACCAAAAGTCTAGAATGAGGAAAAAAAAGTATTACTATATTCACTACTGGCAGTGTTAATTATACTGCATACGCATTAACAAATAAAGGATCAGATGGAAAAGTTTTTTTCAAAGTAGTTGAGATACCCTATTGGCAATCCTAATTACATTGAAAAATCCGAGAAAATAGAACCAAGCTAGACTAAAACTGTAAAATTAGAAGTTTCAGTTTTGATGATAAATTGATGATCTATCATCGGTTTTTCAAATATCAAAATCAATATTATCGATTTAGTTTTAAAATATGTCCAAAATCAAACTTAAATAAACCGATTACTTTACTCTTACTTGGATTCTATAGTCTACACAATTCTCCCATTAAGATATGCCATTGTATTTTGCAAATACAACAAAAATATATATATTCTTAAAATCTTCCTAAATACATTTTGTCTTTTATATACGGTATGACTATTCATTTTCATTTTCTCATGGAAGGAAAAGTACATGGTTTTGCTACAACAAATTGACTGTTTTTATAGTTATTCTTCCAAGTCCACCGAGTTAAATGTAAGAATTAAATATGAAGATCAAGGAAGAGAAAGAAAACACCATGAGTGAGGATGGATGAAAAAGTGGCTTGTCCTTTTTTCATTCAATGCACATTATATTACAGCCTTCTACTTTCTATATATGGTAAAAGAAACAACTAACTAGTAGATCAGAATAAAAGATTATATGTACAACTCATTGACAAAAATTGTAAATACTAAAAAGACCATAATACCTCATGCAACTGAGGGACTTTCTAGTAAATTATTTACAAGACAATCAGTGGTAACAAGTGCAGACAATAAGGATCACTACTGCAAATCAAGTGCATTGTTGTTACCACAAATGATTTGATCATCATGCTTTTGCAGCTGCAAAGTAGTGGAGCTAGACAATGCATGCTGCTCTAAGATCCTTTACAAGATAGAAAATAGGAGTTTATTGTTGTGATCATGCGACAATTATGATGAACAATACGGAATAATCGAAAAGAAAATAAGAGAGAAATAACACATAAATTTACATGGTTCGGCGATGTGCCTACATCCATAAGAGCGAGCAGCAAATTTCACTATCATCATAATTAGGGTTACAACATATGTATTTATAGTAACATTAGGTGTACGGACGTATTTAGGAAAAATTACAAATTTCACTAGTTGTCACTCGCCCGCTCGTTTCGCCATCTGTCACTTGCCACTGTATCCTCATCAAATATGAGTCACATACTCTAACAATCTCCACCTTAGCGAATATCCACCCCTTAGAAAAAAAAATATAACTGGGAACTCTATCTGGGACGCTGAGTTGGGGCACCTCTCATCGAGTAATTGGAGACATTAATCAAGTCCAAACAGTGATTGAATTTATCTGTAGTAACAGACTTTATTAACATGTCTGCTGCATTCTCAGAAGTGTGAACTTTTTCGAGTAGTAATTCACCAGAACAATTTAACTCCCTGATCTTATGAAACCTCACATCTATGTGCTCGATCCTCGCTTGAAACACCTAATTTTTCGCCAAATAGATGGCACTCTGACTGTTACAATGCAACTGAATTCTACCTTGCTGAACACCTAGCTCATTGACCAACCTTGTAAGCCAAAAAGCTTCCATGGCAACCTCAGCCACTGTCATATACTCTGACTCAATAATAGATAGTGCAACTAGAGATTGTACCATAGACCTCTAACAAATAGGCCCTCCCACAAGAGTGAATACATATACTGTGGTAGACCTCCTGTCATTCAAGTCCCCTGCATAGTCTGCATCCACATATCCCACAACTAAAGGATCACCTTGCTGTCTACTGAACATAATGTCATAATCTGTAGTACCTCTCAAGTATCTGAAAAATCACTTGACTACATCCCAATATTGTTGACCCGGATTTTAAAGAACTTGCTCACCACACTGACCGCTTGTGCCAGATATGGTCTTGTGCAAACCATAGCATACATCAAACACCCCAATGCACTTGCATATGGAACCTTTGACATGTCTTGAATCTCATCATCTGTCTTCAAGTATTGTGCGGTAGACATTCTGAAGTGATGTGCCAATGGTGCACCCATTGGTTTTCCATTACCCATGCTGAACCTATTCAACACCTTCCCAACATAGCTACATTGAGATAGCCATAATCTCCTGGAGGCTCTGTCCCTACGAATCTCCATCCCAAAAATCTTCTTGGCAGCACCCAAATCTTTCATGTCAAATTCCTTGCTCAACAAAGTCTTCAACTTATTGACCTCACTCATACTCTTTGTAGCAATCAATATATCATCCACATAGTGTAACAGAAAAACAAATAAACCATCATCAAGACTTTTCACATAAACACAACTATCATACTCACATCGCTTGTAGCCAATCCGGATCATGTAGGAGTCAAATCGCTTTACCATTGCCTTGGAGACTGTTTAAGCCTATAAAGTGATTTCTTCAATTTACAGACTAAGTGCTCATGTCCAGGATGACTAAACCCCTCTGGCTGTACCATATAAATATGCTCATCCAAATTACCATAAAGGAAAATTTTTCTTTACATCCATCTGCTCCAATTGCATATCTAAACATGCTACCAAAGCCAACACTATCTTGATAGAAGTGTGCCTGACCACAGGAGAAAAGATCTCATCATAGTCAATCATTTTTCTCTATGAGTAACCTTTTGCTACTAGGCGAGTCTTGAACTTTTCTCCCTCTTTTTCTGATACTGCTTCTTTCTTCTCATACACCCATTTGCATCCTATCACTCTTTTCCCTTCTGGAAACTCCACCAAATTCCATGTCTGGTTCTTATGCAGTAACACCATCTCGTCTACCATAGCACCCATCCATATAATTTTCTTTTGGCTGAGTGTTGCCTCCTGAAAAGTAGTAGGATCTCCCCTACTAGTGATAAATGCATAAGAAACCAAATCCTCAAAATCATACATGGTGGGTGGCCTAATAGTGCGTCTGGGCCTGTCTGTGGCTATAGTGTGATTGACTCTCTAAGCTAGAACCCTTTGAATCATGTGCATTGTCATCTCTATCATGGGTCTCTAACTCCGCCTGCACCACTTGCTCATCACTGCTGCAATTTTCTGGCATCTATTTCTGTTCTCCCTGAGTACGCTGTAAAATGGCTTTTTCATCAAAACTCACATATCTACTGATCACCACCTTATTTGCCTTCAAATCCCACAGCTTGAAGCCTTTCACCCCTTTCTGATAATCTTGAAAGATACACTGTCTAAACTTTGCATCAAGTTTCGATCTACCTTCACTAGAAACATGCATGTAGGCTAGACATCCAAATACTCTCAACTTGGAGTAGTCTACTGCACTATCTGTCCATACCTCCTCTGATACTCTCCCATCTAGTGCTGCCCTTGGTGATCTGTTAATCAAGAAACATGCCATATTCACAACCTCTGCCCAGAAGTTCTTTGCAATCCTTGCATTTAGCTTGATCGAGCTTTTTCAACTATTGTTCCGTTCATCCGTTCCGCCATACCATTTTGCTGTGCGATCTTGCGAACTGTGAAGTGTCTCTTAATCCCATGCAGCTTACACAACACCTAAAACTTCAAATATGTGTACTCAGTACCATTGTCTATTCTGAGGCATTTAATCTTCCTCCTTGTCTGGTTCTCTACTTTAGTTTTACACAACTTGAACTTGGCAAGCGCTTTTGACTTGTGCCGCATGAAGTACACCCAGACCTTTCGTGAGTAGTCATCAATAAAATTCACGAAATACATATGTCCTCCCCATGATGCTACACTGACTGGTTCTCAAAGATTTGTATGAATATAGTCAAGAATCCCCCCTGTCTTGTGTGTAGCTATCCTGAACTGCACCCTGTTCTATTTTTCAAGAACATAATACTTGCAGAAATCGAGCTTGCATGTCTTGACACCCTTCAATAGATTTCTCTTATGAAGCTCCATCATCCCACGCTTATCCATATGACCCAGCCGCATATGTCACAAGACTGTACTATCTGACTCAGACTCTACAGCAACAACTCCACCTATAATAATGGTACCTAGCAGTCAATAAATGTTTCCTGCTAGTTTGTGTCCCTTCATCACTATCAGCACACATTTACTCACTTTCATTACTCTACTTACAGATTTGTAATTACAGCCATTACAATCTAAAGTTCCTAATGAAATCAGATTCTTCTTTAGATTTGGTACATGTATAACATCACACAACGTTCTAACTACACCATCAAACATTTTAATTCTGATATTCCCTATTCCAACAATTTTGAAAGATGTATCATTACCCATCAGAACAGAACTAGAATTTACCAGCATGTAGGTGTCAAACCAATCTTTGTTGGGTGTCATGTGATAGGAGCATGCTGAATCCATAATCCATGAATCTGCTAGATGATCTGAAGTGGATGAAATAGAAAGCATATCACCATCACTGCTCTCTAAATCTTCTTCTTCCACTACGTTTGTAGACTTTGATGGACCCTTTTTGTTTTCTACATTCACTTTCTTTTTCTCTAGATACTCCTGTTTAATGTGCCCCTTTTTTCCCACACTTGTAACATGTGATATCCTTCTTCTTCCTCGATTTAGACTGGGCTTTATTGTTACCTAATCCATTCCAAGACTTACTTCTTTCACGTTCTTGGTTACCTTTCATCACAGTCCTTCACCTTGTGAAGTCTCATCACTGGCTTTCTTCCATTGATGAAAGCTTAGCAGAGTACCTGTGACATCCTCTAACTCGAGGCTTTCTTTCCCTCACATCAGAGTCATAACCAAATTCTCGTACGTAGGAGACGCCGGTAGGGAATTCAGCAACATCAACGTCTTGTCTTCGTCTTCGAACCTCACATCAACTCACTTTAGATCGCTAATGATCTGATTGAACACGTTGATATGCTGGCTCAAATCCAAGCCCTCTGACATCTTAAGGCCAAACAACTTCTGCTTAAGATAAAGCTTGTTCGTCAATGACTTGGACATATACCGACTTTCTAGTTTTAGCCAAACTACTGCTGGTGATTCTTCATCGATGACGTGATACATCATGTCATCAGCTAGACAAAACCAGATAGTCGCCACAGCCTTCGCTTCCAATTCGTTCCATTCTGTTTTCTCCATGCCTTCCGGTTTCTTTTCGCATAATGCCTTCACCATGCCCTGCTGCACTAACAAATCCTTAATCCTCCTCTGTCATAATCCGAAATTACCAGTTCCATTTAACTTAATTATATCGAATTTCACAGATGAAACCCCATACATCATAACCTGAGTTCTTGATACCAGTTGTTGTAATCGTGCAACAATTATGATGAACAATACGAAATAATCGAAAAGAAAATAAGAGAGAAATAACACATAGATTTACGTGATTCGGCGATGTCGCTCATCCGCTCACTCTGCCATCTGGCACTTGTCATTGTATCAACATCAAATATGAGCCACATACTCCAACATACTATTCCCATCTTGGAGAGGCTTGAAAAAATGAGATAAGAAAATAATTATAAGGACTTAGTAAGCATGTCAGTAAGTTGGAACTAAGTTGAAACATGAACAATTTTAAGACTTCCTTCTAGAATTTTGTCTCTAATCAGATGGCAGTCTACTACAATAGTTTGGTCCTCTCATGGAAGACTAGGTTTGCTACTATGTGAATTGCAACTTAGTTGTCACAGTCTAGATCAATAGCTTGTGTATGAGAAATGAATAAGTCAGCAAGAAGTTGTCGAAGCCAAGTGAATTCGTTGAAATAGATGTCATAGCTCGGTATTCGGCTTCAACAGAGGACCTGGAGACCACAGTTTGCTTTTTGGATCACCATGAAATTCAAGAATGGCCAAAGAAGATGCAATAATCAGTGACTAATTTCCTTGTATAAGGGAAAGATCAAAATCACAATAGCCTCAGAGATGAAGTGAAGAAGTGGAGAATAAATGGATATCTTGGCCAGGGGCATTTTTAAAGTACCTAAGGATTTTTGGGCTTCTGCAAGATGAGTAGTAGAAGGAATATCTAAAAACTAACTAAGGATAAGGACTTGGGTAGGATACGAAATGCCAGGTCTAGTTAAAGTGAGGTAGAGAAGTCTACCTATGAGACATTTATAAATAGTGGGATCAGATAAGGGAGAACCAAATTGCTTGCTCAATTACTGATTTTGATCCATGGGGATTTTTAGAGGTTTAGAGGCTAAATAACCTAAGTCCAAGGATGTCCAATATGTATTTCCTTTGGCAAAGATAGATGCCAGTAGGTAATTTGGCAACCTCAATGCCAAGGAAATACCTTAAAGGGCCAAAGTCCTAGATTTTGAAATGATAGTTAAGAAATGTTTTGAGAACAAAAATGGAATGGAGGGAATTGCTAGCCACTACAATGTCATCAACATAGACTAGGAAGGTTATGAAAATACCATCTTTTATATAGGTAAACAAGCTATAATCTGTCTTAGATTGAGTGTAACCAAACTGTAAGGGGATGAGAAAACTTGTCATACCATTGACGTAAAACTTGCTTAAGGCTATAAAGTCTTTGAACAATTTACAAACTTGAGTACGAGAGTCTTTAGTGTAGGCTGGAGGTCTCTTCATGTAAATTTCTTCTTGTAAATCTCTATAAAAAAATACATTGTTGACATCAAATTATTAAAGGTGCCAACCTTTGATTGTTGCTAAGGCTAACAAAGTTCTCATAGTCACCATCTTGACTATTTTTTCATTTTGACTAAGACCTCAATCTTAGTCTCCATTGCCTTACACCAATCAGAGTCTTTTATAACTTGCTTGTATGTGGTGGGATCAGTGTGTGAAAAAATAGTGGCAAAAAAAAATGTAGGTGATAAATGATCATAACAAATAAAATCAGATAAAGAGAATGATATATTTAAGAGAGGGGGTGATGAAACAAAAAATTGACTAAGTGAGATAGATGAAATTTGCTAGCAATGAAAGTTTTAAAGGTATTAAGGAGCTCTCATTATTTTGGTTCATCTTCGAAGAACAGGTTGTGAGGGAGGAGGTGAAGATGATAGTATGATAGAAGATGAGGTAGGCAGCATAGGTTCAGAAGAAAAAGGTGGCGAGGGGGAGGATGAAGAAGGTGGTCATGATGGAGGGGAACTGATGGTGTTTGGAGAGGACTGAGAGGTAGTGTTGGTGGGGAAGTGAAAATTAGAGATGGAATAGAAATTGGTAGCTAGGAAGTGGGGGAGGAAAGATTATGATGATGAAAGGAAATGATATTTCATGAAAAGTTACATCACTGGAAATGAAAATGTTATTAGTGTCAAGATCAAGGAGTTTGTAGCCCTTAACTCCAAATGGGTACCCAAGAAAAATGCACTTTCTACCTTGAGGGTCAGTTTTTTTTTTCTATTTTGAGATAAGGTTGAGGCAAAATACAAACAGCCTAGAACTCTCATGTGAGAATAGGTGAAAGGAGAATTGGATAAGAGTTCAAAATGGGTTTTGTTGGAAGGGAAGAACTAGGAACTCAATTAATGATGTATGATGTTGTGAGTATGCAATTACTCTAATATTTTTTAGGGAAGTTGGGCTGAATTTTGAGGGCTCGAGCAATATTTAAAAGGTGTTGGTACTTTCTCTTGGCTATGCCATTTGGCAATAGGGTATCCACACAAGTTTTGTGATGGATGATGCCTCTTTTATTAAAAATTATGTTATCTGAAATTCAATTCCATTGTTACTTCTTAGAATTTGAACTTTAGTTTGAAATTGAGTTTTAACTAGATTACAGAAAGCCTCTATACAAAGTCTAGTGTGGGATTTAGTTTTGAGTAGATAGATCCAAGTACTTCTTGAGAAATCATCTACAATTATTAGGAAGTACTTGGAAACATCATAAGTTGTTATTAAATTGGGTCTCTAGATGTCACAATGTATAAGTTCAAAGATTTGTTTACTTTTATGAGTGCTAATGTAGAAGGGGAGTCTGTGATGTTTAGCAATAGGACCAACAAAACATGGTCTCTGAGTTGAAATGGAAGACAAATTGTCTTGGATAGAAAAATATGAAATTACATGTAATGGGTGTGTTTCCCATTCTACAATGCTAAAGGTCTATGAGTGAATCAACAGATTTAAAAGTAGTGGAAGTAGAAATAGTGTGATGCAAAGAAACTGGAAAATGGCCAAAAAGAGCTATTGGGGGATGCAGTTGCAACCAAGTGAGTCCATTCTTTATCTCACCAATGTCAATCGTGATCCATGACAAAAAGTCCTGAATGAATCAAAATTGTGAAAAAAATATAAAGGAACAAGAAAGGGAGTTCGTCAATTGTTTTGCTAAAATTAAGTTAAAATTGAAAGATGAGATACAAAGCACATTATGAAGAATCAGTGTTTTGGTGGTTTGGACAATGCCTATGTGGGTGGTAGGTATAGTTTGACCATTGGGGAATCTTACAACAAAAGAGGCATAAAAGGTGATGGCTGAGAAAAATGAGCTGCTACAAACCATGTGATCTATAGCACCAACATCAATAATCCAAGAATGTGAAGGTGTTGTGGTAGGTGCTCGAGTAGAAGAGGTGAGACAAAAAAAAGTACCAATCATGACAAGAAAGGGAGGGAAATCTGCTTGGACATGATTAACTAAGTGAGTGATAGTGGAGGCCTCCTTTGAGTGCAGTAGAGACAAAAGTCGATGATACTAGTCCTTGGTAAAAGTCAGTTTATCATCTGTGGAGGCTATTTGATCAACTTAAGTATGATTGGTAGTAGAAAATACATGGGAGATGTTCTTAACATGCAACTTATGCCCAGGTGGGTAGAGTTTATAACATTTTTCTGCCAAGTGACCAGTCATGTGACAATGAGTGCAAATGGGAGGCTAACCATTACCTGCTTTGAAATAATTTTTGAGAACATGGCCTTGTATTTTGCAATGTGTGCAAAATGGCCTATACCCTTTTGTGAGTTGGTGGGTTTAAAAGATGTTTTGAAAGGGGTGTATGGCTTTCTAACAACAAGGATTATAGAGTTAGGAGAGGATAGGCTTGAAAGCATAAGGTTCTGCATCTCTCATTGTTTAATTATAGAGAAAATTTTGTTAATAGGAGGCAAGGGATCCAACAACATAATTTGATTACGCACCACATGATAAGTTTCATTGAGACCCATGAGAAATTGTATAACAAAATCGCTCTAATATCTATCAAATAGCACAGATAATTTACCACAAATGCAATCAGGCAAAGGGTCGTATAAGGGGAGATCATCCCATAAGGTTTTGAACTTACCAAAGTAGATGATAACAGAGTCTTGATCTTGTTGCAAACCTGTCAAAGCCTTCTTTAATCGAAAGATGCGATGCCCATTTTGCTGAGTAAACCGATCTTTTAGCTCAATCAAAATATGTCTAGCATCATCAACTAAGACAATACTAGACTTTAGAGATGGACTAATAGAATTTTGAATCCAAGAAACAACCATGTCATTACAACATTCTCAGGCATTATACAAGGGGTCAGTTGAGGTTTTTGGTTTCGATAAAGTACTATTGATGAAAGGGATTGTCCCCGTGGCCAAGTATGTAAGGGTTGAGAATATGTGAAAGTCGATAGAAAATGGAGCTGTTGGAATCGTCAGCCATGGATGGTGAAAAGAAAATTCACTCTTCTGGCAGAGGTACCATGTAAGAATTAGAGAATAAGAAAGAAAACAGAGAAAATAGCAAGAGTGAAGATGGATGAAAAAGTGGCTTGTCCTTTTCTCATTCACTGCGCATTACAATACAACCTTCTGCTTTCTATATGTAGTCAAAGAAACAACTAACTAACATACAATAATAAAAGAATATATGTACATCTCATTGACAAAAACTATAAAAACTAAAAAGACCATAACACCTCATGCAACTGAGGGATTTTCTAGTAAATTATGTACAATACAATTAGTGGTAACAAGTGCAGACAATGAGGATAGTGCTGGAAATCAGGTACATTGTTGTTGCCATGAATGATTTGAACATCATGCTTTTGTAGCTGCAAAGTAATGAAGCTAGACATTGCATGCTACTCTAATAATAAATTATGTTTCTTTAATGGGAGTGTTTGTTAAACCCCAAATATAAATTAAATGCTATATATAAAATAAGTCTCTAGAAAGTGTCAGGAACAAATATTCTTTGAAACCCCTAATCGTAGGATGAATTACTAGAAGTTAAAGGATTCAAATTAAATAGCAGCATTAAATTACTCACTTTTAAATTTTTTGATATGGAACTCAATCGCCGCTATCGTATTTTCACTACAATATTTAAGAGTTTTTGTCGAGAAGGGTTCTTGTGGCTAAAAATAGGATTTTCGTAAATAAAGTATTTTTCCCACCAATTTGACTCGTGGGAGGTCCGTGGCATATACCTCGCCACAAATAGTAGAATTTGCCACAAGTTAACACTTCCGTGACAAATAGATGTTTTTCCCCCACAAAAATTTTTGTGGTAGTAGCTAATTTTGCTCGTGGGTATAAAATTTAAAAATGCTATGGCCTCGTGGGTATTATCTATTTTCTACAAAAATCTTGTCGTGACTAATAAGTGTGCACCGTATTCTCTTTTATCAACTTGCTACAAATATTATTTTGCCACCAAATCTGAACTTATGCATTTTTTTATGCCCACCATTGCCGCTTGTCACTATATGTATATGCCCATGACTACAATAGACACTATGTTTTCCCAATAGGAGTTTCATGGCAAAAAGTAGATTTTTCGTGAGAAAAATTATTTGCCGCGATTTGTCATTGTGGCAAAAACTAAAAGATTTCACAAAAAAAAATAATTGTAAAAACCATAAAAAAAAAAAATTAATCTAATATAAGCTTAAAAGGTATATACAATCTTGAAGATTCAAATTGACATTACCAACGATTTCAAAAGTCAATAACTAAAATTATGCTAATATATTTACAAGAAAAACTCATAATGAGAATGCTGGAGCAAGAAATATTGAGCAACCTCCCTTTTTCCTACTAAGTAATCTTTGATCGATTCTACATTTGGTAATAAGCCAATCTGAGCTAAGAATGCTACAAGCTTTTGGATATTTCAGTAACCATTCCATACATCCAACAAATTGCACTGTAATGCATCCAACAAGTAACACTTCACATTAGAGTAACTAATGAGTTAGACTAACTCCAAGACTCATCCAAATCTGTGGAAGAGAGCAACATAGTAGGTATTTTACCCTTAAGAACTACTTATAAAAAAAATACCTTTAAGAACTAGAACTATCTATAAAAACAAACTTTAATATTTAGTACACATCAACAACAATCTCAACCAACATATCACTTTAATAGTTATTACCAATTCACATCATTAACAACTCAAAAGAATATTCCACTTCACACCCCCATATATACAACTCAAAAGAGTCAAATTGTAAGACATATCAACATGATTGCTGCCCATGTAACCCAATCCAACACAAATGTAAATATTTTATCTATCTAACACGAGTTCAACACAATAAATAACACAACTATATAATCATCATTGGGAAGTATATTAGCAATATTTTGCATACAAAATGCCATTTGATGTGTGTAATGTTGGCTAAGCTCCCGACTTGCAAAAACCTGGATAGCAAAATATCACTCAGATTATAACAAGTAACAAGACTCAACAAGAACTAAAATAAAAACAAGAAGAAGAAGAAGATCATGACAAGCAACAAGACTCAACAAGAACTAAAAGAAACAAATAAAAAGGAAAAGACTCAATTAAATTAGAGGAATATGAGACAAGAACAAAAATTAAACTTTGCTTAAGTGATAGGCATGTAAGTTGTAACAGGCTACCGAAAAAAGATGGAGTTGTTTTGATGCAAAGAGTTGTGGCTCACGCACACACTAATTTATTGTAATTTGACGTACCAAAAAAATGGAGATTTAAACATAGTTAATTAGAGGAAATGATAGAGCTAAATCTACAATAGAAATTATAACCGAATCCAAATTGCCTAAACCAAAACGAAGCAGAATATTTATTTTACATCATCAAGCCTGATTAAGATCCCATTTTCATTTCACCAACTTCATCATTTATTTTTTAACAGAACTCATCAAAAATGCAACTAGACAAAAGGAAATCTTCAACAATAGATTTGATAAAGTACTTATAAAAAAAATGACTTGAGAAAGACAAAAGAACACTCTTTCGAGCACAAGATGCCATCTTGACAATTTCTTATTGGCATTATCACGCATGGTTCCATACCTACATGTTAGAAACAAAAAAATTAACTCTAATATAAAACCAAACCATTGAAACTATTTATAGATTTTTTTTTCTACTTATGTGAGTGAGAATTCATCGTATAAAGAGAAGCATCCAAGTTACCATCATAAATTTAAGACTAAAATTCGAAACTAGAGATCAGTTAAGTGTGTTAATGCTACACCAAGCCAATGCTACACCAAGTCAATGTCACTATCAATGCTACACCAAGCCAATGAGACTATCAATGCTTACACCAAACCAATGTCACTAGCAATGCTACACCAAGCCCATGTTGCTATTAATGAATAGAAACAATTTATAGTGGAGTCTTTTGTGTAAAAAGTACTTAAGCTCCATTGATGCAGCATTAACATGAATGAGATTCAGAGCAAATCCCACAATAGCAAGGTATTTGTCAAATTGGAAGGCTAGGCATATCATCGATGTTTTAGCTTTTGCTAGTAATAAAAGTGGCCAAATGCAGAGACATTGATGAGTACTATGCTTATAGATATCGAAAGTCAAAGCCTACGAAATGCTTAGAAAAATTCTTTTGAAACACATACATAGAAAGTTGGCAAAGCAATTCTCATAGGTGAAAAACATCAAGAAGATGTCAACAAGTTGGAAGAAACCAGCATGCTTGCTTAATTATTATTTCAAACCAGAATTTAATAGAAGAAAAAAAAAAGCATGCAAATTAAAGACATAATCCAAAATATAGACTTAGAAACATGAGAAAGCAAACTCAAAAGCCTATTAAAGCTGAGCCTATGTGAACAAATAAAAATTACAAGAAAAAATACAAAAAATTACAACCTGGATGTAGATAGGCTGGCATTTACAATGATTGTTGCTTTTAAACTTCTACTCAAAGATATTTGCAATGAAGAGTACCCTATATTCACAATGTCAATCTGATAATCAACACTAATTGAGTCATGATGACCATGACATATAAAGTCCAAAGGTTTAAAGCCAAGTACGAGAAAGATGAGTGTACTAAGTTAAGAAACATAGTTGAACTTCATAAATAGCTCATTATACTGCCAGATCTTCAATAGCTAAAGCAAGTCCAAGTTGGCCCAGTTTCCCATTTACTACATACAAGATAATTAAATGAAGTCTAATATTTTTAGATGGTATAAATTTTATAGCAAATAAATACATGCATGCTTATTGAAAGACATATATACATTTCAATACATTAATCCATCAACATATATGAGTTATAAAAGCTGAATCTTTTACAAGATTTTAACTCAAGTGAGGTACTTTATTCATGCACTTTATGGTTGCAACTTAACTCATTTTGAGCTCAAGTGCAAATCACTCAGGTCCCATAAAGAATATGTCTAATTGCATTCTTTGAACAAACAAGTAGAGTGCATCTTGCATCTTCTGATAGAGCAACATGTCTAATTCATAAAAGGTGTAAATATGAAATTAACACCTAAGTAGTGAGGTTAATGTAAGTAAAAAAATTTCTTTCTACAGTACTAAACAAAAACTGCAAGTTTATAAGGCCTAGAAATAGAAAATAAACACAATTTAAAAAGAGAGGGACACAAACTGTGTAGAGTAAATACAGGGCACCTCTTACCTTCGATTTGAGAGAGAATAGACCGAAGGGTAGAGATAGAGAGAGCTTACAATTGGAGATCGAGTAGGCAAGGGTCATCAGCGTGAGGTAGTGGTGAAGGTGGAGCCATCGACATCGACAATTTGCCCTTGTTGGTAGATAAGTTGTGGAGTTTTGGCTGGGGGTGGTGAAATGAATAATGAGTTTAGGGCGTGGAAAAGAAAGAAATAAGGCGGGAAATGGGGTTTTAATATTTAAAACTATTTGCAACGATTCAGTCTCACTGCAATATGTCATAATTCCTTACTGTAAAAACAAAGTACTATGTTTGGTGATTAATATGTTGATTAATTTACGGTGACAACAAATGGCCACAAATAGTCATTTGTTTCGTCACAAAAAATGGACTTTCCCACAAACTCTTGCTCGTCGGATGGGATCTCGTGGGAAAAGGCATATTTTTTTCCCACAGACAATTTTCATGTTATAAGGCAAGTATTTTCCATGAATGTAGAGCTTGGGAAAAAAACTCATGGTAAAAAGCCAAATTTCTTGTAGTGTTTAACACATTGGCATATTGCAATAAGTTTCGATTCTTTTAAGTTCTTTTTTTGAATATGTACTTTCACTTATCTAATGTATTGTTTCCTTCTATAGCAAGCACGTTTATATGATTCAAAAATAATAATAAGCACGTTTATATGATCTGTCAGCATTGAGGACCATGATTATATCCAAAGATTTCCCTAATTGCCTCGAGGTGTTCAAGATGCGCATGCAGAGATTTAGACCTGATTTGGTTAGATTTATTTTATCTCATCTTATTACATAATCATTATAATTTTTTTAGATTTTACACAAGATATAATAATAATTAGAATTTTTTAAATATCAAAACAAAAATTATATTAAAACTTATATTCTAATAATATTTTATTCAACTTTTAAATTTTATCTTATCTTATTTATATAAATAAACCTTAAACCATAACTTAACCCTCCCCTTACTACAAAAAATTATGGACATGCCAACTATTGAGCTACTCCTCAACCCACAATGTTTTAAATCACACGTACGCATGAATACATATATGTAAGACTAACTCACTATTGCAGATTTTTTTTATGTTGGTTTAGAATTTGTGACAATGAACCGTCACTAAAGATAACCTCTAATGACTGTTACTATAGTTGGAAGATACCAAACGCTCGAACTTTAAAGGGCATACATGCAAAGTACATTAACAATACATTGTTGCTTCTTAGTTCAATAAGTTTGAATGTATATCATTAAACATGCAAAAATAGATAGTACGTTCGGGCATATATCTATACGTACAATCAAATAGTATTGTAGTTTATTCGAACATTACTAGGTTTTACATGTGAACGTACATTTTTTAAATTATATTTATATCATTTGGCTGAGTTACATTCGAATGTCACTAGCGACATGCGTAGTTACTAATACATTGTTCAAACATAATATCTTATAGTGCATATGATATGCCCTAATGTGCGAACTATGTACATTGGACATAAAGTTTGTAAATTTAAAAACCCAGACTAAAAGAAGGAATATAATATCAAACAGAAAATTAAAAATTAAAAATTTTTTAGAACTGAAATACATACACATGAAATATAATAATTAATATTGCTCATTACACAAAGAGAACAAAAAATGACATAAAATGATAAATGCAAAAATAAGAACTGGATCAACATAGCTCAGTACTTGGTGTTTAAATAAGTATGAAATCCATTCGACAACGTATTGATCTTTGCATTTAAGATATCTTAACTATGGCCAATTGAGAACATATTGTCCTCGATCGATGCCTGAAGAGGTAATTGAGGATATATATATATATATATATATATATATGTTTGTTGACATTTGCAATAATATTTGACAAAATCTCATTGACCCAAGTAGAGCGCATATCCCCTGCAGCTCCACCCATCAATTCCCCACAAGTATTCTTATGGTGGGGAGCAACACTAGTCTCCGCTTGGGTCGGTGGCACAATATTTGATAAAGATCCAATCTCATGTCGAGCACGAACTTTTGCCTATCCAAGGTTGCGCCAATATGCGATCATATTGAACAGGCTCATTCACTTAACCAACCACTCTTCAACCCAAGTCACCTATCTCTATGAACCTATAGTATGACTAGATAAGGATGAGAGACTCTTATCCAAAGTATTCTGGAGTCAATATATGTCAAAAAAAACTATCTAACATTCTCACTCTATTTAAAGGACCTATACATGGTACAAGATCTCACTTTTAAGACTTTATTCACTAGAGAGCTTGAGAAGGTGACTGATGTGGAAAACATGGAGCAAAGGCACAACGAGAGGACTAATGACATAGGAAGATAGGTTAGCTTCTATGACAATGTTGGGTAACATGTGAGAGACATTGCATCATTTCTGTAATCAGCTCTCATTTTTTACAAGCATAAATAAATACTTTCATAATTATATGTTTCTAGCTATATTTACTCATTAATTTCTGATGTTTTCAACGTTTTTTATGTTTTTAACTACTTTTTGCTATTGTTGATGATATCTTGTTTGAAAGCCCTAGATATCTCCATGTGTGCACACGCATATCTATAGTCAGTGAGAGTCTACCATTATGGTACAAGATGGAGACTTCTCGAGGACAATTTCATGAAGCATTATCACGTACATCACACGAGAAAGAGAATGCCTCGTGTGGAGTAGGGTGAAACGATGTTATAGTTGGTCTCACTTGATAGTTGGAATGTTGGATCCCCCATCATGTCATGTGTTGGTTTCTTCAAGTCAATTGCAGTTGGGTAGAATAGCATTCCTGAGAAAATAAGTTTTAGTGCCCATGAGCAAGAGTGTGCCCATGAGCAATGGTGGAAATGAATGCCTATGGGCAAAGAACGATACTTGACTCAACATTGATTTTTACAGGTTTCCTATTATATGGAGATGATAACTCCTCACCATAAAAGTACTATTGAGATTTTATCTATTTTGCATGAAAATAGAGCTACATCTCGAGATGGTGATTGCTTATTAGGGTAATTGCTCATCATGCCTACGTGTATGTATATATATATATGTTTTCGCTGAGTCCTTGCCCAGTCTTGAGGATGCACAAAACTTCAAGAGAGTGAGTGATACCTCTCATATGCCATATGTGTTTCTTCAGTATTTACATGATATATTTATTTTTCATGAACGATCTTGTCATAGTTGCCTAACCTACCTATGATTTTATTATCAAGACTATTGACTTTGAATCAAGTTCAGATTCTGGTATGATGTTTGGGTAAGAGAAGTCAATCCAAACTAAGTCCTAACTAAGGAGACTTGGACCCGTCTTAGCACTAGTGTTTGCCATAGATACATGGTGATCTTTTGTAGGATGTTCATAGCTGAGCTGAGTGCTTATTTGTAACTTAGTCGGCCGTTTATGGCAACTAACCCTATATATCTTGATGTTGTAACGCTTTGTTTTGAAGGGTGAGAAGCCCCTTTTATATGAAGTTTAATTTCTAGTACATATATGCTTACGTTTTTATTGCAACATGTTCCATTTATATTTTTGTTGCATTGTCTTAAATTGAATTTCATGATGTGTACTTTCCTCATAATTACTACACATCTAACCATTCTTCTGGGTGTTCACTAATTAGTCAGCATCTTTAGCACCACAACACCTTACCTAGTCTTTCATGAGGGATGGGCCCCCATAGGTTTCCTTCTCGGATCTCACAAATGTATTACAACAAATTAGTAAAAATTGTCAACTTTATTTCTGTGAAATTTTCCAGTGAACCAAATATTTATCCTTTTTGTTATTTTATATGTTGTTTAAATTTCTCATAAGTTGTGTAAGTTATAGTACTTATAAATATATATATATATAATGGGTATATACAGATCATACCTTACAAAAAATATTACAAATTCATATGATCATATCATTACTTCAATGTGTAATTTTATTTTATACCCCTCAATTATAAATGGATAGAATTAATATTGGAAGATCCATAGTACATATGTTATTTTTATTATTATTAGATCTAAACTAGTGCGTCTTAAGTTAAGAGATTCTCGAAAGTAATGTAAATTTGAGGCAAAGTTTTTAGGGGAATGCCAAGACCATTGTTGATAGTTCTGAAGCTGCAAACTATGTCAATAGTGTATCTAACTATGTTTTTGTCTTTATAATTAGTCATCTAGAAATGGAGGACATGAAGCATCGATCGATGAGGAAGGAGGATATATGATCATAACCTGCCTTCCCCTTTTCGGGGAAGGAAATCAACACTGAAATCATGTGTGAGAGGGTACCGAATTAGAGGAGGACTAGCCGGGGAGATCATATATACATATATGTACACACATATATTATACAAACTAGGACATGAACAACATGTAAAGCACGCTTGTTTGGTCGGGGTGAAATGATTATTTTAAAAAAACAGTATGTTTTTCATTAAAAAAATGATTTCTATCAATAATTTAATGCATAGGAGAAAAAATATGAATTCTAGCAAATATTTTTCGGTAATGACAGTTAAGTAGAGCATAATATATAATTACATGCTTGCATAGATTAAAAGATAAAAACATTAGTTCAAACTGCAATATAGTCCAATACATATTTATCTTATCGATAGTTTTAGCAAAGTTGACGTTTGGGACAAGTTTAATAAAATTCTAACAAAAACATCGGTTCAAAATGCGGGTTCTTTAATATTATATTTCTATTATGATCCATTATTTTGTGTCATCTTGTATGGAATCACTAGAGACGACATTGAAATTCTTGTATTGCTGTTGGTTGAATCGGTCAGGATCTTCAAAAAGTTGAATCATAAAGTTGAATCCATATCAATAGTTCAGTTATTACGTGATCCCTAGGTAAGAAAATTGTTATTTAGTCCAACTTATCATATCACATTGAAACTAGAGGCCGGGTTTAGTGTATATATATGTATACCGTTTTGTCTTCAGTCTAGAACTGGCCCCCGCTTCTGATCAAGCAAATTATAAGTATATTGCATGTTTTATTAAAAAGTTGATCACGGGTGGCCCCCGGCATAATATTAAAATCATCAATTATAAAGATGTGTATATATATAATCTAATCAAATTTGGCCTTTTCAATTGGAACATTGTGTAAATAACATTACCTTTGGTCCAAATTAAGATCAATTCCTTAATATGCGCTAGCTAGGTAGACTAGATCAATAAGATGTATGCTGCATGCATGCATGATATATATTGGTTATTTGTATTAATTAATATTACTACTTTCAATAAACACATTTCGATCATATATACTTCTTGTACACATCTAACGTCCATTATTTGTAATATTCATGTTTTCTGTAAATTTTAATTCAATAGTACTAATCCATGCATTAATAACAATATAACTTCTCCTAGTTCTCAAGGGTCATTTCATTAAAAATATGACAGTTCAAATCCCACACTTGATTGGATATAGCTTTAATGTTATTTATAATTACTTAAGAAAACTAGCCCAAAAAGATACACGTACGTGATCTACCTTATATTCTAAAAGCACTACTCTGATATTAAAATTAAACCCATCTTATAATTAAGGGTAAGAAATTCTCCATATCAAGACATTCTGTCCATCCACCATATTAAAAAGGATGTAATAAATTAACTTTATATATAATCATGATATAGACGCGTTTGACAAATTGGATGCGTTATGGACACGGTCAAACAAATATTACATTTAGTACTGTTAATGCATCATGGTCCAACACAAGAGAATGCTCCTCTGGGTTCTTAATACTGCATCCATCATGATGAGTGAGTGGGATTGAAGATCAATAATTAATCTTAGCCATAGATATAATTCATGCCATGAATCAAACACAAATATTACTCTGATCTTATCGTCTCCATTAATTCCTGAAACACGTCCCAAGTCAAAGTCTCTCCTGGCCAACTTCCCCACCTTGCTTACTCTAAAAACCAGTCTTCGTCACTTCTATGGGACGGCAAGCTGATTTCGTGCTAGTGTTGAAATAGCCAACTTCGTCTCTCTTTCCCCGCAAGTGACCCTCTTATTTTTTGCTTAAATAACCATACTGCTTATACACACATGACTTCAGATCAACATTTGCTAATTAATTAGCAATATCTATCCTTTTGTTCTTAACTTCCTCCGCTTACAGTGAGTAGCAGCTTCCCTTAAAAGAATCGAAATCGAAGCAAATAAGATAATATAAATGGCAGGAGGAGGGGCCAAGGGGGCGCAATCTCTGGAAGAAACGCCAACTTGGGCAGTGGCAGTTGTGTGTTTTGTGCTGGTGTTTGTTTCTATCCTCATTGAACATCTCATTCACTTAGTTGCAGAGGTAAAGTTTATGATGATCTTCTACCTAATTACGAGTTAGAAATTAAGCTCATGATGTATACTTTATAATAAGTTGGGTTATAATTTGCAGTTATTAACAAAGAGAAACAAGCGAGCTCTTTACGAAGCACTTGAGAAGATAAAATCAGGTTAATAATTTTAATTTGCTTCTTTTTTTTTTTATCATGTCTGGGCCATTTTCATATGATCCAGAACTTTAACTCACTTACGTTAATTTCTCAGAGCTGATGCTGTTGGGATTCATATCCTTGCTGCTGACAGTAGGGCAAGGACCCATTTCGAATATATGTATATCAAAGGCAGTCGGGGCAACATGGCATCCATGCAACAAAGAGGAAGAGAAAGATTTGAACAAGAAGGAAAAAAACACTAGTAATTTTGACGACAATAATGGCCACAGAAGACTTCTAAGTAGTACTTCAGACTTCGGTAGTACTCGTCGACGTGCTTTGGCCGCTGCAGGATACTATGACAAATGCGCAGAGAAGGCATGTTAATCTGAGTTTATTCTTATTCATGATCATTAGCTTTCGATCTATAATATGTAGCATTAAATTTGAAGTGAGTTTTATGGTGAATATATATATATATATATATATAATTTGGCAGGATAAAGTTGCGTTGGTGTCGGCCGATGGCATTCACCAACTCCATATCTTCATCTTTGTGCTTGCAGTCTTCCATGTGCTTTATTGTATAACCACTCTTGCTTTCGGCAGAGCAAAGGTATCTCTCTCTCAAAACAACATTAATTCTGCTGATCAACGAATTGAATGTACGTGCGTGTGGTTTATGCAGATGAGTAAGTGGAAGAAGTGGGAAATGGAAACAAGAACAGTCGACTACCAATTCTCACATGGTATTATAGCTAGTTTCACATACGTATAATCATGGGATCACCAAGCAAACAACTACAATATATATACGTATATATAGCTCTTCGAATTTGCTAGATCAATCCCTTGATTCCATATTTTAAGTTTCCCTAGCAGCTAATAAATTAATTAAATCCTATTATAATTAAAAAGTAGAATTGTTCTTCAATATTTTATTTCTAATTAAGTAATCAAATGTTTGTCTCAAATGCTTATAATTTTGCTGGATTATAAACTGTCAAATTATATCATGCATTATGCAATATTCACTACATCAGTATATAAGACGAGATCAGAAATATTGTGTACTATTTACGTTTACTTTAGCAAATATATTTATAATAACTAATGATGAGGAATATCATTGAATATTGATGACACATGATCAGTAAAATATCTTAAAGGAATACTTGGTGGTTGGGTTTGTGTACACGCAATATATATGCAGACCCGGAGAGATTTAGATTTGCGAGAGATACATCCTTTGGACGAAGGCACTTGAGCTTCTGGAGTCGCTCATCCGTTCTCCTATGGATAGTGAGTACTGTTTAAATTAACTTAATCATGTTTGTTTCAGTTCCGCATGATCATCATAACAAACAGATCATCATATGTTGTTTAAGTTATTTTATTCTCAAGCCGGCCGGCATGCATGTGTAGAACAGTATTCCATACTATTAATGATATGCGAACACCATGATGAACTTTGCAGGTTTGTTTCTTCAGACAGTTCTTCAGATCAGTGACCAAGGTCGATTACTTGACCCTGCGCCATGGATTCATTACTGTAAGTTGAGGGTGGTAGAAATAGAATATTGATTAATGTACTCACAAGCTGTCAAAATTGGTTTTACTATCGAATTATATATATTACAATTATAAAATTGGTTTTGCTCGCTTGGTCATGTGTTCTTAGTGCAAAGTGTACTTTTTCTTTTTTCTTTTTTTTTAATATTTTTTTAACATGTGTAAATATTTTTAAAAAAGTGAAAAAAAATACTAATACACCAATAGTAATTTATTTAGTCACTAAAAAAAATAATAAAAAAAAAACTAAATGCATGAACAGTTAAAACGAGTGAACAAAATGAGAGACATAATAGCATTATTCTACTTACTTCCATTATAGATATGTTATATATATGCAGCAGTACTTAAGATGAATTACATTAAAAGAAGTACTCAAGTTTGATGTTTTAATAAGGGAATCAAATTTAAACACAGGCACATCTGGCACCTCAGAGTCATACAAAGTTCAATTTCCAAAAATACATCAAAAGATCGCTTGAAGAGGATTTCAAAGTTGTTGTTGGGATCAGGTGTGTAACTCTAATTGACTCTTGATGAGCCTCATCTTTTTTCCTTCTTTATATTGATTTATATACATACATAACTTTAGCATTTCAAAATTTAAAAATATTATCTTTTATCTAAGCTTTATGACTTTAATAGATACCTAAAATATATTTGTTTCTCGTATTATTTTAATTAAATTTTATAAGATTTATTCCATGCCTCTAATCCAACAATCCAACACTTGCAGCCCAACAATCTGGCTTTTTGCGGTACTGTTTCTATTATTTAATACTCATGGTAAGCTTTTATTTGACAATAAAGATCCTTATCATCTCACTATTATTACTCTGCTTTTTATTTATCATTTTTTTTTAAATACTCCGGTCCATTGCAAAAGTTTTCCAAGAAAAAAAATGTCATATATATTCCTAATAATATTCTCACTTTGCACAGGCTGGTATTCCTATCTATGGTTGCCCTTCCTCCCATTGTTTGTAAGCATGATCTTGGTCCCATGGTTTTTATAAAGCACTTCTACTTCACGGAGGGTCAAGCTAATGGTTGACGTGGCATTTGCAGATAATTCTATTGGTGGGGACAAAGCTACAGGTCATCATAACCAAGATGGGTCTGAGAATTCAAGACAGAGGAGAGGTAGTCAAAGGAAACCCAGTTGTACAACCTGGGGATGACCTTTTCTGGTTCAATCGACCTCGCCTCATTCTTTATCTTATCCACTTTGTTCTCTTTCAGGTTAACTCTACATATTCCACAGATTTTTGTATTCAACCAATCAATTTCATTTTATTTTACACACTTTTTTATTTTTCTTTTTTGCTCTTGCAGAATGCCTTTCAGCTGGCCTTCTTTGCCTGGACTTGGGTAAAAACCATTCAGTTATTCACTAATTTTCAGATCTAAGAAAACCCTCAAATTGACTTCTATTATTTTCTTATATTTTTGTTTATCAGTATGAATTTGGCATAAAGTCTTGCTTCCATGACAAGATGGAAGATTTCATAATCAGACTATCTATGGGGTGAGTGAGTTTCCTAACCAAATTGTGTGCAAATGACATGAGTGCTATAGGGGTGTGATTAACTCATGACAGTAATATCTACATGTCAACAGGGTGCTCATACAGATACTATGCAGCTATGTCACTTTTCCTCTATATGCCTTGGTAATACAGGTAGGACCATAACTTGCTACCTTAAGTAAACAACAGGATCGTTCTTAATTTTGTCAGGTCTCATTCAAAACTTAAATTCAGCTGAGATCAACTCAAGTCAGCCTAATCTTAAACTGAGTCTAATATCTAAACACTCAATTTTTAAATTACTAAATTTCCTCAATTCAAAGCCTTTTTACACGTAAAATCCAAAACCTATTTTAACTCAACATATCTTTGCACCCAGGATCTACAACCTGTTTTTTCTCATAAATACATTTAAAATTTATCTTAATATTTGAACACATCTAAGCTCATCTTAAATAAATCTAACAAAATTCAATCAACCAATCTCAACTCTCTATTATTTATAAAGAATTAAACTCATCTCAACTCAACTCAACTCAACATCTAAATAAAAAGGCTTAATTGCACCAACTGATTGCCGTACCTACATATTTGTTAAAGTGTTTTGCTTATTAAGCCACTTAAACACGTCAATTTTTTACAAGTAAATGCGGAAATTCTGAAAAAAAAATACCATTACTCGATATAAAACGTCTCCCATGTCGACTATTCCATGTTGAATGTAAGCATTCTTTTCTTCATTGGCTTAAAGAAGATATAAAATGACAGATGGGTTCGAGTATGAAGCCAACAATCTTCAACGACAGGGTGGCAAATGCACTAAGAACATGGCATCACACAGCAAAGAAGAAGGTAAAACAAAACCGGCAATCAAACAGTACGTCAACCACACCATTGCACTCAATGTCCCCTGTCCATCTTCTGCATCGCTACCAAGTTGATTCAGACAGCATTCATACATCACCAAGGATGTCCAATTTCAACAATGGAGATTGCGAGATGGGTGCTCCCCAGTCATCTGGCTCAAGTACTCCATGATGATCTAAAATGGTCTAAGAATCACACAAACCATGCACCTGATATTGAAATAGAAATCCCCTCAAAAGATTTCTCATTCAGCAAAGACGAGGTGAATTAAAGCATTAATGATGGTTTGAGTAAAAGAAAAGAAAAGGACAAGGAGAAATAAGAGGCAGAAATTTTCAGAGATTTAAAACAAGGAGATAATGACTAGATTGTGGCAGCAATGAGTAGAAAACTTCCATAAAGCTCTGATGTGGCAATTCTGCATGTGGTAGCACAGTATTTATGTGGTAAAAACTTGTAATGCCCCGATACTTCCATCAAGGATAGATATACAATTAACATATTAGAGTTTTCTTCGGGACATATTTATTTGGTATATGGCAAAACAAAAGGCACTCAGTAGAAATGGACAGCAAATGTAAATGCGACTCTCGAGGGTGAAGCTTTTGATGGAGGTGAAAAGGTGAAGATGAATAACATTGTTCAATCTTAAAAGTGAGAAAATTCAGCTGGAGCTTTTGAGGAAATGATCTCCAAAACCGGACATCTTTTCTTCCCTTGAATTGATGACTCTGTCCACTACAGTTCTCAATGGACATTATTTCAATCAGAGCAGGCCAAATTTTATTATGTTATTAGCAAAAAATAGAACATAAAATAAAAGAAAAAACAAGACAAGAAAGAGCAAAGCAGTGTACAAAGTCTCGCTTGAAATACCAACATACCAAGAATGAGAATCTTGAATCTGACTCTAAAACCCTCTACCACGAATCAATCAATAACTTGGTCTTGTCATTTGACCAACTCTAACTTCTTCCTTTGAATTTGAAGTTTTGTTTCAAGTATGCCGAGAAGATCTAGAATCGTTAAGAATATAAATTCTTCTTCCCTGACCAGTCCGAGTTTCTAACCATGCTCCTATATTTCCAGCCGCCCAAACACGTATATTGTTCATAATATGCCTCAGTCAATAAGATTCTCATGAACAAAAAGAATATTTAAAGCTAATTCTGGCTTTCAAAGATAGGATAGAATTGGAAAGACCGACCCATCCAAATGGCCATTAAGACATCGTTTGAAAACTTTCCCCTCTAAACAGAGGAAGCTTTTTAGAGTGGCTCCAGCACATCTCAACTTCTCAACCCAGTATTTAATTCGCTATTCATCCACGAAACTTTTTGTTTACTCTATATTTTAACTACCTATGTTGTTTCAAAACCAATATGTTGATTGGAGAGCAGATCCACCAAAAACCTTACTGAATCCACATGGAGCATTCCAAACCAACCAAGCACTTTATGTAGCGTCGAAAGAGAGACAATCTTGAATAGCACTGCAAATTGCAATTCAAGTGGCAACACTTTGAACAAGGAGTTACCCACAGCTTTTTACCCATATTATTGTATTTTGCTAGTGAATGCAACATGCAGAAATCTTGAACCAAACCTAATAGAACATTTGAATTCAGCAACAGAAACAACCAGTTGAATAATGCATACTTAAAAATTACATTTCTCTGGTCTCCACAGAAGCAGGAATTTAAAAAAAAAAAAATTGGAAGAGCTTGGCCAGCTTGAAGACAGTTAGCATAGCTATTCCAATTGAGATATTGTCTAATACCAGGAAAGACAAGGTCTCTCAATCAAGCGTCCCAAATTAGATTGAGAACTTCAGATTGATCTATCAATCTCCAAATCTAAATCTCAGCAGCATCTCAACCATGAATTCAGTTTAAAGTTGAGCAATTTCCTGCGACCCTTCAACCTCAAACCACAATCTGGTGGATAAATACATGACACGCAGCCTTGTGCTCCCTGATGTATATATTCAATTGAAAAATCAAGCTAAATATCCATTTCCAGGAATTACATTAAATTAAGCAATCACGGATTCCCATGACCATCAAGATGAACGCAAGAATTTGAACAAACTCAAGCCATTATTTTTCATTTAGGTTGAAAAGGAAATTACATTTGTTTAAAGACTCGATTTAACTACTAAGGTTCTTACTTATTTAAAGAGAAAAACCAAGGGACCGAACAAATACACTGATGAAAACTTCCAACAGAAGGGCAAGCGGGAAACAACATCCGACAAACCACCAAAGACACAACCGCCATATAATAACACCACAATAATAAAGCATCTAGAAATCACCACCCCGGAGGCGAAGGACCAGGTGGAGGGTTGACTCCTTTTGAATGTTGTAATCAGCTAGGGTACGCCCATCCTCCAACTGCTTCCCAGCAAAGATGAGCCTTTGCTGGTCCGGAGGAATACCTTCCTTGTCCTGAATCTTAGCCTTCACGTTGTCGATGGTGTCCGAGCTCTCCACCTCCAGAGTGATAGTTTTACCCGTCAAGGTCTTAACAAATATCTGCATCCCTCCCCTCAATCGGAGCACCAGGTGCAAAGTTGACTCCTTCTGGATGTTGTAGTCGGCAAGGGTGCGGCCGTCCTCCAACTGCTTCCCAGCGAAGATCAAACGCTGCTGATCCGGAGGGATCCCTTCCTTGTCCTGGATCTTGGCCTTGACGTTGTCGATGGTGTCGGAACTCTCAACCTCGAGGGTGATGGTCTTCCCGGTGAGAGTTTTGACGAAGATCTGCATCCCACCACGGAGACGGAGGACGAGATGGAGCGTGGACTCCTTCTGGATGTTGTAGTCGGCAAGGGTGCGGCCGTCCTCCAACTGCTTCCCAGCGAAGATCAAACGCTGCTGATCCGGAGGGATCCCTTCCTTGTCCTGGATCTTGGCCTTGACGTTGTCGATGGTGTCGGAACTCTCAACCTCGAGGGTGATGGTCTTCCCGGTGAGAGTTTTGACGAAGATCTGCATCCCACCACGGAGACGGAGGACGAGATGGAGCGTGGACTCCTTCTGGATGTTGTAGTCGGCAAGGGTGCGACCGTCCTCCAACTGCTTCCCGGCGAAGATCAGACGCTGCTGATCCGGAGGGATCCCTTCCTTGTCCTGGATCTTGGCCTTGACGTTGTCGATGGTGTCGGAACTCTCAACCTCGAGGGTGATGGTCTTCCCGGTAAGGGTTTTGACGAAGATCTGCATCCCACCACGGAGACGGAGGACGAGATGGAGCGTAGACTCCTTCTGGATGTTGTAGTCGGCAAGGGTGCGACCGTCCTCCAACTGCTTCCCGGCGAAGATCAAACGCTGCTGATCCGGAGGAATACCTTCCTTGTCCTGGATCTTCGCCTTAACATTGTCGATGGTGTCGGAGCTCTCGACCTCGAGAGTGATGGTTTTGCCAGTGAGGGTTTTGACAAAGATCTGCATGTTTCAGAAATTCTAAAGTAGCGTCGCAAAGAATGAGATTGTGAGAACTGAGAGAGAATCGATAAGAAGAGATATGAAGAGAACGAGGGTGAGGAAGGGTATATATAGAAGAGCTTAACCGACTGAATGACGTAAGGCGATGCGTGCAAGGAAATGATCAGGAAATTACGAGAGAAATACCTCTCACCTCTCGACGTATCCAGGGATTTCCAAAATAAATTTCGTGGTTGTGAGGCTTCTGCTCTGTCGTTTCTACCTACCAAATTGATGATCACAGAAAGGGTAGTGATTTTATGGCTCATCAATTTGTTCAATTTATGTGCTTATTAATTTTTGTATTTTATTTTAAATATTTTTTAATATATTTAAATCTTTTTTAAAAAGATTAAAAAAATGTCAATATATTAATAATTAATTCTTTAACCATTAAAAAAAATTAAAAAAAGTTTAAATATATAAACAGCCAAAATCAATAGATAAAGTAAAGTAGCATAATAATATTTTTTAAATAATCATATTTTAATTCTTTAAATGAATTAACTTTTTTTTTCCTCAAATGCATATTTAATTTACATTTTTAAAAAAGATAATATTAAGATGCCTATTAAATGTACCTATTAAATATGAACGTTAGTATAAATAATTTTCTTTTCCTTTTTTTAACAATTTTCAAAAAACATTAACCATTAAACATTAATAAGTATATAATTTATTAATAATCATGTTTGGAATTGAGTGAGAAGTATAATTTTAGGGTTTATAATCTAAGTAATAAATTTTATTATTAAAAAAATATTTATTGTGCAATAATTATATATTTAAAGTGTTTTCAAATATGTTATATTTGTTTAAAAAAAATATAGATTTTATGAGATAGTAATGACGATTATATATTTTATATGGATTATGATGCTATCTTTAAATGCTTAAAGTTATATTTAGTTTAAAGTTATATAGGTATTGCTAATGCTGCTTATTGACAGCTTTTTTTTGAAATTTAAACTATATTTTGAATTGTCTGAAAAATACGTATGAGAAAAAATATCCTCAAACTTATTTTTTTAGCTATTTGAGATTCAAATAGCTATTTTTTAGCTAACAAGAAATCTCAGACGGGCTTAAGTTGTTAAGTTTTGTGCAGCCACTTCGTTATAAAAATAAAAATAAAAATAAAAATAAAAAATATATTGTACTTTTTACTCAAAAATAATGAACAAATAAAAATAGGAAATTATATACAAAGAATAATATTTAAATATTTAATTGGGATTTAAAATCCTAGATTCCCAGAATTTATAAAGAACAATGTCTTTTAAAAAAAAAATGAACAATTATACATGTTGCATTATTAAAAAATTACTCTGCATGTATAATTGGGATTTCTAATAGAGATTACTCAAAAATAATGAACAAATAGAAAAAATAGAAAATTATATATAAGGAATAAATTAAATGGAATTTATCAGAGAAATAAATAGACTATTTCTATTTCAGCCAGGTGATATCGGAGGATCCCAGATTCCCAAGAAACAAATGTTTGACTCTTAAGAATCTTTTAATAACTTCAAAATTAACTCTGGAGTCTGCAATAATTTATGAGAGAATTGACTCCTAAATCATACAGAGTATTGATATACGCAAAACATATTTGCATAACATATTTTATAATAATATTATAAGATGAGAGTATTTTTATAAAATAATATTACTTTTATAATATATTTTATAAAATTATTTCTCATTTAACATATTGTTGTAAAATGTGAGGTAGAAAAATGTTGTATATAGATTTTCCAATAATATATACCTTTGGCAATCACAGTTCGAATGGTAAAGTTGATAGGTAAAACACATTCGACAAAATTTGATTTATAAAAAAATATTAAAATTTAAATATCTTGCCTATTGAATCACGTCATTTGCATAAAAATCAATCAATCAAGATAATAAAATTAAAGATTTATATGTAATATTTATTATACTTCTCATTCTCCCATCACATATTATATATAATTTTTTACCTTTTTTTATTTGTTTGACTTACCAAATATATATAATATATGAATGATGAGTTAAAACTTTTCTTTTATAAACACGTTTCTCAGCAACTTTTTAGAAACAGAAATATCTTTTAAGGATTCCTCAACTTCCATAAAACTCCACAAAACCTATCTTAAAAGTTCTTTCAAAAATTCTAAATTCTTTGAAAAAATAAAACATCCATACGTCCACATAGTGAGCCTTAAATTACCAAGAGTATTTTTAATGAATTCCTATGGTGGGATTCATATGTTTAGCTTGTAATATACCTCAAATGATGGTCTAGGTAGCATAAATCGTAGATGAAATATTAGGTAATCCCAAAATATAAATGGTATAATTCTCTTGCATGGCATGTAATTCACATTTCTTATATAAACACTAATACTTATTGCTACCAAATGGAATTATGGAAGGGCTCGTTCCATCATTTGGCCAAAATATCAAAAGTAAAGAGGAGTCTAGGAGGGAGATCAATAGGACTAACTTTCCATTGAATGAAGTCTAAAAACCAAAATAACATTTGAAGGCTTCTCATAATCAAGATGGAAGACCAACAAGGAATTGGCATCCGGCTGGTAAAGCAAATGTCTCCCCTTTTTGTGGGATTACCGATTATCTCCGAATATATATAAATATATAAATATATATATATATCTATATACAAGAATGAGAATATAGTAAACAACAATATGAGACATTACTCAGTTATTTATCCTTCATATTATCAGCCAGAGCAGAAGCTTTGCATACTGGGCATAGATTCTTCATAGACAGCCATTTCTTGATGCAGCTAACATGGTAGTCATGGCCGCAAGCTTTCAGAGTCCCAACACCATCCCTATCCTTGTACTCTTCCTATAGATTCCAAAAATAGATTCATTAAGAGCCATTTAGTTTTACCTCTTCTAAAGTTTAGCTAAATTTTAAATGAAGGAGGCCTCCCCTCCATTTTAGCCATCTACATTTTCAAAACATCTTACATCTTCCTCTAATCTTTCTCTACATTACTTAAATATTCTTTTCTTTATTCATCATTCAATGATCATATTTTTATAACAGAACAATAAGGGCTGAGGTTTTTTTTTTTTTATCCATGTAAAAGAAGTTTAAACATAACCAGGGGTGATATCTATGGGAAATGATATTAAATGCAGTTGATGTTCTTTATATGCCTTTTTTCTATTTTTTGCCGATGCCCAAGTAATAAAAAAATTACTGTGATGTAATCATTTAGGTGTCGTAGTTTGATATAAATGTATAAAACAAACCATTAGAACCAAACCAAAAAAAAAAATCTTTAAATAGAAGCAAAGAAGCAATAAAAAAAATGGAAAAGGTAAGATTAACTTTGATACAGTTGATTTGGAGAGTAACTGTAGCAAAGCTAAAAGTGTTTTCCATTTTGTAGCTAGGGATGTAGCAAGAATGTATGTAGAGTCCTTTTGCCAATAAAATAGTTAAGGAGCCAATTTAGCAAAATGCTCTTGGGTCAGTTTCTAGACACACTAGTCCAGAGAAGTAATCGGTACCATTAACTAGAATGCTCAACACTTAGCAAGGGTGTGGGTTGTATGGCATCATTGTTCAAATCAATATATTCCCAAATCGAAAACCAGAGCATTTGGAACCCCAGATGGTTTCCTTGTTTCAAATAGGGAAAAAAAATACTTACCAGGCAGATCACACAATTTTCTTCCTCTTGGGTCTGATCCGAGGAACAATAAATTGTTTCTATCAAACATTTTGATATTAAGTCTTCAGACAGACCTGTGCTCACATTCCCAATTCTTTCCCCCAATGCAAGAAGGTCCTGCACGAGACAAAAATTCAAAAAGAAGAAAAATCTTAAGCCCGACTATAACAGGAAGAAAAGATTAGAAGAAAAAGAAACTGCATTAATAACCTCATAGCTCATGTTGTCTATGTCTAGCATCATGTCCCTATGCTGATCAAACATATTTCTGGGACCATACCAAGCTGAGCGATCCACAATCATAAAACCCTGCAAAGTGTTTAACAGCATTCAGCAAGTAATGACAATATAAATGACTCAATATTTTAATAAAATGAAATTAAGTGTTCGACTGATGTAGAGGAGTGGTATCCCTCTCCCAACTGTGGCATGGTCCTATATATCAGATAAAGACGAACCTCAGACGAAAACCGATCATGGACACCTGCTTCATTAGGCAGTGGCCTGTATCTTCCAGTAGATACCCTCGACCTCCCATTGCGGTCACCATTACGCCACCCTATGGTGGACAATGGCCTTGGATGTCTTGGGGAGTAACTTTCAGCCACCAACTGTAGTCCTCCATCAGAAGGTGCCACATGCCCCAGGCGTAAGTTGCTTGAAGAAGCCCTGAAAGCCGGGCTGGATCTTTGACTAAAGCTACTACTACGAACACCCCTCACAGACTGGGTTGAATTAGCATGTAAATTTTGAGAAGCAACCGGATTTCTGCTTGTAATAAAATTATGATGATATCCCCCAATCTCAGCAGAAGGGTTGCTAGAACTGCTTCCTACAAGGAATTGATCCGTCTCATGGTTGAAGCTGCTCGTATCTGCCATTTACAACTAGGAATCTCTTAGAAACAATGGCAAACTGGATAGAAACAAAGACATACAACCACTAGAACCCTTACCTGAAACTATAACCCTTCCAGTTGCAGGAGACATGTTAATTAGACCCCGATCCCGTGTCAAAGCACTAGAACCCTGAACCAAAACATCAACAGGGCTGGAATGGTCCATGGGGTGGCTTACAGAATAGGAAGGGTTGGTCGACAGATGGGTCCTCGCAAGGTTTGATTCCAAATCAAGTGCAGACCGGCTTCTGACATTCCTCAAAGAACCCTCACTCCTAATTGAAAGGTCACTACCTCTATAAATAGGATTCATGGTAATGTGATCCCAAGGCATGTACTGAGAATCAATACTTGATTTCTCCAGCCGCAGTTCTGAAGATGATGGAAGATCAGAACTTCCAGCATTGTAGTATCTGCTTGTACTGCCTCTCTCACAGACTGAAGGAATTCCAGGACTTTTTCGCTTTTGAGGCCCCCTTCCACTTGGCATTGTAAGATCAACAAAACTGCCCTCAACGCCATGGAATGTCGGCCACTCATAATTAGAAGAAGATGCATGCTGTGCATAAGAATCTGGAACTGTAGAGAACATTCCAGCAGTTGGCAGATGCACAAAAGGATCATGAGATGGGCCAGATGCATCTGGCTGATAAGGTAGTACTTCTGCATTGTGACTTGAGGAAGGATTTGCAGTTGACCGTGGTGCAGGGCTCCAGTGAGGAGCAAAATGAGTTCCATCCAGAGACATATTTTCCACAGGATAAAAAAAGGAACCATTGTCTGATGTGCTGGCCCCAGCTGCAATAGAAAGTCCAGAATCAGTATAGGCACAAGAGCAGAGGTTATACACTAAAGTAAAGCCATTGTCCGTGAAAGTTAACCTGTCAGCACCATATAAAAGAATAACATCTTTCAGTTCTCATTAGCAGTTTTCTACCCATTATACGTTTGTTTAAGAAATTTTTCGTGCTTCAAATGCAACTATGAGGCCACTACAATGCATATCCTGATAAACTTAGGCCATGGTAGTAGTACAGGAAGACCCCAAGCAAAAAACTCCACCCTCATAAGTTTGCAACTTTGCTCTCAAAAGGTTTCCAATTTTTGAAGAGCAAAGTAGCAAAAATGTGACCAACCCCTTGGCCCAAGGACGGGGTATCCAAACCATTAGGCCATGGTAGTAGTATAAGAAGCCCCCAAGCAAAAATTCCACCCACTTACCTGGGTAAAACATATAACAAGACAAACAAATCCCAAGCCACATCTGGGCGCAACATCCTCTCATATTGAATATGAAGTGTTACAATATCACCACCTCCAACCCCCTCCCCAGTCACAACCCCCCCCCCCCCCCCCCCAAAAAAAAAAAAAGAAGATTTAGAGATAATCTCTAACATCCTCATTTGGTCATTCCATTGTAGGTGGCTTTACTCGAGTCCCGCACTTAAAGTTGTGAATTGACTCAAATATTTGAAAAAACCAAAGGAAAGGCAAACCACCTATAGGCTTATGCTCCAAAATGAAAAGTCTGTCACAATTGAAACCCCTTGAAATAATAATAACTGCAAGAACTTCTCCCTTCTACATAACATGGAATCTCATTCATTACACTATGCTAAACCTGAGATATTATAAACCAGAGAATAAGTAATATAAACAAAAGGAAATTAGGGGTATGTGGTGCCCAAAGCAGTCAAGGAACATCTCATAACCATTGCCTTGCACATTAAATTATCACATTATTGACTGTAGTCCCTAAAAGCAATTGTGCAAGGCATTTAGAGTCACAATACCAAGATTCACGAAATGTTGCTCGGCATGTATATGGTTCCAGTTCTGATCATGCTCGTTCTCTAATGATTGGGATGTGCTGAATAAATGTCTATGCCCCATTAACAAGCACCAAAAAGCTACAAAGAAATTATGTGCCGAAACCGGTATCTGCCAGAAAACAGCAACCTGCACGTGAAGAAAAGTATTCTAAACATTAGTAAAGTACTGAACATTACTAAAGAGTTTAATAAAGTGGAGCCCCATTTTATTAGTTACAAAAAAGTGGAGCCCCTTTTTCGTCATCACATTTACAGGGTTTTTTTTTATATATATAAGTATCACATTTACATTTTCTTTGTTTAAAATAGCAAAAAACACATCTCATGCATCCCATTGCATTAAACCCATGATCCTTCCTCCACCCTGGTTATAGAAGGGTGTGATGACACTTGGTCCAAGGATGATTAGCATCACATTTACAAATTCTCTCGCATTCCATTCTCATAGAGCATCATTAGAATATTTATTGTTTATCATTGTTTTATTTTGATATCATGGACTTCAAAGATAATTTTTTGGAATCTGCAACTGTTTCAACCATTTGAGCATTCTCAATGGAATAGCCAAAGGCTAAATCCTAGCTATTAGACCCCAAAATATCATTACAATGGATTAGCTAAAGTCCAAATATTTAGTAGCTACAGTGACTTCCAAAATATTTTCCAAATTTGAAGGTTACTGTAGATAGACCAAATACATATTTTATCATTTATTTCTCTTTCCTCTTTCTCATCAACTGCTTCAACAACTTCCCTCTCAAAAAACCAGACAAACCTTCCCCTTCTCCAAGTGGCCAAGACCTTCGTTTTTCGACCAGAGACAACACCACCAGATACACCACCACACCATCGAGGGAAAGAGACTCTCTTCACGGTAAAGTCAATGAATTTGAAGCATCTTTGAAGGAAAAGGAGGACAAATTTGCTAAAAATTTTGAAGAGGAATTGAAAAAAGCAGAGAAACTCGAGAACCAGGTGTAAGTTTCCAAAGAAATAATCCAGAAACTGGAAACCAAAATCGAAGACCGAAAGGATTTTTTTTTTGGATTTTCTCCGAAAATCAAAGGCCAACTTGAAGAGGATAATCAAGAGCATGGACGAAGAATACGAAGAAAAGATGGAGGCAGTGAGCGGTGAACCAGCAAGTGTAGCAAGCGTAGGCATAGAAGATGAAGAAACAATGGAAACATGGAGGGTAGCTTTGGAGGCGAAGGAGAAGGTGAGGAAGTACAAGGAGACGTGGAAGAATGAGAAGAGGGGACTTATATTATTTTATTGTTATATAATGAAAAAATAGCTATTGCAATATGAGAATTTTTTTTTATAAGTTATTCCAATGTGAGAACTTATGCGAATGGAATAACCAAAAGCCAAATTCTTATCACATTCATCAAAATTTCCCTTTAGCTTTGGCTAATCCATCGAGGATGCTCTTAGTACCCCGACAAGGGTGCTATAGATGCCAGGTCATACATATGTGACCACACATAACCATCATTAGAAGTCTCTACTTCAGTTTCAAAATCACGAGTTTGGGTTATTAATTAAGGTATATAACATATAAGGTCTCGCATATGTGCCAATCCTTTGAATCATGCCCTTTGGCCTTCTAATATATAATTGAGATCCATCATGCTTTCACAAGTGGGGAAAAACGTGTAAATTGAAAAAAAAAAACCACTATTGGTAGGAATTATTAATAGGAACTTATAATTAGAAATGGGATAGCAGCAGGATAGAATTAAAGTACCTACAGAGACAGGTTATCATGAGTTCAGTTAGATTAGCGTTGCCTGCATGATATGGACTGGCACCTACTTGATATGTAAACTTTCAAAAAGATCCACAATTTATTATAGCATCATCCACATAACCTTGTATCAATACTGTCAATTTCGCATTATAGATCCTGCTCTACGGGTTTCACCTGTGACATTTCTATCTAAAGTGGGCAATAGATAACTAAAATGGTGTCAATTCCAACCTTCCTCTAGTCATTTACACGCATGCAACCTACTCCAGTTTCTCGATGTCAATGTCAACATGTATGCTCCAAAGGCTTTTCATGCATTATTTTGTTAGCTTTCACCCTTTCCACACACCCCTATAGATCTTGGACACATGGGAGATAAGTTCTCCAGCCACAAGAGATTATTAAGGTTAATTCTCAGGCCACAAGAAATTATCAATCTGTTTTACCAGTAAGGATCAAGGTCTTGAGAACAAACAAAGACACAATTCAAGTAGATTCACTAAAAATGTGTGTTTGTGATATATATATATATATAGAGAGAGAGAGAGAGAGAGAGATTGTATTAAGTATAAACCCCACCTAACAAGCGAAGGATCAATACAGCACTGAATAATACAGTTACATAAATCACAAGCAACTAAAGTAACAAGCTAGCTCAAAGGTAGTATATTTGCTTGCATGTTGGAAGAGTATTCATGGTTGTCCACAGGTGGTCGATGCATGGAAGATGATCCTTTTGTGCCTTATGTGGTGTATTTGGTTGGAAAGAAATGCACGGTACTTTGAAGATAGAGAACGAACAATGGCGGAGCTTAACCCTTATTTTATGCACACTCTAATTCTATGGTTTTCAGCCATTGTACCTAATGGAAGCAATGTGCATGACTTTCTTTCCTTAGTTTAAAGCACCTAGAATGTATTTAGGCATTTTCGTTTGTATACACCCCGCGTACTTGGGCTATGCCTTTTTATATTCACATCAATAAAGTTACTTCTTATTTATCAAAAAAAATATAGAAACTGGAAAATCCCCCAAGATGTTACAAAGTAAATCAAGTATTTGGTACCAAACAAAGTAATAGATTATTGTAGCTTGACCCAGACAGCCAGGCTAATAAGTTTCACATCGTGACTCACCAGATCCACGGTATTTCAAGCAGCAAAGAAAGTAAAAAGTTTATGCTGCAAGCAACACATCATAAACTAGGATGCTTTGTGCATTTAAGCTTCTACAATAACATGTATAGAAACAATGAATATATACTTGCAGCCCAGTCTCCCAATTGTTAAGTCAATCACCCCTTGCATTCATCTCATTGAGGCAAAGAAACAAAGAGCAGAAATTTTTTTCTTTGCTATAAAAAAAGGAGACGCTAAAAGTAAAGGCATGACAAGGAAACAAGATTAATAAATTAAATCTGGAAGCGAAATTAATGCGCACTAACACTTTACCCCTCATAAATAGCAATAGGATATTATAATAATTAATGCTTGGAAACGGTGGAAGGAATAGGGGAAAAACTACTCATAGGAAGGACATTACCTGGGTTTGAATCAGAGGATTCACTTAGCAGGTGTAAGAGGGGTAACAGTCATCATGTATGAACTTTCTTTATCCTAGAAATAATTGGCAGAACCTTTTCTTTTTCCTGGACCTGAAAAGAGTAATCCCCCATGAAAGGGCATAGAAGTTGGTAAAGGTACATCGGTGGAAGAAAAAACAGAGCTCTTCCTATCCACCTTCTGAAGAGTAGTCAAGGAACCAAAGGATCAACTAATATTAATATAGGGGTAAATGAAAAATTGAACTAAATCTGAAATTCAACCCCGAAACTCTTCTTTCTAAAACATGTTGGGATGGAAATGATGGAATAAAATTCTCAAGGGCTAATTTCAGATCACCCAAGAATTATTTGGGATGATTTGCCCTAATGATTTAAGGAAATCCAAGAGATCAAACTTTCCCAAGAATTAATTTCAACTCTTATTCACCCATGACATCAAAACAACGAGATCCAACAGTGGTCAAACTAACTAATATCAACAAGGCACATAGATATATACCTTAACAGAGACAGTGAACAGAGCTGTATTAGAAGCAACTGTAAACACGAAGTCAAGTTGACTGGTGCCATAACTAACATAGATGAATCTCATCAACTGCTCGGTGGCTCAATGACGGGTTCTAGAAAGACTGAGAAACCTCCCCTGAAACCCATAATCAGCTGTAAATCTAGAATAAACCACTATCCATCATACTCCTCGCTACCAACTTTAGAAAACCACTATACAATTTTTGTAATGCTCAAGACTTTTAAGGGAAATGTAACATAAGATAATTAGTAATCAACAGTTGAACAACCAGTGAGAATGCAATATAAAAATTAGATGATACCCTTCCCGACAGTGTAAATCAATCACCACCAGCTTGAAATTCATGCTTGCCTAAAAATAATAATATTCCCAACGAAGGAAGGCATACCAGTCATGCACGGAGATCCCAACTTCAATACAGACCAAATGAGGAATCCGAGTCATAACATATAGCAGTCAGTTACTTCAATTTACTTATAAAGCTTATGAAGTTGTCAACAAGGCATACCAATCATGTGAAGACATGATTGCAATTCATTAACTCGGCCAAATAAGAGGTAGAGGCCTTCTCTGTAGCACTTAGATTACTTCATTTGACTCGTTAGAAACTTATGACTCTCAGCCTCCTACTACCCATGTAAAATTGTAGTCAAAAAGTGGAGCAGAACCAAGTGAGGTAGAACCGTAGAAGGGGCACTTAAAATGTCTGAAGCTTCTGCCTCTTGCTTAAAATCCTCATCTCAAGAAGAAAATAAAATTTATTAGAGAGAAAAGGAAGTAGATGAGGAAACCATTGAATAGAAGAGGCCCTAAATTTCGTCATAGTTAGTGAAAAAATTTCTGTAACAATTGCATGCATTTAATTCCCACATGCTTAATTTTGAGCAGCAAATTTGATTTGGTTTCTTCTTTAGCTCCTTACTGAGGACAACAGCATATTAATAAAATTTGGAGAATATCTTTAAAGTATAGAAAATATTCCATCTTTTGGATGATAAAAATCCCAACTTCACGAATTTCTCATTTGAGACTTTACATCATTCATTAAACATCATTAGAAAAATTAACAACACTGCTGTGAATCTTCTTTTATAGGGATAGCGCTGCCATAAATTTACACAACCCATACATATATATTAGGCATAAACGAAATTTTATACATTACTTCCAGGTGCAATCCTTTTTATACTACAAGGAGTCTGATAAAAGATTATGGAGTCTTAAGAAACACATTCCTTATAATATATGATACACGTATTACGAGGCATACAAGTACCATATAAAAGTACCTTCAAATAAATAGAGGTCCTGATCAGAAAAAATAAAAACCCTAACAGGTTAATGAGATAGTCTCAATGATCAAAACTCAGGTAATGCCATTTGGAAGCAAGCTACAAAGAATATTTGTCCGAAACAGAGTAACCCTTTTCACCAATTGAGCAATCAGCCTCCCTGCCAAGAGAAACCCCTTTCCTCCATCTCAACAACTATAACATAACAAGTCTCAACATTGTAGTTTTCCTCCCTCCTGAAGAAGTATATTAAACTGGAAACAAAGCCTTATATTCAAAAACAACATAAGCAACCAAATGCTGCCGGAAGTATTTGTGCTTCACTCAAAGCACTTAGTACAATTTGTAAAATTTGACCGCCTAACTCTTAGCAAACAGCTCAGATGTCACTAAATCCATTGACCCAAATCATCCAGTCGATTCATGTGATTCCGACTACAGGATCAAACGCCAGGAAAGAAAAACTAAGATTGATCCACAGAAGAAGCTATGCATAATCCCCTCGGCACCACCGAATAAGCATAAAAGAACTGACATGTGATGATGGCCCAAATGCCAGTAAGTACACTCCTGTGCAGTGACATCCCCTAGGTCATTTAATTCAACAAAGGCTGAATCCTGAGGCAAATTGACCCATTCTAAAAAAGAATTCTGATAGAACAACAACTAACCAATTCTGCAGTTAGTGCCATATACTTTGTTCTGCCTACATGAATAGTGGATTATAGCACTTCAATGTAGTAGCAGATCATGCTAAAAAAACCCTTAAGAGAAATCAGGACCTCATTTCAATTCTGCTCTCCAGTTGCCCACCTTAAAACGTGCCTGCAAACCAATCGCAGTTCAGAATGAAAACTGAAGCCACAAAATCTAAGCCACCCGACAACTTCCACATCCTAAATATGACCAACCTTAGTGCTAGCTAAATCAAAATCCCTCTGGAGCTTAGAAGCTGTAAAATCCAAGAAATAAAGATTTAAAGATTTAAAATATAGCCAAATATATTAGAAGATAACTAGGAGGTTAAGGTCAAGGATGCTGTGAAAAGAAAATGATGCAATCAACCTCAAAATGTAAGAAAGTTCAAAGAAGGGTATGTCTGATTCAGAGATGGAGAAACTTGTAATAATAAAAAACTTCTCACCTGCTAGTGCAAACAGGGCATCATTCCAAAAAACTTCCGGACTAAATAAAATCCTTTTTCAAGTTCATACTCAATGCAAGTGAAGTAATGATAGATCACACCCCCAACCTGCATAATAAAAACCATCTGAACCTAGTTGATGCTAGGGTAATCCCAGAAAACTAGAACTAAAGCTATATCTAACAATTCCTCTATGCAACAAGCAGCTCATGTAACAAGAGTCATCATGATATGATTAAGCTTAAGATCATAATAACTGTATACTACTCATGCTCAATAAATTAGGAAAGAGGCATGCATTGAAACAAGGAAGATGGCATAGGAACTGTATGAAGGAGTTCAGTTCAATACTTATCTTTTTTTTTAATAAGTAAAGAAGTATTGAAAAATATTTATACTTATTGAAAAGAATTTCAGTTCAGTTCAGTTCAATACTTATCGAAAAATATAAGCTTAATACACACCAGGTTCAGTTTTACAATAAATTTGAAAACAAAAACGATTTATTTTAGATTTTTACCATTTTTTTACGTGACTCTGAAGGCAAAGACATGATAAAAAAACTAGCCAGAAGGGAGAAGGATGAGGCCTTCATATCTATGGCATATGAGATATCTACCCATATATAATGAAATATATTACAGTGTTACCAGGGTAATATTAGCAAGAACACAAGTGATGGTGGGGCAGCATGCAATACAAAACAATCTCCACCGAAAAAGCAAGTAGCAAGGAGCCGATGATCATCATTTCATCATCAGCATCAACGCTACCATGATCAAGCGTCCAGCTTTTAATACATAAAAAACTACTATAATAAATAAATAAACCAATGATAGATTGATTAACAAAGAGACGAGCGCAACCCAAAATTTCGTTATGTCAAATTCAGACTTGGCTTCCAAAAGAAGCAACACCCAAGATTTTTAAAGCACCCAAAAAGCAATATTGCAAATAATAAAACTTTCTCCAAACAGTCATAACGACAAAAGGAGCAAAGATAGACGACCAAAAGCGGAAATAGCGCAATAAAACCATCTATAGGGAGATCAAAAGGTAAAAACACAAAACCATCAAGTGCTATGCACGATCGGATCAAGCAAACATCTATACAGGGAGAAACGTCCATATTGACGTAAAACTGTCAGAAAATGATCGATCGAGAAAATACAGAAAATTCAAAGAGAAGAAAGTATTGAAAGGAAAAGCATACCTTGATCAAAGATACCGAAAAAAGGTCGGTGCCGATGGAAGATCAGCCGGAGATGAAAAAATGCAGCGCAAGAGAGAGAGAGAGAGAACAGGTTGGGTCTTGTACAGAGATGAGACAGAAATACAGCGGTTGGGTCCGTCCTTTGCAGAAATAAGGGGAGAGGGTTGGACCGCCTACCATTACCGGTTACCGATAAATACCGTTTTACCTCTTTTCCTCTCTCTTCTTTTCTCTTTTTTGCTTAAGGCCACGTTGAATGGCCGATATTCTCGTCCGATCGCATTTTAAATATTTTTATATAATAATTAATTTTTAATTATATAAGATTATGCAATAAAACTAAAATATCACATAATGTACTCTAAAACTATTATTAACTTATAATTATTATTATCAATTGCCTTACAAAAATTATTGTTATTGATTTTTCATTTTGTAAGCTGTTATTCTTTTGATTTGTTTTAATGAAATTTTACTAAATTGATATCCATTTTAGCAATTCATGATGAATCATGAACAAACACGTCATAAATGCATGGTATTCTTTCAATGCAGAAAAAACAATAGAATAAGATAAACACTTATCATTTTATAACTTCTTATACAATTATATTTTAAATTATAGGTATTTTAATCAAATAGTTTAAAAAAGTAATATTTTTTTTATAAATTCTTATTATTTCAAAATATAATCATATAAAGAGTTACAAAAAGATCTTGTTATTCAGATAACTAATACAAGAAGAGAGGTGAATTAAATTATATTATAAAAATTAACACTTATAAATCAAATATATAATATAAAATATAAATAGAATATAAATCAGTAAGAGATATAAAGAGTAGAGTAAGAAAAAACAAACTCAGTATTTTTACAAGATTCAGCCTCACTGCCTATGTTTTCGCCTCAAGCTACTCCTTAAGAATCCCGAATTCATTAGTCAATCTCTTTTAGGTGGAGATAGAAATTTATTACAATTTTGAGCAGCACCGCTCTAAAAAATCCGTATAGAACACCCTCTACACTTCCAATCACCTCACACTTGATAATTTAACTATTTCCCGTGTAGAACACCTTCTACACACACAAGAGTTATAAGTACCCTCTTACAAATACAAGAGTTGATAGTGGGTAGACTGTCAAAGTACATTCCTTAATGAGTGAGATAGAAATAATACAGCTCAACATATATCTCTCTAAAAAAGAATAAGAATTAAGACTCAAAATTTTAGAAAAGAAAGAATGAGAGTTTTGAAAGAATAATGCAAAATTTAACAATAGATGTGTAAACTCTTGTTGTTGTGATTTTTACAAAACACAAGTGAGATATTTATAGACAAATGATTCCCACTCAATCATCTTTCAAATTTAAAATTCAAATTTTTGAATGAAGTCATTGCATATGTCATTTAATTTTCAAAATTCAAATTTTTGAATAAAGTCATTGCATATGTCATGCACATGTAAAATATAATTTTTGAAAATAAAGTTTTTAATGAGATCATTGCATATGTCATGCACATGCAAAATATAATTTTTCAAATTAAAACTTTTAATGATGTCATGCATATATCATACTTATGTCATGTATAAAAAAATACAATTTAATATTTTATGAAAAAAAATTATTTTTTGAGCCTTAATCCAATTTTATCAAGAGATGTACAAAAATAATATATGAGTTTCATTTGTAGACTTGTTCTTTTATGCTTGATATGCGCTTCACTCCATTGCGTAGATAATTTGAGTTTGAGACTTGAATTCATTTGTTATCATCAAAATCTACACGTAGATACGAAACTTGAAACATTGGATTTACCAATCTCCCCATCTTTGATAATGACAAATACTTAGTAGAATTTTGAAACTTACAGTAATGCTTAAGCACCTCCTGAGAATATGCGTTAATTTTTCAAGTAATAGATAAACATAATTCCAACATATATAACAGAGTTAAAAATCTAAATATTTACGCTTAAAACTTCTCCTCATTGGCATCATTAAAAATGAATCATAATTAGTTCAATAAAACATCTTCCTGCAATTACCAATAGATAAATAAAACGGTGCGTTAGTAAAAACTGTAGAGAATTCGTTGCGAAACCACGCGTGTCCGACAAAACCTGCAAAGGTTGGAGGCCTAACTCTAGCAGTCGGTACGGAAGCAGATTCAAATCCGCGTGATGTTATTGAAAAATTAAATATTATCGAGATTTGAAAGTTGTAGTTTAAAAGACCATTTTCACCTGTCGGATACTCAAACAAACTTTCACACCACTCATTGATCCAGTTTCTATTTATTCAAAAAGATAGAATGGCAGAGAAAATTTCGTCTAATATTCCGGATTTGAATCAGGAACCGTCTCAACCAGTCATTTTATCTCATGAGGTTGTCAACACCATGATAGAAGCAGAGTTGCATTTTTCTGATAGAATTGATTCTGAAGTTGTTGCAGCATCAAGAACTCTTAGTGCTCAATATGCTGCCTCTGTTACGACCATTGCTCAGAAATTACTAGCGAGGACAAATGAGGTTGATCGACTTAACAATCAAATATCTGTTCTCCATCAAAAACTTGCAAATAAATGTAGAAAAAATAAGAGGTTAAAGTAAAAAAATAAAGATTTGACGGAATTAGCTCGTATTCTGAAATTTCAAATAGAGAAATCGGAACGAGTGAGAGTTTAAGTATAGAGTCAACATCAGCAGATAATGACAGCGTTTTATGAGAGAAACAGGGACAATTGTAATTAATCTCGCTAGCTTAGTTCGATAATTTTTGACAATACGCATCCAACATATCTTGTAAGTTTGACTAAATAAGATTTGAAGAAATGACAATTTGTCTTCTACTTATTTTCATTTTTATAAAAACAATCCTTAATTTTATCTAATCCGCATCAAATCTTCTTCTCATTTCTGTAGTTCATCTTTATTCTTACTTTACAAAATTTCAATGGCTCATCAATTTTCCTTCAGTGCTTCTCGTGATCAAGATATAAGGTATTCTTCACCTCAAACTATTTCTGCATCTGTTGTAGGCGCTATGAAGCAACAAAACACTGATTTAACTAATAGATCAGATCATGATGCCATTTACGAGCTTGTGGGTCTCGAAACTTGAAACTTGATACTCATCATTCATTGTCGCTTTTTTCGCTCGGTTGCAGTCCAAAACCCGCGAAATAGAGAAGATCGATGTTCTTCAACAACTTGTTCAAGAGTCTAACAAAAAAATAGTAGACTTAAAACAACAGAATAAGGATTTAAAATCCTTACTTGTCTCTGCATTTCGATTGCCTAATTTTTTAGATAAGGATGGCATGATGATTTATGAGAAGCAAATGTATTTGAATAATGAGGCTAAACGTCTCAAGTTTCTGTAGGTCATTTGAGATAATGGAATAAAAGTATCTAGCAGATATTTATGGCATGCATCATTCATATTTCTCTTCTAATCATACATAGTCTATCTTCTGGTAGGGGTTTTATAAAAATGTCTGCCAATTGATCATGTGTGATAGTGAATTATAATATAATATCGCCCTTCTGCACATGATTTCTAAAAAAATGATATCTAATTTCAATATACTTGGTCCTAGAATATTGTATTGGATTCTTTGAAAGATTTACAGCACTAGTATTATCACATTTAATAGGAATATGATTGTAAATAAATTTAAAATCCTCAAGTTGTTTTTTCATATAAAAAACTTGAGCACAACAACTACCTGCAGCAACATATTCTGCCTCAACAGTAGATAATGCAACAGAATTTTATTTTTTACTAAACCATGAAACAAGTGCATGACCTAAAAAATGACATATTCCACTAGTACTTTTTCGATCAATTTTGCAACCAGCATAATCCGCATCTGAATAACTAATAAGATCGAAAGAAGTGTGTTTAGAATACCATAACCCGAGGTCAATGGTACTAGCAAAATATTTAAAAATACGCTTGACTACAATCAAATGAGATTGTTTTGAAGATAATTGAAAACGTGTACATAAGCATACACTGAACATAATATCAGATCTACTAGCTGTCAAATATAATAAACTACCAATCATACCTCGATATACCTTTGAGTCAACTAGTTTATTGCTTTCGTCTTTATCAAGTTTGGTGGTTAGACTCATTGGTGTTCCAATTACCTTCGCACCTTCCATCTCAAATTTTTTAAGTAAGTCTTTGATATATTTTGACTGATTAATGAATGTTATACTTTTTACTTGCTTGATTTGCAATCTAAGAAAGAAATTAAATTCTCCCATCATGCTCATTTCAAATTCTTCCTGCATGCCCTTAGCAAAATTTTGACACATATTTTCATTAGTAGTACCAAATATTATATCAACATAAATTTAAACTAGAAGAATATCATCCTGTTCGTATTTGATAAAGAGAGTTGTATCGATTTTTCCTCTAAAAAAACATTTCTCAATCAAGAAACTACTAAGTCTTTCATACCAAACTCTAGGAGCTTGTTTGAGTCCATATAATACTTTTGCGAGCTTAAAAACATGATTAGGAGAAATATGATTTTCAAAACTTGGAGGTTGCTTAACATATACCTCTTCATTTATAAAATCATTTAAGAAAGTACTTTTAACATCCATTTGAAAAAATTTGAAATTTTTATAACATGCATATACAAGTAACATTCGAATAGCTTCTAATCTTGCGACAGGTGCATACGTTTCATCATAATCGATTCCTTCCTCTTAATTGAAACCTTGGGCTACAAGTCGAGCCTTGTTTCTAGTGATGATTTTAGACTCGTCTTTTTTATTTCTAAAAACTCATTCTATTCTAATAATAGCATAAGTTTTGAGTCTAAGAACAAGTGTCCATACATTATTTATTTCAAATTAATTTAGCTTTTCTTGCATAGTTAGAATCTATAATTCATCAATAAGTGCTTCATCAATATTTTTGGGTTCAATTTGAGATAAAAAGTAGTATGATTACAAATATTTCTAAGAGATGATCGAGTACTTACACCTCGTAAACGTTCTCCTAGAATTTGTTCCACTGGATGATCTTTCACATGTTTTCACTGTTTGGTTGCATCTTGTACTAAATCTTGATGTCTTTCCTGATATCTCCATGTGGGACTTCTTCCATAGAATTCTCTTTGTCGAGATTGAGACTATTTGTATTATTTGTACCTTCTGATTCTTTATCAATAGATTTCTTAGAGAGTAGAGGGTTAGATTCATCAAATACTACATGCATAGATTCTTGTACAGCCAAAGTCTTTTTATTGAATACTCTATAAGTTTTACTATTTGTTGAATACCCAAGAAAGTTACCTTCATCAGATTTTGCATCAAACTTTCCTAAATTATCTCTGTCATTGAGTATAAAACATTTGCATCCAAATACATGAAAGTAACCAATGTTGGACTTTTTCTCATTCCAAAGCTCATAAGGGGTTGTATATAATTTAGATCTTAATATAACTCTATTTATAACATAACATGTAGTACTTACCGCTTCGGCCCAAAAATAACTAGGTAAACTATTTTCATTAACTATTGTTCTTGCCATTTCTTGAAGAGATCTATTCTTTCTCTCTACTACCCAATTTTGTTGAGGAGTTCGAGGAGCAGAGAAATTATGTAGAAAATCATTTTCATCACAAAAAGACTCAATATCTTTATTGACAAACTCTTTCCCCCTATCACTTTGAATGTTTGAAATAGTATAATTCTTTTCATTTTGAATTCTATTGTATAACTTGGTAAATGCATTATGTACCTTATTTTTATAAGCGAGAAAGATGACCCAAGTATATCCAGATAAATCATCAATAATAATAAATGCATAATATTTTTCTCCCAGACTCGCAACTCTGTTTGGTCCAAAAAAGTCCATGTGTATTAGTTGCAAAAGTCTAGTAGTGGAAATATGTTTCTTGATTTTGAAAGAAATTTTTGTTTGTTTATCAAAATGGCATGCATCACAGATTTTGTCTTTAAAAAAGTTTGCATTTGACAAACCTCTCACAAGATCATTTTTTGAAAGTTTGGAAATAAGTTTCATATTTGTATGACCTAACCTTTTATGCCATAACTAACTATTTTCATATTGAGCTAATAAACAAATAATATCTTATGAGGTAATTTTTTCAAATTCAATTGTATAAACATTATTGTTTCTAAAAGTAATAAAACAAATATTGCAATCATGATTATTCAAATTAATGCACTTATCTTTTTTTAAAGTAACTATAAATCATTTATTACATAATTGACTTATACTAAAAATATTATGTTTTAGACCTTCAACAAGTAGAATATCTTCAATTATGAGAGAAAACTTATTATCAACTTTACCTATTCCCACGATCTTCCGTTTTGAATTGTCTCTAAATGTCACGTGTCCTTCTTCTTTAGGAGTGAGATTAATGAATTTAGTTTTATCTCCTGTCATGTATCTTGAGCATCCGTTATCTAAAAACCATATTGTTTTACTTACGGAAGATTTCATGCATACCTACAAAAACAATTAAAATGATTTTTCTTGGTACCCATGTTATTTGATGTATTAGTATTAGAAGAAATAAGATTCTTTGGTACCCATATGGCCCTAATAGTCATTGTATGTTTTCTTCTAATAGGACAAGCATGATAGTTATGACCATTTCTATTACAAAAATTACAAATAACATGTAATATACTTGAAGAATTTGAGTGATTGTAATAATGTCTTTCTTTGACAAATCTCTTTTTAGGGAAAGAATTTTGAAAATCTGGTTTTGATTTAATGGGTTTATCAAAGAAATTTTTATAGGGCTTGAGTTATTCTTTTGGCATGTATCCCAAACCTACCTTATCAAAAACACATATTTGATTACCAAGAAGTTTTTCGAAATTTTTTTTTTCATTTATGAAATTTTCAACAATCCTTTCTAAATCAGCTAATTTTTTTTTTAGTTCATCATTTTCATCTTTTGAAATTATATTTTCTTTTCTTAAAACATCAATTTCATTTATTAAAACAGAATTTTTCTTTTTCAAAGCGATATACTTAATACCCAAAGTTTCAAATTCCTCATATACCTCTTCCAAAGCATTTTGCAATTCTTCATAAGAGGGATTTTTAAAATTTGTTATCTCAAAATCATCTTTAGCCATGAGACAAAGATTTGCAGATTTTTCATTACTTGCATCGTTGTCTGATCTACTTGAATCATCATCCCATGTAACTTTCATTACTTTCTTGCCTTTATATCGATCTTTCTTTAGCAGGAGACAATCTGCTTTGATATGTCCAAGCTTTTTACAATTATAATAAATTAATAAATCATTTTTACCTGTATTTTTGTTGTAAGATTTTTTGAAAGGTTTTCTTGGAGGAGCTTTATTTTTCAAGAATCTCTTCAATCTTCTAGTGATCATTGTAATCTCTTCGCCATCACTTTCTTCATTTTCATCGCTTTCACTTTTATGATGAACGAATTTGAGTGCCAAGCTCTTATTTTGTTTTCTTTCTTCTTTTCCTCTTTTCAATGTGTACTCATGGGTAATAAGTGACCCGATGAGTTCATTTACTTCGAGTTTTTTAAGATCTCTAGTTTCAAGAATCGCCGTTACTTTTAATTCCCAACGTTTTGGTAATGAGTTGAGAATTTTCCTTACTATCTCCAAGCTGAAATAAATTTTACCAAGAGATGTCAAACTATTTATAATATTAGTAAAACGAGTATACATAGAAGAGATAGATTTATCATCATTCATTTTGAACATTTCATATTCATGCGTAAGAACATAAATTTTTGATTATTTGACTTGCGAAATTGCTTCATAGGTTACTTCTAAGTTGTCCCAAATTTCCTTTACTGTTATGCAAGTCATTATTCTGTTAAATTCATAATCATTGAGAGCATTATATAGAAAATTCATAGCCATTACATTCATAGTATAAAGTCTATCGTCTTCGCGATCAAACTCTTCCTCTTCCTTTTTAACCTTTACTCTATCAAAAGTTTTTGTTGGAATATAAGGCCTATTTGCATTACATTTCCAGATTTCACGACCTTGACACTGAAAGAATATTCTCATTTGAGTTTTTTAGAAAGTATAATTGTCTCCACAAAATAGCGGAGGTCAACTACTGGATTGATTTTCAGCGAATGTAGCTGTAATGTTAGTCATATAATCTTAACTCAATAGATAATTAATCTTATAATAGAGCCCTTGCTCTTATACGAATTGTTGTCCAGATAACTAACACAAGAGGGGGTGAATTAGGTTATATTATAAAAATTAACACTTATAAATCAAATACACAATATAAAATATAGACAGAATATAAAGCAATAAGAGATGTAAAGAGTAAGGTAAGAAAAAACAAATTTAGTATTTTTACGAGATTCAGTCTTATTGCCTACGTTCTCGTCTCAAGCTACCCCTTGAAGATCCCGAATTCACTAGTCAATCTCCTTTAGGTAGAGATAGAAACCTATTATACTTTTGAGCAGCACCGCTCCAAAGAATCCGTATAGAACACCCTATACACTTCCAATCACCTCACACTTGGTGATTTAACTATCCCTCGTGTAGAACACCTTCTACACACACAAAGGTTATATGCACTCTCTTACAAATACAAGAGTTGATAGTAGGTAGACTATCAAAGTACACTCCTCAATGAGTGAGATAGAAATAATACAGCTCAACCTATATCTCTCTAAAAAAGAACAAGAATTAAGACTCAAAACTTAAAAAAAAAAAAAGAATGAGAGTTTTGAAAGAATGATGCAAAACTTAATAATAGATGTGTAAACTCTTGTTGTTGTGATTTTTGTAAAATACAAGTGAGCTATTTATAGGCAAATGATTCCCACTCAATCATCTTTCAAATTCAAAATTTAAATTTTGATGAAGTCATTGCATATATCATTCAATTTTCAAAATTTAAATTTTTGAATGAAGTCATTGCATATGTCATGCACATGTAAAATATAATTTTTGAAAATAAAACTTTTAATAAGATCATTGCATATGTCATGCATATACAAAATATAATTTTCCAAATTAAAACTTTTAATGATGTCATGCATATATCATGCTTATGTCATGCATAAAAAAATGTAATTTAATATTTTATGAGAAAAAATTAATTTTTGAACCTTAATCCAATTTTATCAAGAGATGTACAAAAATAATCTATTAGTTTCATTTGTAGACTTATTTTTTTATACTTGATGTGCGCTTCGCTCCATTGCGTAGATAATTTGAGTTTGAGATTTGAATTCATTTGTTATCATTAAAATCTACACGTAAATACGAAATTTGAAATCTTGGATTCAACAGTACTATACATATACTATTAGCAGGTTTGGAAACAAGAGTTTCAAAACATTCTCAAACATTTTCTATTATTATTTACTATTTTATTATTACTTTTTATCTACTTTTATTACTATTTAATATTTTATTATTACTTTTTACCTACTTTTTATTATTATTTATAAATATTCTCAACATCCAAACGTATACTTACTCTTATTAAACACCTGACTAACAACACACTCAATAGCTAAAAAAATATAAAAGTAAAATAGATGTATATAAAAAACAAAATAACAATAAAATAAATATTAGAAACATAAATAAGTGTTGTGTCATGTGAAGTCATGAATATTATATTATATTTTTTTTATACAAACATAGCTGAATTGTAAAGAGAAGCTATCAACATATATAATATGCTCAAGGGAACTAGGAACTAAGTGTCATCGAAGCTGCAAGTGGGAGTTGGCCAAAGCATGTTATGTTAAATGGTGAACAGCAACAATATTAGTGATTTGGTTTTCATATTCAAACTTGAACCAAAACTTGTTGAAGTCACTGCAGTCTTAAGAGGATTATAATTCAATCTAAACATCGGTATTAACAACTTGCTTATTTTTAGTAATTGTCTAAACCTTGTTAAGGAAGTTAATTATATCACTACATCTTTAGCTCTTGTGAGAACCATTGTTGAGAAGTTAAGAGACATAATAACATCACTTTTAGGATCTCTTAAAATAGCTCCTATACCAACTTTTTAAGAGTTGAAAAAGAGAGCACTATCAACATTGAGTTTGAAACAACCATCAAAGGGAGGAATCCATTTGTATTCTCTCAAGAATTGCACATCAAAGATCAAAAGAAATGAGCCAACTCCCCTACTGGGAGAAAGATTAGGAAATGCAACAACTAGGTAGACAACACTCTACTTTAAGGGCCATAACCAAGCCGCTAGACCACTGACTCTGATGTCTAACACTATGAGATTAATAAAGGACATCCTCTTAATGACCCATATGTACTATGTCCCAGATCTTGTCATTTTTGTGCTCTTAGTATATGTGTACAATGTAATAGGCGTGTATATTACTTTCTGTATTTTTGACATTTAGCAACTATTATAAGGCGTGTATAAAGGTAACACTGTACAGAACCATTTTGGCTATCTTTTGAGTTTTACATCAATGAGATAGGAATTCTCTCATATTTTTCATTCCATTATCCTCAACTCTCAATTTCTTAACATGGCATTAGTGTTAGGTTAAACATTTCAATACCATTTCAATTTTTTTCTCAAACAGACCTTTTCACAAACACTTTTCTCATAATCTCTCAATTCAGCCTCCAACAATGGCAGATGATGATGTACATGAACTCACATATTCTCACAACATTCCATCACTCTCAGAGAATCCAAACAGTCCCTTCTACATTCACCATACGTGACAACTCCCACATTGTGGTCATTACTCCACCTCTTTCGAGTTCCAACTACCTCTCATGAAAAAGGTCATTCACTCTTACAATTTCAATCAAGAAAAAGCTTGGCTTCCTTGATGGAAGCATCCCAACCCCAGCACATAATGACCCTCTCTATATCACATGGATATGCTGCAACAACATTATCCTCTCTTGGATCCTTAACTCCACCACCAAGGAGATTGCTTCCAATGTGTTTTACATAAGCTCAGCGAGAACTATATTGGATAAACTCAACATCCGCTTCTCTCAACCAGATTCTGTGTGAATCTACCAACTCCAACAACAGCTTGGCACTCTCATCCAAGGCACACAAACAGTGAGTGAGTATTTCACTCACCTTAATGGGGTTTGGAAGGAACTCAACAATTATAAGTCGACGCCATGCTACTCATGTGGCTTATGCACACATAAAGCCCTCACCACAATTGGTGAAACTCAACCAGCGGACTATGTCTTCAAATTTCTCATGGGTCTCAATGACTCGCATGAAAGCATTCGAGGTAAAATTATATTGATGAGTCACATTCCTTCACTTGAAAAGACTTTTACTCTGATATTGCAAGAAGAAAGGCAGAGACAAACAAGGGTCATGCTGTTACCCACTACTGAATCTTTGGCCTTAATAGTTTTTCATAACACACCCTTCAAGAAGAAAAACAAACTAGATGTTGTATGCAACCATTATGGAAAGGTTGATCACTCTCAAGATAAGTGTTATAGGTTGATTGGCTTCCCTCATAATTTTAAGGTTACCAAGGTCAAGCAAGAACCATCTCACAACAATGCCTCCACTCATCACTTAGCCAACCAAGTGTTTTCTCTAACATAGACAGCTGTCACCATGCTGTAACTATCTCTCACTCAGAACCAAGTTCAGAAACTATTGGTGTTAGTCAATGATCAAGCATAACAATCAGACGACATCACCACTGGTTCAGCTCTAGCTCTACCACCCAACTCCTTGTCTAACATCCCTCAGTTAAATGTGGCAGGTTTATGTTTATTTGTTGCTGTCATTTTTCACAAGCTCAACAACACCATATGTCATCCATGTTGCATCACAACTCACAACACACAACACAAACATAGTGGATAGTTGACACAGGGGCAACAGACCACATAGTCTGTTTCTCGACCCTTCTTACCACCATTACTTCAAACACTCATGCCTATGTCCAACTACCAAATGGTCTTGCATCTCTGTCACCCATATTGGAACCATCCAACTTTCAAAACACATCACACTCACAGATGTATTATGTGTCTCCTCCTTCACTTTCAACCTATTATCAGTTAGCAAGCTCACTATCAACCCTTTATTATGCCTCATTTTCATGAAAAACTTCTGTTTTCTACAAGACCTTACTTCGTGGTTGACGATTAGACTAGCTAAAATCCATTGTGGTCTGTACTATCTGCTCACAAGTTCTCTTGGATCTAACAAAGATTACAAGCTTCCATAAGTTTTCTTACTTTCCTCCAAAAAGCATATCTGTAAAGTCCAAGATAGACAAGACCTTGATATATGGCAACTTAGACTTGGATATTTGTCTAGTTAGAGAATGAACTTAATTTATTGTTCATTTTCAGATGTAATTTGTCATTTGTCTAAGCACAATTATTGTGTTATTTGTTATATGGCTAAACATAAGAGATTAAAATTCCAATCAAGTACTAGCTCTTCAACAGTTCAACTTCCTCTTTTGATCTTATTCACATTGATATTTGGGGACCTTATTGTCAACTTTCATTAAATGGACATCACTACTTCCTAACAATAGTAGATGATTGTAGCCGTACCACATGGGTATACCTCATGAAGTTCAAATCTGAAACTCAGTCAATATTGCAAGTTTTCATTCTCATGATCAATACTCAATTTGAATCCAAAATAAAACAAATTAGAAGTGATAATAGGCTGGAATTTAACATGACAGAATTCTATAAAACCTATGGTATTGTTCACCAAACATATTGTGTCTACACACCTCAACAAAATGGGATGATAGAAAGAAAACAACACCACCTTTCGAAAGTGGATAGAGCTCTTCTTCTTCAAGCCAACCTCCCTGCAAAATTTGGGGGTGATGCCATTTTTACAATAGCACACCTGATAAACCAAATCTCATCTCCTCTACTTGAAAACAAATCACCTTATGAGATGCTCTTATCACCAAACCATCTTATACCCATCTCAAGGTCTTTGGATGTTTTTGCTTTGTGTCTACACTCAAAAAAAATATAACCAAACTTGATCCTTAGTCTAAAAAATGTATTTTTATTGGATACCCTGTTGGGATCAAAGGGTACAAACTTTATGACCTTACCACTCATACCACTCTTGCATCTCGAGATGTCATTTTTATAGAACAAGAATTTTTCTTTGCAATAGCTCCTGAACCTTCCCTTCCTCTCAATTCAAATCTCTCACTTCCTCCAGCATTTCCAGATCACATTCTCTATCCATCAACTCATCTCTCACATGAAACAAAACGTCAAATGCTCACCGTTACCCCCCATGAACCTTAAAAAATGGTTGCACTTCTTGAATCTTCTCATATGATTACTAGGGGTGTAAATTTAAATCGAAAAACTGTAAAACTGGCCTAAACCGAACGAGGATCAGAAATTCTGGTTTTGGATCATTCTAGTCCGATACCGATTTCATAAATTGAAAAATCGGATAATATCGATCCGGTTCCGATTCCGTCCATTTTAAGACAGGACCAGTTCTATTTTTTATTATTTTTTTAGTAATATTATATAATATGTTCTATACTATATATAATAATATAAATTATAATTAGATATGAGATAATGTATATTTTTTATAGAACAATTTTTTTTATAGCAGTTTTTTTAATTCAGATTTTTTTTATAACAAATTTTTCTAAAACACATTTTTTTTTATAGAACAATTTTTTTATAGCAGTTTTTTTAATGCAATTTTTTTTACATAGCATATTTTTTTACTAAAACAAATATTTGTAATAGATTACAATTTTTTTACTAAAACATAATTTTCAAACCAGTTTTTTTTTAAGAAAAACAGATTAGTTTTTATAAATTTTCATTTTATTAAAACCAGAAAATCGGACTGAAACCGGACCGAATCGATAAAATCGGTACTACCGGTTTTGGGAAATAATCGGGACGTAATCGATTTTAAGAAATGCAAAACCAGTGATACCAGTAAGATTCTTAATTTTGTTCAAAACCGGACCGAACCAAACCGGTTATACCCCTTATGATTACACCCTCACCTACCTCTTTATCTACACCTGTAGTTCCTTATGAAAACAATAACCCTGACCCCTTTCCCGACATGATTCTTGATTCTCCTTAACATCTTTCACCCTTACCAATTAGAAAATCAGAAAGAATTAAACAAACACCCTCATACCTACATGATTACCACTGCCAACTTACCTCCTCTCCAACTCATCACCTTCAAATTGCTCAACTGCATATCCTCTACACAGCACTCTTTCATACTCTCGATTATCTCCATCTCATCAAGCATATGCCTCGTCCCTTACCTTTATTTATGAACCAAAGAGTTATGAAGAAGTTGTTATCCATGATCATTGGCATGAGCCATCAATGAGGAACTAATAACTCTTGAAATAATGGCACTTGGTCAATTACTCACCTTCTTGCCGGCAAGAAAGCTTTTGGCTGCAAACTTGTATTCAAAGTGAAATTAAAATAAGATGGAAGTATAGATAAACACAAGGTAAGGGTAGTGGCTAAAGGGTATACTCAAAGTGAAGGATTTGATTACCAAGAGACTTTCAGCCCTATGGCAAAGATGTCCACAGTCCAATTGTTCCTTACTCTTACTTCAATTCAGGATTGGCATTTAGAATAATAAGATGTTCGTAATGTTTTTTTACATGGAGAGCTCAATGAAAAGATCTACATGGAATTATCACCAGGATTTTAGTTTAAAGGGGAGTCTCAAAGCAAGAAATTAGTGTGTAAATTTCATAAATCCTTGTATGGTTTGAAGCAAACATCAAGGAAATGAAATGAAAAATTTACCACTTCACTTTTTGATGTTGGCTTTTCTCAATCTAAGTCAGATCACTCATTATTCACTAGAAGTAACTTGGTGGATTTTATTGCTCTTTTGGTGTATATTGATGACATTATCTTGGGAAGTAATAGCTTGAATGCCATCAATTTTATCAAAGCATATCTACATGATCAATTCAAAATCTGAGACCTCGACATGTTGAAATATTTCTTGGATTTAGAAGTTGCAAGATCAAAAGATGGATCCATATTTGCCAAAGGAAATATGCCTTGGAAATCATAGAAAATGCTAGACTACTTAGGAGTAAAATTGTGAGCACCCCCATGGAACCAAATCATAAACTAACTCACTTCTTTGGTGAGCAACTCTCAGATATCACTGCTTATCAATGATTAATAGGAAAACTTATTTCTCTAAGCACCAAAAGGCCTGACATCATTTATTCCATGGGAATCCTTAGTCAATTTATAGACAAACCCACTGATACTCATTTGTCCATAGCTCATAGGAAACTTAAATATCTTAATGGCTCGGTTGGTGAAGGAATATTTTTCTCATCTAAGTCTTCTTTGCATCTGAAAGGGTATAGTGACTATGTTAGGCCGCATGCTCTGAAATCAGGAGATTCATAACTAGTTTTGCATATTAATTGGTGACTCTTTGATTAGTTGGAAACCAAATAAGCAAATGGTGGTGTCGAGATCATCTACTAAAGTAGAATATAGGTTATTGGCCCATGCAAATTGTGAAATTGTTTGACTAAAATGTCCCTTAAAGGACTTCAATGTTACACATTCGCAAGCAGTCCTACTATATTATGACAGTGAATCCGCAATTCACCTCACCAAAAATCTTATATTCCATGAAAGATCAAAGCATGTGGAATTGTATTGTCATTTTGTTCGAGAAAATGTGATGGCATGTATCATTAAACCAGTTCATGTATTTTCAAAATTTCAACTAGCTGACATATCTACCAAGGCTTTAACAGCACCACTCTTTCACTTGTTATTGTCCAAGATGGGCATACTTAACATAAATACCCATTTTCAGAGGGAGTCTCAAGAATTGCACACTAAATATTAAAAGAAATGCATCAATTCTCCAGGTACGAGAGAGACCAAGAAATGCAAGAACTAACCAGACAACATCTTATTTCAAAGTCCACAACCAAGCCACTATACAACTGACTCTGATGTTTGACACTATGGGATTAATACAGGGCATCCTCTTCATGGTCCATATGTACTACATATCAAATCTTGTCATTTTTGTATTCTTAGTATAGGTGTACAATGTAATAGGCCTGCATATTGCTTTCTGTATTTTTGGCATATAACAATTACTTTGAGGCATGTATAAAAGTAACATTGTACAGAGCTATTTTGGCTATTTTTTGAGTTTTACATAAATGAGATAAGAATTCTCTCATCTTCTTTATTCCATTTTCCTTAACTCTCAATTTCTTAATATATTCCAAACTATTGGAATGAATATGTTGTTGTAAACTAAAAGCTAACCTCAACCTCTTTGACATAGCAAAGTCAATCACCTGTTGAGGGGGTAAATGAACTTGCTCATGTGCCATTTAATTTCTTCTATGCCAAAAACCACAGGCCATAAGTATGAGATCTGTTAGATCATCTGCATTTTTTGCTTGATATAACTTCATTGTAGTATATAAGAGGAATACTGATCTAATGGTTGCAATATGGGGAACCTCCTCAACCAATATGCATGCATAATGGGACAGTAAAGTATGGCATGAGCTATATTCCCTTAATTTGGTCACAAAAATAACAAGATCCATTTATGTCTACCCATTTTTGGCTCAGATTAGACTTTGTAGGGAGGATCTCTTTACATACTTTCCTTGTAAGATTTTAACTTTATGAGGTATCTTTAGCTTTCATATAATTTCAAAACCTCTTAACAATAGATGTTAATCCGAATAAGACCATTTAACCTATTTTAATTCATTTAATCCACTTTAACTTGTTTAACCCATTTCATATAAATGGGTTGAGCTAACCCATATATTTATTTTTAGACACAATTACTATAATTTTATATAATATAAGAATAATTATATAAACCATTCACAACTACAATTTGATTCATGATAAAATATTTTATTACCAATATCTAAGCCAATTAAGAGAATTAGTATTTTCACAAAATAAATTACATATTGACCAATTAAGACAGAGTTTAATGATTTGAAAGATGATGTAGTCAAATACACATATTAATATTATATATTCTCAGCTATAAAACAGATATATAAGACTAAATATTTATAAAATTTAAAATATAATTTATTTGTGTTATATCGGGTAATTTCTAATTTAGCAGACTAATTTTCAATTGACTCATTTATTAATCACATGTCTTATCAAGTAAAATCATTTTAATCCAAATTCATTTGTATCAAATTAAAATCTGCTTATTTTGTATTGAATTTACAAATCATATCATATTGTCACCCATAACAACGGATGTGTTAGGAGTGCAACAACCCCCCTTGCACCACCTTGACAAAATAGTTGATTTCATCCTAATGATCAAGTGAGGAAGTCCAATTGTCCTATTCCTATGCACTAGAATTGGGTAGTATGGTTTTGGGCCTTTAAAGGCCTAGGTTCTTTAGCCATACTTTAAATGCCTGTTTTCCATTTTAGCCCAAGTCGTCATCCATACATTTTTTCTTTTTAATTTGTTTGGTATACAATTGTACAATTTTGATAATGTAATGTAATCGAATGAATTTAGAAGAATAGATACCTAATTACATATAGCTTAAAAAGACTATGATACATAGAAAAAAAAAACAATTACGATTTCAATACGAGTGTCGCTTTTAAATGGCCATGGCATTTCTAAGTAATTACCAGCCCTCCTATCACCACACGACACGTCAGAAATCACACAAGAAAAAACATAGGAACAGCCACACACGATCAGATAGTCTGTTCACCCATTTATCACTTTTGACACATTTCACCAAGCGGTTCGAGCCATTGCATCTCTCCTTTCATCTCTTTCATAGGAAATAGAAAAAGCTTGCTCGCTGTGAAGTGTCCGCCATCTCTTATGTCCATTTTCACCCCTATCTCAGGTTGAGATTAACAGATTTCACAACTCATTCAATCAGAAAATCACTTTCTCCAATTGGGCATGTAAGAAATTTTGTTCTTTCATTGTTTGGGTTCAGATTTCACAACTCATCTCAGTCCACACGACATGGGATTTCACTAGCATTTCTTGTTTAGAGTTCACAAGTATCCATACCCGATTCCTAAAAGGCTAAACCCCTATAGTCATTCATGCCCAATTCCTCCTACCACCAAATATATTCTTTTGAAGAAAAAAAAATCCTCTAATCTATACATGTAATATTTAAGCATTTATTATTTGAGAAAGAAATAATCTCATTAAATATGTTTATTTAGATAAAGAAAAATAGTTTATGTTATCAAGATTTTATTTGCACCTAGATACTCAGTAAGTAACATACCCATAAATTGAAACCATAACTTGTTTTAAATACAACATGTGAGAGAGGCTGTAGATAGGTTTTCAAAAGACATTTGAGAAGTAGTTATTCGAGTGTAGTGCGGTCACATCATCACTAATTGTAACGTCTCCTTCCCATAGGCTAGGAGCGTCACGTGATTTTTATAAAATAAATAAGGTAAGAATTTTCTGGTTTAATAAATAAGATAAATGTATGAAATCCATTTCAACTACTTCATTTAAGTTGGCCCCCTTGTTTGCAACTCCATTTAAGTCGGCTCTAATTGCCGAAATCATTGACACCAAAAAAGCAGAAGGCGGTTTGCAGCAAGAGGATAGGGAGAATGGATACAATCCTATTAATATTTATTAATAATAAAAATAATAATAAACTCATCTATAAAATTAAAATAATTCAAGAACAAAGTTATTCAATCTAACTAAATCATAGGTTATGGGCTTATTTATAGTGGCCCATTAACTAATTAAAGCCTAATAAAATTGTCCTCAAAATATTGGGTCAGGTTGTTACACTAATGTAAGATTCGTACATCACAAAAGGGCATAAGATGTCTGTTTTTATTAGATTATAAGTCCAACCAGCCAGAAGATTTTCTCTTTCAATAATATTAACAAAAATGTATAGAAATCTTGAAACTAAATATAGAAGAATATCCATTGTCCAAACCAAAGCCTTTAACTTAACAAGAGTTTTTAATCCAACAATAACTAACATCCATTCTCTTATGCTTATTTAGCTTCAAAGTCTTCAAGTAAACCAAACTACGATTCAATTCTCTAAATTTATACTCTAAGGGATTGTTGGAAACATAGGATGGTTTCATTTCATCTCATCTCATATAATCTAACCTCATTTTATTTTATTGTTAAATATTACCCAAACATAAATACTTTTTAATTTTTAGTTTTTTCATCTAATCATTACTTAATCAGTTAATAATTACAATTTTTTCAAACTTTCAAATTAAAAATAAAGAAAGTTAAACTTTTGAAATTCTAAAACAAAAATAAGATTAAAAATATATATATTCTAACAATATTTTAATATCTTATTCAATTTTTCTATCTTCATCATAATCTCATAAAACATTATAACTCAAATCATTTCACTATTATTTACAAATTATTTTATTACTATTCACAATTTTTCATCTCATCTCATTTCCTAAACATCTCTTGAAATTTATAATGCCGTTTCCCAAATAAGAACCTAAAAAACACATGTTTATACCTCACAAGAAAAAAATTTGAATTAAGAAAGACATATAATAACTTAAATTGATAAACATGATGGCGTATAAAATCACCCAACATGCCAGCATTGGAGAAAGAATCATTCTCGACCCACGATAGTGACTCCGGCCTGAACGATGTCGTTTGAAGTCAACGATGGTGGTTCAGGGTATTGGTATGCTACCTGTACATACATCAATAGCAGTAAATAGACAAAAAAAAGTACAGAAAATGAAAATAGAAAATGAGACACATATTCATGCAGTTTAACATAGTACTTACGTCCACAGGTTGTTTGGAGGAAAACTTTACTGTGAAAAAAATATTTTACAGTCTCTCATGATCTCTCATACTTCATTGTACAAAAAAATTGAGAGCCCTTTTAGCGGAAAGAAGATAAAAAGAATGGTGTCTCTTCTCACAAGGTTGAGGAAGCTCTTTCCTCAGCATGAGCCATCCAGAAGTCCTCTCATTCATCCAATCAAATCACTTTTATTGTGGCCTGGTCAATGGTAGATAAGAAAATTAGTTTTATATCACTCTTTGTCCCATTTTCTATTTACTTCATTTTTCCTATTTGCATCTTGGTGAATATTTTAGAGATCACCTGGTGTTCGAATGGGATCAAAACCCTTTTTTGCACCCAATTAATCATGAAATGCCACATAAGCAATTTGGAAAAAGCATCCATGAGCTCGCGTGTATGGGATCCCACTCAAAATAACCCCCCATCTCCCTCTCGAAAGAGAAAACCTTTGCTGCCTCCTCTCTTAAACCAGAGAATTACTGTGGTTGAAGAACTTGCCCCGTCCTCGACGTCAGAGTACATTGTCCCTGAAGACGAACGCATGCCGTCCCTCTTGAAAAAAAATGCTAAATCTCGTTTACATCCATGACAATTTAAATTCCAAATCTTTGACATCCTCAAATAAGGGTAAAAAAGAAGGAAAAAGCATACAAAATGAAGATATGATTTCAAGTGGTGCATGAAAATTCATGTAGATTTAGCGAAAATCTAAGAAAAATAAGTAAATAATCAAGAATTAAATATCGACTGAAAGCAAATCATGTACTCGCAAGGCCTTGCGAAGCGATTGAGGGAACCCAACATGTTAACGCTAACAAGTCAAAAAGTCGAAGGCGAAGTAAAAATAGAGCATCAATTACCTTAATTATATGGCATAAAACCCGAGAGACAATTTAGTGACTTTAAGCCTTTGAAATGATCTGTAGAAAATTCTTAGCTAGTGAAAAGATAGACATAAGAAAGGTAAATTAGTAAGGGATGGTTCGTCGACAAGAGGGACAACTCGCATTTGTCTTTAGAGACAGTGTACTCCGGCATCGTGGTTGGGGCAGGTTCTTCAAAAGCAGCACATATCTGGTTTAAAAGAGGCGCAACCAGAGGTTTGCTCATGGATGCTTTGTCCAAGTTGATTACGTGGTATTTCCTGATTGGTTGGATGCAAAAATAGGTTTTAAACCCATCCAAACACCATGCTTTCTCAATAGTTTATGGTGGACTTGACCTAGTGCATCTTGGGCTTGGTGTTTATACTCTCAACAAAACCATTTCTTTCTACATGATTCGAATAAAGTAAACGAAATATTTTTTTCCGATCCATCCCTACAACAAAAAATAAATTGGGTTAAAATATGTTGCCCAGATGACTAACACAAGAGGGGGGGTGAATTGAGTTGTATTTAAAAAAAATAACAATTATAAATCAAATATATAATATAAAATATAAAAAAAATATGAAACAACAATAAATATAAAGAGTAAGGGTAAGAGAGAAGCAAACACAGTATGTTAACGAGATTCGGTCCCACTGCCTACGTCCTCGCCTCAAGCTACCCCTTGAGGATCTCCAAATCCACTATTCAATCTCCTTTAGGTGGAGATAAAAACCTATTACATCTTTGAGCAGCACCGATCCAAAGAATCCATGTAGAACACCCTCTACACTTCAAATCACCTCACACTTGGTGATTTAACTATTCTCCGTGTAGAACACCTTCTACACTTTCAATCACCTTACACTTGGTGATTTAACTATTCCCCGTGTAGAACACCTTCTACACACACAAGGGCTATACGCACCCTCTTACAAATACAAGAGTTGATAGTGGGTAGACTATCAAAATACACTCCTCAATGAGTGAGATAGAAACAATACAGTGCAAACTATATCTCTCAAAATGAACAAGGGTTAAGGCTCAATATTTAGAGAAGAGAGAATGAAAGTTTTGAATGAATGTTGTATGCTCTTGGTGTTGTGAATGTGAAACTCTCAAACGATCTATTTATAGGCATATGAGACTTCATATTCAAATTTAAAAAGATTCACATGTTAAAGACATCATCATTCACTTTTCAAAAATTTCAAACCTAATCTTTTTACTTTTTGCATGTGACAAAAGGAGCACACTTTACTTTTCAAAAATTTCAAATCTAATCTTTTACTTTTTGCATATGACAAAAGGAGCACACTTTACTTTTCAAAATTTTCAAACAAAAACATCTACCTTTTGCATAAGTCAAGAAAAGCATCCATCACTTTTGAAAATATTTAAATAAAACATGCACATGTGAAAGATGACAATCAATCATCTTAATATTTTCAAAATTCAAACATTTAATCATGTCATATACATGTGAAAGATGACAATCAATCATCTTAATATTTTCAAAGTTCAAACATTTAATCATGTCATGTACATGTGAAAGATGACAATCAATCATGTTTCAAAATTTTCAAAATTCAAATATTTAATTATGTCATGCATATGTAAAAGATGACAATCAATCATCTTTCCAAATTTTCAAATTTAATTTTCAAAATATTCATGCACATGTGGAAAATATATTTTAATGATTTATGATAAAATATTAATTTTGAGTTTTAATCCTAATTTCAAATTTTTAAGAGATTTACAAAATTACTCTATAATTTTAATGTGAACTTGTTCTCTTCTTGCTCATGCTTGCTTCCTTGATGTGCTTGATTCTATTGTGTGGACAACTTGAGCTTGAGACTTCTTTATTCTTTGAATTCATTTGTTATCATCAAAATCCATGTGTATATTTACACGAAACTTGAAACCTTGAGTTCAACAATCTCCCCCTTTTTGATGATGACAAATGCTTGATAGAACTTGAAACTTGTATGAATACTTAAGCTCCCCCTGAAAATGTGCGTTAGTTTTTCAAGCAAAAATATAAATATAATTCTAAGCATATATAACAAGTTTAGCAATTTAAATAATGTTAATGTTCTAGTCTAAAACTTCTCCCCCTTTTGGCATCATTAAAAAGGAATCATAATTAGTTCAATAAGATATATTCCTACAATAACCAATAGATAAATAAAACGCTGCGTTAATAGAGACTGTAGAAGTTAGAACCACCCGTGTCCGACAAAACCTGCAAACGTTGAAGCCGAATTTTATCATTTCGGTGCGGAAGAAGATTTAAATCTGCTTGATGTTATTGACGAATTAGATGTTCCAGAGATTTGAAGTTGAATAATTAAAATTATTCGTGTCCGACAAAGACAGCAAAAGTTGCAGGCCTAGCTCTGGCAATGCGGTGCGGAGCCATATATGTCCGACAAAACCTGCAAATGTTGGAAGTCTAACTCTGGCAATTCGGTGCGGAGCCACGCGTGTCTGACAAAACCTGCAAAGGTTGGAGGTCTAGCTCTAGCAGTCGGTGCGAAAGTAGATTTAAATCCGCGTGATATTGTTGAAAAATTAAATATTATCGAGATTTGAAAGTTGTTGTTTAAAAGACCGTTTTTACCTGTCGGATACTCAAATAAATTTTCACCCCATTCATTGATCCAGTTTCTGTTTATTCAAAACGATAGAATGACGGAAAAAATTTTGTCTGATAATCTTCCGGATTTGAATTAGGAACCGTCTCAACCAATCATTTTATCTCATGAGGTTGTCAACACCATGATAGAAGCAGAAATGCATTTTTCAAATAGAACTGATTTTGAGGTTGTTGCAGCATCAAGAACTCTCAGTGCTCCATATGTTGCCTCTGTTACGACCATGTCTCGGAGATTACTAGCGAGGACAAATAAAGTTGATCGACTTAACAATCAAATATCTGCTCTGCATCAAAAGCTTGCAAATAAAGGCAGAAAGAATAAGAGGTTAAAGCAAGAAAATAAAGATTTGACGGAATTAGCTCGTGTTTTGAAACTTCAAATAGAGGAATAGGAACGAGTAAGAGTTCAAGCACAGAGTCAACATCAGCAGATAATGGCAGCGTTTCACGAGAGAAACATGGACAATTATAATTAATCTCGCTAGCTTAGTTCGGTAACTTTTGACAATATGCATCCGGCATATCTTGTAATCTTGACTAAGTAAGATTTGAAGAGATGACAGTTTGTCTTCTACTTATTTCCATCTTTATAAAAGCAATCCTTGGTTTTATCTAATCCACATCAAATCGTCTTTTCATTGTTGTAGTTCATCTTCATTCTCACTTTACAAAATCTTAATGGCTCATCAATTCTCCTTCAGTGCTTCTCGTGATCAATCTATTTCTATATCTGTCGTAAGTGCCATGAAGCAGCAAAACACTGATTTGGCTAATAAATCAGATCATGATGCCGTTTACGAGCTTGTGGGTCTCGGGACTCGATACTCATCATCTATCGTCGCGTTTTCTGCTCGGTTGCAGTCCAAAACTCGCGAAATTAAGAAGCTTAACGAGATTGTATCTGTACTTCAACGACTTGTTTATGAGTCAAACAAAAAAAATAGTAGAGTTAAAGCAACAGAATAAGGATTTGAAATCCTTGCTTACCTCTTCATTTCGATTGCCTAATCCTTTAGACAAGGATGGCATGATGATTTATGAGGAGCAAATGCATTTGAATGATGAGGCTAAACGTTTCAAGTTTCTGTAGATCATTTAAGATAATGAAATAAAAGTATCTAGCAGATATCCATGGCATGCATCATTCTTATTTCTCTTCTAATCATGCATAGTCTATCTTCTGGTAGGGGTTTTGTGAAAATGTCTGCCAATGGATCATGTGTATTAGTGAATTCTAATACAATATCGCCCTTTTGCACATGATCTCTAAGAAAATGATATCTAATTTCAATATGTTTGGTCCGAGAATGTTGTATTGGATTCTTTGAAAGATTTATAGCACTTGTATTATCACATTTGATTGGAATGTGATTGTACATAAGTTTAAAATCCTCAAGTTGTTGTTTCATGTAAAGAACTTGAGCACAACAACTACCCGCAGCAACATATTCTGCCTCAGCAGTAGATAGTGCAACAGAATTTTGTTTTTTACTAAACCAGGAAACTAGTGCACGACCTAAGAAGTGACATGCTCCACTAGTGCTTTTTCGATCTATTTTACAGCCAGCATAATCTGCATCTGTGTAGCTGATTAGATCGAAAGATGTGTGCTTAGAGTACCATAACCCTAAGTTAATTGTACCACTAAGATATCTAAGAATGCGCTTAACTGTAATTAAATGTGATTCTTTTGGAGATGATTGAAAGCGTGCACATAAGCACACACTAAACATAATATCTGGTCTACTAGCTGTCAAATATAATAAGCTACCAATCATGCCTTGATATACCTTCGAGTCAACTGGTTTACCGGTTTCATCTTTATCAAGTTTAGTGGATGGGCTCATTGGTGTTCCAGTTTCCTTAGCACCTTCCATCCCAAACTTTTTCAGCAATTCCTTAATATATTTCGATTGATTGATAAATGTCCCACTTTTTACTTGCTTAATTTGCAATCCGAGAAAGAATATAAGCTCTCCCATCATGCTCATTTCAAATTCTTCCTGCATAGTTTTAGCAAAAACTTGGCACATATTTTCATTAGTAGCACCGAATATTATATCATCAACATAAATCTGAATCAAAAGAATATCATCATTTTCGTATTTAATGAAAAGAGTTGTATCAATTTTTCCTCTTGAAAAGTCTTTTTCAATCAAGAAACCACTAAGTCTCTCATACCACGCTCTAGGAGCTTGTTTGAGTCCATATAGTGCTTTTGTGAGTTTGAAAACATGATTTGGAGAAATATGATTTTCAAAACCTGGAGGTTGCTCAACATATACCTCTTCATTTATAAAACCGTTTAAGAAAGCACTTTTAACATCCATTTGAAAAAGTTTGAAATCTTTATAACAAGCATATGCAAGTAGCATTCGAATAACTTATAATCTTGCGACTGGTGCATATGTCTCATCATAATCGATTCTTTCTTCTTGATTAAAACCTTGGACTACAAGTCGAGCCTTATTTCTAGTAATGACTCCGGACTCATCTTTCTTGTTTCTAAAAATCCATTTTGTTCCAATAATAATATGATTTTTGGGTCTAGGAACAAGTGTCCAAACATCATTTCTTTCAAATTGATTAAGCTCTTCTTGCATAGTTAGAATCCAAGATTCATCAAGAAATGCTTCATCAATATTTTTAGGTTCAATCTGAGATAGAAAAGCAGTATGATTGCAAATATTTCTAAGAGATGATCGAGTGCTTACACCTCGTGAAGGTTCCCCCAGAATTTGTTCCACTGGATGATCTTTCACAAATTTTCACTGTTTGGTTGCATCTTGTATTAAATTTTGATGATCTTTCCTGATATCTCCATGTTAGACTTCCTCTATTGTGTTCTCTTTGTTGAGATTGAGACTTTCCGTATTATTTATACCTCCTGTTTCTTCATCAATAGATTTCTTGGAGAGTAGAGAATTAGATTCATCAAATACTACATGCATAGATTCTTGTACAGTCAAAGTCTTTTTATTGAATACTCTATAAGCTTTACTATTAGTGGAATACCCGAGAAAGATACCTTCATCAGATTTTGCATCAAACTTGCCTAAATTATCCCTGACATTTAAAATAAAACATTTGCATCCAAATTTATGAAAGTAACCAATGTTGGGCTTTTTCTCATTCCAAAGCTCATAGGGGATTTTATCTAATTTAGATCTTAGCATAACTCTATTTATAACATAACATGCAGTACTTACCGCTTCAGCCCAAAAATAACTAGGCAAGTTGTTCTCATTGAGTATTGTTCTTGCCATCTCTTGAAGAGATCTATTTTTCCTCTCTACTACCCCATTTTGTTGAGGAGTTAGAGGAGCAGAAAAATTATGCACAAAACCATTTTCATCACAAAATGTTTCAATATTTTTATTAACAAACTCTTTTCCCCTATCACTTCGGATACTTGAAATAGTATAACCCTTTTCATTTTGAATTCTCTTGCATAACTTGGTAAATGCATTATGTGCCTCATCTTTATGAGTAAGAAAGATGACCCAAGTATATCTAGATAAATCATCAATAATAACAAATGTATAATATTTTCCTCCTAAACTTGCAACTCTATTTGGTCCAAAAAGATCCATGTGTATCAGTTGCAGTGGTCTAGTAGTGGAAATATGTTTCTTGGTTTTAAAAGAAATTTTTGTTTGTTTACCAAATTGACATGCATCACAAATTTTGTCTTTAAGAAAATTTACCTTTGGTAAATCTCTCACAAGATCATTTTTTGAAAGTTTGGAAATAAGTTCCATATTGGCATGACCTAGTCTTCTATGCCATAACCAATTAGTTTCATTTTGAGCTGAAAAACAAATCGCATCTTGTGAGGTAATTTCTTCAAAATCAATTGTATAAACATTGTTACTTCTAAAAGTAATTAAACAAATATTACAATCATAATTATTCAATATAATGCACTTATCCATTTTGAAAGTAATTGTAAATGCTTTATCACATAATTGACTTATGCTTAAAAGATTATGTTTTAAACCTTCAACAAGTAGAATATCTTCAATTATAAGAGAAGACTCATTACCAATTTTACCTATTCCCACGATCTTCCCTTTCGAGTTGTCTCCAAATGTCACGTATCCTTCTTCTTTAGATCTAAGATCAAAGAACTTAGTCTTGTCTCCCGTCATGTGTCTTGAACATCCACTATCTAAAAACCATTTATTTTTGTTCGTGGAAGACTTCATGCACACCTATAAAAATAATTAAAATGATTTTTCTTGGTACTCAAGTTCTTTGGATCCTTTATTTATTAGTATTAGAAGAAACAAGATTTTTAGGTATCCATATGGCCCTAATAGTCATTGTATGTTTTCTTCTAATAGGACAAGCAAAATAATTATGACCATTTCTATTACAAAAATTGCAAATAGCATGTGACATATATGAAGAACTTGAGTGATTATAATAGTATCCTTTTTTAACAAAATTATTTTTATGAAAAAAATTTTGAATATTGGACTTTGATTTAGAAGAATTATCAAAGAAGTTTTTATAAGGTTTGTATTTTTGTTTTGGCATATATCCCAAGCCTGCCTTATCAAAAACACATCTTTGACTACCAAGAAATTTTTCAAAATTTCTTTTTCCATTCGTAAATTTTTCAATAATATTTTCTAAATCAGTTTTCTTTTTTTTCAATTCAAAATTTTCATCTTTCAAAATAATATTTTCTTTTCTTAAAATATCAATTTCGTTTGTTAAAGAATAATTTTTCTTTTTCAAAACAGTATACTTGATACCCAATTTTTCAAATTCCTCATATACCTCTTCTAAAACAATTTGCAATTCTTCATATGAAGGATTTTCAATATTATCAAGATTTGTTACCTCAATGTCATCTTTAACCATAAGACAAAGATTTGTTGATTCTCCATTGCTTGCTTCACTATCTGAGCTACTTGAATCATCATCATCCCACGTAGCTTTCATTGCTTTTTTGCCTTTGTTTCGATCTTTCTTTAGTAGAGGACAATCTGGCTTGATATGACCAGGTTTATTGCATTTATAACAAATTAAAGTGTCATTTTTACCTGAATCTTTCTTGGAAAACTTATTGAAGGATTTCCTTGGAGGAGTTTTATTTTTCTTTAAGAACCTCTGAATTTTTCTTACTATCATCGCAATTTCTTCATCTTTGTCGTCATTTTCCTCATTTTCATCACTTTCACTTTCATGTGGAACAGTTTTAAGTGCCAAGTTTTTCTTTAACTTTCCTTCTTCTTCTCCTCTTTTCAATGTGTACTCATGGGTGATAAGTGACCCGATGAGTTCATTCACTTCGAGCTTCTTGAGGTCTCTAGCTTCAAGAATCGCTGTCACTTTTGATTCCCAACGTTTTGATAGAGAGTTGAGAATTTTTCTTACTATCTCCACTTTGGAATAAATTTTGCCAAGAGCTGTCAAACTGTTTATGATGTTAGTAAAACGAGTGTACATACTAGAAATAGATTCATCATCTTTCATCTTAAACATTTCATATTCATGAGTAAGAATATAAATTTTTGATTCTTTGACTTGAGAAGTTCCTTCATAAGTAACTTCCAAGTTATCCCAAATTTCCTTTGCTGTAGCACAGGTCATTACTCTATTAAATTCATTACCATTGAGAACATTATATAATAAATTCATAGCAGTTAAATTCAAAGTATAAAGTCTATCGTCTTCACGATTAAACTCTTCTTCTTCCTTTTTGACCTTTATTCCATCAACTACTTTTGTTGGAATATAAGGTCCATTTACAATGCATTTCCAGATTTCTCGACCTTGAGCCTGAAGGAATATTCTCATTCTAACTTTCCAGAATGAGTAATTGTCTCCGCAAAAGAGTGGAGGCCGACTGCTAAATTGACCTTCACCAAATGAAACTGCAATGTTAGCCATAAGATTTTAACTCAAAAGATAGTTAATCTTATAATAGAGCTCTAGCTCTGATACCAATTGTTGCCCAGATGACTAACACAAGAGGGGGGGGTGAATTGAGTTGTATTTAAAAAAAAATTATAAATCAAATATATAATATAAAATATAAACAAAATATGAAACAACAATAAATATAAAGATTAAGGGTAAGAGAGAAGCAAACACAGTATGTTAACGAGGTTCGGCCCCACTGCCTACGTCCCGCCTCAAGCTACCCCTTGAGGATCCCCAAATCCACTATTCAATCTCCTTTAGGTGGAGATAAAAACCTATTACACCTTTGAGCAGCACCGCTCCAAAGAATCCGTGTAGAACACCCTCTACACTTCAAATCATCTCATACTTGGTGATTTAACTATTCTCCGTGTAGAACACCTTCTACACTTCCAATCACCTTACACTTGGTGATTTAACTATTCCCCGTGTAGAACACTTTCTACACACATAAGGGTTATACGCACCCTCTTACAAATACAAGAGTTGATAGTGGGTAGACTATCAAAATACACTCCTCAATGAGTGAGATAGAAACAATACAACGCAAACTATATCTCTCAAAATGAACAAGGGTCAAGGCTCAATGCTTAGAGAAGAGAGAATGAAAGTTTTGAATGAATGTTGTATGCTCTTGGTGTTGTGAATGTGAAGCTCTCAAATGATCTATTTATAGGCATATGAGACTTCATATTCAAATTTAAAAAGATTCACGTGTCAAAGACATCATCATTCACTTTTCAAAAATTTTAAACCTAATCTTTTTACTTTTTGCATGTGACAAAAGGAGCACACTTTACTTTTCAAAAATTTCAAATCAAATCTTTTACTTTTTACATATGACAAAAGGAGCACACTTTACTTTTCAAAAATTTCAAACAAAAACATCTACCTTTTGCATAAGTCAAGAAAAGCATCCATCACTTTTGAAAATATTTAAATAAAACATGCACATGTGAAAGATGACAATCAATCATTTTAATATTTTCAAAATTCAAACCTTTAATCATGTCATGCACATGTGAAAGATGACAATCAATCATCTTAATATTTTCAAAGTTCAAACCTTTAATCATGTCATGCACATGTGAAAGATGACAATCAATCATCTTTCAAAATTTTCAAAATTCAAATATTTAATCATGTCATGCACATGTGAAAGATGACAATCAATCATCTTTCCAAATTTTCAAATTTAATTTTCAAAATATTCATGCACATGTGGAAAATATATTTTAATGATTTATGATAAAATATTAATTTTGAACCTTAATCCTAATTTCGAATTTTTAAGAGATTTACAAAATTACTCTATAATTTTAATGTGAACTTGTTCTCTTCTTGCTCATGCTTGCTTCCTTGATGTGCTTGATTCTATTGTGTGGACAACTTGAGCTTGCGACTTCTTTATTTTTTGAATTCATTTGTTATCATCAAAATCCATGTGTATATTTACACGAAACTTGAAATTTTGAGTTCAACAAAATATAAGATTCATAAAAAACATAAAAACAATAGAAAAAGTTAATTGCGAGCACTTATCGCTTTTATCATACTCAAAACAACTTTTCATAAAATTTATTGTATCATGAATGTCAATTGACTTGCTCGTTATCCAATTTTTAGCAAATGAAGTCTTCAGGGTGTTAGAAGGCAATGAGTTTTATAATGGATCCAATATATGTGTTCCAATACCAAAGGTGAACTTTGAGGTTATGATGAAAATGGGGATATTAGACAATCTTCAAACTCCACTTCTTTTTCTTCAACATGATGGAATATTAGGATCCCAACATTACTCAATGAAAACGACCATGTTTGTTATACAATAAATGGAGGGTGTCTTTAACCCTTTGCGTTAGTTGACTGCCCAATTCTTTCCAAAAAAAATTTAACCCAAATACCATTTCATTAACTTTGTACCATGAGTTGCACAATACAAAAATATAATGAGATGTTGATATCACTAACATCTCTCAATATTTCTTGTATTTGAGTCATACTCAATTTTGGTGAAATTTTGTTATATGGAGAGGGAGAAATTTGAAATCCTAATTTTAAGTTCATGTTTGGAGTGTTACTTTGAGACTATTTTTAATCAACCCAAATGTTATTTTTTGAAAATGAATTGTATATCATTCAAAAAATTAAAAAATAGATGAAGGAAGAAGACGAAAGATGGTAATATGTTTACCGATCGCACTCTCAAGCTCAGAGAGTTTGGTTTGCCCTTGCACTTCGGGTCCTTTTTTCTCATGATATAAATGAATATACAAGTTTAGATGAATAAACCGTGTTTTGAACATTTGAAATGCTAGATTGGGCAAAGGTGATATACATTCTGATTATGGCTAGTAAAATAGAGACAAGACACTCTTGAGCCAAAATGATGCTCAAAAGGCACAAGATCTAGATTGGGGCTTGTGCGGCAAATTTCGTTATCCATCTTGTCATGTGTGGCTCATGTAATCTTGGGTTGGTCCATCGGTTTAAAAAGATAATTGGTGCAGAATGTGCTTTTTAAAAATGTAAAATTGATGTTATGAATTCAATTTTAAAATTGACTCAAAATCAAATTAAAGTAAGATTTATTTTGAGAGATAAAATTAAAAAATAAATTTTTTTCTAATTTATTATTCTATTTTTTTAAATTTTTATATAAAATATAATAAAAAATTTATTATTTTTAAATTTTAAAACAAAATTAATATTAAAAAAATATATTATAATAATATATATTTTATAATTTTTATCCTATCTTATCTCTAAAAATAAATTAAGCTTAACGATTATACCCCTACATAACATTAGAGAACGCACTTACCATTTTTTTGTCTCAATTAACTTTTTGGCCTTTCCAACTTATGAAAGATTCAAGAATGGACGAGATCCTCAACGAGTGGACCAATTTGCCAATTTTCAAATATTTTTAAATTTTAGATTATTTTTTAAGAAATTAAGTCACATTCCGGTTATAAACAACGATGATCTACCAACTGTTTACAATCTGTTCGCATATATATTATATAATAATAAAGAATGTCAATTAATTATATAAAAATTATTTTATAATTATGAAAGGTAAATTTTATTCCTAAATAATAAACTGGTTCTGCCAGTTGAAAAGCTATCTTTTCCGCTCTCTTGCTTCCCATCAAAAGTGTGGTTGTCTAGTTTTTATTTTTATTTTATCTATATGATATTTATGGGATAACCCAATTTAATATCATTTTTTAAAATCAAACTGATATCTAATAGACTTATTTGGAAATAAAACTCGTATAAAATTTATTCTTATCTCATCAACTCACATTTTAAACATAAATTGTAATGAATAATTCTACATAAAATCATAAAGTACATAAATATCGTATAACTATTTTAAAAAGAGTAAAAATCTACTATTAAAAAATTGATTTTTTTTTATATAAATTTCATATTTTATTCATTTTTTAAAAATAATTATGCGACAATTATCTAGTCTTTAATTGCGTAAATATTTTCTCAATTACAATCTTTTTATACAAATCATTATAAATTATATTTTAATAATATTTTAATTTTATAATATTTTTAAAATAATAGTATATATGGTTATACTTAAGGGTGTAAGAAAAAACTAAAAAATTGGAAAATCGGATCGGACCGGTCCAAACCAACAAAATCGGTCCGATTTTGGTTCGATACTGGTTCGGAATCGGTTCTCGTAATGTTAAAATCGATGAATACCGGTTCAGCTCCAGTTATAAATTTTTTAGAACTGGACTGGACTGAACCGGACCAGTTCAATATAATACATATTTTATATCAAACTTTTTAATATTATATGTAATATAAAATAATATTTTATATACATTAGTATATAATATAATTTAGTTACAATTTATATTTTATGGTCTAATACTGATAGTCTAATACTATATTACTATGAGTAATATATTTTAAATCTATATATAAATTATTATACTAAATAATTACTTATAAAATAATGATATAATAATATTAATATTTTTTTTATAAGAAGTAATACTAATATTAGTAGTATTATACTAATACTATCATCTATTAATGATATAGTTATAAAAAAATGAATTTATTATAAAAATATTAATATATAATTGTTTGAATTACTATAACTAATACTAATAATCTAAAATATATCAATTTAAAATTAAAAAATGGGACCGGAGCCGATAAAATCGATACTACAGATTTTACGAGGTAACCGATATGTAATCGATTTTAAAAAATACAAAATCGGTAGTACCGGTTCAATTCTAAATTTTATCAAAAATCAGATTGAACCGGTTCGATTACATCCATAATTGTACTTTTACTTAAAAACTTATTTTATTAGTTTTTTTTTAAATTTAAATTTCAAATTTCAAATTTTATAATTTCCAATATAAAAAATTAACTGAAATAAGTTCTTTATAAATTTTCAATATTTCTTATTCTATCTCTTTTTTTTTTTTTTAAATTTCTTTCTCAAAATTTAAAAAATATTCGATTCAACTACGTTAATTCTCAGCTCATCATCCAGATTCCAAACCGCACCTAAATTTCATCTTGAAATTGCTTACTGGCGTGTTGGTTCTTACCCTGAATCTGACATCTCGAAGGAATCGATCCTTAATTCGTTTTCATCCATCCATATACTCTTTGATTGAGAATTAAGGTGAAAATCATAGCGAGTAGAAGATGAGTGTGATTGACATTTTGACAAGGGTCGACGCGATCTGCAAGAAGTACGATAAATACGACGTCGAGAAGCAGAATAGTCTGAATGTCGCCGGCGACGATGCCTTTGCACGTCTCTACGCCGCCGTTGATGCCGACATCGAAACTGCACTTCAGGTCCCTTTCATCTCGCGCACACACACCCACACTTTGTAGATTTTACTTAATTTGGCGCTCGTTTTCTTGCTCTGAAAATTTGGTGAAAGAACGTAATTCTGTGGCTGAGTAGCTGAACTAGTCTTAGCTGAGTGAAGACTATTGGTTTTTTCGTGCTCCAGGAAGATTTAGGGTTTTTTGAATTTTAAGTCGAATTTATCTGCAGAAAGCGGAGACTGCTTCGAAGGAGAAGAATAAGGCATCGACCGTTGCGTTGAATGCGGAGATTCGTCGAACCAAGGCTAGATTGCTAGAGGAGGTCCCCAAGTTGCAGAAATTCGCTGTTAAAAAGGTTGGTGTTTCACGATCTTTGCGATTTCATTGATTCCTATACTGTTTTTTGTAAGTTTTGTTAGAAGCAGTCACTGAAGATATTCTTAATCATAAATGTGGAGCTTGTTAAGTTAAATTCAACTAGATCCGGATTTCGTTGGGCCGTGATTGTGTGCGTACTCGAGTTTCTAGTTCTGGATCTAAATTCTGTCAGGTTTTTTGTTATTGCTTGGTTTCTAAATTTTGGTGAATGCTTTCTGGTATAGGATAGCGATCTGTTTAAGAGAAATAAAATGTATGGCGTTGAAATATTCTCAGCGTAGCCGCTGAGTACTTGTGATTTCGTCTTCTTGTCTTTGGTACAAGCTGTAAAACTGAACTATTTTTTGGATCGGTCAATAGAAATATTTATTGATAATCAGAATAGGGAGGAGATCAAGCGCACAGGACATACACGAGCATTACCTATGCATAATAATCTAGTCATATAAGAAATTCATGAAAGTTTATTCCCTTCCTAGAAACTACATGGCCTAGAAACTTTACTTCCTTCAACTAGAATTCACACTTGCTAAGTTTGGCGTACAACTAATGATCCTGAAGGGTCCTTAACGCTATCCTGAAGTGATCTCCATACTTTTCAGTGTTTCAGGAATATATTAGGATATCATCTATGAATACCACTACAAATAAATCCAAAAATGGTTGGAACGCTCTATTCATAAGATCTATGAAGGCCGTTGTAGCATTTGCTAACCCAAAAGGCATTATGGTGAACTCATAATGACCGTACCAGTTTGGAAAGCTATCATAGACACATCGCCTTAATACTCAATTGATGGTACCACTTATCAAAAAAAAAAAAAAATACTCAATTGATGGTACCCAGATCTGAGATCGATCTTGGAAAAGACTATAGCTTCTTGTAGTTGATTGAATAGATCATCTTTTTTGGGTAGTGGGTACCTATTCTTGATGGTCATATTGTTCAACTCTTGATAAATAATATACGTGATAATGGTTTCATCTTTCTTCTTCACAAACAGTACCCGCACTCCCCAAGACGAGGTACTAGGTCTAATGAACCCTTTTACTAATAACTCCTGTAACTGACTCTTTAGTTCCTTCAACTCCATCGGGGCAGTCCTAGAGGGTGCCCTACGGAGTGGAATAATCCATAGTTCTAAAGCAGTTTGGAATCTCAATTTCCCTAATAGGGATATCCTTGAAAATTCCCCAAATTTTTTTGAGAATTTTCTTCTTAGTAGTATGTCCTCCACTTCCTTACAAGTCCTTTTCTTGAGGTCAGGTGTACTAGATAAGCCTCAGCTCCTCTAAAGACCCTAACTTCCAATTCCTAGAACTTGAAAAGTTACCATTCTTGAACGACAATCTATGCTCGAAAAGTGCCTAAACAACCAATCCATCTCCAAAATATCGTTGAATCCTAGTATACCGATCACGATTAGATTGGCCTCCAAATGTACTCCCTCTATCTCCAATGAACATCCCTTAACTATCTTAGTACATAATACCGTTTCTTCTTTTGGTAGAGCCATCATGATTCCATGGCTCATTGGTTGCGTTTGAGGGCCAGCCATCTTAACCAATGTGAAGGGTGCAAACGATCGGGAGGCTCCCCAGTTGAACATCACGCTTGCATAAATGTGCGACACTCTTAAATCCCCCTATGATAATCGCCACTACTTACCATACATAAAGGATTCCTATAAACCAAGTTAACTAATGCGAGTAATAACCTCATACCTATGATAACACCAACTTCCTGCGCTTCTAGGACGTCCTTACCAGCTTCTCCTAGGGTAAGTGTGTATACCATGGCTTGCACAGGCTGCCTTAGATCTCCACTTCCTCCTCTTGGCATCATTCGCTGCACTGAGTGTGTTTGGGGAAAATCTTGAGCGAAATGTCATGTCTGTCCACATCTGTAGCACACATTTTGGGCTTGATGATAGTCCCCTTTGTTAGTCTTATGGCAATCATTCCACACCGACATCCATCTGTCTGCCTGTGAACTTGGAATGACTTGTGGTTGCCCATAAGCCCTAGACCCGAATTTTTGTGGAGCTCCTGAACTACTCCCTTCGCCTTACCGCACATTTTTCAAGATTTGGAGATACAAGTTTACAACCAATGAGTTTCCTTGTTCTTGTTTGGCTATGGATGCCTTATGGACCAAATTCTGAAAGTCTGTAATCTCTAGGCAAGCTACTTGTGTCCTAATGTGGGTTTGTAATACATACTGGAATCGTTTAGCTCTCCTGGCTTCTATGGAGATAAGGTGAAGGGGAAACCTCTATAAATCCATAAATATGACGGTATACTGTTCCACCTTCATATTCCCTAGGACCAAGTTAGCGAAGTCCTTTGACCATTGCTTCCTTATAATCTCTGGGAAATACAAGTCGTTAGATTCCTTGTACTTTTCCCACGAAATCCTTCCCGTGGCTTCTAGTTACATGGTAAGGAGTTGTCTTTGGGTATCCCACCGTAGAGTTGCTTCTCCCTAGAGTAGTAGCTCACATATGCACTTTCTAGTCCTCAGTGCATCCACACACCTCAATGCCCTCTCTATGTTGGATATCCACCTTTCCACCCTCATTGGCCCTTTCTAAAGAATCCTAGTGACGATGAGCCAGAGATCGCTCGTACATACATCCCCTTCCTTCCGTTTTGGGGGATCTTACCGACTGAACTTGCATGTCATAGGAACACATCTCATACTATTATTTCAACATATCCAATATCCATTTCAGCATTCTAGCTAGTTCCTCATCCCTTCCTTTGCCGGATGATCCTCCCTCATGACCACTCAACGTTCGCTCTCCTCCCGGAATTCTCGATCGCACCATCTTTTTTGATAAGTAAAATTTCATTAAAACAGTGGCAAAAGCCAATTACAAGAAACACCAATCGCACCATTGTAAAATGCTCCCACATAACCCAAGTCTATTATATACTATCCCACCTCACTGTCCTAAGCATAGTTCAAGCTTAACACTAGAGTTTTTAACTTATCGCACTATAGCAATTCCTATTTTTTGGCATTGTCCTATACTTCTAAGAGTCACCCAGAGTCGTGTATAAACACGCCCCTGATACCAAGTTCTAGTGCCCAATCCATCATGAAAGATTAGGTGAGGCCGATCGGTCAACACTAGAGAATATTTAGGCGTGTTATAATCCTGAGAGAAGTACACGTATAAGATATTCAGTTTATGATAATGCAATGGAATTTAATTAGAACACATGGTGACAACATTAGCAAACATGTAGTAGAATACTAAATTTCATGAAAAGGGGCATCTCACTCTTCATTAACCTCAAAACATTACATTGTCTAGAGTACATAAAGTTATTCGCCATAAGTGGCCGATTGATTACAAATGAGCATTAGGTTCAGTGGTATGCATACTATGAAAGGCACGGGGTAGCTACGGCAAGTATTGGAGCCAGGACGGGTCCTAGTCTCGTTAATTAGGACTCGAGTGGGACTCCTCTTCCTCAGATGTCATGCTAGGGTCTGTACCTGCATAAAAGTCTGTGGTCTCGAGAATGAAACCATAGGTAGGTTAGGCGACTATGATAAGATTGTTAATGAGAGATATTGCTACTGAAGATGCTATGAAAACATTTCATTAAATACTAGAAGAACACATATATATGTGGAGAGGAATCACCCTCACTTTTACAGTTATGTGCATCCTCAAAATCTGGTGAGCAATCACTCTTTCAGTGAAAACATATATATATATATATATAAGCCTGGTGAGAAATCACCCTCTCAAGATATTGCTCTCTTTATGCAAAATAGATAAAAGTACAATAATAATATTATGGTGTTACTTATAAAAAAAAATATTATGTTGAGAAGTTACCCATCTCCATATAGAAAACCTATAAAAATTAGTATTCGGCCTATTTCAACTAAGTAACACTCTTTCACCACATGGTTGCTTGTCACATAGATATTTGCTCGTAGGCTTGCATGTAGGAATACGTAGTTGTTAATACTCATTGGCATACATTTGCTCATAGGTGCGTGCGCTCATACACACACACACCCAGAAACTTGTTGCCCGTGATTTGCCAAGAGATCTCACATTTCGATTATTAGGTGAGACCAAGTACAACATTTTCCATCCCACTCCCCATGAGGAGTAATGCTACATGCTATCCCCATTTGGGGATTGCTCATACAAACCTATACACTTTTGTCTTTAATTTTTTTTTTAATTACAATAATATCCTTTTTAAAATGATATTTTTCTCCTTTTATCCCCATATATCAAGGGGACTGCATATGCAATCCCCTATTTAGGACTGCAAATAGAATATCTCCCTTATGAGGCATTCTCCTTGTGTGATGTACGTGGTAATACTTAACAGAAGGGTCTTGGTCAATTCTTCGTCCCATACCATGAATAGAGACTTGCGCTGACTACACACATACAAACTCACTCACACACACACACACGCACTGATATGCAGGCTTCCCTCATAGAGTCTCATCATTAGGTATAGAAAACAATTAAAACATAAAAAATATTGAAATTCTCAGAAATGAATGAGTAAATATAACTAAAAACATAGTGCTTGAATATTTATTTATACTTGAAGAATGGGGGATAAGTTAAAGATATAATGCAATGCCTTTTACATACAACATTCACCCCACATTATCCAGCACTGTCTTAAAACTTAACCTACCTTCATATGTCAGAAGTTCTCTCATTACCTCTCTTCTCTTTGCTTGCTGCAGCAATCGCCTTCTCGATCTTTTTAGTGAATAAAGTCTCAAAAGTGAGATCTTGTCCCACATTTAAGTCCTTTAAATAGAGTGAGATTGTCAAATGTCCTTTTTGATCTATCTTTGACTCCATGTATTCTTGGATATGAGCCATCATCCTTGTCTTGTCATAATGCAGGATGACAAAGACAGGTGACCAAGGTATGGTCTACACACCCTACAGTCTACCAACTTCTTAGTCCTTCCTTGAATGAGGGTTCTTCATGTGGTGTTGGGCTAACTTCTGGGTCTTGACGACACGACTTGTCGCGCCTTCCCCTTTCATTGCAAAACCACTCCGAATGAGACCTTTTAGATGGGGTGTGGCTTTTGCGTACTGTGTTGACACTTTTTTGAGCCCTTGGGCTAGAAAAGTTCCCATGTTTGGTTGTGTTAGACCTTGACCATTGCTCTTATTTTGTCTTGGAAAGGTAGCTCTTAACTCGCCCGATCTAATTAGTCCCTTAGCTTCTTGTTCTCGTCCTCATGATAGGCAACTTTTCTAACTCGCCTACCTTGGTCGAGATGCTTATCTCTACCTCACTCTTGGATATGTCAGTCGGCTTTCCACAAGGTGCTTGCTCATCCAGATGTTGGACAAGCTGCATTCTGTGTATCCTGTTGCCAATCCTTAGACCGTTGAAGTGTTTCTCATTTTGCCTTTCCTTCAACTCCACCAATGGCCTGTCCCCTTTTGCGTTAGGTGGGGCCCTCACAGTCATCATCCGTGCTATCCCACCCTAGCAAAATAATTTGTTCCTTATGGTCATGAGACTCTCATAGTGAGTAATAAATAATCAACTGACTCCCACTCTTTTCGTACATGCAACACCAATTCATGACAATGATTTGGCATTTTATTTGATTGTTTAATGTGAGAATCTTGCCCAAGGAAGCGGCCCATACAAAGAAAATTGCCTTTAGGGTGGAGCCTTTGTCTTCCAAATGCTCTTCTACGGGGATGGGCTTATGTTTTTCGTACTTAGAGACTTGTAGAATGAGAAAATGGTGAACTTTCTTGTTTTGGAAGGTTGCCAAGAGATCTTATCAATCTTCCCTCTCATACAGTTTCCTTGGGGATGGCTTTGGCGACATAAGGCACCTCCAAAGCTTCTTTTTTTGCATGGATGGATTCCTTAGGCAAGATCCTCACCACAGTTAATTTGCGGAAAATGAGGGTTATTATTGCTGATTGGTGTTGCATCTGTAGAAGAGGGGGCGAGTCGGTGAATCATCTACTTTTACATTGTGACATAGTCAGAGTACTTTGGGATGAGGTATTTAATAGATTGGATCTAGTGTGGGTCATGCTAAAGTTCGTGGTGGCAACTTTGGCGTCCTTGACTTCCATCTGTGGCTTGCAACATATCAAAATAGTATGGAAGATGATCCCCATTTGCATTATGTGGTGTTTGTGGCAGGAGTGCAATGAGCGAAAATTTGAGGATAAGGAGAGATAGGGAGAAGAGCTCAAAGTTTTCTTTTTTATAACTCTTTATACATGGGCAATTGCCATGGACTTTAATGGCATGGACGAACATGATTTTCTTATGTCTAATGCCCCTACCTAGCTAGGGCCCTTGTACTTGTAATTGGCATTTTGCCAATTCATTGATTAATAATACTTGTTTACTTATAAAAAATAAATAAAATGAATAGAGTACACAAGATTGTAAAAGTCCACAAAGGTGTTGACTTACCAATCTTGATCATCTCTAGAAAATGTGGAATTCCATTGGGGAATACCATTGGATAAGTCTAAAAGAGCTGCAATCATGGCTTCCTGCAATCTCACTATACTGAAGATCTTTGAGTTTGTTGCGTAATTGATACAAATCTGCTTGCAGGTGAAAGGGCTTTCAGGGGAAGAGCTTGTCGCCCGCAATGATTTGGTTATTGCACTGCCAGATAGGATCCAAGCCATACCAGATGGGACTGCACCTGCACCTAAACAAACTGGAGGTTGGACCACCTCAGCTGCTCGTACTGGGATCAAGTTTGATTCAGGTGATTTGTTTACTTCATTGTGATATATAATTTTATGTATCTATATCTGCCTTTTCATTTTCCTTTAATTTATATGGAGGAGATTTCAAGTGACTGTTGTTTACTTTTTTTGTTTTGAGTTGGTTATAGACGGGCGGTTTGATGATGAATACTTCCAACAAAGTGAGGAGTCGAGTCAATTCAGGCAGGAGTATGAAATGCGGAGAATGAAGCAGGCAAGCCTCTCCTATTGAGCTAGTAGATTGTTTATGTTAACTTCAGATTGTTAAATACATGCTTCTTCAGCTGTGGTTTCTGTAGTTTACCTATTTTCACTTGCCTACAGGATCAAGGTTTGGATATGATATCTGAAGGTTTGGATACACTGAAAAACATGGCTCATGATATGAATGAGGTTGGTTGTCTTGTAGACTTGCATATGCTCCTTTCAAGATTTACGCATGTGGGATTTGCTCTTATCATTCATTTATTTGCAGGAAATAGATAGACAAGTTCCTTTGATGGACGAGATGGACGAGAAGGTGAGAACCATCATTCTTTGATTGTATTTTCAAAGCAACGAAATTGGAATGTGGGATTTATATCTCACTTAGTGTTCCGTTCACCTTTTCAGGTGGACAAGGCCAGAGCTGACCTCAAGAATACCAATGTTAGACTTAAAGACACAGTGAATCAGGTACTGGAGCTTAACTTCTTCAAGTTTAGCTTTGCATCTATTTTATTTTGCCCGGTTTTAGAATTATGGCTAGATCTAATACAAGTTCTATCTCTTGCAGCTGAGGTCCAGTCGGAATTTTTGTATTGATATTGTTTTGTTGTGTGTAATTCTTGGAATTGCTGCCTATCTTTACAAGTAAGCTGCTATCTTTTTCATAAGTAGTTTAAAACATACATCACTTCTCTCATCTTTCATTTATCTGAACTATAGTATTTGTATTACTCTCTCCTTCTGCTTGAGAACCTTTTATAAGTTGTATGATACCAGCTTTCAGAAAATCTAGGAAATTGTGGGGATCCCTATAAGTTGTATGAATATAGTTACTAAATTCAGCTTATGCTCTATTAAAATCGAGGAGTGAATCCTCTCTCCTTGATTTTTTTTTTATTTTTTATTTTTATAGATAATACTGATAAAAAAAAAAAAAAAAATCAAGGAGTGAATCCTAACTTTATGTTTTCTTGATGACAAATTTTGGAAGTTTGTGGATTGGTTAATTTGTTTGGCTTTAGTTTCTCTGTTGCGTACATTTGACTCATCCTATTTGCTTTCTCTTTTATTTTTTTGATAAGTAATAATAAATTTTATTAATCAAAGAATGGGCAGAAATGCCGGTTAGAAAGAAATCCTATTTGCTTTCTTTGTGTCTTCATGCATAGTGTGGGCCCTTGCCATTCTTTGAATTACCAAAATAACCTTTTTAATATGGAGGTCGACTTGATTTCATTATTCTTAAGGATGTAATACTGTGGAGTGTGAAATGTTGTTTGAGAGTGCATTCTTTAGAAAATTAAGCGGAAGTTTGCTTAAGATGGCTTATCAAACAAAAATATTTTCTGAAGATATAAGGTCTGGATTGACTATTAGATCATAGAACAAATCCATGTAAAAGCTAATTTAATTGAACTTTTATATGCATTAGTTTTGAAATTTATTGTTGTATACACCTGAATGTCCAGATGTTTGTAACGTGACTCACTAGCATTATGCACTGATGGTAAAAGGGAGAGTAGATGTTGTTGTACACCATTAAACTATGAGCTTTGATACTCATCATTCTCACACACCACATACCACACTTTTTAATTTTTTGCATTTTTTCTAATGTTTTTTAAATTTATTCTTCTTAAACTAATTAAATTCTTATATTTATTATTCATATATTAAATATTCGGTAAAAGAAAAAAATAAAAGAAAATAAAAAACTCTGGTTTGTAGTATGTGAAGATGATGAATAGAATTTTTCTTAAACTATTTCAATTGTTAGACTTCTTACTGTTTTTCTACGAGAGAAAAAAAAAGAATCGGACACTTTTGGTAAAATATTCCGAAGGTTGCTGAAGCTGGTAGCAGTCGTAGTCCATTAGTGGACTTCGGTATCATTTGTACGATTAGTTGTTGCGGCCCACGCCATCAAGCTATTTCAATTGTTATTCTATCAACGTTTTCTTAAAAAAAAAAAAAAGAATTTGGATTTCTTTAATTAAAATATTCTAAAGGATAAGGAAGCAAGCCTGGTAGACGTTAGAGTCCATTAACGGACTTTGGTACCATCTGTACGAGTAGTTGTTGGGCCCAACCTATTTCAATGGTTAGCCTATATACAGTTTCTTGAAGAATTAGAATTTGGATTTCTTTTAAAATAATATTTCAAAGCACTAGGAAGTCTGGGGAGGTTGGAGCCCATTGATGGAAGGAAAATGAGGGTTGTAACCAACAATCTTGACTGATTGTATTTTTTATCTTTTTGATTATTATTATTATTATTTAATGATTAAGGAAGTAATTATTAGTAAATTGATTTTTTTCTTATTTTTTAAAAATGTTAAAAGATATATAAAAAATTGTTGAAAATAGAACAAAAAAGAAGAGAGTAAATTTGCACTTATTGGTCCACTCTCTCTCTCTCTCTCTCTCTCTCTCTCTCTGAGTAGAATTGTCTTTAATGGAATCGTCCGTGTTGCCTGTGGCACTAAACCTAGTAGGTTTGCCAGACCTCTTCATAATTCCAGTCACATCTGCCAATTTCTCTGGTACATTTATTTATTTATTATTTTTTTCTGAAGTATTCCTGAATCGTTGCTTTTTGATGGAATGCGTTTCATTTGCAGCGTGCTGAAGAAGTGAGATGAAATAAAAAGGGGCATTTGACCTGTTTGGATGTTGTGGGCCTGGCTTCTCTTCTATTGTCTTGTATAAGGGGGACTTATTATTGTGCTTGATTTATTATTTTGATTGTTTTTCTCCTGTATTATGAATCGCTTGCATTCTCATATATTTGGAATCTTTTCCCACATTCAGAATATATGCTTCCCGTCTTTCATGTACTAATGTATGAGAACATTGGTCATTTCTGTACGAATGCTATTTAACCTGGCTGCAGTCATTTTGTGAATATGTTTTCATGTTCTGTATCAACCAGAAGAATCATTGTCAAAACCGGAGGGCAGCATTTGGTAGATGGTAGGGTAGTTTGCTCTAATGATAGATATCTTTGTGTCTATAACAGCTGTTTTTGGCTTTGCATCTTTTGGTTTCTACTCTTATATATTCCTTCTGTTGCATTGGACACCAGCACTCTTTCTTGTCATCGTTGAAAATCATCTGTATCTTCCCCATATAGCCCGTGGTTAATACAGGGATGGACCTTTATTGTTCAAAGCCCGGCCCAGGAGTAAGCCTGAACATGGCAGCTGGGCTCGGGGTTTGTACTGTTATGATAATTGGTTGAACTGCCGGACCTGGCCAATGATCGTTAGACTTTGGAGAAGGGTTGTAAACTTTAGGTAATAAGCTGTATTCCTTCAAAGTCTTGACGCCAAGACAAGAATGAAGAAAAGCAAGCCAGAAGCCTGACCACATCTACTACCATGTTAGAGATACTGGAACCCATTTCTAAGTGGTCAAGATTAAAGATGACGAGGCCTTTGTATAGTTCGCATTTTTTTGATGACCGAAACAGAGCCTGCTCTGTTTTGTGGGTGTGATTATGCTGGAAAGCTAGCTTCTGGAATTTGTGTTTTTGTTTTTTTTTTAATTTTTTAAACAACTTTTGAAGTTTTGATATTGTGTTTGGAAAAAGGGTATCCACATATAGATTTAAGTACTCATTATTACATCAAAATAATATCAATAACAGTAGGTTAGGGACTTGAGAGTCTCAAACCAAAATTTTATTACATTTGAATTGACCTAAATATTAAATAAAGGAAACTGGCCAAGGTCATGATGTTCATTAGCTTTGCTTGTATATACAAAAAAAAAAAAACGATGTTCCTTGGCTTGGTTAAGGAGGTGACCGTCAAAATGTGTGGTTTAGTGAACTAAGAAGCTATAGTTGGTATAAAGGCATTGTATTCAGTATTTGGGCATCATTTGATGGAAATATCCATTTCCACCACCTCCAACTCTTACTCTGTATTCGAAGAAAGTATGAAGTATGAACATAAAGGTAGTCGAAATAGGGTGGCCTAGATCTTTGGTGGAACGCATATGGCTATACGGGTGTGCTGAACTCGTGCCCCTCGGCATGTGGGATTGGGATGGGATAAGTCTTGTACATGTCGATGGTTGGAAAGCAATAAATCGAGACCATTCTTCCTTGGAAAAAGACAAAGCGAAAGGAAAATAAATTTACAGACCCTGGAGATGGAGAGAAGGGGGAAGATGGAAAGTGGAGGGATGGATTCTGACAGAGATGAGTATTGTTTTTCTCCCTTTTTCAAAGAAAGTGAGTCAATAGACACGAGTTCTTCAAATAATGGTTTGTTCTCATCTAATCTAATCTAATCTAATCTAAATTAATCATTATAAATTTATCAAATTTCTATACAGTAAAATAAACAATTAAACTTTTTAAAATTTAAAACAAAAATAATATTAAGAAAATATATTTTAATAATATTTTATTAAATTTTCAACTTTATCTCAATTCAAATCATTGCATTTGCAAAAACAATATAAGTTATCAATGCGTATTACAACATACCAAAGAATATGGATAGTTACATAAAAAAACCCATATCTATTATACACTATTAATTCATATAACGAAAGGAATGATCACCAAACAACTTATTCAGCAGCAAACAATAATTAATAGATAATCAGAATCCTTAATTCTCTCCATTAATACCCTGTTCGCAGTGCGTAAATACCAAGTGACGATTATCAAATTCTTGATATTGATCAACAAGCTCGGAAGTACTCCATTGGTCAGCTTTCAAATTATTATCTTGAAGATGTTGTGTTCCACAGAATTTCATAATTCCCATGCTATGATCATCACTCCCATTGCAGCTTATCTTGCTTGGTTGTAAGAAACTGTCCCTGATCTCGTCATCATGATTTCCAACATCTTCCAAGGATATTATTCTCTTTAATGCAGGGTTAAGAAAGTTGTTGCTGGGAGAAGAATCAAAATACTGAGATTCCTTTACAATATGTGTATCATCTTCAAGGAAGCTGCGATTTGGGAAGCTGATGCAGCTTGAGTTTGTATTATGCATGGGATTGGCCGAAGGAATTTCCTGAGGCAAAGATGTATGGTAGCATCGGACAATCGTTGTATAAATAATTTCTGACTGCAGTAAACAGATTAGGGTTCATGTTGTTGGGATCGGCGGAAACTCACAAATAATATGGAGACTAGAATTTAACGTAGTTCGGCCAATTTAACCTACGTCCACACACACAAAGAGGAGAATTTGTATTAAACAACAAACCAATTATTTACAATGGTTTCTCTCAACTCTCACAGCTTCTAATCTCTCCAACAGACCTCACCTCAAGCTCTACTTCCTCATTACAATCTTACATGTATTTCTAGGAGAAAGAAATAGTGTGAACGTGTAAATGACGGTGGAATTCCGACGGCCTACTTTCTTGAATTTTCAGGCAGCGCCTACCTTCTAGCTGCTACTGACGGTGCCTACCTTCACTTTCCAGAAGCCTCCAGCTTCTTCATTTGCGTGTGTTGATTTCTAACAATCTCCCCCTCAACACCAAATGGAGGATATCCTGACACATTTTAGTTCAAGGTACTTAACCTGACTATGTTACTACATAGCTCAAGTTTTTCGTATGTGACTACCTTTGTTAGCATGTCCGCTGGATTCTCCTTTGTATGAATCTTTTCAAGCTTCAACAGCTGTTGCTCCATTACTTCACGTATCCAGTGATTTCGAATATCGATGTGCTTTGTTCGGCAGTGGTACATCGAGTTTTTACTTAAATCAAGAGCACTTTGACTATCACAATAGATTCTGTACTTTTTTTGACTGACTCCCATTTCTTGGAGGAACCGCTTTAGCCACAACATTTCCTTTCCTGCTTCTACTATAGCAATGTACTATGCTTCTGTTGTAGATAAAGCTACACATTTCTGCAGTTTGGACTGCCATGATACATCTCCACCTGCAAATGTGTAAATATATCCTGATGTAGATTTTCTCCCATCAAGATCACCTGCCATATCAGTATCTGTATAACCATTCAAGACTGGGTTAGCTCCCCCGTAGCACAAGCACAACTTTGATGTACCTTTAAGGTACATGAGAATCCACTGTACTACTTTCCAGTGTTCTTTCCCTGAATTTGAAAGAAAACGGCTCACAACTCCAACAGCGTGAGCGATGTCAGGTCTGGTACAAACCATAGCGTACATTAAACTTCCTACTGCTGAGGAGTACGGTATTGTAGCCATTTCTTGAACCTTTTCTGGTGATGAGGGACATGAGCTTTTGCTCAATTTGAAGTGATTAGCCAGTGGAGTACTGACTGGCTTTGCTTTCTCCATGTTAAACCTTCTTAGTATTTGTTCAACATACTTTTCCTGTGACAGCCATAGCTTCTTTTTCTTCCTGTCATGAGTGATCCTCATGCCCAAAATCTCCTGGGCAGGTCCTAAGTCTTTCATCTCAAAGACTTTGGAGAGATCCTTCTTTAGCTTCCTGATAATGGATGGATCTTTTCCAATAATCAGCATGTCGTCAACATAGAGCAGTAACATCACGAAGTCACCTTCTGAAAATCTCCGGATGTAAACGCACTGATCTGCAGCAGTTTTCTTGTAGTCATGACTCATCATGAATGAGTCAAACTTCTTATGCCACTGTCTGGGAGCCTGCTTCAAACCGTAAAGACTCTTTTCCAACTTGCAGACCAAATGTTCCTTTCCAGGAACTTGGAAGCCTTCTGGCTGCTCCATGTAAATTTCCTCATCAAGGTTGCCGTGAAGAAATGATGTCTTCACATCCATCTGTTCAAGGTCCAAGTCAAGACTTGCCACCAATCCGAGTACCACTCGAATTGAAGTTATCTTCACAACAGGTGAAAATACCTCATCAAAGTCGATTCATTTCTTCTGCTGGAATCCTTTGACGACCAAGCGAGCTTTGTGCTTCACCTACTTGCCATCATTTTTCAGCTTGAACACCCATTTGTTTCTCAGTGCTCTCTTATCGTTTGGAAGTTCTATCAGCTCATAAGTCTGATTCTTCTGTAACGAGTTCATCTCATCTTGCATAGCCTGCATCCATTTGTTGCTATCTGGATGAGATATTGCCTCCTGGAAGTTTTCTGGCTCCCCCTCATCTGTAAACAGAATATAACCTGATTCCGGATATCTTCGTGACGGAATCAACAATCGCCCTCTAGAGGATCTGTCCTGCTGAGGTTGATCACCTGACAACTGTGGAAACTCTGCAGTTTCTGATGGAGAAGGCAACTGCTCCCCCTGCTCAGTAGTGGTTTCTCCGTTGTCAGTATCCTCTTCTTCTTCTGGGGAAACTTCCTGTCTATCTTCAGTGTTTGAAACAGACTGAAGTGGTAGTGAACTCGGAGCTGGTTCTGGAGCACTTGGAGTTATTTGTTCTGATCCAAACATCTGGTCTTCATGTAACACTACGTCCCTGCTTCTGATGACCTTCTTCGCTTTTGGATCCCATAATCTGTATCCAAACTCTTCATCTCCATAGCCGATGAAAAAACACGGAGTAGACTTTTCATCAAGTTTCTGTCTTTTCTCCTTGGATACATGTGCAAATGCTTTGCACCCAAATACTCTTAAATGAGAGTATGAAATCTTGCGGCCTGACCACACCATCTCTGGGACTTCAAACTGCAGTGGAACTGACGGTGTTCTGTTGATCAAGTAACAGGCTACTTTTACTGCTTCACCCCAGAATGGCTTAGGCAACTTTGCCATACTCAGCATGCATCTGATTCGTTCCACAATGGTCCGGTTCATCCGTTCTACTACACCATTGTGTTGTGGGGTGTAGGGGACAGTCTTCTCGTGTCTGATACCATGTCTGGAGCAGTATTCTCTGAACTCTTGAGAAATATAGTCACCTCCATTGTCTGTCTGGAAGCATTTCAGCTTCTTGTCAGTTTCTCTTTCTACCATGGCATGAAAGTTTTTGAATTGCTCAAATACTTGATCTTTCCTTTTTAGGAAATACACCCACACTTTTCGTGAAGCATCATCAATAAAAGTAACAAAATATTTGTTACCTCTAAGTGATTCAACTTCAAAAGGACCGCAAACATCAGAGTGTACCAAACTCAATAACTCTGATTTTTTTTTCCAGCAGATGTCTGGAATGAAACTTTATGCTGTTTACCAAATAAACAGTATTCACAAGGATTGAGAGCAATACCTTTGTTTACTATAATCAATGCTTTCTTTGCAAGCATAAACACCCCTTTTTCTCCCATGTGGCCAAGTCTCCGATGCCACAAGTTTGGTGATGTATCATCTTCAGCTACATTGAGACTGTTTGCACATATCTTAGCACTTGATTTGTGCAAAGTGCCACAGACATGTCCCCATGCAACGACCATTACTCCTTTTTTCAATTTCCAAGCATTGTTGCTGAAGATGCTCTTGTAACCCTATTGATCAAGGGTTCTTATAGAAATTAGGTTGAGTCGAAGATCGGGTACGTGTCGAACGTCATTTAGCACCATAGTACAGCCAACACTGGTTTTTATTCTGACATCTCCAATGCCCACGATCTTTGAGAAACTTGAATTTCCCATCTTGACTGTACCGAAGTCTCCTGTCTTGTAAGTACTGAAGAAATCCTTACAAGGAGTGGCATGATAGGATGCTGTTGTATCTATTACCCACTCGGTTTCCTTGCTTGAAACGTGCAAGCAAGATTCTTCACTATCGAAAATGAGTACACAATCTCCAGAAAGCGTCACTGCAGCTTCGCCTTCTTCGTGCTTTGACTGATTGCTTGACTGATTTTGCTCCTTCTGCAGCTTTCGGCATTCTCTTTTAAAGTGGCCTTCAATACCACAATAAAAGCATTTTCCCTTCTTTCGCTGTTTACCGCGACTTTGGGATCTCCCTTTCTTTTGACTTCTGTTCCTTTCTCGACTTCTACCTCTACTATTTCTCTGATGCCTTCCTTCTGTTACAAAGGCATCTGTCTCGTCTCCTCCAATCTCCTTTCGTCTAGCCTCTTCATTAAACAAGGCGTCTATCACCATTGACATGGTGAGCTTTCCATCTGGAACTGAATTACTAAGTGAGACCACTAGCGTTTCCCAGCTATCTGGTAGGGAACTGAGAAGTAGTAGAGACTGCTCTTCATCTCCGAGCTTAAAATCTACGGATGCAAGTTGATTTACAAGATTCTGAAACTCGTTGGTGTGTGCGGCCACTGAGATGCCGCTTTTGAGTTTCAAGTTGACAAGACGTCTCATTAGTAATGCCTTGTTCTGAGCAGTTTTTGCCTGGTACATGTTTTCTAGCTTTTTCCATAGCTGATAGGCATCCGTTTCCTGTGCAACATGATGAAAAACACTATGGTCAATCCACTGCCGGATCTGACCAATAGTTTTTTTATTCAACTTATGCCAGTCTTTTTCCACTACATCATCTGGCTTTACGCTTTTCTCTTCAATTGGATCGAAGAGATCTTTACAATTCAGGAGATCTTTCATTCGAAGTCTCCATAGTGCGTAATTTGTAGATGTTAGCTTGATCATCGCACCTGCTCCCAAGTCCTCCATCAGTTCGGCTTTAATCTTTGATTTGAGTGACCGTTTCTCAACGTTTGGAGTTGAATCTCAACAAACGGAGCTCACCGTTGCGTCCAGAACGGTGGAAAATCTTGGAAACGACTCTTGTCTCGTTCCAAACCGATCAAAATTGTGCCGAAAACCTGAAAAATAAGAAAAATAGAATATTCCTTCTGAAACGGAATATGCTCTGACATCACCGGAATATTTTATGACGTCACCAGAATATTCCCTCTGACCACCAAAATATTCTCTCAGCCACCGGAATATTCCTGCACCAGAATATTCTTGCCGGTGACGGAATATTCTCGCCGGTGATGGAATATTCCTTCCCTGATGGGTTGCTGAGTGGGTCGCGAACCGGGTCGGTGATGGGTCCGGGTCGAATCACCCGGAATCTGGGTCGGAGCTTGTCTTCTTCCCTGGCGAGCGCGTGTGGCGCGTGGGGCCCGTGGCTGGCGCGTGGCCGTCGCCGAGTCGGCGCGTGCGGAGCGTGTAGCTTCGTCCGGTGTCCGTTTGAGACGAAATTTTCACCAGAATTTTCGTCTTGACCTGAGGAATCTGATGGTATCCTCCAAACTTGATTTTGATCAAGTTTCAAAATGGATCTTTTAAGAAAATTCACAAATCCGGCCTCCTACTGGCTCTGATACAACTTGTTGGGATCGGCGGAAACTTACAAATAATATGGAGACCAGAATTTAACGTGGTTCGGTCAATTTAGCCTACGTCCACACACATAAAGAGGAGAATTTGTATTAAATAACAAACTAATTATTTACAATGGTTTTTCTCAACTCTTACAGCTTCTAATCTCCCAAACGGACCTCACCTCAAGCTCTACTTCCTCATTACAATTTTACATGTATTTATAGGAGAAAAAAATAGTGTGAATGTGTAAATGACGGTGGAATTCCGGCGGCCTACTTTCTTGAATTTTCAGGCGGCGCCTATCTTCCAGCTGCTACTGACGGTGCCTACCTTCACCTTCCAGAAACCTCCAATTTCTTCATTTGCGTATGTTGATTTCTAACACATGTTCATAGAGTGTTGCCGCTCTTCCACTACTGGTTGAACGTAGGTTGTTGCAGGTTCATAACTTGGAGTTCCATTTCTACGGTCTTCCCTAGTTTTCCTTAGCATCCCGCTCTTTTTCCTAACTCGGCATAGAACCCAATCATCTAGCTGTATAAATTAACAACAAAAGCTGTTAAACATAATGAAAGCACAAATCTCCTTGTTTTGGGTAATGAGTTAATCTGAGATATTCTATAAATAATAGTAAAAAAGTAATGATAAAATATTGAATAACAGTGAATAGTAATAAAAAATAATAAAAAGTAATGATAATAATGAATAATAATGGAGTGTTCTCATCAGAACACTTCAAGCTTAAAACTCCGAATATAGCTTAGAGACGACATATTGTAAGGCATATTTCATGTGTCTTATCTGTTTTTTTGTTATCGTTATGATTGTCGGTAATTAAGAAGATAATTAATCTGTAATCATCATCATCATGCATTTATTTTTAAATTACTCACTCTCATTGATCCTTTTCGCTTGGTAGTCCAAGTCATGGAATCATGCAATCTATACTCGTGCATGATCCAATCTGTCTTAATTCCTTTGGGAGGACGACCTCCTGTAGAAAACAAGTGCTTTCTTGACACCAATAAATACTCTGTGTCTCACACGAAGTAAGTATGGGTTTGTCTGTCCCTGTAGCCTTCCAATAACCAAAGCCTGCTGCTCTATTAGGTCTCACTCCATTTGGATACTTCCTTTCTCTTGGTGTAAAGAAATACCATTCATCCTCTCCAAACAAAGCTTTCTCTGTCAAAAAGCAGGAAAAAGTGGCATTCCTTTATAAGTAACTTAGCATAAAACAAGCAGCAAAGAAGAAAGTAAAAAGGAATATGATCATAATACAGACTTGGAAGCTCCCATGGATTATACTTGTAGAGATCTATTTCAGCAATGATAGAAGCTGGGATTGGGCTTGAGGTTATTTTGTTTTTCAAGTAGTGATGGATGAGCTCCTCATCAGAAGGGTGGAATCTAAATCCAGGAGGAAGGTGAAGGTCTGAATGAGGGGGTTTCATCTCCTCCATGGTCGAGCTTTGGTGATGAGATGGAGAAACCTAAGGGAATCAATGAAGTTCCGGTATTATCGATCAAAGTGGTTTGTAGGTTATAGAGCAGCACTGTGCATTGCTTATACATGAGGTGAATATCTCTCTGCACCCAGAAAGGGACATGAATAAATTATAAATTATATGGTATTAACTTGATAGATAGGATTGAATCTGCTGGCTACCGGTAATAATTATTTACATTAGACGTGGTAAATGAGACGAAAAGCAACCTATACATGGGGTGGATTGGATCAGGGCGGTAATTATATTAGCTATGCTAGCTGGGTTGAGAGTTACGTAGCACGAGTTTGTATCCACAAAGAACAAAAATTTTTTATTTATTTATTTTTTTCCATATTTTTAAATATTTTTTAAAAAAGAAAAAAATTTACAATATCATTAAGAAATACTTTTTTAATCACTAAATAAAATTAATTAATTAATATTATTTTTTTATATCGAAAGATTTAGTCGGAAGATTTAGTCAAGTAATTTAATATTTCTAGCTGGGTTAAATGGGATTTAGATCTCTTAGAGTTTTTAATATTCGAGTTTTAAAATTTAGAGCAGGAGAGAGATCATAAATATGACTATTTGATCAGTTTTTAATTATGAATTTTTCTAACAGTTATAAATGCCTTAAGGAGATCAGAGTTTAATTATGTATGGGCGCTACTAGCGATCTTGACAAATGAGATTAAGCAGAATCCCGATTTTAATATATTTTTTTATTTTTAAAAGATTTTTATTTAAGTGTTTTTAAATAATATTATCATTTTTTTTATATTTTTAAAAAATATTTTAAGATGTTAAAAAAATATGTAAAAAAATATATGTATTTTACATGATTTTTTAACATATTAATTTTTTTAAAAAAAATATAAAAAAATTACAATATTATTTAAAAATACTTAAATAAAAATCATATAAAAAAAACACTAAAAATAAAAAAGAAAGAAAATTAGGATCCAATCGGAATTCCATATAGGGGTAAGTAGCATTTTTCATTATGTATATATAATCTCCTTCACTTTAAATCTTAGAATTCGGATAAAAAAATTTAGGGGATCCAAATCCGATTGAATGAACGAGGGAAAGCAACCCATTTGTCTGACGTTGTAACTCATTTGTCTGACGTTGTAACTTTTTGGAGCAACATACAATGATCTTCAAGGAGCGGATCATCAGACAAGCAAAAAGGGTCATTTTAGTTGGAGATATATATATATATATATATATATATATATGTAAATATATATATTTTTGAAGGAAATACCACAATTCATTTTATAAATGAAGTTTATAGTTGAGACTGATAAATCTGGAAAGATCTGTATTACAAGCCTAACTAAACAGAAAGAACTATATCATTCCCGCACACACAGTGACAAACTTTATCTTAACTTTTAATCTCTGAAACAATCAAGTCATATAAGAGTGATTTGTTTGAGAGAAGTTCGGGGTAACCAAACTCCTACCTGACAAGTAGGAGGAGGAGATTACCACCTCCCTTCTCCAAAGGAAAAGAAGGAGATCGCCAACCTCTATTCTCCAAAAGAGAATGAGGAGAGTCAGCTACATTTTTCAAAAAAAGAGTGGGAGCTAAACAAGAAATAAGCCTATTCTTATTTATTATAACAAAATATCAACAATACAGAAAAGACAACAATCACAACACTAACGAAAACAAATGAAATTTAAACAACAAAAAATTAGTTCTAGGCAAAAGCCAAAGCCGACGGCGGAGGTCGCGCCACCCTGGGGGAGTGCTGAACTGGCAACCAGAAACTTCCGACGGCGCTTGGTCTAGGGCCACCGTGCGTGAAGGCGGTGGACATCAGGAGTTGGAGGCGCGTGGAAGCACTGCTCCAACTTAAACCCGCGCGTGTAGTTGACTCACCGCTATTTCGGCGAGGCCATCGACAGTTCTGAACATCGGCGGCTGGAAAATCCTGTGGTGGTGCGCGTGCTGGTCAAAGACTGCCGAAGGGTGTCGCGACTCTAAAGTGCATCTCTGCCCGAGACCAAAACTTGCGAAAACCACAAAACCACAGAAAACACAAGAAAGATGAGGGGGAGGGGAAGAAGTAGCTGTGGGAAGAGGAGAGACTAGGGAGTAAGGCATGATGGAAGACAATAAACAAAAAATCGAGAAAACAATGGGGAAAAAGGAGAGGCGAAGCGGGGAAGGTAGTGAAGAGGAAGTAGCAACGAAAGGGGGGGTGGGGGAGGAGGGGAGGTGCGTGGCTCACACCCCCACCCCCAGCGGCGTCCAGGGTTAAAGAAACCCTAAGGTTTCAAAGCAGAGAGGGAGAGAGCATCGAGAGAGCGCGATTAGTTGGAGACAATCTATGCATGGTAGCATCTCCTAATCACTTCATATTCTTTACTACTTCAATAGTTCATATTTAGCTTAGCAATTTGCTGATTTAGTGCATGGCTTGGATCGCCTACTTGGTTTATATATAATTAATTAAATAGACTAATATAAAATATTGGTTTCTTCATATATTTCAACATTCGACTTAATGCATATATATATATATATATGTATGTGTGTGTGTAGGCAGGCCTATTAACATGAAACTAGGCTTTGATCTTTTAGACTTCGAAAATAATCTAGTTATGATCAAATTTGTACTAAACTTCATCCCAATTTATTTTGTTGATGTGCAACACCAAAGAGTCATTCAAATTATCATGATCATATAATAATTTAAAAGAAATAATAATCTTAAATTATAAGATTTTGAAAAAACTAAAATCAATGGCTTCCCATATTTAACAAATTATCAAACGTAGGATGGACACTATAATATTAAAGCAATCACCAAGATTTGTGTAACTCGAAGAAAATTAAAATAAGAAATAAAGAATAAAACTTCTAAAGTTATATATATTTATTAAGAAATGTAAAATAAAAAAGAGAAAGAAAGACCATGATCAACATTTCAATACTCTCAAAGCCTGTATAACTAACGTGTCCTTAATTAATTGTCATAATCTGCCTTGTCAATTATATTATATTAAGAGATCTGTTATAATTATAAATAGATTTTATAAAATTAATTTTATAAATTGACGTGATTTTATATAATTTATTAAATTTATTTTATACGTAAAATTATATTAATTTATTAGATTTATAGTGTCATTTTGACTGGGGTTAAGCTTCATTCCTTTTTATGTAAATATGTTATACGTACGTGTGTATAATTAAAAAAATTTTAATGGACATGAATTCCAAGTCCGTACGTACCTCTCTTCAGGAATAACCGTACTAGCTGGTACAAATTCTTTCATTTATTTTGAAAAGTGAACTCATCTCATCTCATTTCGTATTTTTAACTCATTTCAACTATTTATTTAAATTTTAATTCATCTCAACCATTTATTTTATTATTATTCATAACCTATCTCATTTCATCTTTAAATTCAAGTAGGTCCTTAACGAGGTTCCTCTTTCGTAAATGACGAGCCTGTACTCCGCCCAATATGCGGATGGTAGTGTGTATATTATATATGAGGAGGAGAGATTTAGAGAAAAATATAATTTATAAGGAAGAAATTTGAAACAGTTTATATAGTCGTTTATTTTGATAAAATAATATAAAAATTAACATAGTGCATTTGAGTAGAGTCTTGAATCAATTTATATTTATATATGTATGAGAATAAATAAAATTTAAAAATTTTAACAGTTCACAATAAAATGTTATTAAAAAAAATTATCATTCCATAAATGAACATTTTAAGATTCTATTTTTTATTTTAATTGCTGTCAACAATAACTTAATTTTATGAGTAAAATGCTATATTAGAGTTATATGACTTCGTTTTTTAAAAGGATTATCATCCCATAAATATAATATTCTAAAATTCTATTTTTTGTTTTAATTATTGTCAATAAAAACCTATTTTTATGAGTAAAATGTCATATATCTTTCATCCATTTATGGCAATATTCGTAATTAGCATTATTGTAATGTGGAAAAAGAGATTTTTTTTTTCTAAAAATAAAAAAAATACTTTTAACAATAAAATGTTACTTTTTTATTTTAAATTTTTTTCTTCAGCTTAAAAAGATTTTATAAGCGGAATAATGGTCAAGGGAGGCCATACCAAGTGGATGGGGATCTCAGCCATATATAATTGTAGCACTGCATGTTTAGTTGGCTGTTCCAATAATGTGATGAACCTTTTTCCATACGAATATATTAATTTTTAGGGATGCAAAAAAACTCTTAATTATTAGGATTATTATTATTATTATTATTATGGATATATATTGATTTGATCTAGATCTATTATAATTTATAATTTATGTATAAATTATAATTCTTGTGCCTATCATTCTGTCACGTCCATTCCAAACTATTATAAAATTCATTCTAATTATATATATATATAGTTTGTACGTGGGAGAAGCGTACCTAGGTAAATAAACTATATATTCCTATCTACTTTATTAAATTATCATGCCTCATTTGAATATATATTCATATATATATATATATATATATATATTTGTGTACGATGATAATGATTAACAGAGAGGAGGATTTTTGGATGTTACAAGTGTAGAAACTCTAGAGTAAGAAGTATTTGAGAAAAAAAGTATTCATCTTCGTGTTATTAATATATATTTCACTGAATGAATATTACAGTGCATAATTACAAATAAATGCCCAACTTATATACAAGTAAAGGTAGTTACTGACTTATGTACAAGTATAGATAGTCAGGACCCAACAAATATAACTATTAAAATTTAAAAATAAAATTTGCCAACTAATTAACTCTAATACTCTCCCTCAAGGTGGAGCATGAAGATTATGAATACCTAACTTGGATAGGAGAAATTAAAATTAAGTTTTGTCGAGAGCCTTTGTAAAAATATCTACCAACTGGCTAGTTGAAGTAACATAAAAGGTTTTAATAAGACCTTTAGCTTGTTGTTTACGTATAAAATGACAATCGATTTTAACATGCTTTGTGCGAGTATGGTGAATTGGATTTGCAGCTAAAGAAAGAGCAGACTTGCTGCCACAATATAAAGAAGCAGGTAAAGAATGAATAATACGCAAACGATGAAGAATTTACAATATTCAAATGACTTCATAGCTGGTGGAAGCTAAGGCATGATACTCTGCTTCAGTAGAACTTTTAGACACTGTAATTTGCTTATTGGACCCTTAAGAAATCAAAGAATCACCAAGGAAGAGACAAAACCCTGTAATAGATCTTCTACTATCAATACAAGTAGCCCAATCATAGTTAAAAAAAACCCTTTGATTTGAGTAGATGCTGTTGGAAAATACAAATCATATGTAGGGGTTGCTTTAATATATCTAAGAATTCGGTACACAGCATCCAAATGAGTTTTACAAGGTTTTCCATAAATTGTGCAAGTGAATGAACTGAGTAGGACAGATCTGGCCGAGTTAGAGTAAGATATAATGATCTCCCAATGAGTCTCCTATACTGAGATGGGTCTTCCAAAACATTAACATAATATATTGTCAATTTAAGCTTTGAATCCATAGGAAACTCAACAAGTTTGCAACTAAGATAGACACCATCTTTTAAAATTTTAAGGGCATATTTACGTTGAGGTATAGAAATCTCAGTAATAGTTTGTGCTATTTCTAATCCCAAGAAAGATTTGAGTTAACCCAAATCCTTGATTTTAAATTGCTCATGAAGACAAGACTTCACTTAAGCAACTTATGACATATTATTGGAAGCAATAATAACATCACCAACATATACCAAAGGTGCCCTAAAAGAAGAACCTTGCACCTTTGTGAACAAGCTGTAATCAGTTTTAGATTGCTCATAACCAAGGGATAAAAGGGTAGTGGTTAATTTCTAAAATCATTGCCGACTGGCCTGCTTTAAATCATATAGAGACTTCAATAAACGACGTATTATGTGCTCTCTCTTTTGCAAAACCAGGTGTTATCACCATATAGACTTATTCATCTGAATCCCCATGCAAAAAAACATTGTTTACACCAAGTTGTTCTTTAACTTGCAACCAATGCCAAGAAACAACGATCTGTTGTCATTTTGGTAACAGGAAAAAATGTTTCAGCATAGTCAATTCTCTCATTTTGTATAAAACTTTTGGCTACAAGATGTGGTTTATATCTTTCAATACTACCACCAGTCTTGTATTTCACCCTATACACCCATTTACAACTAATTGCTTTCTTCCTAAAAGGAAAATCAGTAATTATCCAAGTTTTATTATTTTTAAGAGCTAGAATTTCTACATTCATGGACTTGTGCCATTTAGGATATTTGGTTGCTTGTTTATAGCTAAAGGCTTTGTGAGTAAGAGAAGAATGAGTGTAAGAAAGATACCTTGAGAGATTAAAAGTTTTACTGGAATCTTGTTGTATGGAGCTCGAAGGTAGTGAAGATTGATAAAAAGTGTGAACCATTTTGCAATGAAAATACTGCAAATAGGATGGAGGATATCTGATCCTAGAGAATCTTCTAGGAGGAACATCACCTAGATCATAATGATCTAAACTGATGTCACTAAAAGTATGAAAATTAGAATTAACTGGTAAAGCAACTGATAGGTTAGAATTAATGTTATTAACACAAGTAGGAAGAACAAAATTAGATTGAGAAACAGAATTATGAGTGAGATTTTGAAAAGGAAATGTATTCTCATGAAAAACAACATCACGAGAAATAAAAATGGATTCTGTGTCAAGATCTAAGAGTTTATACCCCTTGGTACCATATGGATATCCAAAGAATACACATTTCTTAGCTCTAACATTAAATTCTGTTTTGTGAAAAGATAGATTGGTAGTAAAACACAAGCAGCCAAAAACCTTCAAATGATCATAACAAGGTTTAGTTGAAACAAAAAGTGCATAAGAAAACTTATTGTTTAACAAAGGAGAGGGAGATCTATTTATTAAGTATGTGGTTGTCATGATGCAATCATTCCAATAAGAAAGATGAATATTTGATTGAAATTTTAGGGCTTTAACAACATTCAATAAGTGTTGGTGTCTTCTTTTAGGTACTTCATTTTGTTGTAGAGTATATGAACAGCTATGTTGATGAATATTATCCTTGGAAGTCAGAAGAGTGGACATATTAAATTATGTGCCATTATCAAAACGAAGAAGTTTGACTTTGGATAAAAATTATGTTTCAACCATAATCAAGAAGGATTCAATCATGATGCCAGTTTGGAACTTGAATTTTAATAAGTAAATCCAAGTACAACAAGTGAAATCATCTACTATTGTTAAAAAATAGTGATGACTATTATTAGCAAGAACAACAAAAAGTCTCAAAAGATCTCAATGAATGAGTTCAAAAGGAATAGTAGATGTAATATAACTAATAGGAAAATAATGTCTATGTTGTTTAGCTAATGGACATCGCATTGATTATTATTATTATGAAAAGATACATTTAGAAAAATATCATGCAACAAATGCATTCCAGACTAAAACATATGTCCCAGTCTGCTATGCCACAAGGCAAGCTTATTAGGAGAATTTGAAGAAGAAACAAAATTAAAAGAAAGTAAAGAAGAAGGCTAAAATATAGAGGATGAGTGAGAACTTGAATTTAACAAATATAATCCACCATTTTGATTAGTCACTCTAATTGTTTTCCAAGCAAGCAGGTCCTGGATCAAACATTTGTTAGTCAAGAATATCATGGCAAGATTTGAGGCTGGGGTGAGTTTATGCATAGAAATCAAATTGAAAGTGAATGAAGGGACATACAAAACATGATGTAAAGTTAATATTGCCGATAGTATGATAGATTCTATGTGAGATACATGAGAAGATTGACCATTTAGTAGACTAACAGTGGCATTCACAGGAGTAAGAGGCGAGGTGAAAGGAGAAAGAGAACATACCATATGGATTATAGCTCCACTGTCAACGATCCAAATATTCGAGAAATGCAATTATGATAAGGAAGTAGAATTAACAAAAGAAAAAGAAGAAGATATATATGCCATATTGACATAACTAGTAAGTTGTGATGTATCAGATTGAGAAGAAATGAGTCTGATTTCAGTTGAGTTTGCAGGCCACTGAGAAACTATTGAAGTTGCTCTAGAGAAAAAACTTGACCAGAATTAGAAATTGTCTCTAGGGAAGCAGACATTTGATTAGCAAAGTATTGGTGAGAACCAGACTTTGAACCACCAGAATTCTTCTTCTTTGACACCTAGCCTGGTGGATAACCATGGAGTTCAAAATATTTCTCCTAAATATGTCCTTTTCGATCACAACGAAGAGGTTCCCTCTGGCCAATGGAAGGAAAGTTTCTCCTAGAGACGGTAGCAACAACCGAATTTGAAGGTACTTGAGAAGTTAATACCGCAATACTCTCTTGATTTAAAGAAGCGGTGCGAGAGAATCCACGTTTGCGCTCTTCTTGAATGATCAAAGAATAAATTTCATCTAATGAAGGAAATGGCTTCATAAGAAGAATATTGCCTCTAGTGGTGAGATAATTCTCATTCAGTCCCATAAGAAAGAGCATAATAAGATTTTTCTTTTCACGAGCAGCAATGAGTTCAAGAACTTTATAAGTACATAAAGCATATTCTCCACATGTACAAATAGGAATTGGCGAAAACTGATGTCACTCATTCCATAGGGGCTCAAGACGAGTGAAATAATCACTCATGGATGATTGATCCTAAGTGATATTGTTAAGTGCTTGCTGAATCTTGAAGATTCGAGCTTCGTTGCTTTGTTGAAATCTGTGTTTCAACAAATTCCATATTTTCTCAGCAATTTCAATATAAAGGATTATCTGTGCAATTTTTGGAGTCACTAAAGCACAAATCCAAGAAGAAACAACCAAATTACAGTGAAACCAAGCGTTGTAATTTGAATCGATAGAAGATGAAGGTTGAATGCTGTTGTCAATAAAATCGATCTTATTCTGAGAGCCAATCGCCATAAGCATTGCACGGTTCCAAGAGTAGTAGTTCTTACCGTTGAGCTTTGGAGAAATGATAGCAGTGTTAGAAACATCTGCTGGAGTAATTGTGTATTGATTATCAAGAATTGTGTATTGATTATCAAGAACAATCGATGAAGAAGGAGAGGACGACATATTATGAGATCGAAGGAGATCAAAGTGCGAAAATCAACAAAAGAGATGATTCGCGATTGATACCATGTAGAAACCCTAGAATAAGAAGTATTTGGGGAATAGTATTCCTCTTTGTGTTCTTAATATGTATTTCACCGAATGAATGTTGCAATGTATAATTACAAATAAATACCCAACTTATATACAAATAAAGATAATCATCGACTTATGTACAAGTAAAGAGGGCCCAACAAATGTAACTATTGAAAATAAAATTTACCAGCTAAGCTAATTAACTCTAATAATAAGAAATAGCATGGGGAAGTTAACATGCTCTAGAATGTCCATAAATACTCCTAGAAAAAAATATGTACACCTCACATATTTTTAGGATGTCTGATATTTAGAAACTTTCTTTCTACATAAATTGGACGAAAGGTTTTTTCATAAGCATGTGGTTCATGATCTCTAAATTGCATTGAAGTCACATGATTCTTAAACTACAATTAACATACAGATTGAAAGCATCCATTTGTGATTAATTTTTTTTTATAATAAAAACAAGGTCAAGGCCTCCTTTTATTAAAAGATCCTCAAAAAGGCGGAGGAACAACTATAATTACAACAAGAAAAACAATCAACAAAGAAATACACCAACATTGAATATAATGAATACCCATTAATCTATCCAAACGAACAAGAACTCAAAGCCTTCCTCACACAAGACTGTCACTAATAAAATCTAAAGTTCTTCCTCTAGTGTCATCTTTTACCAAGAAATCCACAACTATATTAGCTTCTCTAAAAATATGTTGAAGTTGGACATTAAGCATGCAAATAAGCTCTCGTGCACTTCCTCCCGAAAATCTGATAAAAACCAAAACCTACAAACTCTCGAAGTTAGCCATTCCACCACTACACTCGAGATCGACTCCACCAATAAATCTTTCAACCCAATTGTATGACACAAATGCAACCTATCAATTAAAGTTTGACACTCTGCAATTGTGTTTGTTGCTTGGCCATAAAAAGGAACAAAACCTGCCAAAACACGTTTTCGCGAATCATGCATAATCCCTCCCCCACCTAACACACTCGAGTTCCACAGGATCCACCATCCACATTAAGCTTAACCAAACCCACTTCAATCGAATGCCACGCAACCTTGGTAGCTTTACAATTGGAACGAGTGAACAATTTAGCTCCTATAGCACGAATACATAATGAGCCATTTTCCTGAATTGCTGCAAGGTACTAGATATTTCCTTTAAAGAAACTTTTATTACATGGGTTATGGCCCCGCAATCATATTTTATATCTTCTATCCAAGCTGCACAATGAGCTCGCCAAAGAGCCTAGGAAATAATAATGGGAATGATCCCACATATCCAACCAACTTAAGATGAATAAGACCGACACCACCATACATTAAGCATCCCATATAGCAACGAATCTATGGAACTGAACCTCACAATCCCCCGCAAAGAAATTCCAAACCTTTCTCACCCCATTCCCCTTGCATAGCACATGATCCAAAATCTCGACTTGGGGAGCAACACAATAATTGCACTTTGACACAATTAGAATACCAAGCTGCTTGATTGCATTATCCATAGATAATGCCTTTTATCATGCTCTCCAGCATATAAAGCACATTTTTTTCGACACATGATCTTGCCAAAGCCACCTCTACCATGGACATAAATCTTCTAGTTAACAGCCAAGATGATTTCATGGTGAACATCTATCGAATGCTTTGAGATGCAAACATCATCATCCTCATCGCAAACTCCGAACCAACCATTTCAAATTGTTTAACACAGTAGGCATTACCCACATGAGACCTTTTCAAGATCGAGAACCTTAAAATGAAGACATAACTGTAGCAATGTGAGCATTACCCACATATTTTTGGGATAAAAAATTTGACCACAACGATCCACCCATAATTAAATTTCAAGAAAACTTTATTAACAATGAACTTTGAACCTCAAATAAATCTCGAATACCTAGCCCACTTTCTTTTATTGGCAAACAAATCTTGCGCCAAGATATCCATTTCAATTTTTTTTTTCTTTTCCATGCTAGAACCCCATAAAAAATCGAAAGAAAAAAGGCTTTAAGATCTGACAACACTTCCTTTAGTAGTTTCAACATTGAGAGCATATGGATATAGGCATACTATTCATAACATGCTTAATATGAATAAGCTTACCTTCAAATGATAGAATCTTACTTTTCCCCACATGCACTTTAGCTAACAAATGATCATACATACACAACTTCACTCTCCCCACATGCAATGAAATATTCAAGTAATTACAAGGTCAAGAACCCTCCTTAAAACTAGGTGTTGAACCCAAGGTTTCAAGTCTCGTATTTACGTATAAATTTTGATGATAACAAATAATATTGAAAACTCAAGCTCAAGTTGTCTATGCATGAAGGGAGCTAAACACATCAAGAAATCAAGCATGAGCAAGAAAGATATCAAGTCTACAAATGAAGCTCATAGATTATTTTTGTACATCTCTTGATAAAATTAGAAATTGGATTAAGGTTCCAAATTACTCTTTTTTCTCATAAAACATCAAATTACTTTTTCCACATATGCAAGACATTTTTAAATGTCTTAGTTTTGAAAATTATGTTTTTCACATGTGCATAACACCATCAAACAAAATAATTTCGAAAATTATATTTTTTTTATAAAAACTTGATTTTATAAGATGATTGATTATCATATTTGACATGTGCATATTTTGTTTGAAAGTCTTGAAGGGAGGTGGTGTGTTTTTTTGACTAATGCAAAAGGTAGATGATTTTGTTTGAGAATCTTAAAGGGTGGTTGTGTGTTTTTTTGACAAATATAAAAGATAGATGATTTGTTTTGAAAATCTTAAAGGGTGGTTGTGTGTTTTTTTGACATATGCAAAAAGAAGATGATTTGGTTTGAAAAATAAATCATGCTCATTTTGTCTTGTATGAAAAGCAAAAGATTATGTTTGATTTCTTTGAAAAATGAATGGAGTTGTCTTTGACAAATGCAAAAAGGAAATGTTTTTATTTGAATTTTTTGAAAAGTGAATAGTGCTCTTATTTGACATGGGAATCTTTTCAAATTTGAAATTGAAGACTCATTTACCTATAAATAGCTCACTTGAGTTTTACAAAAATTACAACAAGAGCTTACACATCTATTGCTAAATTTTGCATCATTCTTTCAAAGCTCTCATTCTCTCTTTTCTAAAGTTTTGAGCCTTAATTCTTGTTCTTGTTGAGAGAGATATAGTTTGTGCTGTATTGTTCTTATTTCACTCATTGAGGAGTGTTTTCCGATAGCCTACCCACTATCAATTCTTGTATCAGTAAGAGGGTGTGTATAATCCTTGTGTGTGTAGAAGGTGTTCTACACGGGAATAGTTAAATCATCAAGTGTGAGGTGATTGGAAGTAAGAGGGTGTGTATAACCCTTGTGTGTGTAGAAGGTGTTCTACACAGGGAATAGTTGAATCACCAAGTGTGAGGTGATTGGAAGTGTAGAGGGTGTTCTACACGGAATCTTTGGAGCGGTGCTGCTCAAAGGTGTAATAGGTTTCTATCTCCACCTAAAGGAGATTGAATAGTAGATTTGGGAATCCTCAAGGGGTAGCTTGAGGCGAGGACGTAGGCAGTGGGGCTGAACCTCGTAAAAATACTGAGTTTGCTTTCTCTTACCCTACTCTTTATATTTTGGTTATATTTTATATTGTATATTTAGTTTATAAGTATTAATTTTTTAATATAACCCAATTCACCCCCCCTCTTGTGTTAGTCATCTGGGCAACAAGTGGTATCAGAGCTAGAGCTCTATTATAAGATTAACTATCTTTTGAGTTAAGATCTTATGGCTAACATTGCAGCTTCATTTGGTGAAGGTCAATCTAGCAGTCGGCCTCCACTCTTTTGTGGAGACAATTACTCATTCTGGAAAGTTAGAATGAGAATATTCCTTCAGGCTCAAGGTCGAGAAATCTGGAAATGTATTGTAAATGGACCTTATATTCCAACAAAAGTAGTTGATGGAGTAAAGGTCAAAAAGGAAGAAGAAGAGTTTAATCGTGAAGACGATAGACTTTATACTTTGAATTTAACTGCTATGAATTTATTATATAATGCTCTCAATGGTAATGAATTTAATAGAGTAATGACTTGTGCTACAGCAAAGGAAATTTGGGATAACTTGGAAGTTACTTATGAAGGAACTTCTCAAGTCAAGGAATCAAAAATTTATATTCTTACTCATGAATATGAAATGTTTAAGATGAATGATGATGAATCTATTTCTAGTATGTACACTCGTTTTACTAACATCATAAATAGCTTGACAGCTCTTGGCAAAGTTTATTCCAAAGTGGAGATAGTAAGAAAAATTCTCAACTCTCTACCAAAACGTTGGGAATCAAAAGTGACAGCGATTCTTGAAGCTAGAGACCTCAAGAAGCTCGAAGTGAATGAACTCATCGGGTCACTTATCACCCATGAGTACACATTGAAAAGAGGAGAAGAAGAAGGAAAGTCAAAGAAGAGCTTGGCACTTAAAGCTGTTCCACATGAAAGTGAAAGTGATGAAGATGAGGAAAATGACGACAAAGATGAAGAAGTTGCAATGATAACAAGAAGAATTCAGAGGTTCTTAAAGAAAAATAAAACTCCTCCAAGGAAATCCTTCAATAAGTTTTCCAAGAAAGATTCAGGTAAAAATGACACTTTAATTTGTTATAAATGCAATAAACCCGGTCATATCAAGCTAGATTGTCCTCTGCTAAAGAAAGATCGAAACAAAGGCAAAAAAGCAATGAAAGCTACGTGGAATGATGATTCAAGTAGCTCAGATAGTGAAGCAAGCAATGGAGAATCAGGAAATCTTTGTCTTATGGCTAAAGACGACATTGAGGTAACAAATTTTGATAATATTGAAGATCCTTCATATGAAGAATTGCAAAATGTTTTAGAAGAAGTATATGAGGAATTTGAAAAATTGGGTATCAAGTATACTGTTTTGAAAAAGAAAAATTCTTCTTTAACAAACGAAATTGATATTTTAAGAAAAGAAAATATTGTTTTGAAAGATGAAAATTTTGAGTTGAAGAAAAAGAAAACTGATTTAGAAAATATTATTGAAAACTTTACGAATGGAAAAAGAAATTTTGAAAAACTTCTTGGTAGTCAAAGATGTGTTTTTGATAAGGCAGGCTTGGGATATATGCCAAAACAAAAATACAAACCTTATAAAAACTTCTTTGATAATCCTTCTACATCAAAGTCCAATATTCAAAATTCTTTTCATAAAAATAATTTTGTTAAAAAAAGATACTATTATAATCACTCAAGTTCTTCATATATGTCACATGCTATTTGCAATTTTTGTAATAGAAATGGTCATAATTATCTTGCTTGTCCTATTAGAAGAAAACATACAATGACTATTAGGGCCATATGGGTACCTAAATATCTTGTTTCTTCTAATACTAATAAATAAAGGACCCAAAAAACTTGGGTACCGGGAATTGTTTTTAATTGCTTTTGTAGGTATGCATGAAGTATTCTACATGTAAAAATAAATGATTTTTAGACAACAGATGCTCAAGATACGTGACAGAAGACAAAACTAAATTCATTGACTTCACTTCTAAAGAAAAAGGATGTGTGATATTTGAAGACAATTCAAAAGAGAAGATCATGGAAATAGAAGGAAAGATCATCAAGACTTAGTACAAGATGCAACCAAATAGTGGAAACATGTGAAAGATCATCCAGCGGAATAAATTCTAGGAGAACTTTCACGAGGTGTAAGTACTCGATCATCTCTTAGAAATATTTGTAATCACACACTTTTTCTATCTCAAATTGAATCCAAAATATTGATGAAACTCTTATTGATAAATCATGGATTCTATTTGTGCAAGAAGAACTAAATTAATTTGAAAGAAATAATGTATGGACATTTGTTCCTAGACCTAAAAAATTATGCTGTTATTGGAACAAAATGGGTTTTTAGAAATAAGAAAGATGAATCTAAAATCATCACTAGAAACAAGGCTCGACTTGTAGCCCAAGGTTTCAATCAAGAGGAAGAAATCGATTATGATGAGACATATGCACCAGTCACAAGATTAGAAGTTATTCGAATGCTACTTGCATATGCTTGTTATAAAGATTTCAAATTTTTTTCAAATGGTTGTTAAAAGTGTTTTCTTAAATAGTTTTTTTTAAAAGGTTTTTCAAGAGGAAAGATCGATATAACTCTTTTAATCAAATATGAATAGAATGATATTCTTCTAGTTCAAATTTATGTAGATAATATAATATTTGGTGCTACTAATGAAAATATGTGTCAAGATTTTGTTAAGAATATGCAGAAAGAATTTGAAATAAGCATAATGAGAGAACTTAATTTCTTTCTCGGATTGCAAATCAAGTAATTGGAACATCAATGAGTCCAACCACTAAACTTGATAAAGATGAAAGCGGTAAGCCAGTTGACTCAAAGGTATATCGAGGTATGATTGGTAGTTTATTATATTTGATAACTAGTAGACTTGATATTATGTTCAATGTATGTTTATGTGCACGTTTTCAATCATTTCCGAAACAATCTCATTTGATTGCAGTCAAGCGGATTTTTAGATATTTTGCCAGTACCATTGACTTAGAGTTATGGTATCCTAAACACACTTCTTTCGATCTTCTTAGTTATTCAGGTACCGATTATACTAGTTGCAAAGATGATCGAAAAAGTTTTAGTAGAACATGTCATTTCTTAGGTCATGCACTAGTTTACTGGTTTAGTAAAAAACAAAATTCTGTTGCACTATCTACTGCTGAGGCAGAATATGTTGCTGCGGGTAGTTGTTGTGCCCAAGTTCTTTACATGAAGCAACAACTTGAGGATTTTAAACGTATGTACAATCACATTCCAATCAAATGTGATAATACAAGTGCTATAAATCTTTCAAAGAATCCAATACAACAATCTCGGACCAAAGTGCAGAAGGGCGATATTGCATTAGAATTCACTAGTACACATGATCATTTGGCAGCCATTTTTACAAAACCCCTACCAGAAGATAGACTACGCATGATTAGAAGAGAAATAGGAATTATGCATGCCATCAATATCTGCTAGATACTTTTATTCCATTAACTCAAATGACCTACAGAAACTTGAGACGTTTAGCCTCATCATTCAAATGCATTTGCTCCTCATAAATCATCATGTCATCCTTATCTAAAGGATTAGGCAATCGAAATGTAGAGGCAAGTAAGGATTTTAAATCCTTATTCTTTTGTTTTAAGTCTACTATTTTTTTGTTAGACTCTTGAACAAGTCGTTGAAGAATATCGATCTTCTCATTAAGCTTCTCTATCTCGCGGGTTTTGGACTGCAACCGAGCGGAAAAAGAAACTATGGAAGATGAGTATCGAGTCCCGAGACCTACAAGCTCGTAAATGGCATCATGATCTGATTTATTAGCTAAATCAGTCTCTTGTTGCTTCATGACACCTACGACAGATGCAGAAATAGATTGAGACTGAGGTGAAGGATACCTCAAATCTTGATCAAGAGAACCACTGAAGGGAAATCTACGAGCCATTGAAAATTTGTAAAGTGAGAATGAAGATGAACTACAACAATGAGAAGAAGATTTGATGCGGATTAGATAAAGCTAAGGATTGCTTTTATAAAGATGGAAATAAGTAAAAGACAAACTGACATCTCTTCAAATCTTACTTAGTCAAGCTTACAAGATATGCCGGATGCATATTGTCAAAAGTTACCGAACTAAGCTAGCGAGATTAATTATAATTGTCCCTGTTTCTCTCGTGAAACGCTGCCATTATCTGCTAATGTTGACTCTGTGCTTGAACTCTTACTCGTTCCGATTCCTCTATTTGAAGTTTCAGAATACGAGCCAATTCCGTCAAATCTTTATTTTCTTGCTTTAACCTCTTATTCTTTCTGCCTTTATTTACAAGCTTTTGATGCAGAACAGATATTTGATTGTTAAGTCGATCAACCTCATTTGCCCTCGCTAGTAATCTCCGAGACATGGTCGTAACAGAGGCAGCATATTGAGCACTGAGAGTTCTTGATGCTGCAACAACCTCAGAATCAGTTCTATTTGAAAAATGCATCTCTGCTTCTATCATGGTATTGACAACCTCATGAGATAAAATGACTGATTGAGACGGTTCCTGATTCAAATCCGGAAAATTATTAGATGAAATTTTCTCCGCCATTCTATCGTTTTGAATAAACAGAAACCGGATCAATGAGTGGGGTGAAAATTTATTTGAGTATCCAACAGGTGAAAACGGTCTTTTAAACGACAACTTTCAAATCTCGATAATATTTAATTTTTCAACAATATCACACGGATTTGAATCTGCTTTCGCACCGACTGCTAGAGCTAGGCCACCTTTGTAGGTTTTATCAGACACGCGTGGCTCCGCACCGAACTGTCAGAGTTAGACTTCCAACATTTGCAGGTTTTGTCGGACATGCATGGCTCTGCACCGCATCGCCAGAGCTAGGCTTGCAGCTTTTGCTGTCTTTGTCGGACATGGATAATTTTAATTATTCAACTTCAAATCTCTGGAATATCTAATTCGTCAATAACATCAAGCGGATTTAAATCTTCTTCCGCACCGAGATGATAAAATTCGGCTTCAATTTTTGCAGGTTTTGTCGGGCACGGGTGGTTCCAACTTCTACTATCTAACATACCGTTTTATTTGATTATTGCTTATTACGAAAAAAAAAAATCTTATTGAAACCAATTACGGTTCCTTTTTAATGATGCCAAAAGGGGGAGAAGTCTTATACTAGTATTATACTATCCTGTTATATATGCTAGAATCATGTTTATATTTTTCTTGAAATACTAACGCATATTTTCAGGGGGAGCTTAAGTATTACTGCAGGTCGCAGATTTCTACTAAGTATTTGTCATCATCAAAAATGGGGAGATTGTTGAACCCAAGGTTTCAAGTCTCGTATTTACGTATAAATTTTGATGATAACAAATAATATTGAAAACTCAAGCTCAAGTTGTCTATGCATGAAGGGAGCTAAACACATCAAGAAATCAAGCATGAGCAAGAAAGATATCAAGTCTACAAATGAAGCTCATAGATTATTTTTGTACATCTCTTGATAAAATTAGAAATTGGATTAAGGCTCCAAATTACTCTTTTTTCTCATAAAACATCAAATTACTTTTTCCACATATGCAAGACATTTTTAAATGTCTTAGTTTTGAAAATTATGTTTTTCACATGTGCATAACACCATCAAACAAAATAATTTTGAAAATTATATTTTTTTTATAAAAACTTGATTTTATAAGATGATTGATTATCATATTTGACATGTGCATATTTTGTTTGAAAGTCTTGAAGGGAGGTGGTGTGTTTTTTTGACTAATGCAAAAGGTAGATGATTTTGTTTGAGAATCTTAAAGGGTGGTTGTGTGTTTTTTTGACAAATATAAAAGATAGATGATTTGTTTTGAAAATCTTAAAGGGTGGTTGTGTGTTTTTTTGACATATGCAAAAAGAAGATGATTTGGTTTGAAAAATAAATCATGCTCATTTTGTCTTGTATGAAAAGCAAAAGATTAGGTTTGATTTCTTTGAAAAATGAATGGAGTTGTCTTTGACAAATGCAAAAAGGAAATGTTTTTATTTGAATTTTTTGAAAAGTGAATAGTGCTCTTATTTGACATGGGAATCTTTTCAAATTTGAAATTGAAGACTCATTTACCTATAAATAGCTCACTTGAGTTTTGCAAAAATTACAACAAGAGCTTACACATCTATTGCTAAATTTTGCATCATTCTTTCAAAGCTCTCATTCTCTCTTTTCTAAAGTTTTGAGCCTTAATTCTTGTTCTTGTTGAGAGAGATATAGTTTGTGCTGTATTGTTCTTATTTCACTCATTGAGGAGTGTTTTCCGATAGCCTACCCACTATCAATTCTTGTATCAGTAAGAGGGTGTGTATAACCCTTGTGTGTGTAGAAGGTGTTCTACACGGGGAATAGTTAAATCACCAAGTGTGAGGTGATTGGAAGTAAGAGGGTGTGTATAACCCTTGTGTGTGTAGAAGGTGTTCTACACAGGGAATAGTTGAATCACCAAGTGTGAGGTGATTGGAAGTGTAGAGGGTGTTCTACACGGAATCTTTGGAGCGGTGCTGCTCAAAGGTGTAATAGGTTTCTATCTCTACCTAAAGGAGATTGAATAGTGGATTTGGGAATCCTCAAGGGGTAGCTTGAGGCGAGGACGTAGGCAGTGGGGCTGAACCTCGTAAAAATACTGAGTTTGCTTTCTCTTACCCTACTCTTTATATTTCCTACTGCTTTATATTTTGGTTATATTTTATATTGTATATTTAGTTTATAAGTATTAATTTTTTAATATAACCCAATTCACCCCCCCTCTTGTGTTAGTCATCTGGGCAACACTAGGCAAACGCTTCAACTCTACTTTCTTTTCAAAAGAGATATTTGAAGAAAAAAACATAGAAAATTTGATGAGATTAATGAGTTGTCCAGACATAAGCTCATAACTATGGATCACCTCCATAAGTCTTCAAATAGAGGTCTTTCCTCCATTAGCAAAAATCAATATATCATCTACATACACCAAATGGTTAATCATAGTACCCACACTAGGACTAAAAGGCTTAATTCTGCTCAACTGGAATTCTTTATACAACATCTAAGAAAGCAATTTATCCGGCAATATAAAGAAATAAGGTGATAAACGATCTCCTTGACGAAGACAATGAGAAGGCTTAAAAAAAACTCTAGTACATCCATTCAACATGACCGAATAAAATGGAGAAAAAATGTAATTAAAAATAAGTGATCGCCACTTATTTGAGAAACCCAACCTTCATAAAACTTCCATTAAAAATCCTCAATTCACTCGATCATAAGCTTTCACCATGTTAACTTTCAACATTACAATACCTTTCTTAGTCTTCCGATTAATGTCATGAACCAATTCCTAAGCGAGAGCCATATTATAAAGATACTCCGCCCACGAATGAATGCTGCCTCCTTTGAAGAATTAATATATCGAAGTATTGTTGCTAATCTAAAAACTATAATTTTTGTCATGATTTTATAGACCACCGAACATAAACTAATTGGGTGAAACTACCCGAAGCTAGCCCATCTACCTTTGGAATTAGAACTAAATTCGTAGTACCAAAAAATGTCGACAAAGGCTTCCTGCAAAATTCTCTCACCATATCCAATAGATCCTGATTAATAACATCCCAAGCAAGGATGAAAAAACTAGCTGAAAAACAATCTATTCCCAGGCTGCTATCTAGTGGAATAGATCAAAGTGCCACTTTTAATTCTTGATTCAAAATTGACAAAAACAATAAAATCAAAGACGACTCATCAAAATCAACCTTAGTTGTAGTAAGAAAAGCCTAAAAAAAATTGGCCGCTCCACTATGTACCTCCTCCCGATGACTCCAACAAATTCATTTTCAAGCATCATTCAGTCTACTATCCTGTTCTTCTTTTTATTCTCATCACTGCATGAAAGAAAGCTATATTAGAATCACCTTCAGTTAATCACTTTACACGAATTTTGACACCCCAATACTTCCTCACGGTGAAGCCACTACAAATGGCATTGTCTCCACTTCAATAATTCAAATTCATATTCCTGAGTGTAATATGAACTGACAGACTACTCCAACAACAAGATATGATGTTCAATAGCTTTAATTCCACCTCAACTCTGTCGAAAGACTCTATATTCCATTTTTTCAAAGTTGCTTTTAATAACTTTAATTTTTTGCTAATTCGCACCATTAGACACCCCTCCACTTCCTTATTCCACACGTCATTCACCAAGCCCTCATTAATTCCCCAAATACACTAATATCTGAAAGGTATTGCCCTACACCTCCTCTCATGAAGCAAAGATACAAACATTGGACAAGGATTCGAAGAAGTTCTCAAAGATGTACAATACGCGTAACGCCAAACAAATTAAAAAATTTCATGTCTACCAAGACTTTGTCCAGCCTTGCCCATATCTGTCGACCCCCTAATCTTCCATTACACCAAGACAATCGTTGCTCCTTATAAGAAAGATCAGTCAAACCACACTCTTGAATACAAAAGTTAAAATCTACTTTTGCACGAGATACTCACATAAGGCCACGCACTTTTTCATTTTCACTCTGAATTATATTAAAAAGCCCCCTATGAACCACGACCATCTACCTGCATCTTGACCACTTAAAAAATCCCAAAGCTCCACCTGCTTCCTTTGAAAACAGCTTGCATAACGAAAAGTCACCCAAACTCTCATACTCCCATAAACAAACCAATCACATGATGCCTGATCCAACATTGATACCAACTTAAAAACAAGTCCCTCATACCAGAATAATATTTTTCACCCAACCTCAACATTATTAAAAAGCAAGGTAGTTTCAACTACCTTGCCCACCGACTGCATTTACTAGCACCAAGAAAAGGCTTTAAAAGGGCCACTATAAATGGGTGACTTTTATTCAAAATGTGCAGAAGTCTACTCTTCGACAAAAGATTCTTCTTAATATTCCACATAATTATATTCATCATAATTAAGGAAATTCTTTAGAGTGAATCCGCCTCTTTAAAATATCAATAGATTGTTCTTTCTCCATCTTCATTAACTTCTTCAAAGAAACATTCATATCCAGGCACAAATCGAAACACTTCATTGCTAGCTCATTCAACTCCTCCTTTGGTTCCACATCAAAGATGGCTCAGCATTCAAAAAAATTCTCGTCCTCACCAACCTCATCCTCACCAAGTACCCCTCGATCTACCAAATAAGAAAGTTCAAATTCTAGAGCTTCATACGGCCATCTTCAGAGCACTCCTGAGAGGTAGTCGACCAATAGGTAGTTCATCATGATCATTGTCTAATACTACTCATGTTAACTCAAACAATCTTTCCAACTGCTCTGGAGAAGTTTTTGTTTGGTCAATAGCAACACTAGCTACACCCACTCTTGACTATCATCAATTTGTCTGGGCAAGCAACCTTTCAATGGACCCGCCGACTCTACCACCATATCAAATTGGCTCTTATTAAGAACCTTTCCATTCAAGGACACAATAAAACATCCCTCAAAGTCCCTTCCGCCTCACCTTTTTGTTTATAGACTCCATACAAAATCTTACGAGAAGACGATTTAATCACCGTTCAATCAGCCTCTCTTGTGTCAAAGCCTTTTTTTCACGAAAGTGGGTCCCACTGCCTTTCAAACTAGTTTGGGCTTTTCTATTCTCCCTTCTTCTTGATTCCCATATGGCACTTATTTTTTCTCATGCTGATCTCGACGAACACATTTATTCTTTAGGTGGTCTTGTTTCCAACAAAGCGAGCAAAATGCTGGAAGCGTTTTGAAAATCATCTCCTGATAATGACTGTTCTTTAAACTTGGTGAACCTAACTAGAACAAGTGCCTCAAAGGCTTTGAGATATCCATTTCGACACAAATACGCGCTGCCTTTGGATGAGTCACACATACTGTCACATTATTCCTCTTTAAGGACCGCCTAGTCCAAAATGCCCTCTAAAGCTCCGCAAGATAGACACATGAAAATAGTTAGGAGGCAAGCTTGGTAGAGTAATCCAGATAGAAACCCAAGGGGAGTCTTCTTCCTCGTTGAAATTTGGTGTCCAATGAAATCTCCTATAAGGCACACGCTCAATATACGCATTCTCCCGAGCCATAACACTGATGAAATCCTCTTCATTCGACATATGCACTAAGACATTTTGATGATTTTTTAATTGATCCACCCTAAGCATTGATCTCAAACCCCACCAATTTTTTCATGTTCCACAAATTAAGTGGTTCATATGATAAAATGATATTAATATATATTTTTCATGTTTAAAACATATGATCAATTAAGTTTTCATGCTTAAGATTATATTTTCATTTTATAAATTATTATAACATTATCTTATATCCAATTATAATTTATATTATTATATATCATATATAATATAAAACATATTGTATAATTATACAAAAAAAAAGGTAAATAGAACTGGTTTGGTCTTAAAATGATCGGAATCAAAACCAAAGCGGTTCTAACAGGTTCTTCAATTTCTGAAACCGTTACCAGACCGAACCGGCCTAAACCCAAAAATTTCAGTCTGGTTCATCCTGGTCCGGGCTGGTTTTTCAGTTTAAATTTACACCTCTAGAGTGAAAGTCTTCAACACAAAAATTTCAACACCACAGAAAATGAAAAGGCTTTGTCAATTGCTTGATCTCCACTCTAGAGAATAGCAAAAACATCTCCCCATCACTGAAATGTGGTTCCCATAATGGAATATTCACCTCGGGAAGAATTTCATGTGGCCCTTGTGACAACAATATAAGCAAATCCATGACCAGAAGACGTCCCTAGTGCAAACCCCAAATGCACAGCCTAGCTTCAACGTGTGATTTTGATTAGAACTCTCAACATATACGCCTTGTCTAACCGTCAAACACATAGGGTCGACAACTAGCGCCATGCAAAATCCTAATTGCCTCTCCAATCTTGAGAGAAAAAAATAGAGCTTTGCCATGTCAGCAAAATCCCAACCCAATTCTTGAATGTTGTTGGTATTGAGATAAAGATAAAACTAATTATTTGTTAGCTAACTGGTGTATATATATATATATGAGTCTTTAGCCTTTTTTTTAATGAAATTAAGGAACAGTACCCCATAATTAGTTCAAATACTAATAATTATGTAGCAATTAAGACAAACTAATGGCACCCTAGTATATATATGTGCCGGCCGCAACCATTCTTAATTAAATATATCAGTAAGGATATGCATGCCTGAAACTTTGATATATATATATATATATTGGATGCTTTTTCTCGGCTTTATTTATGTCATATATATATTTATATATGCATACACGCACACATGATACATACCGTGTATGTCTTCATCATGAAATGCTGCATAAACTCCAAAAAAAAAAAAAAAGAACATGAAAAAACAAGGGAGATGAGGATGGGGGAGGTGGAACATAATAAGGCCAACATGCTGCCCAGGATTCCGCTGCATGTCGTTTGCTCCTTGGAATTAATGTCTTGATCTTTGACAATATCCCTCTTTGTCTCATGTTATCATTTTCCTAGATTTCCATATCCCCCAATTCCCACCAGCTGGTACCAGCTAATTGTCATTTATAACTAGCTAGTACGTACTCCTACTTGCATGATTATCTCATAGTGACTCATTCCACTCGTGCTCAAAAAAATATAAGTTTGTATCCTATTTGTAGAAGATAATACTCGATCTGTTTTTGAAAATTGAGGTGAAAAAATAGTTATTGTTGTAAATCCATTAATTAGACCTATAATTATAATTAAAAAAAGTCAGATTATCAGTATTTCATTTTATATTAATTGATTTTAAATTTAAAAAAAAAAAAGAGAGTCTGAATCTCATGTGGAAGATCACGTTTTATACTATGGATCCGCTAGGCGCTTGTCATCAATAAACAAATTTACATACATATATATATGTACATATAAATATATATACATATTCATTTTTCAAAGAAATGAGATCACGATCATGAACATTAACCGGGAGTAAAAACTACTCATGCCGAAGTTTAAAAAAAAAATAGAAATTGTATTACATCCTACACGTGTATATGTACTATATATATATATACACTTACTGATCCTGTTTGCTAAGACTGAAAAAGAAACAAACTACTAGATCAATCTTGTTCAAACCGAGGCTTCTGCTTCGTCTTCAATAGGGGAATGACTTCAAATCCAAGGAGGTTTTTTTGTTCTCTGCATTTACAGACCAACACAGAAAGAAACAAAGGGCTTCGTGCTAAGACATCCAATAATCTTAATATTAAAAACTTAAACCAATAGTTAATTCTTTGGAGCTAACAATATCATATATATATATATATATAAATTGCAAAAGCTTGATCTTAATTTTCTCACTACTATTCAATTCATGTGCATGCAGGGACTTAATTGACAACTTAACCAGGCCATAATCTTTCAACAAATCTTCCTCTCCATATATATATATATATATTATATGTATATGTTGATATTTTACAATATCAAATTGAGGTGCTGCACTGATGCCAATCGTCTTTCCTTTGGAAAAGAACACATTTAAAAAAAAATTTAAGTATTGGATAATTATATTTGAAAATCTTTATAACTACATAGCATATATGTGACATAATTTGATTAATTTAAAAAATAAATTATAAGATTTAAATCTTTCCAATCAAATTATGGTACGTAAATAGTATATAGTGTAAAGACTTTTAAATAATACTCCTTGTGTAAAATAAGAAAAAATAAAAAACAAAAATGAAAACCTTGAAAGAAACAATTTTTTCTTTTACTTTGCATGACGATTTCAAAAAGTTCTAATAATTACACTAAACTACAAATAATATAGTTCCAATGTATGATTTAGCAAATACGATAAACATGAAAGAATTGGTTATAAGTCTCAATTATTAAGGTTTTGTTGATATGAGATAAAATAAAAGGACAAGTTTGAATGAAGCTAGTTATACTAAAAAAAAAAAGTATTAGTGATTACATATTTATGATTAAAATAATTATTTTTATTAAAAATAAATTTTTACGGTATTCTTTTTTTACTTTCTATGATGAAATATAACGTTATAAAAAATCTATTTTATTGTAGTACTAGCTATTAGCTAGGATGTATGCCAAAAGAAAACTAATAATGGTACTTAAGAGTTCAAATAATTAACTTTTTTGCAGTCAAGTATTGGGTGCGCGTGTATGGTCATGAAAGAGAGTTAGATTTGTGAGTGAAAGTTGTAATTTCCGAAATCCCCTGTCCAAAGCATCCAAATGGCCGCCATTCTTGAAACAAAACAAATACTAGCCGGCCAGTTGAGGTTTTTTTTTTTGATATAAAAATTAAAAAAAAAAAACTGCGGATTTGTCCACTCTGATTGGGTGTAATCGTATTTGTGCTTCATGTTCGTGTTTATGTTTGTATTCGTGACATGTCAAATTATGAATAAGCTCAAATATGATCAGTTAACTAAACATGTCAAAATCTAATCCAATTAATTTTCATAACCGTATCGTGTTATTTATTTTTGAATCGCTTAATAATTAATTAGATGTATGTTAATAACATAGGACTAATTTTAATTTATTTCATATAAACATGTTGAACTAACATGCATAACTTATTTGGCATAATTAACTTAATTTCACAGAAAAATCTGAATCTATATTTATTATTAATCACAATATCTAAAAAAGATAATACTACCTACTAACAAATTTACTACAAGAGAATTGATTTTTTAAGACAAATCATTTTATCTTAAAAAGTCTATTTTTTGTCTCAAAAAATTTTTAAAGGCAAAAAAATTTTGTTCCAAATTTGTCTAAAAAAGCCCGTCTTAAAAAGTTTTTAAAAACAAAATCTCATTTGCCCTTTCAAATTCGTTCGGATGAGTTTTTTTTTTTTATTTGAAAAAAAAATCGTCTCAGAAACTCATTCAGACAAAAATTTCAGTTGTCTGAATTGACAGTTTCCGTTCGAACGGATAAATATTTGGTTCGAACAGATTGTCTAGTTCGAATGAGATAAGCGTCCGAACGGATACTATCTATTCGAACGAATAAATTTATTGGAATTAATCTTGTTTGAACGGACTCTTTTTAATTCGGACAAATTTTTAAATCGTGATGTATCGTTCGAACGTGATTTTTTTGTTCGAACGGTACTGTTACACCGATTCACATTTAATTAAAAGATGCATTGCTATCATAATAAAAATGTAATTTGCACATCAAATTTATTTAAATATTGTTGTTAAATAGAATAATAAATGTACAATTAATATAAAAAATAAAATTTAAAATCATGGTGGTGGCATAGCACTTTGGGACATCCTCTGTCATTCTTCAAATATTGCTCAGGTCCTCAACTACAGTCTCTCTTCTATTCTTAACTCTAACTCTGCTGCTTTATCTAATCTGATTAACAACTCTTATTCTTTGGATCTCGATCGTTCTATCTCAAGTTGTACTGCTTTTAACTCCTTAATTTTGTCTTCATTGTATCTAGCCTTAGAAGAGGATGATGAACTGGAAGATGGCTTCACATAACGCCCTAAGTCCCTCAAATATCCAGAACGTGATCTAAGAACTTTAGATAAGATCTGAGCATCGTTGACAGATGATTCATCAGATGAATCTGTAGTAATGTCCTTTAGAGATTTCATCTTTTCCTAAAAGAAAAAATTATTAAAGTTAGTATAAATAATAGGAATATTCTATTAGACTTGACTTAATATACTTAAACTTACATAATTTGCCTCAGTTTCAGGACTGGTCCAAACACCATCACGATTTTTATGTGTTTTAGCATATAAATGGGTTATATCAAAGTTACCAGAACTTTCAGTTTGTTGCAAAAGAAAAACTATATTAGAACTTGAAAGAGAAAAGTGCATATTTTAATATGAGATCGGAATTATTAACACTGACCATTTTTTATGCAAACGATGAAAAGATCGAGAACCCGCACGATGGTGAATCTTTAAATTTGATCTATTTACTTTATTCACAGCACTCTGTTGCTAAAAAAGAAAAGATTATAAGTTTCAAATTCTAATGCATATATAATTTTCTATTAAAAAAATATAAATGTGATATTACCTTATAAGCATAATTTTCAAATAGATCACAAACATTCTCTCACTCTGTTGGTGGTATTATTTGGAATGAATTTTGGCGTGCCTCTGCAGCAATGCTGAATTTCTCAAAATATGCATGGCACCGACCTTTGTACCTCTGGAATCCACCCGACATTAGTTCCTCAACTATTTTTCGATGCTCTCGCCGACTAAAATCTAGATCAAACTTATCCTTAAAAAAATTATAAATAATTAGTATAAATACAATTAGCATTAAATTTGAATTTTCTTGGGATGTAGCTCAATATCAAACAACGATTTTTTATATGATCTTTTACATCTTTGGGAATGTTAACCCAGTAGGCTGCTGACATCGGAGCATACGTACAAGTGAGGGTACCAATATAAGTAAAAAGTCATGCTTGTGAATCACTGTATTCACCAGTGTGACCTTCTAATATCTCAACTTTAATTTTACCCATTTTTCTGACTTTCTCTATGCAAACACCCCTCGTGATGCCTCGTCTTCGGTGCTGGCTTACAACTACAAGTACAGTAATTAGAACAGATATATATAATTTGGTAAATATATATTAACTCATATGGTAAATACCATAATTTGACAAAATACCTGATACTGGGTCTGGTGATACTGGTACATTATTGCTGGTCAGTAAATCACGTGCATGAGAGTCAATAATGGGTAGGGGTGAGGATGGCGCACGAACTGCTTTGCGTTTGAGAGACATATCTATTTGAAATTGTAATGAATTAAATATATAACCAGATAAATATTGTTGATATTTATTAAATTTATACTTACATAGATATTTTAATTCATTCGTTATCAGTTTTGTTGGACGAATCTCCTTCATCTTCACTAGACACGTTAGTAGATTTATGTTCTTCCGACATTTTACCCTCGATCACTTCTGGTGCAACATCTTCTCTACGGAGTGGAACCATGTCATATTGACTTAGATCAACAAATAGATTGATCATTAGTTCATTTTCTTGATATGCTTTTTCATTTGTCGAACCATCAAATTCTTCATGTGGTTCATCTACCTTTGGAATATAATCATATACATTTCTTGGTGCGAACTTCTCCAGCTCTCGCCATGGGTTCCTATATTCCGGATCATCTAAATAAAAAACTTGATTCGCTTTGCAGGCGAGAATGAAAGGATCATCTACGTACCAGGTCTGGGATGTATTTACAGTGACAAAATCTCCATTTTTATGCACTCCCAATCTAGGATGTGAAACATCCCACCAAGTACATCTAAACAACCAAGCAATATAACTTCCCACATATTTTAACCCTACAATATCTTCTACAACTCCATAGAAGTCAATGTTATCATTTTTATAGCTCCCTTCAACTGTGACCCCACAATTATGAAATTTTCTATATCGTTCTCTATCCCGTGTATGAAATCTATATCCATGCACCAAGTAACCTGAATAATGGATAGCCCTCTTACTTGGACCACATGCCAATGCATAAAGTTCTGGTGAGATCTCATCAGGAATTGTAGCATGTTTTAATTGAACCTACATTAAGAAATATATTTAGTATAATATTAAATATCAATAGAATCCATATTACTTTTTTAATAATACCGTATGTTCAAACCACGAGGCGAACTCCTCTTCATACTTCTTTTGTACGTCAACTCTACCACCAGAGCTAAGTAGTTGTAAATGTTCGCTGCACGTCTTCACGTGAAATATTAATTTATACGAAAAATACTAATCTCAATTATTTTAGTTATACGTAAATTCATTACTAACCTCAAGGAGTGCTCAATTTCTGTACAATTATTCAGGATATACCATTGAGTTCTATAAAAATCTCGTTCACACAAGTTGTAGCCCCCTTGTGCGCCCATTGGACGTATAATTATGAAAATACAGAAAATGATGATGAGACACCCATTTATTCACCTTCATAATTTCGATCCGATCTCATAAATTTGGTATCAACCCCATGAAAATACATTGAACGAAAAGTGTGCCATTCATTATCAATGTAGGACTCTGCAATTGAACCTTCTAGATGAGTCTTATTTCCCACACTTCGCTTAAACTTTCCTAAAAATTGCTCAATTGGATACATCTATCTATATTGAACCGGGCCAGCAACTAAAGCCTCACGAGGTAGGTGAACAACCAAATGAACTATTATATCAAAGAAAGAATGCGGGTACAAACCCTCTAATTTGCACAATATCACTGCGATCTCAGCCTCCATTTTTAACAATGCACCAACTTGTAATGTCCTATTACAAATGCCTTTGAAAAATGCCCCTAACTCTGTGAGAGCTGTATAAACATTTCGAATAAACTTTCCACGCACACCAACTGCCAACAAACGTTGTAAAAATATATGACAGTCGTGACTTTTAAGTCATGTGTTCACACGCATCTTGACATGTTCGAAGCATACCCATCAGGTAATTTGATTGACAATAACCAGTTACAAAATTTCATTCTCTCATTACTTGATAGTATATACCATCCAAGAGGCATGATGGCTCGAGACTCATTATTTTGTAAATGCAACTCTGGTCTTATTCCCAACTCTTTCAAATTTTTACGGGAGTTAACTGTATCTTTTGTTTTTCCTTCTATTAATATGAGAGTACCCAAAATATTTTCACATATATTTTTCTCAATGTGTATAACATTTAGATTATGGCAAAGTGTCAATATAAAGCAGTATGGCAATTCGAAGAACATACTTTTTTTTGTCCAATTGAATTCTATTGCCTCTCGTTTTCTCTTTCACGCTCGTGCGTCCTTCCCAAATTCATTTTCTGGAATCTCAAGTAGTTGTGTAAGGATGTCATCGCCAGAAAGTGTTGGCGGTGATGACCTCCGCTCAATCTTCCCATCAAACATTATCTTGTTCGAACACCATCTATGATTATTAGGTAAATATCGACGCTGACTCATTAAACATAATTTTCTTCCATATGTTAACTACTCAGATTATGTATCTTTGTTGAAAACAGGACAAGCCAATTTACCTTTTGTATTCCATCCAGACAAGTTTCTGTATGCTGGAAATCATTTATTGTCCATAAGACTGCGGCATGCATCTTGAATTCTTGCGACAAGGCTGCATCATATGTACTCACACCCAGTTCCTACAACTCCTTCAACTCTGCTATTAATGGTTATAGATATACATCTATGTCATTTCCTGATGATCTCGGCCTTGGGATTAATAAAGTATCATGAAATAAGGGTCCTTCATACACTTCCAAGGTGGCAAATTATAATGTATTAATATCACATGCCGCGTACTATGAGAAGTGCTCATATTGCCAAATAGATTAAAACCATCAGTTGCTAACCCGAGGTTTACGTTTCGAGACTCTTCGACAAACCATGAATACTCCCATCAAAATTCTTCCACTGTAAGAAATCTACCGAATGCGAAAGAAATTGATCATTTCGAACTCTTTCTGCATTATGCCAAGTTGTATCCTTTGCAGTCACTCGAGAAGTAAACAACCGTTGAAGTCGAGGGATCAAGGAAAAAAGTCTCAACACTTTATTCAATATATTACGCTTATCTGATGTCCATCTTAACTCGTGACACATTGCACATAAATCAAATTCTGCATATTGCTTCCAAAAGAATACACAATCATTCTTACAAGCATGAAAAATATTGTAATCAAATCTCAATCCCCGCTTCAATTTTTTCGCCTCATAAAAGTTACGAGGCACCACGTTATCTTGCTGTAGAACCTCTTTAAATAACTCAGATAGCATGTCAATGGCTTTTGCAGAAATCTGGCATATTGACTTGATATGTAGCAACCTCACTGTGAATAATAACTTGCTATGACGGGTACATCTCTCATACAGTTGTTGTTGTGCATCCTCCTATAGTCTTGCGAAATTCTCGTTTTCCTTAAAAGATTGTGATGATGTTCATTCTCTATCTTGAACCCCAAACATGCTTGCGCCAATATCGCCTAACATCTCACTAGTTTTTTCCATTCGATTGAAATGACTCTTAAATCTAACTCCTGTAGGAAATGGTTCGCCATGTAGAACCCAATGCAAGTATTTAGGATCTATTCCATTAACGAACAAATGAGACTCCACTACTACCATGTTAAATAACTCAGGTTCTTATACTTCTTGTACGGACATCTTATAAAATCCTGACTGTCATGACTATCTTTTGCAAACTTTATGAAAAATTTCACCCCCCGTGCATATTCCTTATAGTCTCGCTCAAGTCTATCTCCCAATAGCATCCAACTTTTGTTTATTATATTTTCGTTACCCGTCTACCGCCTATTAAAAAAACCTAAATCATCTCATAAACATCATCAACAATTCTATAATTGATATCTTCATAACACTATTTATTTATTCTGATTGTACGAGTTTTCTTCGAACGTATATTTTTACGTCCGAACGAACCTCAACAAAATTCAACATTCGTTCGGACGTGAACAGTTCTGTTCGAATGGAACTCGTACAAATAGAATACCAGAACCAATCACCAACATCAAGCAAGTACGCAATGAATGTCCAAATAAACAAATCATGGTCGAATGGGTCATATAATAAAACCCCAAATATCAAAAGAAGTATGCAATTTCTATACAAAATCACCCAAAATTATCAAAACGAATCTCTAATCTATAAACTCTAAAGATTAGAAAACTAACCTCAACTTTTGCACTTCCAACTTCAAATCCAATTTAACAACACTGTTCACAATTAAAAATCATAAGATGAGAAAACTCCCAACCACTTTTAATGTTGAGAAATACACAAGAAAGGTATTGAGAAATGAGATTTACCTATTCCTTTCAAGAATATCAAGTTTTCTACACTCAAGAATCCTCCTACAATATACAATCCTTCTCTGTCTTTCTTTCAGTCAACTTCTCTAAAAAATAGCTCAATCCCGCATAAAAAATGAACTGAAGAGTTGGTGTTTAAATCATTTAAGTTGCGTTCAGACGTAGAATTTATCCGTTTGAACACAAACATTTCAAATTGCCGCCTTGTTTTCCCACGAAAAATTTCAGTTTTTTGCGTCCAAATGGGAAATTTTCGCATCCGGACTCTTTATTCTAAGCATATTCTGAGTATTTATCATTCAAACGAATTAGAAGCCGTTAGGACGTATAACAGTCCTCAGTATTTTGTATACGGAAAATTTTTCTCCAAATTATTGACACAAACTACGAGATGTAGTACATTCGAATAATAGTAAATTACGATTCAAACAAGTACTTCATATTAACATATTAAATAATACAAAAAAAATATTATATCATTATTGTAATAGGCTTGTACTACGTAATATAATATATTATCTTAGTGTTTTATCATCTTATAGAGTTACAATAGTATTATAATACTAATATACTAGATAATATTTAATTATTATTATATATGTATATACAATGATATTACTAATATTATTCTAAATAATATATATTATAAATTATATGTACTGAATAAGTGATGACACTATAAATTATATATTAAGTAATCTATGTAACATATTCCTAATTATTATAAACTAAGTATTGCGTGTAAATAGTATAATACTTATATTCTAATTAATATATACTAGTATATACAAAGTACTTGATATATATGAAGTTAAAGTACTTGATATGTACTTATTATATATAAAATTATTGTTTTAGTGTTATGTATAGTGCATGTATATTATAAAGATTAATTTTAGTATTTTTTTTTTTTACTAAATACTTTATAATTTTAGTAGTGTCGTATGGTACATAGTAATAACGTTATAACTAGCCGAACTGATAATGGATTGTTTAAATCCCAAACTCTCTTATTTCCGTTTGAATAGATATCCCTTCGTCCGAATATATACCCTTACCGTTCGAACTCTTATAAATTCCGTTCGGACGCTCAAACTTGTTCGAAAGATAAATTGCTCGTCCCTCGTCTGAACAAGTGTCGAGGTATATATACTCAGCTCTCGTCAAATGCCTTATTTTTGCATCAAACGATATATTCCAAAAGTCACTCACATTCGAACGAGAATCACACTAGAACTTTCCAAAATCATCATCTACAGTGAGATATATAAGGTATGATCTCTCTAACCCCTCCCTATTGATTGAAAATGGGTTATAAACACCCATTTTTATAAGGGTCGGATTCAAATCGAATCCGACTCATTTTTCCTAGTTTTTGTAATTTTTTTCCTAGTATTCATTGTTTCGGATCTTTATGAGTGATATTAAGTTGATTTGGTCCGAATATATTTGATTTTTGTGGGAAAAAAGTAATGGCTGAGTCAACTCAACCATTCCTCTTCGCAGGGATTTCCGTTCGGATGTGAATGATCCCCGTCCGAACGAGATGTAGGAGATGATCCTATTTGTTCAAACGATCATATAACTCGTTCGGACATGTTATTTTCTGTCTGAACGAGTTAGTGCCAAACAGAACAGCTTGATATAAGTTTTGGTTTTATTTAAGGATTTTAGTTCCATCAAACCTGTCTAACTTCTTCCATTACTTATTTGTTGAACAATATACGAATGGCGAGCAGAGGTCAAAAGCGTGGGAGAGAGCAGATGATTAGAAGTAGCAGCACACCTCCACCAGTGAACGCTACTCTAGTTGCCTCCACTCCCGTCCCTCCCGCTGCTCTCAGTGCTCCTGTCCGTAGGTCTGTTCTAGTAGAGCGGCCTATCACCTTGGATGATTTTAGAGAGCTGGAGTGGGAGGGACAGACCATCCACCAGGAGATTAGCCTAGTATGTGAATTCTATCGTGCATTAGGAGATCAGCCTGGAGATAATCACCACTACGTGCTGACGGTACGGGGAGTCAACATCACATTCTCTCCTCGGGTGATTGCAGAGTATTTAGACATCCCGCGCGCAATGGACGCGTATCCTCATCCCTCCGCAGCAGCAGCGTCTAGATCTACCAGGGCAAACACGGAGGCTGGATCCTCATTACCTTTCACAACATGGACTGCCGATGAGTTGGCCTCTGGCTCAGACACTGATGATAGCGATGAGGAGTACGTACCTAATGATGGTTTTATAGACGATCAGGTACGTGAGCTACTACGACATCCCGAAGCTTCTGCACATGATGGCAAGAAGGCCATCAAACAGGTCGATTGCACTCCATTTTTCAGATTGCTGAATCTGATAGTCAGATACAATGTGGATCCGAAAAAGTACAAGACAGATTTTGGGATGGATCGGACACGACTTCTGGTGCGGGTAGCGAGGGGGGACCCGATTGATCTAGTGCTGTATATTTTTTACTGCATCAGACAAGAGTCATGATATAGGAGTGGAGGCAGTCTACCATTTGGACTGTTGATATCTGGCCTCTTACTCCAAGCCGGAGTTACAAAGTGGATTGGAGAGAAAAGAGAACTTCAGATGGAGGCTCTCAGCAAGATATCTATTAGCAAGAGCAAGGGGCACCCCTATGTAAGGACTCCAGGGTCGACTGATACTACTACCAGTACTGCTATCCAACCTGCTCAGAGCCAGTCTATAGGATTTATACTAGAGCAGTTGAAGGCAATGGTAGAGCGCGTGGTGGAGAGAGTAGAAACCCACATGGTAGCAGAGGCTGAGAACCGCATCATGAGGATGATAGATGACGTAGAGATACGGATCAAATCTATACAGGAGGACAGAGATTTGATACCGAAGTAGTAGGAGTATTTTTATTTAGTATTTTATTTTATGTGTTGTATCGAACAATATTATATATATTTTGAGATGTAATTAGTATTTTCTTTTATTTTTGGTGTTCATAACAATGTTTCTTTTTTTATTTGCCTTATTTTACTTACTGCTCGTGATAATAAAATAAATAACATTTTAAAAGTAATTACATAAAATTAATTTGTGCATTTATAAATATTTTAAATGTTCCAAAATCATAATATGTAATATAAGTACATCTTTTATATTTTGAAAATGATAAAATAAAATTAATAGAAAACAATATATATATACACAAATGAATAGTGATAAACAAAAATAAACCATTTCCAACCTGTTTTCCTTTTGAACAGTATACTTTTGGTCCGAATGGATTTACAATTCTGCCGCCATGTTTCCCTCCAAATATATTCCGTTCGGAGAAATAATTATTCGTTCGAACGTATTTTTTCATCTTGTTTGAATGGATTTTTGTCCGTTCATCCCTAACAAATTTTGTCCCTAAAACTAAAATTTGTTGTAGTGAAAAGACATAAATATTTTCAACTCTTAATCTATAATAAAATTAATATTACAAATCCTTTTTAACAATGTGAGCATGGGTCCAAAAATACAATTCCAATAATAAAAACATAAGCATATTAAAAAATACCAATATTACAACCAAATAATTATAAAACTATAATTTTAAAATAAAATCTAAATGAGATGTTATTGCGGGTTGATTCCAAGCTAATCAGGTTGAGCCGATCTAGATCAATTTATATTAAATTCAAATACATTAATTTCATTTTGTGTTGCGTGTGTAGGTTGTGTCACATATCGCCACTTGATATATTTTAGTTAAAAATAAGTTGTATTTTTTTCTTTTAAACTAGCTTGATATATATATATATATATATATATAATTGTGTGCTAGTAGGGGTAAAAGAAAAAATCGATGAACTGGACAGAACAGTTGTGTTTGTTCTGGTATCAATTTTATTTTTCTTAAAATAAGTCAAAATCTATCTGGTTCTCATTTTTCTATTTCTAGAACCAGATCGATTCATATATGTATATATACATTTTTATAATATATATAATTTTAAAATGCTAAAATCTTATATCACTATACTCTATTGTATCAATATTATATATAATAGTAAATTTAAAAATCTTATATCACTATAATCCATTATATTAGTAGTTATACTAATATATACTAATCACTATCTTTATAATATTCTATAATATATCACTATATTATATATGATATAATATATAATATTGTATGTTAAAATTAGAAAATTGGATTGGACTGGACTAAACTAGTAAAACTAAAAGTACTATTTAGGAGATAACGGATATGAAATTGAAAATGCAAAACCAACAGTACATATTGATTATGTCTCAAATTTTGTTTAAAAATAGACCAAATTAGACCGGATATACTCCTATTTATCAGTAGTGATCTATGACATATTTTCTCTTCACATGATTTTGTAAAAATATATAGCAGATTTTGCAAAAGCTAAAAAGGTGTAGCTAGCTAGTAAATTCTCCTACGTATATGTATATACACACATGTATATATATATATATATATTTATATATATGTATGTATTTATTTCTGAAAAAAGGATTTAGCCAAATCTAATCAAACTGATAATTTTTTTTTGACCGAATCAAAATGAGAATTAAAAATTAATATTTTTAACACAAGGAATATATATGACAATATTATGCAGGAACATTAATCTTTTCATCTGAACAGATCGAATGAAACCATGCATATTACTATCTAGCAGATTATAATTAGTATTCAGGAGGAACAGGAATCTGCATGCATGTGCCGACCGACAGCTCCAAGCCAATTTGTGGCCATGGCTAAAAGTTCATTATTCTAGTATATATATGGATCTACATTTAATAATATATATTCAAAGAAGGTAAAGTACTGTAACAATATTATATTACTGATCTCATGAAATACTTAGATGGTCATAAAAATATAGGTCATATATATAAACATGTTATGAAACTTAAAGAAAAAAACTACTATTGCAAAAGAGAAATAAGAAATTCTCTCTGAAACTCTTAAGAACTGAAACTTTGTTTCTCTTTCTATATTTTCTTATGAATTTCATTACAACTGAAGCCCCTATTTATAGGTTTTGAAATTACTATGCAAGTCACTATGCAAGTCACTATACAGAATTTAAAATAATAGTGGTGGGATCATTCACATAATTTAAGTAGTGGGAAAGGGGGTGACTGCATTTCGTTAGTTCATTATACTCCCCCTTGAATGACCGCCAATAAGAAATCTGCTTCGTTAAAACATTGCCAAGTAAAAACCCAGTGGGAAGAAAAACCAATGGCGAAGGAAAAAGAGTACAGTCTTCTTATGTATCCACAAGTGCTTTAAGATTGCCTCATTAAAACCTTGCAGAGGAAAACCCAGTGGAACAAAATCTCAGCGAAGGAAAAAGAGTACAATCAGCACATTTACTCCCCCTGAAAAGTGCATGACAAAAGATCTTTGAGTCTTCGCATTCCAATGTTATGCACAATCTTCTTGAATGTGGAAGTTGGTAACGCCTTTGTGAATAAATCTGCCAGATTATCACTAGATCGTATCTGCTTGACATCAATTTCACCTTTCTCTTGAAGTTCATGAGTATAAAAGAATTTAGGTGAAATATGTTTGGTTCTGTCACTTTTGATATATCCTCCTCTGATTTGAGTGATACAAGCAGTATTATCTTCATATAAGATTGTTGGGCTATTATCGATCATGGGAAGTCCACACTTTTCCTGGATATGTTGAATAATTGATCTCAACCAAATACACTCTCGACTTGCTTCATGAATAGTAATGATCTCTGAGTGATTTGAAGAAGTAGCAGATAGTGTCTGCTTAACAGATCTCCATGATATGGCAGTATCTCCATAAGTAAATAAATATCCAGTTTGAGATCTACCTCTGTGGGTCTGAAAGATAACCTGCATCTGCATACCCAATCAATTCTGGACTTGAACCACGTTGATAAAATAATCTCATATCAACCGTACCATGAAGGTAACGAATGACATGTTTAATGTCATTCCAATGCCTTCGAGTTGGTGCAGAACTATATCTTGCAAGCAGAAAACTGAGAATGTAATATCTGGTCGAGTGCAATTTGCAAGATACATCAAAACTCCAATTGCACTGAGATATGGTACTTCAGGACTAAGAATTTCTTCATCGTCATCACAAGGACGGAATGGATCTTTCTTCACATCAAGTGTTCGAACAATCATTGGAGTACTCAGGGGATGAGATTTGTCCATATAAAAATGCTTTAGGACTTTCTCAGTATACATGAACTGATGAATAAAAATTCCATTTAGCAAGTGCTCAAGCTGCAGGCCGAGACAAAGTTTTGTTTTGCCAAGATCTTTCATTTCAAATTCATTCTTTAAATATATAGCGGTTTTTGAGATCTCTTCAGGAGTTCCCACAATATTTAAATCATCAACATAAACCGCAATAATGACAAATCCGGATTCTGATTTCTTAATAAAAACACATGGGCATATAAGATTATTCTCAAATCCTTCTTTCAATAGATATTCGCTTAAGCGATTATACCACATGCGTCCGGATTGCTTCAACCCATATAAAGATCTTTGTAGTCTGATTGAGTACATATTTCTAGATGTACTTGTAGATGCTTCAGGCATCTTATATCCTTCAGGGATTTTCATATAAATATATATATATATATCATGGTCTAAGGATCCATATAAATATACAGTGACCACATCCATCAACCGCATTTCCAATCCTTTTGTAACAACCAGATTAATCAAAAATCTAAATGTGATTGCATCCATAACGGGAGAGTATGTTTCTTCATAATCAATCCCGGGTTTCTGCAGGAAATCTTGTGCGAGAAGCAGTGCTTTGTATCGCACAATTTCATTTTTCTCATTACGTTTTCGTACAAATACCCACTTATATCCAACAGGCATCACACCCTTTGGTGTTTGGACAACAGGTCCAAATACTTCTCGTTTTGCTAGCGAATTTAATTCAGTTTCAATAGCTGTTTTCCATTTTGGCCAATCATTTCTACGTCGATATTTTTCGACGCTTTTTGGCTCACTTTCTTCATTATTTCTGGTAATGTCAAGGGCCATTTTTTATGAAAATATGTTGTCGACAACAGTTTTATTTCTATCCAAAATTCCTCCAGTTTTCATGAAATGTATTGAGATCTCATTATTTTCAGGTACCTGTTCCTCTTCAGGGGAAAACATTTCATGACACACCTCTTCAGGAGGTCCCTTTTTAGGAGATTTATACTCTTCAGGAGGTTCTGGAATAGAAGATTTGAGCTCTTTAGGAGCACCAATTATATTTGTAGCCTGTATTATGGATATGTGTTCTTCAGGAATGCCAAATTCATTTTGTATTCTTTTCCTTCTGGGAATTTTATCTTTTGCACCAATAGATCTTCCACGCTTCAGGCGTATTTTAGATTCACCTATTGCTGCTTTGACAATTTGTTCTTCAGGGACTTTAATCCTTACTGGAGTATTAACAGCAGGAATATAAGATTTTACTATACCTTTAGTGTCAGTAAATACATCCGGTAACTGATTTGTAACATTTTACAAATGAATAATCCTTTGAACTTCCCGTTTACATTCATTTGTAGGAGGATCAAAATGAGACAGGGTCTTATTATCCCAAGTAATATCTTGTCGTGCTTCAGGCACCGACTTTTCTTTACCCATTAACGGAAAATTTGATTCGTTAAAATGAAAATTTTCAAAACGTGCTTTAAACATATCCCCTGTAAGGGGTTCAAGGTATCTAATAATGGATGGAGAATCAAAACCAACATATATCCCAAGTCTACATTGAGGGCCCATTTTTGTACGTTGTGGAGGTGCAATTGGAACATATACAGCACATCCAAAAGTACGAAGATGAGAAATATTTGGTTGTTGACCAAATGTAAGCTGTAATGGAGAATATTTATGATATGCAGATGGTCTAATGCGAATTAGAGATGCTGCATGAAGTATAACATGTCCCCAAACAGAAATAGGTAGTCTTGATTTCATAAGTAAAGGTCTAGCGATTAGTTGAAACCTTTTTATCAAAGACTCAGCTAAACCATTTTGTGTGTGTGTATGGGCAACAGGATGTTCAACATCTATTCCTATTGACATGCAATAATCATCAAAAACTTGAGATGAAAATTCACCAGCATTATCCAATCGAATGGTCTTAATCGGATACTCAAGAAATTGTGCTCGTAGTTTAATTATCTGAGCAAGAAGTCTAGCAAATGCAACATTTCTAGTGGAAAGAAGACAAATATGTGACCATCAACTAGATGCATCAATTAGAACCATAAAATATCTAAATGGTCCACTTGATGGATGAATAAGTCCACATATATCTCCGTGACTCCTTTGTAAAAAGGATGGAGATTCAATAATGATTTTTGAGGGAGATGGTCTAATAATTAACTTACCTTGAGAACATGCAGAGCACGGAGATTCATTGGGTAGAAATATCTTTTGATTCTTTAAGGGATGCCCATGCGAATTTTCAATAATTCGTCTCATCATTATAGAACCCGAATGTTCAAAGCGATCATGCCAAGTCATAAATACTTTAGGGTCAATGCACTTCTGGTGCACTACCAAATATGATTCAATTGTTCTCATTTTTGTATAATACAATCCAGAACATAGAGCAGACAGTTTTTCTAATACGAACTTCTGGCCCGATATTGTTTTAGTAATAAGAAGATGCTCTTTACTGCCTTCATTGGTCGTTTCAATATGGTAATCATTACGACGTATATTTTTGAAACTCAATAAATTTCTTTTGGATTGTGAAGAGAATAGAGCATCATCAATACAAAATTTGGTACCATTAGGCAACACAATATAAGCTCTTCCAAAGCCCTCAATTAAATCCGATAAACCTGATATGGTATGGGCATAGGCTTTACTTAGTGTTAGATTTTGAAAATATTTCTTTTCTTTGAGAATTGTATGAGTTGTAGCACTGTCAGCCAGACATATATTTTTATCATTCAACTCAGAGATAAAAAACTCATCAATGTGATCCATGATTCTACAAAATATACAAAACTTTTATTACTGATAAAAAGAAAATACATTAATTGAGTGGAACACTTCCATCTCCAATTAAGTGTTCAATACTACCTTCAGGATGATTAAAGAAATCAGATACATCAAGATGAGTAACGTCTACATCTACTGAATCTAATAAATCATCTGATGGTTCTACTAAATTTGTTTCATGCACTTTATTCTTTCCTTTAATAGAAGCTTGATATAAATCAGCTAAGTGCCTGGCCGTACGACAGGTACATAACCAATGTCCAGTCATTCCACATCTATGGCACACCTCTTCACTTTTCTTTGAAGAATTATTTTGAGGATTTTTACCCCTTTCTGAATTGTACCACTTTTGGTGATATGGTATATTATAATCCCTTTTAATGTTGTCACTCCTGGGACCAACATTTCTATAATTTCTCCTACCACATCCACGCCTCCGATTTCTTCTAAAGGATGCACCATTCACTTCTGGGAATGATGCAAACCTATTACCATTCATTTCAGGGAATGATATTGAGCCAGTAGGGCGTGACTGGTGGCTTTCTAATAAGAGCTCATTATTCTGCTCAGCTACTAGAAGACATGATATAAGTTCAGAATATTTCTTGAACTTTCTCTCTCGATACTGCTGCTGCAGGAGCACATTCGAGACATGAAATGTAATAAAAGTCTTCTCTAGCATATCTTCATCGGTGATTTTCTCACCGCATAATTTTAATACTGAACTTATTTTAAAAAGTGTGGAATTATACTCACTAACACTTTTAAAATGTTGCAACTTCAGGTGCATCCATTGAGAACGAGCTCTTGGGAGGATGACAATCTTTTGGTATTCATACCTCTCCCTTAAATTATTCCACAAAATATAGGGATCTTTTACTGTGAGATATTCAGTTTTCAATTTTTCATGAAGATGGTGGCGAAGGAAAATCATTGCTTTAGCACGTTCCTGCAGGGATGCTTGATTTCCTTCTTTAATAGTTTCTCCCAGGTTCATTGCATCAAGATGTATTTCAGCATCAAGTATCCAGGATAAATAATTTTTTCCAGATATATTAAGAGCAACAAATTCCAATTTTGTAAGATTTGCCATTTTCTACACATATAAATAATGAAATAAATATGTGTATCTCATATTTATAAATTCACATAGATAATCATCAATAAAATATATTAAAGACTTTAAATAATATATTGAAAAACTTACAGAGGAATAAGACCACTAGCTTCAGAATTGGTAGAACCGTCGTGCTGATAACGTGTTATGAAACTTAAAGAAAGAAACTACTATTGCAAAAGAGAAATAAGAAATTCTCTCTGAAACTCTTAAGAACTGAAACTTTGTTTCTCTTTCTATATTTTCTTATGAATTTCATTACAACTGAAGCCCCTATTTATAGATTTTGAAATTACTATGCAAGTTACTATACAAGTCACTATGCAAAATTTAAAATAATAGTGGTGGGGTCAATCACATAATTTAAGTGGTGGGACAGGGGGCGGCTGCATTTCGTTCGTTCATTATAAAACAAAGTTTTTCTAATTATTAATACTAATCATAGGGAACAAAACTGTTATCTCCATTAATTTCATTTTTTTTATTAATAAACATGTTCATTTGATATATTCTCACTAGTACAAATCTACGTTTTAGGAACGAACCCCTTCTCGGGCCAAAGAAATAAAAAAAATTGTCTCAAAATTGATTTTTGGGACAATTTATAATTCTTCCCGAAGAATCTAATAGTTAGAAATACCGTTTGAATCTAATGGTTTTCTTTAATTGAAAATCACAAGGATAATACACTTGATAAGAGCATGAAGATGTGCTTGTATGATTGGGGGCGATAAAAAATACTCGCAATCACTTTTGATAATGCAAATTCTAATAATGAGGCAATTTCTTATTTGAAAAAAAAAATTAAGTTTAGAAATGACATGATTTTGGAATATGAATTCTTACATATTCAATATTATGCCCACATCTTAAATTTAATCGTCTATGATGGATTGAAAGACTTTGAAGAGTCTATTGTGAAGGTGAGGAATGTTGTGAAGTTTGTTAAATCATCCTCTCAAAGGTTGAGCACATTTAAGAAATATATGGGGTTGGAAGAAATTCAATTCAAAGGCAATGTTTGCCTATATGTACCGACTAGGTGGAACTCTACCTATCTTATGTTAGAGAGGAATTTAATATTTAGAAAGGCTTTTGATCGGTTGGAGGAAGAAGATTCGGGCTTCCTTAGTAGTTAGGGAGATGAAGATGATGACGATGATGATGAAGATGTGGTGATTAGGAGAAAGTCAAAGAAGTTAGGGCCTCCCAATGCAACCGATTGGGAGAAAGTAAAGGTGTTTGTAACGTTTCTTCAATTATTTTATGATGCAACTGTACGCTTCTCAGGGAGTGAATATATAACTTAAAATATTTTTTTTCGCGAGTTGGTGAAGATTCAAGGTAATATCAACAATGTGTGTGAAGAATAAAACTCCGTGGTGGGAGTAATGGCCAAGAATATGAAGAAACAATTTGGAAAGTATTGGGAGAAATTGGATAATCAGAATATGTTGTTATATATTGGGTTTCTTCTTAATCCTCAGTACGAGATGCGATATCTTGATTTTGCGTTAACAAAAATATATAAAAATGATTCTACAAATGCCATTGATCTGAGTTAGAAGGCAAAAAATGCATTTACCCACTTGTACGAGGCATACATGGAAAATGATCAAGAGAGTTCTTGTGAGCATGCAAGTTCTCCACGTGAAGATGTAAGTCCTTCAACTTGCAAGAGAGTAAAATCGGGTGATAAGACTTATATGGAGGATGAATTTGAGTAACATTTACAATTAGAAATTTTTTTTGAAAAGCAAGTAAGAGGTTAATAGATATTTAGCCGACAAATGTGAGGGTCGAGATGATAATTTCAGCCTTCTAACTTAGTGGAAAGTAAATTTAATTAGGTATCGCATACTTTCCAAGGTTGTACGTGACGTACTTGCAATATTAGTGTCTATTGTAGTCTCTAAATCTACATTTAGCATGTCGGGTCGTGTACTTGACCATTTTTGAAGTATTTAAGTCCGATGACGGCTGAGGCTCTCATATGTGCAAAAAATTGGCTTAATTTTTCTTCTACTCTAATAAGTCTTAGGACTTTAATGTAAAAGGTGGAGGATTTTGAGAAGCAACTGGAGGGTATGGGTATATAAGTTTATTTACTTGTTATCTTTTGTGATTTCTTTTGTTTTATCTTCTAAATTTTATGTTATGTAAATTTATTTAACTTATTATCTTTTAGATTTTAATGTCTAGAAATTGTTGGAGAGTGTGTTGATTCTACAAAAGTGTCAAATTCAATGCCTTCATGCCCTACATCAATGCAAATTAAAGATTGAAAGGTAAGTCCATGTGATTTCTATATGACTTTCTTTGATGAATATAATTTTATTTTTCAAAATGAGTGTATATATAATATATATTAATATATATTATATAATTTTGAATCTTTTGATCACATGAGATTTATTAAAAAATATTTTATTTTTTGAGATAGAAATCAGATTAATACTTGATTCATTTGGGTTATTTTATTTATATTGTTTATTTTTTACTTCTCATTGTGCTCATGAAGACATTAAAGACTCGTGCATTCTTTTTCTCTCTTTCATTAAAGTCATTCCATCTCAATCAAACATTAATACTTGATTTATTTTATTTACAAACTATACAAATTCTTGATTCATTTTTAAATCTCTTTCGCAAGATTTGGTTGTCGGTTGGGAGCTTAAAAAAAGGGAGGGTCATTTAGATGCAAATTGCAAAGTTAAGAGGAGATGTTTTGATTTAAATGCACTTGGATTGTAATTTCAAATTTAGATTATTTTTTTTTTTATTTAGACTCTTAAAAATTTGGAATCTACTATAAGACTCCTCTTGTGAATTGAAATTTTGTTTTCTACTTTTTTTTATTTAGATTATTGTTCTTCTATCATTTTATATTTTTAAGCTTAAATTTGTGATAAAAATGTGAAATGGGCAAAAAATAATTGAATTTGAGTAAAAAACAAATTTGATCATTTCAAAATTTTTGGTTGAATTTAACTCATTAAGTCATTTCTAGTCCCCTTGAACCGAATGAGACTGGACCGGTATGGACCGAATATGAGTTCGTTGTGGTTCAGGTTGAGGAAAATGTCGAACCGAAAAGAAATGATCCATTGCTTTCTTGGACTAGACTGGACCGTTTATACCCATAATAATAAATCACTCAATTTATTCAAGCACGGCCAATATTTGATCTCCTTGTTTTGGACCCACTTTCATATTCCATTCAATCATCTCCTCTACAGATACGGAATCTAAGAGCTCCCAAGGAATTCTTATCAAGTCTTGAAATGAATTTAATTATAAAATTACATATAAAATGATAGATCAAATTACTAGTAGATGAACAAACAGTTTAGACAAATGATCAAGCAACTAGCCCACGACAAAAAATCAATAACAGGAAGACCTATCTATTTTCCATTTTCCAATGTTGATTGTGTGCAAGTTCGATTGGAGAGAGGAACGTGGGGTTGGTTTCGCCATCATTGTTGAAGATCAAGGACTGGGGGTCTCTAGGTGGTTTTGTTGTCGGTGGGTGGCCCTGGGAAGGAGGATGGTCGGAAGAGGAGACTACGTATCCCATGAGTAGGGATTTCAGAAATGAGATAATTTTCTGTGTTGCATTCCCACGTTTAGTCACATGGGTGGCCTATGTGTTAAGATACCTTTGGAGGGTATTGTTTGGCCTATAACACTCTTTTCGTCTAGAAGACTTTCTCTTCATACAATGGATATCATGTAAAAATGTTAACACACGATCTGTTTTTATTTTTAGTGAAGCCAAAATGTTATAAGTTCGAATGGAATCTATGAGTTCAAAAAATATGTCCGTGTTCGAATATATTATTTACATTCAAATACAAAGTTTTGAATACCATTTTGATGACCATTTCAATTAAGGTATTGAAACGAAATATTTTAATATCAGTATCGTTTTAGGTACCATTTTGGGATAATATATATAGATATATATAAATTATATTTCAAAATAGCATTAATATAAATCTTAAAAAATTAAAATACATAATTATAAAACTCTAATGCTTCTAAGTTCTCAATCTGACTATTAAAAAAAAGCACTCGTCTTTATCACGAGAATGAGAGTGAATATTTGATTTTCAGTGAGAATTCTTGGGGATCGGTTCGTCCGATATTCTTCCAAAAAATAATCCAATAATAATAGCTAATAAAATGATGACATGTACCAAAAAACACAACAAATAAATAAAATGAAGCTCATTTCACGCGTGCTGTACTCCCAACCCATTGGCCATTCGGCCTCAGTCAAGATGGAGCCTCTACCAGCCATCGGGGATGTCACCGCCCCTACCATCGGAGTCGCCTCCCTCCGGCGACTTCACCCCTACGTCAGCAATCCCATGCGGCTTCCCACTTTCTCCACATAGCCTTAAACCCGAAATAGACCCATTTCGGGTTTAAAGTTGCGTGGGGAAGGTGGGAGGTCGCGTGGGATCGCCGTCACAGGGGTGAGGTCGCCGGAGGGAGGCGGTTCCAGTGGTAGGGGCGGTGACATCACTGGTGGCCAGCGGAGGCTCTGTCTGGATTGAGGCCAAACGGCGGGCATACTCATTTTGGATTTAAGGTTGTGTGGAGAAGGTGTGAGGCCGCGTGGGGTCGTCGTCGTAGGACTGAGGTTGCCGGAGGGAGGTAGTTTCAATGGTAGGGGTGGTAACATCTCCTGTAGTTGGCGACGGTGTGGACTGTTTTTCTCACGCGGAACGGACCGCCCGTTTAGTTACATCACCCTTTTCAGTGCGTACTAAAAAAAAGGATTACAAAACTTAAGAAAATGGTTTTCAAATGTAAGAATTAAAGTGAAAATTACAAAAATACAACAACAATATAAAAATATAAGTTCCAGTCGGTATATAAAAAATTGGTCGATATTGATCGGAATGCACTGCTCAAATGGCCAATAATTGACTTGGTACGAAACAACTATATTATATATATATATATATCTCCCCCATATCGGTATAGTAACCGGCATAATAAATACCGACTTTACTAGCTAGTATGGCACAATATTCACAATTTTGTTTGAACAACAAAATTTTAATTTTAACAAAGTTCAGTGTATACTTTGCGCCCAAAGCATATGTAATTATCCTGCCAAAATATCCATTTAATTATTATTATAAGAACTTTGTTAAAATTTATGATCAATTATTTATAATTAAAAGATAATTTATGGTTTATTTTGGCTGGAAATTAATAGTTATTTCATTACAAATAACTAATTATAAATAAGATTTTTTTTTAAGTATGGTTTCAACGGTTAACCATCAGTTTGAGCTATAAATCTTTTTGGTAATGATAGATTTTCTTCACAAATCCTTCCGTTTGAACGTCACATCTCTCGTGCGAATGATAATCGGATTGGTTGCACATTCTGGGATGAGCGAAGAATTTTGTCCATAAAACTTAAAAAGTGATTTTTTTGGATGAAATTAAATTCATCCCAAGTTTTTTCGCTCCAAAAGGTCAAATTTATTGTAGTGTAATTTGTATATTACACATTCATCACCACCTCAACGATAAATTCCTGAACGAGTCAGTTGTCAATCATGTCATCGATCTTGCTGACATCAGTGGCATAACCTTCTGTTATCTATTTCACAATCGTCTCTCATTCATATCGTGGGATTAAAAGAAGTTTGTCATGGGCACAGTTGGATTAATTAATTCACATATGAATATACATCCATAAATAATTTATTTAATATATATAATTTAATATATATATATAGTTTTATAAAGATCTAACTAAAACGAAAACATTTAATTTAGCGGTACATTTTTTAATCATCAAATGAATAATGAAATTCAATACTAGATCTTTTGTTAAATAATTCCGTGCAAGACCAATTAAGCAGTTGACATAATAAACAAAGAGGATCGATGTGCGTTCTAGGGTTTTGATATCTATGTCTATCGGGGAGGCAGATGGGAATCTTTAGCTCCATGAATGGATCAATGCAAAGGATGTCCTTATCTGGTCGGACATACACATATATAATATAATAATCTATATATCATAATTCTCTTTGATCCGCACCAGCTGGGAATTAGGGTTTTGATCTAAGGAACTACTATACTCGGGTTTTCGTGCATGTATTTATATATTGTAAGCTTGGGTGCACATGTTTTTGTGTAATTAAAGAGAGCTAGCATTGGATACTGAATTGGGATGAGGAAGCATCAATTACTTCGTGGGAAGCTCCGACTGCATGGAGCCAAAACAGTTGAATTATTTAACTATACGTAATAATTATAATATTCTATTTCCTGATATATAGCTAGTTTCATCAATTATTGTGCTGATCATGAGACCAAACGCCAGCTAGCTGTGATCTAGCAGATCATCTGCAAGCTTAAAGTCAGCTAATTGGATAAAGACATGGATTGTGCATGGTGAATAATAATTAATAAGACATTACACATTGCTCCGTTCTAATTGCTTGTAGCTAGCATGCATGAGAAATGCGAGAATGTCATTTAAGATTGGGCGTGCATGATTTATGTGTACCTATCTTTGCCTGCCTATTCTATTATGCGAGGTTGAATGCTGGTTAAATCAGTTGTTTGGTTATAGGGACTACAAGAAAATAGATATTTATGAAATTTTAATTGTAATCAGAATGATTATTTATAATGAAAATAGACGAAAAAAATCTATTTTTATCACAAATAATTATTCTGATTGTAATTAAAATATCACAAATATTTATTTTCTTATAGGGAGACTAATGGGCGCAACAAGCTGATGTAATTGATGATTACAGATAAATTTTTATGAGTTTTGAGTATGTGCATGCGACAGGACAAGATGATGCAGCTAGCTAGGCATGGTTCATGACTCGCCTCTTACTATTTAGACTTATGTCACTACAAAAAATAAAAATAAAAAACTTATTTGTAATTAGTTAGTTTTAGGAAAATGATTATTTTCAATCAAATAAATCGTAATATAAATAGTCTTTTAATCACAAATGATTATCACAAAAGTTCGATTTTCTTATAATGTATTTACATAAATACCATATGCATCCATATTGTTCAGATATTAATAAATGGAAAAGAATGCAGACCAGGCATAGATCAGCTAATAACATCTTTTTATAAGTGCTCATGTTGATAGCCAATTCTAAGTTATTATTTTAATTGCTTTTTTTTTCCCTTACCAATTAATACTAGGAGTGTCAACATGTGACACGACACATTAACACGAAACGAATATGACACAATAAAAACAAGTTAGTCTTTATTCTTAATGGATTTCGGGTCAAATCGTGTCAACCCGTTAAGATATGATTTGATAACGGATCATAACGGATTTTCCATTATGATCCGTTAAGATACGTTAAGAAACTTGAATTTACTTTTATACCCTTGAGATAAATTTCAAAAAAACTTAATTTAAAATTAGATTTATACTCTTAAACACTTAACTATTCTATTTAAGTATTTATTAAAAAGTCATTAACGAGTTAACCCATTATTATTTAATATATTTGAGTTATAATTTTAATATTTTATAATGTGTAGATCATATTTTTGTATTTATCATATTTTATAGTATACTATTTATTGAATTGTAATTTTAATATTATAAATTGTAATTAATTTTTTCTGTTTTATAACTACTATTTAAGTTTTAATATTTGTATAAAATCAATTAGGTTAAACTCAACAGATCACTAACGAGTTTGCAAGTTGAAATGAATCAGATTGTGTTGTATCATATCGTGTCATATAGTGTTAAAAATTTTAACGAGTCGTGTTAAGGTATAAATTTTTGACACAAAATTTTTAATAGGTCATGTTCGCATTGATCTTTTAAATATTATATACACGCTTTAATACCATACAAATACAATTCGTAAATAAATTTTGACTCTCTTAATTAATACTTAGTAAAGATTGGATTTTTATTTTTGGCGTATTTGAGAAATGATCTTTAATTAGTACAAATATTGCATGGCTAGAAATCTCTGTTGTGCATTAATGCAATTTCCCGCCCCTTGGATCAGTGGTCAAAGAAATACGCGCGGTAATAGAAGTACAGCTTGAGCATGTAGCTACGTGCAGGTGATCATGATGATCATCACCCACCTGCAAGTTGCAATCTCACCAAATGCATGCACCAATATTTTTTGTACGTACGTGCTGGCTTTTTTTCATGTCGAAGCAACCGGAAAAAATGATGACATGATGATCTTTTAGTAAGTGCATATTTTGAATTTATTTATTGTTTAAATCATTTTCGAACTTGTTATATTGTTTGAAAAATATTTTTTTAAAAAAACAATTTTTTGAGTAGAAATAACGATTATTTTATGTTTAAATATTTAAAAATTATGACATTATATCAAATTTACTTATATGTGACTAGTTATTTTTATCAAACTAATTATTTTTTATCAAAATAAATATATTTTTATTATCAATTATTATTGTTACTTTAAATAATCTATTATAAATATTTTTTTATAAGATATTTTCTTAAAAGCTTAAAAGTTGTATGGGCTAGCGCTAATTTCATCCATTGACAGTCGAATCATATTTTGCATTATTCAAAAAACTAGCACCTTTGAGGACAAAACAAAATAATCATGATATTCTACCTCAGAAAAATAATAGATTGGTTACGTTCTGCATTATTCAATAATTTTTTTATCTTATTTGAGATTAAAAAATACTTGAATATGCAACGTTCAAATAACTTAAAATTTTCATTAAATGACTAATTTTAAGCCCTCTTGTTAGGACTCTTAACAGTATTTACATTAGTCTCATCAAACAAATCATCAAAATTTGATGAGAATTATAAATTTAATGAGATGTATATATCATATTCATCATAACTCTACATTAGATTCATTATTAGACTCATCAGAATAATAATATAATAATATATATTTTTTTAAATAATTTTAAATTTTTTCACTATTTTAAAAAAATGAGAAAAATATGTTAGAGAAATAAAATATATTAAACAAATGAGTTGAAAGGTGAATAATAACTCTTCAAATTTGAAGAGTTTAGTTACTTTTACTGTAACTCATAGTTTAAAAAATAAAGTTTGATTAGATTAATATAGAGTAATTTTTAACATAAATCATCAAATTTATATTTGATGATTGGTTTGATGATTGATCTCATCAAAACATATTTTTTAAACTTTGAGTTACATTAAAAATAGACAAACTTTCAAATTTAAAGACTTACTATTCACCCTTCATCTTATTAGTTTAATATATTTTATTTCTCTTATACTTTTTTTTTCTTTTTATTTATATTTTCTCTATAGAATAAATGTGTTTATTATATTTTTTTAATTTTAGTTTTATTAAACATTGTTGAAAATAATAATTTAAGTATTAAATTAAATTATTAATATACATATAATTAGTATAATTATAAAATATTGAAAAAAAATTTAAAAAATTTTATATTATTATTTTAATGTGTTTAATGATTAATTTAATGTAAAATTATGATAAATATAGTATATATATTTTATTAAATTTATTTGTTTTATTAAATTTTAATAATTTATTTGATGAGGTTAATGTAAATGCTCTAACGCAACTCGATTCCAACAGGCCCTAAGTTTTTAAGCTGGCCGCCTTTATCGATCCCAGCGCATCAACATTAATTTTGAAGGTAAAGTACCAGGTACTGATGCGGGGGCTAGTTTCATGATGGCAATTTGTCATGTTGTGGATATATTTCACGAAAACATTCATGTCCTTCTTTTTCTTTGATCAATTGCTTGGATTTAGAGGTTGAATAAATTGTAATAACTTGAGTTGATTTTTTAATATTATTATTATTTTAAATTTTAAAAAATATATATTAAAATTTTAAAAAAATATATTAAGATTTAAAAATAGTGTATAAAAATTTTTATTTTATATAAAAATTATAAAAATATAATAATAAAATAAAAGTGAGTTGAAATGAGTTCAATCTATTTCTAAATTCAAACGTAGCCTAATTGAAAATTAAGACAATGCTTCGATTAAGTTGTTGATCACATTGCCGGAGATATATTTGTACTTATCATGATCACATGCTTATTTATTAATCTGGTCCAAAGATTAATTGCTTAATTTGTTAAATATATATGAGTATTACGCGTACAGCTGACATATAAGTGCACATTTTCCTTGAATTTAGAACAAAAACTATTGGGGACCTACAACTGAAAATTCAAAATTTATACTCGTTTATAATTAAGTAGTACTGCGGAATCACGTGGGGATCCTAGTACTATATATATATATATATAGACAATTAATTATTTTAAAAATTATCTTAAAAAAAATTTAAAATTAAAAAGGAAGTACGGCCTGTTTTCTGTTTTTGTTTCCTTTTGGCCCTTTTGGGTTCGACTTATTTTTTTTTTTCTGTCCAAAAGACTTATAATTATAAGTCTATCTTCTTCAATTGGACGAATTCAACAAGACCTTACCACATGAACATTAACATATAAGGTTTAATCAACTTTAAAAAAAAATTAAAAAAGGTTAAAAGAAATCAAAACGGAACAAACCCTAAATACTGATCGGAGAATATCTATATATATCTAGGCCGGATATTGAAGATCATAACACAATGAATAATTATAAAACTAATCTCAATTAGAAATATTTAAGAATATTGGTAAGGACAATTAATTCCTCATCAACAACGATCGATCAAGCTGGTTTAAATAAATTTTCAACTTTAATACAATCTATAATTCGAAAGAGTATTAGTATTTTAAGATCTCTATATATATGACATGCACAATATTATTTATGTCATTATGTGATATAACATATATAATTTGAAAACGAGTTTTAAAATTTTAAAATTTGAAACTTACAAATTAATTTTTTTAATTTAAACGATATAAATGGTGTATTTTAGACACCAAATTAAGAATAGAATGTATACCAATTTGAAAGATTTAGATATAATATGTAAAGAGTGCCATAATACATATATATAATTTCAGATTGAGAAATGATATTTATTGTTGTGAAGTGAGCAAATTCTTATAAAAATTAAAAAAATAAGTAAATACAAATTCCATATAAAACTTTATTTTTAATAATAATTCTTATTTTTTTTAAAATAATTATATAATATTTATATACTCATGACTATATATAACAATATTAATCTTTTAGAACCATGTAACTGTACGTTGCTTGTGGAAAACATATGAAGGCGTAACGTCATCTTTTACCCGGCCATGTGGTCCAAGACTCCAAACAGGAAACAAGTTTACAGATCACGAGTAGATGAGGATCACTAGCCGTGAGCCATCCGATCTATAGTGTGCAAACAAGTATGTGTATATACAAAATCGTATAACTATCATTGCAATGAAGATGTATCACTGCCACAAACGTACTCATACTTTTCTGGGATGACGATCAATGGTGGGTGTTGCTGCATATATACAGAAACACAGTTTTATTTTGGGTCCCACCTGAGTCGACAGAGGTATCACGGACGGTCCTATCGATGCTAGTTCTGTCTCGTGAAACACAACTCGGCTTCCTCTCACTGTGTCTGTTGCTGCTGCTGTGCTCTCTCTCTCTCTCTCTCTCTCTCTCTCTGGACCTCTAAATAGGGGGGCAGAGCTTTAATTATGGCTAAATCATTTCGTGCCCGATCGAGGGTTATAAAGGCAAGTGCCTTTTCTAACACCATTTTTCTCCAATATTTTTCTCGTTGCCAAGCCTAAAACCATCGCATCGTTTAGCCTTTTTTTAACATGCACAAACCCTCGGTTTTTGTTCTCCTTTCCTATAAAATAACGTTATCGATGTTCGCAGATATTCGATGGACTGCTTTTATAAACATAATTATTGGAGTATGAGCTAAAAATTGCTTCAAAAAAACACACAATCCTACACATTCTAGCAGAAAGGAGCTACCTCACTGTCTTGCACACACTTCTACAACATAAAGAGAGATAGAGAGAGAAAGATAGTCTGTGCTTGTGTGGTGGCCCATCTAAATCTGTGGCTGACCGACTTTGAGGATTTAGAGCAGATAAAAGAGAGACTATGCATAAGAGAGATATACTACGACTGCGAAAGATAGGGAACCGAGATAGAATACAAGAAGAGATATTCTCTTTAGCCATCATTGTATTTGGTGTTTTCTATTTGAGATCAAAGAAACAAAGCAAGTAATCCAGATCTCTCTTAGAATTTATATCTATTTTTTGTGAAGAGTTGTTAGAGTCAAGCTTAAGTTGGGTTTCTTTTTTCTTGTCTTTTGGCAGAATCCGAGCGTCCAAGATTTGAGTATTGCCAAAGATTTCTTTCTGTGTTCCGGAAACCCTTGTTTTCTTGTCCAGTACTGCAAGCGAGGTCGGTCTTAAGCAGTTGAGCTTTAGAAAGCAAGTTGTTTTGCTAGAATTCAAACCCAAATGATGTCTGGTGACTCTTTTTCATTACCCTCTGCAATCGGATCTGCATTAACAGGAGCGTTTGCTCAAGAACAAACCACAAACCCTAACCCTAAACCCGATCCCAATCCAGCTGTCAAGAAGAAGAGAAATCTACCAGGAACACCTGGTAAGGCATGCTTATAATGTTTTCTTTCTCTTTTATCCACTTTCTTCTGTTGTTATTATTATTTTTGATTAATTAGCTAGAGTTCATTTATAGTTTTACTTTTCTTATAATTAACAGATCCAGATGCCGAGGTCATTGCTCTTTCACCAAAGACTCTCATGGCAACGAACAGATTCATCTGCGAAATATGCAATAAAGGATTCCAGAGGGATCAGAATCTACAACTTCACCGAAGGGGTCACAACCTTCCATGGAAGCTCCGGCAAAGGACCAACAAAGAGGTCCGGAAGAAGGTTTATATTTGTCCAGTAAAGGCCTGCGTCCACCACGATCCGTCGAGAGCTCTCGGGGACCTCACAGGCATAAAGAAACATTACAGCAGGAAACATGGCGAAAAAAAATGGAAGTGTGACAAGTGTTCAAAGAAATACGCAGTTCAATCTGACTGGAAAGCTCATTCCAAGACCTGTGGAACTAGGGAGTACAAGTGCGACTGTGGAACTCTTTTTTCCAGGTATTAATCTTCACCATTATTTCGTTTTCTTTCTTTCTTTCTTTCTGAGTCTTGGATAATGGATATGTTGTAGTAGAAATAAATGTTCACGTAGAGTGTTAATTTTATGACTTCGGGAACAAATTAAATGCAAACTGATCATGACTAGAAAAAGAAGAAAAAAAAAAGATCGAATTTAATACGACCCTTTGATCATTCGGTAATGATAAATAGTGGGGTTTGCTTTGATTTGAACAGGAAGGATAGCTTCATCACCCACAGAGCATTTTGTGATGCATTAGCTGATGAGAGTGCAAGGTTTACTTCACTTTCTGCCTCCAATTTGAATTTCAGAAATGATTCAGTACTGAATGATACTGTGATAGATCCTCAACGAGGTTTGTCTCATGGATTGTCGGTCCGTGGAGTTCGGCCAGATGGTGCTGGAATGGCCCACTTTGTCCCGGGGTTTCGACCAGATTTCAACAGCATGGCCATTGGCAGCTCTCTTGGCATGGATCATCAGAAACCCAGATTATCACTTTGGCTTAACCAGGCAAATTCTCAGTTTAATCCTAATGAAATGGTGGCTAATCCTCATCTATACGCATCCTCAAGTAATTCTACTGGTTTTCCTGAAATGGTACAAGCAGCGTCGGCCAATCTCTTTGGTTCATCTTCTATGGCAAATTTCGGAAACTTCAGTCAGTTTCAAGGGTCGACGTTTGATAAGAGTCATGTTCCGAGTTCAGCAAACGCAACTCTCTCTTTAACAGCACCAGTACCTCAAGAAATGAAAGAGGAGGGAGGGAACAAAGGATCAAATATGGTGGAAACCCTATCCCCACTTTACTCAGATAGCATAAACAAACAATCAAAGCCAGCTTCACCCTTGTCCGCCACTGCACTTTTGCAGAAGGCAGCGCAGATGGGTTCAACAAGAAGCAACCCATCACTCTTCTGCAGTAGCTTTGGAGTTATGAGTTCCTCTTCTTCGAGCACAACGAGCTTCAATACTCTCAACCAAAACAGATCAAATGAGCTGCACCAGGTCTTTCAAAATTCAAAGCACCCATATCAGAATTTTACAGAAACTGGCACTGTGCCAATGGCTGATCAGGGAATACTGGGCAGTCGTTCAAATTCGGTAACGTTAACAAGTCCTGCATCAAGCAGTTTTGAACATCTCATGATGCAAAGTACCAGAAGTGGAATACAAAATGAGGCAATTCCATTAAAGAATATTCATCGAGCTGGCTCAAAAGGTATTGATCAAAACAGTCTAACTAGAGACTTTCTCGGCATGGGAGCAGGGAGAGAATCTCAGCGGCCATTCTTAACACAGGAGCTAGCAAAGTTTGCTTCAATGGGCGCCCCAGCTATGGGTCTGAGCCAATTCAATGGCAACCGCTGAATTCACTTATCAGTCAACGAGGATGACATGTTGTTGTATCGAAAAACCTGACGCTGGAAATAAAAATCGGTGGGGACGGACTTCGATCGACTCGGGGTGGAAAGCACTAAATTCAAACTCAGAGAGACAGCCGACGCAGTCCGCAGTGAATGTGTGTGTGCATGTGAGAAAAAGTTGCTTGTGAATGGTCAGAATTGGAGGTTGGGGCCCAGCGCATGCATGTCTGGAATGACTGAAAGTCTACTGAACGGAGAGAGAACTCTGAGTCATGGGTTTTCTACGCTTTTGCTGTACTTGCTCGTCGTTCATGTTTTTCTACACTGTATGTAACTCTCTCCTCCTTTCATTTTTTTCTTGAAAAAGAAAAAAGAAAATGAGAAGACAGTACTGGAAAATGAAAACTATTTTATGTAGTTGACCGTCCGTCAAAGTAATCCGGCCGCAGCCTCGACAACCATGGTGGGTTTAGACTTTAGATCATGAACTTTCTCGATTTACTATTTACTTAGAAAAGCTTGTCTGCAATTTGTTCAAGGATTAGTGGCACCGACGTTGTCTCTTATACTAATTACTTTAATATTAATAGTTAACCTATACTAGCCTTTTGAATTTAATATTAATTTCTGAAAGTATGCGGCCTTTTGAATTTGACCTATACTAGCTTATAAGTGCAGTGATCATGACTGTTTAACTGGCTGGCAGCTAGGTGCTGTGTGTAGAATGGCAAAGTTTTTGCGGTTATTTGTGGCTATTGAAAGTTAAGGTAAGAGGAAGTTTTGGAGATATATACACTTGAATTGCAGTACTCTAATTAATTTATTGTTTGGTTTTCCTGTAAAATTTCAAAAAAGAAAAATTTATAAATTGACATACTTACTATACTTAAATCACCGTATTTCTGTAAGATTGTAAGTTTTTTTTTATTATTATAAAGTATATCATATGATGAAATTATTTCAATTTATAAAATTATTTTTATATAATTTATTTGTGGTTATAGTATTACTCATTTTCAATTAGTTGTCATGGCAATTGATTGTTATAATGAAATCTTGGACAACAGAATGAGGATATTATGCTGATCACTCTATATTCATATCATACAAATTTTATATCCATAACATTAAATAGTTTATATAATCATTTTTTTAATAACAAGACACATTATATTTATTAACAGTATCATTCATGCCCTCAACTATAAAAAAAAAACAAATAATATATAGTAAATTAGAGAAAAATATCATCCAAAAACAGTAAATTACTAGTGTTTGATTCAAATAATAATTTAAAATTGCTCTTAAAAAAAACTCAAAAATGATATATTTGCCGAATTAATAACTTTTTATTCTTTGAAAAGTTTCTTAGGATCATACCCCTTAAAAGTTGGTTTGACCTCTTGACTTCGGTTGCAGCCACCATAAAAAGTTTCTCAATCATCTCATTTTTTTGTTATTAATTTGCTTTGAAAAGGTAGAAACACATCTACGAAAAAAATAAAAAACAGAGAAAAAAGCTGGTAGAAACACAAGATAAGGTAACAAGATTGAAACTTAAGACAGAATGTTTAGGGTTCCAATGCGATTCATGCATGGAAACTGCAATATGGAAGATCAACGCCGTTTATGTTTCCATAACTAGTTAATTTCCATGCATGAAAAGAAAATCCAGGAAAAAAGATATAGCTAGCTAGGTTTGTTAATAACTTAATTGACAGTGTCAAGAGGAACCTTATTCTTTGGATAAAGGCCTTTCATTCTAGGTGATCAACCTAGTCTGCCGTCCCTTCCAAATAGTTTGTAAGCACTGTATAAATATATATATATAATTTATATGCAGTGATTTATATGTAATTAATTTTTGTGCAATACTCCATTAATGTCATTGGATACATCACTCTTTTTAATATAATATATCTATTTTAACCAATTATATAAATGTAGTGTATAAAATATTAATAATATACAAAAATGATGATATAACTCATATGGACTGTGCTAGCATGCCCATTGGAATTTATGCAGACGGTTAGGCTTAATTTTCTTCTTAATTTTTTTTTAATTTTTAATTTTCGTTTTTTATCAGTTTAAGATATTTTTAAAAATTATGAAAATATATCAATATATTAATAATTAAATGGTTTTTTTAATTATTAAATAAAAAAATAAAATGTATAAAATATCAAAATAGATTAACAGACTATTATTTTCCAACTCATATATATATATATATATTATATAAATCTTGAGTCCTAATAGCCTTCTGTTTGTCAGCTTAGGAGCCCGACATGCAGGACGATGGATTAATGAAAAAGTGCCCATGAATGAAAGAGTATTTTAAGAGCTTCAAAAGAACCGAAACTTTATTGTAATGAGTTACACCTTTTTATTGGTACTTGGCACGACCAGCTTTTTTTGAGAACTGGGTCGGACTCTAAAGTTATACATATCTTTGAAGTTTGAATTATTGGTATCTTGTAGATAAGCCATTCAATGACCTCTTGATGCAGACTACAGTCTATATGAATAAGATATACGACTCTTTTCGTTCAGAACTTCAGATTCGCCTAGCACGCCAGCCTAGCGTCTGAATCTATATTCATCGTGAAAAGTGGGAGGAGAAAAGCTAGCAAGGCCTGATAATTTTTTTTTTTTTTTTTACACTTTTATAAGCTGTAAGAAAGTGTAAAACAAAAAAATTATAAGATCCATTTAGATTTGAAAATAAGAGGAGTTTATATTATTATTTTATAATTTAAAAAAAATATATTAAAATTTAAAAAATATATAATAAGATTTAAAAAAGATGTCTAAAAATTTATATTTTATATAAAAAAATTATAAAAATATAATTATAAAATAAAAATAAATTAAGATAAATTAAAATGAATTTCAAATAGAAATAGACTTAAGTTTTTACTGTTAACGTATCAATACAATTGATTTAAAAAACTGTCTTATCAATAACAACCTGTATTAGGAGGAGCAAAGTCTAACTACTGAATCAAAACTTTTGAAAAAAATATTTTTTAATAATAAATCTCACTTTATTTTTATATAAATATACTTGACTTTCATCTTTTTATTAGACTGCATGTATCATTTTTTTTTTTCATATATCATAGCTTCTCATACATTCGGATGCCATTTTTGTCCTAAATAGCATTGCTAGATACAACCATATATGTATAAGTTGTTGCAAACCTAGCATATTTATTGCATGTTTATTTTAAAAAAGGTAAAATTTATTATAATTTTTTTATTTAAGTTTTACATTTATTTATTTTTTTCAAGTAAAGTACGACTCTTGTGCATGTATAACTAAAGAGAAAATATGGGGATCGATACTGGTCTCCTATTAAAAACAACTCTAATAATAAAATGATGAAAACACAATAAAAAAATATATAAAAATTTTAAAAAAATATAATAAAAAAAAATTTAGAAAACACAATAAAAAATAAAATGAAGAAAACACAATAAAAAATACAATAAAAAATAAAATGAAGATGATTTTATATGATGGATAAGAGACATTCGGCCTTAGCTCAAACGGAGTCATCGCCGGTCACCGTGGGTGATATCGCCTATACCATCGGAACAAATGGACTCATTTCAGGTATAAGGTTGCATGGGACATACCTGGAGGTTGCCGGTCCCAATGGTATGGGCGATGTTGCCCACGACGACCGGCAGCAGCTTCGACTGTTTCTGTAGGGGGATCGGTCGGTTGGACCAACCCCCAACGTCTCCCATAACTAAAAAAAGGATTTCTCTTTTATCCCATAGTTCATGCTAATCCATTTTTATCCCAGAACATATATATGACTCTTCCACTACCGAACTATTCAAGGAAAAATACTGATGATGACTTGATCACAAATAAGTTCCTAATGACTGATCAGAATATTAACTATCAGAGTTTATTTTAAGGTATTTTAGAAATACTTGATCAAAATATGTAGCAAAAATAATATTATCTTGTTGGAAATATCTCAAGTTTAGTGCGGTTATTTCACGGATTATTCGACGTCATTGCTTATCTTCTGAATTAATCCTTTTGGTGATAATGAAATGTGTTATATGGTAATACTAGAATAACATTCACAAAATTAACAACCTAAATGTCAAGACTAGAAATAACCTTTTTTGAGAGAAAGAGAGTTTGATTGTTCTAGTGTAAAATTTACTAGAGGAGACAACTATATAAATAGTCACTCTAATATAATTACTGGCTAGCCCTTAATAGCCAGTCATCAAGTCTCATGATAGTTTTTAAACCATTTCATAACCCCAAGAGGAGATGAAGAGGTGTCCACTATGAGTGCTCATTTCTTATAAGGCACAACTTGATGGATTGACTTCTAATTTGTAGAAACTAGACCTTTAATAATGTTTCTATAATATGCTATCAAGCCGAAATTAAAGTAAAACAAAAATCTATGTAATGACTATGGTATGACAAGATCAAACACAAATAAAAGAGAAATTACCAAACTACAATGTCCCCATATATCAGAAATCAAGCTCATGATTAGTTTCATGAAATAGCTAGAAGCTCATGAAACTGAATTAAAACCATTTTTAAACCTAAATTGCAAGTTGTAAGTTTAAATTTGTAAATATATAAACTATATATAATTTAAAAAATATGTGAATTTTTAACCTTTTTATTTTAAAGAGTAGGGATTACATATCTAAAAGAGATCTACTCTCCAAAGTTATTAATGAAGCCTCACTTTTGGCAGAAGAAAACCGTGATAACAAAAAATTTCACTTTTAAAACTGAAATAATCTAAACATGGCTATATGAACCAATCTAAACAGGTCTAAAAAATAACCAATATTTTACAATTATCTCAACCAAAAGACTTTATAGCCAAATAAAATTATGATGCTCGAAGATAAGGTAATCCCCATTTATCCATAGGTACAAGTCCCCCAAGCCGACCTGGACCATAATTTTCCCTAAAAAAAATCCAAAGACACCCGCTAGTACTTTCTTTGGCTAAAAAATCTGCCACCATATTGCTTCACGAAAAACATGCTACATTTTTGCATTACGCGAAGAGAGAAGCTCCTACACTTCCTCCTAAAACTTCCTAAGTTACCAAAATCTACGTACTCCTGCCACAAACCAGTCTATCACAACCTTTGAATTGACTCAATCAAAATACTTAGCAATCCCAATTTTTTGCACATCTTCAAGCCATCTAATAGAGCTCTACATTCAGCAAGAGTGTTAGTAGCGTACCCGGAATGATGTGAAAATCCAGCTAAAACTCTGTCATGATGGTCCCGAACAACCCCACCACCTCCAGCAGCCCCCGGATTTCTAGCTGACCCTCCATCCACATTTAGTTTATAAACACCTAATTGAGGCCAAGCCCAAGCTACCCATTTGCCAGATTTGAAAATGATGGGAGCCATTGGACGGTTTAAAGCTTGCAACAATAAAACATCCTTAGAATTCAATTTTTGAAAATGTCGAAGAGAGCTGGAAATATTCATGAAGTATCCTTTGATAACCCGTATAAGTGCATGCCTTCCAATCAAACCAAAATCTTTCCATCCGGGCAGCACATCTAGCTCGCCAAATTGCCCAAGTAATAATAATAGGCGCCACACCACGTAACTATCCTACTTGAGAGCTTGATGATGCCCTCAACCACCAAATGTTAAGGACTCCCAGCCATAACCTCACTTGCAGCAACTGAACACCAAAAATATTTGCAAAATAATTCCAAACCTTTCTTGCCCCCTCACCATCACATAACACATGGTCTAAAGATTCAGCTTTAGGTTCAACACATCATTCACATTTAGAAGCGGCACACCGATCCCTTTTAGACTCTCATCAACTGGTAAAGCATGAAGACGAACTCTCCAACAAACAAATGACATTTTTTTCGGTACATACCTTTGCCACAGCCACTTTTCCCAAGTACAAACTGCACCATGTTGTCTAATTAAATTCCATGCGGATTTTGTGCTAAAATTCCCATCCATCGATTTCATCCACACAAAGATATTATTCCCTTCTCGAAATCTAACTTGGTCACATCTGATTTTTTCTACCAGATCTTCACTAACAAGCTGCTGCAATTTACTATAGTCCCACCCATCTTCATGCCGCAACTCAGCCAATGTGATACCAGGATCCCCTACCACATCAACTTGATCACCAATTGCCCCATCTCCTAAACCATCTGCTGCAATTTAAACTTGCTAGTACATATTTTGCCAAGACAATACAAGAGTCCTATATTGGTTAAGAATGAGACTTATATTGTCAAAACAATCTATAAAAGGATTATACTAATAGTGCTACACTATAATTTACACAAAATATTAAATAAAAATATTACTTAATATATATTACTATATTTATATGTAGTAAAAATAATAAGTATTTATAAATATGTAATTATGTATAGTATAAATATATTTATATAAAAAAAAAATTGAATGTGGGGTGGGACTCCATTGGAGCCATACCAACCTTGTCCCGCAAATGTCTTGCCATGCAGGGTGCCTCCTCTATATCTGCATCCGCATGGACATGATAGTATTAAAAGAAAATTATTTATTTATGACTATTTAATTACCATCAAATAATTATTTACAGTTAAAATTAATTATAAATAATCATTTAGTCGTGATTAAATAGTCATAAAAACTTTTTTTTTTTTTTGTAGTGTGAGATTGTCTGCCCCACTATGTGGGGGTGGGTAGTCAGTTGTGCAACTCCATTGCCCAACCCTAATAAAAGTTATCTATTGTGTTTTTTCAATAGTTAAAAAAGTATTATTATTTAGGGAGTTTGTAATTTTTTCTTTTAAATGTTTAAAAGATTGTTTATTGTTTGTTTAAAAAAATAAGTTAGCACTTCCAATACCAGATCTCGATGACTATTTATTGCATGATCCAAATAGTAAAGACAAGAAAAGGCCCTCTCTTTTCCGGAGAACCAACGCGTACTTGATAATTATTAATGATGATGCGGAAAAGAACATTTGAAAATTACGAGAGAATTATTTTAACAAAAAGAAAAAAGTCTTCATATATTATAATTGAATAATATTATTATACCGTTTTAATTTAATATTTTATTTTGATTACTCATATATTTAATTTTTTTCATTTTTTTTTGTTTAATAGTTAAAAAATATTTAAACATGTTTTTAAAATATTTAAAATGAAAACAAAAATATATTAAGGGACAGTACAGTAAATAGACAAATTGAAGAGAATAATAGCACTACTCATTTTAATTTCCATTCCTCATATTAATATAATTTAGTAATATAGAAAATATAATATTAAATTTTACTATTACTCGTACTAATTAAAATTTTTCAATAAAAAAAATCGCAATTCATCCCGATATAAGCCTATAACAACCTCAAATGGGTAAGTCATTTTACTCCCGAAACACGTGATTTTTTCTATTAATCAACTAGTTATTTTTTTTGGTTAAAATAATGATAAATATAGTTTCAAAGGGGATAAATTTTACATAATTCTTTAAAGATATTATTAAAAAAACCCTTTAAAAATAAGTGAAGCGCATCGTAAAAAGTTTTTTTTTTTAATATAGCCTACTTGTTTTAGGAAAAATGAAAAAATAAAATAAAGTAAGAAAATGCTACTTTGTCCACCCATTTTGATATCTTACTTTGACACCTTATGTATTTTATTATTTTTTATTTAATAGTTAAAAAATGATTATTAATGTATTAATATTTTTTTAAAATATTTAAAAATAAAAAAAAAAATAAAAAGAAGAATTTGGTCTTACGATAAATTGCAGTGAGCATTATAGCACCGCCCAAATAAAATAAATATGATGTATGATATATAGAAATGATAAATAGAATTATTTAATAAATTATTTTCCTCCAAACAAAAACAGCTCAAGGGTTAGTAAAAATATAAAAAGATAAAAAATAAACTAATCCAGTTATTCGGTTGGCAGTTTGTTGGGCCTGGGCCGGTCTGGGTCTGTTAATTCAAAAAATTGTATAACGTTCGCGATTGGGCGTGTTTATGAGGTGGCAGTATCCAATTGGATTAGAATTTGGCAGGTGTCCACCAGACACTCGCCAGCACACGGCATAAAATCCACGTGTATGATCATTATTGGTTACATCAACGTGGAAGGGGACATAGATCTTCGCAAGCTTCTCTTCTACCGATAAACATCGGAGTGTTAGATAAAAACAACACGATTATGTGACGTTCTATTTTGTTCGTTGGTTTAACAAGACAATAACATTGGTGTTTGCGGAAAGAGCCATTCGCTATGAATCTCATGGGATTCTCGACGGCCATGGATGGGTTGGCATGGAGAGGATTGGTGTACACTGTATTTATACTCCATTTTGTGTTTGCTTGCCAGCTCCTCCTTCTCCAGCCGCTCGTTTCTGCCATAGGTTTTCAATTCTCGCTCTTCGATCTGTTTATTCGGACTTGTTATTTTTGATGTTGTTGGAATCAGCATGCTCCTTGATCTACTTTCCCTGTTGTAATTTCTATTCGATTTACAATTTTCACGTTCATTTCGGTTCTTTTGCTTTTGGTTATCGGAAAATCAATGGTTGGAGCTCTCCCCCCGACCCCAAGGAAATTGTTTTGCTTTTCTTTTTGTCATTGTTTCTTATTCTTCTGTTCTGAAGTTAATTTTTTTGACCGAACAATGCCCAGTTATAAGTATACCTGCTTGTTTCTGCCCTTGTGCTCTAAACCGCAAATCTTTGTAACATTTACATGTAAAATGTGTCCCAAGATGCGCATTTTAGGCTCTAACTATATTGCATTACGTTAACTACAAAAAATGCGGACCGAAATCCTTAGGTTGTTTGGATAGTGAGATAAAATGAGATGATTTTGGATGAAAGTTGAATAAAATATTGGTAGAATATTATATTTTATTATTATTATTGGTTTTTGATTTAAAAAAGTTGAATTTCTTATAATGTTTTGTATGAGAATTTGAAAAGATTGGACTGATGAGATGAGATGGTTCATATATCCAAATGGGGTCCAGTCTCTACATGGTGCCTGATATAAAAAACTTTGTTCTATGCTGTGGTTTATGTAGATTAATAATTTTTATATAGTTGGTATGAATGAGAAAAATTGTGTCAGTTTTGTGATTCTTCATTTCTATATCTAATTGCTAGATCCCAGCGTGTTTGGCTGACTAAGAAACAGAATCGTATTTAGAAGATAATATTCTTTTCTGGAAGCTCATAACAAAGCAAACGTCAATATTCTTTCTTCTTTACACCCCCCAGTAGCCAACTCTCCTACTTACATAAACAGATACACCAATTTAAGACTTATAACAACATCCTACCTATCCCACTAACATACTAACTAGCCATTACGTGTTTGTGAGTGTGCTTTGGATTGACCAATAAATGAATCATTCTCACATATGAGTTCCTTTGAAAGAGAAGACATCCACGAGTTGGTTGAATACTTGAGCCACTTGGTTAAATCATCCCCTGTATTGTGTGGAAAATCCATTTTAATATAGGATGATGCCCATTGTAATCCATGAATCTTATCTTTTGTGTGAACCTTTGGATGAATCCCATTTTTGTAGAAGTTGGGACTAGACTCTTCAATTTGCTGGCATCCTTGTCTTGTATTGTTATACTTGGGTTATGCCTATAAATATTATCAATAAATTCTTGTTTACTGATTAAAAGAAAGTTTGCCCTTGTGAGATCGCAAGTAGATTGGTGATCTTCTTCAAGGGTTCATCCATTCATTGCATGCCTTTATCAAAAGGGTAGCATCCATTTCCAATTGACGGATACCTGCTTGCATCTCAAGTATATCAATCTCCAATATTTCAATGCATTTCTTGTTGGTGGCCATGGCAAGGCTACTGCTATTAGGTACAAGCTTGTTGGGCTAATAAAGAGAAAACACTGTTGTATTAACAAGATAATCTCCACTTCAGGTAGGATTCACCACAATATAAGAAACAATAATATATTTCTTCACGCCCCCCACTATTCAACTCTCCTGTTTTTATGAACAAATGCACTTACTCAAGACTTCTCAAGACTTCTAACCACATCCTATCACATCTTCCCACAGATCATTACAAGTTCATGCATGCACGTCGAATTGACCAAGAACTACCCACCTTCTCACACACTAAACATGTACTCCACAGTGTAACTAACTTCATTTGCGCACGACGTGTACACCACATTGCTCTCTACTAGCCACGGCACTTGACATTTCCAAATGCTCCTGTTTTGCATGACTGAAGCAGTGATTTCATGGATGTTATGTGGTCTGCTGATAATGCTACCCTGCCATCATGAACTAAAGAAATAGAACAAGAAGTTGTCTTGCATCCAAATGATGTTGGCATTGATGGTGTATATTCTATGAGAAATTATCCACTTCTACCTAATGATAATTTTCTCATCAAATTAGAATTTTATCCATATCATTATATACTCGTTCTATCATCCAAGTAGAAAGACTAGGTTAACAAAATAATAAAGGCACTTGTGTTCGTGTGTATAATTATAGCATCTAAGGAGTTAACCCTCCTTGTTTGTAATTGGAAGTTTTGACTGTCTTGTGTTAATGAGATCTTGAGTGTGTGATCTGGGTGCATGCACAGATGGAAAACCTGGTAATGCTGCTGAGTTACTTGAGAGGGTTTCACAAAGTATAAAAGTGAAACGTTATAGTGAGGCACTTGATGATCTTAATGCTGCTATAGAGGCAGATCCAACACTTTCAGAAGCATATTTTCGTCGTGCATCCGTTCTTCGTCAGCTTTGCAGGTTTTTTCCATGTTGAAATTTTTGTTAGCTTCTCTACTATCTTCTGTTTCAAGTTTTTTTTTATAAGTAAATATCTTCTATTTCTAGTTTCATTTGGAATAGCATATCCACTGATAATTTTCCTGCAATTCACCAGTTTTTCTATACCTTCTATAATTACTGATGAATGCTAATTCAAAGTTGGAAGTGCTGAGAATTTCAACTTAGTTGGATCTATCCAACCTAATGGGGATGAATGTCTAATTTATGTTAACCATTTTGTACACTTTCCTGCAAGCTGTCAACTCTTTCTCATATGTTCAATCGACCAATGAGTAAACATACATGATTCAATGTGATTAAATTTTTCATGTGCAAAATATATATTCCAGTAGGAAAGCTGGGTCTTATTACTAGATTTGCATTGCACCATTCAAATGGGAAACCTGGTGTTTGACTGTGCTCAGTTATGAAATAAGATTCTCATGTTGTAACAATTTTGATGGTCAACTATAACACTCTTTGCTCAAGTGTAACTTGTCTATCATGATGTAGTGAGTCTTAAGTTGACATGAATATCAAAGCTTTCTTTATCAGGGCATCTCCCGTTTATTGATCGGGGCCCCTTAATCCCCCTTGCATAAGGGGGCGACAACGACACATAGGGGAAAGAGAAAGAGAGGGAAAGAGGGGAAAGAGAGAGGGAAATAGGGAAAAGAGAGAGGGAAGAATCGGCACCCGGTGGGCTCGGTGGGAGGTTTTTAAAAAAGACTTTATGAAACAATGTTGTTTTATTTTTTATTTAAAAAAAAAAAAACAAAATGTTAGATAAATCAATGGCGTTTTGGGGGATTACTCCCAAAATGATGCCATTTTTGGGGGGCTTGGGTCTAGCCCTGGCCCCACACTTGGCTCCCAACTGCGTGCATGTGGATGCCTGCACCCCCAATCTGTGGACAGGGTGGGACAGGGTTGTGGGTGGTGGTGCCTCACCACCGAGGCCTAGTTGTAAGCTTTTTATAATCAAGTCATCTCATGAATTCTAAGTGCCTTGGCTATTTCCTGAATGAGTAGACTCCAAGTTGTTAATATGATTGTTAATTATTATTATTTTTTTGAAATTTAACAGACTTGGCTCGTTTGGGATGTGGGATGAGATGACAATTCTATGAATAGTAGTAAATTTTTTTGAGTTAAGATGTTTTATTGGGTTTTGGGAAAGGAGGGAGAAAATTTTGAATAAAAATATGATAAAGTTAAAATATTGTTAGAATATAATTTTTTTTTTAAATTTTTTTTTGTTTTAAAACTTGGAATAGTAGGATTTTTTTTTTCTAAGTTTGAGAAACTTGTAATGATTAGGTAATGATTAGAAGAAAGAATTGAAAATTTGAAATTGAATTGAGAAGTCTTTGTTTTTTAGTTTTTTATTTTTATTTTTGATAAGTAAGAAATAACTTTCATTGATGATAGTGAAAAATGTAAAGCCCAAGTATGCAGGGAGTCTTTTTTAGTGATGTTTGGGAAGTCTTTTTTTTTTTTTTTTTTAGTGATGTTTGGAAATGAAATTATGAGAAGTTTTGAGATGAGATAAGATGATCTCACCTCCCAAACAAGTAGACTCTTCATACAAAGATCCACCTCGTGTATCCACGAGGTGTATCCATGAGATCCAACTCCTCCTAAATCAATCAATGGATTTTTAGTGATTTTTGGGATTTTTTTTTTCCTTGATAGAAAAAAAAGATCCATTGATGGATTATCCATTGCTTGCCGTCATCATATTGTGGCTGCTAGTGCAGTCGCACACCTGAGCGTATTTGGTATGGTTCTAAGCCACTCATACTCTAGGCTTGTGAGGTGAATATTCATACAGAGGTTGCTGCTTTAGGCACTTTCTAATCATGGTCAATTATATTACTTCATGAGAGCAATACATCAATTGATTATTTTATTCATCCTTTCATCATCCTCATTGGTACAAAGTTGTTGCTGGCTTTGTGAATAGTCACCGAAGTTGTTTTGTAGCACTATGTCACCGTCTGGATTTTTTTAGAGAATTCCACAACCCTCTAGAGAACTTATTTGCTCTTATTGCTTGGTGCTTCACACAAATGAGGACTCTCTCTATTTATAGGGACCTTTTGGTAAAAAAATGGTTAGGATAGTCACAATCTAAGGGTAAAGAACATTTTAGATCACTATTCTAGAACTATCTCTTAATGTTCTCTTACAAGGAGGTTCTACACTATTCTAGAGTACTCCATATAACTCTACTACATTTTACAAGATTCTAGAATAATGTACAAAGGATTAGGAGACTCTAGATGGTTGTGGAAATTTCTAGAAAAATCCGAGTGGTGACATTCTCCCCTACCTAACTTCACGACGTCCTCGACGCAGTGTCTTTATGGAATCTTTGGATATGATCTTTAAACTGCCACAATGACTCCCTTGGTTACCAAGTCGTCTCACTTGCAGGCAACCCCTTCCACTTGATTAAATATTTTTGGCATGGCTTATGACCCTTCCGTCTAATCTCACGATCTGCCAATATTTTCTCTAATTCTTTGTCAAAAGTGGTAGTTATGTCCAATGGTGCGCGCTTAGACTCTCCTCGTGTTAGCTCTTCATCGTCATCATGATAAGGCTTCAAACAGCTTATATGAAAGACCGGATGAATCTTGAATTTGGAGGGTAAGTCTAGCTTGTAAGAGACCTTCCCTATTTTCTTGATGATTAGGAATGGTCCCTCGTAACGCCGTACAAGCCCATTGTGCAGCTTCCTTGTAAACTTGTGTTGGCTTGACAAGATCTTTACCAACACCAAGTCACCTATGCAATACTCCATGTGTCTCCTCTTCTGATTAACCCATTTCATCATCTTCTTAGTTGCTTTGTCGAAGTAGGAGCGAGTCACATCCAGCTGTTCATTCTAGGACTTCGCAAACTTGAAAGCTGTTGGACAATTCTCCACGTAGTTTGTCTTCAATGACTGGGGAGTGAGTGGTTGTTGCCCCATTACAATCTCAAATGGATTTTTGTTTGTGGACTCACTCCTTTGTAAGTTGTTGGAGAATTGAGGCACATCTAACAACTTGATTCAATCAGACTGGTTAGTACTTACAAAGTGTCTCAAGTATAACTCCAACAAGGCATTCACCCTCTCAATTTGCCCATCTGTTTGTGGGTGAAAGCTAGTAGAGAAATGTAGAGCCGACTACATAAGTTTGAATAGTCTCGACCAGAACTTTCCTGTTAAGTAGGGGTCTCAATCACTGATGATACTTTGTGATAAGCCCCAATAATTAACCACATGTTTGAAAAATAGCTTGGCTATCTCCTCAGCTGAACAATCTTTAGAGGCGGTAATAAAAGTGGCATTCTTAGAAAATAGATCCACCACAACAATGATGGTGCCGCATTCTTCAGATTTAGGGAGAGCCACTATAAATCCATGCTAATACTTTTCCAATGATGGGAAAGAGTGGGTAGTGATTCTAACAAATCAGCAGGGTTTCGGTTTTTCATTTTGTCTTGTTGGCATACAAAATAAGTCTTTACAAAGAGTTCTACTTCATCTCTTATCTGGGGCCAATAGTAAGAGATTTCTAACAATGCCCGAGTGCGACGTTGGCCAGGATGTCTAGCCCATAAGGAATCATGGCATTCCTTTATAAGGTTCCTCCGTAGCTTCTCCTACTTTGAAACATATACTCGTCGCTTGGTGGTGTAGGTAGAATAATCCATCCTTTACTTAAAATCTCTTGGTCTTTCCTTCTTTAGCCAAATTCATTAAATTCTTGGCTAGAGGGTCGTGTTTCAAGCCTTCACAGATCATGTCTTGTGTCTTCCCTTGTACACTAGTGATGTGGGCAAGCTTACCCTTCCTACTAAGAGCGTCAGCAACAATGTTGGTCTTGCTAGGCTTGTACTTCAAGACATAGTGTCTCCTAGTTTTTTGTACATTATTCTAGAATCTTATAAAATGTAGTAGAGTTGTATGGAGTTCTTTAGAATAGTGTAGAATCTCCTTGTAAGAGAACCCTAGAGATAATTCTAGAATAGTGATTTAGAATGTTCTTTATCCTTAGATTGTGACAAGTATCACAATCCTAGCTATTTTTTGTACCAAGAGGTCCTTATAAATAGAGGAAGTCCTTATTTGTGTGAAGCACCAAGCAATAAGAGTAAACAAGTTCTCTAGAGCTTTTCTCTTTACTTTCTCACTCTAGAATTGTTCTCTCTTGTCTTGAGTCATTTAGAAGGCTTATTTTAGGAGTTTTGTGAGGACAAAACCTTCAAAGGCCGCACGGGACATGTGAAGGAATTCTAAACCCGTGACAACAAAGTGAGAATCAACACAACTACAGTAAAGTTGAGATCATTATTTATGCAAAGGAAAGAGACAAACATTGGCACAACATCGTTATAAGAGTATTGGAAAGGAATATAGGATCCCCCATCCTCTCTCTCCCCCTTCAATTTCTAATTGAAATATTATATGATTCAGGCCATTTTTGGCTGATGTAGATATGAGGAATCTGAGAAGAGCTACCAAAAATTCCTGGAGTTGAAACCTGGAAATTCAGCTGTAGAAAAGGAGCTTTCTCAATTGCATCAGGCTTGGAGTGCTCTAAATACAGCTAAGGCTCTCTTGGATTCAGGCGGCTTTACAAAATCTTTGGAATACATTGATAAAGTTGTACTTGTTTTTTCTCCAGCGTGCTCAAAGGTAATGCCATCTGAGAGTTTTTCTTTGTCGTTAAATAATTTCCATTCATTTTGATTCCCTTTATTTTGTTACTCACTTATATTTTATTACTAACTCAAGTAGCCTTTAACGTGACCTGGTTTAGAAGAGATTCAAGTCTTTTATAAGTTGAGTTTGTGTGAAGCCATTAACCCTCATAGATTGCCCGTCGCAGGCCAAACTTCTCAAAGTAAAGTTGCTATTAGCAGAAAAAGACTATTCCAGTGCCATAGCTGAGAGTGGATTTATTCTCAAGGAAGATGAAAACAATCTAGAGGCTTTATTGTTACGTGGTCGTGGCTACTATTATCTAGCAGATCATGATGTTGCATTAAGGTTTGGACAACAAGTATTATTTTTATGATTTGGCTACATCAAGCATATAAAATACATGTACATATGTTTTCTTCAGGCATTTCCAGAAAGGTCTCCGTCTGGATCCAGAACACAGTGAACTTAAAAAAGCATATTTTGGATTGAAAAATCTTCTCAAGAAGAGTAAAAGCGTAAGCCCAGACAATTTCTTGGAATTCTTCTTTTTCCTTTTTCTTCCTCTCTTTCTGTTTGGATGGGGGCTTAGTTGGTGAGGGATTGCCGGATTGCCTTGGACCCTAATTCATTGGTCAACCTTCTCTAGGGTCATTGCAATGCTAATCATTTGTGGTAATAACTTTTTCTCTTTTCTTTTTTTCAGGCAGAAGATAACGTAAAGAAGGGTAAACTTAGGCTTGCAGTGGAGGATTTCAAAGCAGCCCTTGCATTGGATCCTGATCATCTTGCTCATAATGTACATCTTCATCTTGGCTTGTGTGAAGTCTTGGTCAAACTTGGTAGGGGAAAGGATGCTATAACCAGTTGCAATGAAGCGCTCAACATTGACGGGGAACTTATTGATGCGTTAGTTCAGGTTTGCTGGTGTTTGCATCCTCTTGTTGTTTCAAATTGCTCACATAATTGTTGTGTTTTAATTTAACATTTTAGCTTTATCATTCTGTAGGATGAGACCAATTTGTTCTCTATCATATCGTGTTTTGACTTGTCTTTAAATCTGTATGGGGTTTTTCAGAGGGGTGAAGCTAAACTTTTAATGGAAGACTGGGAGGGAGCTGTTGAAGATCTGAAATCAGCAGCTCAAAAATCACCTCAGGTGAGTCATAATATTGAATGTTCTCTGAGATGTGTTCTAATTCTACTATATGCTCTTGCGAGCAAGACCGGCTGTTAATTTAGAGCTATAATCAGTTATTTGCTGCCTAGAAAACTACTGACTGAGCAATGATTATTCTCTAATTTAAGATTACAGTAACTATAGATCAATTTTCTGGGTCCTGGTTTTGTGGTCAGCAATATTTAATTATAATACAAGTAGGTGAATGAAATTTAGAAAAATGATGATAACTCTTGTCACTTATTTCTGCCTGTTAAATCTTTCTCGCAAAAGTCAGGGTTTGGCCTTTGTTGTTGACTTAAAGGCTGATTATTTTGCATTTCCTGCCAAGTTAAAAACTTGCAGGGTTGTTAAGAAATCAGAGGAAAACCATAAGGATAATACTCTGTAGTATTAATTGTGAAATTAGATTGAAATATTTCTGTTTCACATTGGTTTTTCCTTTTCTTTTTATCAAATTGTTGCCTTTGAGCTACTCTCTTTTGAAGTTTTATTATAAGCTTCATAATAGATTTCCTTTCAACTTCAAATAAATTTGCCAATTGTTCAGGATATGAATATACGGGATGCGTTCATGAGGGCTGAGAAAGCTTTAAAGATGAGCAAACGCAAGGACTGGTACAAAATATTAGGAATTTCAAGAATGGCATCTATATCCGATATCAAGCGAGCATACAAGAAGCTTGCTTTGCAGTGGCACCCAGATAAGAATGTTGAGAATAGAGAAGAAGCAGAGGCCAAGTTTCGAGAAATTGCAGCTGCATATGAGGTCTTCTGATTCATTAATTTGCTATTTTATACTTCCCCTCGCTGCTGCAAATGGCTTCTATTAGCTTTATCTCATACTTATTTTGTGACTTCTGCATACTTCCACCAGAACTAAACATTTCTGTTGCTATTTCTGACATTTATGTGATGCTTTATAGGTTCTGAGCAACGAAGAAAAACGTACGAGATATGATAGAGGAGAAGACATTGAAGATATGGGTATGGGCAATGGCGGCGGCGGAGGCGGCTTCAACTTTGGTGGCGGGGGACAGCAGTTTACATTTTCTTTCGAGGGAGGCTTCCCTGGTGGGTTTGGAGGAGGCTTCCCTGGTGGTGGTGGTTTTGAATTCCAATTTTGATTTCTGTGCTTCACAAAGAAAGTTAGGAAACTGCAAATTGTTTTATTTAGGAGAAAGTGACTAATAGTTTACTTGTACGTGGTGGTGGGAAGTAAGTAGATAGGGCGATCCAGAGAAGGCTTGTTACATAGAAATCGAATCCCTTTGAGAAAGTGAAAGTTTTGCTCCAAGTCAGGAATTTGTATTTTTTTTCTTGATTAAAGGAAATTGATGAGCCCCTGAAATACTATAATATCTCACATTTGTCTTTACATAATGGTTGTTTTGGAGCTAGATTGAAACTAGTTGTTGTCCTGTCTGGTGGATCTTGCACTGTGGAAACCAATTGTTGCATTTTAGATAGAAAAGAGCTCCCAATCCTATCTTCAATCATGTAATTTATATACACAACCAAAAATGACATGTTAAATAAAAAAGATCCTAATCAATGGCATCGAAATCTCTGTACAGGGGACGAGAGTTGAGGAAACTTTATTGCTTCAGTGGCCTCATTGGCAAAGGTCGCATTTGCATCATAAGTTGACTTATTTATTTATTTATTTATGTTTATAAATATAATATGTTAAATTAATAGATAAATTTTGTGGAGTTTATTTAATATGAATTTAAATACTTTTAAATGTTAAAATAAGTTCAAAATATTTATGAAAGGTTAAAAAAGATTGTTGGTTGTGAAAATAAATGTTGAATTAAAAATGTTGTGAGTTTTAAGAGTAAAGAGATTTTGAATTGAGATGGATTTAGTAATTTGAGACTGAGAGTTAGGTATTTATATATTAAATTGAGAATAAAATTAGACTAAATTAAATTGGTTTTAATTAAATCTAAAAACCGAGAAGTAATTATGAATTATGCCAAGAAAGAGATTATTAATATTTTGTTGAAATCGAAGCAGCAGTAACACACAAGAAAAAATCATCAGTCATTAAACCAGACGAAAAAGAAAAATCATAGCAAAAAAGAAAACAAGGAACCCACTATGACTCCAGACGATATTGCTGTCAATGCTTGCCAGTTTGGACCAAATGCACCCGAAGACTCCGTAGTAGCAGCGTCTTCGGTACTGGGTCTCTTTTTCTCAGGCTTAGATGCTGTAGGTGAAGCAGCTGCCCCAAAAATTTCCATAGGAAGGAGCACCTCCCCCACCTGGTAAACAGCAAGATGGTCGTCTGTGTATATTGTCTTTTCCACCGTTGTACTGACCGTCCCTGTTGTTATGTTCACTTCTTGTCCTGTCGCGGCCGTTACATTCAGTTGGAAATGGCCGGCGTTGCTATCACCAGCCAGAGTATGCACTGGGTTTGTAGCAGTTTGGAGCTGCAATTCTGAGTAGAAATCAGGGAGGATATGGAATTGCACCAATTGAAGCTCTTGTTTATCGGTAAGCGCATTCAGTGTGCCCAACTTGAGGCTGGAGAATGAGCTGTCGGTCGGTACGAAGACGGTTCGTCCCAGGTTAGATTTCTTAAGCTGTCCGTTGAGTTGTTCACCCATGTCTGTGTTTCTTAGCAGCCGGATGAAAGTAGCGAAATGGCCGGCCTTCTTGAGGATTGCGATGATGTCGACGGGGCCCGATGGTTTCGGCGACTCTGCAGGGGACTGAGCTGAGGATATGGTGCAATGGAAGATCAAGAAGACCAAGAAAAGAAGAAACGGAAAGAAGAGAACCTGCTTCATCATAAAGATGATCTTAATTGTTTGTAGTAATGTGTGGCCGAACTTGTTTTGTTGTTACAAGTTGTGTTATTGGTGAGAATCCACATGCAGACTGCAGGGTTATATATTGAAGGATGGGTGTGTGAGGGAGGAAGATGGGAGTCAGGTGAAAGGGTGCAATTTAAGGTGGTAAGAGAAGCTCAATTTAAGGTGGCAAAGGGTGAGATGTTCTCTGATGATGATGTTATGGAGGAACCAATGAATTTGCCCTACTTTTGTGTCCAATTTGGATAGAATTATGCAGTTTCTGCCATATTGTTTATGCTGTTCTCTTCAAATCAATCCCTATTTAAGGTCCTGTTGTACACCCAAAGTGAAAAGTGCGACTTGTTTGCCAATGGAAAAGAAGTTTGAACCATCCCTTTTTTTCTATTTTTTTGAAGCTGGGGCCTTCATCGTTTGGTATTAGTGCTCAATCTTGCACCATACTAAGTCATGTAAACTGAAATAAATGCACGGCACCATCACCAACTTCATGGCCTCAGTTTGTATTTTGCACCATACAAGACTTGGAACACAACAAAATCCTCTCAGTTCTGCTTCGCTCTCCATTGGTCTGCCGTACCATCACCACAGTCCGGCTGCCACTTTTGATACATTCAAGCTTCTTCCGGTGAGTGAATCAAGTACTGGTTTGCTTCCAATCTGTTATCATTTCTGTCTGATTCTTCTATTCTTGCATAAATTTGAAATCAAGGTAATAGTGTCTGTTTCTCCTAGTTTCTTGATTTGGGAATTTGAATACTAGAACAGTGACTAGTTTAAAAACTGAACACGATTTATAATGGTAACTCTTTTACTACTTGGATTTGGCTTGAGGGTTTGGTGGTTATTTCTTTCTTATTGGATTTATGTGTATATTTTCGAGTTATTAAGAAGGATGCAGATTGTTTTTAGGAGAAAGATGATTGCAATTAAAGAATTTTCAAGCGAAGTGGTGATAATGATACAATTTTTGTAGCAAACCATTTGACTGGCCATAGGGATACCTTCAGACCTTGTACAACTTCACTGGGATTTACAAAGCCTGGTATGATGGATCCTTCCAAAATGTCAGAGCAATTTTACTATTCATCTTAAATTTTATCGTTCTAGTTACATCTGTAGGCTGTAGCATATTTAAATGGTTTTATAAGTTATCTAGTACTCTGATATAAAAGACATATAATATGCAACTTATCAACTGGTGTGAGTGGAGACGACAACATACAGAATAAAGAACAAAATTTCTCAAAATATTATTAGAGAATTAGAAGAATTATGCTATGGTCCTACAAAATTAAAGAAGCAGCTCAGTATTAATTTAATCAGAAGTTCTGAGAAAGTTTTTTTGAGTTGAAAGTTTTCAGGTTAAAAGTTGGTAATGTCAACCAAAATTCACTTACACCTCAACTCATGTCTTAATTATAACACTAACTGATCTTGATTTCATCGTCATACAATATAAAAAAATGATTCACGATTCAAAGAAAATAAATGAAAAAAAAAATTACCATCGAATTATTTCATGTCGTATATGATAATAACAATCGTTCCCAGAAGATTTCACAATTATTAACTAACTAACAAAAATTATAACAGAAAACAAAATGCAGCGCTAACTACAACTCCAATGGATATTGCTGTGGTTGCTGGGTGGTTTGGAGCAATTGCCCCCGAAGTATCAACAGAGGCATCATCTGAAGAACCTGAAGGAGCATCTGAACCTGAAACTCTCTTTTCAGGCTTACTGCTAGAAGGTGCTGGAACAGGTGCGGCAGTTGGTGTCCCAAAAATTGCCAATGGTTGGAGCACCTGGTCCACCTGATAAACAGCAAGTTGGCTATTAGTATATATGGTATTCGCCACTGTTGCATCGACAACCCCTGTTGTTACATTCACTTGATTTCCTGATGTGGTTACATTCAGTGGGAATTGGCCGCTGTCGCTATTACCAGCCTGTGTGCGCAGAGGATTGCTCACAGTTTGGAATTGTGATATAGAAAAGAAAGAGGGTAGGATATGGAATTGCACAAGCTGAACTTTTTGTTCATCTGTGAGAGAGTTTAGTGTGCCAGATTTGAGGTTGGAGAAAGCATTGTCTGTTGGTGCAAAGATGGTGAGGCCCTGGTTGGAGTTGTTAAGCTGTGTGTTGATTTGGTCAGCCTCTTGGGTGCTTCTCAGAAGCCGAATGAAGGTGGTGAACTGGCCAGCCTTCTCGAGTATTCCGGTGATGTTGACGGGGCCTGATGGTGCTGATGCTGGTGCCTGGGATTGAGCAGGGGTTGTGGTGCAATGGAGGAAGAAGATGAATAAAAGAAGAGAAGGGAATTGAACTTGCTTCATCGTTCAAGTAGACCTCAATTGTAATGTGTGTGGTCAAACAAAAATGGAACAATGGTGAAGAATTCTGCTAAGGTGGTGGGATGGGACAAGGATCACTTACATATATATGCATGTACTGAAGAGGTGAGATGGTAAACGAGTCCAAAGAATTAGGTGAAATGGTGCAATTTAAGTTGAGAAGAGAACCTCAATCATCATCTTTGTTGTTAAGTAAGAGAGAGAGAGAGAGAGAGAGAGAGAGAGAGAGAGAGAGAGAGAGAGAGAGAGAGAGAGAGAGAGAGAGAGACTTTTGCTTGGCGACACAGGAAAAACTGCAGAACAGTTGATTGAATTTGTGAGTGGGGGATACTGTTTGAAAAATGATACAAACGTACTTGCTTCTTGGTGTGGCAAACTTTTTTAAGAAAGAAACTTGCAATTCAAGTTCAGTACCACCGGTTGTTGAAGTGGCTGAAAATGATGCTGATGTTATGGTGCCAACAAATTTGATCAACCATTGAATGCCTCTCTTTTTTGACCAATTTGTGAAAGTCGGCAATGCAGTATGGGCATATTTTTGTGATCTTGTATTTTGTTCCCTTTCAATAATGGATTCCCCTTATAATTGATGGAGGAACCTAAATGTACTAGCCTTTGTTTGGGATTCTAGAAAATGCACTTTTTTCTGGAAAAAAAATGTTAAGATGAACCTAATACTTCATGCAACAAACTGGTACTCCTAGTGTGCTTCTTTAATGCATTTGATCAAGTGAAAGAGACAAGTGGGATTGTGGGAATTAAGTCCCAAATTTCTTCTTTCAACAGTTGAACACGTGGCATTTAGGTTTTTTTAATGTCAAATTTGTCGATTATGTCAAACAATTGTAAAAAGGAAAGTTTCGGCTATGTTTGGTTTTACAGATCTTATTTTCCTATTGTCACTTTAGATATCTTTTAAAACCCAAAATAATTAACTTTTAATTCACCTATTTAACCATTAGATTTAGGGATGGCGGTCTATTTTGCAAATTTTTTTAAATAATTAAAGGGTGCAATATATTATTGTTGATTGGTTAAGATGTAAAATAGAAAACCATATTTGGTTCTTATCATAAAATAGATAACCATGTTAATTGAAATGAAAATGCTTACTTTTCAGTTAAAAAACGAAATAACTTGCGAGAAGGGTACAGATTATCAAAAAAAAAAAAACCAAGCCCATGAATACACAAATGGGCTTTGAGATTTTAGTTGAAACTTGCAATTCAAGCTTAGGCCTCTATAGTCAACCACTGTAAAGCCCATAATGGAACACTTTTGTATGCTACGTAATTAGGGAGAGATTAGGATTGCAAACGATCCGATCAAAGACGAGTTTGAGTCGAATCGAGTCGAGTCAAGCTGGATTCAAATAACTCGAATTCGAGTTTGAGTCGAGCTGAGAGTTTGTCGAGTTGAGTCGAATTCGAGCCGAACAAAGACGAGTTCAAGTCGAATCGAATTATTTATCGATCTTTGTTTTTACTCTCTAACGAACGAGCCAAACTTAGTCGAGTAATTATTCGAGTTTCTTACTCTTTATAAATATTTGACTCAATAATTTTTTTGTGAACTTAATACATTGTTATTGTAAAGAAATAAAATACTACTTCTACGTAAAGTAACAAAATATATTACTTATACAAAATATCAAAAATAATATATATAACACTGAAAATATATATAATAAAAGAATATATGTAAGAATATATGCAAGATTATATATATGTATATAGAAATATTACGAGTATTGTTACGAGCTCAAAACGAGTCGAATCAAGTTTATACGAATCTTGTTCACGAATACAAATCGAGTTTATACGAGTCGAGTCGAGATTATACGAGTTTAGCTCATTTAATATTCGAACCAATATTAGTGTTCACGAACAACTCATTTATTAAATGAATCGAGTTCGAATCGAGTTTATACGAGTCGAGCTCAAATTGTTCACGAGCAGTTCTGTTCGTTTGCAGTCATAAAAAGGATGTAGTCAAGTCTAGTTCAATTCTTAGTTGAGAACGGTCATGCATGTTGACTCACCTGGAAGAGCATATCTATATTCTAAAACATTAGAAAAGATTACATCAAACTGAAGAAATAAAGAGGAACAAAAATCTAGCAACCAAACGGTATCGAATCGAACTTCTTGGAACTATATAAAGCAAGAAAACACAAAATCCATACAAGTGTTATTCGGCGCAAGATTTCCCTACATCCATCAGTTACAATTTAAAACCTCCTAAATTCCTAGAAATAGAAGCCTCAGCTTTTGCGATCTTCACTTTTCCCCTCGTTGAGCTCGAATGTCGAGATTGGCAACGACATAGAAATGCTAGTGGGATTGGCAAAGGTGATCTTACTCGAACTGGGGTCGTCAATTTAAATATCAAAAATGGTGACCCAAATTAGAAATTCCTTGCTCTTGACACCAGTGAGCTTGGAGGAAGATCCCCTTAATTTGTTTATGAATAAAAGAAAAATAGATCAAACTCATCAGAGGGTGGTCTTTTTCCTTTCACTCGAGTCGAATATTACATAGAAATTGGTTTGGGTGATAAAATTCGGACTTTTCATTTCAATCATTTCTTCTTCCTTATTCTATTTAGGTTTCAATCGTAGTCCCTTTCCTTATTTTTTCATCCTAGGTTTTAATTATTCTTCCTTTCACTTTCTATGTTGAACTGTCGAAATGTGAGTGAAGATGACAATGGAGATTGAGGATCCATCGAGGATGACGTGGTGTTTCTTTTTCCTATTTTTTTTGTAATAATATCGGCTAACGTCAACCGCTGTTGCGACGGGGATGCAAGTAAGCTGGCTCTCCCTAGAACCACTTAAGTTCAAATATGCAGTAGTTGCTCAAACTATTGAGATTATTTAGATAAAGAGATGAGAGGAAATAGTTTTATATAAAAGTTAAAATTAAATAAAATAATTTTTTTAATAATAATATTATTTTAAAAATTGAAAAAGTTGAATTTTTTATTATATTTTATTTAAAAATTTGTGAAAATTATAATGATAAACTGAAATGAGATAAGATTGATTAATTTAATTTAGATTTTGTCATTTTTATATCAATTTATCTAATTTTAAATAATACTTTTATTTAAATGATTGATATAAGAAACCACTTCAAACGCTTAAGTTAACATGAGGACTACCATATTTAAAATTTACAAAAGGTAGATCATAATATTAAATATTAAGTGTTATCTATAGACAATATAAATATTGTAAATCAATTCCAAAAGAATGTAAATATTTAGTTGACAAAGAAATTTCATAAAAACAAAACTCACAGCCTATAAAAGAGGTTTGCCTATAAAAGAGGTTTGATGTTGGAAGTTTAATGTTACAACTGCATGTAGGGGTGGGCAGCATGATATTAAATATTAAGTGTTATCTATAGACAATATAAATATTGTAAATCAATTTCAAATAAATATTTAGTTGACAAAGAAATTTTATAAAAATAAAACTCAACCATATCAAGTTGTGAGCTTTATTTTGGTGCATTAGCACCCCCTCCCCCCCTCCCAAGGTCATCCCGCCCTGCATCTAGCCCCCATAGCGGGGGCAGGAGGTAAAGAGGGTCCAATCTCACAACGCATTTCTTCTGCTCGTCCTTATTTATATATTTATATATTATATTTATATACATAAACACAAATATTTATACATATTTATATTATATTTACATATATAAACATATATATTTATATTTTACAAATTATGTATATATAAATATATATTAAAATTTGTTAAAACTTTTTCACAAAATATGCACTAACAAATTTAAAAATTCTATAATTTAAAAATTATAATACTAAAACTTACACAATTTAAAAATTACATAAATTTTAAATTATAGTCATATTTATAATATTTAAATTTATAATTTAGATTTAAAAACGTATTTTTGATCATTTTTAAATTTACGAATAATTTTTAAATTTAATGAAATATAATCTTTTTTAGAGTGGACAGGTAGGATAGAATCCTCCCTGCATCATGCCTAGTGAGACAGGAAACTGTATAGTGCGAATAGTACCATTAAATACATTTATTTATTGTTTACACGTATGGATGCATAGTGCAACACAAGGCATAACTGCTTTGGTTGACGCGTATGGCTCACACATTGTTCCATTTGAGATACCTTTGAGTAGGTTGTAGATCAAATTGATCAATTTTCTAGGATGGTATATCACTTGTGTGGTTGCCAGGCTATAAATTTAAAATTTTCAATATTGTCAAAGACTCAATCAATAACCCAAAACCTCGTATATTAATTTGGTTAAACTTTTTAATCTTCAAGATTTAAACATTCTATCTCATTTCTAAATTTAATGTCTACGTCGACCCACGCTATCAATACTGATTTAATAATAACCATTTTCTCTTTAGGAATTGCACTCATCTATTAGTATTTAATAATTTAACACTATACCAATATATTATATTAAAATATTTTAATTCAGCTTATGGGTCGCCATCTCAATGACTTGAATTTATGACATGGTCCTTACTTTGATAGTAATTATTAAAAATCTAATTATTGATTCAAAAGTTTTAAGATGGTTGAATACTAATTTAATTAAACATTTAACCACCACGATCATAACTAACATAAAAAAAAAGGTCAAAATAGAAGAAGTAAAAAGACAGATAAGTTTATATTATGGAAAATACTAAATATCTCTCTTGGATCTAGATGAGAGGGTTTTTTTTATTTTTATTTTTTTGTAATATTTTTAAGTAAATATTTTTGAATAGTATTGTAATATTTTTATATTTTTAAAAAATGTTTTAAAATATTAAAAAAATGATATAAAAAACTATATATTTTTACATGATTTTTTTAACATTTAAAAATACAAAAAAATCAAACATATTTAAAAATAATTATTTAAAAGTTATGTGAACCAAAAAAGTGAAAAAAAAAAAACCCCTCATCGGGATCCATCGGATCTGAATGAGAGGGATGAGTAGCACTCTCCTTATATTATATTAGAAGAAGAGTGGAGAAGAGGGAGGAGTTGAGATGCGCCTCCTCTGTTGGGCCTTTTCTTGATTTTATGGAGAATCAATATATATATTTTTTAATTATTAGAAAGGGGAGAGAAGAGTTAATCTTGGTTTTGAACTTTGGATAGCTAAATTTTTTTAAATCTTTATTTATCTCATCTTATTTTATTTTATTTTAATTTTTAAATATCAAAAATAAAATATTTCTCAATTTTATATTTTTTAAATTTTCATTTATTTATTAATATAAAACATAATTCAACTTTTCAAATCTCAAAATAAAATAATAGTAAACACTTATATTTTAATAATAATTTAAATTTATAATATCTTTATTCAGAATTTTCTCTTATTTTTCAAAATTTCATAAAATTTATAATTTAAATCGTGATTCATGTCATTACTATTTACAAATTAATTTATCTAATCTCACTGTATAAAGAAAGTGTCTATCGTTGAGAGGAATATGAATGGAGCCTGGAGGCGACTCTACGAGGGAGGAAGTGAGATGCTTCGCCTTTGGTGAAGGGTCTTTTTATTTTATTTTCAAAGAAAAATATTTTAATCATGAAAATATTATATAAAATAAATTTATAAATTAATATATTAGATTATAAAATTATATTGTATCAATATATAAATATATTTTTATAAAATGCATTTAATACTGGTAAGAGTATTGGACGCACCGAAGCGCACGGCGAGCAATTGTTTTGCTCAAAAGAAGGTCCCAAAGAAGAACACCAATTAACACTCCGACAAGCAAACAAACAGAACCTCATTCAGTTTAATCCATTCCCCGTTATCTCATTTCCCTTTCATACTACACCCTGTTTTGGTCTTTCTCTCTCTATCAATCCAGAGGCGTAGATAGAGATAGATCGTCGAAGGTCGTTATCCCCACCATTTATGGCGTACACTCGAGCCCTCACAAAAAGTCAACTCTCCCACCATAGGACTAAAATTACCCTTTGATCCGGAAGCCATTGAAGACTAGGTTAGGAAAAAACATTAGTTTAAAGGGAGAACTCCAGGCATTGAATTTAAAAGCCCTTCCACTGTCATGATCACATGTTCTCGGACCTACTATAAGCAACCTCATGATGAATTCCGCCAACGGCATGATGTCAGCATCGTCTTCATCGACCACCGCACAAGCACCGGCCCTCAAGACCTATTTCAAAACCCCAGATGGCCGATACAAGCTCCACTACGAGAAAACCCACCCCTCCGGTCTCCTTCATTACGCCCATGGAAAAACCTTCACTCAGGTACTTTAATTTCTCAGTTTTATAATCCAACTCATACTTGTAAGTAATTTTTGGGGCGTTTCTTCAATACCCATTTCGTGGAATGAAAGTTCTGAGAGCGATTTCTTTGTTGTTGGTTGATTTCTATGGTTTTTAAAAGTAACGATCACTGCCCGTTTGTGATTACCCTTTGAATATATGTTTGGTTAATTTTCATATTATGTTTTTTTTTTTTGGGGTACTGTGTTAATCTTAAAACCGTCTTTCTAAAGAAATTTTGGTGATGTTAATATGCCTGGGTGCATTTGATAGCTAATAGAGAAATAAATTTTGGATTCTTTCTAGTTCGTTAGTTTTTTTTTTTTTTTTTTTTATACTCTAACCTAGAGAGCATTGTTGGTGGAATTTTATTATAATAGGCAACTCTAGCACATCTGAAGGACAAGCCGACCCCATCTACCTCAGCAGCCCCGCCTTCTAGCTTCAGTGCTAGCAGTGGGGTGCGATCAGCTGCAGCAAGGTTGTTGGGCGGAAGCAATGGGAGCCGCAGCTTTGTTGGAGGGAATGGTGGCAGTAAGAGTGTTAGTGGGAATGGTAGGGTTGGGTCATTGGGGTCTTCAAGTTCTAGTAACTCAATGGCTGCTACGAACTTTGATGGGAAAGGGGCATACTTGGTCTTCAACGTGGGGGATGCCATCTATATAAGTGATCTGAATTCTCAAGATAAGGTGCTTTACTATTTTGTCATTTGGGCTAGAGTGGCTTTTGGGGTTTCTTGGTTGGTCTATGACAGATAAATCTTTGAATGTAGGATCCAATAAAGTCTATCCATTTCGGTAATTCGAATCCTGTGTGTCACGCATTTGATCAGGATGCTAAGGATGGGCATGACTTGCTTATCGGATTACATTCTGGGGATGGTAAAGTTTATAATGAAAATTTTAATTTGTAAATTTGTTTGGAAGTCCAAACTTTACAAATTTATATGTCATGTGTGTATTATTGTAGTGTACTCTGTATCACTGAGACAGCAATTACAGGATGTAGGAAAGAAGCTTGTTGGGGCTCATCATTATAACAAAGATGGTTCTGTTAATAACAGGCAAGAATTAACTTAGTTTTACTATCTTCCCACAAGTTACATAACGCTACTTATTTCTTCCATAAATATTATACTTTGTTATTACCAGGCCCATCAAATGTTACACTTGGCATCTAGTTTGTGAAGATCTTATGGAATTTCATTTTGCATGTTTATTAGTCAAGCCATGGAAAATGGGTAAAATGCTAAAATACTTGCAAAGTCTCAGATGATGGTTCTTTCTTGCCCACAAAGCAATTGAATTGGTATTCTTCCATGAGAAATTCTTGTAGGATTGTTATCATGATTTTATAGGAGATTGAAGATTAGATGGCAAAGAATGGGAAATAAACAGCACCTTTAATGTCCATTGGCTAATACTGAGGTGAATACCTTTCTTATCAAAAAACAAAGTAGAATCTAATATGGTGCTTGATCTTGTCAAAATGTGGATAAAGTGAAAACAGAAAAAGAAAAGAAAAATGTGTAGTTTTAAATTTTTCTTTTTTAATTTAAGGTTCTGATTTATTTTATTTACTCTTCCATTTGTTAATTTGGTCAATATGCAAACTCTAATTTTTGATGATTTAATTTGACCAAACTAGCATCATCCAGCTGCTAGTTAGTGGGTGAATTTCTTTTTCCTCTTTCTTGCAATAGCAAATATCATTTTTCCCCACACCATTTCAAAAGCTCACTGCCGTTTGGCTGATCTTTTTTGTCAGAATTGTTCCTATCTACATGGTTTCTCAAGCTCCTATGCTGCTTCAAACTGATTATATAAGAAATTTATGCGAAATTCTCTTTTGCATTACACTTATATGGCCAGGGTACTCTTATGGGCATATATGATCAATGGGTGTGGGATGTGTCTAATAAACTGTAGCGCTTCCTAATCAGAAGGGTGTCTGGCGGAGCACATTGTTTGTTCCATAGAATTTGGGCTGATAGCCGTTACATTTTAATTGCTTATTTATTTTTTTGTGTATATACGCCATTTTCTGATCTGGTTGAGATAATATGCAGTTCTTCACCCTGCTTCAAAACTCTCACCAGGATGCGTTTACACACGGATTTTAATATTTCATACTCCAAGAAAAGTATTCTTTCCCAATCTCTAAAGTAGCTGCTTGGTTTTGTATGGGTATGCAAATTAGTCTGTCAAAATATACATACATACGTGCATATATAGTTACATATACAGAACAACTTTCAACTAGTAAATTTTGGACGTTGGCTACATATAATAGTCAAAGTTTAAAGTCTGAAACCTTGCTTCACACTGCTGTTGCAGCCCTTGGCATTGAGGGTTGGCAAAATGAAAAGTGATTTGGTAACTGATAGCTTGAACACACGCATGACATTTTGTTGTTACTATTTTTATTCAAGTAGTCTAAATGTCTGGTTTGATTAACCTTGTCTCTTTTCAACAGTCGTTGCACTAGTGTTGCATGGGTACCTGGAGGCGATGGTGCTTTTGTTGTAGCTCATACTGATGGAAATTTGTTTGTGTATGAAAAGGCAAGCCTTGGACTTTCATGATTCAGTGTGTTGTGGATAGTCAGTTAAGCATTTTTTAACCATTTTTGCCATCTTTCTTTTCTTCTACAGAGCAAAGATGGTGCAGGAGATACTTCATTCCCTGTTGTTAGAGATCAGATGCAATTTTCTGTTGCGCATGCACGTTACAGTAAGGTGCTGGATTTGACAGTTATTTGCTATTAAGATGTTTTGGATTTTTTTTCATAGATGTATCAGTTCTTTATAATTTTGTGATTCTTTCTTTTAAATTGGTATTTTAATGTTTGTTTAGATGAATTAAAAATTCCCAAGAAATCAATCGCTAGGCAATTTATAGCACATAGTTGTTATTAAGCTTAAGGTATTTATAGCACATGTGCAGAAGTTTTTTAGATAGTAATCCACATTGTACCTATAAAAGAAAGTCATCCATATTGTATCTGAAAATTGTATGTTTCCTGATGTTTTCAACTGTTCCATGAGTCAAGAATTACAATATATCTAAAAGATTGCATTTGGATCTTATTTAATTTTGACATATAGTTTTACATTGACCTTGATTGGGGAGCTGCACATGTAATTTAGTCTTCATTCTCTCAGACTGGGCCATATCCTGTAATCGTCTAGTTTCATCAATCATTGGTCTGTATATTTGTGTTGATTTGCTTGTGCATATGATTTAGATGGGCAGCATTGGGTTCAACATACACTACACTCTACAGAATTATTGCAGACTAGCCAGGAGAAGTAAAAATTGTTACTATTACTACATGCTTACTAAAATATGCTTGGTTCTCCAATTTCTAAGGCATGGGTTTAAGTAATTTGTTATTTGTTACTTGAGTTTTGAGCATAAATACTTTTTTCACATTTATATGTGTTTATGCACGGGGTTATTTTGACTTCTGAATCCCCACTTTGATAATTTGATTGACCTTGGCTGGTGATTGCTGGAAAATGGGGCCCTTGCTGTGACTTATATGAGTTCTCACTTCTCTATCAACTGTTTCGTTGGTCTATCTAATCTCTATCTACTGTATCACTGGCCTGTCTAAACTTATATAAGGGATGCATCTGAAGCATTGATTATTTGCATGCAGAGTAACCCGGTTGCCAGATGGCATATATGCCAAGGTTCAATTAATAGCATTGCTTTCTCAACTGATGGTACCTATCTAGCAATTGTGGGAAGAGATGGTATAATTCTGGTACCAACTGCATTTTTTTGGTCTTGTTTGTTTATTTTGTATATACACGAGCTCGATTTAAATACTAAATGCAGGTTATCTTCGAGTTTTTGACTACTCAAAAGAGCTCATCATATGTGGTGGCAAAAGTTATTATGGCGCTCTATTATGTTGTGCTTGGAGGTTAGTAACTTTACCAGTTTCCCAGTATTAGCTTATTGCTGTTAGTTTCAAAAATCTCTCTTCCATTCTCCTTGACCTTTCCTTCTTAATCCAAACTGTTGTGTATATGGTCATTTTCCTGTTCAAATTATATCATGTCTTCGAGAAATGGTTAGTATGACTGACAACAAGTCCCTACTAAACAGTATGGATGGAAAATACATTCTTACAGGAGGAGAAGATGATTTGGTTCAAGTTTGGAGCATGGAAAATCGGAAAGTGGTAGCGTGGGGTGAGGGGCATAATTCATGGGTAGGCTTCACATAAAATATCGATGGCTAGATATGGTTCTCACAGGATTATAATCACCTTGTTTACTGTTTACTGCATCACGCTGACAGGTCAGTGGGGTGGCTTTTGATTCATATTGGTCATCACCAAATTCAGATGGCACTGGAGAAACTATCATGTACCGGTTTGGTTCTGTTGGTCAGGTACTGAGAAATATAGTTGGCTATGATGATTTCCTTTTACAAGTGATGACTTTATTTTGATTTTCTGGATACAACTTCACCTTCAACTTAGAAAGCCTAGCTCTTTTTTCAACTGGTTCCTAATCAATCCAAATTAGGTCTTCTCCCTTATTTGAATTTGCCGCCAAAATGATTCCAAGAATTGGCCAGTTCTAACAAATGTCTAGAAACTACTAACTTCAGGACACCAAATTGGAACTGTTAATAAAGGATATCTAAAGTTGGGCGTACCTGGAGAGTGGAGGTAAACTTTATGTCAGTAACTTTAAGAAAGCTTCGGAACCAAAGGGGTTCCAAGATAACTTTAGTAGTAGAAACTGGGACAATTGGAGGATCTATGGCTAGAATTTTGGAACGGAGAAAGTGGAGCAGTGCTGTGGGCCATATTTCACGATGCAAATGTGTGTTTCCAACAACTAAAATATATGAAACTAAAAATGCTACAGCCGGGCTGTAAGATCACTTATTAGCTACTTGAGAGACTAGAATTTGGAATGATTATGTTTTTAGAGAAGCATCTCAATACTTGGCCTTTGGACTAACGTTTATTCTGATTATTGTAATAGAATTTAACTCAGGATAAAGAACATTGCGAGTTAGCTAATATAGTGATGCAAATTAAAGCAATGACTCAGTGTTAGAACTTGACTTGTATCACTTTTATGCTTCATAGATTACATATTTCACCAGCTTGATCTGATCGTGGGCAGGACACGCAATTGCTTCTGTGGGATCTTGAAATGGATGAGATTGTCGTGCCATTGCGGCGGTGTCCTCCTGGTGGATCGCCCTCATACAGTGCAGGAAACCAGTCGTCACATTGGGACAATGCTTGTCCAGTGGGCACCCTGCAGCCTGCTCCAAGCATGCGAGATATTCCAAAGATCACCCCGCTTGTTGCTCATCGTGCGCACAACGAACCCCTTTCTGGCTTGATATTTACCCACGAGTCTGTGCTTACGGTGTGTCGAGATGGGCGCATAAAGAGCTGGATGAGACCGGGGATGGCAGAAAGCCAGTCAAACAACACCGAACCCATCTCAAGTAGCAGCTTGAAGGAGAAACCTTTATTCTCAAGCAAGATTGTCAATTCTAGTTACAAACTATGATACAATCCATCATCAGAAAGTAAAAAGAAAAAATGAGCCTTTTTTGCTATTTTTCCCCTCTTTTTATTTTTTTTTATATGGCAGACGTCTCTTCTTCCAGTTGGCTCCAATGTATGTAAACAAAAACATGATTCAGAGCGAGAATAACTAAACGTTGGTTCTATTCCATTGTTTTCTCACTTAGAAGCATTAAGCACCCTGTCCCCTAATGCTTTGTAGAAAACCCTGTCAAAAGCTTCTTTTTCTCAGCAAACCCCTTTTTTTACTCCAAAAAGCTCTATACTAAACACATTGAAAAAAAAAAATTGTAGCCGGCAGAAAAAGCCTAGCAATATATCGCGAGTCCCTGATACTAATTTGTATAGGTTGGATAGACATGGAGTGGTAGGTAGGTGTCATACTTAAAATTCCATTCTATTATGGTGTACTAACTAGTATACCATATTCCTCACTCCCATTCCAGCTGATTTTTGCATTCCGATTCGAATTGTATTAATGTCAGTTTTGTAATCTTTTGGCATTTTCGTCAATTTGAATTTATTTGGCATTTTCTGTAGTTTTAAAATCTGAATGGCATTTCCATAATCTTGAAGTTTTATAACTTAATATGTTCATCATTCAAACTGTATTTTAGATCTCATTCTGTTTTATACTTTCCTTTTGTGAATTTTATAATATTATCTTTTAACACCAATAGAGTCGTTTATAAAAGGTTGATTCTTATACACACAATATATAAATATACATGTATTTATTTTTTAAGTTTATAAAGTATTATATAAGAAAATATCTAGATAGCTAGTAGTCCTTGAGAGGTGCGAACCCAATCCTTGTCATCAAAGTAGGGTCCTTGAACTCACTTGACAAAGTAGAGAAGAATTTGTCCGTTTAACTATGACACTTAAGGCCCAACCATAAGCAAAACTTAGAGAGAGATTAACGATACCCCTTATTCAAAATAGAGAATACCAAATAGAAAATTACTAAAAAAACTGATTGTTCGAGATACAAACTACACAAAGCAAAGTACGAGGCCAACATAATAAAAAAAAAATGTATATTCAAGCTGAAGGAGTTGAAAGGGCTGGAAGAGCTGAAGAGAGTGACAGATTCCATACTTGGAGTTCTTTCAACCAAGCTCTATAAATTCGGTTTGGTGGCTCATCCTATGGTAATCTTGTGAAGGCTATTACAAGATTGTGGCAAACCTACACTATTGCAGCCTACATGACATAATTTGAGATACTTTCTAATCACCTTAGAGGGCTTTCTGAGAGTAATGAGTGTAGACTTTCTATCATAATGCTCAAGCCAGACCTTCCTCAAGTCCCTATAATGGGGGGGGGACCTTAGTTTCATAATCTTCTAGGCCTATAAGGGATTCTCCAGCTTCCAAAGGATTTCCTCTCCATGAGACTCACCCCATCCAAAAGGTAGGTGTTGTCGAGATGAAGGAGAAAATGGAGAAGGGCATTTGTTACTTTTGTGATGAAAAAACGTAATCTCTTCCCTAAGTGCAAGAAGGTTAGACTATTCATTATGTGGAGAGAATGGAGTTTTACCAAAAAGGAGATGTGGGGGAAGAGAACGATGTGGAACAGGAGTTTGGAGGAGGTAGAAATTGTGGTGCAAAAGCCTAGAAGGGAGGCACCTCATCTCTTTGCATGTCGTTGTTGGTTTCCTTAATCCAAGGACCATGCGAATGTTGGGCAAAGTGAAAGAAAAATATGTGATAATTTTAATCAACATGCGAAGAATCCACAATCTTCTTGGCCCATAAAGCTTAGTGGAACAAATAGAAGTAGGGTAGCAAGTGGAGAAAGATTCTGGAGTGAAGGTAAGCAGGAAGGGGTAGAATTCTTGGTATAGGGGCAAAATTTGCTAAAGATTTGTTTTTTTTTTTTTTTTTGCTACCCCTAAGAGAATGTGACATGATGATGAAAATGTAGTGATTGAGAACACAGTGTCCAGTGCTATGGGATTTCTCTACCCTAATAATTACATTCACCCTTGGCAAGCATGCAGTCAATCATTCTTAAGGGTCTGAACACTAACAATTCAGAGTGGGAGAAGAGATTGGATTTGTCTTAGCTGACTAAAGTAAAAAAGAATGAGATGTTCCTTCATGTTCTTGAAATGGGACCAAAAAAGGAGGAAGCACCAACACCCGACTTAGAAAAGGTATTATAAAGGTTCAAAGGAGTTTTTTATAAGAATAATACTATACAGAAGTCTGCACACCCTACGTACCAAAAATTTTTAAATGTAAAATAAAAGGGGATAAGAATGTAAAATTACATTTTTCAGTGGGTGTGCAGGCTTTTCTTTAGAATTTTTCTTTTTATAAGGCCAAGGGGCATCTACCAAGTAGAACTCATGGTCAACACATCAAACTCAAAGACGGAACTGCCCCCATTACTTGAGACCCTACAGTCACCCATTCTATCGGAAATCAGAGATTGAAAAAATAGTTTAAAAACTGTTGCCTATTGGGATATTAGACTGATTTAGTCACCATTTTCCTCCCTTGCACTATTATTAGGAATGTAGATGGTAGTTGGCAAATGTGTGTGGACTATTGTACACTAAACAAGGAAGTTTCCTATTCTAGTGATCAATGAGCTAATTGATGAGTTACGTGAGGCTACCATTTTTTCTAAAATGTATTTAAATTTGGGATACCACCAGATAAGAGTAAGAGAGGAGAGTGTCCATAAAATGTTGCTTTTGGAACCCACCAAGGCCACTACCACTACGAATTTCTAGTGATGGTGAGAGAGAACTTAGCCTAATGGGCAGGGATCGTGGGCCTATGTTTTCGTGGGCTACCTTTGTGAATATGGACTTGTGTTAGTGTAGTATTAGGTAACTTGTTTACATTGTATCAGTTGGGGCCCATTAGTTTTTCAAAGGCACCCCTATCATTTCCTTATTGTCTTTTTTAATTTTGGGGCTACTTGTTTGGACGTAAGGTTCTGGGTTTTACACAGAAAAGAACACAAGGCTTAATGCCAATTTGGAGGTGATGGTTTTCTCAAGTGTTCTTTCTTTACAATTTACATTGCATTTTCTGATTTGGGGCTCTTAACATGGGTAGGCTGCCCCAAAGTGGTTTTACCTTTGTTATAAAAGACATTACCTTGTGGTTGGCTTTTTTGCTTTTTTGCTTTTATCATTTATATTTATGTTTATTCAATATTGCGATTTGATTCAGATGGGCAGATTCGATATCTAAGAAATATTTTGCTAAATTTGACGTGAATGAAATTTGGAAGAATTGTGACATGCACCAATTCACACCCTCTAGGCATTACTTAGGATCAATCTTATTATTTCATAATAAAAAAGCAATCCTAGAGCAATAACTGAATAAAAACCTGCAGTCAAAAACAGTAGTATAGAATTTTCATGCATCTTTATTAATTCACAAGAATGTTACAATCAGTTGCACATCTCTTTATTAATTCCCAAGGGAGTTAGGATTTGAAGTCTTATTATATTGGATGCAACAGATCCAATAGTCAACACGAAGCTACAGAATTCAAAACATAAAATCATGTAACTTTTTTTTTTTTATGCGACTAAAAACTATGTAGTATTTACAGAGTCAAAACCCACCTTGCTTGATGCTGCACTACTTGTGGCATTAATGAATTCTTAAATACCCGCCATCAGCTTCTATGGATAGCTTCTACATCTCCCCTTCCATTTACATGGTGATAAGGATCCGCCTGAAGTTGATCTGCAGTTTCGGGCAATTGATCTGGCTGCATCACCTCCTGAGAACCCTGCTGTTGATTTGCTTGAGACAAAGACCTCCTCCACTTAAAAACCTCAACAAGGATAGAATGTCCACACATTGTAACTCCAAACCCAGCAAGGGTGGCAATGAGAACAGATAGAACAGCCTGGATATGAACCTGTAGATCCCAGAAAAACATATGTAACACTTTATAAGGATCACCTAACTTTACATATTAGAAATGGATCCAGCAATGTTCAAATCTAGAACTCATAATTGGTTATCCTGTGTGTGTGTGTGTGAGAGAGAGAGAGAGAGAGAGAGAGAGAGATTAACACGCCATGACATAATGTTAGAGATCGAAGAGTTCCTTACAAATGAGTAAAAAAGATGTCCGAAGAGAACCACCAGACCAAATTGAATGGCCGCATAAACCCAGACATATTTTCTGCGTACTAAACATGAAAGTCAAAGTCAGTATAACACTGTCACGGCAGGATCCATTCACACAGAGCATTGTCCATATAGAATACAAAGTCAGCCTACCCATTGTTGTGGCTGTCATGGATGCAAGAAGACCTAATATGCAGGAAAATGGGAGAGAGATGGCTATTGCACCAGATCCCATTGTTGAAATCTGTTCACGTCATAATATTAGGAACCATAGGCTTGGAATATAACATTGGAAGTCAACGAACTTACCAGAAGCTGTTCCAGAAATGAAAAGTAAGCAAGCATGCTGACAATGACTAGAACTGGAACATCCTGCCATATCCTGACAAAGTATGTCATTAACTTCCAGTTATATAATGTAAAAAGATGATATTAAACAAACTTCAGACCTAGGTTCAAGACTATTTAAAATTACAGATGACTACCGAAAAAATCAATGTCGTGAATCTTCAAATTGTTTAAATGTCAGCTAGAATTAAACTAGATGTCAACCACCAGTTTTAACTTATAGTCTTTAGTCTTCAAATCTATGTAAAGACAATGAAAAAAACATTAAAATTGTATTTAGTGTAATATTAAGCCTTTGCTTGGAGACTTTGGCAGGAAAACAATGAAAGAAATAAAGACAAATCAGGATATTCTTGCCCACTAATATGCAACATGGAGAATTTTAACTTGCCTATATCTAGGAACATCAGCTTGTTGACCACTCTCTTGCAAGCTAAGGGCCTGACAGTTTTGAATTCGTAGAAGCGTGACAGGTAGGTTCTGAACTTCTTGCTTGCACACATCACATATTTTATTACCTTTAATACTAAACCATTTTATAGTGCATTCTTTGTGGGCCAAAGCAAGTTCACCTTTGCAACTACATTCCATCTTGAATGTGTCAGCACCCTCACCCAGTTCAACATAGCAGATTCTACAAACAGCATCTTCTACAGGAATATCTTCACCCTTATCACCATTCCCATCTGAACCACAAGACTAAGATAAGGCCTGGGTTGGATATCGTGCGGTACAAAACTGAGTCAGAACTAAAAACTGAAATCTGAAACTGCAGGCAATTAGTATAAATCCCAACTAGCGTTGTGCAGGTTATTGCCATGATGATTAACATCTTGACAATTTTTTTTTAGTAAGTATCCTCTTGACAAATGACGGGATATGCTACAAAAAAAAATAGTTAAAATATGCAAATAAACAGGTACATCGAATGGGCCCTTTATAAGACCATATATTTATATGAGAAAAGATATTTACAGTCATAGAATGCGCAAGCACTGTGCACTTTTTTTGAAAAAATGAGTAAATATGGTACCCAAATGAAAAAAAAATCAATTTTTTTAATGGGGGATCCCATTATTTTTCAGAAAAAGAGTGCGGCATTTGCACAACCCATGACTGTATCTAGCATTATTCTATTGACATACAAGAGTTTTTTTCTTTTTTTATATATAGTAGGAGCTTCTATAACAGAGATGGCTTTGCTAATAGGAGCCGTGAATCCAGAAAGGCAGCAAAGAAGTGATCTTTTCCATACTTTCACATTTATACTCTGCTTTTTGGTGAACCACGTTAGCACTAATGTCTTGCTACCATTTCTAGTATATGAAGGTCTTTGTAACTGAGCTAAGTGCAGTTCATCACAATTTTTAAGTTGAAGCAGCCAATCAACCTGCAAAGGCCTTCTATTGATTTTGAATTATATTGATAACAAGCAAGAATTAATTTTCAAACACAACACTTCTCAATGAAGGAGGGGGAGAGAGAGAGCGTGAGTGAGTGAGTAAACTTACCCGTATCATCTTCTAGGGATGTCTTTGTTGTTGTCGTGACAGCCGCTTCAGTCCTCCGTGGTGTGGTGAGAATTACACGAAAACCACCACCACGTACTACAGACAAGCTTCCTTCTTTGCTAAGCTCAGGGACTGAACGAGAACGGTGAATAGATTTCCAGCCCCCTCCTTTCTGTATAGTGAGGAATTACATAAGAATCAAGTAAAGAAGCGGATGATATGTATATTGGACAGATTTCAACATGGCAAATTACAATGCATAATAAATAAATTAGTTAACTAAAATACAATATATGGATAAAATCTTAACAAAAATAGGATGGAAAGTTGACAAGAAAGTACTATGAGGTCATGCCCCACTCTGGATGCAGTGCACTTTGACTGCTTAATGAATTTAAGAGACACATTCACCGTAGAGAGGCATTAGTAAAGCAGTGAGCCATAGACTACAAAAGCATAAGTAATTTGTTTTTTAAAAAAGAAATATCAAATGGATACAACTAAATTCTAGGTATCATTGTTAGGCTCTGCCAATGAAACATGAGTGATGCACCATTGGACTGGCGAACCTACTAGAATCATCCCTGGTCAAACCATACCTAAAACCACTGTAAGCATAACTTTGATAACAACCTTTTGTATGGGAAAATGTGTTCTAGGTAACAACCTTTTTTTTCATCTTAATAAAATATATTATCTTATCAAAAAACATTTTCTATGGAATGAACATGTTCGGTATTGATCTGAGGGGTGAAATATATAGTACTGAATAAGATGGAAAGTCAAGAAATGCTTTGCATGCTATCCGCATTGTCAACCATACAAGATTTTGACAAAAGAATTCTGAATAACACAGACATTGGTATCAACCTAGATATCATAAAGCATCAGCAAGAAAGTCAAGTCAACTATGTACAGAAAACTAAAGAAATACACAATAGGATTGCAGCAGCACCTTTGTCTTTAAATCACAAATTTTCAAATAGCAAAGAATTTAAAAGTGATTTTGCTACCTTTTTTTCAGGGGGAGAATAATCAACTGAATTTCTTCATCTAAAATAAACTTAGTTATAAGATGCATAAATTGGAACAATGTAAAAAGTAAGATTCTGTCACAATGATGATCACCATCTATAATGTTAAAGCCTTCCATAACACAACATGATCATTTAAGGTACTCAAAAACAAAATAATCAGTTCGCAAGCGAAGTGGTTAATACTTACAACAGAACTTAATGGACTCATCACGTTCCCTCCATGCATAGACTCTGGATTTGAGTGAGTGATGGGGCTTACAGGTAAGGATGATGCTGTATTCATCTTTGATGTAAATAGCTTTGTAAGAGACAATGTCCTTGAAATTGGACGCTTCTCCCATATCCGTGCAGGTGAATCTCCTAGTTGTATAATGGCTGCCTTCTCGATGTCTAAAGTACTACTTTGTCGTTTGAAACTTAGTTTTGGCAGAAGGGTTTTTATGGTTAGTTTATTTTTTGATGATGAGGGTGCTGGGGACCAATTAACTTTTGCAGAGCTAGGGCTCGGTAATGGAGAAAAATTTACTCTTTTAGGAGTACGAGTTGGTGTTTGGGGCATGCTTATTCTCAAATAATCCTCTCTGGTGTCCTCAATAACCATCGATTCTTTCTCCGATACAAGATTTTTTGGGCTCTGGTGTTGACCAGGTGACGTTTCTTCAATGATTTCATTTGATTCTTCAACCTATAAAGGATAAATAGAATAAAGACTGACTTGAATCAGCATGAAAGAAAAACACTCATTTATTGTAATCAACCTAATGGTGATACGTGAATATCAATCCTACATGGAGATTTTACAAAATAAGACTATTGAGAATTAGCATCCAACAACTTAAATTGACACATATATATGTCAAATTGACAGTGCCACACAGCATTGAGGCACGACCAAAAGGGCCATGAATTAAGGTCATGCAAAATACGAAATGACATATTGACAGTACAATTTTTCTGTTTAAAATTCATGGCTCTATATAAAATTCATGTATCGAAAATTCACAGCTCTACTTTTCTGTTTTTCTCATAGAAATTCATCGGTGACCCCGTGACCCTATAATTTCAATGAGAAAAACTTTCTCAGAAGACTTGAGTTAAAATCTCCAAAAACGTATGAGAGTTAAAACGGTTTTAGATGGAATTATGCATGCTCGGTACAAGCCTACATGTAATCTTGCACACTTACCAAATCGGTGCTTTAAAATCCAATTCTAGAAATTGCAACTCGGGGTTTGCTGAGTGTCACAGATACAACTGTAGATTACTGTGCAAGTCAGTTGACAATGGAATTAAGACAATTTCTTCCAGGGCTTCTGCCCGGATGCTGTGTTAAAACCAGTTTTTTTCCCAATCCCCTGATCTTGAAAAGTCTATAAAATCAATCCTTAGAAACCATTATATCAGAGAATTACATGAGGACCCGCTAAAATGTGTTATTAAGCTAGTTTCAACTGGAAATTTGGTAAAAACTACAAAACGCATAAGTCACAGAGAGAGAGAGAGAGAGAGAGAGGGATTCTGGGTACCGGTGCCAATCACATATTTTGCGATTACAACCAAACCCATTTCCAAGTTCCAACTTGGTGACACAAGTCTTTGAATTTCACTATAAATGCTAAAGAAAAGGCAGACACAGCAGAGAAGTTAAGCAGAGGAACCAAAACAAAGTACCTGTCGAGTGGAAGGATCATCTTTGCTGGTAGTGGAAGCGGTTTGGTCATTCTGCTTTGCAAAGGGTTCCTTATCATTTTCCATATCCAGTGAAGAATTTCTGATAAAGAAAAAAAGGAACTGCAGAAGGCCACAACTTTGAGCAACAGTGAGAGCCGAAAACCAAAACGGTGAAATAGAATGAAAGAATCTGAAAAAAGAAAAATTGCTCGGAAATTAGAGGAGATACACGGAAGACAAATGGCACCTCAGATGCAACTGAAACTGATAATTCTATATACGAGTTTCTTTCCTTGTATATACTGGCCTCCCGGCTTTTCCGACAGTCATGAAAATGACACAAGGGCTGGCGAGGCTGGCACTTTGTACACATTGGGGAATGACTTGCAACTAGTAATTACTTTCCCACCAATAAATATTTAAGAGAGATTCTACACTCACTCCTGCGGATCCCCCTAGTATTAGATTTTTTTTCTTTTTTTATTTATTTCTTCATTTCTATTATATATATATATATATTTAACATTTTTAAATACGTATAAAAAATCATAATATTATAAAACCATACATTTTAATTATTATGTAAAAAAAATTTTAAAAAAAATACAAATCTCAAGATTAGTCAAGAATTCCATTTGTGAGACTAGTATTTCTCAATATTTAATCAATATCATACTTTCTTTATATTATTTATGTTAAATGAGAAATTAGAATGATTTGATCAAAAATTAGAATATGACATTTTTTTTATAAGAATAATGCTATTCTCACATAGAGAATTTAACGATGATAGCCACCGATTTTGTTTTAACTTAAAAAAGTATTTTTAAATAATATTATGAATTTTTTTTAAAATATTTAAAGATATAAAAAAAAGTATGAAAAAAAGAAAAAGAAGAAGAAGAAGAAGATAAATAGCCTATTAGGTGGCCACCACCATCTGTGATTTTTCTCTGCAATAGATGTCAAAGATTTATTGAACAGTTAATACTATTTGAAATTATTTTCTTTTTGAGAAAAAAAGTCAGACTAAACTTTTATAAACTTGAATAGGACATTATAAGATGTTTAATACTATTTTAAAACTTCATCTTATTTTTAAATAATGTTGTGAACTTTTTAAAAAATTATTTTAAAATATAAAAAAAAATGTATGAAAAAAAGAGAAAAAGATGAATAGCCTATTCGGTGGCTACCGTCTGTGATTTTTCTCTGTGGATGTAGCAGATTCTTTTTATAATTATCTTTTTTAAGTTTTCCGATTTTTAGTGTTCAAAGCAAACATAAAATAAATACCGAAGATTTATTGAACATTTAATAGTATTTGAAATTATTTTCTTTTTGAGAAAAAAGTTATACTAAACTTTTATAAACTTGCATAGGGCATTACAAGATGTTTACTACTATTTTAAAACTTCACATTAGAAACAAATAAATGCTATAAAACTTATTTTATGTGCCTATCTTTTTCTTACTTTAATTTTTCAAATTGAGATAAGAACTTGAAAAAGTTTCTTTTTTAATTTTTAACTAAAATACATTATACACTTTTTTTTTAGAAATAAAAATATAATATACACTTAGATCTCGTTTGAATTTGGAGATGAGATGAGTTAAAATGAGTTAAATTTATTTTTTGATAGTATTATTATTTTGAAATTTGAAAATTGTGTATTAAGATTTTTTAAAAAAATAAGAATTTGTATTTTATATAAAAATAAATAAATAAAATAATGATAAAATAGAAATGAATTGAAGTGAGTCTCGAATACAAACGATGCCTTAATAGAAACTCTCACTTGCTTTTTATTCGTTTAGCTTTTGAACTTGATTAGACAACTTAATAATATAATATTATTACTCATCTAAATTTTATAAGAGGTGTGATTGGCCGCCCCCACTGTTTGGAGCAGTCGAAACATCTCACTCACAATAATAATGTTTTTACTGTTTATGTGAACAATAAAAATATAAGTGAAATATTTTGACTGTCCCTAAACAGTGGGGGCTGCCAAAATTAATAGGTTATATAAACCACAATTATACCAATTGATGTGACTTATTTTAAATAACTATATATTTATGCTAATCACTTAAATAAAAGTCACTTAAAAATGCACAAAGTCAACTAATGTTATTCTTGGTCTATAAACTTGATTAGATAATCAAACATGACAATATCATCCTTAATTATATCTACTGACTAATTTCAAGTAACTATTTAAATTGAAAGGTCACTTATTTTAAATCAAACTTGACTTATTTTAAATAACCAATGTTATTCTTGATGTGACTTATTTTAAATAACTATGTATTTATGCTAATCACTTGAATAAAAGCCACTTAAAAATGCACAATGTCAACCAATGTTATTCTTGGTCTATAAAACTTGATTAGATAATACAATATCATCCTTAATTATATCTATTAACTAATTTTAAGTAACTATTTAAATTAAAAGGTTATTTAAAATGTATAATATCGATTGATGTGATTAATAAGATAACTTAAAAATGAAAAATACTATTTATCAACTATTGTAACTAATGTTCCTAAAATATAATATTCCTCCCTCTCCCATTCCTTCTCCCTCTTCTATCTAATTTTTTATTTAATTTTTTCTGATTTTTGTTTGTTATTTTGTTTAAAGTAGGGTGAAATGTCGATTTGTTATTTTTCGGAGTCAAGCAACCACCATGCGCCCCACCGCATGATTTCTAAGGCACCGATTCTTCAAACGAGTGAAAAATATCATCAAATAAAACAGCACGTAAGCCACATACACAGTTCAAAGTGTGCAAGTATCATTCACGTGCCCCTGTAAGGGAAGCTCTATCATTATCATGCACGGCATTTTTGGGACTAGGGCCATCGATTTCTTCAGACTCGAGTATCTGCCATACTTCTAAGATGGTGCACATCATATTATTTGTTTTTGCTTTTTGATTTCTTTAAGGTTGAAATTACATATCTACAAATTTTTAAGTTATATTTCAATTTTTCGCATGTATTTCTTTATGTTTTCTATTATTTCATTTCCTTTGGTTTAAGTTAAAAATAAAAAAGAAATAGTCTCTTGAACAGTTTATCCATAGAGTGAAAGTCTTCTCTTCTTCTAGAGAATGAGATTTGAAATCTCTACTTTTAAGCAGAGTATGGTTTCTGAAACAATTTGTATGTAAAGATTTATAGAAGTTAAAACTATATCAGTCACAAAGAAATTTGTATATTAGTGGATCTCAATTGTGAATAATTGGCTTGTAATGTAATATTTTTCCTGTATGTATTAGTCACAACTATAGTTTCACTTGCATGAATGAAAGAAATCTATTTCTCATTAAAAAAATATATATATATATATATTTTTTGAAGACTCCATGGTAGGCTAGATATTAAAAACTTGCTTCACTTTAAATGGTTGGCGATAATCAATTGTATTCTATCATATAAAATTGCTTAAATAATAATAAACATTGCAATTAAATGATTAATATCTAAGGGGCGGTTTTAGAAATTAATAATATTCCTTGTTAGATTGAACCATAATGATAATATTGATTGTGACTAAGGAAATATGAAAAAAAATATTATTTTTGGATCAACACCCTAATTTGTGTGTTCTTCTTTGGGTGAAAATGGGGATAGATGCACTATCATAAAACAAAACGTGTGGGGGATGCTTTCATTAAAGAATTAGATGGACAGGCTTCAGCTTAATATGAAATAAGTTTTTTTTTTTTTAATAATATGAAGGTTGTTGGTAAACAATGAAGAGAGAAATAAAATAAATTGCTTTGCTTTGTAATTAATCTTTTTTAGTCCCTTTGCTTTGTAATAATTTTCTTACTTATTTGGCTCTAAATATGTTGACAAAGTACACCTTGTTTTATAAATTTTCATCGTTTTTAATTTAGATACATTTCAAGTAATATTTAGATAATTAAGATACCATATTATCAAATATTCCAATTAATATTTAGACTATCACATTTTAAGAATTTGTATAAATGGTGGAAAACACAACTTAAGTCTTAGAATCAAAGTTTTGAATACCGTATCGATAAACGTACTAGTCAAGGCACTAGAACGAAATATTTTGGTATCAGTACTATTTTTTATACCATTTTAAAATAGTCTATATAAAAAAAAATTATATATATATAAATACATATATAAATTATATTTCAAAAAAATAATCAATATATAAATAAATTATATATATAAATACATATATGTAAATAATCTAGTATAAATTGAGGTTAAAAAAAACAAGAAATGAAAAAGAAAAAAAATCAGTACGGCTGGTACAAGCTGATACGACCAAAATATCGACCGGTATGATAGATATATGGGCCAGTACGATACAAACAGTGTACCTGTACCGCTCAAGTGTCTGGTACAGTATGTACCGGCCGTATTAGTTGATACGGTACAGTACCAAAAACAATACTTATGATAGTAAAAGTAATCGAATTTGTATTATGATTTTATTTTTTATCTAATTTTTTTCATTTTTGATTTTTATATGAATACAAAAATAGTTACAAAATATGATGAGAAAGTGGGGGAGACAATGATGAAAATTGAAGAAAATATGATACGAGTTAAAAAGGTTGACCAATTTAAATCATGGTATAATCAATAATGGAGTTCTAATAATTTAAAGTACAAATTAGAAAGAATATGATTAAAAAATGAAATTATTGTGCTTTTTAAGAATAGTTTGTACGTGTATTAGCAGAACACATACACAATGTACTCTTAGTGTGAATTATTGATTTAGTATCATTGTGATGTGTACTAAATTCAACCATTCTCTTAAAAAATGAAATTATTGTACTTTTTAAGAATAGTTTTTACGTGTATTGGCAGAACACATACACAATGTACTCTTAGTGTGAATTATTGATTTAGTATCATTGTGATGTGTACTAAATTCAACCATTCTCATCATTGCAAATAATTATAATGGCCACTGAATTAGTTTTGGGAAAATAATTGAAGCAATTGCCCAATATAATTAGGCATTCTTTTTAATTAAATTGATAAGATAATATATTTGTGGCCCACAAATTGAAAAGATAAGATCATATATATATATATATTTGTGACTTTAAAGCGCCGTGAATGCGATATTTTAAACCTAGAATATTTAGTTTATATGGCTCATTTCATGATCTCTCCTTTGGGATTAATGTTATTTATGTTGTATTTGTCTAAAGTCCTTCTACTCATTATTCTTATACTATACATTATTTTTATTTTTATTTTTATTTTTACTAAACTAAAGAATTTTTCTACTCATCATCCATATATTATATAATATTTAGCAAAATAAAATAAAATAATCACATATAATATATAGTGTAAAAATGATAAATAGAATTATTCATTTGGCCAATTTGCTTAACGTAGCCCTGATCTTAGGAGTTTCTGACCTGCTCCAATATTGCCATATCTCTTTTATTTATTTATTTATTATTTTGGCTCTATCTAGCTGTTTAGATGTCACTTGCCAGTGGAAGGATGACTTATATGTGTTTGTAATAATGCATGATCTTCAACTAAGTAGTGCTTTAAGCACACAAAGGCAATATATGTAGCCATAGAAAATGGTTATTTCTCATTATGCGAATCCAAATTCTATAGCTGAATCATTACCTGCATCCACCACACCTCATCATACGTAGAGGTTTCATACAAATTAAACATCAAATATATCTTTATATATAGCTACAATGAGGAAAATTCGATCGTAGTATTTGAATAAGTACGTTATAATATGAGATTCTATATCATTTAGGAAGCACAAGTTTGTATTATTGGTGTTGACTTCAAGAGATTCCATTATAATATCTACTGTTTCTATGATATAAGAATATATAGTGAATGAGATTCTATATTGTTCAAGAAGGAGAATTTACTATCCTTTATAATATTTTTAATAAATTCTAATTATAACATCGACTAATCTTGTAGAATATAGACTTAAATGCTGTATGAGTCTTTCTAAATTATACTTGACATATGAATATGATTAAGGATAGATCATATATTTGCACATGCTTTATCTACATTGAACTTATAAGGAGATACTTAAAATTCTATAAATAATAGTTAAATGATTTGTAAATTATAGTAAAATAGTTTTAATTAAGATATTTTATTGAGTTTTGGAAGAAGAGAGAAAAAAAAGATTGAATAAAAATATTAATAAATTATTTAAATATAATTTTTATTTTTAAATTCGAAAAAACTGTATAATTTTTTATATTTTGTTTGAGAGTTTTAAAAAAGTATCTTAGATTTTGTGTTTAGATTAAGATTAGGTAATAATTAGATGAAGAAATTAAAAATTAAATATTAAAAAGTTATTTTGTCTTTAAAACTTTTAAGAATATCTAAGAATATCTTATTATACAAATAAAGCGTAAGGCTATTCGATCACTAGAGAATATATATTATAAAGAAAATAGAAGAAAAAAAAACTATATCTTTGGGTTTAATTATTATAAGAAAAATAAGTATTTGTGACATTTTAGTTATAACTAGAATGATTATTTTTATTAAAAATAAATTTTTACGATATTTTTTTTACTTTTTATCATAAAATTTGATGTTAGATTTTCTTATAATGAATACCGGTAAATCATTCCGCTGATGATTGGATTGGGATGAATGAGTTTAAGGTGAGTTTAAGGTTACATATTAGTTTTTTAGTATGTAGCATGAAGCAGGCAGCACTGAATTTTGTGTTCCATTTCTCCTTTTTTCCTCTAAAAAGAGAGCTATGATACAAATTAAGGGTTTTCATTATGGTTTGACTTGTTTGGGAGGACCCCATGAAACATGGGTGTATATGTGTGTATATATATATATATGTATATGTATATGTAGATAAATATATATGTATAATTTCTTTTATACAAATAAATTCATAAATAAACGTGTATCTTAATGTAGAATGTAAGATTGAAATTTATTTTTATTATAAATATAATAAATCACATGAAATATTGTCAATTTATAAGTTTATTTTAAAAATCTTTTGCAGATATAGCACACTTCTTTTAATATAATTTTCACTGGTCATATAGCTTTCGTATAAGAATGTACAGAATTGATTTGCACACGAAAGAAACGTATGAAAAGATAAGGGCTTAAAAAATGAGCATCCTCTCGTTTTTATTTATTTTTCGTGTGTCTCTCGTGACTTAGTATATGTTTAGGATTGGAATAGAAAATATAATTTATAATTTTAAGACTTATAATTTTAAAGTTTATAGTTTATAATTTAAATAATAAGTTATATATTTTAAAAATTATTTACTATTTGATAAACACGTATTTAAATCATTTTTAAAGTTAGTTGTAGTGATTTTTTTAAAAAAAATATAATTATTTGCATGAGCTTATTAATAAAAGTTTTAATTTGATATTTTTTGAAAAAGTTAATTTTTAATTTTTTTAATTAATTAAAGTGCTTTTTATAAAATTATTAAACATATTATTTTAAAAAAAAATATTTTTAATTACTTAAAAAAAATTTTAAAATTTGAAATGCAATTCCAACCAATTCTTAAAGTATTAGTAGATGAATGTAAGAGAAATAGATCTTTTGAAAAAAATTATTTATAATTATTATTTTTATACAAATTTAGCACGCTACTGGTGCAGGGCCGGCTCAAGGGGTAATTCTAAGGCCCAATCCCTCGTCAAGGCTCCCAATTTATTATTATTTATATATTTTTTACTTCAGAGAAAAAAGCGGCAAACTAATAATAAAAAAGGAACATCTACGTATAGTCCACGGCACTAAAAATGTGCAAACTGTACATAAAAGATAAAAAAGTAAATGACTCGAACTGTTTTTTATTTTTTTCCCATAAAAAGAGATTGACATTAGAGCAACAAAACAAAAAAAGAAAGAACTTGAAGACGATAAGAAAAAGAAAAATTAACTCAAAAATAAATAAAATTTTACTTTAAGCCTCAATTTATATTAAGTCGCTCATTTAGAATATGAAATTTTTTTATATCAACTATGCTAAAAATTATTATTATTTTACTTTTTTAAAAGTTATAATGAATCTCATTATAAGTGTTGTGTTAATTAACGCATAAACAAATTTTGGGGATTGGTCATACCAATTCCTCCTATAAAAGTAGTATCCGTTATCGTTAGCTATCAACGGCGAGACCGTTCATATCATCGACGCTTCTCTCCGACAATCTTATCCCTGCGATGGTGATTCCTGACAACCTCTCACATCTCCCATGCAACTTTAAATCCAAAATGAGGCTGCGTAGGGAATGTGGGAGGTCACCGGAGTATGGACGAGGTCGTTGGAGGGAGGCGGTCCCGATGGTATGGGCGGTATCGCTCTCGGTGGCCAGCGGTAACTCCGTTTGGGCTAAGGCCGAATGCCTCCCTACCCATCACGTGAAATCATCTTCATTTTATTTTTTTATTTTTTTATTGTGTTTTTTAAATTTTATTTTTTTATTATATTTTTTATTGTATTTTCTAAAAAACTTTTATTATATTTTTATTAGGAGCTATTTTTTACACTAAGAACAGCCAGATCAAATCCTAACGTCATCCATTTATATATAGCAAAACTCATAAATTTTTATCTTTATATGAATGTGAGGCTTTGTCATGCCCTCCTCCATTAGGTTATCTCTTGAGTTTTTATGTGGGACGGATTCACGGAGTTTATTAAATTCTCTTTTTCCACGTGTAAAGTTGGTGAAACTCATTATCAATATACAAATAAAAGAGAATAAGCGATTAATACAAGATTAATATGTTCCCCCAACCAAATTTTAGAGACCAATTTATTAATCTTGACATTATTTTGAATTCTTGTCTCCTTCTATTAATGTATAATATTGATTCAACATATATAACTAATTTAGTTAGATTAAATGATTTTCATATAAAAAGCTTAGATAAATTCTTTTTACAGTAATAAGTGGGAGACTGTATTACAGTTTTATTAATAAATAAAAATAAAAAGAGAAAAAATAGTATTTTAAAAATAATAATATTATAATTAAATTTTTTTTTATATTATATATATATATATATTACAGTCCTTATTTAAAGACTGAATGTAGCGCCAGTCAAAAGTTTAACTATGATTACGTATCGCCAAATCTGCAAGTTGTTTCATAAGTTAGGTTGATGGATCCCTAACTAAAAAGGGTAGAAATAATACAAAATGAGGGCAAAAGTCAAAGAAAGTGTTATCAAAGCGAACAAGTATGCAGGTACACTTTATTGGGTTTGGGTCTAATTAATTGGTTAGAAGACAGCTTTTTATTTATCTTCTATTCTATGTATGTAATTTGTATGAGTAAGTTTTTGTTCGGATTCTCGGCCGTCTTATATTGTATTCTCTTTTTTAATTCAATGCAAGTTTCATGAAAATAAAAGTGAGCAAGTGCACTATTAATTTGATATTTAATTTATAATAGTGTCATGTTCGCTTGGAGACCCTTTCATCTATTTATAATAAATAGTATTTGCATTCATTTAATAAGGAATGCAATAGTTGAAGTCTCCTTTTTTATACATAGTACTAGGAGGAGGAAGTTGAATCCATAATCTTCATTTTAGAGATGTGGCTGTTAGGACTGTTCATCCAACCTGACACGTTAACATCATTTCCAACCCGACCCAATTTTACCCTCATACCAATGATTTCAATAGTTCGATAGCCCGATTACTTGATTACTAGTGTTTTCTTTTTTTTGAAGGACGGCGTATTTGGATCCAATTAGACGACCAGATTTTTTTTGGTGCATTCCAACTACTGCTCTGTGCAATTCGTAAGTTTTGGAGAACTTGATTTGTGTGATTGAAAATAAGATTACTTCATTTGATATCATCCATTTTTTTCTAAGGCAGCCTTCAAAGAGGTCAAGATTGGCCTTCGTGTGGTTTTTTGAGGTGGCCTTTTGAAGAGCTCTATGATTGAAGATGTCGAGCTCTACGATCCTCTAAACTCAAGAAAACTAAGACTGAGGGAAATTATTGAAATCTCCAAAACTCTCTCAACAAGTCGTGTTGATCATCATTTGGGTAGGAAGTCGTGGTCGACTAGGGCTTCAAGCATGTTGGACTTGCCGACGTTGTTGCTGCTCTGGCTCCCAACCACGAAGAACTATGGGGGCTCAATGGTCGACTGGCTACTGAGCTCCTGAATACTTCTTTCTAAGGCAACGATGGTCTCTGGAGGATGAAAGTGTCAAGGCGAGGTTAGTTCTCTAGTTTTGGTTATCAGGTATTACTCGTTTTTAATTTCACTCCTAACGAGACGGGTAATTCAAGTCGGAATGGTCAGCAAATCAATTAGGTTGGTAATTCGACTATTTTGAACAGCCCTAATGGGTGTTATGCCTACCATCAGCCAAAGGTCATTGTGGGCAATATTTAATGTTTTGATGTCTCGTCAAGAGCATCTTATGTGGAAAAGTGATATACATACAACATATTTCATAATACTTACACAATACATGTTATAAAGTATGAATATTTTTATAAATTGTCTTATAAAATTAATATCACTTTACAGAAAATACTCCTACTTTCTAACATATATTGTGTAAAATATTTTTAAAAATATAAAAAATGCTTTAACCACAAAGAGATTATACAAAAATAAACTCATAAATTAATGTGGTTTGATGTAGTACGTCTTATAAAAGTTACTTTTGTTATAAAATAGATCTAATAGATGCTATGAAGTCACATCAATTTATATATTTTTTTCTGTATAATCTCTTTATATCTGTAATAATTCTAAAGAAATATTTTAAATTTTGAATTTTTCTTTTATGAGTAAACTGTTTTCTATAAGCCATATTGTTGAATATGGGCCTCCAAAGCCCATGAATTCCCTTGGTTCAGGCTGAACTTATTTAAATATTAAATTAAGTATTTGTAGTTGAATAAAAAGTTGAAAGCCAAGATAAAAGCCAATTTAACTTGTACTCAATTAACGTATATAAAACTGTAAAAAACATTTCACAGCAAATGAATGACATCAACAATAATTTAGTACAATAATATAACCAAAGAAATAAATATAAAAAAAAGAATAAATCTTTTAATAATTAAATAATAATAATTTTGGACAGCTTTTACTGTTTGAGAGCAATCAAAACCAGATATATCAACAGTATTTTTACTGTTTACATAGGCAGTTGAAACAGTCTAGACATATCATTAATATTTTTACTATTTATATTAACAGTAAAAAATACTGTTAATATGTCTGCGTTTTCCCGCTGCTCTCAAACAGTAAAAACTGCCGATCACAGCTCTTAACCAAAAAAAAAAAAGACAGTTTACAATACAGGCCAAATAAAATGCAGCGTATTGAATTTCACCAAGCAGCCATCATCCTAGACTTCCATGATCTGGGAGAGAGTGAATTGGTTTCTCCATCCTCATCGCCCCCGCCCCGGCCCCCGCCCCCGCCCCCGCCCCCGCTCCATCTGCAGAGCAGCCATCGCCGTCGCCCCATCACCCCATCTCTGTCGTCGTCGGCGTCCCAAGAACTGGCGCTGCTCCCCATTTCCATTGACGTCTCCATCGCGTGCGCTGCTCCCCATCCATTCTTTCCATTCTGAATGTTTTTCTTTCACGTGTGTTAGGTATTTTTGTTTCTTTTACAATATGACATATGTTAGATTGCTGAGATTGTTGAATGTTTTAAACTGGGATATTTGATAAAAAGAATTCTAGATTCTCAGGATTGAAGCGTGGCTTCTAGTTTGTTGGGAACTTTCTTAAAATCAGTAATGGTGGATTTCTAATATCGGTTTCTAAATTTATTTCAATTAGTAATGGTGGATTGAAGTGTGGCTTCTAGCTTAGTAATGGTGGATTGAAGTGTGGATTTTAGCTAAGATTTTTCATGCGTTGTTTTAAATTGTGTGTGCCCTATACTCTAGTTGTTTGAAAAAAATTGTGAATGGGTATGCTTTAAGCTTCTGAGATCATCAATTTGGAATTAAACTAATTCGACATGAATACCCCTCAATTAAACTATATAGTTTCTTTATTTCCTAGTTTTATGCATGCAAAATCATGTAGATCGAGCTTTTGCCAATATGGCCCATTGCTGTTATATATGGTGTTGGATTTTCTTTTCAGTTGGCGTCTTTAGTGACCGTGCTCACATGCCAACGTCGTTTGCATTGTTCTTCATTTAGGTAGGGATATTTGGTATCAAGAAAATTTACTTTCGAAAAGGCAACGCCAGATTATCTTTCTTTCATCTCTTTATTGGAGAATAACTGGTAAAGACAAACCTTTCCCCTTGCCCAAATGTTGTAGCTCAAGACAGAATACCTATAGGCTTTAGCAATATAAAGTATAAACCTTTGTGCAAGCTGTCAATGATAAAGTTCTATTAAATTTTTCTCACAAAATATTTGAATTGAATTTACTGATCATGTATTACACCATATCAAAATTCTGAACTGAAGTTGCTAGATTCATATACTCAAAGCCCATGTGTCTTCATTTATTCTTCATTACTGAATTATATTGCTTTGATGAATGTAACATCCAATTGTTTTCAGTTGAATGATTTTTGTACTGTTAGTTAAAATCTTAAACTTCTGGTTTTATGTTTGCCTAAATCTCTACCTATAAAAAAAATGTTCACTGCTACTGCCCAAAGTTAGGATTATAGCTAGTGAACACCAGTTCTATATCTCGTGCTTTCGGATTCTCTACCAAAGGACCAATTTATCACAGCTTATGAAAATGTTGTAGTCATTTATAGGGGTGTTCATCCGGGTTCCGGATTTAGGAATCCGGAACCCAGATTTAAAATTTCCTTAAACATTTAAAAAAAAAAATTCAAAAATGTTAACAAACAAATAAAATTTATAACTGGGCCTGGTTGTACCCAGCCTGGATAAACAGGCCTAGTCATTTATACATTAAAAATCGTACTTGTAAAACAGAGTAAAAAACTCAGTATGTTTGTTTACTTTTTATTTTCAGACATTGTTATATTCATTGTAATTTTCGTTTGCTGCAGGGAAGGTCATACCTGCGAGTACTTTTTTTTGGACAGATATTGAAGTAGGAAATGAAAGAAAAGTTGTTTGAGAAAGAGAACATCGCCTTTGAAAGAGAGAGGAAGAACTCCAAAAGTGGGAGGAAACTCTTAGAACCTGTGATATACTGTAATATGTTATATATACTTAGAACCTTTCTCTCTCTTTCAAAATTGTACTCCAAAATTGTACTTGTAATATTGAAACCTAACAGTTGTGTGTGAAACTCTTAGAACCTGTGATCTTCTGTAATGTACTATTGAGTTATGTTTTCAGACAGTTTGGATTGTTGTTTTTTCAGTACTCAAAATATCAATTATGGAAAATTGAACAGTTTAAATGTTGAAACCAAAGAGCAATTGGAGAAATAAGACCAAAGTAGTTTTTGTAGCCATATATGGCTAATAGCCTAATACCAAACTTGATCTGAAAAATTAAAACGTGGTGATAATGATATATATCCAGCTGCTGCTTCACAATGACTTTTAATTCCTTGCAAACACATGGTTTTGATTCTGAACACCCAAACAGATCACCATATATAGACCAAAAAACTTGAAATTAGAGGAAACCAATTACAAGCTGGAAAGCCATTACTTTAGTGGAATTGGAAAGTCATTCACTCAAGATCTTCTCAACCGGCAAAGCAAGATCAACGTTCTCTCCCATTATTGTGCAATTCCTCCACCCAAATTGACCAGAAATTTTTTCCATTCTTCCAAAGCTTCAGACATTGACCAACCAACCATATACCCCTAAATTGATTTTATCAAAGCACGAAACCATTTACCAACAGTGTTTACCAACCACTTTAGTCTTGCCTCCAGTTTGACTTTAAATGAGCTGTTTGATGTGCAACTTTTTGTTAAGTACATGCAATTCCGAATTTTAGAAACAAGGACTATTTTAGAAATGGAAAATGGTTGAGAAGTACCAAGAAAATAAAATCGCATCCCACGATATGGGGCACGGAATTTATTTGATTCCAAGTTAAAAGAAAATTGCCCAACAAGTGATCTTGAGACAGGATTTGTGGATTTTTTTAATAAATACTTCAAGATATGAAGTGACAATAAATACGCCTTCTTTTCTGCTCGGTGCGGAGGAATCATAGCTCTTTGCAGTAATTCTTGGATTTGCTTTTATGGGTATGTATGTTTGTCTTTTGATAAGACGATGTCTTCTAATAAGACTTGGGTGGGAATCATTTTTTGTTCTCAAAAGCTCGCTTTTTTTTATTTCTTTTTTTACCTCATTTGCTTTGTTATTTTATATTTTAGAGTAATTATTAGGGAATCTCACCCTAATAATTAATATTACTTTTTTAATTGGAAAATGCTATTTTTTTTTTTTTTTTGATTTTCATCTTGATCTTATCTCGTTATGGGTTTTTTTATTCTAGTTTCTTTATATGATTTTTTTAATATTTTAAAATATTTTTTAAAAATATAAAAAAATTATAATATTATTTAAAAATACATAATCAAAAATTATGTTAAAAAAAACTCAAAATGAAATAGATCGAAATAAAACTAACGAGATAAATAACACTGCCCTTTTTAATTTAATGTAACGTTGTTTATTTGCTAAAAAGGAAAAAAATAGGACAATTATGAAGAGTTTTTCTGGGGTTCTCTCCTTTGCAATTCCTGTCGTGGCAGTGGGCCCCGTCTGTGAGGGCTGGGGTTAGGATCAAATTTTTTTTTAAATTCATATTTAATTGTATTTTTTATTTAATTGTATTTTTTTATTATATTTTTAAATTTTTTTAAAAAATATTTTTTAATATTTTTATATAAATTATAAAAAATTAAAAAATAAATTCCACCGCATCCCAACGTCAACCAATTACCAATTATGAATGTCCCCAAAACGGGACTATTGTCATTTCCTTTACATATAACATTAATCTCATATGAATAAACTGACAAAAGATTAGCCTGTCCTGTTTTTCGAGATCCACGAGGCTTTGCATCAGAAAAATAATTGAAACTCCTCCGTCAAGATTACGACACGTGTACAGCCGAATTTTCTTAGAAAGAGAACCTCACTTTCCAGCCAATCAATCACTTCATCTCTTCCCAAAAAAAAAAAAAAACGACACGTAAATTCAATTATTATAATACAATACAGTTTTTCCATAAAAATAAAATTAAAAAATCTTCATCTCTTCCACCGACGAACCTTTCATATATAAGCCTTGCGCTTCGCTTTCTCACTCTCCACTCCACTCCCCCCCATCTTCACTTCCGCTTTCTATCCCTAAATTTCCGATCCAACAGTTGGCTGTAGATCTAGGTTTTCTGAAAGTCCCCAGCTCCCATCGCGTAGAATGTAATTTGATGTAATATAATGTAGATTTCTCCGTCCAAAGCTCCGATTCAGTATGGGTCAGACCTGGTTCGAGCCAATGTCGCCTAGGGCTCCGAGGAGGGTCTGGTTAGGGTTCCAAAAATCAATGGGTGTCCTCGTGGGTGGGAATCACACCTCCTCCAGGTTTTGTACTCGCTAAATCTTTCTATTAATCTCGTTTTGGCTTATTTCCTCTCAAAGTTTCACAAAAAACCCTTAGATTTAGTTAAATCTTCAACACCTGCTCTTCGATTTCAATCGAGATCTGAAAAACGAAATCCGTGCAATTCATGGATTTGAAGGCCGTGAGCTATCAGATCCTACATGGGTCTGTAGCCATGCGCGCGCTTTATCGCACATTCGTAATCGCCTCGGCTGCTTCGATAATTCCCTTGCTGCACATCTTATCTGGTTCCGATTTGGGAATACTTGCTTCTGTGGCCACCAGCTGCTGCGCCTTCAAATCCGGCTTTCCAACCGCTGCTATGGTTCCGGCCACGTATTTGTTTCATGCCAGGTTCCTGAATCCACTCGGGGGCTCATTTCAATCGGTGCAGTGCAAGGAAACAGCGAATTTGACCGTTAATGTGGTCAGAGAGCTTGTGGATAAGAAGTTCTTGAGTTTCAATGCGAAAGCTCTCTTTGTTGGAGAAGGGTCGGCCTTCGGCGTGATGGCACTGCGAGACCTGGGGTTCTCCAATGTCTACGGTGTTTCTATGAAGCACCGGTTTCTCTCTCTTAATCGGAAACAGCTTGTAGATGAGCTTGATTACAAGGACAAATCATTTGATTTCGTGCTGTCAAGGTATAATGACCAGGTTTCTACTCCTGCATTGCTCGTTCTTGAAATGGAACGCATTCTTATCCCTGGTGGAATCGGCGCCATGCTTGTGGGTGTTAGCAACATCGTCCCAAATGGATTGATCAGATCTGCAACCCCAGTTTCATCGTTACTGAAAAGTTCGGATGTTGTGCATGTTGGTTATGTGCACAACTTTACTCTGGTTGTCTTCAAGAAAAGATTCGAAGATGCCAGTTGTTTTGAGCAGTACCGCCTTCCGGCCGACTGCCCATCTGTCACAAATAACAAGCCTTTCATGGACCAAATTGAGCCCCTTATGGAGGAAAAATCCATGGGGTTGGAGAACTGGTTTTCCTATCTACCCAAGCTTATGGATGTTGATACCAAAAAGCGGTTGGTCTATATTGATATTGGGGCAGGGGTGCATCTGAACTCTAATGTTATGAACTGGTTTTTGCCCTCTTATCCAGTGGATAGCAAAGCATTCAATGTTTACTTTGTTGACCATAACACTTCAGTTCTGCTATCCTATGTCAAAAAGCCTGGAATAACTTTTGTATATCATCCCGGTTTGGCGGGAAACTGGGTCCCGGCCAACCTTAGTTCCGATGAAGATGTCGATCCGCCTTTGCAAAATGAAGGGTTTAATTTCCTTTCTTGGTTTACAGAAACAGTGCAGCATGCAGATTTTGTGGTCCTGAAGATGAACACAGGCAAAGTGGAAAGGAAATTTCTGTCTGAGTTATTTGAAAGTGGTGCAATATGCTTTGTTGATGAGATGTTCCTTAACTGTTCGGAGGGAGCAGATGGTGGAGGTGCATTAAAGGGAGACTGCATGGACCTCTTCAAGGGGCTTAGAAGCCGTGGTGTCTTTGTCCATCAATGGTGGGGAGACTAAACTGAATTTCTGTGTCGTTTGAACTGTTGTGTTTAGACCTTTAGTTATGATGTGTGTTATGTTGACCGAGTGTAGGGTGTATGAACATCCAAAAAATGCTTTTGTGGTTGGGCATTTAAGCTAAATAAGCAACCCTTATGGTAATGTTTTAAGTTTGTTTGTCGTTGTTTAGGATGTTGAAAGTTCGAGTACTTGCTTTTGTGGTTGGGCGCTTAAAACTAAATAAGCAACCACATGTTTTCTATTGAAAAGTTGTGTATTTGTTAATGCTGTCGCCTTCATTGCCGGTTTTTTTTTTAGCAAGAACCTTCATTGCTTTTCTGTTGACACTATTAAGGTGTGGAAGATAACGCGACCATAAGAAGATAATTTGACCATTGATGACTTTTTAAGACAACACTTTACACGTATGCCGATCAAATAATTTTGAGTTCATGACCACGAATTCGGAACAAATAATATCGAAGGTGAAATTTTACACTCCTATCACTTTTATCAATATTATTCATAAATCTTTAAAGTATTTCTATCTAATGATGATAAAAGGATAGCATTTTATGTAGTTAGATTGTAGTAAGATGATAATATGATGATACGTTACATTAATGCATTAAGATATATGATATGAACGAGACAAAAGTATTTTTAGCATGGATTAGAAAACAACTTGGTTTAAACAAATAATAATAATAATAATAATCTTAGATAAATAAAGGGTTGCATTTCACCCCATTGTGGTGGTAACTGTACTGTATAAACTACGAAAACAAATTTTATTCTTTCCCCTAGGGGCTGACCATCAGAAACTCATCAATGAAAATGAAAGACCCCTGTAAATAAAATAAAAAATAAATGACAGAAATTCAGCAAACATGTACTATATATATTCCAGAGGAATTACCACTAAACACTCCATCAGCCCACACAAAACGTATTGACAGCATTCCACTGCCACAGAATTACTTATCAAACATATTCTTTCCGGTAACTAGAAAACCAGAAAATGTGTAAAAGAAGGAAAAAAGAAGGACAACAAAGCCATGCGGCACTCTAGTGGCGGAATACATCCTCTTTTTTCATTCCTCAGATCCATTGTTGACCTTTATCTCCAGAAGCCTCTCAACTGGTTGTCTGCATATCGGGCATCGGTTCGTCTGGAACCTTAAAACCTTTGCACATTCACTGCACATACACTGCAACATGGAAACACACCCAACCAATATTACATCAAGACCAACTTATTCTATAAATTATCTATATTCAGACTTTGTAAATAAGCGACTGCCGGAACAGAAAGAGGAAGGATGCATCTAGTGTGTCAGCCCATTCACTCATATTTACCTGGTGATTTATAAGCAACTTGGAAACTTAAGATCATACCAGGGTTACAGCTAATTCCTGATCAAAAAATATTTTTGTTTTGTTTTGTTTTCTGGTAATGGTTTATTTATTTTGCCGTGGTGGTGGATAGGGAGGATGTAGAAAGTTGACTTTCTAAAGCAGGTCCCAGACTTAAAAATGAGAACTACCCCAACAACCTGTGCACAAGAAGGTAGACACTAAACTGGGTGACTGACTCTGAACTATAACTACAGCCATCCGTTTCCAATCAAATCACAGAGCTTCAAATTAAAGAAAGTAGAGGTTTGATTACCATATGTCGGCAGGGTAGGACGGTTGTGTCCCGTGGTTCTGACAGGCAGATGACGCATTCTTTTCCTGGGTCATTCCCATCCAAGTCACTCTCCACAGAATTTCCAATCCCATATATCTCCTGCAGCTCATACCTCATTCCATTCACCCACAAGATCTGCTTTACTACCCTCACCTGGTATTCACCTTTCTCCTTCTCAAGGACTGCCTGAGTTATCTGTGAGTTGGTGATTGGAGGTATTGGGTTTCCATCTGTACCAGTTCCATCATCATTAACAGGAGTTGCCTCTGCTTTAACTGCTAAAGGATAGATCTCCATGTCACCCACTTTCAGTAACTCTGTCTCTTCAAACATGGAGAAGTCAATCCCAGATCCAGAGGGCTGCCTGAACTTCTGGCCGAGACCTTGTTGGAAATGTACTGTCACAGGTGCAAGTAGGTTTTCTTTCATTGGTGTCAGGTTACAGTCTTCACCTTCCTTTGCAAAGAAAATAACCGTAATGCTGTTGAGCATGGCAAACAAAACTTCAATCGAGACAGAAATAATAATAACAATAAGTGAGAATATTACGATATAACAACAACATAAGATCAGAAAGGTGGAACCCTACAACAAACATAGACAACATTTGAAGATTTTGATAAATTTGAAAAAAAAATAATTAAAATCCAATTATACAATAAAAAAAAAATGTTTCACACTAAAGAAGAAAATATAAAAACAACAAAAGTGCTGCCTGCTAGCATATGAAACTGCAGATTGGATACAGTTGAAATTTGAAGAGAGCACCACCATCAAATATGCTAATTGGTAATGTCACATTGAAAATGAGAATAACAATGATACATATGTTAGCTTAGTACTGTACTTCTAGACTAAGTGCCTGTTTAATTTAGTTCGGAAGCTTAAAAAGTGCTTTAAAGAGCCTAAAAGCTCTATTAAAGAAAAATGGTATATTTGGTAAATTTATAAAAAATACTTTAAAAAGCATCAAATTGAAGATTTTGTTAAAAAGCGCCTGCAGACAACGATACACTTTAAAATCACCGCAAGTAACTTAAAAGCACTTTAGGCACATGTATACCAAACAATAGAAAACTTTTCAATAGTAGAGCTTTTTAGTAAAGCTCTACAATTAAAAGCTCTATTTCCTGCTGCAATCCTAAATAGGCAATAAAGAAGAAAATGATTTTTACCTCAGTTTTAAGATTTTCAAGTATAATGTTAAATAACATTAGTCTTTTTAGTTTTGATAAGCGGCAACATAAACTACAAAAATGATAGAAGATAATGGAACCATGCATACACTGACTATATCTTGAATCTTGTTTTCTACTTGCCAAATACAGCCAAGAATCTTCACATGAGCATTTTGTAGAGGTGGAACAAGGGTTTCAACTTGAATTAGTGTGACTGTATGTGGTATGTCATATCTGGCAAGTAGTGTGAAGATCCTTGGCTTTAATTAGTGTGACTTTATGTGGTATGTCACACCTATACTAATTCAGTCGGTTTCGGTCTGGTCCGGTCCAAAAATCACAGACCCCGGGACCAGACCGAACCCCTTTAGGCCCACAAATGATTGACCGAAACCAACCACAAGAATTTTCGGTCCAGTCTGGTCGGTTTTTCCAGCTCGGACTGAAAATTCTTCAGTCCTACAAACCAAGTTTGAGCAAAAGTTTAAGGTCATTTATTCAATATGCCAAAATTGTATATACTTGTTTCATCTTGTATAAACTCATAGACTTCGTAGATATTATTTTTGAATCTTCAAGTTCAACATAAAAATCTTTAGTATCTAAAAGGATAAAAGAAAATCATGTTTCTAACAGATAAATGCAGTTTAAATCCTTATGAATGCAAGTCTTAATGTACGTATGTATGAATGTTTATAAAAACTACATAAATATATTTATATAGTTTCAAAAAATAAAATAGAAGATAATCTATTCTTCATAAAAACTCATACATATTACAAATGCAAGATATGTAATAAATGAAGAAAAGTGCAAGGCCTACAAAGAGAATTACAAAATGCTACTTACTAATTAATGTGACTTTATGTGGTATGTCATATCTACTTTACAATAAAATTTTCTTCTTATCAAAACAAGAAAAAAAAAACTTTACAATAACACGAGTTTTACATTCCAACATACCACATCAAGACACTTCAACTCTAAGATAATTTTTTTTTTTTTGTAATTCTTTATGTGGATCAAGCATTTCCCGTAAGTGAATCGATCATGCCTTTTATGCCTTCATTAATTTCCTAGCCACAAATCTGGAGCTTTCAAAATTACATCACCAATGTGAACAAGGAGCAAACATGAAGTAGTGCACATTGTCAGGGGATGGCAGAAGATGAAGCTCATCTGATGGGTGACTATTTGGGCATTTTTTTAGTAATGCTATTCATCAACCTTTAACATCCCAATCATTTACTACCCATCAGGACAAATAAGAGAATAGAAGATAAAGCAGAGAAAAAGCTAAGCAGAAGCCAAAGGAGAGGAAGAAGCAAAAAAAAAAACTAAAGAAGAGGGTAGAAGCCAAAGGAGAAAAAGAAAGAAGCACGAGAAAAGGGGTGGTGAAGAAAGAAGCTCAAGAAGGGCAGGAGAGAGGAAGGATAATTTTTCTTAAAAAATCTTCCATTAGAACTATTCTATCTCCATTGAAGTGTCAAAGACTCTTAAATACACTAATGGAGGTTCTGATACAATTAGAACTTTATTTTATATAACTTCTAAACAAATGAAAGTCTGAATAAAAATTCTAATCCTAACTTAACTTTGACTTAACCATCGAATTGGACTCTTAACTGTTCAAACCAATAGCACTTCAAATAAAAGATAAAAAGCAAATATGAATAACCTAAACAACCTAAAACTCAAAATTTTTCTTGTATCCATGTATTCCGCATCACCAACCTCTCAACGCAAGTAAGGATCCATCCTACACAGAAGGGTATGGGAGGTTTCACCCTGTGCAACACAGAGAAGAGGGAACCCCCAATGTGACGTCACTCAAGGTGGGGATCCTCCTAATAGTGGTTTCCCTCAACCATTTCGAGGGCACTGGGAGGGGAATAAGCAGTAATTCTCCAAACCCATTTGAATCGACATGGTGATATGGGTCTTGAACTTTTTTTTTTTTTTTATGGGAAAACATCCCATGGCAGAGCCCTTAGGACTCAACCATAGAACCTAAACCCCCAGGGAGACTAGCACAGCAACTCCCCGCCATGGCCTCCCACTTATCATGCACACAAGTTTGCCCTTATCACTTGGGCTACCTACAGGTGGGTTGGATCTTGAATTTAAGATGAATAAAACTCTGGCATCGAATCTATGAAAACAATAATGCCTTAACAAAAAAAATTATGAAAGCACAGGGCACTTTCATCTTAATTTCCCTTAACAGAAGCACAAATGCAGCTAGATATGAAAATAATAACAGAAAGGTATGACTAACATAAGATTGAAACATTCATCCATGTAAAATTAGTTTCTATACACTTCTTCATAGTGCAGAATAGTAGAGACCTCTACAGGATGTTTGCAAGATTCCAGTGGTGCAATTCTCCAATTGATCTTGGTGAGACTTCAAATTTGGATTCTTTTGAAGTATTTTTTAAGGAAATGGAAATTTTCATTCTAGATCCAAGAATATCTATATCTATATGTATATACATATATATACATATATTGATGGTCATTCAGAAATTGAACTAAAATAAAAAACAACAGTTTTCTACACGAGTTGAAACATGGACCATTGACATTGGAGCTAACATGTTTCCCATTCAGACATTTTTTTTAATAAGTTCTGCAACCTTTTCCTCCTTTTTAAAGCAACATTCAGCCCATCCACTCTTCTCTCAGTGCTACTTGCAGAATTTCTCTCCTCTTCAAACAAAAACCCTAATTTCCTCTTGAGCTTCCTTTTTTTTTTAACGTAAAAAAAATATATATATATACATACATACATATATATATATATATATATTAAACTTAGAAAGTGCCTGCCATAGGCCTGTAAGACAGAGATAGAAGCAGTGAGGTATCAAACTAGCGGGATTGAGTCGACAGTAGCCCAAGTACAAAGGATTGAGAAGACACCACGTAAGAAATAATAGATCAATACAAGGAAATCATAGAAACTAACTCCATTTTAAATCTATAGCTGGAGCCCAAAGAAATAAGATTTTGAAAACCAGATTCATAATTCAGATAACTTCAAAAAAACATATAATGAGTTTAAAGCTAAAGCAAACTGGATAAAAGCTCTCTTATCAATAGCATACCTCAGAAAAATAACTCCTGTTGGTACAAAACAGCATTAATAAAAAATAAATAAATTGAACCTTAAATCTTAGAAAATATATTACAATGGAAAAGAAAAAATGACACTGTTTTAAGGACTGGTCTAAACTAAGCAAAACCTAGGCAACATAGAGCACTTGTATATTTCACTGTGCGTAATTTAATTGAGATTAAATCCAATTTCAGTACAAATCTGCAGAAAAGCAGAAAAGGTACTCAAAACGGACAGAGCCCATGAATCTGTTATAAGAACTTATAGTTTATGGCAAATGGAGACTGAGCAAAAGTGTTCTAAAAATCTCTAGACTTGCCTAGCAGTGGTAAATCACAAAGTTCGTAAGAACACTCAGAACCCACAAATCTCTGCACAGAAAGCAATAACAATGGCCCCTACCATCTCTCCCCATCAACAGAACGCTTAATTAAGTCAGTGAAGCATGAAATGAAGATCTTCACAACATCAAACAAGACACAAATTGAAAGCAACCTATATATCTTATAGTTAAGAATCAGACGACAGAATATAATATAGATATCTCATGCATAGCTAATCAATATAAACTATCATCTCGTCATTACTCCAAAAACAAACTCCCAACCTCAAAGCATTTTCTACCCAAATAGATTGACTCTGTAGTAAATTAAAAATAGAAGCGATCCTTAAGCAACCCTTTAAACAAAGAAATAATTAAGTTGAAAAATATTTCAAAATATCATACAGACGAATCCCAACCTCTAGCTTTCCATAAATCTCAAGACACTATATACGCAAGCAGCAATATTTCAATTTCTCCTAAAGCAAAAAAAGAAAGGAAAAGAAAAAAATAAAGTTATATACCTGCCGGCAACCGTGGCATCGAACGTGAAGGATACGAGGAACTGCCCAGGGTTTTCCTCGTCCGGTTCGATCCTCAAAGTCTCTTTCTTGAGATTAACATCGTTCCGTATAGTAACTGCCTTCTGGTGCTCAATATAGGGGGCGGGAGGCATGACGGGCCCACAGGGGTACCTCCCGCCGACCCAATTGGCATGCGCCTGGGCAGGGTCCATGGGGGGATGGGGATGAGAATGAGGACCACCGGTACCGCGATGGTGGTGGTCGTAGGGGGCCGGTAGAGGCATCGGCATAGCCGGCGGTGGAGGGCCATAGTAGCCAGGGTACTGGTAGTACGGGTGGGGAGGATTTGAAGGGTTCGGGTACTGGGAAGGGTATGGCGTAGCGGCAGCGAACACATACCGGTTGGCGGATATCTCCGGCTGCGGTGGGGCCTGAGGAGGAGGGGGCGGGTGGGTCCGCCTACTCCCGGTTCTGCGACGGCCATTCACGCCGCTACTACCGATGTTTCCCATGGAATTACCCTTCCCGAATTCTGAGGAATCAAACTGAGAGAAATTCCAAAATCTTCTCACTCTGCTTTCACTTATAGAAAACGAAGTGGATCCGCATGTCATACGAGATGCATGAATTGGTTGAGAAAGTAAATTGCAGACTCAGCTCTATTCTTTCGCTTTCTTCCTGCGACCGTTTCGGGGAAAAAACTTTGGGGTTCGTGTCCAAAGGGAGGGAAATGAATTCAGCGATTCTGAGCCGAAGATAGGAGGAAGAGATTAAAGAGGAAAATGAGAGATGCAAAGGCAGAAAAAGCCATAGAATGTGGAAGAGAGGATCACAGAAAGAGAGAAAGGAGAGGCGGAGAGGAAGAGGTAGGGGAGGGTGGGCCGAGATCTTTTTGATGGTTGGTATAATGGGATTGCGTAAAGCTCCACCCAAAGCACCATTCATGACTCTTGAGTGTGTATTGATTTATTTTGCCAAAAAAGTTATTATTTTTCCTCTTCTCTTCTCTTTACTTTATTTTTTATTTTTTTTATTTTTTTAAAATTAAGTGTCTAATCTTTGCTTAAAAACATTCTTCACATTAATAGCTTATAACTTTATTTTTATTTTTGGTAGTATATTTATTAGGAAAATAATCACTTTTTTTGTGGTGATGAATCCTAAAAACTATAATATTAATAGGTCTTTTACTGCGACATACCTTACAAAAAATCCTCCCTTATTCAGACAAAAAATCCTCGTTGATATCAATCTTGATATAGGTCGGCCATACACAAACAAGCATATATATATATATACATACATGTATGCTTGAAGGCACAAAAAAAAAAAATACTTGAATTAATGTCGGATTTGATTACCCTAATTTCATAAAAATCTAAAATACACAAATTTTCATGAGAAAATAAAAGGTAATCACAATTCCATTTTATAATGTGTCTCAAATATATCAATTTAATTAAGATATAAAACCTGTTTGGAGTTGCATTTGAAAGTTTAGAAAATATTTTTTATTACTTAAAAAAAAAATTAAAAGAAAAAATGATCAATTTGATAAATTTATAAAAAGTATTTTAATTATCTAAAACAATTACAAGTCTACTTTTTTAAAAATATTACATTGAAACTTTTATAAAAAAGTTCTTACAGATATTTGAATATTTTTTTAAAATTATTATAATTAATTCTAAAATCACTTTAGTTTCATGTTTACGGAACAATAAACAATTTTTCAAGTATAGAACCTATTATTTAAGTAATAAATTATAAATCTTAAAATTATAAATTATATTTTTTACTGCAATCACAAACATGTATATATTATTAAGATAGAAGAAGACAAACATGATTTGTAATTCTTTATTTAAAGCAAGCTTGAACATATATATAATCTTGCTCGAACCCAAACTTATATCTTAGAAAAATTAATTGTACTAACGATTCAATAGCAATTTTAATCTTTCCTTTTGTTGTATCATGTATGAATCAATGATAGAAAAATGACTCCTAAATAGTTAAAGTGAAAGTAACTCCTAGTTCATGACCAAAAGACACATGATTTAACCATTTATTTTTCCACCTTACAATAATTGAAGTTTTTTGATGACATAACATATATTTTTTGTGGTCGATCGAGGACTTGACACTAAATAATAATAATAATAATAAAAGGAGATATTGTGGCCCCCATCCACATACAATTGGAGATCAGAATGCAACTATTGTGATCATGCATGGCCACCCCAAATACAATAAACCAATTAAGGGTTGAATTTTTTTTTGCCATTGCCCAAGTTGGATGCAAAATAATTGAGGAGTTTTGAATCTATTGTATCTTTATTTTTTTCTTGAAAACCATCGATGTCTTTGGGCCTTAAGCTGATAAGAAGTGGGTGGGGGCGGCTGGGTTTTGTTGGGTGGGTGAGTGTGAAATGATAACATGCACCGTATAGCATACACTTATAATGTACATGCATCGGCTGTCCCTACTGCCATCAACATGAACCGGCCACCTTGGAAAGAAAGCCTTCCATATCAATGATAAGTTTAGTGTACCAATAAGTAAATTTGCAAGTAATTATTTATGTTTTTTGAAAAGAGAAATACTTTAGTTATAAAATAATTACGTAAAAAAAATATAAATTGTTGTGACTTGATAAAATATATCAGATTATAAAATTATTTTTATTATATATGACTTGCTCCATGCATGCAAGAAGATCAAGAAACTCATTAGTCATTCTCTAAAAAATATTGTTAGAAATGTAAGAGGACGCCTCATATAAAATTTATGATAAGTTCATTTCAAAATAATATGAGATTTCCTTCATTTTTTCTTATTTATAGGTTAATTTTTTGTCGTGTTCCTATAAGTGAATTTTATAGGATTAATGGGTAGAGCGCATTACTTAAAAATTTGACTTTGATATCATAAAAAAAACACATATATCATTCTATATTAATGGAGATATCTGATGAGAATTTAAGTTTGGATTGGAAAAAATCAAGGGATGCAAGCTCATGCTTATGATCCGTAGGTGGGAAAATAGCCTGCTGAGTCACGAGTGCATGGCCTTTATTTATTGATATAAATAGGAGTTTACAGAAATCATACACAACTAATTAGGCTTCAAACTTTAACTCTACTATATATACATGGAAAATAAATATAAGCTATAGTACTAGGGTTGTAATTGAGCTCGAGATTTCTATCTTATTTTTGTTTAGTCTCGATTCAGTAAGTTGAGCTCCTAATTTGAGCCAATTTGACTCGTTAAATATTCAAGTTGTTTTTATTATTTTTTGAATAAAACTTAATAATTGAAATGAGACTAGAAATTGCAAGAAAATTCTAAGCCCTGTTTTGGATTTAGGAATCATCTCAACTCATCTCATTTCATCATTACAACTTTATCAAATTTTAATACAAAATATATAATAAATAATTCAACCTTTTCAAATTTTAAAACATGTAATATTAAAAAAAAATATTATAAAAATATTTTATTTAATTTCCAATTTTCATCTAAAACTATCTAATCTCATCTTTGAATCTAATCAAGGCCTAAATTTAATAGAATTTTTATGAGCAACAAATAAACCATATATGCTGAATTAAAAATTTCAACAATTTATAAATGACTGTTATGTAACTAGTAATTTATATTTATCCGTAATACCCATATATTATATGGAAAATGATAGCATGATTACCATTTATCTACAACTCTTTTACTACTTTTTTTCTTACTTTTTAATTTTTTTAAAAAAAAATCTTTTATTTAATAATTAAGAAAGTGACTTTTAGTATAATTTTAATTTTTAAATATTTTTTAATGATTGAGGATGTTAAAAAATTATTTAAAAAAATAATAATAAAATAATACATACACTTAGAATAGTAAAGGAGAAGTAATGAGGTTTGTAAGGGTATCACTATCCCATATTATATATCTATATAAATTACTAATACGATATACATTATATGATAACATATATTAACATTTCATATAGTTTCTACATTCTATCAAAAAAAAAATTTTAATGATTGAGGATGATAAAAAAATATTTAAAAGAAAAAAATATATATATATACACTTAGAATAGAAAAAAAAAAAAGTGAGGTTGTAAGGGTATCACCATCCCATATTATATATCTATATAAACTATTAATACCATTTACATTATATGATAACATAAATTAACATTTCATATATAGTTTCTACATACTAGTATGTAAAATTATTTAGTTCTTCCAACTAACTATTGTATAAATTATAAACTAGTTACTATAATGTAATGATTAAAGTAAATAACATATAGTTATGAAGTATATTTAATGTATAAGCATAAGTGACTATATATACTATGTATCTAATTATAGAAGTTGATATGCTTATATTATTAACTAATGTATATAAAGATATACATTCAATGTATAAAGAGTTTTAATCGAGTCAAGTAAAAAATAAATAAGCGAGTCTTAATGACTCTTAACTAAGTCAAGTTGAGTTTAATCATATATTTTTTATATAATAATCGAGCAAAAATTTACTTTCATGTGAGGGTTTTTTTTATACAAGTTGAGTTTAATTTGAGTTTAATCGTCCGAGTGTTGAGCAGGGTATTACATTTACAGTCTTAATATTATGCTATATATAAAAGACTAACGGGTGCAAAAAATCAGAGACCTAGATTCTAGAGGATTTGAGTAGGAGCAAGATGGAGAATATAAGAGGAAAGACTTAATTTATTTTTTGAAAGAAAAAATCTCATTAATCAACTTAAAGACGTTACAATCTTTTCAGCATTAACAATACATTCACACACTCGGGGACATTCCTCTATCCAGATTTTATCTTCCTTTATAGAAAACTTAGCTTTGCCATGGAGTGAGCTAGTTTGTTGCTTGATCTAGGTGTAAAGGTGACCTTCCAATCTGTTTGTGTCCTCAATACAACCCTTATATCTTAAACAATTCGACCATACCAAGACCAACATTCAGAGTTGCTATTGCAGCTTGAACAATAACCAACACCAAAGCATCCCTTTCAAATATTGTATTAGACATACATTTATTCCATTTCTATTCCGGGCTACATGCCAATCCATAAGTCATTTGCGGCACAACAATTCCACAGAACATGAATAGTAAATTCATCTTCGATTTTACATATGGGACAATTAGGATCATCAACAACTCTTTTCCTGCTTAAGTTTTGTTTGGTGGGGAGCAAGTTGTTGATTGCCTTCCATAAAAAGGTTTTCGCTACATTTGGTATCTCAAGCTGCCACAACTTCTTACACTTATTACCTAAGTCTAGACCTCTTCATCCGTGTTGGATTTTATCCAATCTAATTTTAAATTTTTATTTATTTTTTAATAATTTTAATAATTTTAATAATTTTATTTAAAAAATTTAAGAAAATTTTGAAATTAAAATTCATATTTACAAATTCAAAACCCAAGCCCTACCTAAGTCTGGTGGCTTTAAAACTTCCCCTTTATTTCTCCGTTTAAAAGAAAAGACTTATCTTTTCAAGAACAATGATCCCTTGGACAAGAGAGAGAAAATTTGAAGCTAGGGATGTCAGCCGAGGAAATTAACGAATAGAAGAGCTGAAAAGGAAGAAGAGATAAAGTTTGCAATTATTAATTAAGTTGGCTATTCGCATGAGGCCTTTTATTTTAGTCTTCCCTCGTTCTCTTGTTGGATATAAACTTGTCTAACTTCTTTCTTAATGGCGTGCCGCTTTTGAACCTAATCCAGGAAGATTCCTCGATTAACTTTTGGCAACACAACTGTTTCTGAGTATTTTAATTTTTTTTTTTATTTCTGTTCTTCTTAAATATGATTTAAATGTAAAATATTCATATTTTTAAATATTTAATTATTATATTTTTTTAAACTCTTAAATAAAACATAAAAAATAATACCATTTTTTAAATTTTAAAACAAAAATTATATTCAACTAATATTTTTATTTAGCTGCTCTTATGTCTCAAAATCTAAAAAGAAATCTTAAATTAAATTATTTTATTATTATTCATGATAGATATAAGTATTGAGATATTCTTAATAGCCAAACGGTCCTTAATTTATAGCATTTCCATGTTACATCACGTGATGAATATATTAATAATATCCTTCAACAAATATCATTTTGTTATAAAATTTTAAAAAAATAACTACTATTGTAAAAGAGAAATAAGAAATTTTCTCTGAAACTCTTAAGAACTGAAACTTTCTTTCTCTCTCTATATTTTCTTATGAATTTCATTACAACTGAAATCTCTATTTATAGGCTTTGAAATTACTATACAAATTACTATGCAAGTCACTATGCAAGTCACTATGCAGAATTTAAAATAATAGTGGTGGGGTCATTCACATAATTTAAGTGGTGGGATAGGGGGCGGCTGCATTTCGTTCGTTCATTATACTCCCCCTTGAATGACCGCCAATAAGGAATCTGCCTTGTTAAAACTTTGCCAAGTAAAAATCCAGTGGGAAGAAAAACTAATGGCGAAGGAAAAAGAGTACAGTCTTCTTATGTATCCACAAGTGCTTAAAGATTGCCTCATTAAAACCTTGCAGAGGAAAACCCAGTAGGACAAAACCTCAGCGAAGGAAAAAGAGTACAATCAGCACATTTACTCCCCCTAAAAAGTACATGACAAAAGATCTTTGAGTTTCCGCATTCCAATGTTATGCACAATCTTCTTGAATGTGGAAGTTGGTAACGCTTTTGTGAATAAATCTGCCAGATTATCACTAGATCGTATCTGCTTGACATCAATTTCACCTTTCTCTTGAAGTTCATGAGTATAAAAGAATTTCGGTGAAATATGTTTGGTTCTGTCACCTTTGATATATCCTCCTCTGATTTGAGTGATACAAGCAGTATTATCTTCATATAAGATTATTGGTTTATTATTGATCATGGGAAGTCCACACTTTTCCTGGATATGTTGAATAACTGATCTCAACCAAATACACTCTCGACTTGCTTCATGAATAGCAATGATCTCTGAGTGATTTGAAGAAGTAGCAGATAGTGTTTGCTTAACAGATCTCCATGATATGGCAGTATCTCCATAAGTAAATAAATATCCAGTTTGAGATTTACCTCTGTGTGGGTCTGAAAAATAACCTGCATTTGCATACCTAATCAATTCTGGACTTGAACCACGTTGATAAAATAATCCCATATCAACCGTACCATGAAGGTAACGAAGGACATGTTTAATGCCATTCCAATGCCTTCGAGTTGGTGCATAACTATATCTTGCAAGCAGATTAACTGAGAATGTAATATCTGGTCGAGTGCAATTTGTAAGATATATCAAAGCTCCAATTGCACTGAGATATGGTACTTCAGGACCAAGAATTTCTTCATCGTCATCACAAGGACGGAATGGATCTTTCTTCACATCAAGTGTTCGAACAATCATTGGAGTACTCAGGGGATGAGATTTGTCCATATAAAAATGCTTTAAGACTTTCTCAGTGTACATGGACTGATGAATAAAAATTCCATTTGGCAAGTGTTCAAGCTGCAGGCCGAGACAAAGTTTTGTTTTGTTAAAATCTTTCATTTCAAATTCATTCTTTAAATATATAGCGGTTTTTGAGATCTCTTCAGAAGTTCCCACAATATTTAAATCATCAACATAAATCGCAATAATGACAAATCCGGATTCTGATTTCTTAATAAAAACACATGGGCATATAGGATTATTCTCAAATCCTTCTTTCAATAGATAATCGCTTAAGCAATTATACCACATGCGTCCGGATTGCTTCAACCCATATAAAGATCTTTGTAGTCTGATTGAGTACATATTTCTAGATGTACTTGTAGATGCTTCAGGCATCTTATATCCTTCAGGGATTTTCATATATATATATATATATGTCATGGTCTAAGGATCCATATAAATATGCAGTGACCACATCCATCAACCGCATTTCTAATCATTTTGTAACAACCAAACTAATCAAAAATCTAAATGTGATTGCATCCATAACGGGAGAGTATGTTTCTTCATAATCAATCCCGGGTTTCTGCAGGAAACCTTGTGCAACAAGCCGTGTTTTGTATCGCACAATTTTATTTTTCTCATCACGTTTTCGTACAAATACCCACTTATATCCAACAGGCATTACACTCTTTGGTGTTTGGACAACAGGTCCAAATACTTCTCGTTTTGCTAGCGAATTTAATTCAGCTTCAATAGCTGTTTTCCATTTTGGCCAATCATTTCTACGTCGACATTTTTCGATGATTTTTGGCTCACTTTCTTCATTACTTCTGGTAATATCAAGGGCCATTTTATATGAAAATATGTTGTCGACAACAATTTTATTTCTATCCAGAATTTCTCCAGTTTTCATGAAATGTATTGAGATCTCATTATTTTCAGGTACCTGTTCCTTTTCAGGGAAAAATATTTCATGACACACCTCTTCAGGAGGTCCCTTTTTAGGAGATTTATACTCTTCAAGAATTTCCTCTTCAGGAGGTTCTGGAATAGAAGATTTAAGCTTTTTAGGAGCACCAATTATATTTGTGGCCTGTATTGTGGGTACGTGTTCTTCAGGAACACCAAATTCATTTTGTATTCTTTTCCTTCTGGAAATTTTTTCTTTTGCACCAATAGGTCTTCCACGCTTCAGGCGTGTTTTAGATTCACCTATTGCTGCTTTGACAATTTGTCTTTCAGGGATTTCAATCCTTGTTGGAGTATTAACAGCAGGAATATAAGATTTTACTACACCTTTAGTGTCAGTAAATACATCCGGTAACTGATTTGCAACATTTTACAAATGAATAATCGTTTGAACTTCCCGTTTACATTCATTTGTAGGAGCATCAAAATGAGACAGGGTCTTATTATCCCAAGTAATATCTTGTCGTGCTTCAGGCACCGACTTTTCTTTACCCATTAACGGAAAATTTGATTCGTCAAAATGACAATTTTCAAAACGTGCTTTAAACATATCCCCTGTAAGGGGTTCAAGGTATCTAATAATGGATGGAGAATCAAAACCAACATATATCCCAATTCTACGTTGATGGCCCATTTTTGTACGTTGTGGAGGTGCAATTGAAACATATACAGCACATCCAAAAGTACGAAGATGAGAAATATTTGGTTGTTGACCAAATGCAAGTTATAATGGAGAATATTTATGATATGCAGATGGTCTAATACGAATTAGAGATACTGCATGAAGTATAGCATGTCCTCAAACAGAAATAGGTAGTCTTGATTTCATAAGTAAAGATCTAGCGATTAGTTGAAGCCTTTTGATCAAAGACTCAGCTAAACCATTTTGTGTGTGTGTGTATGGGCAACAGGATGTTCAACATCTATTCCTATTGACATGCAATAATCATCAAAAACTTGAGATGAAAATTCACCTGTATTATCCAATCGAATGGTTTTAATCGGATACTCAGGAAATTGTGCTCGTAGTTTAATTATCTGAGCAAGAAGTCTAGCAAATGCAACATTTCTAGTGGAAAGAAGACAAACATGTGACTATCGACTAGATGCATCAATTAGAACCATAAAATATCTAAATGGTCCACTTGATGGATGAATAGGCCCACATATATCTTCGTGAATCCTTTGTAAAAAGGATGGAGATTCAACAATGACTTTTGAGGGAGATGGTCTAATAATTAACTTACCTTGAAAACATGCAGAGCACGGAGATTCATTGGGTAGAAATATCTTTTGATTCTTTAAGGGATGCCCATGTGAATTTTCAATAATTCGTCTCATCATTATAGAACCCGGATGTCCAAGGCGATCATGCCAAGTCATAAATACTTTAGGGTTAATGCACTTCTGGTGCATTACCACATATGATTCAATTGTTCTCATTTTTGTATAATACAATCCAGAACATAGAGCAGGCAGTTTTTCTAATACGAGCTTCTGGCCCGATATTGTTTTAGTAATAAGAAGATGCTATTTACTGCTTTCATTGGTCGTTTCAATATGGTAATCATTACGACGTATATCTTTGAAACTCAATAAATTTCTTCTGGATTGTGAAGAGAATAGAGCATCATCAATACAAAATTTGGTGCCATTAGGCAATACAATATAAGCTCTTCCGGAGCCCTCAATTAAATCCGATGAACCTGATATGGTATGGACATAAGCTTTACTTAGTGTTAGATTTTGAAAATATTTCTTTTCTTGGAGAATTGTGTGAGTTGTAGCACTGTCAGCCAGACATATATCTTTATCATTCAACTCAGAGATAAAAAGCTCATCAATGTGATCCATGATTCTACAAAATATACAAAACTTTTATTACTATAGAAAGAAAATACATTAATTGAGTGGAACACTTCCATCTCCAATTAAGTGTTCAATACTACCATCAGGATGATTAAAGAAATCAGATACATCAAAATGAGTAACGTCTACATCTACTGAATCTAATAAATCATCTGATGGTTCTACTAAATTTGTTTCATGCACTTTATTCTTTCCTTTAATAGAAGTTTGATATAAATCAGCTAAGTGCCTGGCCGTACAACAGGTACGTGACCAATGTCTAGTCATTCCACATATATGGCACACCTCTTCACTTTTCTTTGAAGAATTATTCTGAGGATTTTTACCCCTCTCTGAATTGTACCACTTCTGGTGATATGGTATATTATAATCCCTTTTAATATTGTCATTTCTAGGACCAACATTTCTATAATTTCTCCTACTACGTCCACGCCTCCGATTTCTTCTAAAGGATGCACAATTCACTTCTGGGAATGATGCAAACCTATTACCATTCACTTCAGGGAATGATATTGAGCCAGTAGGATGTGACTGGTGGCTTTCTAATAAGAACTCATTATTCTGCTCAGCTACTAGAAGACATGATATAAGTTCAGAATATTTCTTGAACTTTCTCTCTCGATACTGCTGCTGTAGGAGCACATTCGAGAATTTTCTCACCGTATAATTTTAATACTGAACTTATTTTAAAAAGTGCGAAATTATACTCACTAACACTTTTAGAATCTTGCAACCTCAGGTGCATCCATTGAGAACGAGCTCTTGGGAGGATGACAGTCTTCTGGTGTTCATACATTTCCCTTAAATTATTCCACAAAATATAGGGATCTTTTACTGTGAGATATTCAGTTTTCAATTCTTCATGAAAATGGTGGCGAAGGAAAATCATTACTTTAGCACGTTCCTGCAGGGATGCTTGATTTCCTTCTTTAATAGTTTCTCTCAGGTTCATTGCATCAAGATGTATTTCAGCATCAAGTATCCAGGATAAATAATTTTTTCCAGATATATCAAGAGCAACAAATTCCAATTTTGTAAAATTTGTCATTTTCTACACATATAAATAATAAATATGTGTATCTCAGAAAATATATTTATAAATTCACACAGATAATCATCAATAAAATATATCAAAGATTTCAAATAATATATTGAAAAACTTACAGAGGAATAAGGCCACTAGCTTCAGAATTAGTAGAACCGTCGTGTTGATAACGTGTTATAAAACTTAAAAAAAGGAACTACTATTGCAAAAGAGAAATAAGAAATTCTCTCTGAAACTCTTAAGAACTGAAACTTTCTTTCTCTCTCTATATTTTCTTATGAATTTCATTACAACTGAAGCCCCTATTTATAGGTTTTGAAATTACTATGCAAGTCACTATGCAAGTCACTATGCAGAATTTAAAATAATAGTAGTGGGGTCATTCACATAATTTAAGTGGTGGGACAGGGAGCAGTTGCATTTCGTTCGTTCATTATACATTTAAAGTTGTCTTGTTATATTAATATTGATATAATTTATGGGAATATAAATTATCTTTGATTTCCATGAAAACGACACCAGTAAATTGCCGAACAAAAGAGACAACTTTAGATTACAATATTTGTTAATGAGATTCTTGGAGTAGAAAGCTCACCCCCTACATTAATCCTCGATATTCTTATAAAACGAATAAATCAACTTTTATTCTTTAATCCAATAATGGGATTTGACCTAAAAATGCCCTGGTGAAGGTGTTGGGATAAATTGGTTATTAAAGATTAATTTGAGTATGACAGCAGAAGTAAAAATAAAAGAATTACGATAGTCACATTTAGAATATTAAGATATACAAGGTCCAACTCAATGTGAGCTACATTCATTATCGAGATCGGTCTCAACAAATTCACTACAAACAAATATTGAATACAATAAATCAATCATAAAATCTCCAATCCTAAAGTCCTAATACATCTAATGAACTATCAGAATTCTTCATAACAACATGTATTTATAGTTTATGACGTGAGAAACCTAATTACAAAACATTTGCTCGAGTAGATGTCAAGCAAAATCACGAGCTAGTTCCCGCTCGAGCTGACTATCGAGCGAGTGTTGAATAAACTTACAGTTTAACTTCTCGCTCGAGCCAACGTCAAGCAACAGCCAAATCAAGCCTCTGAAATGACATTTTCATAAGGAAATTAAGTCAAACTCAACAAATATTCACTTTGACTTAAATTCTGTCAAGCCTAAACAAAAAAATCCATTAACCGGATAGTCGACCCCCTCCAACAAATCTTCAAAGGAAATCACAAACTCCGTATACCATGTCTGTCCTTGAACAACTTAATTTTCACCCAAAAGTTTTCAATTCTATAGACAAATTGACCAAATCATAAGTTTGGTCCTAATGAAAAAATTCAGCGTCTTCACACAAAAGACAACAAATCATTAGACATTCTGCTTACTTAAATGACGGCTTTTGAATATACATAAAGACTAATAAAAAAACATTATTGATCAAAGTAAGAACACCATAAAGTTTGCATCAGTGTATCCCAAAAGTTTTCAAACTACCTCCTCTATTTATTAGATGAAGCTATAGACTTGTCTCATTATGCGCCAATGCCAAAATCATGATTAAGAGTACCACATGCACTCTATTAGGAAGCTTACCCAACAATTCCACCTTTTTACTATAACCCTACTCTCCTTTATTGTAGAAACAATAAATGAAAAAAATTATAAAAAGATAAGGTTCACTCAAAAGCAAACTGTGTTGACCATTCTACCAGAATTTGTAAACAAGTCTAACAAACCTAAAATTTACTACAAGATCTCACACAATAGTCTGATTTATTCCATTCAATTACCCCATTTCTAAGGAGTGGAATCAATTGTATGGTCTAAAAAACGCTCTACCTTCTTATTTGTAGATCACTAACCTTCTCAAATGTTTGAACACATCACAAAACAAAGAGTTTAAAAATAAATAAACCTAGACTTCTTCTCAAATGGTCGTAAACAAATTTAAGTACAAATAAGGAAAGATATAAATTGCAATAAATCTAATTCTACACTATTTTACAAGAATGCAATGCAAATAATAAATAAACTTTTTTGTCTTCTAATCACACAACAAATTATTACACTCATTCACTCATATGACCCAATCACATGTGTCATAAACGAGTAATACCTGAATATGAAATGTTTGAAGATGCAATTACACCAATCACTTTACTTCCCTAAAGAAAATAAAGATCAATTGAATACTAGAAACCAAAGTAGTAAAAAATGTCAAAAGACATAAGATTTTTTTTTTTCCAAAAGGACGAAATATGTCGAACGTTAGATAAAATTCTAACGATTCCATCATACATCTTAATCTCAATTGAACTAATCACAATAATATCACAAGCCATATGATTCCCAACCAAAATGGAATCAATTTTGACTAATTCATAGGTAATGAACAATCTATCTTGGAACACATATAAAACACACAAACTAAATTAGGACCCACTTATCACCAAAACGATCGTTATAGCTGCTAGCTGCTAGGATAATGTCAAACTTGTTAGATTGTTCTTCAATGCAAACATCATTGGTGGAACTTTTACCTTCCTTTTTTCTTTTCTTTTTTTAAATGTGGGACACTCATTCTTGTAATGACCAAACATATGATAGTAGTAATATTTAACAATTCTTTTTGTGACATTTAGAACTACCACTAGAATTACCTCTACTCATTCCAAACTTCTTTCTCTAGATCTATCACTAGAAAAATATTTGACAAACAAGTTATCGTCTTGATTATTCATGCATTTTACACTCAATTTTATTAGAACTTTTTAGAATTCGAAGCAGATTTTACATTTATGAAGGAGATAATATCTATAACATACAACAATGAGTTTACAAAATTATCAAATGAGACTAACGACGAACACAACACAATTGAGCCTTGATCATCATTATCAAACTTAATATCAATATTCCTCAAATCTATAATAGTTTATTAAATTCATTTAGATTATCAAAAATAGAAGTCATCCCCTCATCTTGAGAGTGTATAATTGTTGCTTCAAATACAAATGGATGATGAGCAACTTCTTCATATACAAGCTCTCAAGTTTCTTCCAAAAATTCACAGTAGTCTTCTCATCAGCAACCTTCCTCAAAATTATATCTAATAGTGTCCTGATTTCAGAACATTCACTTGAGCAAAATATCAAGCAGGCGTTTAGAATAGGCACTCGCTCAAGTTGACTATCAAGCAAGTTAAATGAACTCACAGGTTAGCCTCCCTCTCAAGCTGATTGTTAAACAAGTGTCGAGCAAACTCTTGAGTTGGCTTCTCGCTCGAGCTAAGGTCAAGCCACAGTCGAGAAAGATCGAGCAACAATCAAGCCAAACTCATTAAAAAGTCATATGTTTAAACAAGTCCACTCAGAATGCTTGGGCCATGCTTAATTGGTCGTGCCTATATGGATCTTTAATAGTGTATTTGGTGTTGTGTTTGAAAATTTAAAATGTATTTTAAATTGCTTAAAAGCTCTTTAAAAAATGATATGCTTGATAAATTTATAAAATGTACTTTAATCACTTAAAAAAATTTGAAAGTCTGCTGTTTTAAAAAACATCAAATTGAAATTTTTATAAAAAAAATTCTACAAATAACTATATGTTTTTAAAAAATTAAAAGTAACTAATTTTTACTACAAGAAAAATGGGTAATAGTGACCCAATATTAACAATGAAAATGACTATTAATGACTAAAATAAATTATTAGTAACTAATAAAAATGTAGCAAATAAATAATTTTCTTGTAGAGTTTAAAAGTGCTTTAAATATATGTTTATTAAATAGTAAACAACTTTTAAAGTATAAATCTTATTATTTAAATTATAAACTATAAGTTTTAAAATTATAAATTATATTTTTCATCGCATGAATCTCAAACATGCACTAAATTTCTAGATTTTGCCTGTTTTGCTTGTCTCGTGTGTGTGATAGTGATCATACCAAGGAACAACTTCAGCAGCACTGAGCATGATGACCGCATGAATACTCTTGACCTGGTTTTGTATTAACCTCTTTACAATTAGGGTTTTTACTTTCTGTGACATCTGGTACAATCATATATACGAACCATAAAAACAAATGAAATACTTGACACCAATCCAATGAATTCAATTCCAATCAATTTCAACTTGAATTTGACTAATCCAACCAGATACAGCTAGTAATTTTTCTAAGAAAATGACTAAGAAAGGAACAAAAAAGCTGGGCTAGGGACAGTTTCTCTGTTATGCCTAGGAAGTTTGCCTTCTTCTGTGGGCTTCGAAATTCGAAGCTTCATATTCTTAGACCCACAGATTGTAATTCGAAACATCTACTACGAATTAGGAGTCCTGATCCTTGACCATATTTCAAAATCTAAGACACCTTGATCGGGCTGAATTTTGGAAACTTTGATTTGACTCAATCATAGGGCAGGCATGCAGCAGAAGAAACATGGATTTAGCCATTTTTTTATTCCTTTTTTTTTGGGCGGGGTTTGCTTAACCATTTGACGACCGGGGTCGTCTTCCGGCTGCTGCCTAGCTGCTGCATGCATCAACCTTCCCAGAAATTGATACCCATATTGGAGAGTAGGATTGCTTTTCTTTATATTATTTCTAGACGTGTTAATTGTGCACATTTTTCATGTTGGATAATGGATGGTTGACTGTTTTTTTTTTTATGGAATAAGCATTAATAGATATAAATAACACTACTATTTAAACTCATCCCTATTATTTATTTATGTTATAATTAACATTTTGGATAACTTGCCTGTATTTTAAAATGTATTTAATTCAGAATGCAGAAAAGTAGAAAGTTTCAAAGTCCAACACTTGGGAAGTCGTTTAGAAAGAGAGAGAGAGAGAGGGAGAGAGAGAGAGAGAGAGAGAGTCAGGGAGACGTATCGGGATTCGGGATGTTAAAACATTGGGCTGCCGTGTCCGTCCCATTTGTGCTTAATTTTACTTCCTTCCAAATTTTTGTTAGATCTTCCTCCACAATGTTTGCAGATTAGGCCATCTCTGATCAGGGCTTCAACCAGAACAGCTTAGTGGAGTAATTTACACGGCATGAAGCTCTCCTGCATAAGTTGCTTCTCTTCATCATCTGGAACGGACGTGAACAGGCACCGTAAACATCTGATCATACTGCTTTTTCATCATCTTTGTCTTCATGTTTTTAACGTTTTATACAGGCTGTTTGTTTTCTTTTCCTCGATTACAAGAACCAAACATGTCCATTTATTTTATCTTTCTCAATTTTGATTGACTTCTTGTTTTCTTTCTGCACATACCCATGAACAAATCCAGAAGATCAACAAGATCAAGGTAATTTCCGGGTGTTCTCTTACAATGAACTAAAATCTGCCACCACCAACTTCCATCCCTCGAACAAGATTGGAGAAGGCGGCTTTGGGTCTGTTTACAAGGTCAATACCTTTTTCTTTCATTCCATAGATTAGATAGAGCGATCAGCATAAGACTTTTACTTTTAGCATTTGAGCCTAAGGCTGTTTGGTTTGACTTTTAAAAGGGCCGGCTGCGAGATGGCTCATTCGTGGCTGTAAAAGTGCTCTCAATCGAACTCGACTCGATGAGAGGTGAGAGAGAGTTTATAGCAGAAATAGCATCACTTTCCGACATCAAACATGAAAACCTCGTTACCCTTCGAGGATGTTGTGTTGATGGAGCTAATAGATATGTTGTCTACGAATACATGGAAAACAACAGCCTTGCCCAAATCTTACATGGTGACGGCCATATTCATCTTTCTTGTACCATTATGGCTGGAATTTTCAGAAAAAAATAGTTGTGTAATTGTTATGTATTGATCTTGATAAAAAGGTGGAGAGCAGAAGAGGTTGAGCTTTAGTTGGGAAAAAAGGAGGGATATTTCGTTAGGAGTGGCTCGAGCACTAGCCTTTCTACTTGAGGAAGTTGACCCCCACATTATCCACAGAGATATTAAGCCCAGCAATATACTTCTGGACAAGAACTTCACACCAAAAGTCTCGGATTTTGGTTTATCAAAGCTACTCAGAGATAACCATACCCATGTTAGTACTCGTGTTGCAGGGACATTGTAAGTTTGGAATCTCGATCTCAAAGCTAAAGCTGAAAGTTTTTATTGGATTTTCATGAACTGATGTGCTTGGTGGTTATTTGTCAAATTATTAAAATTATTTTTATTATAAAATAAATTTAATAAAATAAAATAAAACTATATCGATTTGTAAATTATTTTTATATAATTTCTTTTTAAAATATAGCAGTACTGTTGTAAAAATGCTGTTGCTAATGGAGTTTCTTGTAATCACAAAATACCCAAAAAAAAAAAAAAAAAAAAAGAGGGTATCTTGCTCCAGAATATGCAATCAGCGGACATTTGACACGAAGATCAGATGTTTACAGCTTCGGAGTGCTGCTCTTAGAGATTGTTACGGGGAGGCCTGCCGTGGATTTTCGCGTCGACTATAAGGATCAGTTGCTAGTTCAGAAGGTAAAAAGTTCAGAGCTTTTTAATGTAATGCATCATTTTCAAAACCATTCATGATCACAATTAGCTGAATAAATCCCTTAATTTTCTCAAATTTCTGCTCCATATCTAAATATATATGTACGTCAATTTTGCAGGCATGGGAAGCCCACGAGAATAAAGTACTTTTAAACTTGGTGGATCCGAAACTTGAAACGAACTTTCCGGCGGAAGAAGTCGTCAGATTCTTAAAGGTGGGACTGCTTTGTGTGCAAGAAAACTTAAGGCGCCGGCCAATGATGTCGGCGGTTGTCAAGATGTTGACAAATGAGACGGATCTCCAAGATGTTGAGATTTCAGAACCTGGGAAAGTTTCAGATTTCATGAATATCAGAACGCGGCAAACGCCATTGTCGGAGGCGTCAAGTTCGACCTCTTCTGGGATGTCCAATATGTGGAGTTCGGCAAATCTGGGCAGATGAAATATTTGCAAATGTTCTTATGGTGGCAGGAGACAGTTGAGCATTTCGATCGATAGGAACAAAGAAAATATTAATGGGTATGTTTGTTAAGGTGATCAGATTATTTGGTCAAACTCCAATTAAGATTAAACCCGCCATAAGCATCGTCCGGCCACCTATTATTTAATTTGTTCATAGATGACGTCCACGAATTCCCCTTGAACTTACACAATGGGTAGGTTTGGAAGGCTACTTCGAGGTTTTCATTTTTTATAATTCTTTTTTTGAATTTTAAGATTGAGAGATATGAATCACATAAAATTTTTCGGATGATATTAAATACTCAATAAATGTTTTGGGATTCGATTGATGTATTTATCTTTCTTTTTTTTTTTTTTTGCATAATTAGTGATGTAATTAATATTCAATAATTTTCAATTGAAATGATCTTGTAATAATACAAAGTAGTCATTATTGAATAGAAATATGTCATATTTGATTTGTACACAGATAGCCAGATAGGGATGTTTAACCTATTTCTTCATTATTTACTAGCCAAATAATTTATTACTTAATATTATATGCAGTTGTAGAATTCACACATACCTACAATTATTTTAAAAATATTAAAGTTTATTATTATTTATTATTATTTTTTTTGGTATAGATCTCTATTAACTTATTTTTTTACGATATTTACGTACTCTATTTACTACAAATACCAGTTTTTATATATTTAATATTATGGAAGCCCGCCATGTACGTACTGGAGACATTTCATTTAAGACCGGGGGGTTGGAGGTCAATTCAAAGTACACTGCTTTGACCTTGAGTTGGCTGGCTTGAATTTATTTAGGGTGACAAATTTGAATGTAAATTACCTCCAAATTTGTATTAATGATATATTGGTTATTGATATTTTATTTAAATACATCATCTGATTTTTTAAGTCTAGGAAAACGTAGATCAAATGCATATGATCCATTACGTTCAAAATCAACATTTATAAGAAAGATAATAATTATTACATGAATACATATTAGTTTATAAATTTAATTTTATATAATCTATTTGGAATTATAGAATTTTCCTTATAAAAATTGTTGATATATACTCAACCATCTGGACGCCCAAAGTATGCATACCTGTTAAAAAAAAAAAAAAAAAACAGATGTGTGGTTTAGGATTGTGTTGAATAGAATTTTTCTTCAAGTAAAATAAGATAGTTTTTCCAAATATGATCCCATAAGGTTCTAAACATGACGAAAACTTATCAAGTTCATCATTAGAAAAGAGGTAAAAACTGCCCAAAGACCCTTTAATAATTCCTATTTGACATAGACCGTCCATGCATGACTGCTGGCTTATTCCTCTACAGGAAAACATCAACTTTTTCCACACATTTTAACCAACATAACCCCACACATTTCGCACAAAAGGCTTTCCCTTTTCTCGTCTCTTTCCAGCGGAACGCTCTCCAAGAAGAAAAACAGAAATCTTTCTTTCCAAGTCCAGAGGGTGGCTGAAGCTGTCTGAATAGTTTAGATAATGAGCGCACCATTGAATTACTAGTGTAAAATACGTGAGGTATCAAATTCTAGATAATGCAATACAAATTCTAGCAACATGCAATACAAATTCTTGTATTATAGTCTATTATCGGATTGTATCAAAACTGCTTCAGGCAACTTTCCCTTGTAGGAAATAGGTAGGACCATAGGTGTCAAGTTCTTAGATCCATAATCCTTCTTTTTTATTATCTTATTCCTGTGTTGTACTAGTTGGTTTGGGATGAATGTTAGAGTCTCCGACCCTATAATCTTTTGTATCATGTAATTGTTTTATATATGTATGATACGCTTGATTAGGGAAAAAAAAATCCCACATTTCAGCAAACTTTATTTCCCTAAAAAGTTTTAATTTTGTAAACTCTTCCAATTAATTCAGTGATGGGTTTCTTCCAATAATCATATAATATGCTTTATATATATAAATAATAATAATAAAGCCTCATGTTTTTCTAGAAAATTTTCAGAAACAATCCAAATTGATATTTAAAAGTGGAAAGATTTTAGAAGGAAATTTCACATCCTGCGCACCTATTATAAATTATAATTTTACTTTTTTTTTTTTGTACTTAAAAATTTTTGATATGCAAGCTGTGGAGCTTTTTTGTAGTATAACTCATTTAAATCCTTACAAATAATTTTTTTCTTTTTTAAAAAGTACAAACCAAACCTATCGGTTCAACAGGTTTTCTGATTTTTTATTTTTTTTTTCACTCCTACAATCGACTAGGGCGAAATATTTGTGGTATGGGTCTGTAGGCCTTGTAGTGGTCATTGGGCTTATTAGTTAGGAGGAATGTTGGATTGTGGCTTAATATTGAGTAATTTTATAGAAAGTTAATTTTAAGAAGTCGATAAGGAATTGATTTTTAATTTTAAAAAGATTTTTTTTTATATTTAATCTCATTTTTATAGATCTAATGAGTTCAGTTAGTTCTTTACTAAATGTTGAACTGTAGCCTAATGTTGTATTGCCAGAGAAATTTGTAACCACATATGAATGGAATAAAACTTTCCTATTTTCTCTTATCATCTTTCTTTTTCGTTAAGAGGAGCTCCTCTCATAAAGTTCAGTTTCTCTGTGATTTCCTTTTACAATTGGTTGTGTTACAAATTATGGACCAAACTGTGAATGGTAGCTTTGTGATGATCCAATAACAAGGACATACAATGTGGTGAACTGTGTTACAACCCCCAGTAAAGATGGAGAAGTTAACAAAAATTGTGCATGGAATGAAGAAAATATGTTCAGATTCTTGGAAGTTTTATTCATAATACTACTATGAGACTTTTTCTTCTTTGTGTCACATCTAATGCTTACGTTTAAGATTAACTTTGCTGCATCTAATCACATTTATAAATGTTTTTTTTTTTTAAAGTCGAAAGTAATAATGATGTCTTGAGATCTATGGTGACCAATATGAGAATACAGATAAATTAAAGAATTCAAGCATCCAATGGTACATGTCATCATATAAAAGGCGTCCAATATCAAGGGGGTTAATACAACAAAGAGTAGCAGTGATCCAGAATATGTAAACTAATCCCACTCGTAAAAATTTTATTATTGTTATGAATTGTAAATGAACGAACGAAACGGCGCTGCTCTTTATCCCACCATTAAATTATGTGAATAACCTCATCACTATTATTTTAAAATCTGCATAGTGACTTACATAGTAACTTGCATAGTAACTTCAACGCCTATAAATATAAGCTTCAGTTATAATGAAATTCATAAGAAAATATAGAGAAGGAAGAAAGTTTCAGAGAGTTTCTTTTACATTTCTCTTGTAATAGTAGTAGTTTTATTTTTAGTTTTATAACACGTTATCAGCACGAGGTTCTACCGATACTGAAGCTAGTGATCTTCTACTTCAAGTAAGTTTTTCAATATATTATTTGCAATCCTTGAAATAAATATTAAAGGTAATATTGCTGAATATTACTTGATAAAATTTTATTTTTATTCTCATGATAATGTGAATATATTTATTAAATTCACAGATTTATTTTTGTAATATAATGTCAAATATTGAGATTTATTACTATTGACATTTCTGAAAAATGTTATTTATCCAGATTCTTGATGAGATCTATTTGGATATGATGATGAACTTGAAAGATACAATCATAGAAGAAAACCATGTGTCCCTGAAGGACCGTGCTGTGTATCTCATGATGAAAAATCATCTTACTGTGTGAAATGAATTAAGAGAGTGATATAAGTACCAGAAGATGTAATACTCTCAAAAGATCATTATGATTTATTGCACCTGAAGTTGCAAGATTTTAAGTGTGGTATTGAATATTCTGCACTCTTTAAAATCAGCTCAATATTAAAATTATACAGTGAAAATGTCACTGATGATGATATATAAAAGAAGACATTATTTTTCATACCTCGAATGTGCTCCTGTAGTAGCAATATCGAGAGTGAAAGTTCAACAAATATTCTGAACTTTTGTTTTGTCTTCCAGTGATTGAGCTAAATAATGAGTTTTTGTTACACCAGTTACGTCCTATTAATGATATCGAATTTACACAATTCCCATAAGTGAATGGAAACTAAGGGCGTAGACGTGGTAGAAAAATTATAGAAGTGTTGGTCCTAAAAGCGACAACACTAAAGATGATAAAAATATATCGTATCACCAGAAGTGATCAAACTCAGAGAAGGGTAAAAGCCCTCAGAATAATTCTTCATAAAAAGATGAAGATGTTTGTCATAGATGTAATATGACTAAACAGTAGTCACGTACCTGTTGTACGGCCAAGCACTTGATTTATTTATACTAAGTTTTTATATATAAGCTTATTAATATTTCATCATGTTTTGAAATAATGAAATATCGGTGCCTGAAGCACGGCAAGAAATTACTTGGCATAATAAAGTCCTGTTTAAATTTGATCCTCTTACAAATAAATGTGAACCAGAAGTTCAGAGGATTATTTATCTGCAAAGTGTTGCAAATCAATTACATGATGTATTTACTGACACTAAAGGTGTTGTAAAATCATATATTACTGCTGTTAATTGAAGTCCCTGAAGGACGAGTTGTTAAAACAGCAATAAATGAGTCTAAGATACACCTGAAGCGTTGAAGACCTATTGGTGCACAAGAAAAATAAAAATCGGTGCTCATGAAAAGACCATATTTTCTGTATAAAATATAATCCTCCTGAAGAGGAAACCTCCTGAAAAGGTAACTCCTGAAGAGTGTAACTCTTGAAGAGAAAACTCCTGAAGAGTATAACTCCTGAAGAGAAAACTCCTGAAGAGTATAAACCTCCTGAAGAGGAACCTCCTGTAGAAGTGTTTCATGAAATGTTTTTCCCTGGAGAGGAATAATGAGATCTCAATACATTTCATGAGTACTGAAAAATTTATGGATAGAAATAAAACTGTTGTCGACAACATATATGATAAAACTTGATATTACCAGAAGTAATGAAAAAAGTGAGCCAAAAATCGTCGAAGAATATCGACGTAGAAATGATTGGCCAAAATGGAAAGCAGTTATTAAAACTGAATTAAACTCGCTAGTGAAGCGAGATGCATTTGGACCTGTTGTCCAAATACCAAAGGGTGTAATATTTGTCAGATATAAGTGAGTATTTATACGAAAGCGTAATGCGAAATGAAATTATGCGGTATAATTTGTCGCACAAGGTTTCCAGTAGAAACCCGAGCAATTATGAGGAAACATATTTCCTTGGTATGAATGCAATCACATTCATATTTTTAATTGATTTGGTTATTACAAAAGGATTAGATATGCAGTTAATGAATGTGGTCACTGCATATTTATAAGCATCATTAGATTATTACGATACTTGAAGCATCTAATCCAAGTACATTTAGGAGTATATACTTTATAAAGCTTCAAAGATCTTTATATGGGTTAAAGCAATCCGGACACATGTTGTATAATTGAATCAACGAGTATCTATTGAAAGAAGGATTTAAGAATAATCCTATATGTTCATATGTTTTATCAGAATCCGGATTTGTCATTATTGCAGTTTACGTTGATGATTTACCTTGTTAGAACTCTTGAAAAGATTACAAGGGTTGCTATAAATTCAAGGAATGCATTTGAAAATGAAAGATCTTATTATTCAATTCATAGATGAGTTATAAGAATTTGAGACTTCTAGCCTCATCTCTCAAATGTATTTGCTCTTCATAAAGCAACATACCATCCTTATTTAAAGGATTAGGCAGTCGAAATGAAGAGGCAAGTAAGGATTTTAAATCCTTATTCTCCTGTTTTAAGTCTACAATTTTTTTGTCAGACTCTTGAACGAGTCGTTGAAGTACAGAAACCTTCTCGTTAAGCTCCTCAATCTCACGATTTTTGGATTGTAATCGGTTGGAAAATCCAACAATAGAGGAGGAGTATCGGGTGCCGACAGTCACCAGCTCATAAACAGTTTCACGATCTGACTTATTAGCCAGATCATTTGCTTGCTGCAATATGGCACCTACAGAAGATGTAGGAACAACTTGTAATTGAGGTGAAGGATACCTCATATGTTGATCGTGAGAAATAGTAAAAGGAAATTGATGAGCCATTGGAAATTTGTAGAATAAGAATACAAATACAGATTAATTATAGATATGAGAAGAAGATTTGATGCGTACTAAATAAAACTAAAGACGGTTCTTATAGAAATGGAAATAAGAACAAGACAAATCATCATCTCTTCAAATCTCACTTTACAAGATATGCTGGATGCATAATTTCAAAAGCCAGCGAGATTAATTATAGCTATCCCTATTTTCTTGTAAACGCTGAACCTCTACCGTTAGCTGCTGTTGTTGACTTTGTATCTGAGCTCTCTCTCGTTCCAACTCTTCTACTCGTGTTTTCAGGTCACGAGAATACCAGTCTACAAGTTTCTTCAGCTCCTTGTTATCTTATTTTAAATCTTTATTTTTTCTATTTTTAATTGCAAGCGTTTGATGCAACTCAGATATTTGATTTTTAAGATGATCAACCTCACTCATTCTCGCCAATAGCCTCTGAGACATGGTTGTAAGAGAAGCAGCATATTGAGTACTGAGGGTTCTTGATGCTGCAACAATTTCAGGATCAGATTTACTAGATAGATATATCTCTGCTTCTAGCTTGGTGTTTACAGTCTCAGGAGAAAATATAAGTGGTTGAGGTATAAAAAGTTCATAGTTTAAATCTGGGACATTAGAATTTCTATCAGACATAATATCGTTTTGGATGAACAACAACTGAATCTATGAGGAATGTGAAATCTTTTTGCTGGAGTAAACCAATAGTAAAATTGGTTATATTTAAACAACAACCCGAAGCCTTCAAATCTCTTCAAGATCTCGTTTGTCTACAATGTCAAGCGAATTTGATTTTCCGCCAAACCGATATTATTAAACCTCAAAACTTTTACAGTTTTTATCATATATAGATGGTTTTCAATGTTATTTTCACCGTATATAAACAAGTTCTTCCTAATAACGCCGAATGAGGGGGAGAAAATTTTAGATGAAAATATTATCATACTCTCTCTAATACATTATTTAGTTGGAGATCGTGTTTGAATTCTTAACTTGTTATATATACTGAAATCATATTTGCTTATTACTTGAAACACTAACGCATATTATCAGGGGAGTTTAAGTATTACTGCAGGTATCAGATTTCTATTAAATTTGTCAACCAGATATTATTTTTCATCTTCAAATCACTCAGAGATTATTGCAATTCATGAAACAAGTCGAGAGTATATTTTGCTGAGATCAATGACTCAACAATTTTATACGAAAATAATGCTACTTGTATCACTCAAATCAAAGGAGGATATATCAAATATACGATCAAGTGATAATCTGGCAGATTTATTCACGAAGACATCACCAACTGCGACATTCAAGAAAATTGTGCAGAATATTAAAATGTGAAGACTCAAAAATTATTATCATGCACTTTCCAGGGAGAGTAAAAGTCCTGAAAACTTGTGCTGATTGTACTCTTTTTCCTTCGCTAAGGTTTTATCCCATTGGGTTTTCATTTGCAAGGTTTTAATGAGGTAATCTTAAAGCACTTGTGGATACATAAAGAGACTGTACTCTTTTTCCTTCGTCATCGGTTTTTCTTCCCACTGGAATTTTCTCTAGCAAGGTTTTAACGAGACAGATTCTTTATTGGTGGTCATTCAAGGGGGAGTGTTATGAATTGTAAATGAACCAACGAAACGGCGCCGCCCCCTGTCCTACCACTAAATTATGTGAATGACCCCACCACTATTATTTTAAAATATGCATAGTGATTTGCATAGTGACTTGCATAGTAACTTTAACGCCTATAAATATGGGTTTAAGTTGTAATGAAATTCATAAGAAAATATAGAGAAGGAAGAAAGTTTCAGAGAATTTCTTTTACATTTCTCTTATAATAATAATAATTTTCTTTTTAGTTTTATAACAATTATAAGTATATCCCAATATGTACGCTTCGTGCAAAGCTGAGTCCTTCTCATCCTAGAAGAAACTTTTAAAAAAACAAATATCCCTTGAATATTGCTAAGTTCCGTGACTTAGCCGTTGGAGGAAATGGTAAGACAATGGCCTATAGTTGTGGCCAAAAACAAATACATCAACGATAATAGACCCTTGGATAGCTGCTCCAAAAAGGACAAAAAAAATCACTTCAAAAAAGTAATCATGAATAGTCGTTTATCTTATTGTGTTGATGTGACTTTGTCGAATTTTCTACTTCATCTTCTTCCTCCTCCCCACTCCTCCTCCTCCTCCTCCTCCTCCTCTTCCACTTCGCTCTTTGATACTTGAATTTACCAATTTATTATTTAATAATTTCGTATCTTGATATATAGACAATTGTTTTAGAAGGAAAGGCCTGAACTGTGAGACCAAAAACCATTCAAGGAAAACCATGGATGGCATCCAAGGTGTGATGAAGGGGATTCCTCCCCTCTTAAGTACCCAGCTAGTTTTAACCATCTCATGGATTTTTTATAACCTCCATGGATACATCCTTGACATACAGAATTATGCGCCAAGGAATATGATGCTAAAAGACAGTAAATTGGTAGCATACCAAGAGTCCTGACTCCCACCAATTGAATGGTGAAATGTGATCTAAACAATGTACTCTAACCAACATCTCTATATATACCGAATAAATATGCCAACAGATTCAAGTATATACTATCTATCTCATTGTAGAATTTTCAAAGAAAACCCTCCCTCAATCAACTTTTGACTTTACAATGAAAGGACACCTCCATGAACTCCAATGGGGCCACTCTACTTCCTTTCTTGCGTGAAATTTTCTCTTGAAAACAATATTTCTTTGTGAACCATCAGTACAAAAAATAAAACTAATAATAGGACAATGACAATGATTCTGCTGATAGTATTTGCATTAAGAAATACTGCACTATAAAAATTGCACTATGATGCCGGTTGATAAAATGGGATTGAGCCCTGCATATATAAGCATTGAAGATTTGAAGCAATCGGGAAATGCTTTTCATTATAGAACTCCTAGATTATCCCCAAATCCATCGCACAAAGTTAGGTATAAAAATAAGAAAACTTATATTTGCAAGTTGGTGGGGAGGATACACCTCTCCACTTATATGACAGGGCTTAATTTGAGAAAGAATTTGATTTTATACTTCTCAGGCAAATTAAATCATGTTATGCCAACAGTATGAAGGGTGTGTGTCTTCCACACCGGTTTGCAAGTAGGACTCTAAAAATAATAGCTTTCACATGTTTACATGAAAGAGAAATATTGTGGAGTGAACTTCCATATAATGACATAATTGAAAAAAACAAGTGTAAAATGGTGTAACAATTGCATCTTCTTTACTTTGTAGTGACAAAAGGAAATAAGCACAACGGAGAAAACGACTAGAGCATAAGCAACCCATGCAAAAGAAGCTCTTAAGAAATGTACAATTGCATAAGAGCAGTACTCACTGAAGCTGAAGTCACATACATAGAGATCATCAATTCTAGTTTGTGCAAAACTTGAAGGACTCAGTACTACAAGGTCAATCCATCTTTGACAATTTGCTCCAGCCAAGATGCCAAATCCGACATGGAAGGACGCTCCCTAGGACTTTCCCTCATGGCGAGCTCAGCCATGTCGGCGAGTTTAAGCAGAGATTCAACATTTCTTGGAAGCGTCACATACCGATCAAATATGGAAGCTGCTTTGCCCTGTCTAATTAAGGGCACAGCCCACTCGACTATACTTGGGGGTGTGCAGTCCCTGTCATATGCTTTCCTTCCACTGAGAACTTCTAGCAGTACAATCCCAAAATTGTAAACATCACTTGCTAAATCTCCACTGAGATCCTTATCATTTGAGGTAATAAGCCCAAAGTCCGAAATCCTCGCCCCCCATTCGGAATCTAAAAGAATGTTTGAAGTCTTGACATCCCGGTGGGCATTTGGAAGCACAAGTTCCTTGTGCAGGTACTCAAGTCCCTTTGCAGCTTGCATTAAAATCTTCAAACGGAGACTCCAATTCAGAGGAGAGAGGCCACCATGGAGACGGTCATGAAGTGTCCCATGTGGCATATACTCATATACTAGCAGCCTCTCTCCCATCTCTGAGCAATAACCTAACAAGTTCACAATATTGCAATGCCTGATTTTGCAAAGGATTTCCAACTCCATGTCGAAGTCACGGTTGTTTGAGTGAATTATTGTGGCAGCATTTGCCCTCTTAACTGCAACTTGACGCCCATCTGCTAGAACAGCTTTATAAACAAAACCATAACTTCCCCTGCCTAGCTCATTAAACTCCTTGAACCCATTAGTTGCATCTTTTAGCTCTGATAGCCGGAAAACTTGAGTCATCCCGGGACAGGGAACCACAGGAAGAGGCTGTGAATCATCGATAGCATCAGTTTCGAATTCTGGTTTGCCTATGCAAGATTTAAATTGTCGTTTTGTTCCCTCTTCTTTCCGGGTGGCGAACACCCGGGGAAGAAGACACAAGCCAACTGATATGAATAACAAACCTGAAACAGAAGACCCAATGATGAGCACTAATTTACGCAAGTGATGCCAATCTTTTGGCTGCATCTCATGAGATGATTGAAGTTGGCAAATATCCCAACAAGAGCTATTCTGGCAAAGAGAGCAAGCAGTACATACTCTATCAGCATTCTCAGTACATGAACTAGACAAGAAGAAACCCTCAGAACAATTCGATGCACAAGGTGAACAAATCATTAAATCTTTCCGAAAACATAAGCTTGTCAAGTCCAGCTCATTAAGAACACTTGCATTGTAAGCAAATTGCCCTTCACTACAAGGACCGGGAGTACATACACCTGGACTGCACAATTCCAAAGGAGGATTATGATCGAGGGGCGAGGGGGAATTAACAAACCAGCAATCAAGAACCAAATCATCCTCTCTAATACCACAAGTAAGAAAATCAGACGAAGCTATTGTCATAAACCCAGAACCCTTTGGCACCGAAGAGGAATTAAAGATTCCCCAACACTCCACCCCATGATTGTCACTACGAATACCGCAAAAATGGTTAGCACCAGCAGTCAAAGACACAAACTTGATCCCGACGGGAGGAGAAACGTGTGAATCATTATCAGCCCAACATTTCACCTCATTAGACATTTCTAAAATCCCACAAAGAGAACGTCTCCCTGATGCTAATAGTAGGAAATTCTCCGATACACTAGAAATGCCCACACTTGCTGAATTTGGCCCCCAACAAACAATCCCTCCTTCGCTAACCCCACCACAACTGAATCCTTCACCGGACACAACTTTGTTAAAAACAAAGTTGCTAATAGACTGGTCGTAGAACAGGGTACTCTGTTTAGAAGTCAAACTATTATTGGTGTTTTTCACAATTTCCCAACAGTCAACTGTACCCGAATCGTGAACAGAGTAATAAGAGCCCCTAATAGCACAAACATGATTCTTGCCCGCGGCGATATGCGAATAAGCAGTGGTTCGATATACCGCAGGCACGAGATCTATAGCTGAACCGGTTGGGCTCCAACAATACACTTGTGAAGTTTTAGCTAAAATGCCGCATAGATAACCTTCACCACCGGACAGAGCTGCCATTGCGGGAATGCTATTGAAGTAGGGAGAGGTTGAAGACGATGATGGTGATGAAAAAGAACCGTTCTTTCCCCAACAAATAACGTTCTGCTTGCCGCTGGCGTCGATGGCGCAAAAGAAACCGCCGTCGCCGAATGAGGCGGAGATGGGTCCCATTGATCCGAACCCAGATGCAGTAATGGAGCAAAGAAGCAGAAGAAGTGGGAAAAGAGGTAGAGTATGAGAAAACCCATAAAGGGTGGGAAGAATTTGCATGGTTGGAGGGGGTTTTGATGGTGGGTTTGGATCGGTGTTTTCTTGAACTGGCGTGAATGTGATGGTGCTTGGCGTTTGAGCTGCTGTTTACTGAATCTAGAGCTGGAATGATGATGGTGACGATGATAGAACGTGGGTATTTCCATTTTTACGGTTATTGTTTGGACAGTTAGAATCTGGAAGTACTGGAGTAATAACTGTGGAACTCTATAAACATATTTGGTTTCTTGCTTTACTTTACACTTTAATGAATGCTATCCTTTGTAAAGAGCCACCTTTTCATCATCTCCATCATATTTATTCATATTTCAATTATTTGGATCGTAACTATTTAAGATATATCAAATAATAATATATATATATATATATTTTTTAACTAAAGTTCAAATCATAAATCGAATTTCTCTTCATAGTTAAAATTTTTAATTATATTGTAATCCAATAAAATTTTATTTACAAATAGATGTGGATAACGCACATAACAAAACGCTTTTATACGGCATGATTTTATATGAAAAATGATATGTTCTAAGCAAACTCAATGGTCTAATAATATTTATTATTTCATTTTAAAACACCTAATTTCCTTATTAAAATATAAATGAATAAAAAAATGAGACCTCGTACTAGACCGGTAGATTTGGGTAAAAGATGGTAATTATGTAGCTTTAGTGAGATCTTTATTCCCAAAGTCAATGTCATGGTTAATACATTCCACTTGCAATACGATATTGTTTTTCTAATCAGTCATAAATTGGACCAATGGGCAATTAGCATATCGCTAAGAAAGTGGATTGTGCATTTGTAAAAGCCAACTGAGTCTATATATTCACAAACCATAAGAAATAATGAAGAATGATCTGTCGAAGATCTCAAATAGATAGTAAAAGAAATTAATAATGGGTTAGGTTTTGTACATCACCTTGACCTTTGAATGGACAGTTTAGTGTTTTTAATCCTATGTACTTTTATGTGCCCATTTAAAGTATTGATAGGGGCCCACTTGCCATGCAGGTAATCCGTTGCTTCTGGCTCCTACATTCAACCATTAATTTTTATTTGAATTTAGAATTTTAAAATAAGAGAAAAGTAATCAGACAAAGTAAGCTCTATAAATATTGTTGTCTATAAAGATTCTGCAGGCAATACAATATGTTAAAACTATTGTAAAAGTTACTTCATATGATCATATCTCTATTTTTCTCATTTAGGATCCTCAAAAAAAAAAAAAAATCTAGAGATGATTCTGTACTACAATTCAAAAGAGCTATTGGTATTCTTTTCACCCACTTGGTAAAAATTTATATAATATATTTGATCTAAGCTCCTTCTATACTTCAAAGAGAAATAGACTTAACATGCAGGCCTCACAATATAGTTGTTATATAATATGCTGTCCACAAAAAACTAAATACGATAAGATTCATATGTTGTGTATACATCTCTTAGGAGTTATAAGAAGTGTTTAGAGCATAAAATTATAAAAAGGATTTTTTGAATTATTCAAGTAAAAATATTTGAAATCACATAAATAAATACTAGATAATCTTAGATTTTAGAAGTTTTGATCAATGTTTTGATTACTGTATCGATGATCGTACTGGTCAAAATATTAGAAAGAAATATTTCAATATCAATATCGTTTTGTATATCGTTCTGGAAAACAATATATCTATACATAAATAAATTATATACATAAATACATATATGAATTATATTTCAAAATAATAAATTATATATATATGTAATTAGTCTAGTCTTAATTAAGATAAAAAAAAATGAAAAGAAAAAGTGAAAGACTAAAATTTGATACGATTGAAAGGTAGATATCAACTGATACTAACAAATATTTCGATTGAAATTTTATGTACTAGCCAATACAATCGAAATATTAGTCGATATGAAACACAAATATAAATTGTACCAAATGACCGGCTGACATGTCTTATTTCAACTATATTTGATATTTTATAGTCTTTTCTGTCATACTTCATTTTCTTTATTTATATCTTATTTACTACAATTCCTAAAAGAGTAATGTCACATTGTAAAAATAAAATAAAATAAAATAATGTTATAAATAAAATTAATAACAGAAAGATTGTCAATGAAATATTATTTTATGTTAAATGGCTTAATTTAGGCTTTGTTTGAAGTTGGAGATGAGATAAAAAGAGTTTAATTTATTTTTTAATATTATTATTATTTTAATTTAAAAAATATATATTAAAATTTAAAAAATATATATAAAAATTTATGTTTTATATAAAATAAAAAATAAAAAAAATATAATAATACAATAAAGATAAATTAATATGAGTTAAAGTGAACGTGGAATCCAAACCGGGCCTAGAGCCGTCCTAGAAACTCGACCCCGGCGAATGCATGGAGGGAATCACGTGGCTGACTCTGGAACTGTCTCTCTGCACTTTGGGCCTTTTGTTTTTCTGAATGATTGAGTCGATGACTCTGGTCAAAATCTCCACTCGCCTTTTGCACCAAAATGCAAGTCTTTTTTTGATCTCTCTCTCTGTTCTCAGTCAAAACCTGAGCTTATTGGGACCCTCGACTCCTAATCTTCCCAAAGCCAAATCTATGGTCTGTTTGAGCATAAAAAATGGTGGGTCCTTTTGCAAGATACGATCTATTTTTGAAAGAGAAAAGGGAGGGGACTCTAAATCCAGTGTATCTTAACATAAAACTTTAAATGCATGTATGTTTAGTGAGAGTCCAACTCCACCCTCCTGTGTTCATTAACATGTCTATTGCATCAATTGTAAAACTAATTTTATTATGAACTAAATTGTATATTTATTTTTATCGAACATCATTTATAGTAAATCACTTCTCTTGTTAGAAGATATGCACATTTCCGGATAAAAAGTTATGGTTGCTGTCTCTCTGTATCGCATCATCTTGTTCATCATATTGTGTTCGGACCGTTGGTAAGATTTTGGCTTCATTGACCTTTATATGGAAATGGATGCACACGCGAATCAAAGTTGCAGAAATCCTGATCCAGCTGTTTTATAATATGAAAAATTCAAGTATTAGATATGGGTTCGTTCTTGTAAGGTCCCTGTTGCCAGATTTGGAGTGCCTTGAGACACGTGAGAAACACAGTTGGGAGAGTTCATGAATTATTAATTATTATGAATACAGAACGTCTATCATTATTATATCTAGAGAAAATATTGGGAGCATCCAACACTCATTGCACACACTCACATGAACAGTGCATATGAACAGTCATATGCACTGTTCATGTGAGTGTGTGCAATGAGTGTTGGATGCTCCCTACCATTACTCTTATATCTAATCATATCAATTATTTATAAAGGAAATTTGATATTACTCGTATTGAAATATAATAAATAGAGATATAAATACTTTAAAAAATGATGAAATTTCAATAATTTGATTAAAAAAGTTTATACTATTGGATGTAGACAATGTTATCCTAATTTGAAGCCACTAGCTATGTCTGCTTTCTCCAACAAATAAGAACAGCCAGATCCAGGACACAAAAGGGAAATTTTTGAGGGAGTAGTAGTAGTACTAGTGCTTCAAAGGGGAGCCTCTATTGGCAAGAGATAAATGATGTTTGCCAGCCGGACCCACATCTTAAAACGACACTCTTCTTGCACGTGAGCTGTCGTGAATGAAGATTCAGCTTCAAACCAACCTTGGATTTTCCTTGTTTCCGCAATCTCCTGAACAGAACGCTGAACACACACACACACACATAAATTCATTTTGGTTTGGATGTATTTAGAAAGAGTGCTTTACACACCAGCTTCCTGACGTGCCAAGCATGTTTAATTTGGCGTTTTTGTTTACAGCAATAGATAGCGATATAGATGAGTGAGTGGGGAAGCAGATAGTTACAGCAAAGGACCCTGCTACAGCTACAGATAAAAGTCTCAGATGTGGTCACCGAAAGGCTATTTCTACTTTCAAATTTACCAATAAACCAGATCTCACTTTATGGGTCACAGTCTTTTCTACTTAAGGCAAGAATTTGAGAGAATCCAGGGCATAACCATGTAAATGGCTAAATCCCGTATGCATGGGAACAATTCTAGGTGTTCTGAACAGTTTTGTTGGTAGCTTAATAGGGTTGGGTCGATAGCTAAATTAGTGAAAAAAAAAAAGGTAAAGACTGCAGGTTCGATGGATTGGCATATTGTAGCACCCTCTAGAGTAGGGCATTGTGCGTGATCAAACAGAGGTTTCTCACTATTTGACAGAGTACAATCATGTGGGCAACTTTGCTGATGCTTAGGGGACAAATGCAGAAGCCAAATGGTGAGCATGTCCACCAAGAGTAGTACGACACAAACCAGGGGAAGCAAGGAAGAAGGAACTCCATGTTTAGTGAGCATTCTCATGAGACTAGTGAGATTTTAAACAATATATCTTATTTAAAAGCTAAATTAAAAACCAAAGTGAACAGTAAAAAATTGCCAAATATAACTGATTTGAAGATTGGCTAAATATTTATTTTATTATCTTTTTCCTTTTCTCTTTCCTACTTTACCTCTCTGGATTTCTTTTCGTGTTCCATTTCCCTCAAAATTTCTCTCGAAAGCAATCAAAGCAACCGTTTGCTTGAAGACGAAAAAGAACCCCTTCGTGCAGTAGCAGCAGCGACAGCCTCCAGGCGATCTTCTCGCTGAATCAACCCCACTGAATCACCACCGCACTATCACTAGAAGACTCGTCGTCAAGAGGACCACCGCATCTTACTCTCTCGTCAACAAACCAAGGGAAGCAAGGAAGAAGGAACTGGATGTTTAGTCCTAATTAATGGGTTTGGTCAAATCGAATGTGTAGTGTTAGGCCTTCGTCGATGAAATGAGATTATATATGTGTATATTAATAAAATAGTTTATATGTTATAAAATTAAAGAAGAAACTACTATTGTATGAGAAAAATATATAAGAAACTTTTTTAAAACTCTTTAAAACTTTATTCTCTCTATATTTTTTTATGAATTTCATAACAACTGAAACTCATATTTATAAGCCTTGAAGTTACTATATAAGTCACTATGCAAGATTTAAAGTAATAATAGTGGGGTTATTCACATAATTTTAGTGGTGGGATAAGGAGCGGCAGCAGTCTCTCCAATATTCTTCGTTTCATTGCACTTTCTCTTGAATGACCACTCATAAATAATCTGTTTCGTTAAAATCTTGTTAAGAAAAAACCCAGTGGAAAGAAAAATCAATGGCGAAGGAAAAAGAGTACAATTTTCTTATGTATCCACAAGTATTTTAAAATTATCTCATTAAAACCTTACAGAGGAAAACCCAGTGTGATACAATCTCAGCGAAAAAAAAATAGTACAATCAGTACAAGTTTTCATGACATTTACTCCCCCTAAAAAGTGCATGACGATAGATTTTTGAGTTTTCGCATTCCAATGTTATGTACAATTTTCTTGAATGTCGCAGTTAGTAATACCTTTGTGAATAAATCTGTCAGATTATTACTAGATCGTATCTGCTTGACATCAATTATACATTTCTCTTAAAGTTCATGACTATAAAAGAATTTAAATGAAATATGTTTGATTCTGTCACCTTTGATATATCCCATCTGATTTGAGTGATACAAGTAGTATTATCTTTATATAAAATTATTGGGCTATTATTGATCATGGGAAGTCCACACTTTTCCTAGCTGTATTGAATTACTGATCTTAGTCAAATACACTCTTGACTTACTTCATGAGTAGCAATGATCTCTGATTGATTTGAAGAAATAGCAGATAGTGTCTGCTTAACAAATCTCCATGATATGACAGTATCTCCATAAGTAAATAAATATCCAATTTGAGATCTACTTCTGTGTGGATCTGAAAAATAACCTGCATCTACATACCCAATTAATTATGGATTTGATCCACGTTGATAAAATAATTACATATCAACCGTACCACGAAAATAACAAAAGATATATTTAATGTCATTCCAATGCCTTTAAGTTGGTGTGAAACTATATCTTGCAAGCAGATTAACTGAGAATGTAATATCTGGTTGAGTGCAATTTGTAAGATACATCAAAACTCCAATTGCATTGAGATATGGTATTGTAAGACCAAAAATTTCTTTATCGCCATCATAAGGACGGAATGGATCATTCTTCACATCAAGTGTTCGAACAATCATTGGAGTACTCAGGGGATGAGATTTGCCATATAAAAATACTTCAAGACTTTTTCACTATACATAGACTGATGAATAAAAATTTCATTTGGCAAGTGCTCGAGCTGCAGGCCGAGACAAAATTTTATTTTGCCAAAATCTTTCATTTCAAATTTATTTTTTAAATATGTAGCGGTTCTTGAGATCTCTTCAAGAGTTTCCACAATATTTAAATCATCAAAATAAACTGCAATAATGACAAATCTAGATTTTGATTTCTTAATAAAACACACATGGGCATATAAGATTATTCTCAAATCTTTCTTTCAATAGATATTTGCTTAAGCGATTATACTACATGCGTTCGGATAGTTTCAACTCATATAAAGATTTTTGTAGTCTGATAGAGTACATATTTCTAGATGTACTTGTAGATGCTTCAAGCATTTTATATCCTTCAGGGATTTTATATATATGTCATGGTCTAAATATCCATATAAATATGCAGTAACCACATCCATCAACCGCATTTCTAATCCTTTTATAACAACCAGACTAATTAAAAATATAAATGTAATTGCATCCATAACGGGAGAATATGTTTCTTCATAATCAATCTCAAGTTTATGTAGGAAACCTTGTGCGACAAGCCGTGCATTGTACCGCACAATTTTATTTTTCTCATTACATTTTCGTACAAATCCCCACTTATATCCAATAGGCATTACACCATTTGGTGTTTAGATAACAGATCCAAATACTTCTCGTTTTACTAGCGAATTTAATTCAGTTTCAATGGCTACTTTCCATTTTAGTCAATCATTTCTACGTCGATATTTTTCGACGGTTCTTAACTCACTTTTTTCATTATTTCTGGTAATGTCAAATGCCATTTTATATGAAAATATGTTATTGACAACAGTTTTATTTCTATCTAGAATTTCTCCAGTATTTATGAAATGTATTGAAATCTCATTATTTTCAGGTACCTGTTCCTCTTCAGGGGAAAAGATTTCATGAAATACCTCTTCAGGAAGTTCATTTTTAAGAAATTTATACTCTTCAGGAGTTTCCTCTTCAAGAGGTTCTGGAATAGAAGATTTGATCTTTTCAGAAGCATCAAATATATTTATAACCTGTATTGTGGGTATGAGTTCTTCAGGAATACTATATTCATTTTGTATTCTTTTCCTTCTGGGAATTTTATCTTTTGAACCAATAGGTTTTCCACGCTTCAGGCGAGTTTTAGATTCACCTATTGTTGTTTTAACAATTTGTCATTCAAAGACTTGAATCCTTACTGGAGCATTAATAGCAGGAATATAAGATTTTACTAAACATTTAGTGTCAGTAAATACATTCGATAATTGATTTGCAACATTTTGTAAATGAATAATCTTCTGAACTTCCAGTTTATATTTATTTGTAGAAAAATCAAATTGAGACAGAGTCTTATTATCCCAAGTAATATCTTGTCATACTTTAGGCACCTACTTTTCTTTACCCATTAATGGAAAAGTGAATTCGTCAAAATGACAATCCTCAAAACGTGTTTTAAACATATCCCCTATAAAGGGCTCAAGATATCTAATAATAGATAAAGAATCAAAACCAACATATATCCCAAGTCTACATTGAGGACCTATTTTTGTATGCTGTAGAGGTGCAATTGGAACATATATAGCACATCTAAAAGTACGAAGATGAGAAATATTTTGTTATTGACCGAATGCAAGCTATAATGGAGAATATTTATGATATATAAATGGTCTAATGCGAATTAATGATGTTGCATGAAGTATAGCATGTCCCCAAGTCGAAATAGTAAGTCTTGATTTCATAAGTAAATGTCTAGTGATTAGTTGAAGCCTTTTGATCAAAAATTTAACTAAACCGTTTTGAGTATGTGTATGAGCAACGGGATGTTTAACATCTATTTCTATTGACATGCAATAATCAACAAAAGCTTGAAATGAAAATTCACCTGCATTATCCAATCGAATGGTCTTAATTGAATACTCAGAAAATTGTACTCGTAATTTGATTATCTGAACAATAAGTCTAACAAATGCAACATTTCTAGTGGAAAACAGACAAACATGTAACCATCGACTAGATGCATCAATCAAATCATAAAGTAAATAGTCCACTTGATGGATGAATAGACCCACATATATCTCCGTGAATCTTTTGTAAAAAATATGGAGATTCAACAATGACTTTTGAGGGAGATGGTCTGATAATCAACTTACCTTGAGAACATGCAGAGTACGGAGACTTATTGGGTAGAAATATCTTTTGATTATTTAAAAGATGCTCATACGAATTTTCAATAATTCGTCTCATTATTATAGATCCCGGATGTCCAAGGCGATCATGCCAAGTCATAAATATTTTGAGGTCAATTCACTTTTAGTGCATTACCACATATGATTCAATTGTTCTCATCTTTGTATAATACAATCCAGAATATAGAGCAGACAGTTTTTCTAATACGAGTTTCTGGCCCGATATTGTTTTAGTAATAAGAAAATGTTCTTTACTGTCTTCATTGATCGTTTCAATATGGTAATCATCACGACGTATATATTTGAAACTTAATAAATTTGTTCTGGATTGTGAAGAGAATAGAGTATCATCAATACAAAATCTGGTGCCATTAGGCAACACAATATAAGTTCTTCCGGAGCTATCAATTAAATCTGATGAGTCTGATATGGTATGGACATAAGTTTTATTTAGTATTAGATTTTGAAATATTTCTTTTCTTTAAGAATTGTGTGAGTTGTAGTACTGTCAGCCAGACATACATATTTATCATTCAACTTAGAGATAAAAAAAACTCATCAATGTAATCCATGATTCTACAAAATATACAAAAATTTTATTATAGATAATAGAAAAAAAATATATGAATTGAGTGAAACACTTCTATCTCCAATTAAGTAGTCAATTTTACCTTCAGGATGATTAAAGAAATCAGAGATATTAAGGTGAGTAACATTTACATCTACTGAATCTAATAAATCATCTGATGGTTCTACTAAATTTGTTTCATGCATTTTATTCTTTCATTTAATAGATGTTTGATATAAATCAGTTAAGTGTCTGACCGTACGACAGGTTCGTGACCAATGTCTAGTCATTACACATATATGGCACACATCTTCATTTCTCTTTGAAGAATTATTCTGGAGATTTTTACACCATTTTGAATTGTACCACTTCTGGTGATATGGTATATTATTATTATCCTTTTTACTGTGATCATTTCTAGGAATAATATTTCTATAATTTATTTTACCACGTCTACGCCACCGATTTCTTTTAAAGGATGCATCATTCACTTCTAGGAATGATGCAAACCTATTACCATTCACTTTTGGGAATGATATTGAGCCAATAGGGCGTAACTGATAGTTTTTTAATAAGAGCTCATTGTTCTGCTCAATTATTAGAAGACATGATATAAGTTTAGAATATTTCTTGAACTTTTTCTCTCGATACTGCTGCTGCAAGAGCATATTCGAGGCATAAAATGTAGTATAAGTCTTCTCTAGCATATCATCATCAGTGATTTTCTCACCGCATAATTTAGTACTGAGTTTGTTTTAAAAAGTGCGAAATTATACTCACTAACACTTTTATAATATTGCAATTTCAGGTGCAACCATTCAAAACGAGCTCTTGGGAGGATGACAGTTTTCTGGTGTTCACACCTCTCCCTTAAACTGTTCCACAAAATATAGAGATTTTTTATTGTAAAATATTCAGTTTTTCATTTTTCATGAAGATGGTGGCGAAAGAAAATCATTATTTTAGCACGGTCCTGCAAGGACGTTTAATTTCCTTCTTTAATTGTTTCATCCAAATTCATTAATTTAAGATGGATTTCAGTATTAAATATTTAGGATAAATAATTTTTCTCATATATGTCAAGAACAACATATTTCAATTTTGTAAAATTTGTCATTTTAGATAAATAAGACCACTAGTTTCAGAATTGGTAGAACCGTCATACTGATAACATGTTATAAAACTAAAAAAGAAACTACTATTATAAGAGAAAAATATATAAGAAACTCTTTTAAAACTCTCTAAAACTTTATTCTCTCTATATATTTTCTTATGAATTTCATAACAACTGAAACTCATATTTATAGGTCTTGAAATTACTATGTAAGTTATTATACAAGTCACTATACAATATTTAAAATAATAGTGGTAGAGTCATTCACATAATTTTAATGGTGGGACAGGGGGCGACAATCGTCCTTTCAATCTTTTTCTTTTCTTTACATTATAAATAATAAAAAAATAGTTTAGGTTAAAAAATTTTAGACAAATTTTGTGAAATAAGAGAAAAAAAAAATTAAATACAAATATTATCAAATCAAAATAATTTTTAAAATATTATTTTTATTTTTAAATTTAAAAAAATTGAATTATTTCTTATATTTTATTTAAAAATTTATAATTTATAATTTATAATGATATAATGAAAAATAAAACATAATAATTGAAAAATAAAAAATATTTATATTTATAATGTTTATATATTGAGATAAGATAATCTTGTAATCCAAACAGGCCTTAGGGCCTAAATGCGTGTTCCCGCACTTCAAAATAAATTGCATAAATATAAGATCTAAAAATTACTTTCCAATAAAAGATCCTACTTTTTTTTTTTTTTAAATGAATACGCAGAACTTGTATACTTAAAATTAGAAGTGTGTCTAACATTTACACGTGCCAAAAAGATATCATTTTAATGAAAACACCTTGCCTGCGCTCAAAGCAGCCCTGGACACAGCAATATTGGCGAGATTTTGCAGTTCCTATAACGTTAGTTTGAAATGAGATTGTTTAGTTTATTTATCATACAATGCTCCACTATCTTTTTTTTTTTTTTTTTACTGGAATCCTCTACTATCTTTTGATTCTTAATTTTTCTTTAGTTTATTCTTGATAAGGTAGTTATCCGTTTCAAAACTATAAAAGTATCTTTAAAAAAAGGTCAAGAGGATCATAATTTTCTAATTCTTTCATTATAGCTATCCTTGTTATGAAGGACTGTGATGAACCTTACAAGGGGGACCTTGACGACCTACAGTGGGGTCCACACACCCATTATCAGATACCTTATTAGATACTGCTAATGGTATGGACCACCAGATGGGGTCCATCAAAATGGGAGCAGATCGGGCTTAAAATCAGGAATAGGTAACTCTCCCTGTACTTGACCATCATTTAGGGTCCATAAGAAAGAAGTAACAGTGCCTATGTGATTTTTTGGTGTTCTGATGAAAGGAAAATTCAAATCATAAAGATCACATGGTCATCCAGCCCAAAATGGCGTGCCACATTTGACATTTAAACTGGATTAATGTCTGGATATGTGACATGTATGCTACACATATATGCCTATTTGTTTTGGAAAATAAAATTAAAAATCTCAAACTCATTATTATACTTTTTCAAATTCTCATACAAAATATAATAAAAAATTTCACTTTTTCAAATTCCAAAATCACTTTTTCAAATCCCAAAACAAAACTAATATTAAAAAAATATAATATAATAATATTTTATTCTTTTTTTAACTTTTATCTCATTTCATTTCTAAAACAAACAGAAAAGAATTGGAGTGGAAGCTCTATAAAGACATTCAGACATGTTTGACAGCAATTTATGTATGTGGGCTCAGCCTCATGGCCTGCATGAGCATATATTTCGGGGCAATCAAGTATCTCATTCTTGCACTAACTTCTTCGACCAAATAGGATGTCATTTATTTTCAATTCAATTGACCAAACGGGAGAAACCAACAATTTCTGGGATGTTATTTTTTCTACCCACTGCACACAATAAAACCAGTCAAAAATTAACAAGACTTGGGAGTTTGCAATATCACCTTTACCACCTACAGATCTACTTTTTCACAGTTGTCACATGCTTCAAAGCATGTTAACGTCTTGTGACATCCGTGCAGCTTCTACTTTCAAGTGATAAATCTTCTCCCCTGTCTCTTGCTCAAGCCGCTTAACATTTGCACCTGAATCTCCACTGATCTGTTAGATAGAGAAAGTGGGGGAGAGAGATAAGGAAAAGAAACAGGGTTTATAAGTAGAAGTAGCTGACACTATAAGAATCATGCTAATTCCACCGTTTAAAGTCCAGTTCCTACCAAAACTCTTAACAATATGAATAAGTTTCAACAAAACATCATACCTGTGCAACTCTCGCCTGGAACTCAAGCTCCGTTTGGGACCTATATTTCAGCTCTCTCCCTTTCAGCCTCTTCTTGGGCTTGTTTTAGTCTAGCCATTTTTGCTAACAGCATAAATACAAGGTTCCAAAGCAATCAAGACTATCTTCAGAAATACATGGCTGATTTTGACTAAGCGAAGAATTTCTTACGTGTGAAAGCAAATAACCATCGATGCACTTTTAAACTATAACTTCATCATTTCACATGAGGGAAAAACAGTTCACCCACAAGAAAAGTTCTTGCTCTTTTAGATGAAATATTAAGCATTATGTAAATATCAAACTTATGTACAGGTGTATATAAGTAGAACTTGATGAGAAAGATATACCCACGGAACAAGACATGGATAACATAAAAGAGTGCATTTATCTAGATAAAGAATTGCAAGATTACCACTTTTGGCAGAGTTGACTATGTGTTGAGCTTCTTGTTCTGCAGTCAGCAACTGTTGAATCCACCTCAAACCCTATTGGCTGCCATGCTTTCCAAGAAACAATACACTGCTCTAAAAATCAGACAGATCGGAACCAGCACCAAAAAATAAATAAAATATCTCACCAATAGCATGCAACTCGCTCTACAACTCCAAACTACTAACAGTTTTGTAATTTGCACCCTATAGTCCAAAACATGACAATATCCACTCCAAACTACCAAATTAACGCAATTTGCATCATTGGTTAAGATCTGACCCTCAACATATTTTTTATCCATCTTAATGGTCAAATTTTAACCAATGGTGTACATTGTCAAAATTTGGCACTTCAGCACACAAATTCGTTAAATTTGGTAGTTTAAGATGTAAACTGGGTGACAAATCAATGATACAAAATGTAATTTTCCCATAAACAGTTGCTGCCAAAAGTGTATCAACCCAACTTGTTATTAAATCAACGAGATGGACTCTTGTCATGAAAATTCACCAGTGCCAGATAAATGGTGAAAAGAGAATAGTTTATACTCTCTACATTATCAGAAAATACATAGAAATCAACCAAATAAAAAGAAATAAAGGAAACTGAAGGCATGGGGGCAAACTTGTAAACAGAATCTCAAATCCAACCGGCTTAGAGCATGGGGGCAAACTTAGGTTGGTATGAATTTTGTTGGGGAATGGAACTTCAAGACCAATGCCAAACTGAGGAAACTGAAGGATGGGGGCATTATTATAGACAGTATCTCAAAATCCAACTGGCTTAGAGCATGGGGGCAAACTTAGGTTAGTGTGAATTTGTTGGTGAATGGAACTTCAAAACCAAATGCCAAACTGAGGGTGTCGGTTTCGAAACAGATCAAGACTGATCAATATGGTGTAGCACAAATGATTTAGTTTGTATCAGCAATTCCATGAACATCCCCAACCAAGAAGGAGAATGCCACAGGACAAACAATAATAAAAAAAGTACCCACAAGATACAAGTTCTAGTGAGAAAATATTCTATATGAACCTGAACAAATCCAGTCGATTATATCATCTTTGAACTATATATTTCCATATCTCAGTACAAGCCTGGAGAATGGAGAACCAAAACCTCTTAAACCAAAATCAGAAAAAGCATTATGCCACGGAATTCAAGGTAATTCTACAAGCATCCACCATATAGTTATAACACTTAACAGCTTAAAATCTGCAAAGAGACTATTATTCTGACAAGTTAAGGACAATACTAAATCCATTGATGGAGAATTCTGCACATTATATATATCCGTTTGAATTTGTAAAGCAAATCACAGACTATATCAATTTACTGAAATATAACATATACACATAAATATAACATATTGAGCCCGTGAAATGATCGGTCTAATGAACATTACAGATACTGACAACGGAAAATTCAATAGGTTCAGATCAACCAAAGTATATAAAAACTAGTAAAAGAAAGACCACAAACAACCCAACTAATGACTGCTTGGTGACAGAAAATATAAAACACAAGTCAAATTAAAAAATAAAAAATAAAACAGACTACATGAAAACAACAGATTTTAATCAACTTGTTTGAGGCAGGTCTCTACATTGCAGCTTCAACCACGATCATCTATTGGGCTAAATGAGCATAGATCAGATCACCTACGAAGTCCAAGAAATGGGCATAAAACTTGGGCAAGTGAGGGCATAAATGACGGAATGGACAGAAATAAAACGAAAGAAAAAGGGTATAAATATACGAAATCTGTTCGATAAAAAGCTAAATAAACGCTGCATCTCAAGTTCCAAGATAAAGTCACGAACTGCACATTCGTAGTTGAGATTTCATATCTCCGAGCTACGGATTGTCTTCAAGTTTGAAAAAGTATAGGCTGTTTTCATATGCTTCTCGATTAAAATCTATGAAAACTGGGGTCGGAGTCCTTAAGGCTAGAGTGTTAATAAAAAAACGGTTGAATCGGTAAATCGGACCGGAACAGTAAATTCGGTTCGGTACCGAGTTTGATTGAATCTGTTATTGATTTTATATTTTTTTAAAGAGAATAGCTCCTACTACTAGCAGCCCACTATATCACTTGTATTTTTTTTAATTTTTTTTTTTAATTTTTTCAATGTATCTTTAGATTGCAGCACACAGAGACAACAATATTATTTCTTTTTTTAAATTGATCAAAATTGATCTAGTTTAGATTTTTCTTTTCTTAAAATAAGATCGTTTATATATATATATATATATATATTTTGATAATTACATTGTATATAATTTTTATATATAATATATAATTACATATAAAATAGTTTGTATTATATAACAAATTACTAATTAATATAATATCAAATTTTAAAATCTATAGAACTATAATTTATTGTATTAACAGTTAAACTAATATTATATAGTATGTATCTATAGTTATACTAATACTATATCAATATATATTATAATATGTCACTATATTATATATTATAATATATCCCTATAGTCTATAATATAATTGTAATATATAATATACTATACCACAATTTATTATCACTATAGTATTATATACTATAATATATATAAATCTTATATTATATATATTATTTAATATAGTATATAGTATATTAAAATCAAAAAATTGGATTGCACCAAACCAGAATAGGTAAAATTAGAAGAACTAGTTTAAGAAGATAATAAATGCGGAATCTGTTCTTGAAAATGTAAAACTGGTGCATACTGGTTCAATCCCAATTTTTGTTCAAAATCATATTAAACTAGATCGATTACACCCTTACTTATGGCAATGCAATTAATCAGGGCACTAATTTTTTTTTTCAGTTTTTTGAAAAAATAACAATTTATAGTAAGCTGAGTAAAAACCCTAAAATTGGATTTCGAATTCGGATCTGATCTGGTTCTGCTCCAACTTTACTCTATATCAGAATTCGAGATTTTTTCCCCTCAAAGAGTCGAAATTGGTTCGACTCTAACTCTAATTTTGCTTCCAAATCTGAGTATGAATCCAACATTGATTTTGTACATATGTTATAAATATATATTATATATATTTCATATAACTATAACTTATAAAATTAGTTATATTCAATAATAATATGAGCTAACTATTATACATAAAAATATTAAATTGATTAAAAATAATTTAGTATATGTAAACATCATACTTTATTGCCATGTAACATTAATGTATAATAACATATTATATTAATGTATGGACACTAATCTATAAACTTATATAGCACTTAATACTAATATATAAATTTTTAATAACATGTAATACTAATGTATAACAACATGTATACTAATATATAACAACACTAGTATAACAATATATAATGCTAATGTCTTTATTTAATGTTGAGCTAAGTTGAGAGGAGCTAATTTCTTAATAATACTATATAATAGTGAGTTGAGATAGTGAAATAAATTTTGTGAGTTTTATCTAAGATGAGTTTATATGTATTTATGGAAAGTTAAAAAAAAATTGTAGGTCATGTATATAAAGAAGTGTTTAGTTAAAAAAAAATATGAATTCTACATATAAAAATGTTTTGAATTGAAATAAGTTTAGTGATTTAAGAGTTAAATATTTAGATGTTAGAAAGTTTAAAATTAGACTAAATTTAGTTGATATCAGTTCAATCCAAGTTCTAAACGAAACCTAAGTCTAGTATATAATTAGGTTAAAAATAAGTTAGAAACTAATATAGTAACATGTAATTAAATACTATAATACAAGTCTATAATAGGAAAAAATTAAAGATTAGTATAAAATATTATAATGAGTTAATATTATGTATTATAGTATAATAACATGTAATTAAACACTAAAAATAATATATGAATAAATGAGTATAAAATGTAATTAGACACTATAGTATAAGTCTAATATAAAAATATGTAACACCCTACTCTTCAATATAATTATTTTTAAAATTTGTTGGGGAGTCATTGTACTCATAAGTGTTAGATATAAAAGATTCCATAAATAAATAACAACTTTATTAAATGCTTAAAATTTAAATGAGAATCTACGAAAGCACTTATTTAAAATCATTAAAGTTTCATGTGCTTATCGAAAATCATAAAACTAAACATAACATAAATATCATTATTAGGGATGGTTCAAAAATATTAAAAAAATGAGTTGAATATTCAATAAGCAACAAATTATACAATAAACATAATAAATATTGGATTTTTCTTTAAAAATATGTATACTCATAAATAAATACGTAAACAACATAAACGTGAATATAAACTTATTTTTCACTTATCATTAGTCGATACCCACTGTTGGCTTCGTAAATTAAGATTAACGAATTTAGGTAGACTTTGATTCTGTCCGTGACTGCAGGTCATGAAATCTATACATAAAAATGTATACTAGGTGCACTATTAGCATGTACGACCTGACAATGCAATGTGTGTAAAACATAGGAATCGCTTTCATACCATAACATAGATCATTACATATCGTATCATTCATATTTCATTATAATCATACTTTCAAATTTGTCATATCATAAATTCTAAAAGAAATCACTCTTCCATGAAATGTCGTGATACATAACTGCTCACATAAATTCATGACTTTTCATGAATATTTTAATGTATAATATTCACATAAAATTTTGACTTTTCATAAATAATTTTATGCAAAATTTTTACATAAAATCATAATTTTGATACGTAAAAATGGACTTTCAACAAAGGGTACACATGCATAATATTTTTATAAAAGGAAATATGATGTTTATTGTACAAATATGTAAGGATATGATTATTCTACTTATCTCTTAATGTTGTTTTTACAATATCACGTCATAACTCGTGATCAAGAGGGGAAAATTGGTGTGACGGTGGCTCTAGGTGGCTGGGGGTGATTGGCGACACCATTAGGCTAATGGAAATGGTGGTGAAACCAAGAGAAGGTAAGAAAGTTCGAACGAAAACTAAAACTAAGAACCATAAATTCAAGGGAGGGGAAGTTCTCATCAAGGCTCATCGGAATGGAATGGATTTGTTGGGGTTGGGCCGCTAAACATTTTCTAGGCCAGTGATGTGGTGGTGTTCTGACGTCCTGGTGTGATTGGCGATGGCTAGTTAGAGTACCAATTTGTGCGAGAGTGAGTTCTTCCTCCAAGTATTTTGTATGTTTAATCAGAGAGTTTCATAAATTTTTTATATAAATGATGAGAAAAGAGTTTACATGAGTTTTTAAGAAATTGAGTAGAGTTTGAAATTGAGTGTTGATTTCAATTTAAAAAACTAGTCAAGCTATAATTAAAGGATAATGTGTATGGAGTTTAGTTGAAAGAGAGTTTTCACCTAGGAACTAAAATATAGAGGATAGGGTGCGAAGGGTGAAATAAGTTCAAATCCAAAACAATTACTAGTTTCAAACTGATAGTATAAAAACAAGTTTAGAATAATAACTCTCATGATATACCGCGATAATCATAACTCTCAGTTCTCAACCATCTCTATAGTAACGATCGTCGATACATTACCGTTACAGTCGACCTACTACAAAGTTTTATCTACTGCTAGTCTGCTACAGTATCATGACAGTAATACTAACTATCGCATTTTTATTATATCTAATTATCTATTAGATTTTTTTTGTTGTAATACAAATTAGAAAAAAATATTTCGAATTTTATAAAATGTAGTATATTAAATAGATCATAATTTGAATATATAATTTCGTTTAACAAACAAATTCTTACGTATTTAAAAATATTCAAAATAGTCATGCGTCTAATTACAAAACATATATTTTGGAAAAGTCAAGATATATATGAGCTTCTAAATCAGTAATAGATATTATTAGTAATTACTTATTTTTAATGTTCATAACATTTTTTATCTAATAATTAAAAATAATTCTCAATAATCAGTAGATCTATTATTTTATTAAATTTTTAAAAATTTAAAATTATCTTATCTTATTTTATTTTATTTTATTATTATTATTTTTTTATAAAATATTTTATTTCATTTTATTATCTATATATATAATTTTTTTATAAATTTTATTATCTTATTTAAATTTAAATTTTTATTATTATTAAAAATATTTTATTTTATTTCATCCCAATTACATGACATGACAAATGATGCGAAAGAGGGAGTTGGAAATGAAAAAAAAAGTGATGAGAGGTTGGCCCACAAATAAATCCAATTGATTTTGTGTCACTTTTTTCATATTATTAAATCGCCGCATAGCTACATCTAAAGAACCTATTACATAGGAGTACTACGTGGAATGAATATCATTGCCTTGACTCCTTGTCAAATAATAACCATAATAATAATTAAAAATAATTGTCTTAATTATAAACCACAAGCGTCCCTGCATGCTCACCGAAGTGACTGCCTAGAGAATCAGAGTGGTTGTTGACAGATCTTTTTAGTCAGAAAATTCCAAAGGCAATAGATATTGAAAAATGATACCCTAAACCAATTTTTACAATAATTTTCATAACATTTATACGGAAAGAACAGCCTTTATTTTTTGTTTTTTCTTGTTTGAGACACAGTTTAAAAAGTATTAAAATTTTAAATTTTTATAAATAATAATTTATATAAATACGAATAAATTCTCCTGTTACTTTTTTTGAAAAATAGGTTTCAATATAAAAATATAAAAAAAAATTATTTTTCTCAATGACAATATAAAAATATATAAATAATATACTTTGTCTCAAACAATTTTACTACTTAATAATTATTTTTTGTCCTTAATATCATGAGAGGAATTTAAAGGCTAAAATTAGGTCCGATTTAAAATTTTATATATTTATTAATATTTTTGAACTTTTTTTAAAAAAAATTTAAAGAAATTTTAAATTTAAATTCTAAATTTTCAAATTGAAAATTTAAAGTTCAGATCAACATCTCTAACTGAAATAAAAAATAAATAAATAAAGATTGAAAATTTGAAAATTTCATCATGGTTGCTTCTTTATTCGGATGACACGTAACAATATTTTGAAAGTTGTTGTAAAAACACGTGGGGGTATCATTTCCCATAGATATTATATAGGGATACACTCACAAATACTACTTTCTCCCATTTTCTCTTTTGAAAATTTTGCAACCCATAAATATAAATATTACAATTACATGTTCCTTTTATATTAATTAGAAATCCTACATATAAATCCACATATCATATATTATATATATATTTTTTAATTTTTGTAATTTGTTTTTTTTATAAAATATTAAGTATATAAATAATAAATAGAAGAATTCAATTATTTAAGAAGAATAAATTCAAAAAATAAAAAAAATATCATGTATAGTATGTAAGCTTATGTATAGAACATTTATATATTAATTGATTCTAGATGTAAAGTGTAGTGAGAAAAATGAGCACAAATGTAAACCAAGAGTTCATGAAAGTAGAGAGAACGTGAAGACATAGAAAAAGAGAAAAAGACCTGAAGAGAGAACTAACTGTGCTAGATAATGAGAACAAGATAATCGATATGGGCGTTTATTCAGATTTTGGATTTAATAATTTGGATTTTAAATCTAAATGTTTTTGTTTAAATAAAGATGTCAAAATTATTAAAAAATAAATACAATTTCAAAATTGCACATATAATGATATAATGAGAACATTAATTACTGTGCAAGATAACAAGAACAAGAGAATAAATAGGGGTGTTCATTCGACTTCTGGATTTAAGAATTCAATCTATTTTTTTTAAAAATTTTTAATTTTTAAATAAAAATATCAAAATTATTAAAAAAATAAATATTTAAAAAGTTATTGTAGGATGAATAGGCCTAAGAACAGAAGTTATTGTACAGAGGTTAGTGAAGATAAAGAGAACGTATCAACCTCTATTAATTATAATAGAGTTACATAAATAAAAAAATGGTGAATGTAAGCATTATAAGAACTAAATCACATAAGAAAGATGCTACAGTTACTCTCCAAAATCACATAACAAAAATAACTAGATTTTTTTTAACTTAATGATTAAATAAATATTTTTTAATAATATTGTGAATATTTTTTTAAGAAAATATTAAAATTTTTAAAAAGATATATGAAAAAAACCAAAAATTGTGAACAATTTATTTGGATATCAAAACTATCTTAATTCAATTCATCTTAAGATTTTATTAATATAATTTTTATAAATTCTCACATAAAATATAATATATAATTCAAAATTTTAAATCTAAAAATAATTATTGCTGATGCCATAAAAATCAGTAAACAAGTCAGGGCAGAAAAATGTGTCATTTCCGGCCCATAGGAGCGAGTTGGGCTTCGTTGTGTATCATTTAGGACCCCCGGTGAGACTCTGGTAGAGCCCTACGTACTCGGATATCAGATAAATAAATAGAGAAACACATTATTTACGTGGTTCAGCGTAATGCCTACGTCCACGAAAATTTGGAGAATGAAATACACTATAATAAATTTTTTTACAGTCTGTCAGGGCTCTCTCTATACATGAATAATATACATAATTCTATTGTTATGAGTTACTGAGTTCATCTGAGAAGATGAAGCAGGCGATCCGAAAGAAGGGAATAATTGTTGTCCAACTAGAGAGAGATCAGCCTCCCTTCATCTAATTGTTGCATTTTTATATAAAAGTTTTGATTTGGATATTATTTCTTGCATGTGTCAGTTGCTTGTTTTTATTGTCTGTCCCTTATATAATCTGGTCTACTCAACTTCCTTTTACTCTTATCTTCTAGTGCACTAAATGCGACCCCATCTTTATCCAGTTCGATAATTAATGTGGCGTGTTCATGTCATTTTTGTATTTAAGTGAAGAGATCTGTTAGAATGACGGGAGTCGGGCCATTTATTAATGTGAGAGTAACCCTTGACGTGAAAGGGATCCGTACATTGTGCTTCTAGCACAATCTTGTCTCTGACATTAGCGTATGAAATTGTGCTTCTAGCACAATTTCGTAGTGGTTTGTAATTCGAATTTTTTCTAGTTTCGACATTTTCAACCGGATCTGAGTCTGCGCTATTCGGATTTAGAACATGGATTTCGAGTCAAACTCCTTTCGAGCTTTAACTTGTTACTAACTCTCCTTTAAATAATATTTAAAAATAATATTTTACTTAAATTTTAATTTTCATATATAACATCTCTATCTCATTTTACTATTTAAATGAACTCTTTTTAAGTAAACCATATATGATCGTTCCAAGCATACAACTTATACCACGAAGGGTCGCGTGAGAGGAGATAAATATAATCTTATACGTACCACGAACTGTTGCTATTCACCCGTGACCAGAAAATGCACCAATCACACACACACACACACACACACACACATATATATATATTGTGATTATTTGGTTATAAATTAAAAACATTAATTTAAAAAAGAAATTATAGGAAAGCCATGCATGAATGAACAGAGGTAATACAGACAACTTAGCAGTGAATAGAAGGAGAAGACAAAAATTACATAGAAAAATGGGACATTAGGGCACATTTAAAACGAGGGCCCAGAACATAAGAAGAAAAACAGGACATACTTTTTTTTTTTAATTATTTTATTTTAGACAGGACATCCTTGCTCTAAACATATTATTGTACAAATTCCAGTACTGTTCTCAACACTCCCATACCACATAAAAGTGCTGCTTCTCTTTCCAGAAATCGGTGAGGAGAGACACTTCACTTTTCCTTTTTTTTTTTTTCTCTGGACTATTTAATTTATATGGTGCCAGAGCTTCTGAAGGACCCTAGAGCTTTAGCAGCGCCAGCTCTCAAGATGTACTGGTGATAGAATGCAGCAATAGCAGCACCAATGAATGGTCCCACCCAGAAAATCCACTGAATATTGCAGAAAAAAACAAATAACAGCCATTTAAGTTAGCAACGATCGATGTTCAATAATTCAAGAGAAGAGAAAATATAGATGGGTGTAGGTGCATACTTGGTCATCCCATGCCTTCTCCTTGCCGTAGATGACAGCAGCTCCGAAGCTTCGAGCCGGATTGATACCAGTTCCGGTGATCGGAATGGTAGCCAGATGAACCATAAACACAGCAAACCCGATTGGAAGTGGTGCCAACACCTATTATTTACAAACATAAAAACAAGATTCCTTCAAATTAGTTTAAAATAAGCTTAACTTTTAGCCAAACAATTAAGTAATCAACTTATAAACCCATTTAAAATATGATAGAATAGCTTTTAAATTCGAGTCGAAATACTATCACAGTCAAAGCTTAGACAATATTGAAAACCATATTTTAGACTTTTTGTGACAAATTTTTTTTGATAAATTAAGCAAGAGTTCTGTTACATCTATAAAAAAAAATTATATAACAAAAATTTTAGATATAATTTTATCTAATTTATTAGATCTATTTTAATAGATTTATTAAATTTATTTTATAATAAAAATAATTTTATATTTGATAAATTATATCTTAAGTCACGTAAATTTATAAAATTATTTTTATATAATTTAATTGAAATATTTCTGATTGAGCGCCTGAGTAGCACCTCTTGTATCACTAGTTGATTTTTTGCTTTTATATTTTATATTTTTAAAAAGATATAAAAAGATATTAATATATTAATAATCACTTTTTTTAATCATTAAATAAATAAATAAATCATGAATTGTAATATTAGCATGTTTCATTTCTGATTAAGCAAAAATTGGAGATGGCCGAAGTGTACTTACAGGTACATGGGAATCTCTGGCACTTCTCTTGGGATCGGTGGCAGAGAAGACGGTGTAGACAAGGACAAAGGTGCCGATGATCTCAGCGGCCAATCCAGTGCCCTTGCCGTACTCATCATTAAGCTCGTTAGCTCCACCACCGTACTTGGTGTAGTAAGCCTTCTGGAATGCCTTCACCAGCCCACATCCGCACACCGCTCCCAAGCATTGAGCTACCATATACAGAACCGCTCGCACCAGTGACACCTTCCTCGCAAGAAACAGCCCGAATGTCACCGCCGGGTTAATGTGTCCTCCTGCACATCAGCTTCTTTTTAGTTGATTCCGATCGAGCCATTTTTCAACAAATTAATTCTAAACAGAAAACAGTCCTGAAATTAGAACCCAATTACCCACCTGAAATGCCGGCTGTGCAGTAAACGAGAACGAAGATCATGCCACCAAAGGCCCAAGCTATGCCGAGAACCCCAACCCCACCGCAATCTTCGCCGCCCTTGGTCGTATCGACCTGGCTCTTGTATCCAATCACGGTCAAAACAGTGATGTACAAGAACAAAAGCGTGGCAATAAACTCGGCAATGATAGCCCTGTAAAAGGACCACCTGATGAGCTCTTCGGCATCGATCAATGGCGCCGGCGGCGGGTCTTGGTAGTCCTTGGCAGAGAACCCACCTTGACCGCCAACTTCAATGTCCTTGGCCATAGTATATATCGTGAGGAAGCTGAGTAATCAAAGTGAAAGAGAGCTCTGTTAATGCCGATGCTGAGGGAGAGAGAGAGGGGGTAATTGATAAGAAATGCAGAAAGGTTGAAGGGGTATTTATGCAAGAAGAATAGAACTGTTGGAGTAGTGTAAGGTTGCTAATTAATAAACTTAGCTTTGCCGCCCCACCTCACTATGCTTCGTTTCTTCCACTTTATGTGACCCCACAATTTGGTAAAGGGCCGTGCTAGGTAACAGCCATACATATAAACAGTGATATTACTGTTCACATGAACAGTAATTACGCTGTTCATGTGTGTGGCTGTTAACAGCTGGGCTTCCCCCATATTTTTGCTCTGGTAAATGTCTTCTTCCTCTTCTGACCCCTTCTCATTCGCTCTTTGTATCGTCGACATATGATTTGAGTAAGTTCCAAGAAAACCTCTCGTATTTTCTTAATAAGATATATATATAAATCCAATACACCATTAAGTTATTCTATTTTCATCCTATTAAATAAGATTACAGTATATTTATTATTATTAAATAATTATTTATTACATATCTTTTTATCATTGAGTAATACTAAATGTCTCACATTCTAATTAATAAGCTAAAAATAAAATAAAAATATAATGTATAGTATTAATACTCATATATATTATCATGTCACACTTTTAGTTGAATTTTTTCTTTAATTTATTTATTTTCGTATATATTTTTTTTCCTACAACGAGTTTCTTCGGGTTAATATATCCCATGAGATTCACAAGGGTAAATAGACTTTCTTTTCATAGAACAGTATAAATTAAAGAAGGTTCATTTAGATAGTCATGAAAATATTATAAATAATATAAAATTTTCAAATCTCCAAATAATAATATTAATATTAAAAAATATCTTATCTTATCTTATTATATAAATAATTAAAGTAGATTAACAATTCGACAGTCTAACAATATTATAAAAAATTATTTATTTATAATTAGTTAATATTAATAAAATACTATTTACAGTTAAAATTGATAATAAATAATTTTTTTTTATTATAATTAAAAGATCAAAAAAAATTATTATTCTTTTAATAACGTTGTATTGGAGCCAATAAATATCAGGTATGGATTTGAGCCACGTGATTGTCATCATGAGTAAGGAATTGTTGGAGTGTGTCCATAATTATGTTCTTTACAAATCTAATAACAAACAATATATTGCAAGATATGTTAAAAATCTTGCACGAACTAATTATCATAAATATCTTGAATACCATAAAAATTTTGGATGTCTACCTCTTCTCTAACTAATTATCTTATATGTTTGATTGGCTACTTAATACTTTGACAGTATTCAATGTATTCATGATCATCTTCAAAATTAAGCTGTTTTATCTTGTTCAATGTCTTGTCAGTTGTCACATTATTGAGAATTTATTTTAGTAATGTTATTATATTTTTTCAATTTACTCACTTAGTATATATGTTCTTAATGCAAATTATATATATTTTTAAAATATTTTATAAACATATTTAAGTATTTTTAAAAAATAATAAAAAATATGAATATGATAATTTCTTTAATTATTAAAAATAATTATAAAATTAATGAAATATATAAACGATCAAAATAAAGAGAGAAAATAAGATAACTTAATAATATATTATTCTAATTATTTTTTAATCATTACACGATATTCAAATAAAGCAAATGTGGTGAAGAATAGATGACACGTGTGAGCAAGTTATGGGGAGGGACCAGCCAGCATAAAGAGATTGTAGGCGAGACAGACGTCAAAAATCACATGAGTAGTGTGACTTATTATGGCGAGGAGTGGCTCAACCGACCATTTCTCATTCACCCTCTCAGTCATGAGTCACCACCACCGACCCCTACTTACATCCTTTCTCTTTCTTTTCCTCAGCACAACCAACCACACACGTCCACCCACGTTTTCCATACCTGCCAGCCCCACCAATCATTGTTCTTCCTTTATAATAATAAAATGAATCCGTTTCTAAAATTTAAAAACTATATATATATTTGTTTTGTTTCATATTGATTTTGAGTTCAAGCCAAAATTATCAATTCTAAGATTTTATTTAGATATAAAAATAATTTTATCTCAATTTATGTTATTATTATAATTTTTAAAGTTTTCATTTAAAATATCATAAATAAGTTATATTTTAAAATAATGATAATATTAGAAGATAATATTTTAATAATATTTTATTTTATTTTTAATTACCATATAAAATTAGACTATAATACAAATTCCGAAATTCTATTATAATCTTTTCATTTATTTATTTAATATCATGAACGAGTTATTTTAAAACAAGAGATGATATTAAAAAAAAAAAACATAAAGAATCACAACTTTATGAATCACATCCATACATCAATCTATTTTATTAGGCAATCATCGCTATCCGATCGGATCGACCGTAGAGAAAACTCTCGGCCTTGGACAAGGCCCGACCCAGACAAAAAAAAAAATTCAACAAAAGACATTCTTGGCTGCAATTATGCCACGTGTCACGCATTACTAGAGTAATGGTCCATGCCACCTCAGTCATCTGGGGCAATGTACCGTCCATGGCCATCCATCCATACGTTGGCCTGCGGCAGCTGTGATCTACTCACGCGTGCAACTGCTTTGAAATTATAGTTTCCCGGTTTGTAGTGTTTTGTCGGTTAGATTTATATATTTTTTTTAATTTTTCAATAAGCCCTGAATTTCAAGAAAGCAACAAGTTTCGTCCTCAATTTTGTATTTTGAACGGAAATATTCCTTCAACCTACCTCACTAATTTATATCCATAATTACGAAAAATTCCATCTCAGATAATAAAACTAAATGAACGAACGAGATAGGAAGGTCAGGAACCCACAGCTTGTCACATAATAAGAGGAAGTAGGAAGATGATAGACCTAGATGTCAAAGGATGAGTAGCAGTGGACATGTATCCAGCTTGTATATATATATATATATATATATATATATATTGGACAATGTTACTGGTACCTATAAAGGAGTACCGATAAAATCAATCGATGCAGTGTAAATTTTTATTTTTTATTTTTTTATATAACTTTAAATATTTTTATTTAAAAAAATATCAGTTCACTTATACTCACTTCATTAATGATAAGGTAAAATTAAAAAATTAAATATAACAAAAAAATTAAATCGGTCAAATTTTCAGTCAAAACTCTTTGTTCAAGTAGTATTTTCCACATATATTATATCCATATTAAAAATCTTTCTTTTGATTAAAGTGATAATCAATTTCAAGATGTTTGATTTTTGCATAGAACACTAAATTGGAAGATAAAGAACTAAGCAATATATATATATATATATTAATTTATATTAGTGAATGCATGTATAAATGAGCTTATCCTTAATTATTAGTGAAAAACTCAAGTCGATTATATCTACTCAATGTTATAATTGGAGTCGCTTATTATTATTATAAAGCAATTGAACTTGTCTCTTTCTAAATAATCTACCTTTATGTACACAATCTGAAATATTACACTTAGAAAGCAGTAAGATATGGGCAATATATGGATCTCAAACTCAAACCATAAAAACATTAGAATTTTATGATGTACTTTTTTTTCACAGCCAAAGCATCCACCATTATTTGGAGAGGATGCCAAATACTTGTAGCCAAACAACTTTCAATAGTACCCTCATCTTTTGCCATGTATATTACGTGACGAGTTTGGGATCTGTGACAATCCCAAGCTTCTTATGTATTCTAGTAGTAGAAGAAGAAGGCCACGTTGCTAGCCACAACCCGATTCCCCCTTATATATAGACTATTTCAGATTTGAAGTGCAAAAAAAAAAAAAAAAAAAATGTCGTTTTGAAAATACAGTGAGAAGTAATTGTTTGTCCACCATGGTGGCCAATATTGAATCTGTAGAGGGTGATTTATAGTTTATAGTGCAAATTGGTCAAATCACGTGGTAGCTTGGATGAGCATGTGATCTGACCCCCGATGAAGTAGGACAGATCACGTGGGAGCTCCCTCATCATCATGTAAAGCATATACTAATAAGAAATCTGATTTTTAAGAATGAAATCTTTTAGGGACAAATTTTAATTACGTCTTTGAAGGAAATTATTTGAGATGAATTTAAAATTTTTCTTCCAAAACATGGAAAATGTTTTTTACGTGTTAGAATAAACAAATGTCTGTTCGAACATGTTGTAATCAGTTTGAACAGTATGGTATTTTATATTTGAATGTTGACATATGTGTTTGAATAATCTTTATTGCGGAAAATCTTACACAATTGTGTGGTAAGGGAGCCTTCTAACTTAAGAGTTCCATTTCAACCGAGGTTTGAGACCGTTCGACGGTATGACATTTTCTATTCAAATGTTGAGGTAATTAGGTTTGGTTCGTTTTCATATATGAGATTGAGATGGGATGAGTTGAAATAAAATAATAGAAAATATTAATATTTTATTATTATAAAAAATGTGATAATTAATCTAATGCAGATTTTATGCTTTGAGTAATTAATTAAAAATTAAAAATTCTTTAAATTTTAATGATGAAAATAATCAATCCAATATTAATACTCTTAATTCGGTGATTATTTTATAAATTAGAAAATCGTCGTTCTCCCATTTCTGAAGTAGCAAGTAAATCAGTTTTTTATAGACAAAGCCAACTCTTAAAGATGAATGTCGGCCCACAAGTTGTGACGGGAGAAAGAGCCATCCCGACCCATAGTAGCATCTCGGGCCCTGATAATTGTCGTCTAAAGCCCATAATAGAGGTTCGGAATAGCAGGCCAGTGTTATATTTATCTCCTGATTGTCTTTTTCTTTCTTACATGTTGATGATGACCTTTTGGTGGACTAGGTCTGACGAGCTTGGGGCGGTATATTTATCACGTACACATAATGAGGCATAAGGAGTTATGAAAACTAACAATTTGAAGGGAGCTTATCTAAATTGAGTCTGACAACAATAGGAAAAACTCATATTCCAGAAGCAAATCGTTGATTAATGCTATAAATTACAATTATTATTATTATTATTATTTATTATTATTAAAAGATGAATGTACTCCAATTTTATTGATAGTCATCAATTATAACCGAAAAAAACAGGAGACTTTACCACCAATTTTTAATGCTTCCTTAAAAAAATTAAAAGTTGATTCAAGAATGATAAAAATGACACATTTTACGAAGTAGGATGAGAAGATTATTATATAGATTATAAAGTGCTAGCAATGAACTTATAACCCATTACAAAGTTAAAATAAGGTAAATTTATTGAATTTCTCCTAGTCAAAAAAATTTGGACTTGATGAACAATAACTAATTGCCATCTTAGCTAAAAAAAATAAGGGGGATAAACCACACTCAGTACACTCCCCTTCACATGAACAGTGCATAGCGCTGCTCATGTGAGGAGAAATACCTTGAGTAGGCTACTCTCTAACATTGCCCTTAAAACTAATGGCCACAGGTGTCACATTGATAGCTGTATTCTGGTCAAATTTATTTTATTCCATAAATTAAAAAATAATAATTTATTGTTTATTAAAATTAATATTTAATATATTAAAGTGTTGCAAAATTTCAAAAAAAACTATATTAAAATATTAATATTATATTATTTTTTTGACTTTGATTTAGCTAGACCAATGTGGAGAAATTATAAAATTTCTTTTTTAAATTTCTTTTATATAATTATTAAGGGAGTATTTTAATAATAATGTGAAAATTTTCTTTTTTTAAAAAATATTTAAGAACATAAAAAAATTGAATGAAAACAAATCAGAAAAAAATTAAATAAATAAATTTTGCTTATTCGGGAGATTTTGGGCTAGCCACCGTTATATAACATTACTCTAATATCTATAGGACTGATAGAATAGAGCCATGTCAAGTAACTAAAGGGTCTTTTATTCACTCTCCTATGCTTGTCCTTTTTCACAATATCTCTCTTTTTTTAAAAGATTGCAATTCATTGCATTAAATAATGAAGTTATATTTGTGAACAATACATATAGAAAAAATTAGTGTTATAACTCAAACTAATCACTGATTTATAGTGTCCAAGCATACTTTAGTGACAAATATTGTCTTAATTTTTAACTTCTCAAGTGATAAACTTACAGAGATTTTAATCTCGATATGTGATTTGTTCGAGAGAGCACAATCTGAAACCAGAGGTAACCAATCCCCACCCTTCAAGGAGGAGAAGAGAATCATCATCTCCATTATCTAAAGGAGATGAAGGAAAGTAAACCCTCATCGTCAAAGGAGGAGCGGGGAACCAATAAAGAATAAATCTATTCCTTCTTATTACTACCTAACAACCATACACAATATAACTAGAAGCGAAAATAAACAATAGCAAAAACAAAAATTGAAGCCCAAATCAATAGAATTAAGGCTTGGGAAAATAGACACAATAGTACGGTAAAAAGTGGCGTGTGACGAACATGCGTCGCCTAGGGTTGTCCGAATAGTCAATCCCTTTACCACCGAGGTCACTAAGCCTAGAGATATCATGCATGGCGGTAGTGGATCTCTTCTTTTGGTGGCATGTGGAGAGCCACGCGAGTCTGGCGACCCATGCTTGCACGGCATCACCGCCCCTTCTGACTAAAGTTTCAGAAGGTTGAAGGATCGACGACTGTGGAACTCTCTTAGGAGGCGCGTGTTAGTGGTAGGCCATCGAAAAATTACGAAGCCACTCAACTTGACTGGATATTGAAAAACCAAAAGAAAATAAAAACCATCTACAATGCAAAGGGAGAAACTGACGTAAGGGAGATGGGGAAAGAAAAGAATAGGGAAAGGGAGGGAGGGCAAAGTCACAGCCCCGCTCCTCCCAGGTGGCTATCGCGGCTAGGATTTTGTTTTTTGTTTAAGTTGAGTGATTCTCTCTCCCAGTCCTTTGGGTGTCTATCTTGTTTCAAGATATCTAAATAGATCTATCTGACTTAATAATCGCAGTGTCCATGTACTGAGCAATTCCCGACAAGTTCTTTTAGTTACAAATTCTAATTGTAATAGGTTATGGTCTTCGGAATTGAAAACTTTCAAAACCTCGTGCCAAATGAATTGACACTTATGATGTATCCTGATTACTAAGTTGCTCCTTATAGGCTTCTAATTAAGTACTTCTCCCGCGCACAGTGCTCAATTGAAAATCTTCATATGATTAAGTAAGGGTAAGGACCCCAAAAATGTTTAGATTTAGTTCGGCTAGCATTTATACAATTCAATTAATTTATACTCTTTCTAGCACAATATTTGATTAGAAGCTAGTGTTTTTAATTGCCTAATTTAATTATACGGTCAAATTCCAGACACGTCCTGTATTCTAATAAAAATTAATATTTATTGTTCGTGTATAATTTCTGAACTGTTTGTACCTTAAACGAGTATTTAATGTAAGTAATTACTTCCTACCGACTCTTTTAAGAAAAACTTAACGGATCCGTTTCGCGTTTAAAATTGTCGAGATTTCGTTGGAAGTTGTCGAGAGTCGCCATTGCAAGAGTGAACTTGCCAGAGTCCGTTGGTCTCGATAGCATGGGCAGTGTCGCCCACCGCTATTTCAGGCGGTGCCGTTCGGCTGAAGCCCGAATCTTCTTAAAATTCATCTTTATTTTGTTTATTTTATTTTATTTTTATATTTTTATTGTGTTTTTTATTATATTTGTTATTAAAAAATAATTTAAAATAATTGGATTACTTGACGGTGGAGACCGTTCTCAGCGTCACTCTTAATGTAATGCCTCTCTGTATTGAGCCATCCAAACGTACCATGCGATTGGCGATAATCTCAAAGTTAATAAAAGTAAAGTAAAAATAAAAATGCTGATCATTTGATTCCGTGGCAAGTTTGTGAGCCCTAGGCTCATACAACTTTAAATTGTTGCAAGCAAGTAGTACTAGAAGAACGAGACCTATTAAGGGTTATATAATGTGGAAAAGTTTTACACAAATCTCTTAATTATTATATATTATTATTTTTTAATTTTTTTAAAATTTTTAAAATTTTTATTTTGAATTTATTATTTTTAAATTTATTTAATTTATTTATTCATTATTTATATATCAAATATTTGACAAAAATAAAATAAAATAAAATAAAGTATAATATGTGAAAATTGTGTAAATAGTAAAAACAGTTTTATAAATTTTTTTTTATAATGTATTTCAGATGTATAATTATTACGTTTGAATCGGTTAGTCTATTCCACCTCTTACAGAGAAAAGAATTTAAATTAAATAAAAGTTTTATATGTAGTTATTTTTATATATTCCTTTGTATTTTTTATTAATATAATTGATTGAATCAATTTTTTTTAAAATAAAATAAATATTTTAGCTAATCACATAAATAGAACACACAAAAAAATACGTAAAAATGACTATACCAAATATAATTCATTAAATTAAAATACTTTATAGTAAGGCTATACATTTACACAAAACTTCCATAACTGAGCACATGTAATGTAGCCATAGACTGTCAAGTAAAATCCAGTCTACGAATAATTAAATCTATAAAGAGCATCGTTGTCGTCGATCAGGAGCAGAGGTATTCAGCGCTTTTGTAGCTAGTTTAGATCTATAAACCCTTTTGTTTGTTATGCTCTGCAAATGTCAACATGACAGGCTAGCTAGCGCTTCAACTTTGCATATATAATGTGGCTACAATTCTCAAGTATGGAGCAAGAGAAATAATTGCTTTATATAGGAAGAAAACACAAGACAAGATTGGAATGACAGAAAATAATTTTGATCATGATGTCCTTGCACTAAACATAACTAACTTTTGTTTGGATGAGCTGCAAAGTAAAACCTTCAAATAATCACTCATTCAAAGGCCGACCATGATGATCCACAATAAACGGCAAAACATTTTACTAGTCTTGGTCGTATCCCTCATCCTCCTCCTGATCTTCAGTAATTGTCTCCAGGACAGTAGAAATGGGAACCACCTTGGTCTTTGAAATGAGAAGGGATGGAGCAACCTCAATCCAGAAACTCAGGTATCTGCTCTCCTTTGCCATTTTGCAGTACGAGATTCAATTAAACGCTTTGTCTTGCAGCTAGCTACTAATGTCTAGATCTTGCTATCTATGGCGCTTCAGCTATCAGAAAGCTAAGTTTATAAAAGATATTAGGAGTGGAAGGTGAGGTTGAGAGTAAAGGTAGGGGAGATATGGTCTTTTTATAAGCGTTAAAAAGCTTAAGCGACAACAAAAAGAGAAGGACGCAGTACCAAAAAAGTTACAGAAATTAATAAATAAAAGCTCTAAACACAGCATCAAAAAGTTACTTACATGCGAAAAATATGCACAGAACATGCATGCATTGAGAACAACAACAACAAAAGACAATTATTGATGGCTGCTAACTTGCGGACATGAATGTTCTTCTCGTGTTAATTTTGTTGTAAACTTTTTTTTTTATTCTCATTTTTATTTAATTGATCTTAATAGTCAGCCTACCCCCTAGTTGCCCCTCGACTGTGTTGATTTTCATCAGTCTTGAGCCTCTGCTTTTTTTCCCTCCATGTTAATGGTGTTATGTTATAGCTATAAAGGTAAGTAAAGAGAGAAGACAGTATAATAATGACTTGTATTTTTTTGTATATAACAAACATTTTTTTTACAGTAATAATTCATATTTGTTTTGCAATGAAGGGTAATGTAAGCAGGGTTTAGTATGAGCAGTGGCGAATCTCACAATTCTTTAAAAAGAGTAAAATGGATACCTAAAAACTGTTGTCCAGATGACTAACACAAGAGGGGAGTAAATTGAGTTGCAAAAAATTAATAATTATAAATCAAGTATATAATATAAAATATAAACAAAATATGAAACAGTATTAAATATAAAAAGTAAAGGTAAGAGAGAAACAAACTCAGTATGTTAACGAGGTTCGGCCCCACTGCCTACGTCCTCGCCTCAAGCTACCCCTTGAAGATCCCCAAATCTATTATTCAATATCCTTTAGGTGTAGATAGAAACCTATTACACCTTTGAGCAGCACCGCTCCAAAGAATCCGTGTAGAACACCCTCTACACTTCCAATCACCTCACACTTGGTGATTTAACTATTCCCCGTGTAGAACACTTTTTACACACACAAGAGTTATACGCACCCTCTTACAAATACAAGAGTTGATAGTGGGTAGACTATCAAAATACACTCCTCAATGAGTAAGATAGAAACAATACAGCTCAAACTATATCTCTCAAAATGAACAAAGGTTAAATTTCAATGCTTAGAGAAGAGAGAATGAAAACTTTTTGAATGAATGTTATATGCTTTTGGTGTTGTGAATGTGAAGCTTTCAAATGATCTATTTATAGGCATATGAGACTTCATATTCAAATTTAAAAAGATTCACATGTCAAAGACATCATAATTCACTTTTCAAAAATTTCAAATCTAATCTTTTTACTTTTTGCATGTGACAAGAGGAGCACACTTTACTTTTCAAAAATTTTAAACCTAATCTTTTACTTTTTGCATATGACAAAAGGAGCACACTTTACTTTTCAAAATTTTCAAACAAAGACATCTACCTTTTGCATAAGTCAAGAAAAGCATCTATCACTTTTGAAAATATTTAAATAAAACATGCACATGTGAAAGATGACAATCAATCATCTTAATATTTTCAAAGTTCAAACCTTTAATCATGTTATGCACATGTGAAAGATGACAATCAATCATCTTAATATTTTCAAAATTCAAACCTTTAATCATGTCATGCACATGTGAAAGATGACAATCAATTATCTTTCAAAATTTTCAAATTGAATTTTCAAAATATTCATGCACATGTGGAAAATGTATTTTAATGTTTTATGATAAAATATTAATTTTGAGCCTTAATCCTAATTTCGAATTTTTAAGAGATTTACAAAATTACTCTATAATTTTAATGTGAACTTATTCCCTTCTTGCTCATGCTTTCTTCCTTGATGTGCTTGATTCTATTGTGTGGACAACTTGAGCTTGAGACTCCGTTATTCTTTGAATTCATTTGTTATCATCAAAATCCATGTGTAGATTTACATGAAACTTGAAACCTTGAGTTCAACAATCTCTCCCTTTTTGATGATGACAAATACTTGATAGAACCTGAAACCTGTATTAATACTTAAGCTCCCCCTGAGAATGTGCGTTAGTTTTTCAAGCAAAAATATAAATATAATTCCAAGCATATATAACACACATTTTGATTGGAATATGATTGTACATAAGTTTAAAATCCTCAAGTTGTTGCTTCATGTAAAGAACTTGAGCACAACAACTACCCGCAGCAATATATTCTGCCTCAGCAGTAGATAGTGCAACATAATTTTGTTTTTTACTAAACTAGGAAACTAGTGCACGACCTAAGAAGTGACATGCTCCACTAGTGCTTTTTCGATCTATTTTATAGTCAGCATAATCTGCATCTGTGTAGCTGATTAGATCGAAAGATGTGTGCTTAGGGTACCATAACCCTAAGTTAATTGTACTACTAAGATATCTAAGAATGCGCTTAACTGCAATTAAATGTGATTCTTTTGGAGATGATTGAAAGCATGCACATAAGCACACACTACATAATATCTGGTCTACTGGCTGTCAAATATAATAAACTACCAATCATACCTCGATATACCTTCGAGTCAACTGGTTTACCGGTTTCATCTTTATCAAGTTTAGTGAATGGGCTCATTGGTGTTCTAGTTTCCTTAGCACCTTCCATCCCAAACTTCTTCAGCAATTCCTTAATATATTTTGATTGATTGATAAATGTCCCACTTTTTACTTGCTTAATTTTCAATCCGAGAAAAAATGTAAGCTCTCCCATCATGCTCATTTCAAATTCTTCCTACATAGTCTTAGCAAAAACTTGGCACATATTTTCATTAGTAGCACCGAATATTATATCATCAACATAAATCTGAATCAAAAGAATATCATCATTTTCGTATTTAATGAAAATAGTTGTATCAATTTTTCCTCTTGAAAAGCCTTTTTCAATCAAGAAACTACTAAGTCTCTCGTACCACGCTTTAGGAGCTTGTCTGAGTCCATATAGTGCTTTTGTGAGTTTGAAAACATGATTTGGAGAAATATGATTTTCAAAACCTAGAGGTTGCTCAACATATACATCTTCATTTATAAAACCGTTTAAGAAAGCACTTTTAACATTCATTTGAAAAAGTTTGAAATTTTTATAACAAGCATATGCAAGTAGCATTCGAATAGCTTCTAATCTTGCGACTGGTGCATATGTCTCATCATAATCGATTCCTTCTTCTTGATTGAAACTTTGGGCTACAAGTCGAGCCTTATTTCTAGTAATGATTCCGGACTCATCTTTCTTGTTTCTTAAAACCTATTTTGTTCCAATAATAGTATGATTTTTGGGTCTAGGAACAAGTGTCCAAACATAATTTCTTTCAAATTGATTAAGCTCTTCTTGCATAGCTAGAATCCAAAATTCATCAAGAAGTGCTTCATCAATATTTTTAGGTTCAATCTGAGATAGAAAAGCAGTATAATTGCAAATATTTCTAAGAGATGATCAAGTGCTTACACCTCGTGAATGTTCCCCCAGAATTTGTTCCACTGGATGATCTTTCACAAATTTCCATTGTTTGGTTGCATCTTGTATTAAATTTTGATGATCTTTCCTGATATCTCCATGTTGGACTTCCTCTATTGTGTTCTCTTTGTTGAGATTGAGACTTTTCGTATTATTTATACCTCCTGTTTATTCATTAATAGATTTCTTGGAGAGTAAAGAATTAGATTTATCAAATACTACATGCATAGATTCTTGTACAGTCAAAGTATTTTTATTAAATACTCTATAAGTTTTACTATTAGTAGAATACCCGAAAAAGATACCTTCATTATATTTTGCATCAAACTTGCCTAAATTATCCCTGTCATTTAAAATAAAACATTTGTATCCAAATACATGAAAGTAACCAATGTTGGGCTTTTTCTCATTCCAAAGCTCATAGGGAGTTTTATCTAATTTAGACCTTACCATAACTCTATTTATAACATAATATGCAGTACTTACCGCTTCGACCCAAAAATAACTAGGCAATTTGTTCTCATTGAGCATTGTTCTTGCCATCTCTTGAAGAGATCTATTTTTCCTTTCTACTACCCCATTTTGTTGAGTTCGAGGAGTAGAAAAATTATGCACAAAACCATTTTCATCACAAAATGTTTCAATATTTTTATTAACAAACTCTTTTCCCCTATCACTTCGGATACTTGAAATAGTATAACCCTTTTCGTTTTGAATTCTCTTGCATAACTTGGTAAAAGCATTATGTGCCTCATCTTTATGAGCAAGAAAGATGACCCAAATATATCTAGAGAAATCATCAACAATAACAAATACATAATATTTTCTAAATCAATTTTCTTTTTCTTCAACTCAAAATTTTCATCTTTCAAAACAATATTTTCTTTTCTTAAAATATCAATTTCGTTTGTTAAAGAAGAATTTTTCTTTTTCAAAGCGGTATACTTGATACCCAATTTTTCAAATTCCTCATATACCTCTTCTAAAACATTCTACAATTCTTCATATGAAAGATCTTCAATATTATCAAGATTTGTTACCTCAATGTCATCTTTAGCCATAAGACAAAAATTTGCTGATTCTGCATTGCTTGCTTCACTATCTGAGCTACTTGAATCATCATCCTATGTAGTTTTCATTGCCTTTGTTTCGATCTTTCTTTAGCAGATGACAATCTGACTTGATATGACCAGGCTTATTGCATTTATAACAAATTAAAGTGTCATTTTTACCTTAATCTTTTTTGGAAAACTTTTTGAAAGATTTCCTTGGAGGAGTTTTATTTTTCTTTAAGAACCTCTGAATTCTTTTTGTTATCATCGCAACTTCTTCATCTTTGTCGTCATTTTCCTCATCTTCATCACTTTCACTTTCATATGGGACAGCTTTAAGTGCCAAGCTCTTCTTTGGCTTTCCTTCTTCTTCTCCTCTTTTCAATGTGTACTCATGGGTGATAAGTGACCCGATGAGTTCATTCACTTCGAGTTTCTTGAGGTCTCTAGTTTCAAGAATCGCTGTTACTTTTGACTCCCAACGTTTTAGTAGAGACTTGAGAATTTTTCTTACTATCTCCATTTTGGAATAAACTTTGCCAAGAGCTGTCAAGCTGTTTATGATGTTAGTAAAATGAGTGTGCATACTAGAAATAGATTCATCATCATTCATCTTAAACATTTCATATTCATGAGTAAGAATATAAATTTTTTATTCCTTGACTTGAGAAGTTCCTTCATAAGTAACTTCCAAGTTATCCCAAATTTCTTTTGCTGTAGCGGAAGTCATTACTCTATTAAACTCATTACCATTAAGAGCATTATATAATAAATTCATAGCAGTTAAATTCAAAGTATAAAGTCTATCGTTTTCACGATCAAACTCTTCTTCTTCCTTTTTGACCTTTACTCCATCAATCACTTTTGTTGGAATATAAGATCCATTTACAATGCATTTCCAGATTTCTCGACCTTGAGCTTAAAGGAATATTTTCATTATAACTTTCCAGAATGAGTAATTGTCTCCGCAAAAGAGTGGAGGCCGACTGCTGGATTGACCTTCACCAAATGAAACTGTAATGTTAGTCATAAGATCTTAACTCAAAAGATAGTTAATCTTATAATGGAGCTCTAGCTTTGATACCAATTGTTACTGATCATAGGCCGCACCTATGTCACCTAACAACTGTACCTACCAGACTAGCCGGCCACCGTCTCTACCGGTGCATCGTCACCCATGGTCGGAGAGTCTTGCTTCGGTGACACAGTCACAAGCGAGAGTTCCCATGAGTGATCTGCCTGTATGAACAGTATAGGTCAACTATCTCTGATACCAATTGTTACTGATCATAGGCCGCACCTATGTCACCTAACAACTGTACCTACCAGACTAGCCGGCCACTGTTTCTACCGGTGCACCGTCACCCATGGTCGGAGAGTCTTGCTTCGGTGACACAGTCACAAGCGAGAGTTCCCATGAATGATCTGCCTGTATGAACAGTACAGGTCAACTAGCTTTGATACCAATTGTTGCCCAGATGACTAACACAAGAGGGGGGTGAATTGAGTTGTAAAAAATTAACAATTATAAATCAAGTATACAATATAAAATATAAACAAAATATGAAACAGTATTAAATATAAAGAGTAATGTAAGAGAGAAGCCGTATTAAGTATACAATCTCTTTTAGGTGGAGATAGAAACCTATTACACCTTTGAGCAGCACCACTCCAAAGAATCCGTGTAGAACACCCTCTACACTTCCAATCACCTCACATTTGGTGATTTAATTATTCCCCGTGTAGAACACCTTCTACACACACAAGGGTTATACGCACCCTCTTACAAATACAAGAGTTGATAGTGGGTAGACTATCAAAATACACTCCTCAATGAGTAAGATAAAAACAATACAGTTCAAACTATATCTCTCAAAATGAACAAGGGTTAAGGCTCAATACTTAGAGAAGAGAGAATGAAAACTTTTTGAATGAATGTTATATGCTTTTGGTGTTGTGAATGTGAAGCTCTCAAATGATCTATTTATAGGCATATGAGACTTCATATTCAAATATAAAAAGATTCACATGTCAAAGACATCATCATTCACTTTTCAAAAATTTCAAATCTAATCTTTTTACTTTTTGCATGTGACAAGAAGAGCACACTTTACTTTTCAAAAATTTCAAACCTAATATTTTACTTTTTGCATATGACAAAAGGAGCACACTTTACTTTTCAAAATTTTCAAACAAAAACATCTACCTTTTGCATAAGTCAAGAAAAATATCCATCACTTTTGAAAATATTTAAATAAAACATGCACATGTGAAAGATGACAATCAATCATCTTAATATTTTCAAAGTTCAAACCTTTAATCATGTTATGCACATGTGAAAGATGACAATCAATCATCTTAATATTTTCAAAATTTAAACCTTTAATCATGTCATGCACATGTGAAAGATGACAATCAATCATCTTTCAAAATTTTCAAATTGAATTTTCAAAATATTCATGCACATGTGGAAAATGTATTTTAATGCTTTATGATAAAATATTAATTTTGAGTCTTAATCTTAATTTCGAATTTTTAAGAGATTTACAAAATTACTCTATGATTTTAATGTGAACTTATTCTCTTTTTGCTCATACTTTCTTCCTTGATGTGCTTGATTCTATTGTGTGGACAACTTGAGCTTGAGACTCCTTTATTCTTTAAATTCATTTGTTATCATCAAAATCCATGTGTAGATTTACATGAAACTTGAAACCTTGAGTTCAACAAAAACTATATGGAAATTACTAAAAACAATAAAATGTTCACTGATAAGAATCTACCTATAAAAGGAAAAACAACTAATGCGGTTGGAAATACCTGCACAATGATCTAAATTAGCAACAAGACTAGCCATATGTTTAGGAAGTTGGAAAGAGAACACGAGAAACTTACTGTATAACCACGCGCACCGAATGGGTCAAGACTATCAGCTAAAGCATTGTCTTCCCTCTTGTTGTGTTGTAAAAATCAATCAATAAATTGGGACAAGAGAAAGAGTTATTCCTGACTCACTAAGGCAATTTGGGCTTCGTTCGATGTCGTTTGGAGCCCATGTCGGTGTTTTGGTGCGACTGTACGGCAACGGTGCATACATTGATAGCAGATTAAATAAATAGAGAATGAATACGTAATTTACGTGGTCTAGCATAATGGCTACGTCCATGAACATTTTGGGAGGAGGATCTATTATAATAAATATTTTACAATCTCTCATATCTCGTTGTGCAAAAATATATAAATATATATGAATAAAATCTCACTAGTTAGAGTTCTCAAATGCCTCTTGTGAGGGAGAAGAAATTGAAGAAGACGAGTTGAGTTGGAAATGAGGAAGTCGAGCCCTTTTATACAAATTTTGGTTTATGGTAATGATAAATTTTCTTTGCATGTGTCCCATCCCCTAATCCATGTTGCCTAACAAGCATCACTTGTCACATCCTTATCCTTGTTGGCTTTTCCGTTCACACCTCTAAATCTAACTGAGTCTAAATGAGAAATAGTTTTTAAGATGCAAAACATCATTCCAAATATATTAAAAAAAGTTATCAAGGGGAATTAAACCAATTAACCAATACCTTAAGAGTCCGATTCCACAATAAGGCTTGACACATCCAATTGGTAGCATAAAAGCAAGCCAATCTTTAGAGCTGAAGGCTCAACAAAAGTGCTAATGCTAGTGCCAAAACCAAGAAAACCTAGCAATATTAGAACTATTAGAGGCCATGCCCCCATAGTTAGCATAACCAAGGTTATCTTGAGAGTTCCCATGGGAGAGAGATCCATTTCACAAAGAAATGCCTCTTGGTTCTAATGGTGGTACTGAAAATTTAAAGAGATCACTCGAGGTTCAAAGCATTGGAACGAGACAATAAGGACATAGGCTTTAGCATGGGGTTGAGATCACGTACGTAGCCATTTGTTGATCTTGTAAATGATAGTACTAACACTAGTTTGGCTACTCTCACATAGCCAGGTTTGAACCTCGAGCCAAGGTTGAGATCACGTAGCCATTTACGGCAAATATGACTATTTTCTACAAAAATAAACTCATTTTGATAAAAAAAATAGTTAATTTAATAGGAAATAACTTATCACAAATAAGTAGTTTTTTTGTAGTGACCTTTATGTGAGTGTTTAGTGAGAGTCAAGTGAACTATTAGGTTAAGCTATTTTTGTCATCCTCATATATGTGAGTGTTTAAAATTTCTAATTTTACCTTTTGATTAATAAAAAAATTAAAATTTTTCGAAAAAAACTCAAACCAATTAACTACTCAACCAAATAATTTTGATTCAAAGTTCTTGTGGTATAAATTTTCTTATTAAAATAACTTGTAGTTATAAATTAAAAGAATAGTATAGGAGATAAATGCAATAAACTAAACTATTTAATACATATAGATAATATAATAAATCAACAGTTGTAGTTGTGTGATATATAATTATCTTATACACATTTTAGGAACATAACATATCTATATTAAATAAGGTTAATTATAAATAAATTAATAACATAAAACCAAGTATATAAAACATAATTAACGTGTAATATATTTAACACATACATATATAAAACTTATTATGAACTTCAAAACGGGTTCAAACGAGTCAAGTAGAGCTTATATGAGTTTTGTTCACAAGTCTAAACCGAATCGAATCAAGTTTATATAAGTTTTGTTCGTTTAATATTTGAACTTATACTAGTTTTTATGAACATCTCCTTTATTAATTAAATTGAGTTTGAACCGAGTATATACAAGCTGAGCTTAAGCTGTACTTCATGAGCTACCCTGCTTATTTACAGTCCTATCTTCGTTAGATTTCTTCTGTTTCCGAACCTTTCTTTTTCTATAAGCTCTCCATCTTAATGGGTTTAAATGAGAGAAAAATTTGAGAAATCATATTTTGACTTTGACTCTCTCATCGTAGTCGTTGTTTTTCTTTCTATTACTTCAAAAGTAGTCGTTTCAGTTTCAACCATAAGATTATTTTTTATAGTACTTTTTATTTTTAACAAACAATGACATCTTCTTCCAAATATCCTTGCTATTCTTGGTGTAAGTGGATATTGGCGAAAATTGAGTAAAACTTTAATTATAGTGCTTTATTGGATATTTAAAATATCTCAATATGTCTTTGAATAATAATAAAATAATTTGAGTTAAGATATTTTATTGAGTTTTGAGAAATATTGAGAGAGTAAAAATTGAATACAAATATTATAAAATAATTTAATATAATTTTTATTTTTAGAATTAAAAAAGTTGTATTGTTTTTTGTAATTTGTTTAGTAGTATAAAAAAGTTTAAATGATTAAGTAATAATTAGATGATAAAATTAAAGATTTGAAATTGAAAGTTTTTTGTATTTAAAAAATATTTCAAAAGAATATTTGTATTCCAACTGCACCCTGCTAGGTTTGGAAATAAGAAACTTTCAAATATTCTCAATATTTTTTACTACTATTTACTATTTTATTATTACTTTTCACGTACTTTTATTATTATTCATTAATTATTCAATATTTTATTATTACTTTTTATTACTATTCACAAATACTCATAAACACTCTCAATACTAGACTTAACTCATGAACGCAGCCCATTCCATCCTGCAAGCAAGATTGATTTGATTAGACTGTTTTATATTCACTTGCATGCCTTTGATCGATCGATAACCTATTGGTTTTTAGACTTAAAATGATTAAAATATTTAATGTTAAGTAACCAACAATTGTGAACCATATTTATTCAATGTATTAGCTTGGTTGTCTAGGTTTAAATGAAAATCTATCATTGTAACGTAAAACAATGTATACCTCATGAGAATAGGAGTCTTAACTGCTTACCAACCAAATAAGGGTTGTATCTTTTGGTAAATTGGAAACTTTTTCCATATATTTCTAATATTTGAGAAGTTGTGACTTTTCAAAAATGTTCATTCATTTAAATTGTGACTTTTAACAAGTAACATTTCATTTATATAAGTTGTGACTTTTCATAAGTACTATTTCATTTCAATTGTGACTTTTTATAAATGCCCTATCATTCTCTATAAATAGGGAACTCTACCCACCATTTTATATACTCTAAAATCCTCTATAAAATTAGAGAATCGCTCATTCTTTTTTTCTTTCTCTGTTTTTGGGTTTTGACAATTTTATATTGAGTTTGAGGATCTCCTTTTGACAATTTACGGAAATCAGTATTGTTATATCTTGGGAGTAAGCTGTCAAGAAGTCTAGTGCATGTTAACTTTTGAGATGGCATAATCTACTTTAAGAAAAACGTCTATCACAACGTGCCTCAACACTAGATTCTTACTTTCTAATTTATCCTTGTGCATTTATATATTTTCTAATTTACGAAGCGTTTGCACGTAAATAATTTATTATTCAAAATATTTCCCAACATAACTATGTCAACAGCATCAAGTTTCTTCTTCTAAATGAATATTATTGGAATATAAATCAATTGTATTTCTCATTCATCGAAATCCAGGTACTTGAATAAAATGAAAGTCCACTCTCAATTTTTATTTATTTATTTATAAATGTTGGTATATTTGTATTCATTACAAAATTGTTATAAAAGTACAAATATTATATTTTGGATCAGTCACATCTAGATCATAAGAGATTTCAAAGTTAGATAAAATCATGTTGGTTTTTACCTACTTGGAGCCTAGCTAAATCTTGATATTCGTTTAGAGCTCGTGGCTGAAATAGCAGAATTGGTTTACAAATAAAAAGAATTTAAGACAAACAAGGAATACTTCATATTCCTTATAAAGAGATTAAATTTACACTGCAATACATGACAAACTTTCAGAACATTGATGTTTTTATAATATTATATATATATGTTCTTGCAATCGTTCCTACTACAATATCACCATCAGCAAAACACTCATCATCTGAACTATTATTGTTCTTCTGAACGCCATGCATCTAGAATGAAGAACAACATGAATGGTTTACATGCATTTGGGATTCAACAACACTTCATTGGGATCATATGCATAAAAATAGCTAAGACTCATGCGAATCATCCTGCATGAATATTGAATTCCTCGCCATCCTCTTCGGTGATAGGCTCGAGACTTGGTAAATTAGAAGGCTTGTGGGGATAAACGATGAGGGCAGGAGCTACCTCAATCCAAGAAGTGATCATATTTGTGATCTCCTTACCCATAGATCGGATGTTCGGATCTCTTTCCACCCAAAGAAGAGAAAGATGGCCGGCGATGGATCAGTTCTTTCAAAATCTAATTTGCAAGAGAGTAATTTTGTTATCCGAGATGATTCACATGTGAATATTTGGGCCAAATCTATAAACATTATATACATATATAGGAAGAGGGAGGAGGAATTGAGATCACATGTATGTTGATGCAAGAGAGACAAATATCATAACCAGGGGCGGACCTACCCCTGGTCTTGGGGGGGCTACCGCCCCCCCCCCCCAAAGTTTTTAAAAATTATATATAGTGTATGAATATATATAATTTTTTGTATATAATTAAAATTTCTATATTAATTTATCAAAAAATAAAAAATTCCCCCCCCAATTCTTAGACCTCTAAAAATTTTACTAAAATTATTTTTTCAAATTTTAATACTTACTTAAACTCTCTCATACTTTAGTTTGATGTGCTGATATAATTAAATTTTTAAGATATATTTAGATTATCTAAACTATGTAGATGACTAGAAATACGAATTTTTTTACATATCATTTGCTAATTTATATTGAGAAAAAATTGTCAATAATTTCACTTTAGAAATGATAATAGATGAATTTTATTTTTTGAAAGATCATTGTCGAACTTAATTTGTAAGAGAAATCTTAAGGTTTTTTTTTTTTTTTTTGTAATGGGCTCTAACAAATTGGAAAAATTAAAAAAAAAAGATTTATAAGCATGTATTTTTATATATAATTTTATAACATATAATTATTATTTTTATATATAATCACGTATAACTAAAAAATTTATATTCACATATACTACATATTTTGTCAACCGCCCTCTCAAATGTCAAATCCTAGTTCCGCCCCTGATCATAACTCAGAAGGAAGTAGTTATTAGATACTGCCACTTGATCGGTAATCCGCGCATTCATGTGTATCACATGAACATGATGCTGAAAATGGCTCCTTGATTAACAGTCTTATAAATTGACGAGAGACCGAACATGTCATGAAATTCACGAGGAAAAATACGGAAACGATATGGGGCCCGGCGTTGGGCCCTTGTGCGCCTCCGGCTGATGGTTTATTTTATTTATAAAAAAAAAAAAAGCCGGGAAAAACAAAACACGAAGTTGCTGAAATCAAAATCAGAAAGTGGGAACATTCAAATCGAAGAGCAAAAGGTGAGGGAGGGAAACCAAACGCAAAGGGCTATTCGTGTTTATCGTTGTCGGCCATTCCGTCGCAGGCGTCCGTCTGTTGTCGTTTGAGCCCAACCGTGGTGCTGCTCACCTGGGTGTTGCTGTTTGAGCCCACTTGGAGAAAACCAATCACGCGAGACTTGCCCAGATCATCTAGTTTCTCTCGCCAGCACCCATTTTTTGGTTTGCTGTGATTCCTTACCTATTTTCAACTTTTTGATTTTTACTTAATTGTGTCTCATAATTTTCCAGACATTGATAATAATCTAGAGTTTCTAACCCTGGGGAGTTATTTTGCTGTTATTGACATTAAGGCTTTAGTTTTTGGGAGTAAAATTGATTCTTTGTGATGTTCTGATGATTCATTTACTGCCCCAAAATTTGCTATCTTATGTTAAAATGCCGAATGTTGACTGTGAACAGCTATAGATTGGTGTTTATATTGAGTTTCTTAGTCAATGTCGCGGCAATGTGATATAAATAAGGAGACACTTGTCTCTCAATTCTTGTGTGTTCATATTGAAAAACTTGATAATGGATATTGTTTTGAAAGTTGTAAAATTTTCTGGATATCTTTGTGGGAGGCTTCAAGTTAATCTGTATGATTTGGCTAGTAACCTGCGCCAATATTATTTTAAATGTGTCTACTGAAAGCAGAAGGCAAACAGGAGAAATTGGATTAGATTTTTGCTTTCTGTTTTCTTCTACAGTACCTTTGAATAATTTTGTACTGCTTTAATCCACCTTATGCAGAGTAGTTTTACAACATTACGACTCTGTAATTCATGTTCTCAAGGATCTACAGTTCTATCAAGCCTCCTTGGCAATTTTCTCCCATACTTGATTTTCAATCAAAACAAATAGAGCAACAATTCCAAAGAGAAATCTCAAAGAGATTAGAGCATTAATACGACGATCTTTTAGATTTCCTTCTAGATTAGAGGTTTTTCTTCCCTTGCATCTTTGTTTCCTTGGTAATCATAATCCACACAAGTGAATCTAGCATTCCAACTCATCATCGTCTAATACCTTTTCATTTATGTGCCACTGAATTTATCATGGTTTTTTCAAATTTGATTTTAAACTATAAAATCTACTTAGTTGGAAGCTCATGAAGTAAGACTAGATTGTGAAGATTGATTAAATAATATATATACATATGTATATGGCAGTATTCCTGTGCATTCCTGCATAAACTTTATACCTTTTCATATATATATATATATATATATATGGTTTTTTCAAATTTGATTTGCTATTAAAAATGATGCTTATGGAATCTGAAGTCAATGCCTTCATATTCCTGCATGCAATGTCTTCTACTTTAATTTGCCATTTATAAAAGCAGAGAACCGTTATGATTCAATGGCTTTTTAGCATGCAATTTAATTAATAAAATGGAAAAATATCATGATCATCCAATATTTTAGTACTTCAATTTTCATGTAATTTTGTGTAGATCACCCTCAATTTTCAATATTTTAAACAGTTTCTTTTAGAGGATCTGGCGGATATATTGTTCTTGGATGTGTTTATCTTGTTGGTAATTTACATGGTAATATTGTTGAAGTGTAAACAATTTTGCTCGTAGGTGTAGTTTGAGACCATGCTAATATTGTTTGACTGTGTAGATTTCTTTAGAAAATAAAAAGCTCGGGTTCTCAATCTGGTACAAGTTGTTGGACTGCAAGAGAGAAAGATAAAACTAATTCTAATGGACCAGTTTCCTATTGTGGCTACCAAGTGAAGTTATGAATTTCTAGAAGATATAAGAGTTTTGGTAGAAGATTTTACTTCGACGAATTCAAATTTGAAGCAATGCTGAAGAAGTACAAGGGAGTCCTGAAAGTGTTAGTCTTGTCAATTTTTTTTTTTTATGATAGTTTGTGGTATAATTTTCATATAATCTGTAATTTTTATGATAGTTTGAAACAATGTTGATATTTTGAGCGGATTGGTCTTTATGGTTTGCTTTGAAATTGTGGGCTGATGTTAAGCTTGAATGTTATTATAAGTAGATTATAGAAAAAGATCTTATTTATAAGTTTTCTATTTATTTAGGAGCCTTTTTTTCACACTTCCGTATAATGAAAAATATCTATTACAAAAAGGATATCTTGTAGCCTTAAATTAATGAACAGATTGTTGTTACTCTAGATTTGATCAATGTTGATACAAATTGTTGTTACTTTAGATTTGATCAATGCTGATACAGATAGACAATATCACGTCAGTATCTAGGAAGGAAATGGAAAGAAAACCACTTGTTGTTCTTATTACCACATGAACCACTTGTTTTGTTCTCATTGCTAGACTAATATCACTGATTTCATATCACTAAAATATTTAAAAGATCCCTGAATAAAAATTTGCCGTTTAACTCAACATGCATTATAAAAGGGTGTTTAAGATATGTCCATGAGGACTACACAATAAGCAATCCACAATAAGTCCATGAGCAATACACAAAAAGTCATTAAACGGGTCTCATCCCACAACAAATACATTAACAACACAAGTTCATCCTTGGAATACATTAAATGTAAAAAATATATTAAACGGGTATTATTTTTGTGGTTGTGTTTTATCCAACCCAAAGTCTACCGGTTGTGATCCATCCAACCCAATTCGCATCTATAAACAATAAAACCCAATTATTAATGTCATTTTACTATTTACCATTAAGATATCAAAAGGGATTCACTTATAATTTCTTGACTTTAAATCACTATTCCGCCGACCTAGGTTCCATCAATGTCAAAAGTTGTGATTTTTAGAACAACCTAGCAAGAAATATTCATACAAACCTACCATACAAAAGAATCCAAATTTAAATATGTACTTATTTATACTTGCATGTGTCCACCATTAGCATTGGCCATATCTATCTCTAAACCGCAAAACAAATGTTTTAGTGTGTCCATGACTTGTGTATCTCCTTCATCGCGCTAATAATCAAGTGACAAATAAGACCACAAAACTATATTACTAGCTCCATCCTGGATGCTTTTTTCGTTTTCGCTTTGATTTTTTGCATGTTTATCTCCATCCTAGATGCTCTCCTTACATATGGAGGTTTGCTTTTCCCACGCACCTCATGTGGACTGCATGCTTGCCCAAAAGCACCAACAATACTTGTGTCTCTTGCCATACCAATGACGTTGGAACCCGTTTGTTGATGAGGGGTTTTTGGTTGGCACGATACAACTCGATGATTACATACAATTTGGTTTTCGCATCCTGGGTATGCTTTCTCGAACCTGTTGCAAGAGAAATCATCTGATAACCAATGTTCAACATCTCTGAATATCTATTAGAATTTGCATATTGTTCCCCTGCATCATAGCTACTATGGATCAACGTGTATCGCCTTTTGATGTCCTTCCTCCATCTAACTACAATATACACATCTGGCAAAACTCTAATCTCGTTACTCCTTAATACAGCCAAATGTGTCTACACAATATCTCACTCATCTAGAATAATTCACAAGAATACTTTGCAGGTGAATCTTTCTCCCTAAAGTCCACAAAAAACGTAACAAACTTTGTAAGCTCATCTAAATGAATTTTATCCTTTACCAAATAAGTATTCACTGCATCATTACTCTTATGTAACTTTGGATTCAAGTCGTATGTGCTGGTAATTTACTGTTGTACTTATTTGAACTTAGGGATCGTGTACAACTCTTGAAACATCTTCTCAATTGGAGATCTTGATATGTAGGAGATTGTGAAATTAAATGATTGGAAGTCCACGACAGTTTCATTCTCAATCATTTTTTTTATACGTTATCAAACTGGTCGACAAACTCTTTTAGGTTCATCTTAGAATTAACATACCCGTCAAAAAAGGCATTCATACTTTTGCTCTGTTGTGTTGATATCATTCTAGCGCAAAAGTAGTCTTTCAAGAATGTTGGAACTAGGGGTGTAAATGGTCCAGTCCGAAAAAAATGTGGACCGATTCTATTCGGTCCAGGAATTTTCCCACATTGGACCAGACCGAACCCCTATTCGGTTTATATCGGTCCGATCCAGGGGCACTTAATATGGTTTAATGGGTTAAATTTTATCCAAATTCTTGCAATGATCAAAAATAATTTTTGACCCAAATTTAATTATTTTCAGCTCAATTTACATATTTATCAAATATTTAATCCAAATAATATTAAAAAAAAAACTTACTCTTAAAACAATTGACAAAAGAAAAATAATCTGAATAAAAAATAAAAAATAAAAATCAGTACTTAAAAACCCAAATAAAATAAAAAAGAAATTAACTAATTAGTCAATAGTTATTTAGTGATATATCATAAGTTGGAAAATTATAACTAATAATACTATTACATTAATATATTATAAATTTATAAGTTAGTAAATAATGATAAGTTAGTAATAATATATTAAATAATAATCATACACTTATTATTTATAACTTATTATTAATACTTTATATAGATATACTATAATTTATATTTTTATACTACAACTATTATAAATTATAATATATTAACATTATAAGAGTATATATTATATATTAATATATTATACTACCACTCTTAATCTATATTAATATTAATATTATAATTTATATATTATTACATTTGATCCGGTTTGGTCTAGGGGGAGAAATGCCCTGAACCGGGACCGGATTGGAAATATTCAGTCCATATAGAAATTGGACCAGACCGGACCAAATTTCATCCGGTCCGGTTCAGTCTACCGGTCCGGTTCAGTCTTCTTACACCCCTAATTGGAACCCAATGCTCACATTCAACATATAGACTTTGCAACCACACATTCTCATGTAGATTGTATGTGGTAATTAATCGATCCCAACCTATCTCAAACTCTTCAACACTTTGGCTGTCATACACACATCTCGTCAATGCATTTTTCAACCTAGTTTTGTAGGAACTATAGGAACAAGCTTCTCGAAGATTTTTTTTCATAATATGCCATATGCAATATCTATGTCGGGCCTCTGGGAAAATAATAGTAATTGTTGTTTTCATTGCTCTATTTTGGTGAGTGATAATAGCTTTAGGAGTAACTCCATCCATACGCTGCAACCAAATATCAAATAACCATACAAAGGTCTTTTTATGCTTATTGAAAATCAAGCCTGCTCTCAACAAAATTGACTACCCATGATGGTTAACAACCATAAAAGGATCAAACGACATCCCATATCTATTTGTTAGGTAGGTGGTGTCGAATATCACCACATCACAAAAATATTTGTAGGCAGCTCTACTACGGGGGTCTGCGTAGAAGACATTCTTTAATCGTAGGTCATAATCTAGATCCGTCATATAAAAAAAATATAGGATTCTTATATTGCATTCATAAAAAAATACTCTTTCAGTGCTCCAGTATTACCTGCGCTGAGTCGTAGAATTCTTGCCTTGTGGATGTAATTATAACAAAAGAGTACCCACCCATGCCAACAGTAAAGGCTCCATAGGTCTTACACGATCGTTTCCATCCATGTCATTTATATTTAGGATCCTTTTTACTGAGCCACTTACTTCTTTATTACATCGAAAGAAGCGAGACTTCTTTGGATTGAGGCCGTGGTTATGAATTTTATGTACTATTGTCAACTGAAGTTTTCCATCGGATCTTAAGGCATTAATCTTTACCTTACAAACTTTCTTTCCTGTCAGACGTGGATTGACGATATTCAAAATTTTATTACGGGGCTTCCCACCATGAGCACAAGCAATGGTTATATACCTAATAGTTTCATCTTTTTCTTTATCCGTCCTTTTTGCCATCACCAAAAATCCACATTGCTTACCATAACTATTATAATAACTCAATAAATCTTCACAGGAGTTAAAGTACATCCCCTTCATTGGCTCCTCAAGCATATAATCAACATCAATATCAATATTCTGATATGTCTCGGCACTGCAACCCTCAATTTCTAGTAGATTTGGTCTATCCTCGTTGCTTGTACTGTAACTTATATTGATGTCTCGAGTTGGAGATTTCATGTCATGTGGAAATGTGGTCAAGGGATCTGAGGGGTAAAAATGCAAAAATTAGCATTTTTAAAAGCCTTATAGTATAACAATATCAATGATATCAAACTAGCGAAAGATTTAATAAGATTGTGGAGTAATTAATGTTTTTTCTAAAATTAATTCAAGAATCAAATAACATGAGAAAAATATTTGTTATCCTCACCTCTATGTCGAAATCCCACATCCTCATTTTCATAACCATCCATGATCTTACTTCTAAAGAAGGCCAATAGAATTACGAGAACTCACTTTCTGGCAAACTCAATTTCAGCTAGTTGGTACTTAGCAATTGAGTGTAAACATATATCTAGCAAAGATATATATAATGGTTTATGCAAGTGACTCTATCAAAGATCTAGTCCGAGCAATGGATTACTTTAATTTAATGGTATTTGCATCACTTGTTTTGGAGCTAATTGGAAAATATAGTCTCTGACATGAATCTTAAAAAAAGAATACAAACAAAAGTAAGATGAACTTCTATATTAAGAAAGTGAAAAATACATGTTTCGAGGATGCTCTAAGACCCATACATCTGGCTCTCCAAAAAAATCATCAACTCAAAATTTCTTATTCAAAGTTTACCACTTCTTGAGGCAGTGTCTACCAATAAAAACAGTTGGAGAAAAAGATGAGAGAAGAAAAGATAGCAGCCCAAGTGGTAAAATTTATATTATCCAACTTTAGTTTCTAAACTAACAATTGTCTAAACATATGTGGCAAATTATGGGTCATGAGCTATAGAGTCTGCAAATTTGCAACTCCAGCTATTACCATAAAACCAAATGGACAATGTAATTGCACAGTACCAGCTAGTTGAAAGTGACATTTATATATGATCCTTACCTTCATTTTTCTTTCATTTAATTCCTTTTAAAATCTATATAATCCCCACTTGCTTGTCTAAGGATATCATGCTTACTCATTATTGGCCTTGCATTTCTACCACGAAAAATTACATGATGTTTTCATAAAAACCAAAAAATTATAAAAACCCTAGATTATTATCAATGTCTGGCAAATTACATAGATACAAAATTGAGTAAAAATCAAAAAATTGAAAATAGGGAAGAAATCACAACAAACCAACAAATGAGAGAGACGATGGGTGCTTGCGATAGAAATGAGTCTAGGCAAGTCCTGTGCGACAGGTTTTCTCCAAGTGGGCTTAGATGGCGACAACGACAGCTTAGGTGGTTGGGCTCAGACGACGCCGGATGGACAGTGACAGAATGTGACTAGATAACCGGCAAATCTTGCGTGCGATGGGTCTCCAAAAGCTTTCCACTCCTATTTCAAATCTGATTTTCGTGTTTGTATTTTAGCTATATTGAAATCATTTTTATTTATTTTTAAATAACCTACCACGTAATCCGGGAAAATAGGTTTGGAGCTCGAGAAAAAAAGGCTTGGAAATTTTTGCAAGAGATCCTTGAAATATCTCCAAGAAGTCCAACCAATTCAAACTGCCAAATCTCGACTTCTCCTTTTCTAGAATCAATTAAATGGCAAAAAAAAAAAAAATGGACCTACTTATGCTTTAGGTGTGGACTAGATTTTCAGCCTTATTTTCGAAACTTCTCCTTTTGCATATATAGATGGATGGTGCTTGCCAAATATAGAGAAGTAAATATTAACAAGTTTAACTTGTGCTATTTTGCATTGACGATGGAGATCTTATTTTAACATCTTGTTAGTTATTTTGCATTTAAACTAACCCATTGAAGAATAATTCACTTACAATTATTTCAAAACTACTTTACAACTACTCAAATGAAAAACAAGAAGCTTTAGTATTATTTATAAAATTACACTACCGCATCACTAAGATATAATGAGATAAAACAAGAGGCTCCGTTTATTTTGCAATCAGATAGTTTTGTAAACACTTTATCTGACCTTCTAGATTTGTGTCAAAAAGTCTGATGAAAATTTGATGTGGCTTAAAGCTTTACAGATAATGATTTTCTCAAATATTTGAACGTCGATTTATATGGTTGATATGATTCACACAACTGCAACCATTGGATTATGGTTTCTATGTACACGTGCGCAGCTGCAAACTGCAAAGTGCTGTCTTGTTCCATCACCGAGTCCCACACTGGAAAAATGCAAAGGAATCCCTGCAGGCAGATTACTATAAAATGGAACCAAACTCTACTCTTCAATTCACGCAGCCGCGCGGTGAGCACAGAGCGAACTATTCTTTCGCCTTTTACTAAAGAATACCGTGTGCTCGCCGCAAATAGCGGCATACGCCTATTTTTGTAGGGTGTTCTTCCTTTGGAAGAGCCCCTTCAACCTCAGTTTGAAACTATCATTATTTCTAGTGTTGCATCATAGTCCTGCTACATTCAATCTTGACATTAGCTGGTGATAAGACTTCCTATAAACGAAGACGTTGGAAAGGGAGTTACCAATAAAAAGCCCATAATAACCGAAACTAAACCTTGTTTATACTAATTCAAAAATCTTTTACACAAGAACCGTCCCTAGGTGGCCAGCCTGGCCCGCCATGTGCAGGTAAGGTTTTCTAGCTACCCATGAGTTTGACCACCATGACAGCCCAATCTAGGCCACCCGTGGTGGCCAAGCTAGCCACTCGGTGGCACACGGTGATGGCCACAAAAAGGCAGCAGTAAAAGCTTGTCTTTCTTGAAAAAAGAAAAAACAAAACAAATTAAGCAAAATCCTAAAATTATTTATTAAATCAAATTTTAAAATCTATCTAAAACTTCCTCATAGCAAACATATTAAAATCCTCTTTTTTATACCCTATCAAACCATCATCTTAAAAAGATTTGTGGTTTTGCTTTCCCCAGAAGAAAAGGACTGCACAAGAACGTGGACCCTGGCTTAAGCAGAATGACAATTGACAATGTCACCTTAAATCCTTCATTCGATTTCTGTCTTGAATGTATAAGCCCTCGTTTAGATGCACAACTCAACTAAGAGCATTTTATTTTTTAAGACTGCTTTCAACATCCAAAGGCATGTTTTATCCTCTTCTGAGTTTAATTGCTAGGCCCCACACTTGACAACCCAAAGTTTTAAATTCCGTTCCAACTATCATTTCAAGATTAATTATATATTATATATAAAAATCTATATGTATATATAAATTAACAGCTAATAAAATAAATACATATATGTAAGCATATACTCGAAACTATGGACAAGCTTTCACTTGTGTTCCCTCCATTATTTGTGTACTTGGTACCAGAATGCAACAAAAACTTGAGAATTATTTTTTTCTTTTGCAGGTTGGGTTTGGCACTGGAAGGGAGACATCACTGACAGGTAAACAGTATATATTTATGGTTGAATCCAATTATTTTACAACTGTCTATAAATATATCTAAACTCATCTTAAGTGCACCACAAAACTCATTCAATTATCTCAACTCAATCTATTCATAAATAATTCAACTCAACTCAACATCCACAACTCAACTTTTCAGGAAATGAATGTTGGACCAAACTCGTGTTGGTTTAAATCTGATTCGATCAAACTGAGCCAGGGTGTTGGAGCCTGCTCAACATTAGTTCTTCCATCAACATGTTCAGACTTGAGATTCCCACGTCCTATACTTGAATCTTTGTCACCCCAATATAACCAAGCAATTTTAAACGCAACATATAAGAGCAGCAAGCAAGGAATACCCAAACAACAACCTGCACTCATCCTTTAGACAAACCAAGATTTTATTGATCAAGTAATTGACCAAAATGAAAACCACTACTTATCTCATTGAATGGACACGAGTGAAGGAAAATAGACTCCTAATCTGATACAGGTTCAAAAGAGGATGGGTTTCCTGTCTGGCCAAGATTCTATCTTTTCAAAGTACTTGACCGGCACAACCCCATCGAAACCTTCAGTTAAGATAACATTATTGTCTGAAATGTAAAGCTTCATTCCCACTGTAATAAAGTTGGAGAGCACCACATTAGAAATAAGAGTAGAATATACATATATATATATTATATATATCATAGCTGCTTGGATGATGATAAACAAAATTCAAGACATTTTCTGGAAGGGGAAAAATTTTGCCAAACTTGCCTTCCAAAGCTTTTCTGACATCAAGAAAGATCAACACATTAACATCCCGTCTCATACCTGGAAAAATTACAAATCAGGAAAATTATCAAAGTCAGCATAATGTGGATTCAGACGAATGCATCATTGGTAACTGTATGATCATGAAGTACTGTAATTCTAGATGAGAGCCAACACAACCCCTAATAGTGTTATCTCGTGTCCTGTTCAAAATTAGTGCTCCAAAACAATGTTGATGCCTGGTAGAACAAGGCATTAATACCAAAAGGGTCCAAACTGAATGGCAAGTTAGATGCATGGGTGTAGCATAAATAATGGGAAGCACTGCCATAGACTTCTGATGATGAAAAGTACACATGGTGGACAAGTACATATATATGCTGCGAAAGAAGCATAAGGCTCCATGATGTCCACAACTGTCAGGTGATTCGAGCGCAACCTTGTATTTTGGCAGACACTCCCAACACTCACATCTCAAAGAGCACAAAAAATCCAGAACACAAATGACGTTGCTAAAACAAGCCTAAATTACATCTGATGCGCATATCCAATGCATACTTTATGCTTTGAGTAATTAATTAAAAATTAAAAAATTATATATTCTTTAAATTTTGAAGATGAAAATAATTAATTCAATACTAATACTCTTAATTCGGTGATTATTTTATAAATTAGAAAATCGTCGTTCTCCCATTTCTGAAGTAGCAAGTAAATCAGTTTTTAATAGACAAAGCCAACTCTTAAAGATGAATGTCGGCCCACAAGTTGTGACGGGAGAAAGAGCCATCTCGGGCCCTGATAATTGTCGTCTAAGCCCATAATAGCGGTTTGGAACAGCAGGCCAGGGTTATATTTATCTCCTAATTGTCTTTTTCTTTCTTACATCTTGATGATGACCCTTTGGTGGACTAGGTCTGATGAGCTTGGGCCTGGTATATTTATCACGTACACATAATGAGGCATAAGGAGTTATGAAAACTAACAATTTGAAGGGAGCTTATGTAAATTGAGTCTGACGACAATAGGAAAAACTCATATTCCAGAAGCAAATAGTTGATTAATGCTATAAATTACAATTATTATCATTATTTATTATTAAAATAAATTATTGATAGTGATCAATTATAACAGAAGAAAAACGTGATTACAATCAGATACTAAAAGTTACAAATAATGACCAAAATAAACAAAAGCAAGTAAACACACACCTCACTATGATATTCGCAAATAAGAAAAACCAATTCCTGTCTATGCAAATAAGGCCTCTCAACTTACTAGGCAAAGTATTGGTATTTTCAGGCCAATCCATATTTAAACCTCTAACTTCATGCTGATTAGCTGGAAAGTCAGCCGTCGCATTACCCTCATGAAAAACATTACTCAATTTATAAATTATAATCATATTATTTCACTCTCATCTCATTATTTAGAACTGATACTTTTATGAATTTTAGATCATATTTTAATTTTAAAAAGAAGAAATTTAGAGGTGGATGGACAATATTAGGTTGAAAATGAAGTTTATTTAATTTAAGTAGTTATAATGTTAGGTCAATATTGATAAAGTAAAACTCAATAATCCCCCCTGCAACGACCCATTAAATCCCTTTACGTGCAATCAAAGAAATCCTGATTAAATGGCACCGTCCCTGCACGTCACAAATAAGGATGATGATGATAAAACTCATTACTGCTATATATATCTAGATCATGGCAGCAACGCATGATCTTCCACCAAAATGGAAGAAGAGTGATGCTGGATAAAATGCTATATATCTAACATAGTAACATGCTCTTATTAGACCTTTATCCCACTGATCTATAATATAGTACTCTTAAATCTTTTTTTTTTAAAGCATGCTGAAAGAGATCTAACACGGGAATAACTAGAAGCATGCTAGCCTTCCTTTTTCATTATTTTGTTAGGAAGGAACGGAGAAAGTTGACAAAACAGGAGACTTTACCACCAATTTTTAATGCTTCTTTAAAAAAAATTAAAGGCTTGTTTGGATTCAAATATGAGATGAGATGAATTATAAATAGTAATAAAATGAGTGGTTAATATAAATTAAAATTTGAAATAAGTAGTTGAAATAAGTTAAAAGTACAAAATGAGATGAGATGAGATGAGTTGAATCCAATTTGTAAAACAAACTGAGGACAAAAATTTATTTAAGAATGATAAAAATGACACATTTTACAAAGTAAGATGAGGATTATTGTATAGATTATAGAGTGCTAGCAATAAATTGGTTATAGCCCATTGCAAAGTCAAAATAAAGGTAAATTTGTTAAATTTCTCCTAGTCAAAACAATTTAGACTTGATGAACAGTAACTAATTGCCATCTTAGTTAAATATAGCGAGTTATTGTTCATCAGTCATCCTAATATTTTATTCCATTTTATTTGTTTCTTCTCTCGGCTGCTGCCTTTGTGACTCTGTTGCCGATTGGGCTTTGTGTTGTACATTACTTGGTGATGGCGTGGAGGAAAACTGGATGTCTGTTATGAATTAACGAACGAAACGGCGCCGCCCCCTGTCCCACCACTAAATTATGTGAATGACCCCACCACTATTATTTTAAAATCTGCATAATGACTTGTATAGTGACTTGCATAGTAACTTGCATAGTAACTTCAACGCTTATAAATATGGGCTTCAGTTGTAATGAAATTCATAAGAAAATATAGAGAGAGAAAGAAAGTTTCAGTTCTTAAGAGTTTCTTTTCTCTTGCAATAGTAGTAGTTTTATTTTTAGTTTTGTAACACGTTATCAGCACGAGGTTCTATCGATACTGAAGCTAGTGGTCTTCTATTTCAAGTAAGTTTTTCAATATATTATTTGCAGTCCTTGAGATAAATATTAAAGGTAATATTTCTGAATATTACTTGATAAAATTTTATTTTTATTCTCATGATAATGTAAATATATTTCTTAAATTCACATATTTAATTTTGTAATATAATGTCAAATATTGAGATTTATTACTATTGACATTTCTGAAAAATATTATTTATCCAGATTCTTGATGAGATCTATTTGGATATAATGATGAACTTGAAAGATACAATCATAGAAGAAAACCATGTGTCCCTGAAGGACCGTACTGTGTATCTCATAATGAAAAATCATCTTACTGTGTGAAATAAATTAAGAGAGTGATATAAGGACTAGAAGATGTAATCTTCTCAAAAGATCATTATGATTTATTGCACCTGAAGTTGCAAGATTTTAAGAGTGGTATTGAATATTTTGCACTCTTTAAAATCAGCTCAATATTAAAATTATATAGTAAAAATGTCACTGATGATGACATATAAAAGAATACATTATTTTTCATACCTCGAATGTGCTCCTGCAGTAGCAATATCGAGAGTGAAAGTTCAACAAATATTCTGAACTTTTGTTTTGTCTTCCAGTGATTGAGCTAAATAATGAGTTTTTGTTACACCAGTTACGTCCTATTAATGATATCGAATTTACACAATTCCCAGAAGTGAACGGGAACTAAGGGTGTAGACGTGGTAGAAAAATTATAGAAGTGTTGGTCCCAAAAGCGACAACACTAAAGATGATAAAAATATATCGTATCACCATAAGTGATCAAACTGAGAGAAGGGTAAAGGCCCTCAGAATAATTCTTCATAAAAAGATGAAGATGTTTGTCATAGATGTAATATGACTAAACAGTAGTCACGTACCTGTTGTACGGTCAAGCACTTGATTTATTTATACTAAGTTTTTATATATAAGCTTATTAATATTTTATCATGTTTTGAAATAATGAAATATCGGTGCCTGAAGCATGACAAGAAATTACTTGGGATAATAAAGTCCTGTTTAAATTTGATCCTCTTACAAATAAATGTGAACCAGAAGTTCAGAGGATTATTTATCTGCAAAGTGTTGCAAATCAATTACATGATGTATTTACTGACACTAAAGGTGTTGTAAAATCATATATTACTGCTGTTAATGCTTAAGCAAGAATTGAAGTCCCTAAAGGACGAGTTGTTAAAATAGCAATAAATGAGTCTAAGATACACCTGAAGCGTTGAAGACCTATTGGTGCACAAGAAAAATAAAAATCGGTGCTCATGAAGAGACCGTATTTTCTGTATAAAATATAATCCTCTTGAAGAGGAAACCTCCTGAAAAGGTAACTCCTGAAGAGTATAACTCCTGAAGAGAAAACTCCTGAAGAGTATAAACCTCCTGAAGAGGAACCTCCTGTAGAGGTGTTTCATGAAATGTTTTCCCCTGGAGAGGAACAATGAGATTTCAATACATTTCATGAGTACTGGAAAATTTATGGATAGAAATAAAACTGTTGTCGACAACATATATGATAACACTTGATATTACCAGAAGTAATGAAAAAAGTGAGCCAAAAATCGTCGAAGAATGTCGACGTAGAAATGATTGGCCAAAATGGAAAGCAGTTATTAAAAATGAATTAAACTCGCTAGTGAAGCGAGATGCATTTGGACCTGTTGTCCAAACACCAAAGGGTGTAATATTTGTCAGATATAAGTGAGTATTTATACGAAAGCGTAATGCGAAATGAAATTATGCGGTATAATTTGTCGCACAAGGTTTCCTGTAAAAACCCGAGAGCAATTATGAGGAAACATATTTTCTTGTTATGAATGCAATCATATTCATATTTTTAATTGATTTGGTTATTACAAAAGGATTAGATATGCAGTTAATGAATGTGGTCACTGCATATTTATAAGCATCATTAGATTATTACGATACTTGAAGCATCTAATCCAAGTACATTTAGGAGTATGTACTTTATAAAGTTTCAAAGATCTTTATATGGGTTAAAGCAATTCGGACACATATTGTATAATTGAATCAACGAGTATCTATTGAAAGAAGGATTTAAGAATAATCCTATATGTTCATGTGTTTTATCAGAATCCGGATTCGTCATTATTGCAGTTTACGTTGATGATTTACCTTATTAGAACTCTTGAAAAGATTATAATGGTTGCTATAAATTCAAGGAATGCATTTGAAAAGGAAAGATCTTATTATTCAATTCATAGATGAGTTACAAGAATTTGAGACTTCTAGCCTCATCTCTCAAATGCATTTGCTCTTCATAAAGCAACATACCATCCTTATCTAAAGGATTAGGCAGTCGAAATGAAGAGGCAAGTAAGGATTTTAAATCCTTATTCTCCTGCTTTAAGTCTGCAATTTTTTTGTCAGACTCTTGAACGAGTCGTTGAAGTACAGAAACCTTCTCGTTAAACTCCTCAATCTCACGATTTTTGGATTGTAATCGGTTGGAAAATCCAACAATAGAGGAGGAGTATCGGGTGCCGAGAGTCACCAGCTCATAAACAGTTTCACGATCTGATTTATTAGCCAGATCATTTGCTTGCTGCAACATGGCACCTGCGGAAGATGCAGGAACAACTTGTAATTGAGGTGAATGATACCTCATATGTTGATCGTGAGAAATATTAAAAGGAAATTGATGAGCCATTGAAAATTTGTAGAATAAGAATACAAATACAGATGAATTATAGATATGAGAAGAAGATTTGATGCGTACTAAATGAAGCTAAAGACGGTTCTTATAGAAATGGAAATAAGAACAAGACAAACCATCATCTCTTCAAATCTCACTTTACAAGATATGCTGGATGCATAATTTCAAAAGCCAGCGAGATTAATTACAGCTATCCCTATTTTCTTGTAAACGATGAACCTCTGCCGTTAGCTGCTATTGTTGACTTTGTATCTGAACTCTTCCTCGTTCCAGCTCTTCTACTCGTGTTTTCAGGTCACGAGAATACCAGTCTACAAGTTTCTTCAGCTCCTTGTTATCTTGTTTTAAATCTTTATTTTTTCTATCTTTAGTTGCAAGCGTTTGATGCAACTCAGATATTTGATTTTTAAGATGATCAACCTCACTCGTTCTCACCAATAGCCTCTGAGACATGGTTGTAAGAGAAGCAGCATATTGAGCACTGAGGGTTCTTGATGCTGCAACAATTTCAGGATCAGATTTACTAGATAGATATATCTCTGCTCCTATCATGGTGTTTACAGCCTCAGGAGAAAATATAAGTGGTTGAAGTATAAAAGGTTCATGGTTTAAATCTGGGACATTAGAATTTCTATCAGACATAATATCGTTCTGGATGAACAACATCTGAATCTATGAAAAATGTGAAATCTTTTTGCTGGAGTAAACCAATGGTAAAATTGGTTATATTTAAACAACAACCCGAAACTTTCAAATCTCTTTAAGATCTCGTTTGTCCACAATGTCAAGCGGATTTGATTTTCCGCCGAACCGATAATATTAAACCTCAAAGCTTTTACAGCTTTTATCATACATAGATGGTTTCCAATGTTATTTCCGCTGTATATAAACAAGTTCTCCCTAATAACGCCGAATGAGGAGGAGAAAATTTTAGATGAAAATATTATCATACTCTCTCTAATGCATTATTTAGTTGGAGATCGTGTTTGAATTCTTAACTTGTTATATATACTGAAATCATATTTGCTTATTACTTGAAACACTAACGCATATTATCAGGGGGAGTTTAAGTATTATTGCAGGTATCAGATTTCTATTAAGTTTGTCAACCAGATATTATTTTTCATCTTCAAATCACTCATAGATTATTGCAATTCATGAAACAAGTCGAGAGTATATTTGGTTGAGATCAATGACTCAACGTATCCAAGAAAAGTGTGGTATTTTGATAGCTCAACAATTTTATACGAAGATAATGCTGCTTGTATCACTCAAATCAAAGGAGGATATATCAAATATACGATCAAGTGATAATCTGGCAGATTTATTCACGAAGATATCACCAACTGCGACATTCAAGAAAATTGTGCAGAATATTAAAATGTGAAGACTCAAAAACTATTGTCATACACTTTCCAGGGAGAGTAAAAGTCCTGAAGACTTGTGCTGATTGTACTCTTTTTCCTTCGCTAAGGTTTTATCCCATTGGGTTTTCCTTTGCAAGGTTTTAATGAGGCAATCTTAAAGCACTTGTGGATACATAAAGAGACTCTACTATTTTTCCTTCGCCATTGGTTTTTCCTCCCACTGGGTTTTTCCTTGGCAAGGTTTTAACGAGGCAGATTCTTTATGGGTGGTCATTCAAGGGGGAGTGTTATGAATTAACGAACGAAACGGCGCCGCCCCCTGTCCCACCACTAAATTATGTGAATGACCCCACCACTATTATTTTAAAATCTGCATAGTGACTTGCATAGTAACTTCAACGCCTATAAATATGGGCTTCAGTTGTAATGAAATTCATAAGAAAATATAGAGAGAGAAAAAAAGTTTCAGTTCTTAAGAGTTTCTTTTCTTTTGCAATAGTGGTAGTTTTATTTTTAGTTTTATAACAATGTCCATTATAGTTTATTTTAAAACTAATGGCCACAGGTGCCACATTGATGGTTGTATCCTGGCCAAATTTATTTTATTCCATAAATTAAAAAATAATTTATTATTTACTAAAATTAATATTTAATATATTAAGTATATTTGTAAAATTTCAAAAAAAATTATATTAAAATATTATTATTATTATATTATTTAGATTTTGATTTAACTAGATCAATGTGGAGAAACTATAAAATTTCTTTTTAAAAATTATTTTTATTTAAATATTAAGGGAGTATTTTAATAATAATGTGACTTTTTAAAAATATATATATATATATATATATATTTAAGAACATAAAAAAATTGAATGAAAACAAATCAGAAAAAAAAAATTTGCTTATTCGGGAGATTTTGGGCTAGCCACCATTATATAACATTACTCTAATATCTAAAGTATTGATAGAATAGAGCCGTGTCAAGTAACTGAAGGGTCTTTTATTCACTCTGAGTTGCTTGTCCTTTTTCACAATAACTCTGTTTTTTGAAAAGATTGCATTTCATTACATTAAATAATGAAGTTACATTTGTGACCAATATATATAAAAAAAAAAATTAGTATTATAACTCAAACAAATTAATTTATAGTGTCCATGCATATTTTAATGACAAATATTGTCTTAACTTTTAACCTCTTAAGTGATAAACTTATAGAGATTTTAATCTCAATATGTGGTTTGTCCGAAAGAGCACACTTTGAAACTAGAGGTAACCAATCTCCACCTTCCAGGGAGAAGAAGGGGATCATCATTTCCATTATCTAAAGGAGAGGAAGGAAAGCAAACTTTCATCCTCCAAAGGAGGAGCGAGGATCCAATAAAGAATAGTCTATTCTTTTTTATTACTATCTAACAACCATAAACAACATAACTAGATGCGAAAATAAACAATAGCAAAAACATAAATTGAAGCCCAAATCAATAGAACTAAGGCTCGGGGAAATAGACACAATAGCACGGCAAAAAGTGGCGTGTGACGAATATGCGTCGCCTAGGGTTGTTCGAACAGTCAAATCCCTTTACCACCGAAGTCACTGAGCCTAGTAAATCACGCATGGCGGCAGTGGGTCTCTTCTTTTAGTGGCATGTGGAGAGCCACGCGAGTTTGGCGACCCATGCTTGCAAGGCATCACCACCTCTTCTGGCTAAAGTTACATAGGTTGAAGGATCGATGACTGTCAAACTCTCTTAAGTGGCGCGTGTTAGTGGCGGGCCATCGAAAAATTACGAAGCCACTCAACTTGACTGGACATTGAAAAATCAAAAGAAAACAAAAACTACCCACAATGCAAAGGGAGAAACTGAAAGTAGGGGAGATGGGGAAAGAAAAGGGGGGGAGAGGGGGGGCAGAGTCGCAATCTCGCTCCTCCCAGGTGGCTATTGCGGCTAGGGTTTTGTTTTTTGTTTAAGTTGACAGCTTCTCTCTCCCAGTCTTTTGGTTGTCTATCTTGTTTCAAGATATCTAAATAGATCTATCTGACTTAATAATCGCTTTGTCCACGTATTGAGCAATTCCTGACAAGTTCTTTTAGTTACAAATTCTAATTGTAATAGTTTATGATCTTCAGAATTGAAAACTTTCAAAACCTCGTGCCAAATGAATTGACACTTATGATGTATCCTAATAGGCTTCTAATTAAGTACTTCTCCCGCGTGCAGTGCTCAATTGAAAATCTTCATATGATTAACTAAGGGTAAGGACCCCAAAAATGTTTAGATTTAGTTCGGCTAGCATTTATACAATTCAATTAATTTACACTCTTCTAGCACAATATTTGATTAGAAGCTGTTTTTAATTGCCTAATTTAATTATACGGTCAAATTCCAGACACGTCATGTATTCTAATAAAAATTAATATTTATTGTTTGTGTATAATTTCTGAACTGTTTGTACCTTAAACGAGTATTTAAGGTAAGGAATCACCTCCCACCGACTCTTTTAAGAAAAACTTAACAGACCCATTTTGAGTTTAAAATTGTCGGAATTTTATCGGAAGTTGTTGAGAGTTGTCGTCGCAGGGGTGAACTTGCTAAAACTCGCTGATCTCAATAGCACGGGCAATGTCGCCCACCGCTACCTCTGGCGGCGCCGTTTGGTTGAAGGCCGAATTTTTGAATTTTTTTAAAATTCATCTTCATTTTATTTTTTTATTATATTTTTACATTTTTATTGTATTTTTTATTATATTTATTATTAAAAAATAATTTAAAATAATTGGATTACTTGACGGTGGAGACCGTCCTCACTCCTCAGCGTCACTCTTAATGTAACGTCTGTCTGTATTGAGCCATCCAAACGTACCATGCGATTGGCGATAATCTCAAAGTTAATAAAAGTAAAGTAAAAATAAAAATGACGATCTTTTGATTCCGTGCCAAGTTTGTGAGCCCTGGGCTCATACAACTTTAATTGTTGCAAGCTAGTTGTACTAGAAGAACGAGACCTATTATGGGTTATATAAAGTAGAAGTTCTACACCATTTCTTAATTTTTATATATTATTATTTTTAATTATTTTTAAAATTTTATTTTGAATTTGTTTTTTTTAAATTAATTTTAAATTAATTTATTATTTATATATTAAATATTTGACAAAAATAAAATAAAATATGATATGTAAAAATTATGTGAATAGTAAAAGGTTTTATAAATATTTTCTATAATGTATTTCTGATGTATAATTATTACGTTTCAATCGGTTAGTCTATTCCACCTCTTATAAAGAAAAGAATTTAAATTAAATAAAAGTTTTGTATGTAATTATTTTTATATATTCCTTTGTATTTTTTATTAATATAATTGATTGAATCAATTTTTTTTAAAATAAAATAAATATTTTAGCTAATCACATAACTAGAACACACAAAAAATACATAAAAATACTTAATAGTAAGGCTATACATTTACACAAAACTTCCATCCTGAGCACATGTAATGTAGCCGTAGACGGTCAAGTAAAATCCAGTCTACGAATAATTAAATCTATAAAGAGCATCGTTGTCGTAGATCAGGAGCAGAGGTATTCAGCGCTTTTGTAGCTAGTTTAGATCTATAAACCCTTTTGTTTTTTATGCTCTGCAAATGTCAACATGACAGGCTAGCTAGCGCTTCAACTTTGCATATATAATGTGACTACAATTCTCAAGTATGGAGCAAGAGAAATAATTGCTTTATATAGGAAGAAAATACAAGACAAGATTGGAATGGCAGAAAATAATTTTGATCATGATGTCCTTGCACTAAACATAACTAACTTTTGTTTGGATGAGCTGCAAATTAAAACCTTCAAATAATCACTCATTCAAAGGCCGACCATGATGATCCACAATAAACGGCAAAACATTTTACTAGTCTTGGTCGTATCCCTCATCCTCCTCCTGATCTTCAGTAATTGTCTCCAGGACAGTAGAAATGGGAACCACCTTGGCCTTTGAAATGAGAAGGGATGGAGCAACCTCAATCCAAAAACTCAGGTATCTGCTCTCCTTTGCCATTTTGCAGTACGAGATTCAATTAAACGCTTTGTCTTGCAGCTAGCTACTAATGTCTAGATCTTGCTATCTATGGCGCTTCAGCTATCAAAAAGCTAAGTTTATAAAAGATATTAGGAGTGGAAGGTGAGGTTGAGGTTGAGGTTGAGGTTGAGAGTAAAGGTAGGGGAGATATGGTCTTTTTATAAGCTTTAAAAAGCTTAAGCGACAAGAAAAAGAGAAGGACGCAGTACCAAAAAAGTTACAGAAATTAATAAATAAAAGCTCTAAACACAGCATCAAAAAGTTACTTACATGTGAAAAATATGCACAGAACATGCATGCATTGAGAACAACAACAACAAAAGACAATTATTGATGGCTGCTAACTTGCGGACATAATGTTCTTCTCGTGTTAATTTTGTTGTAAACTGTTTTTTTTTTTTTATTCTCATTTTTATTTAATTGATCTTAATAGTCAGCCTACCCCCTAGTTGCCCCTCGACTGTGTTGATTTTCATCAGTCTTGAGCCTCTGCTTTTTTTCCCTCCATGTTAAATGGTGTTATATTATAGCTATAAAGGTAAGTAAAGAGAGAAGACAGTATAATAATGACTTGTATTTTTTTTTGTATATAACAAACATTTTTTTTATAGTAATAATTCATATTTGTATTGCAATGAAGGGTAATGTAAGCAGTGTTTAGTATGAGCAGTGGCGAATCTCACAATTCTTTAAAAAGAGTAAAATAGATACCTAAAAACTATATGGAAATTACTAAAAACAATAAAATGTTCACTGATAAGAATCTATCTATAAAAGGAAAAACAACTAATGCTGTTGGAAATACCTGCACAATGATCTAAATTAGCATCAAGACTAGCCATATGTTTAGGAAGTTGGAATGAGAACATGAGAAACTTACTGTATAACCATGCTCACCGAATGGGTCAAGACTATTAGCTAAAGCATTGTCTTCCCTCTTGTTGACGTTGTAAAAATCAATCAATAGATTGGGACAAGAGAAATAATTATTCCTAACTCACTAAGGCGATTTGGGCTTCGTTTGATGTCATTTGGAGCTTCCGTCGGTGTTCTGGTGTGGCTGTACGGCAATGATGCATACATTGATAACAAATTACATAAATAGAGAATGAATACGTGATTTACGTGGTCCGGCATAATGGCTACGTCCATAAAAATTTTGGGGGAGGGTCTATTATAATAAATATTTTACAATCTCTCATATCTCGTTATATAAGAAAATATAAACATATATGAATAAAATCTCACTGGTTAGAGCTCTCCAATGCCTCCTGTTGATGTAAAATTTAGTAGTTGGCAATTTTCTAGTGAAAAACCTAATATAATTGAGTTGTAACTAATGGTGGACAGAGTAAACATGAAGATGATCAAGATGGCTCGAGAAAAACAGAACACAGTGATCTCGCTCGACAGTCGCTCAACATGGCGGTCGAGCGAAGTCCAGGCAGAGACTTCGCTCGACACTCGCTCGACATGTTGCTCGAGCGAAGTCCAGGCAGTGACTTCGCTCGACACTCGCTCGACATGGCGCTCGAGCGAAGTCCAGGCAGAGACTTCGCTTGACACTCGCTCGATATCCCGCTCGAGCGAAATTCATTTTAAACGAATTTCTCTAGGGTTTGAGCGCCGTTTCAGGAGAAGGCCTATAAATACATCCTTAAATCTTCTGCTGCCTGTGTGGAGAAAATAGAGAGAAAAAAGCCAAGGAGTCCCATTTCATCTCTTGAGAGAAACATCTCTATTGTTTCAAAGATCATTCTCTTAGATTATATTTCTCCCCCACAACACACATTCATAATTTTAGTGAGTCCATTGGAGTGGACGTGTTCATCAAGCTGGAAGAGTTCTTCAAGGTGCTTGGATGAAGAAATCAAGGTGCTCGTGTGAGAAGCTATAGAAAGGTCGGAGTTCCGGCACTACATGCGTGTAGAGATCGAGTGGGTTACTCGTGGTGTTGCAAGACAAGTTTAGATGCTACTGTTGGTTTGTAAGTGTTTCTAAATTAGTTGTAACAAACTAAAATTTCTATAGTGGATTAGAGGTGGTGTCTTACACCCGGAGTGGTTTTAGATTTTGAAGAGGTTCTTCAAATGAGTTTCCACTTCGTGACCAAAATCTGTGTGTTAATTTCTCTTTTGACTGCTTGTGTTTGTTGATTAATTTTTAAACTGCTATCGTTTTTGTTAAACACCTATTCACCCCCCTATAGGTGTGTAAGGTAATTAGCTACCGCTTTTTCAATTGGTATCAGAGCGGGTACACTTCGTTAGGATTAATTTCCTGAGTATGATCCTGCTTTGGTGGTCAAAATGGATAGGTCTCAATCCCTCTCGTCACCACCATATTTTGATGGTAGCAACTATGCTTATTGGAAAGTTCGAATGAGAGCGTTTCTTAAGTCTATAGATGAACGTGTGTGGGTGTCTGTGATAAGAGGATGGAAAGAGCCCGTCACCATTGTTGATGGGGTAGAAGTTCTCACAGATGTAGACAACTACTCAAAGGATGAGTTGAGTGAAATTAACTGGAATAGTAAAGGCCTAAATGCAATTTTTATGGCCGTGTCCCAGGAGGAGTTCAAACGAATCTCCATGTGTAATACAAACAAAGAGGCATGGGACATTCTTGAGATCACTCACGAGGGAACTAGGGCTGTAAAAAATTCTGAACTCCAAATGCTTACCACCAGCTTTGAGGAAATTAGAATGAAGGAGGATGAAACATTTGATGTCTTTTATGCAAGATTGAATGACATTGTAAACTCTCGGTTCAACTTGGGAGACAAAATCCCAGAAAATAGAGTTGTAAGAAAAGTTCTCAGATCTCTTCCTGAGATATTTCGTCCCAAGGTTACTGCAATTGAGGAAAGTAAAGACTTGGATGTCATGAAAATAGAAGAGCTGGTGGGTTCCCTGCAAACTTATGAACATACTCTGCCATTGGATAGAAAGAGCAAGTCCATTGCTCTTAATACAATTCAAGAGGACTCAGATGAGTCATTCGATGAATTAGCAATGAGTGACAGAGAAATAGCATTTTATGCTAAGAAGTTCAGAAAAATGTTTGTAGCAAAAAGGCACAGGAGCCAAAGACCAGAGAAGAAGAAATTTGGGAGATATATTGAGGGGTCAAGCTCAGAGAATAAGGAAAGAGCCGCCAACAATTATATTAGGCCTAACAAGGACAAGACAAAAGTACAGTGTCATGAATGTCATGGATTTGCAAATTATAAGAAGAGCAAAGAAAAGGCAAAGATTACCTCTCTAAGTGAAAGTGAGTCTGAATCGAGTGACTCATCTGGCAACTCCACTCCAAAAAGAAATCTCAACTACATGGCTTTTACATCTTCCGTTGGAGACATAGATCAGTGCAGTGAACAAGCTTCTGATGATTATAACATACCGGAAGATGAGTCCGAGTGTGAAGATCAACTGCAAGAAATCTATGAAAAACTTTACAAGGAGTGCGTGAAATTGAGAAAAGTCAACAAAGCACAGACTGAAAAGATAAATCAGTGCAAACAAGAAAATGATGAGCTCCAAGGCAAACTGAATGAAGCTTATATCTTGACTAACCAATTGCGAAAGAAAAGTGAGGCTTTGGAAGATGCTATGGAAATTAAGGAAAATGAATTAACCCAGCTAAAGGGAAGATTGCAAGCTTTTTCCACTGGAAAACAAAATCTGGACAAAATTCTAACTCTTGGAAAGCCCTCAGGAGACAAGAGTGGAATAGGATATGTTGGAGGAAAGTTTGAAGTGGGTACGAGCTCGAAAACTCCTCAAAACAGCATGATGAAAAATCACTCACTAGCAAAGGGAAAGAAAGTTATACATGCACAAAAGTTTGTTTCATCCCAAGAGAAACAAATAGCTCACAACACGAGACCCGTGTGTCATCATTGTGGGAAGTTGGGTCATGTGAAAACAAATTGCTTGAAATTTAAAAGACTCACCAGAAAAGCTCCTAAGGATGACTTGTCTTTCAGGAAACAACAAACTCACAAAGAATACCGCATTTGTCATAATTGTGGCAAGTATGGTCATATTCGGCCTAATTGCTATGAGCTCAATAAGCTCTCTGTGAGAAATAAAAGGAGACAACCAAAAGGAGATCATATAAATCTATGGGATCAAGTCATGGTTCTCACTAGACAAAATGCTCGTCTAAATGCTAAGATAGACAACCTGACAAGTACCCAGAAGACTATGCAAGTCAACTCTCCAAAAATCAAAAGAGTGTGGGTCAAGAAGGAGGAAAGAGACACATGTCACATTGCTCACATTGCCTTGAAGACCCAGAACAATTCACTATGGTATCTTGATAGTGGGTGTTCTCGACACATGTCCGGTGATAAAACTCTTTTTAAGACAATTGAAGAGTATAAATGTGGGACAGTGACATTTGGAGATGGTGGAAAAGCGAACATAATTGGGAAATGTGAAATTAACATTACTGGACTACCGGCATTAAGAGAAGTTCTATATGTTGATGGATTAAAAGCAAATCTTCTTAGCATAAGCCAAATGTGTGATAATGGTGCCGAAATTCGGTTCTCAAAAGATATGTGCGTTGTTTATGATAACAATGGACAATGCTTGATGCAAGGAACCAGGACCTCTGACAATTGCTATGGTATCGCTCCCACTTCACAGTACAGCTGCAATAGTACTAAAAGTGAGGCCACTACTCTTTGGCATCAAAGATTTGGGCATGTGAATCACAAAAATTTGTCAAAGATTGCTAAGAAAGAAATGGTGATTGGACTGCCCGAACTTGGGAAAGTGGAGACATCTGTTTGTGGATCATGTCAAGTGGGAAAACAAGTTCGAGCAGCTCACAAGAACACAACAGATATCCTGACCAAAAGACCTTTAGAGTTGTTACACATTGATCTTATGGAACCCTCTAAGACTGAAAGTTTGGGGGGAAAGAAATACATACTGGTGGTGGTAGATGATTTCACCAGATACTCTTGGGTAGAATTTTTGAGGGAAAAGGGTGAGGCTTCAAATGTGATAAGGAACTTATGTAAGAAGCTTTAAAATGAACAAGGGAACCCTATTGTCAGAATCAGGAGCGACCATGGATGAGAATTTGATAACTCAAGTTTAGAGAAATTCTGTGATGAAGAAGGCATTCGTCAAGAATTCTCTGCTCCCATTACTCTACAGCAAAATGAAGTTGTTGAAAAAAAAAATCGAGTTATCCAAGAAATGGTTCGAGTTATGATGCATACCAAAAATGTTTCCGCTCATTTTTGGGGTGAAGCTGTGAACACAGCATGTCACATTGTGAATAGAGTCTACCCTCGACCCAACACTTCTCAGACACCATATGAGCTGTGGAAAGGAAAGAAGCCAAACGTGAAGTACTTCAGGGTGTTCGGGAGTAAGTGTTACATTTTGAGAGATAGGAAAAATCTAGGTAAGTTTGACCCAAAAAGTGATGAGGGAATATTCCTTGGTTATTCCAGAAACAGTCGTGCTTACAGATGTTACAATCTACGCACCCAAACTGTCATGGAATCTATCAATGTGGTTATAGATGATACTTCTAAAGAGGAATTGAATCAAAATCTAATTGATACACCAAGTGGAACTGAAGAGAACTCTAGTGAACTTAATGAAGATCAAGAGACCTCATCAACTGAAAAAGTTCATACTCACAAGGAGCCATCTTCGAGAGTGAAGCTAAACCATCCTCAAGATAACATAATCGGGAATGTAAATGAAGGGATGAGGTTGATGAAGAAAGTGATAAGTCAACTAGCCCACTCATGTTACATCTCTCAGATTGAATCAAAAAGAGTGGAAGAAGCCTTAAATGATGAGACTTGGACAAATGCCATGCATGAAGAAATTAATCAATTTGAGAGAAATGATGTGTGGTACCTGGTCCCAAGACCTGAAATGCACAATGTTGTAGGTACAAAATGGATCTTCAAGAACAAATCTGATGAAAATAGAATGATTGTACGGAATAAGGCAAGATTGGTGGCACAAGGTTATGCCCAAATGGAAGGAATAGACTTTGATGAGACATTTGCACCGGTGGCAAGGCTTGAGTCAATCCGAATACTATTGAGTATTGATTGCCATATGTGTTTCAAACTCTATCAAATGGATGTAAAGAGTGCCTTCTTAAATGGAATCCTTCAAGAAGAAGTGTATGTCGAGCAACCAAAAGGTTTCGAGGATCCAAAATATCCTAATCATGTCTATAGGTTGAAGAAAGCCCTGTATGGGTTGAAACAAGCTCCCAGAGCCGGGTATGAGAGGCTAACTTCTTATCTTTTGGAGCACAAGTTTCTGCGAGGAAGTGTTGATAGGACACTTTTTATCTGGAAAGTGGGTGAGGAGATAACTGTAGCTCAAATCTATGTGGATGATATTGTGTTTGGATCATCCGTTGATGACCTAGCTCTCGAGTTTGCAGAAGAAATGAAGAATGAATTTGAGATGAGTATGGTGGGTGAGCTAACTTTTTTTTTGGGACTCCAAGTAAAACAGTTAGATGAAGGGTTGTTCATATCCCAGTCAAAATATGCAAAGGACCTGCTGAAAAAATTTGGATTAGATGGGAGTAGCCATGCTAGAACTCCTATGAGCACAAGTGTAAAACTCAGTGCTGATGTGTCAGGAAAGGGGGTTGAGCAATCTCTGTACAGAAGCATGATTGGGAGTCTACTGTATCTCACTGCTAGTAGACCTGACATTGCTTTCAGTGTCAGCGTTTGTGCTAGATTCCAAGCAAACCCTAAGGAATCTCATCTTGTGGCTGTCAAACGTATACTTCGCTATGTGAATGCTACAGTGAATTATGGAATTTGGTACTCCAGAGAGTCTAACACTGAGCTTGCAGGCTACTCTGATGCTGATTGGGCTGGAAATGCAGATGATAGAAAGAGCACTTCAGGTGGATGTTTTTATATGGGAACAAATCTTGTTGCTTGGATGAGTAAGAAACAAAACTCCATTTCCTTGTCTACAGCTGAGGCTGAATACATTGCTGCTGGGAGTTGTTGTACTCAATTGCTGTGGATGAAACAAATGATTCGTGATTATGGCATTACTCAAGGTGTGATGAGCATCTACAGTGATAATACTAGTGCCATCAACATCTCTAAAAATCCTGTCCAACACTCTAGGACCAAGCATATTGACATTAGGCATCATCTCATTCGGGAACTTGTGGAAACACACGTAATTACTCTTGAGTACATTCCCACCGAACATCAATTAGCTGATCTTTTTACGAAACCATTAGATGGTCTTCGTTTTGAGTGTCTTAGAAAGGCGATTGGTATTTGTGTCTTAACACAAGAGATGTAACATGCATTTCATACACACTGCATGCATATCATTTTTTTTTCCTTGTTTTTATTCTCTTCTTTGTCTTTCCTCTGACTCACTTGTCTTTCCTTACAAGCATGTGTCTTGTGAAAATTATATCATAGGCTTATGCTGCAAAGGTGTAAGATGTGTGTCACTTTTAATATGTGTTTTTCCGCACACACTGCACGCCCAGCTCAATCTCTTGACATTTGACCTTATGTGAGACTTTGGGAAGGCAATCAAAAGTGTAAGGGAGCCTTAGGAGTGTTCAGAATTGACCTCGGGTTAGAAGACCTGTGTAAGAACTTCTGTATCTCGAAAGGCAAGAAAATGAAGAGGCTCTTTCGTTGAATTAAAAAAAAAAGAAAAAAAAAAAGGGCCAAAATACAAATCCTGAATCTGGTTCTATTAGACACAAGAAATTAGGTCCTAGCAGCATTGGGTTTGACTTTCTGCACTTTGAAGGGTCTCTCAAGCACCTATGGTTTCTTGTTTAGCCAAACCCCACTCACACCTCTCGGTTAGAATTTCTTGATTGAGTAAGGGCACTGCCTAAACACGCATATTCATATTAATTGTGACATACAGTATTTATACTTGCGTAGTATTTAGAATATGATATTATTTTACATTTGCTATGCTATAGATGGTTTTAAATTGTCCCCACTGAAGTTTGAAATCACTACTGTGAGTATCACTTTGAAACTGGGCAAAAATGGAATCTCGCTTGATGTCTCGCTCGACTATAAAATTTCGCTCGAGCGAAAAACCCCTATATTGCGCTCTGCATCACGCGATAAGCCAAAATCACAGTTTTCAGTTTCTAAACATTTATCTCACATTTCCCTCCTCCCAAACACTCAATCCACGCCATTCTCTCTCCATTTTAAGCAAGAAAAAGCATCCCATTCACGGTAAGCTTTCTTCTCTCCATTTCTTCTTCCATTTATTTCCATATATCATTCCACTCATAAGAAAAATGTTGGGTTGTGATTGTTTCGGATTCTCTTGTATTTAAGAAATCTGGTGGGTCATTCTAGGTATGGATGATCCTATGAGAGTGCTGTTGTATCTAGGGAGGGATGAGATTATTGATTGGGTGTTAAACCCATGATTGCACAGCATGCACACTACCTGTTCGATGAAATGCCTCAATGAAAAATTGTCCTCCATTTTGTCTCTCCTTTGGTGCATTGATCTTTTAGACAAAATGTAGGTCTCATTCATAGTCTGCACACCTTGTTGAGAACATTGTTGGGTCATATTTTAGTCATTTTAGGTATGTTAGGCATTTTAAGCATTTTAGGCATTTTATCATGTCATATGCCTCACTGTCTGTACTTGGTCCGTCTACAGCTGCCATGGCATCACGGCGTGTTCGTCCTCGCACTGCCCCCATCCGCCTCTCGGACTTACTTCCACAGTCCCCAAGCCGAGGAACTCTACACACAGAACTTTTCTCATCGCTCCCTTCTTGTGGAACGTGAAGTTCTTCTCAGTGAGTTTTGGGATACCTATCCCATCGTCCCTCAGATCTTTGAGTCGCGCCAGTGGCTTGCTTTGACCACTGGTCATCCCGCTCCCTCGGTGGAGTTGGTCAGGGAGTTTTACTCGAACATGCATGACATCTCAGAGGGATCTTTTCAAGTGGATATCCGGAATATCACTTTCCGGGTGACTCCCGATCTTGTGGCACATTTACTAGGGGTACCACGAGTAAATAATCCAGTTTACCCCTATCTCCATACCCCAGCCCCTAGCAGACCTGATCTGGGTCGCTTTCTCACCAGGTCTCCTATGACTTGGACTGGGATTCCTCCTCTAGCGACCAAGTCGTTTCCCCATGCATACCAGATTGTGAGTCAGATTGTTTTGACAAACATCTACCCTACTGGACATTACAGTGACATTGGTCCGGATCGTGCCCTTCTCCTTCATGCCTTGCTCACTGATGTCACTATTGATTTGGGCAGTCTTCTCTGTCGGGTCATGATAGAGGCCCATATGTCGTCAAATTTTTGAACTGGTCTTCCTCTTGCTTGTCTCATTACGAGGATAGCCTTGGCTCAATCTGTGTCCATCACTCCCCAAGAACTTAGAGTGAATCTTAAGACACCAATTGGACGGAAAAACCATGCAACTAAGTCAGGCGCATCTTCCTAATGTTGAACCCGCTCCTGCACATTCAACTCAGAGCGGACCTATTTCTCACGCTCTTGAGTCCAGCTCGGGTCCTTCCAGCTCGGGTCTGATGCCATCAGCTACCGAACCAACCCGGCAGACCCTATTGGATTTTCTTATTAGCATTCAGCAGTTCGTGACCAGCATGGATACCCGCATTGATAACCGACTTAACAGCCTTGAGACTCGGGTTACTCAATTGGATACTCATATCAATGCTCGGTTTGACACACTTGACACTCAGGTGATTGAGCTTGGCAATCAAGTCCAGCATCTTCTTGCTGAGGAGGAAGAAACTGATGAAGATTGAGACCCCTTACCATTTGTGACAAAAAGGGGGAGTGATCTTAGGGGGAGTAGCTAGATTTAGGGGGAGCTAAGCTACATTGTAGGGGGAGTACCTAGTAGTTTGTTGTTTTTAGTTTTGCTATGTGATTAAACTCTTGATGTATTCTGTATTGAACTAATTGCTATTGAAGGTTTAGTGTTAAATTTTTTGTGGCAATATTTTTTTTACGTTTGAGTTCATTTGTTAAATTCCTTGCAAGTGTTTTCTTTTGGTACGTTTACATGTTTGTTAAGTGTGCATATACTTCACTTGCCAAGACTAAACCTACATGTGAAAGTCCTGTTGTTTGTGTAGGATAGGATTAGGTCCAACGTATAGGTTAGAGGTTTTGTCACAGAAATGCCAAAGGGGGAGATTGTTGATGTAAAATTTAGTAGTTGGCAATTTTCTAGTGAAAAACCTAATATAATTGAGTTGTAACTAATGGTGGACAGAGTAAACATGAAGATGATCAAGATGGCTTGAGAAAAACAGAACACAGTGATCTCGCTCGACAGTCGCTCAACATGGCGCTCGAGTGAAGTCCAGGCAGAGACTTCGCTCGACACTCGCTCAACATGTCGCTAGAGCGAAGTCCAGGCAGTGACTTCGCTCGACACTCGCTCGACACTCGCTCGATATCCCGCTCGAGCGAAATTCATCTTAAACGAATTTCTCTAGGGTTTGAGCGTTGTTTCAGGAGAAGGCCTATAAATACATCCTTAAATCTTCTGCTGCCTGTGTGGAGAAAATAGAGAGAATAAAGCCAAGGAGTCCCATTTCACCCCTTGAGAGAAACATCTCCATTGTTTCAAAGATCATTCTCTTAGATTATATTTCTCCCCCACAAAACACATTCATAATTTTAGTGAGTCCATTGGAGTGGACGTGTTCATCAAGCTGGAAGAGTTCTTCAAGGTGCTTGGATGAAGAAATCAAGGTGTTCGTGTGAGAAGCTATAGAAAGGTCAGAGTTCCGGCACTATATGCGTGTAGAGATCGAGTGGGTTACTCGTGGTGTTGCAAGACAAGTTTAGATGCTACTGTTGGTTTGTAAGTGTTTCTAAATTAGTTGTAACAAACTAAAATTTCTATAGTGGATTAGAGGTGGTGTCTTACACCCGGAGTGGTTTTAGATTTTGAAGAGGTTCTTTAAATGAGTTTCCACTTCGTGACCAAAATCTGTGTGTTGATTTCTGTTTTGATTGCTTGTGTTTGTTGATTAATTTTTAAACTGCTATCGTTTTTGTTAAACACCTATTCACCCCCCCTATAGGTGTGTAAGGTAATTAGCTACCGCTTTTTCACCTCCCAAGAAGGAGAAGAAATTGAAGGAGAGGAGTTGAGTTGCAGAAGAGGAAGTCGAGCCCTTTTATACAAATTTTGGTTTATGGTAATGAGACATTTTCCTTGCGTGTGTCTCATCTCCTAAACCATGTTGCCTAACAAGCATCACTTGTCACATCCTTATCCTTGTTGGCTTTTCCGTTCACACCTCTAAATCTAACGGAGTCTAAATGAGAAATAGTTTTTAAGGTGCAAAACATCATTCCAAATATATTAAAAAAATTACCAAGGGGAATTAAACCAATTAACCAATACCTTAAGAGTCCGATTCCACAATAAGGCTTGACACATCCAATTGGTAGCATAAAAGCAAGCCAATCTTTAGAGTTGAAGGCTCAACAAAAGTGCTAATGCTAGTGCCAAAACCAAGAAAACCTAGCAATATTAGAACTATTAGAGGCCATGCCCCTATAGTCAGCATAACCAAGGTTATCTTGAGAGTTCCCATGGGAGAGAGATCCACTTCACAAAGAAATGCCTCTTAGTTTTAATGGTGGTACTGAAAATTTGAAGAGATCACTCGAGGTTCAAAGCATTGGAACGAGACAATAAGGACATGGGCTTTAGCATGGGGTTGAGATCACGTACGTAGCCATTTGTTGATCTTGTAAATGATAGTACTAACACTAGTTTGGCTACTCTCACATAGCCAGGTTTGAACCTCGAGCCAAGGTTGAGATCACGTAGCCATTTACAGCAAATATGATTAGTTTCTACTAAAATAAACTCATTTTGATAAAAAATAATCAATTTGGCAGGAAATAACTTACCATGAATAAGTAGTTTTTTTGTAGTGACCTTTATGTGAGTGTTTAGTGAGAGTCAAGTGAACTATTAGGTTAAGCTATTTTTTTCATCCTCATATAGGGTTGCAAACGAATTAAATCGAGTTGAATTCGAACAAGAGTACTTGAGCTCGATTAATATATTTATTTGCTCGAACTTAGCTCAAACTCGAAAAAATTTGAATATATTTGCTTGAATCGGTTCTTTAACCATTAATGCTGTTTGAATTCGACTTGAGCTCAACTAAAAAAAAACATACGGTTCGAGCTCGAACTCGATTTTTTATTTTAAAATTTCTAATTTTATCTTTTGATTAATAGAAAAATTAAAAATTTTCGAAAAAAACTCAAACCAATTAACTACTCAACCAAATAATTTTGATTCAAAGTTCTTGTAAAAATAACTTGTAGTTATAAATTAAAAGAATAATATACGAGATAAATGCAATAAACTAAACTATTTAATACATATAAATAAGATAATAAATCAATAGTTGTAGTTGTGTGATATATAATTATCTTATACACATTTTGGGAACATAACATATCTATATTAAATAAGGTTAATTATAAATAAATTAATAACATAAAACCAAGTATATAAAACATAATTAACGTGTAATATATTTAACACATACATATATAAAACATATTACAAATTTCAAAACAAATTCAAACGAGTCAAGTAGAGCTTATACAAGTTTTGTTCACGAGTCTAAAACGAGTCGAATCAAGTTTATATAAATTTTTTTTGTTTAATATTTGAATCTATACTAGTTTTTATGAACATCTCCTTTATTAATTAAATTGAGTTTGAACCGAGTATATATAAGCCGAGCTTAAGCTGTACTTCATGAGCTACTCTAATTATTTGCAGTCCTATCTTCGTTAGATTTCTTCTGTTTCCTAACCTTTCTTTTTCTATAAGCTCTCCATCTTAATGGGTTTGAATGAGAGAAAAATTTGAGAAATCATAATTTGACTCTGACTCTCTCATCGTAGTCATTGTTTTTCTATCTATTACTTCAAAATTAGTCGTTTCAGTTTCAACCATAAGATTTTTTATAGTACTTTTTATTTTTAACAAACAATGACAACTTCTTCCAAATATCCTTGCTATTCTTAGATGATATTTGAGAATCTCATTACGGTCAGTTAGACAAGCATGAAACCTATGCTTGGGTATTCATCTATAGGTCAAAACATATTTTTGATTACTAGGAATAATCGTAAAGCACTTAAATGGTGAATATGCTAGCATAATAACTTATATGAAGGCTAGGTTTATGTTATTATTTATTAATTTCTTGGTGTAAGTGCATATTGGCAAAAATTGAGTAAAGCTTTAATTATAGGGCTTTATTGGATATTTAAAATATCTCAATATGTCTTTGAATAATAATAAAATAATTTGAATTAAGATATTTTATTGAGTTTTGAGAAATATTGAGAGAGTAAAAATTGAATATAAATATTAAAAAATTAAAAAATATTTTAATATAATTTTTATTTTCACATTTAAAAAAGTTGTGTTGTTTTTTGTAATTTGTTTAGTAGTATAAAAAAGTTGAAGTGATTAAGTAATAATTAGATGATAAAATTAAAGATTTGATGATGATAAAACTCATTACTGCTATATATATCTAGATCATGGCAGCAACGCATGATCTTCCACCAAAATGGAAGAAGAGTAATTTGGGAGAAAATGCTATATATCTAACATAGTAACATGCTCTTATTAGAGCTTTATCCCACTGATCTATAATATAGTACTCTTAAATCTTTTTTTTTTTTTGAAAGCATGCTGAAAGAGATCTAACACGGGAATAACTAGAAGCACGCTAGCCTTCCTTTTTCATTGTTTTGTTAGGATGGAACGGAGAAAGTTGACAAAACAGGAGACTTTACTACCAATTTTTAATGCTTCCTTAAAAAATAAAAAGTTGATTCAAGAATGATAAAAATGACACATTTTACGAAGTAGGATGAGAAGATTATTGTATAAATTATAGAGCCCTAGCATTGATCAACTGGTTATAGCCTATTCACTACAAAAAAAATGCATTTTTTCCGGCGATTTTATAGGCGCCGCTAATAAGTTCGCTGGGTAAGGTTTTTATTTGCGGCGAATTTGACACCGCTGCAAAGTTATAACGTATCGGTGACTATTGGGTTTATTGCAGCGAGTTTATTAATTATTGCGGCGATTTAATTCGCCGCAATGTACCATTCAGTTTTTACGGCGACTTAATTCGCCGCTATTTTGATATTTTTCCAAACTGTACACTTTTGCAGCGAATATTTTCGCCGCAAAAAGCCTTTTAATGAATCCGCGCGAAACGGCAGCCCTCTTATGCTTTTCATTTCCCCCAATCCCCCATATTTTCCCTCTCATTTTCCCGCACCCAGGATTTTCCCTCCCTCCCACGAAAACGAAGGTCTGCGAAGAGGGTTACGGGAATCGGTGCCGGATTCATCACCGATTTCGAGGTTCATCGGCACGGAAACCCACCGGCGACGTAGGGGTGCCACCAGAATACCGGCGATGGCCTAAAATCCCTCTGCGCCGTGGAACTCTGCTTCTCATTCTCGGGGTTTTTAGGTAACCGAATTTTCTCTCAATTATTTCATTAGAAACGACGATTTATAGACAAAAATACTTGTTTTTTGTTTCCTAATCACAGAAAGTACCTCTGTTTCGCAGCTTGGCCGAGACATTGGATTTTGAGGAACTCGGGACTGAATTTGGGTATCGCTCCCCCATCTGCGGCTTCTGTGGATCAACGCTCTGCTGCTTCGATCTTGTGGTGAGACATCTACCTAATTTTTAACACTCAATCCCGTGGGGATAAGTTAGGGTTTTTGATTTAATGCATATAAACATGCTTTAAGGTTGGGGTTTTGCTTAAACACTATTCTAATGTTCAATTATCTTTTTTATTCTATTGTTGGATGGTTTAAACAGACACTAACAGTTGGTTGACAAGCTAGCAGTTTATACTTAAACTTTACATTTAAAGGATATAATTGGTATCTATTGACTGACTTAATGTTATCTAGTTGTTTCACCGATGAATGTTTTTGGTTCCATGCTGACTGACTTAATCTAATCTTAGTTAAATACAAACCAGTGACTTAATCTAAGCTGGTATCTAGTTGATTAATTACTCTTAACGCTTACAATGCCATGCTACTTCACCAAAAGAAGTGACTTAATTTATATTAGAGCAAAGTTGTTGAATCTAAACAATACCAGCTATTGTTTAATATTATATGATTTTATAGGATACTAGTAATGGCTGGGTAGGAAAATGAAGGCATGTTAATTAAGATATACATATTTTTTGACTTACCTTCCAAACCAGCATGCCTATGTCTGGTAATGGAGGATTAAAAGCATATATGGTAATGTCTTTGGTTCATCTTCATCACTGCAACACAGAGAGCAAATCTCAATCAGCATAGTTGGTTCCCTTTGATACTTTTGTAACACAGCTAGACAAGTGAAATATAGTATTATATGAATTCAGCAAGAACAAACATTGCTATGAACCAAGAATTGGCATATGTTTAATGCAAGATTGTAGAACAAAAAATACCACCCTCATTCAAGACATGAACGAACTCCCCATCATCAAGACAAGACAAGAAAAAATGATAAATGACAGGCCCCCCCTGCCCCAAAAAAAAGCGCAAAACAAAACAAAAAAGATCAATACTTACCTTAAGTGAAAAACATAAACGCTAAATCATCTCTGTTTAAATTCTCCTGTTGAGAATTCACAGTAACAAATGCATCATTTATTTGGTAAAAGGTGTTAATACCTTAAAAAAGAAAAGGTTCAAATACTCATACCACTGGCACATGAAACTCATTACACTAAGACCACGTAACAACACCAGCAAAGAGTAACCTCATTTCATCCTAAATTCTAATACCATATTTTAAACTACAAAAAATTTCTTCTACTTTAAGACCAACTTGAGTTGCTGGTATATGAGTAGAGAAAAAGTTAATGAAGGAAGAGGAACTTAATGCATACGATCCATCAGTCAGCTTACTCTTATTGTATGCATTAGTCTGGTCCTCTATTATTTAATAAAACCAACATGTCCCCCGGAATTGGTATACCCTTCACATGCAATGTATTTTCATGTTAGGTGCTTTATTTGCTTTTAATAATTAATAAAATATAATTGGTGTCAGGGGATGTAGCTCAGATGGTAGAGCGCTCGCTTAGCATGCGAGAGGTACGGGGATCGATACCCCGCTTCTCCACACTTATCTCTTTTTGTTGGTTTTTAGTTATTTTCTTATGAGGCAAACTCCCTTTCCACTGGAGTTTCTGTCACTTTACTTCTTCTCCTTACCCACGGTTTAAAATTTGTGACAGTTTCTAAACTATCACTAAAATCCACTTTCTGTGATGGTTTGTTGGAACCATCACTAAAGACGTGCTGATTTTTTTGTATTTGGACATAGACGATATATATATTTGAATGTAACAATGATGTTCGAACGATTTTACATTTGGATCATCACTAAAGATATGCGCTAACTTTAATGCATAAAAAAAAAATACTATAATGCTACTTTGATACTTTTTTGTATTTTAATACATTAAAATGTTTTTCTTTTACTTAATAGTGAATGAATTAATTATTAGTCTATTGATATTGTTTAATTTTTGAAAATCTTTTAAAATGGTTAAAATATGAATAAAAAATATATAAAGAAATTAAAATCAGATTTTACTCTAACGGGGCCCTATTAATATTAAAGAGAATTAGAAAATATTGAATTAAAAAATATTTTAATTTAAGAAAGATATGAAGCGTAGTAATTTAAAATTAAATCTAGACAAACTAATATTAAAGAAAATTGAGAATAGAAATTTAAAAGCAATATATACATTACATGATAATATGATCTAGTACATAAAATAAAAATGAAATAAGTAAAGATATAAATAAAACCAACAACTACAGGTTGTCTTTCAATGCCCTAAAATCTTTAGTATTGTGCTGAAATTGGCACTCCCCACTCTTCTGTCAGTCTTTTGTAAGCATCTTGCAATCTTTGAGTCACAGGCCCAACTTGTCCATCACCAATGATGCGGCCATCAATCTTTACCACCTGGAAAAGGTAATTTCATCTATGCATTATTTTTCACCAAGACAATAACATTATAACATCGAGAGGACACTGAAGAAAACTAACAAGTCTACTATCTTTTGTTTCTGCCAGTCAAATTCTTCATAGGGCATCAATTGATTGGGACCTGAAATACCCTGTAATCCCTTCTAATGTATATTATTTTGGTTTATTGTTTGGCTTTGTAACTTGGATAGTAAAAATAGACTATGTCGCCCCCAGCACAACTAAGAGGCAAGTCTATCTTCGGTAACGTAATTGCTATGACTTTCAGGGTTGAAAAATAAAATGCCAAGGTTCAACAATGAAATAAGATATATAGTCAAACTAATGTAACATCAGTCCAATGAGTTTCACTCACTATGTGATTGCCCCCACAACATTTAGTATTCAAATTATTAATTTATGGGGAAAAAAATATTAATTTTGGATTTCGATTGGGAGCAATATTGGTTCATTATCAAACACACTATAATATATATATAGGAGGATGGTGGATGCAGGGTATTTCAGCCACGAAAACCTTGTTCTTTTGATCTACATGTTTTAGTTTGTTTGTTTAGATCTGAGAAATTTCACTCCATTCTTTACATCTAGATGTTTTAGCTTGTGTTTTTGCAAATAAGGCACATCTTTATGAGAAAATATGAGGGAGTTTTATTTTTTTTAATCTTTTTTAGCTTTTCCTTGAATTCTCATTTAGCCTGTGTTTAGCAAGAATTACTTCTTGTCGTGCTACTGCTACTGCTACTGCTGCATGTGGGTATCTATTTATCTTTTTTTTTTTTTTGCAAGGACGATGCTACATATTATTTAAAAAATTGGACTCATATACTGTACATGCAATAAACAAATAGGAAAATTCCAACTTTAGATTTTAATTAATTAATATAACCTTATTTATAAATCAATAACTCTAAAAATCTACAAAAAATTATTTTCTTTTTTCTATAAAATATGAGCATTTCAATGAGAATTGTAATGTAGTCCACCAAATATAAAGTGTGTTTTTTATACATTTATATATGTATGTGTAAAGGAAAGAAATGCCTAAAGGTGGTGAATACAGGTTTTGAAAATATTGTTTCTTTTTGTTTAGTTTGTTTTTCCCTTTTATATGGGGTTAGTATCCTGGGGTTGTTGTAGTTGGTGCTTTGCTTGAACATTCTAGACTTTGTTTTTTAGATCTGGACTTTTTTTTGAGCGCCTAACTTACTAAGTTCTCTTTTAGGAAGATTTTGTTTGTTCATAGCTAGTCCTAGCATCAATAGCTGATAGTTTTTGTCTGAACTAACTATAAGCATTTTTGTTGTGCCCCTGAAAAGTTAAGTACGTAAATGTGTAACTAGCTATCCAATTACTAAGTTTTGAGATATTAATCGTGAAACTGGAAAAATATCTCGCTTTGTGGCACAATGGTTTTATAAGCTTCTTAGCAACTATATATATAGTTTGCTTGTAACAATCTGAGACAAATTTCAGACATAAAGTGGAGGTGTCTTAAGTGATCTATATGAGAACCCCTCATTCCAACTCTGCTAAAAAAAATAGGAAAATGTTTGAGTCATCCTCCTTCCACTTCCACTTTGGTTCCACATCTAGTACATCAGCTTTCCATTTATGAGAGAAGTGTCCACCTAATTTGCAAAATATTTTCATCCCTATACATGACTTATACTCCATCTACCGAAAAGGAATTTTTCTACAATTGACTTATTTTTTGGATTCTTCTTCTTAGATGGATAAAAGCTGGATGCATCTGAGAGATAGACTTGGGTCACCTGCCTATGCTGAAGGTGTTAGAAATTTCCTCACAATGGCACGAAACCATTCCATCGGAAGTGATCGCATTCGGTGTCCTTGCCTTAGATGTTTGAATAATCTTCACTTATCTATATTTGAGGTGGAGTCTCACTTGTTCATAAAAGGAATAAATCCAAACTACACTCAATGGATATTTCATGGAGAGGAGGAAACACTTCCAGTCATTGATGACGATATATTAGATGATCCTGGGATTGGAGTGGAGGACAGGTTCATTGATGACATGGATCATATGTTAGATGACATACGGGCAGGTACATACGAGGCATGTCCCGAAGACAACACTACATCCCCCACCCAGCAATCAAGACAACAACCCAATCCAAACTCAACATTTGAGCAACTGCTCGAGGATGCTCGACGTCCTCTATTCGAAGGTTGCACAAAGTTCTCAAAGCTCTCCTTCATTGTGAAGTTGTTACACATCAAAACAATCGGTGGATGGTCAATCAAGTCTTTCGATATGCTCCTAAGCCTTCTACGATCCGCCTTTCCTGATGTTTCATTGCCACAATCATATCAGGAGGCACGGTCTTTGGAGAAAGGTTTGGGTTTCAAGTACCAGAAAATCCATGCATGCCCCAACGACTGTGTCTTATTCTGGAAGGACAATGTTAATCTTAATGAGTGCCCCATCTGCGGTGCTTCACGTTGGGTACCAAATACCCACGGTTCACGTGTCATCCCTCAAAAAGTTCTGCGACATTTTCCTTTGAAGCCAAGATTGCAGCGTCTATTTATGTCAGACAAGATAGCAGATGATATGAGATGGCATAAGGAGCAGCGGGTGACTGGGGAGAATAATATTATGAGACATCCTGCCGACTCTAAGTCTTGGAAGACGTTTGACGAAAATCATAGTTGGTTTGCACGGGATGCCCGCAACGTTAGGCTTGGCTTGGCCAGCGACGGCTTCAATCCCTTTAACAATATGGCTAAACCGTATAGTATTTGGCCGGTGATTCTTGTCCCATATAATTTGCCGCCGTGGTTATGTATGAAAGACCAATTCTTCATGACATCTCTCATTATCCCTGGTCCAAAATCGCCGGGGAATGATATTGATGTTTACTTGCAACCGTTGATCGATGAGTTACTTGAATTGTGGGAAGAAGGTCTACCTACATATGATGCTTCCACTAAGGAAATGTTCGTGCTTCATGCTGCCTTATTGTGGACAATCAATGATTTTCCTGCTTATGGTAATCTTTCAGGTTGGTCAACAAAAGGGAAATTGGCTTGTCCCTCATGCAATGCTAGCAATGATTCCTTATGGTTGAAGTATGGTAGAAAACAATGTTATATGGGACATCGACGTTTTTTACCAACCGATCACGTTTGGCGATCTAGAAAAGCATTGTTCAACGGTAGAGAGGATCATCGCATGCCACCAAATTTAGTTGATGGAGCGTTACTTTTGACTCAATTACAAATGCTTGGAGATGTTCAATTTGGTAAGTCTGGTAGGAAGAGAAAACGGACTGCAGAGGAGTTAAACTGGACTAAGAAGAGTATCTTCTTCAACCTACCTTATTGGTCAACATTACGGCTGAGACATAATCTTGATGTCATGCATGTTGAGAAGAATATTGCTGATAACATTTTGGGCACATTAATGAACATTCCAGGCAAAACTAAGGATAATATAAATTCCCGTCGTGACCTAGAAATCATGGGCTTCAGAAAAGAATTACATCTAAAGCAGATCAATGAACGTGTTACAATGCCACCTTCATTATACACGTTACATGGGGATGAAAGGAATAAATTTTGCGAGTGGCTTGCTGAGGTGAAATTTCCAGATGGGTTTGCCTCCAACATCACGCATTGTGTGTCTATAAAGGATTGTAAAATTTCTGGTCTCAAAAGCCATGACTGTCATGTTTTCTTGCAAAGATTACTGCCTATTGCTGTGGGAGGGCTCTTAAGGACTGATATTGGCTTGGCTCTGATTGAGTTTAGCAGTTTCTTCAAAGAGTTGTGCGCCCGAACTCTGGATGTCAACCGCCTTTCACAACTTCAACATGATATAGTCACTGTTTTGTGCAAACTAGAAATGATATTCCCTCCATCCTTTTTTGATGTTATGGTCCACTTAGCTGTCCATTTACCCCATGAGGCCATGCTTGGAGGTCCAATTCAATATAGGTGGATGTATCCGTTTGAGAGATATTTGGGTAAGTTCAAGCGGTATGTTAAAAATAAAGCCCGGCCGGAAGGTTCAATAGCAGAAGCCTATATCCACAGAGAGTGTTTGACATTTTGTTCGATGTATCTCCAAGATGTTGAGACAAAGTTTAATCGTCCGGAACGCAACATTGATGCGGGGAGAGAAGAAAATGTTGATGAATTCATAATTTTTTCTCAAAAACTTCGTCCTTTGGGCATGGCTACTAATGTGCGATTAGAAGATAAATTACATAGCTCAGCCATATGGTATGTGCTAAACAACTGCGATGAGATTGGAAGCTATATAGAGTAAGTAATCCTAACTTCCTTATGGATATGATTGGTGACTTGAGACAATCCATGATACTTCTACGCTACAAATTTGTTATTATTTAATTTTTTGCCTGATTGTATTCTCCAAATATAGGGAGCACTACGACAAATGCAAGATGTCAAACCCAAATGCTATTGAGAGCACGCACCAAACTGAGTTCCCAACTTGGTTCATGCAACGTGTAAGTTTTCCCTAGTTTGTTCTGTCTACGTAGAATGAATTTGACCATGGGGTCAATCAAATTTGCTTCCACTATTGCTTGATGGTTTCAACACAATTTGATGTTGTAGGTCCAGGAGGAGCGTAGTAGAAACCAACTCAGTGTGTCTGATGATTTGTATGCGTTATCTTGCGGTCCTGACCGTTGGGTTACCTCATATACTGCATGTATTATCAACGGTAAACGGTTCCATACCAAGCAGCGTGAGCTTCGCCGGAGATCACAAAATTCAGGAGTAGTGGTAACTGGGGATGAAGTTACTAATAACGTTGACTTTTATGGTGTTATCAATGATATTGTGAAGTTACGTTATATGGGTGGTCGAAGAGTATATTTGTTCAATTGTTCTTGGTTTGATGTTGGAGATAAGAAACGGGGAGTCCGAGTAGACGATCACATGACTAGTGTCAACATGGACAGGACTTGGTATAAGGACGAACCGTTTGTGTTGGCATGCCAAGCTTCTCAGTGTTTTTACATTAGAGATTTGAGGGCGAAGGGGAACTGGTTTGTTGTGCAAAGGTATGATAATAGGAATGTCTATGATGTTCCAACAGTGCCGAGGGCTTCAGACGATATTGATGATTCATCAAGCGACGATGATGCCTATCAAGAAAATGAGCAATCATCTGATTATCCACTTTTGCATTGCGACGCATGCCCAGTGTCGGGATCTCTTAGTAGGACTGATATAGAATCTACCCATATTGCTACACATGAGATCCAGGCGCCTCTTGGCGATGGAGGAGGGTTGGATGACTTCATTGATGACGGTCTGGTTCCATCTGCTTCTGGAGATGCTTCTGATGATGAGGACAACTCAGATGATGACGACCTATCCACCAGTGAAGAGTCTGAGCCAGAATAGGCAACTTAAGAGGGATCTAACATACAAAAGCATACTTATTTATGTATGCACTTAAACATATAAGCGTATGTATGATTTAATTTACCGACCTATGGTTATATCGACTTATGCGTGATTGACCATGACTTCTATACATTACTTAAGAGTATTGCATTCAAAGTGCATAAAATTATCATGTCATGTATTATTCTTTCATACACTCAATGTGTTGGATTTAATTCCTTTAAATAGTGCCGACTCAGATTAAGATTTTTCTTTTTGTTTCATCTCAGGTGATCGGATAAAAGACAGTTAGAACTTCAAAGTGCATCCCCATTAGGAGGTCATGCGGAGCATCAACGGTCCAGGTATTACTTTTTCCACATCCATAACATTGTTGCTATGTTATACATGATTAACGGAATCTTCAACATTGTATGTCTTTTACATATAGGTGACCAGATGGGGGACGGTGTCCGTGGTCGGCCCCGCAGACGAGGCCGAGGTTTTCCAAGTTGGGTTCGTCCCAGATCTTGCGCCAAGCAGCCACGTGGCTGCCCAATAGGTGACTCTGAACAAGGGCCAGGATTGGCTCTGAGGGATGAGGTCGGGTTAAATGACTCCACCCAGCCTCCGAGTCAATTATTTGAGCTCCCGTGTGCGGACCCAGTTCAAGAGGCTGAGCCAAATAGTGAACCAGTTCAAGAGGCTGAGCTCCCGATCGGTATAGTCCACATATCTAATATTTTCAATATTAAACAAAGTTTAATATGGTTGGTGCATGGTCTAGGACAATTTATTTATTGACATTCTCTCATTCAGGTGAGGATGTCCCAACGAACACACAAGAACCAGTGGCTGATAGCGGGCATTTACAAGGTATAGTCCACATATCCAATATTGTCATCCTTAAACAAAGTTTAATATGATTGGTGTCTTTTTCTTGCTTACATGCATTTAGGTCTTTGAAAATTAATTTATTGTCATTCTCTCATACAGGAGAGGAGGTCCTAGCAGCAAACATGCAAGAACAAGTGGCTAATAGCGGGCCAATTGGTATAGTCCACATATCCAGACTTTTTGATCTTTAACAAAGTTTAATATGATTAGTGTCTTCTTCTCACTTAAACTCATTTCGGCATTTGAATATTAATTTATTGCCACCACACCATTCAGGTGAGGAGGTCCCAGCAAACACACCTTCGACCCAGCCTGAGACGTCTCGGCGTGGACGCGGGCCTGCGAAGTTAACTGAGTTTGAGAAACTGCGCAAGCATGGTAGGGTGCTCCTAAAGATAAATCCTGGGGAAACAGCTCCGTACTGTGAGAATGCATCCATGTTTACTGCTCGTATAACATGGATAGTTAAACAACATTGTGATATGAGCTACCCACGATGGAATGATGTACCCCAACCAATGAAGGATCAGTTAATCGACCGGATTCGGGTAAGACTTTTATTAAAATGGCAGTACTATTAGTTTTAATCCTTGGAAATGATGGGTTTGGTGATTGCCTATAACGGTATTATTTCGACGTGCAGGGTGATTTTGAATTAGAATGGGAACTAGAGAACCATCGCCTGGCAGTGACTAAACAACTAAGGAAGCGCTTTAATGCATTCCACCACGAGCTGCATAAGATCTATACCTCATTTCCAAACAACGATGAAGCTTTGGCGGTTGGGTGTAGTCTGGTCACCCCCATGGTCTGGGTCAAGCTCTGCATGAGATGGAGCAGCGAGCACTTCAAGGTATATGCCTTGTTATTTTCTTCAATCAAAACCGGCAATGTATTTGAACAAAATGCTAAGTATCCAAGTTTTTGGTGTTTTATAACATTGATTGTTTTTCATAATGTATATTTGCCATGCCAGAAAATATCAGAGCAGAATCGAGAGAACAGAAAAAAGCAAAAAATAAACCACACATCCGGTCGTAAATCATTTGTTAGGAAATTGGCAGAGAAGGTATAAGCTCTAAGCTCTAAACACGAAGGTTTTCCTATTTGCAGCGATACACACAACTTCCTATGTCACTTAATTTACATAACAAGTAGAGGGAATAATGATATTTTTCTTTCCTTATTTCACTCAAAGCGTTTAGAGTCCAAATGAAATGACTAGTAGGTTTGACCTTTTTTATTTGCTTGAACATGTACATTTATTGGGCACATTGTGAATACATGTAGCGTGATGACGGGGAAACTATGGTGGACTTCTATAAGGCTACCCACTGGTCGGTGAAGAAAGATTCTTTTGTCACAGAAGCTACTGAAGAAAATTATGTGAGTAACATTCTCGAACATAATCTTCACTTATTTATTTGCCGTTTTTCAAGCTGGTTCTGTAAGTATGATTAATGTTATTTTTTGAATACTCTAGATTGTAAGTAATCTGTTCATTATCTTACATTGCAGAATAAAATGGTTGAACAACTCCAGATTCTAGAACCGGAGCAACGAACAAATGAAGTAGCCGCGGGGGTATTTAGGGAAGTACTTGGTCATAGACCTGGTTACGCAAGAGGACTGGGAGAGATGGTGATCCCAGAGTCTACAAGGCAGCGCGACCAGGCTAGGGAGAAAGAGTACTTGGCTTCAATTGAGAAGCATAAGCAGGTAGCTGAAGCTTCCACCCGTGAGTTGGAGAATGTTAAGGCGAAGTTGGCTGCTATAGAGCAGAGACAAGAGGAAACCGACCGACTGATGCGAGAGTTGTTGGGGCAGCGTTCGTCCATCGCTGCGTCTCATCAAGAGACGCAGTGAGCTGATGGCCAAGAAATAAGCATATTTTGTGGGAATTTTTTTGTGAGGTCTTTGGGTGTATTTTTTGTGTAGTTCTGATATACTATTGGCAATAGACAGTTATATATATATATATATATATATATATATAGATCTCTATATATACAACAATGAGAGGCTAGGACTGATATATTTTTTGTGGGAGCGACAATGGTTATAAGAAGTGGTTTTGGGGCCACTCCCAGGAGTATTGTCTCAGTAGAAGGTAATATTAGAAATATAAGTATCTAAGTTTTGCACATGTTTTCTATGGTATTCCAATTTTTCTAGTGTTTGAATCTAAGTTTTCTGTTTTGTAGTTTAATGTCAGATTTTTAAGGGGATAATTCTACTACTTATCATGTTGGAGATTCAGGTACGTGGTGGATGTTAGTTTGTGACTTTTCTATAGAAGTAAGTTTCCAAACCAGACTATTTTAGATTTCAAGCACTTTTTATATTTTTTTGTGTATGTGCATGCTTCTTTGTTGGTTTTTGTGTCGAAAAATCATATGTACACTGATTTTTATGCATTCTTTTGTGCACTTTATCAATATCATAAGCTTTAGAGTTCATATAATTAATTTATGCATTATTTAGTTTTAACACCGTATAGAATTTATCTATCAAATTGAAAGAACTGTTGGGAGCAAAACATTCCAATTCTGAAGGAGCCATTTCATATAAATTACATGATATATATAAATTAAATAATTTCAGCTTAGCCAATAGAAAAAAAAGCCAAAAAGAGATATTTCTATGTATATTAAGATTTCAGAAAGTTTTGAAAACATTAATCACATATTTTCTTTGCCCTCTTTATATTGTTATCAAATAGAGTATTTCGATCTATTCTTGTGTTTGAAAGATGGACTCAAAATGTAGATGGTCTGGACTGTTTTGATGGTAGTATGGACTATTTTGATGGTGGTATGGACTGTTTTGATAGTGGTATAGACTTTTCAAGTCATATTTAAACGGTTCAAAATGTAGATGGTCTAGACTGCTTTGATGGTGGTATGGACTGCTTTGATGGTGGTATCTATTGATGTAGGTGGTGCGAGATACTGTGCGATTGAATCTCTTCGACTAATGGGGTTCATTGGAGTTGATCTTCTATGCAATAGTTCGACAACTTCAATCATAAATGTGCCGTTGCTGCTAGACACATTATTTTAGGTATTGTAATCCTCATCTAATGACAAAGTTTGTGAATATGCCTTTAAATTTAAACAAATGACAGTGAAGAGCAAACATAAAGGCAGTAGATATTCTTGTAGATCTTCAACCATGTTGATCACCTGTTCAGAATGCTATATGACCACATAATTAGATTAGGTAGATATATAAACAAAATCTATATTTAAGTGTTAAGAAACATTTACTGTACAAATGGCAGCCTAAATGAACATATTGTACAACCTACTAGTTTTAGTTCATAATCATATGTTTATTTGTCAAGGTTAATGTCCAAATCCCTCGCTGAAGTTCTTGTAATAAATCAGGTGTGCATGGCTTGAACATGTAGCTAGTGTTTCCTAGGATACCGTAATACATCTATCAAAATATATGACCCTTGTAAGCATTGTGATCAGCCCAAATCTGGAAAACAAACACTACAACTTTTCATTAATCCGGTCGTACATGTTAGTTTATTATCCATGACCTCATGATCGTAGCTCTCCATCTGTACTAAACAGAATGACGATGTTGTTACAGGTAATTGTGTACTGGTCATTTTGAAAATATCTTTATGAAAATGTCATTTACTAATCTTATTTGACATCCCTAGGTCCTCTTCATCTATCGATCTAATTCACCATGTGCAGAAGACTACTACAAAACAAGAGGTGCATACATTCTTTTTAAGTGCATGGAGTTTCTGGGCTATTCAATTAAGGTAACATATTGGCAAAACACGCTGATTATGAGTCTGATTGTATGCTAATGTTGGATAATCTGCAACTAGTCACCTCACAAGCTGATGTCCAGATTTGAAAATTTGATTTTAGAAGTGACCAGGCTTAATACAAATTTATTTCAAACGAAGGTTCTATAACATATGTTAGTGGGCTTATAAATTATCCACATGCATGGGTTGAAATGTTGATGAGTTGGTTGTATGGGGGGATTTAGTACCTACGTCTAAGCTGCTCTGATTGTTTGGGTTGAGAAGATGTCTTGTGATCCTTAATGCATTTTAATGAATTCTTTCTTGTTGTAAGAAAAAAATAAAAATAAAAATGTGGATGCCTGAGATCATTTTGGGTATTACTTTCTCAATAGCTATTAGATCATTTCTATTTTTATATTAATTCAATCCTTTATCATTTTTTTTTTTGAGTATTTTACCAAGTAGATGCCTGAGATAAGTAGATGTGGATGATTTATAGCTTTTGCACCTTGTATATTTGAATGGAAGAAAATCTGTTTACAATTAATCTCCATTGACGACAGAAAACTTTATTCTTCTTATTCTTATATAAGAATAAAGTTTTCTTATGTTATGTTTTGAAACTGATTCACTTAATCATGATGCAGAGTACTATTGGAAAAATCTGTGGACAGAAGCAAGATGCACTGCAAAACACTACGAATTTGACCTCCTCACCTCAAGCAAGATGCATTGGTGAAATAGCGGGCCGAGAAGATTTTAATATTAATATTTTATTGCCGCAAATACTAATGGCCTTGATTAAATGAAATATTAGTTCTCTTATGTAATATTTAATTGCCTCAATTAATGCACCCAGGCCAATTATGTATTATTGGATGACTAGGATTTATAATTTCATATAGATGAAATTAAACTTAATCAAAAATTGAAAAGTATTAGATAATCAGTGTACTATTGGATGATTGGTATTTTTGGATGATTGGTGTTTTTATATTGGATGATTAGGATTTTTGGTTTAATCAAAAAATTAAAATTATTGCTTGTGTACATTACTTTGAAAATGTCGTTAACAAGCTCAGGAAATCAGGTACCAAAACGCCCACTGCAAAACCGAGACGCTGCAAAATTAAAACCAAAAATGAGCCCAGGAAAATCGCTGCAAAAAACCAATAGCGGCGACATAAATCGCCGCAAATAAGCAGAAACAAGCCCAGAAAATCACTGTAACATAGCAATAGCGGCGACATAAATCGCCGCAAATAAGCAGACACAAGCCCAGAAAATCACTGTAAAATAGCAATAGCGGCGACCTAAATCGCCGCAAAAAAAGCAACAATCCCAGGAAAACCTTTGTAAAATAGCAACAGCGGCGACATAAATCGCCGCAAAAAAATAGGGTTATTTTGCTCTTTCATTATTAGCGGCGAAACAAGTCGCTGATACAAGATTGATTTTTGCGGCGATTTTTCTCTTTCGCCGCAAAATAGTATAAGTAGCTTTTCGATAGCGTCGAACAGCCGGCGCCCTATAATCGCCGCAATTGAGGGATTTCGGCGATTTTGAGATGTATTTGCGGCGAACTTATGCGCCGCAAATACTGCCTTTCCCTGTAGTGATTACAAAGTCAAAATAAAAATTAATTTGTTAAATTTCTCCAGCATTGGACTAGTCAAGTCTAAAAATATTTAGACTGGATGAACAGTAACTTGCCATCTTAGCTAAATATAGTGAGTTACTGTTCATCAGTCATCCTAATATTTTATTCCATTTTATTTGTTTCTTCTCTCGGCTGCTGCCTTTGTGACTCTGTTGCTGATTGGGTTTTGTGTTGTACATTACTTGGTGATGGCGTGGAGGAAAACTGGATGTCCATTATAGTTTATTTTAAAACTAATGGCCACAGGTGCCACATTGATGGCTGTATCCTGGCCAAATTTATTTTATTCCATAAATTAAAAAAATAATTTATTGTTTACTAAAATTAATATTTAATATATTAAGTATATTTGTAAAATTTCAAAAAAAATTATATTAAAATATTAATATTATATTATTATTTAGATTTTGATTTAGCTAGACCAATGTGGAGAAATTATAAAATTTCTTTTTTTAAATTCTTTTTATTTAATTATTAAGGGAGTATTTTAATAATAATGTGAAAATTTTCTTTTTTAAAAAAATATTTAAGAACATAAAAAGATTGAATGAAAACAAATCAGAAAAAAAAAAAATTGCTTATTCCGGAGATTTTGGGCTAGCCATCATTATATAACATTACTCTAATATCTAAAGTATTGATAGAATAAAGCCATGTCAAGTAACTAAAGGGTCTTTTATTCACTCTCAGTTGCTTGTCCTTTTTCACAATATCTCTTTTTTTTTAAAAGATTGTATTTCATTGCATTAAATAATGAAGTTATATTTGTGACCAATACATATAGAAAAAATTAATGTTATAACTCAAACTAATCATTGATTTATAGTGTCCATGCACATTTAGTGATAAATATTGTCTTAATTTTTAACCTCTCTAGTGATAAACTTACAGAGATTTTAATCTCGATTTGTGATTTGTTCGAGAGAGCACACTTTGAAATCAGAGGTAACCAATCCCCACCCTCCAAGGAAAAAAAGGGAATCATCATCTCCATTATCTAAAGGAGATGAAGGAAAGTAAACTTTCATCCTCCAAAGGAGGAGCGGGAAACCAATAAGGGATAAGTTTATTCCTTTTTATTACTACCTAACAACCACAAATAACATAACTAGATGCGAATATAAACAATAGTAAAAACAAAAATTGAAGCCCAAATCAATAGAACTAAAGCTCGGGAAAATAGACACAATAGCACGGCAAAAAGTGATGTGTGACGAACATGCGTCGCCTAGGGTTGTCTGAACAATCAATCTCTTTATCACCGAGGTCACTGAGCCTAGAGATATCGCGCATGGCGGCAGTGGGTCTCTTCTTTTGGTGGCATGTGGAGAGCCACGCGAGTCTAGCGACCCATGCTTGCAAGGCATCACCACCCCTTTTGGCTAACGTTTCAATAGGTTGAAGGATCGATGATTGTGGAACTCTCTTAGGAGGCATGTGTTAGTGGCAAGCCATCGAAAAATTACGAAGCCACTCAACTTGACTGGACATTGAAAAACCAAAAGAAAACAAAAACCACCCGCAATGCAAAGGGAGAAATTAACGTAAGGGAGATGGGGAAAGAATGGGGGGTGGGGTGGGGTGGGGTGGGGTGGGGAGGGAGAGCAGAGTCGCAGCCCCGCTCCTCCCAGGTGGCTATCGTGGCTAGGGTTTTGTTTTTTGTTTAAGTTGAGAGCTTCTCTCTCCCGGTCCTTTGGTTGTCTATCTTGTTTCAAGATATCTAAATAGATCTATCTGACTTAATAATTGCAGTGTCCATGACTGAGCAATTTCCGACAAGTTCTTTTAGTTACAAATTCTATTTGTAATAGGTTATGGTCTTCAGAATTGAAAACTTTCAAAACCTCGTGCCAAATGATTTGACACTTATGATGTATCCTGATTACCATGTTGCTCCTAATAGGCTTCTAATTAAGTACTTCTTCCACGCGCGGTGCTCAATTGAAAATCTTCATATGATTAACTAAGGGTAAGGACCCCAAAAATGTTTAGATTTAGTTCAGCTAGCATTTATACAATTCAGTTAATTTATACTCTTCTACCACAATATTTGATTAGAAGCTGTTTTTAATTGCCTAATTTAATTATACGGTCAAATTCCAGACACGTCATGTATTCTAATAAAAATTAATATTTATTGTTTGTGTATAATTTCTGAATTGTTTGTAACTTAAACGGGTATTTAATGTAAAGAATTATCCCCGACCGACTCTTTTAAGAAAAAATTAATGGACCCATTTCGAGTTTAAGATTGTTGGGATTTCGTCGGAAGTAGTCGATGGTCGCCGTCGCAAGGGTGAACTTGCCGGAGCCCGTTGGTTTCGATAGCATGGGCAGTGTCGCCCACAGCTACTTTCGGCAGTGCCGTTCGACTGACGACCGAATCTTCTTAAAATTTATCTTTATTTTATTTTTTTATTATATTTTTATATTTTTATTATGTTTTTTATTATATTTATTATTAAAAAATAATTTAAAATAATTGGATTACTTGACGGTGGAGACCGTCCTCAGCGTCACTCTTAATGTAATGTCTCTCTGTATTGAGCCATCCAAACGTACCATGCGATTGGCGATAATCTCAAAGTTAATGAAAGTAAAGTAAAAATAAAAATGATGATCTTTTGATTCCGTGCCAAGTTTGTGAGCCCTAGGCTCATACAACTTTAATTGTTGCAAGCTAGTAGTACTAGAAGAACGAGACCTATTATGGGTTATATAAAGTAGGAAGATCTACACAATTTCTTAATTTTTATATACTATTATTTTTAATTATTTTTAAATTTTTATTTTGAAATTGTTTTTTTTTGAAATTAATTTTTTTAATTCATTATTTATATATTAAATATTTGACAAAAATAAAATAAAATAAAATAAAATGTGATATGTAAAAATTATGTAAATAGTAAAAAGTTTTATAAATTTTTTCTATAATGTATTTCAGATGTATAATTATTACGTTTCAATCGGTTAGTCTATTCCACCTCTTATAAAGAAAAGAATTTAAATTAAATAAAAGTTTTATATGTTATTTTTATATATTCCTTTGTATTTATTATTAATATAATTGATTGAATCAATTTTTTTAAAATAAAATAAATAATTTAGCTAATCACATAACTGATACACACAAAAAATACGTAAAAATGACCATACCAAATATAATTCATTAAATTAAAATACTTAATAGCAGTGTTTAGTATGAGCAGTGGCGAATCTCACAATTCTTTAAAAAGAGTAAAATAGATACCTAAAAACTATATGGAAATTACTAAAAACAATAAAATGTTCACTGATAAGAATCCATCTATAAAAGGAAAAACAACTAATGCGCTTGGAAATACCTGCACAATGATCTAAATTAGCAACAAGACTAGCCATATGTTTAGGAAGTTGGAAAGAGAACATGAGAAACTTAATGTATAACCATGCGCACCGAATGGGTCAAGACTATCAGCTAAAGCATTGTCTTCCCTCTTGCTGATGTTGTAAAAATCAATCAATAGATTAGGACAAGAGAAAGAGTTATTCCTGACTCATTAAGGTGATTCGGGCTTCGTTTGATGTCGTTTGGAGCCCTCGTCGGTGTTTTGGTGCGACTGTACGGCAATAGTACGTACGTTGATAACAGATTACATAAATAGAGAATGAATACGTGATTTACATGGTCTGGCATAATGGCTACGTCCATGAACATTTTGGGGAGAGAATCTATTATAATAAATGTTTTACAATATTTTATATCTCGCTGTATAAGAAAATTTAAACATATATGAATAAAATCTCACTGGTTAGAATTCTCAAATACCTCCCAAGAAAGAGAAGAAATTGAAGGAGAGGAGCTGAGTTGGAGAAGAGGAAGTCGAGCCCTTTTATACAAATTTTGGTTTATGGTAATGAGAGATTTTCTGTCCCATCTCCTAACCCATGTTGCCTAACAAGCATCACTTGTCACATCCTTATCCTTGTTGGCTTTTCCGTTCACACCTCTAAATCTAACGGAGTCTAAATGAGAAATAGCTTTTAAGATGCAAAACACCATTCCAAATATATTAAAAAAAATTACCAAGGGGAATTAAACCAATTAACCAATACCTTAAGAGTTCGATTCCACAATAAGGCTTGACACATCCAATTGGTAGCATAAAAGCAAGCCAATCTGTAGAGCTGAAGGCTTAACAAAAGTGCTAATGCTAGTGCCAGAACCAAGAAAACCTAGCAATATTAGAACTATTAGAGGCCATGCCCCCATAGTCAGTATAACCAAGGTTATCTTGAGAGTTCCCGTGGGAGAGAGATCCACTTCACAAAGAAATGCCTGGTATTGAAGAGTTGAAGAGATCACTCGCGGTTCAAAGCATTGGAACGAGACAATAAGGACATAGGCTTTAGCATAAGGTTGAGATCACGTACGTAGCCATTTGTTGATCTTGTAAATGATAGTACTAACACTAGTTTGGCTACTCTCACATAGCCAGGTTTGAACCTTGAGCCAAGGTTGAGCAACAATTATGACTATTTTCTGCGAAAAGAAACTCATTTTGATAAAAAAAAAAAATAGTCAATTTGACAGGAAATAACTTACCACGACTAAGCAGTTTCTTTGTAGTGACCTTTATGTGAGTGTTTAGTGAGAGTCAAGTGAACTATTAGGTTAAGCTATTTTTGTCATCCTCATATATGTGAGTGTTTAAAATTTCTAATTTTATCTTTTGATTAATAAAAAAATTAAAATTTTTCGAAAAATACTCAAACCAGTTAACTACTCAACCAAATAATTTTGATTCAAAGTTCTTGTGATATAAATTTTCTTATAAAAATAACTTGTAGTTATAAATTAAAAGAATAATATACGAGAAAAATGCAATAAACTAAACTATTTATACATATAGATAATATAATAAATCAATAATTGTAGTTGTGTGATATATAATTATCTTATACACATTTTAGGAACATAACATATCTATATTAAATAAGGTTAATTATAAATAAATTAATAACATAAAACCAAGTATATAAAACATAATTAACGTGTAATATATTTAACACATACATATATAAAACATATTACGAGCTTCAAAACGAGTTCAAACGAGTCAAGTAGAGCTTATATGAGTTTTGTTCACGAGTCTAAACCGAATCGAATCAAGTTTATACAAGTTTTGTTCGTTTAATATTTGAACCTAATTGAGTTTTTATGAACATCTCCTTTATTAATTAAATTGAGTTTGAACCGAGTATATACAAGCCGAGCTTAAGCTGTACTTCATGAGCTACTCTAATTATTTGCAGTCCTATCTTCGTTAGATTTTTTCCGTTTCCGAACCTTTCTTTTTCTATAAGCTCTCCATCTTAATGGGTTTAAATGAGAGAAAAATTTGAGAAATCATATTTTGACTCTGACTCTCTCATTGTAGTCGTTGTTTTTCTTTCTATTACTTCAAAAGTAGTCGTTTCAGTTTCAACCATAAGATTATTTTTTATAGTACTTTTTATTTTTAACAAACAATGACATCTTCTTCCAAATATCCTTGCTATTCTTAGATGATATTTGAGAATCACATGCGGTTAGTTAAACAAGCATGAAACCTATGCATGGGTATTCAGCCATAGGTCAAAACATATTTTTGATTATTAGGAATAATCGTAAAGCACTTTAATGGTGAATATGCTAGCATAATAACTTATATGAAGGCTAGGTTTATGTTATTATTTATTAATTTCTTGGTGTAAGTGGATATTGGCGAAAATTGAGTAAAGCTTTAATTATTGGGCTTTATTGGATATTTAAAATATCTCAATATGTCTTTGAATAATAATAAAATAATTTGAGTTAAGATATTTTATTGAGTTTTGAAAAATATTGAGAGAGTAAAAATTGAATACAAATATTATAATATAATTTAATATAGTTTTTATTTTCAGAATTAAAAAAGTTGTATTGTTTTTTGTAATTTGTTTAGTAGTATAAAAAAGTTTAAATGATTAACTAATAATTAGATGATAAAATTAAAGATTTGAAATTGAAAGTGTTTTGTATTTAAAAAATATTTCAGAAGAATATTTGTATTCCAACTGCACCCTGCTAGGTTTGGAAATAATAAACTTTCAATTATTCTCAAACACTTTTTACTACTATTTATTATTTTATTATTATTTTTTACATACTTTTATTATTATTCATTAATTATTCATTACTATTCAATATTTTATTATTATTATTTATTTATTTTTTACTACTATTCACAAATATTCACAAACACTCTCAATACTAGACTTAGCTCATGAATGCAGCCCATTCCATCCTGCAAGCAAGATTGATTTGATTTGATAGTTTTATATTCACTTGCATGCCTTCCATCGATTGATAACCTATTGGTTTTTAGGCTTAAAATGATTAAAATATTTAATGTTAAGTAACCAACAATTGTGAACCATATTTATTCAAAGTATTAGCTTGGTTGTTTAGGTTTAAATGAAAATCTATCATTGTAACTTAAAACAATGCATATCTCATGAGAATAGGAATCTTAATCGCTTACCAACCAAATAAGGGTTGTATCTTTTGGTAAATTGGAAACTTTTTCAATATATTCTTTAATATTTGAGAAGTTGTGACTTTTTAAAAGTGCTTATTCATTTAAATTGTGACTTTTAACAAGTAACATTTTATTTATATAAGTTGTGACTTTTTACAAGTACTATTTCATTTTAGTTGTGACTTTTTATAAATGCCCTATCATTCTTTATAAATAGGGAACTCTACCCACCTTTTTATATACTCTAAAATCTTCTATAAAATTAGAGAATCACTCATTCTTTTTTTTCTTTCTCTGTTATTGGGTTTTGACAATTTTATATTGGGTTTGAGGATATCCTTTTGTGTACACCAATAAAGAGATTAACGAAAATCGGCATTGTTATATCTTGCGAGTAAACTGTCAAGAAGACTAGTGCATGTTAACTTTTGAGGCGGCATAATCTACTTTAAGAAAAGCGTCTATCACAACGTGCCTCAACACTAGATTCTTACTTTCTAATTTATTCTTGTGCATTTATATTTTTCTAATTTACGATGTGTTTGCACGTAAATAATTTATTATTTGAAATATTTCCCAACATAACTATGTCAACAGCATCAAGTTTCCTCTTCTAAATGAATATTATTGGAATATAAATCAATTGTATTTCTCATTCATCGAAATCCAGGTACTTGAATCAAATGAAAGTCCACTCTCAATTTTTATTTATTTATTTATAAATGTTGGTATATTTGTATTCATTACAAAATTGTTATAAAAGTACAAATATTATATTTTGGATCAGTCACATCTAGATCATAAGAGATTTCAAAGTTAGATAAAATCATGTTGGTTTTTACCTACTTGGAGCCTAGCTAAATCTTGATATTCGTTTAGAGCTCGTGGCTGAAATAGCAGAACTGGTTTACAAATAAAAAGAATTTAAGACAAACAAGGAGTACTTCATATTCCTTATAAAGAGATTAAATTTACACTGCAATACATGACAAACTTTCAGAACATTGATGTTTTTATAATATTTTATATATATATATATATGTTCTTGCAATCGTTCCTACTACAATATCACCATCAGCAAAACACTCACCATCTGAACTATTATTGTTCTTCTGAACGCCATGCATCTAGAATGAAGAACAACATGAATGGTTTACATGCATTTGGGATTCAACAACACTTCATTGGGATCATATGCATAAAAATAGCTAAGACTCATGCGAATCATCCTGCATGAATATTGAATTCCTCGTCATCCTCTTCGGTGATAGGCTCGAGACTTGGTAAATTAGAAGGCTTGTGGGGATAAACAATGAGGGCAGGAGCTACCTCAATCCAAGAAGTGATCATATTTGTGATCTCCTTACCCATAGATCAGATGTTCGGATCTCTTTCCACCCACCTTTCTAATCAAAGAAGAGAAAGATAGCCGGCGATGGATCAGTTCTTTCGAGATCTAATTTCCAAGAGAGCACTTTTGTTATCCGAGATGATTCACATGTGAATATTTGGGCCAAATATATAAACATTATATATATATATATATATTATATATATACAGGAAGAGGGAGGAGGAATTGAGATCACATGTATGTTAATGCAAGAGAGATCAATATCAGAACTCAGAAGGAAGTAGTTATTAGATACTGCCACTTGATCGGTAATCCGCGCATTCATGTGGATCACATGAACATGCTGTTGAAAATGGCTCCTTGATTAACAGTCTTATAAATTGACGAGAGACCGAACATGTCATGAAATTCACGAGGAAAAATACGGAAATGATATGGGGCCCGGCGTTGGGGCCTTGTGCGCCCCCGGCTGATGGTTTATTTTATTTATAAAAAATAAAAAAATAAAAGCGGGAAAACAAAACACAAAGCCGCTGAAATCAAAATCAGAAAGTGGGAACATTCAAATCGAAGAGCAAAAGGTGAGGGAGGGAAACCAAACGCAAAGGGCTATTCGTGTTTTTCCTTGTCGGCCATTCCGTCGCAGGCGTCCGTCCGGTGTCATCTGAGCCCAACCATGGTGCCGCTCGCCTGGGCGTCGCTATTTGAGCTCACCTGGAGAAAACCCATCGCGCGGGACTTGCCTAGATCATCTAGTTTCTGTCGCAAGCACCCATTTTTGGCTTGCTGTGATTCCTTCCCTGTTTTCAACTTTTTGATTTTTACTTAATTGTGTCTCATAATTTTCCAGACATTGATAATAATATAGAGTTTCTAACCCTGGGGAGTTATTTTGCTGTTATTGACATTTAGGCTTTAGTTTTTTGGAGTAAAATTCATTCTTTGTGATGTTCTGATGATTCATTTACTACCCCAAAATTTGCCATCTTATGTTAAAATGCCAAATCTTGACTGTGAACAGCTATAGATTGGTGTTTATATTGAGTTTCTTAGTCAATGTCGTGGCAATGTGATATAAATAAGGAGACATGTGTCTCTCAATTCTTGTGTGTTCATATTGAAAAACTTGATAATGGATATTGTTTTGAAAGTTGTGAAATTTTCTGGATATCTTTGTGGGAGGCTTCAAGTTAATCTGTATAATTTGGCTAGTAACCTGCGCCAATATTTTTTTTAATGTGTCTACTGAAAGCAGAAGGCAAAGAGGAGAAATCTATCTGATTATGAGAAATTGGATTAGATTTTTGCATTCTGTTTTCTTCTACAGTACCTCCGAATAATTTTGTACTGCTTTAATCCACCTTATGCAGAGTAGTTTTACAACATTATGACTCTGTAATCCATGTTCTCAAGGATCTACAGTTCTATCAAGCCTCCTTAGCAATTTTCTCCCATATTTGATTTTCAATCAAAACAAATAGAGCAACAATTCCAAAGAGAAATCCCAAAGAGATTAGAGCATTAATGGGGCGATCTTTTAGATTTTCCTTCTAGATTATAGCTTTTTCTTCCCTTGCATCTTTGTTTCCTTGGTAATCATAATCCACACAAGTGAATCTAGCATTCCAACTCATCATCGTATAATACCTTTTCATTTATGTGCCACTGAATTTATCATGGTTATTTGAAATTTGATTTTAAACTATAAAATCTACTTAGTTGGATGCTCATGATTTAAGATAGATTGTGAAGATTGATTAAATAATATATATATATGGCAGTATTCCTGCGTATTCCTGCATAAAATCTATACCTTTTCATATATATATATATATATATATATATGGTTTTTTCAAATTTGATTTGCTATTAAAAATGATAATTATGGAATCTGAAGTCAAAGCCTTCATATTCCTGCATGCAATGTCTTCTACTTTAATTTGCCATTTATAATAGCAGAGAACCGTTATGAGTAAATGGCTTTTTAGCATGCAATTTAATTAATAAAATGGAAAAATACCATGATCATCCAGTGTTTTAGTACTTCAATTTTCATGTAATTTTGTGTAGATCACCCTTAATTTTCAATATTTAAACAGCTTCTTTTAGAGGATCTGGCTGATATATTGTTCTTGGATGTGTTTATCCTATTGGTAATTTACATGGTAATATTGTTGAAGAGTGGAAACAATTTTGCTCGTAGGTGTAGTTTGAGACCATTCTAATATTGTTTGACTGTGTAGATTTCTTTAGAAAATCAAAAGCTTGGGTTCTCAATCTGGTATAAGTTGTTGGACTGCAAGAGAGAAAGAAAAAACTAATTCTAATGGACCAGTTTGCTATTGTGGCTACTAAGTGAAGTTACAAATTTCTAGAAGATATAAGAGTTTTGGTAGAAGATTTTACCATCGAAGAATTCAAGTTTGAAGCAATGGAGAAGTACAAGAGAGTCCTGAAAGTGTTAGTCTTGTCAAATTTTTTTTTTTATGATAGTTTGTGGTATAGTTTTCATATAATCTGTAGTTTTTATGATAGTTTGAAACAGTGTTGATATTGAGTGGATTGGTCTTTATGGTTTGCTTTGAAATTGTGGGCTGATGTTAAGCTTGATTGTTATTATAAGTAGATTATAGAAAAAGATCTTATTTATAAGTTTTCTATTTATTTAGGAGCCTTTTTTCACATTTCCGTATAATGAAAAAGATCTATTACAAAAAGGATACCTTGTAGCCTTAAAATAATGAACAGATTGTTGTTACTCTAGATTTGATCAATGCTGATACAAATTGTTGTTACTTTAGATTTGATCAATGCTGATACAGATAGGCAATATCATGTCAGTATCTAGGAAGGAAATGGAAAGAAAACCACTTGTTCTTATTTCCACATGAACCACTTGTTTTGTTCTCATTGCTAGGCTAATATCACTGATTTCATATCACTAAAACATTACAAAGATCCCTGAATAAAAATTTTCCATTTAACTCAACATCCATCATAAAAGGGTGTTCAAGACATGTCCATGAGCACTACATAATAAGCAATCCACAATAAGTCCATGAGTAATACACAAAAAGTCATTAAATGGGTCTCATCCCACAACAAATACATTAACAACATAAGTTCATCCTTGGAATACATTAAATGTAAAAAATACATTAAACGAGTATTATTTTTGCGGTTGTGTTTTATCCAACCCAAAGTCTACTGGTTATGATTCATCAAACCCAATTTACATCTATAAACAACAAAACCCAAATATTAATGTCATTTTACTATTTACCATTAAGATATCAAAAGGAATACACTTATAATTTCTTGACTTTAAATTACTATTCTGCCAACTTGGGTTCCATCAATGTCAAAAGTTGTGCTTTTTAGAATAACCTAGCGAGAAATATTCATAAAAACCTATCATACAAAAGATTCCAAATATAAATATGTCCTTATTTATACTTGCACGTGTCCACCATTAGCATTGGCCATATCCATCTCTAAACTGCAAAACAAACGTCTCTCAGTGTCCATGACTTGTGTATCTCCTTCATCGTGCTAATAATCAAGTGACAAATAAGATCACAAAACTATATTACTAGCAAACGTAAATTATCAATCAAAATGTTATTAAATATATGCACCTCTTTGTGTTTCCCTTTTTTCGGGTGCTTTTTTTCATTTTTGTTTTAATTTTTCGCATGTCTATTTCTATCCTAGATGCTCTCCTCATAGATGGAGGTCTGTCTTTCCCACGCACCTCATGTGGACTGCTTGCTTGCCCAAAAGCACCAACAATAGTTGTGTCTCTTGCCATACCAACGATGTTGGAACTCGTTTAAGTCACCGATGAAGGGTTTTTGGTTGGCACAATACAACTCAATCATCACATACAATTTGGTTTTCGCATCCTAGGTATGCTCTCTCGAACCTATTGCAAGAGTAATCATCTAATAACAAATGTTCAACATCTCTAAATATCTATTAAAATTTGCATGTTGTTCCCCTGCATCATAGCTATTATAGATTAATGTGTATCGCCTTTTGATGTCCTTCCTCCATCTAACTACAAGATACACATCTGGCAAAACTCTAATCTCATTACTCCTTAATACAGCCAAATGTGCTTACACAATATCCCACTCATCTAGAATAATTCACAAGAATACTTTGCAGCTGAATCTTTCTCCCTAAAGCCCACAAAAAACGTAACCAGCTTAGTGAGCTCTTCCAAATGAACTTCATCCTCTACCAAATAAGTCTTCACTGCATCATTACTCTTATGTAACTTTGGATTCAAGTCGTATGTGCCGGTAATTTGCTGTTGTACTTATTTGAACTTAGAAATCGTGTACAACTCTTGAAACATCTTCTCAATTGGAGATCTTGATATGTAGGAGCTTATGAAATTAAATGATTGGAAGTCCGCAACAGTTTCATTCACAATCTTTTTTTTATGCATTATCAAACTGGTCGACAAACTCTTTCGGGTTCATCTTAGAATTAACATATCCGTCAAAAAAGATATTCATGCTCTCGCTCTATTGCTTTGATCTCATTCTAGCCCAAAAGTAGTCTTTCAAAAATATTGGAACTAGGCGTGTAAATGGTCTAGTTCGAAGAAAATGTGGACCGATTCTATTTGGTCTAGGAATTTTTCCACATTAGACCAGATCGAACCCCTATTCGGTCCATACCGACCCAGTTCAGGGGTACCTGATATGATTTAATAGGCTAGATTTTATCCAAATTCCTGCAATGATCAAAAATAATTTTTAACCTAAATTTAATTATTTTCAGATCAATTTATGTATTTATCAAATATTTAAGCCAAATAATATTAAAAAAAAAACTTACTCTTCAAACAATTGACAAAAGAAAAATAATTCAAAAAAAAATTACAAAAAAAAAACCAGTCCTCAAAAACCCAAATAAAATAAAAAAAGAAATTAACTAAGTAGTCAATAGTTATTTAGTGATACATCATAGATCGGTAAACTATAACTAATAACACTATTACATTAGTATATTATAAATTTATAAGTTAATGAATAGTGATAAATTAGTAATAATATATTAAATACTAATTATACACTTATTATTTATAACTATTATTAATACTCTATATAGATATACTATAATTTATATTTTTATATTACAACTACTATAAATTATAATATGTTAATATTATAAGAGTATATATTATATATTAATATGTTATACTACCACTTTTAATCTATATTAATATTAATATTATAATTTACATATTATTACTTATACATATATATATATATATAAAGAAAAAAAAAAGGAAAAAAAGAAGTGTGCATTCGATCCGGTCTGGTCTAAGGGGAGAAATGCCCTGAACCAAAACCGGATTAGAAATATTCAATCCATATAGAAATTGGATCTGATCAGACCAAATTTCATCTGGTCTGATTTAGTCCACCGGTTCAGTTCAGTCTTCTTACACCCCTAGTTGGAACCCAATGCTCACATTCAACATATAGACTTTGCAACCAGACATTCTCATGTAGATTGTATGTGGTAATTATTCGATCCCAACTTGTCTCAAACTCTTCAATACTTTGGCTGTCATACACACATCTCGTCAATGCATTTTTCAACCTAGTTTTGTAGGAATTATAGGAACCAAGCTTTTCAGAGACTTTTTTCATAATATGCCATATGCAATATCTACGTCGGGCCTTTGGGAAAATAATAGTAATTGTTGTTTTCATTGCTTTATTTTGGTTAGTGATAATAGCTTTAGGAGCAACTCCATCCATACACTGCAACCAAGTATCAAATAACCATACAAAGGTCTTTGTATCCTTACTGAAAATCATGCTTGCTCCCAACAAAATTGACTACCCATTATGGTTAACAATCATAAATGGAGTAAACAGCATCTCATATCTATTTGTTAGGTAGGTGGTGTCGAATGTCACCATATCACAAAAATATTTGTAGGCAGCTCTACTACGGGGGTTTGCCTAGAAGACATTCTTTAATCGTTGCTCATAATCTAGATCCATCATATAAAAAAATCCAGGATTCTTATATTGCATTCATAAAAAATATTCTTTCAGTGCTCCAGCACCGCCTGCGCCGAGTCGTAGAATTCTTGCCTTGTGGATGTAATTACAACGAAAGAGTACCCACCCGCGCCAACAGTAAGGGCTCCATAGGTCTTACACGATTGTTCCCATCCATGTCATTTATATCTAGAATCATTTTTACTGAGCCATTCACTTTTTTTATTACATCGCGAAGAAGCGAGACTTCTTTGGATTAAGGCCGTGGCTATGAATTTTATGTACTGTTGTCAACCGAAGTTTTCCATCGGATCTTAAGGCATTATTCTTTGCCTTACAAAATGTCTTTCCTGTCAGACGTGGATTGACGATATTTGAAATCGTATTATGGGGCTTCCCACCATGAGCACAAGCAAAGGTTACATACCTAACAGTTCCATCTTTTCTTTATCCGTCCTTTTTGCCATCACCCCAAACCCACATAACTTACCATAACTATTATAATAACTCAATAAATCTTCACGGGAGTTAAAGTCTATCCCCTTCGTTGGCTCCTCAAGCATATAATCAACATCAATATCAATATTCTGACATGTCTCGGTACTGCAACCCTCAATTTCTAGTAGATTTGGTCTATCCTTATTGCTTGTACTGGAACTTATATTGATGTCTCGATTTGGAGATTTCATATCATGTGGAAATGTGGTCAAGGGATCTGAGGGGGTAAAAATGCAAAAATTAGCATTTTTAAAAGCCTTATAGTATAACAATATCAATGATATCAAACTAGCGAAAGATTTAAGAAGATTGTGGAGTAATTAATGTTTTATCTAAAATTAATTCAAGAATCAAATAACATGAGAAAAATATTTGTTATCCTCACCTCTATGTCGAAATCTCACATCCTCATTTTCATGACCATCCATGATCTTACTTTAAAGGAAGGCCAATAGAATTACGAGAACTCACTTCCTGGCAAACCCAATTTCGGCTAGCTGGTACTTTGCAATTAAGTGTAAACATATATCTAGCAAAGATATATATAATGGTATATACAAGTGACTCTATCAAAGATCTAGTCCGAGCAACTGAGTACTTCAATTTAATGGTATTTGCATCACTTGTTTTGGAGCTAATTGGAAAATATAGTCTCTGACACGAATCTTAAAAAAAAAAAATACAAACAAAAGTGAGATGAACTTCTATATTAAGAAAGTGAAAAATACATGTTTCGAGGATGCTCTGAGACCCATACATCTGGCTCTCCAAAAAAATCATCGACTCAAAATTTCTTATTCAAAGTTTACTACTTCTTGAGGCAGTGTCTACCAATAGCAACATTATTGGTAGACACTTGGGAAAAAGATAAAAGAAGAAAAGACAGCAGCCCAAGTGGTAATATTTATATTATCCAACTTTAGTTTCATTTGTCATGGAAATAACAAGATATTCAAAACTAACAATTGTCTAAACATATGTGGCAAATTATGGGTCATGAGCTATAGTCTGCAAGTTTGCAACTCTAGCTATTACCATAAAACCAAATGGACAATGTAATTGTAGAGTACTAGCTAGTTGAAAGTGACATTTATATATGATCCTCACCTTCATTCTTCTCTCATTTAATTCCTTTTAAAATCTATATAATCCCTACTTGCTTGTCTAAGTATATCATGCTTACTCATTATTGGCCTTGCATTTCTACCACGAAAAATCTGCTACATGATGTTTTAATAAAAACCAAAAAATTATAAAAAGCCTAGATTATTATCGATGTTTGGCAAATTATATAGATACAAAATTAAGTAAAAATCAAAAAATTGAAAATAGGAAAGAAATCACAACAAACCAAAAAATGAGAGAGATGATGGGTGCTTGCGATGGAAATGAGTCTGGGCAAGTCCCGTGCGACAGGTTTTCTCCAAGTGGGCTTAGATGGCGACAACGACAACTTAGGCGGTTGGGCTTAGACGACGCCGTATGGACAGTGACGGAATGTGACTAGATAACCGGCAGATCCTGCGTGTGTTGGGTCTCCAAAAGCTTTCCACCCCTATTTCAAATCTGATTTTCATGTTCGTGTTTTGACTGTATTGAAATCATTTTTTTATTTTTAAATAACCTGCCACGTAATCTGGGAAAATATGTTTGGACCTCGGGATAAATAGGCTCAGAAAATTTTGCAAGAGATCCTTGAAATATCTCCAAGAAGTCCAACCAATTCAAACTGCCTAATCTCTGACTTCTCCTTTTCTAGAATCAATTAAATGGCCAAAAAAAAAAAAAATGAACCTACTTGTGCTTTAGGTGTGGACTAGATTTGCAGCCTTATTTTCGAAACTCCTCCTTTTGCATATATAGATGGATGGTGCTTGCCAAATATAGAGAAGAAAATATTAACAAGTTTAACTTGTGCTATTTTGCATATATTGACGATGGAGACCTTGTTTTAACATCTTGTTAGTTATTTTTCATTTAAACTAACCCATTGAATAATGATTCATTTACAATTATTTCAAAACTACTTTACAACTACTCAAATGAAAAACAAGAAGGTTTAGTATTATTTATAAAATACACTACCGCATCAGCTAAGATATAATGAGATAAAACAAGAGTTTTGCCACTTATCATCCCACACACCACTCTTGCTTTTATTTTTTATTTATTTTATACATGTTAAGGTAATTGAATTCTTCTACTCATCATATTAATTTTTGCAATATATACTTGATTAAAAATCATATGTGGTGTATGATGTAAAGATGATGAATATAATTTTTTTATTAAATAATTTTATAAATATCAGTAACTAAGATCATTTCTTTTCCCTAAATAGTTAATATGAAACTTAAGCGCGATTGATTGAACTTTCTTCAATCAATTGAACTTATCCTACATAAATATTTTATTTTTTAATTATATGCCAATAAGATTGGACAACCATCTTCATCGAGGCTCCGTTTATTTTGCAATCAGATAGTTTTGTAAACACTTTATCTGACCTTTTAGATTTGTGTCAAAAAGTCTGATGAAAATTTGATGTGGCTTAAAGCTTTACAGATAATGATTTTCTCAAATATTTGAACGTCGATTTATATGATTGATATGATTCACACAACTGCAACCGTTGGATTATGGTTTCTATGTACACGTGCACAGCTGCAAACTGCAAAGTGCTGTCTTATTTCATCACCGAGTCCCACACTGGAAAAATGCAAAGGAATCCCTGCAGGCAGATTACTATAAAATGGAACCAAACTCTTCTCTTCAATTCACGCAGCCGCGCGGTGAGCACAAAGCGAACTATTCTTTCGCCTTTTACTAAAGAATACCGTGTGCTCGCCGCAAATAGCGGCATACGCCTATTTTTGTAGGGTGTTCTTCCTCTGGAAGAGCCCCTTTAACCTCAGTCCTAAACTATTATTATTTCTAGTGTTGCAGCATTGTCCTGCTACAATCAATCTTGACATTAGCTGTAATAAGACTTCCTATAAACGAAGACGTTGGAAATGGAGTAACCAATAAAAAGCCCATAATAACCGAAAATAAACCTTTTTATACTAATTCAAAAATCTTTTACACAAGAACCGTCCCTAGGTGGCCATGTGGCCGCCATGTGGCAGGTAAGGTTTTCTAGCTACTACCCATGAGTTTGACCGCCATGACAGCCCAATCTAGGCCACCCGCGGTGGCCAAGCTAGCCACTCGGTGGCACACGGTGATGGCCACAAAAAGGCAGCAGTAAAAGCTTGTCTTTCTTGAAAAAAAAAACAAAAAAACAAATGAAGCAAAATCCTAAAATTATATATTAAATCAATTTTTAAATTCTATCTAAAACTTCCTCATAGCCAAACTTATTATTATTATCAATCCCACCTCTTTTTTATACCCTATCAAACCATCATCTTAAAAAGATTTGTGGTTTTGCTTTCCCCAGAGGAAAAGGACTGCACAAGAACGTGGACCCTGGCTTAAGCAGAATGACAATTGACAATGTCACCTTAAATCCTTCATTCGATTTCTGTCTTGAATGTATAAGCCCTCGTTTAGATGCACAACTCAACTAAGTACATTTTATTTTTAAGACTGCTTTCAACATCCAAAGGCATGTTTTATCCTCTTCTGAGTTTAATTGCTAGGCCCCACACTTGACAACCCAATGTTTTAAATTCCGTTCCAACTATCATTTCAAGATTAATTATATATAAAAATCTATATGTATATATAAACTAACAGCTAATAAAATAAATACATATATGTAAGCATATACTCGAAACTATGGACAAGCCTTCACTTGTGTTCCCTCCATTATTTGTGTACTTGGTACCAGAATGCAACAAAAACTTGAGAATTATTTTTTTCTTTCGCAGGTTGGGTTTGGCACTGGAAGGGAGACATCACTGACAGGTGAACAGTATACATTTATGGTTGAATCCAATTATTTTACAACTGTCTATAAATATATCTAAACTCATTTTAACATCCAAAGACACCTAAACTCATCTTAAGTAAGCACCACAAAACTCATTCAATTATCTCAACTCAATCTATTCATAAATAATTCAACTCAACTCAACATCCACAACTCAACTTTTCAGGAAATGAATGTCGGACCAAACTCTTGTGTTGGTTTAAATCTGATTCGATCAAACTGAGCCAGGGTGTTGGAGCCTGCTCAACATTAGTTCTTCCATCAACATGTTCAGACTTGAGATTCCCACGTCCTATACTTGAATCTTTGTCACCCCAATATAACCAAGCAATTTTAAACGCAACATATAAGAGCAGCAAGCAACAAAGGATTACCCAAACAACAACCTGCACTCATCCTTTAGACAAACCAAGATTTTATTGATCAAGTAATTGACCAAAATGAAAACCACTACTTATCTCATTGAATGGACAGTGAAGGAAAATAGACTCCTAATCTGATACAGGTTCAAAGAGGATGGGTTTCCTGTCTGGCCAAGATTCTATCTTTTCAAAGTACTTGACCGGCACAACCCCATCGAAACCTTCAGTTAAGATAACATTGTTGTCGGAAATGTAAAGCTTCATTCCCACTGTAATAAAGTTGGAAAGCACCACATTAGTAATAAGAGTAGAATATACATATATGTATATATATTATATATATCATAGATGCTTGGATGATGATAAACAAAATTCAAGACATTTTCTGGAAGGGGAAAAAATTTGCCAAACTTGCCTTCCAAAGCTTTTCTGACATCAAGAAAGATCAACACATTAACATCCCATCTCATACCTGGAAAAATTACGAATCAGGAAAATTATCAAAGTCAGCATAATGTGGATTCAGACGAATGCATCATTGGAAACTGTATGATCATGAAGTACTGTAATTCTAGATGACAGCCAACACAACCCCTAATAGTGTTATCTCGTGTCCTGTTCAAAATTAGTGCTCCAAAACAATGTTGATGCCTGGTAGAACAAGGCATTAATACCAAAAGGGTCCTAAAAGAATGGCAAGTTAGATGCATGGGCGTAGCGTAAATAATGGGAAGCACTGCCATAGACTTCTGATGATGAAAAGTCCACATGGTGGACAAGTACATATATATGCTGCAAAAGAAGCATAAGGCTCCATGATGTCCACAACTGTTAGGTGATTCGAGTGCAACCTTGTATTTTGGCAGACACTCCCAACACTCACATCTCAAAGAGCATAAAAAATCCAGAACACAAATGACGTTGCTAAAACAATCCTAAATTACATTTGATGAGTATATCCAATAATTGGTGAGTACCTAAATAAACACCTTAACCTCTGACATTATTTTGGCTTAGTCACTGGCCAATTTGTTGTAGATTAATGCTACAAGGCACACTCCTATCCCACTTTTATCAGACTGTAAAAGTGGCACCTTTATCGCCATTGGATCTTCCTGTATATATATATATATATATATATATTTAAATTCAAAGGTGATGGGCTATGCCACCTCAACATGGTGGGATTGGAGTAGGATGGTGTAGTGTCTAGATATTTCGTCTTGTATGAAACACACTTAGCAAAAAAGAATTGTAGTATGAAATGCAATGAAACTTTTCAGGTCCAAGGACTTTCACATTAACCATAAGCACATATCAAAATAAAAAAATCTCTCGTCTTCCCCTTGACTGGTGCTCGGGGCCAAATTATAGTATGACCCATCTAGACCTAGAGGGAGAAGGTCTTGGAATGCAAAAGACATATTGGAGTCTTTATCATAGGATTTTTGCAGGCGGGCTTTGGGGGTTTAGAGGGTACAATGTCATGCATCATAAATTCTAGATCGAAATTAAAAAAAAAAAAAAAAAAAGAAGCAAAACTAACACATTACCACTTATTACTTCCCCATCTGTTGGCAAGCCACATGAAAAGTGAACATGCAATCTTTTCATGCGTTTCAGACCAGACTCTAGAATTGATTCCAAATTCTTCACATAGGTTCCATGTACGCACACTGCATATTGTCAGGAAAAAAAAGCACTGAAACAAACAAAAATGGCAGAATAGGATAAGAAACAGTAATGACTTTTGTTTTTAATTCACACACATTTACCTGGAACTTCTTCAGCTACAAGGATTGGTTTCAACAAGCTTTCCGACTCAACTGTCTGCCAATTACACCAAAAAATAAATATTTAAAAAAATCTATGCATGATCAGTTGACAATCAAATGATTGCAAAATCATAAATGATGGGAAAGGAACATTAGGAGGCACTCGTAGGCTGGTACTACAATAAAATGAAAAACAGACAGCATTAGAAACATCTGGTAGAAAACAAAATCCAATAATAGTATCAGTATCAAGCATTGTGAAAAGTGATACAAACAATCTATAAAAAGAGTCAAGATGACTTTGATTTAAGAGTAGACGATTAAACAAACTCTGAGAAACACATCCACTTAAGGGAAACATCTGTGCAGCTTAATACTACAGTTGGTGCGATAGAAGTAATAGAGAATGGATAGGCTGAACCTCCCTGCGTCTTTTTCAGTAGGAAGAAAACTAGTGAGAGTGAACACATAGTTTTAGCATCATGCACTTATTTATGGTTCACTCAAGACAGTGGAACTTTCACAAAACTAAATCTCCCTCCTCCAATCATCCCACTTTTGGGCTTTTGGTGGGCCGTGTGCTGGGAGGCTTTCCTGCCCTTCTCCATCCATACAATAACATACAGTCCTCCCTTCTCCTCTATCCATACCTCATCCAATCCCTCAAAATAAAAAGTAAAAATATTCAAGCATTTCTGTTCCTTGAGACATGAAAGTGTGTATAACTGTATAAGAAACCTACGTACATATTCCAAAAAATACCATTCACAGTTTTAGCACTTACATGCAAGTAATCAAAAACCTTATAATAAAGCATGGCTTTGTAACATGATATACCAGTTGAGCAATGGCAAACAATTTGTACCACAGATCTCCATAGTTTAAAGAGAATTCTATTGCAGCTAGCATCTGTTTGCATACAAGGATCTCAATCATTCAGAGAGAATCCCCAAAGGTGATACATTTATTCGACAATTTTGACCACATACTGAAGGAACACGAGCAGATACATCCAAGGCAACATAATCCCAGTGAGTTATTAAACTCTAAAAGGAGCATTTAGAGGTTATATTCAGCCGGATACAAAGATTCTCACAGAATGGTAAATAGAATTAGAACATGGGCACATCTTCATGAAGAAAAAAAACTGATAATTCACCATTATTGTGTGGCCTTGGTTTGCACGTATCCAAAGCTCCCCATTTTCTTCCAAGAGGCTGAAACGCTGCTTATTATCCTTTCTGACAGCCTAAACAATGCAATCTTAAGAGAAATAAGTGTTTGCTGAAGAATTTTCAGCACTATCATTTTAAGGAAGATATATAAGACAGAATCCAGTACCATGTATGCAATGCACGGAAAATATGATAAAATGACTAATAAAAAGTGTTAACATCATTTGTTCTATATATTGAACATGTTACAAGGACGTAACATTTTAAAGTAAGTGTAGAGGTACTCTTTGCAAGCAAAACAGGGATTATTTTTTGTGGTTCGATTCTGGTCTTCGAATAAAGCAACCTTAACAGCACTAGACTGATGTAATTATATGATGTTTAGGCAATGTCTGAGAAAGAGTCATTAGACCGAGGTTTCGAGGAAGAATATACCTTTAAAAATCTGCATCGGTAACGTTTCCATAATCAACCATACATTAACATAGAAACTTCACACTTAATCAAGTGAGATTATCCGTAGTAGCCACAACTGCCTAAACCCCAACCACTTCAACATTGATTATAAGGGCCATTTCATGGTGTACGTAATCTATGGTTTTGAAAAAGATTATCTTTCCGCACACATTAATTCAAGTAGAAAATAGGTTTACATAAAAAAAAGCACTTCAACATACAATTAGCCCCTAACAAGTTGCATGCCAAATTTCATCAGTACAGCCAGAGAACGGTTTCTGGTATCTTCCATAATAGTTACAGAAAGAAATTAGCATTTTGAACAGGCAGTGAAAGTGCTTTAGTACTCAGTATCATGGTACTCCGGGCCAACAGTGAAGCAGAAAGTTTAACAGGACGAAGTATAAATATATATATATATATATACATATAAAATAAAAAACATATGAAAATGAGAATGATATTCAGAAACAGACCTCCCTAATATCATCAACGGTGTGTGATTTTAACGGAATATTAGCGAAAGTCTTAATATTCAACTTTAAAAGATCTTGAACCTTCACGTAACCATCACTCCGCAAATTCAAATTCAACTCAGAGGCCATATGGCGTAAAATACGTGTCCTGAACACAAGAAGAAAAAAGCAATGAAAGCCTTGAAAGGAGGATTAGTTCTAATTTTGGGCGACCATGCGGTGTTTCATCATCAAATTTAAAGAAAAATTATAAAGCTGCATCTTTTAAAGATGGCATGATGAGAACACAAGCATTACAAGCAATGGGTCAAGAAGTAGTGCTTACAATAGCCTACCAAGAGCATCAATCTTATCTTTGCCAGAGCCACCACCCCCACGCCCTCTTGATTTCTCTCTACCATTTCTCGTCTCCATACCCTTTCCTCTTCCACCGCTGCCCAATTTTTAGTTGAAGAAATAAAATTCATATCAACAAAATCATAAGCAAATCAATTACACACATACAAACACTGATAATTATCAGTTTGGCTGCCGATAAAAAAATTTCCACTTGATTATTAGTCATCCATCATTTTAAAAGAAATAAAAAATAAATAAAGAGCAATGTCTGACTTTGTCTAATAAGTTTTCCATTCTAGAATTCATATTTCCTTCTCTTTCTCTCGGTCTTCTCGGAAACCAAACAGACAGGGATTGAGGGAAAAAATCACCTTCTACTGGAATGGGCAAAAGAAGCAAAATTAGAGCTGGTGGCATTTGTCTTTTCCATGAAACCTAGGGCAGGAGGCGGACTCCGAGTGCGCAGAGAGATAGGAGTTACAAGTACAGGTGGCAGGAAAATACAGCAGTAGCGTAGAAAACGGATGCTGCTGGCAGTGGTCAGAGAAGCCCACATGAATCCGTGGACGACACTGGAGATTTGCGTGTGGGCAACAAGGAAAACAGTGGTGGCGGTCGTGGTGCAAGTTATACGCTGCACCACAGTCTAAGAATGTAACCACAGCATTGTAAGAATATTGAATAGAAAAAAAAAATTATAAATTAAACTTACGAATCTTTAATCACTATTTACAATTCTATTTCAAATAAAACATAGTCCATACGAAAGTAATTATGTAAATTGAATAGATTCATAAAATATGCTCTACTCTTAATCAATCCATTAAATATATTCATAATTATTTTGATAGTTTAATTTCTAAGTCTTGTACTAGTCTTTTTTTTATTATTAATTGATATTTTACTCAAATAATTTGTAGAAAACTTTTTTTTGAAATACAGTGTATCAATACCTGAGAGCTAATCTAGAAATTATAAATTTATAACGAAAAAGTATTACTATTTAAAGTTTAATAATATTGAAATCAAAACTTCGAAAAATTGAAATCATGTTCCAAATCGGAGAAACAATTCATTGAACCAAGAATTCATGACAGATATTAATGGGTTATAACAATTTTAATAAGAAAAATTAAAAAAATACACATAATTCATTTTAATCATTTAAAATTATGTAAAAAAAAATTACAATACGGACTCATTGACTAGTTTCGATAAGAATATGATATGAATCTAAGCAGTTTCAATTAACATGTAATTTATTTATCTAAACTCAATTATCAACATTTTTGTCTCAAACATTCGGTCTTAGAAGAAGAGAAATATAATAATATTTTGTATACAATCACAACTTTGAATATAAAATATTAATCTCTCTCTTAATGTCGAATATTCAAACAAGTATATTGAGGCCTTGAAGAGTGCAGAGGAAGATTTATCAAAGAATGGCCAGTTAATTGAAGACGTCAAAGTTATGATGGGCCAATTGTCTGTTATTAAACTGTCATTTATTTCACATTTATGTAATAAAGCAGCTGATAGTATTGCTAAGCTAGCGATGAACCTTGATGGAGAGGAAGTCTGGTGAGAGGATGAACCAGCCAGTATTTTCTCAATCATTTTGGATGATCAATTACATTGTAATTGTGCTAGTTAATATGAATGACGGTTTTTCTTTCCAAAATAAAATTCAAACAAGTAGAGTAAATAATTTCACGTTTTATCTTCTAAATTTTTGTATCCCTTACGAGCACCAGAATCGGACTCTGTCTTCGAACTCTGAATTTGTTGGAGTTCGAATTCCGACTCCGAGTCGGTGCGGCGTCAGATTTGTTTTAGCCATTAACCATTCCCCACCATATCATACAGTACAAAGTACAAATATTATCTCGATGATGCATAGGAAGGAAATACAAAAAACTAAGAAATTAAAAATATCAGAGAATGATATTTGGCTTGGACACGGGAGTATAGAACATCTAAGAAATCTGAAGGAAAAAGAAAATCTAAGATTTGAAAAAATACCGAGAGGGGAGAAGCCGGGGGCGCCTGGAGGAGAAGGAACAGGCAGCGAGGGACAGCGGTGGCCGAAAACGAGGGGCAGGGCAGGGGCAGGGGCAGGGGCGGCAGCACGGCGGGAGAAGATGTAACACTGCTGATAACTAGTGAAAAATAGTAGCAGGAAAATATAGATTGAAATGCCTCCTTCAAGGGGATGGCGGCTCCAGAACCGTAGAGACGGGAAATAGATTTTCCAGATTCCAGGTACACGGGATAAAGGATTCTACTGGGCCCTACTAGGCTCTAGCTAAATACTCAAATATAGACACCTGACAAATACTTAAATAAATAAGCCTCATTGTACTGAGCCCAAGCCCACGAGCCCGTTCCTCTTCAAGCTTGTACTTCCAGAGTTCCAAGTACATTCGAGATTAGTTCTTCTGACAGAAAGTTCTTCTTCACGTTCGCTAGGGTTCGACCAGTTGTATTTCCTCACTTCTTCATCTTGTTCCTCACTGACTTGTGAGTGAGTGGCTAACGAGGTCGCCGGGGCCCGGGACGGGGGTTAGGAATTTAGGATACCAATCAATCTTAACGGCACCCTAAAACGATCCCGTTTAATTCAGTCTGCTGTGATTTTTATCCCTTTTAGCTTCTAATTACCTTCTTTTTTCTTAACTTCAATTTATTTTTATTATTTTTTGGTGATAAACTTCAAATTTAATCTTAAGCTTTATTTTAGCCATAATTTTTTTATTTATAATTTTTATACTTTTTTTCAACACTAAATTTAATTGCTAGTATTGATTAACGATTACTAATTCACTAGTGACATGTTATTATAGTACAATATTATGTGTTATTAAGTTGTTATACTAGTCTTATTTCTATATTAAACTTATACTACACTTTTCTTTTTCTAACTACATGCTATTGTAGTGGTATCTAACATACTTCTATGATTCTATCTTAAACTTATACTACAACATATTATTGAACTACTATTTAACTTATTTCTATACTTTGATTGTATATGGTAAATTGTAGTAATACTACGATGTTTATGTGTTTTAAACTATTACTTTTTTATTTATTTATTAAAAACTATTACTTTATTTATATTACAGTATAACTATTTTATTTTATAACAACTAATACATACTATTATAGTATTAAATTTAACTAGATAAGTTCTAGATTTTTTATACAAGTATCTATGATTAATATATAACTAATATATATTTTTATAAGATATGTATAAAGCGTAGTCAAAGTCGCAAATTGGAGCAATGTCAATTAGAACATTGCTCCAACTCTAAAAAGTTTGGATCATAAGATAAAACACAAAATTTTTATTTTATCTCATTTCATCACATCCCATCTTATTTATGAGCATAATTCAAATACAAAAATTTTAAATTAATTATTACAATTTTTTCAAATTTTTAAATAAAAAATAAAAATATAATTATAACTTTTTCAAATTTTCAAATAAAAACAATATTATAAAACAATATTTTTACAATATTTAAACTTTATACTAATTTTTATTCAAATTTTCCCTTACTTTTCCTAAAACTCAAAAAATATTAAACTCATACTATCTCACTACTATTCATAAACTATATTATAATCTTACTACTATTTACAAAATCTTTATTTCATCTCATTCTCCAAACGAGTCCTAACTCTAACTAAAACAAAAAAAATCAACTTCAACTCTATTTTATTGGAGGTTTGGCTACTGATTTTACATTTTCAAAAACTGATCTGGCGTTGGTTATCTTCCTGAGCTGATATTTCCAATTTTACCCGTTCCAATCCGATTATTTTATTAATTTATCAAAAAGAATATGTTGAGAATTTACAAAGCCAAAATTTTTTATTAATATACTATATATTTTATATTAAAAACATATACTCAAATAAATTTCTATGTATAAGATAAAAGATATTATTTATAATATTAAAAACTATTATATATAATTTAAAAATTAATTAAAAATATATATAAATTTACGAATCGATCCGGTCCCAAAAAATGTAAAATCGGTTTCCAATTGGGTTTGACTGGTTTTTAAAAGAAAAGAAACGGTTCAAGACCAGACCGGTCCAAAAATGGGACCATATGGACCTTTCGCATAAGGGAATTGATTGGGGGGCCGAAACGGAAAGAAATTGGCCTGATCCGTGTACGGTCCCCTTTTTAGGCCCAGCATTTAGCCCCGCTCTTTTTATAAGGATTAAAAATTCATGTATCAGTTATATAATATGTTCGTATAAGGGGAAAAAACAAAAACTCATTTTTTAAATACAATCCAAAAAATAAATTGAAACCATTTTTTGGCCTTGATTGAAATAGATGTAAACTAGTGCCCTGAGAAATTGGTTTGACGCTATTATTTTATTAGAAACATATCAATACGTAGCCTTTGTATAATTTTTCATCAATCTATTAAATAGAAGATATTTCCTTTTATTTTTTTATAAAATAAACTATAACTTCTTTTTCTTATTTTATAAAATATTGTCCTCTTAAAATATATTTGAGCCTTTTTGTTTTATAATTCCGTGTCACCTTTTCAACACTATCATCCTCTAAGATTATTTAAAAAATACTCAAAAAGTTATAAAATAAATTGTAAAATAATTATATCCTTTTGTTTTATATAAAATATTCCCCAATAAAAATATAAATGGGGCTGTCTATGTTATAAATCAACTCATTTTATTTTTAGTGGAGAATATTTTATAAAACCATTAAATAATTATTTTACAACGTACTTTATAGTTATATCAAAAGATCATGAAGTAGCTATTTATGATGATGGGATGAAAAAGCTATTTGAGTTGCCAATGACATGGGGAAATGCACAATATTTCGAAAACAATATCACTAATGCGACTACTCAGGACCAATGTTTTGAATACCGTACCGGTACCGGTACCGGTCAAGTCACTGAAACGAAATATTTCGGTACCGGTACCGTTTCGTGTACCGTTTCGGAATAATTTATACATAAATAAATTATATATATAAATACAATTATAAATTATATTTCAAAATAATAGTTAATATATAAATAAATTATATAGATAAATATATGTATGTAATTAATTTAGTCTAAATTGAAGTTAAAACATAGTAAAAAATTAAAAAAAAAATTAAAAAATTAAAAAAAAAAAAAAAAAAAAAACTGGGAAGGCCGAAATCCGGTACGGCCGGTACCGGCCGTACCGGACGTTTTTCGGCCGATTTCGGCCGTACCGGCCGGTACGGCCGAAAAATCGGCCGAAACGAAAAGTAATATTTTTTGTACCGGCCGACCGGCCGGTACGGCAAATTCCGGCCGTACCGGCCGGTACGGCACGGTATTTAAAACTGTGCTCAGGACTCTACAATCAGCAAACATGCCCATAACTTTCTTCACAATGCTCCTTCGAACTTTTAAGTCAGCGAAAATAGATACGTATCTATGTATGCAACAAATGCTAGGAATCCAGCATAAACCCCAATAAAATTAGAAATAAAGCTATAACTTTATACAAACCCAACAGAAACCATATAAATACCCAAAATTCCACACAGTTCCCTCTGTTTCTTAGGCACCTAGTGAAACACGGTGCCAACATAGCAGCTCCCAGCTCAACTCATAACCCAAGCAGATGGAAAACCAAGGTTTCCTCCAGATCAAAATCAACAACAAAAGCACCACATATTCAATCGAACTGAATATATTTGTTTCAGTGCATCACTCAATACTCCAGATTCTAAGAAGGGTAAGTTTATTATGGATAGACATGATTACATTTAACCTCCATGAACTTTTAAAAGTACAATTACGTAGTTTGAAATAAATTCATGAATTCTTATAGTGAATTGGGTGATGCAGTATTATCTATGATACCCTAGTTACACAATCCTGCTCCCATCAATTGTCAAGTGGTCTTTATGGAACAGACTAAATTGATACATTCGAAAAGAAGGGTTTGAGATAAAAGAAAGAGGAAAGATCAAATAAATGATCAAATGGCATCACTTGAAAGGTTTGCTAAAACATGTTTAATATATCATTAAAGAATCCTATGATAGTATAAGGAAGTCCCTAATGTATAAAACAAATTCGACGGATAGCATTCCTACAGCTATCACCAAGAAGTATCCACCACAAGTAAAACAAAATACAAAAATGAAACAAATTTAATGACAAGCGATGAAATAAAATTGAACCTTACCAGCTACACCAAATTTAGTCATAAGCAACGCTATTGACATAAATCCAATCATTTAACCACGCTACTGTCAAGAGTGATTATATTTTTTTATGAGGCTCCACGGAACCTAACCACAGCCCTGGAGTAAACCCCAGGCACACCACAATTTCCATATCAATGAAAAATTATTAGGCATTCCAAAAGTATGGATTACTTATCAATGCCATAGAAACTACTCACTTAAGCCTTCATTACTAATGACCCACCACCATAGCAAGTAATTACGAGACCTTAATAATAATTCCATAACGGTATGTCAATTAATCTAGGATAACCTAGTGCAGAATCGAACTATGATATTTGAGTCTACAGTTAATCCAAAACCACCATTGAGTGTATATGTCCGTGCCTCAGCCACTTCCCACAATTATTTCATAATATCATGTTGCCATAAATGCAAATAAACGATCGAAATGCTTCATGAGACGCAAGACTCAGACTAATTTCCACTTAAAACAGGTAATACGTGAATCTAATATACTGCAATGTCAGCTCAATGATGCTTATTAGAAATGTAAAAGCTCCAAGATTTCATTCAAATAAAGCATCCACAGCAGTTCATGGAAATCACTCAAGCTCCGGAAGTAAACCCTAGTATTCGGAGACGTGATTAAATAAACAAAACCGATAAGAATTCACTTCAAAATCCAAAACTGATCAATAAAATTAACCCTCACCATTTTTATCAATCTAGGGGTATCTCGACGTCACCATCGGTGATCTCCTGCTGCAGATCCTTGGGGTCCTTGCCGTCGACCGTACATCCAACCGAGACGCAAGTGCCTAGAATCTCCTTGACGGTGCCACTGAGGTCCTTGGCCATGGATCGGTGCTTCATGACCTTGGCGATCTCGATGACGTCGTCGAGGGAGATGTTGCCATTATGCTTAATGTTCTTGGTCTTCTTGCGGTCGCGCTCGGGCTCCTTCAGGGCCTTGATGACGAGAGCGGCAGCAGATGGAACAACCGAGACCTTGGCCTGACGATTCTGGACAGTGAGCTTGACCGTCACACGGAGGCCCTTCCAGTCCTTAGCCGTCTCCTTAGCTATGTCTTCTCCGATCTTCTTCGGGGAGAGACCGAGCGGTCCAATCTTCGGGGCGAGTGAGCTCGCCGCGCCGACCTCGCCTCCGGTGACTCGGACATAAACGTCCACAACCTGGGAGGGGTCGAACTTCGGAGGCATTTTTTGCGACGCAGTGGGGTTGGCTTCGCAGGGCTTTGTCTGAAGAAGGCGACTATGGCTGGTGCTATGAGAGAGCTCAAAGAGCTAGGGTGTTGGCTTTAAGGTTTTCTATATACTAGGGTTTTGCCCATGGAGTGTGTGAATTGACAAAATTCTCCCTAAAAATATTAGGAATTCTCGCTTGTTGGGTTTATGGCCCGTTAAATGTACTGGGTCAAGTCGGATTCGTGAACTCAAAGCCCATTAAAAAATCGTAGGTGTGTGTAGCCCTGAAACAGAAAGAGGAAAGCTTGGCTAGAGCCTCTCTTATATGAATAATAGAATTATTATTTACATGTGAGAGGTTGCAGTTGCAGCCCGACTGCAACAAATACTTTTTTAAAAGTAATGTTAAAGAGCATTCAATACTCGTTGCATACACTCACATAAACATTATATATAAATAGTACATATATATTATTTATGTGAATGTGTATAATGAGTGTTGGATGCCCCTAATATTTTCTCTTTTTCAAATAAAAACAATTATTTGAAACTATGAATATCCCAAAATGTTTCGTCCATGTTGCGAGTTCGGCTTCACTTTCAAATCTTTTTAGAAACACTGAACGGCTGAACCACTGCACCTCCTAACAATACTACAGATAGCACCTAGCACCACTGTAAAACATAAATCTCTTATGTTTTTCATAACAACCCTCCCCCCCCCCATCCCCTAAAAAAAAAAAAAAAAAAAAGAGTGGTGAGCACCCTATGAAATTCATACCAATGGATCCCCACACACCAGTAATTTCAATGCCAAGAAGCCAAACCAATGCTCAACTCAGGTTTGCTTTTTCTCAGCTCAACTCCGACATTAATTGTTCTCTTTCCTCAAACTCAGTCATCGTCGTCGACCCCAACTGTGCCTCCGTCAATCTCCACCTAGTGGGTCGTGTGTCGTAGGGGATGAGTGGGGTGGGGATTTTCTCGAAGACGAATGAGGGAGGGAGGAGGCTATATGCGGTGTCTGATCATATATATGCAGGTGAAGACAAAAACACTACAAATTATATATGTGGCACACAATCATTGGAGGGCTGTTTAATCTGGGGGAGTAGTCGGACCGCTTCCTAACTTTTCTCAAAAGGTAAAAGCTCTTAAAAGGAAAAAAAAAAATATATATATATATATATATATAGTTACAGGCAAACTCACATTTTTATTAATATCAGATGAGTTTGTTAGCTTTTACTTTCATTGGATTATACATATACTTTTTATATAATAATAAGATATAATTAATTTAATATTTTTAAATATATTTTTTATTTAATTTTTTTTTATCACATTTTACAATTCTATCGATTATATGTTAATAATCATAATTTAATTTAAGTAACCTTTAAAAAAACAATAATTTAATTTAATTATTATTTTGAAATAATCATATTTCCAATAATTATTTAATACCAATAACCACAAATTTTTGATTAAACTGAGAGAAATGTTGTGGGGAAACTAAGAAAACAGCCATCAAGATATTGAGAAAAAAAAGCAACAAATCGAGGAAAAGAGCCTCAAGAGAGAGTGTTATGGAGGAAGAAAAGGATTTGGTCGAACTACAATCTCAGCCAAATATGACCAGAAGTTTGGTTTTACTATGGCTCAAACTTCATATTCCAATAACTTGCCTAATCCAATGTGGTATATTTATTAATTTTATTAGCCATTTTTTCAATTTATTTACATTTGCCTATTCTGTTACAAAATGAGTATACAAAAAATTGATGTAATTTTATATATTTCGTTAGATTTATTTTACAATAAAAATAATTTTATATACAATCTGGCTTATCGCATCAAACCACGTCAGTTTATAAACTTACCTTTATATATACTCATTTTTAAATATCTACACTCTAGATATCATTTTCGCAAGAATGTACATGCTATTATTTGGTCAAAGAATTTTATATTACAATTATTTAATTTACTTGTTGAATTTAATAAAAAAAAAAGAAGAGAATTTAATAAAAACCCAAGAAATGCAACTCCCGCTGCCCTCGGTGGTGGTGGGCGACACCACCCATACTATCTGGACTAGCGAGTTTCGGAGACCTTACCCCTACGACGGCGAGCCCCAGGTCGCTGAAGCCCCGGCTACCTCCCAACTTTCTGTGGCGGCCTTAAACCTAAAATGGGCCTGTAACTATCGATCCCGATGGCATGGGTGGTGTTGCCCACTGCCACCGGGGACAGCTCCGTTCGACTGAGGGCCGAATCCTCCCTTAAAATCATCTTCATTTTATTTTTTTATTATATTTTTATTTTTTATTATATTTTTATTGTGTTTATTATATTTTTTATTGTGTTTTTTTTCATTTTATTGTATTTTTTATTGTATTTTTAAAAAAATTTATTGTATTTTTAGAATGGGTTGTATTTGTGCTGGAGTTCGGTCGGACCGAACCGCAGCGTCACCCTAAAATAAAAAATGGTGAAAAGGCTTCATATACTTCATGAAGAACTATTAAAAAAAAAATCTTGGAAGAAAAATTAACTCTCGCAGGATTTCCAAGAAGAATACCAAATCAAGGAATCTCATTTCATTGGAGATTTCATCATATTCTCAATTATTTCTCTAGCTGAATTTAATCAACTTATCAAGAATCTAGATTTCTAGATATCATATTCCATAGAGTTTTGTTAGATTACATAAAGAAATGTCTCCATATGAGTTTTAGGGCTAGTTTGGAAATACAAATATTTTGAATTATTCTTAAATATTTTCAATATTTCTTTTCTAAACATCACTTAAACATAAAATACTTTTCAAAGTCAAATATTTAACTTTTGTTCCATTATCATTACCTAATCATTACAACTTTTCCAAGTACAACTTAATAACAGACTAAGCCATTGATCTTAATTGGACACACGGGAATATGTACAGGTGACACGTGTATGAATACATTGACACCCTTCTCAAGATGAAGAGTAGATGTAATGAACTCTTGTCTTGATGATTAAGTGTTGAAAATGTTGATATCCAAGAGCTTTGATGAGAAAGTTAAAAAGTTAGTGTTTTGAAGCAAGAAGAAAGGTCTTCATGACCTCAATTTAGATATTGTCCAATAATAAAATAATAATCCAACTCAATGTATTTTGTACGTTCATGAAAAAATGGGTTGACAGCAATATACAAGACAACCTTAGCTATTACAAAATTGAGCACTTTGAGCATGATAATTGAAAACTAGAGAGAAGAATAAGGAGCCAAACAATGTCACATGTAATGGATGTCATTGAACGATATTTAGTTTCAACTTAAAAATGAGAAAAAATTGATTATTTCTTGGATTTCCTAGAAACTAAAGAGTTATAAAAAGAAAAAAAAATATAATATCTATTTATAGATCAATGACTGCTTGTAGGAAACCTAATCTCAATTTACAAAATCTTTCATAGTGAGACTTATATTTAACTAGAAACAAGCTATGAGTTTAGTATTCTTCATATATTGTAGTATGTTGTAAGCTATTGTCAAATTTGGATCTTGACATGTCGGTGGTTTTTAACTTAGGCATCTTGCCAGGAAGTTGGTGGGAGCATAGCATTGTCTAGGCTTATCCATGTCTTCGCTAAGTTGATGAACTAAGTAAGAAAAGATTAGGTCTTGTAATAGTGCAAGAGCCTACCAGTGAAGATGTGAATAATTATTGCATCTTCTAGTACTTTTCCACCATCTTTGGTAAGTTTCATATGCTACTCCATAGGGAAGGAAATTGGTTTAGCACCAAAGAAACCAACATCTTGAAGGATTTCAATGGCATATTTCTTTTAAGATGATGCCTTGTTGGTATTTAGCTACTTCCAAATCAAGAAAGTAATTAAGTTGCCTGGGATCCTTGAGTCTGAAGGATCTCAACAATATTTAACATGCTCCATTGTGTCTTAGTCATTATAAAAAAATTTAGTATGAGAGTTTAAACTTCTTATTTTACACTTAAAAGGTAAATTCAAGTCATACATGTACAATCATCAACAATAATTAAAAAAAAATCTTTAATTTTCAACGGTAGGAATGGAGAGTGATCCCCAAACATCAAAGTAAATAAGATCAAAGGAAAATTAAGAAAAATGAGTATTAATAAGAAAATACAATTTTTTCTGTTTGGCCAAGGGACAAATTGTACAAAGATAGATAGATACAACTAGATTTGGGACAAACTTATTTAAAAAATGCATCCTTAAAATAGAAGGATGACCTAATCTATTGTGTCAAAACTCAAACAATGAGCACTTAGAAGATGCAGAACAAATAGGGGACTGCAAAGTATTATTAAAAAAAGAGTAATGATATAATTACAACTATTTTTACAACTTTTTATACAACCATGTTATAAATTAAGGACATTTTTATAAAGTGATGTATAAAAATATACATTACTTTACAAAAATGTCCATCATTTAAAACATAGTTATAAATGATTGTAAAAAGGATTGTATGTGTATAATTTCTTCTAAAAGAAACATGAAAAGGTTTTAGTGAAGGGGAAAGAAAAGAGTTTAATTTTTGTATTAAATAGAGACCTCCTTTATGTGGACCCACTCCAATCATCTTCCAATGAATCAAGTCCTATATAAAATACATGTAAGAGGAATACAAAAAACAACTAATGAGTAACTTGGTTAGGTTGCTGATAGAAACCAACTTGAAGGTACTAAAAGAAGGGACAGAAAGAACGTAAATTATTTCATGTTCATAAATTTGAACAGTACCAACTTGTTTTACAGAAATAGAATGACCATCATGAAGTTCGACAGTGGTACTAACAATAGAAGTGATAGAAGAAAGAAAATTAACAAAAGATACCATTTGTTTGTTGATCCTGTATCAAGGATCAAGGAAGAATAATTAGGACTAGAAAAGTCAATTTTAGTAGAAGAGAACAAAATGAGCAAGATTGAGATTTGAACAAATTATGAGAAAAAATATATTGAAGAGAGGAGAAAAGGTGGAGGCTACAACATTAACATCACGTGTGGACTCATCAGGAGTGGTGTGTGAATGAAGCATAGCCAAAAACTACTAATATTGAGTCTCAGTTAAAGAAATCGGAGATGAAGGTGTGGAAAAGTTGTCACCGAGAACAACTTGATAGCCATGGAATATTATTGTTGTTTGGACTTGTATTCCATTGGAAAACCGTGAAGCTGCTAATAATGCTTCTCGATAACATGACTAGTGATTCCATAATGCTTATAAACTGGTTGTTCCTTCTCGGATAGAGGCTTGATAGAACATGGATTATCATAATTGGAAGCAAAATCATGTGCTTTAGTGGAAGAGAGAATAGATCAGATGGATTTCTATAACTGGAAAATTCGTCTACCATTTTCTTTTAGAGAAACGTTCATTCAAATCGGTCTATAATTTGTAGGCAGTGGTTATGCACAAAATACTAGTAGAAATATTAGTTGAAATAGAGTTAAGAATCTAAAAACTCACCATATTGCCACAATGCATCTAGTAAGAGAGAAAGAGGATCATATATAAGGGTTTCCTATTAAAAGTCGTGATTAGAAAAACACCAGGATTGTGGGAAAAGGGACTGGCAGCATCATCTAGAAGAACTTGTTGAACAGGTATCATGGAAGTGTAGAGAAATCTGATACCAAGCCTAATTTGAAGTCTATAGCATAATTAAATAACATACTAAGCCTAATTTGAATTTAAATGAGCACACAATACTATGTACAGGTGACACGTATATGAATACATTTAATATAGGTTTTTATTTAAAGCTTTTTATAGTATAAATTGACTCAAAAAGTAAAAGAACATGATCAATTTTTTTTTTTAAAATTGAATTTATTTTTAATTAAATTAAATGCTTACGTTAGTTTATTGAATTTATTTTCTTAAATTATAGAATAAGATCATGTTTTGAAACTTTTAACTCAAATTCAATTAGTAAAAGAAAAAACTTAGACAGTAAACAATAGTTAGAGAGATATAAGTCTATGATTAGTCTTCTAATATAACCTCATTTCATTTGAATTCAGAAGATCTCAATTCATTTTATTAGTCGAACGATACTTTAACGTAAAGAAAAGTTTTTATAGAAGGATCGAACTGAAGCTTTAGATTGTATTTGTATGTTGAATTGAATTAAATTAATTTGAATTTTTTTAAGAATAGTATTAATGAATTAAGATAATTGAGTGAAGTTTTTAATTAAAAAAATTTAAAATATATTTAAATATTAAAATAAATTAAAAAATATTATTATGAGAGGAACTCCAACTGCTCATTGACCGGCTTGTCGCCCAACTCACCAATACGAGAAAAAAAGAGTACTTTATCTGAGCAGAAGTTGGTACGGTTAGAGAGAGAGAGAGGGGGAAAAAAGAGAAGAAAAGATGTTAGAGATAAGAGAGAAAAAAAAAATAAGAAGAAAGAAAAGATTGAGAAAGAGAAAGATGGGATTTGTCAGAAGAAAAATGAAAAGAAAGAGAAAGAGAGAGGTGACTGATTGAGCGTAGAGAGAAGAAAAAAATGATAATTACGTAAGCAATTCCTGTAATTTGGTTGAAGTTATTAAAATGATGTGGTGTTTAGATAATTTGAGAAATTTAAAATGAAATGAATTAAGTAGATCTTGACATCCAAACGCGGCAATTAAACGCCAACCATGATGGAAGCATGGTTTCTTTCATGTTTACGATGATTTCTCCGGTAGTTTCACTTTCCTAGCTTGGTCCCATGACTTAATTCATGTTGCTTAAAATGAAAGAAGTACTGGGATTGGTTTTTAGTTTTTACCATTTTTAGTTTTCCTAACAATTAATTCTGTCATGAAATTCCTCACACGACTCTTGTAATATTCTCCAATATTGCATGGAATTGTAAAAACTACAATTCACGTGGATGTGACCCAAGTCCAGTTAAAGTTGTAACTTTATTCAATATTTTTTCTTTTTATTAACTGTAGAAATTTAAATAAGTAAATAAATGTATTTTTTTTAAAATAGTAAAACTTTTTAATTTACTTTTTAACCTCCCCCGTGAGTCACGTCGGGTAATATTTTCTTTGTTTGCTAGCTAAGAAAATTATCAGAGGGCTGCCTAAAATTTGGCCAGCCTAAAATAATGTCTACAATGGTCTTACTATCTAATCTCTATCTTACATTTTTATTAAAGTAAATCATGAAAACGGGTTATATTTGGCGTATCATTGTTCACGCTTCCAGTCATTTATTTTATTGTATTTTAATTATGTTAGTGTTTGAGAGAAAATATAATAATAAAAAAATATTTTTTTACTAAAATTAATATTTAATATATTACATGCATTTAAAAAATTAAAAAAATAATTGATTATTTACTTAAATTAATATTCAATATATTAAGTGTATTTGTAAAATTTAAAAAAAATATATTTTTATATTAAAATAATAATATTATATTATTATTTAAACTTTGATTTAGATAGACCAATATTGACTCCTTGACTAAACCATATAAATTATAGTAAAATGAACAAAATTGGCCTTCAATTTAAACTTAACTTTGATAAGATCATTGCTAATGCTCTAACACGATCAAGGGAGGACCAAGCCACTTCCTCCTTTTTTAAAGAGAAAGACTCATTCTTCTCTCTAGAACTTCCTCCATTTTAGTGGGTATTGTCGCTGGCGTGGCTCTCACCCTCCTTTCCTCCTTTATTTTGTTGTAATATTTATACATTTTTAAAATTGTGTTTTTCTTTTCTTCCTTCTACCGGTTTGGTTTTGGTTAGATCCAGTACAACCTAAAGCCACAGATTTATTGGAATGGAGCGGAGCTGCGCCAAAACGACCGATGAGTGGTCTTCATGCACCATCTCACAAAGACGCCGCAAAAGACTGCACGCACCGTATCAAAAGTTTCATCTTATCGAGATCCTTTAGATCGGGGCTCCTTCTTGCCCATTTTGTCGGAGCATGGCCTCCAGGCGCTCACCCTCCTCTCCTCCTTTATTTTGTTGCAATATTTATGCATTTTTGAAACTGTGTTTTTCTTTTTTTCCTTCTACCGGTTTGGTTTTGGTTAGATCTGCTACACTTCGGCCTCCATCTACCTACACGCACCCCTCCAGTACAACCTAAAGCCACAGATCTACTGGAACGGAGCGGAGCCGCGCCAAAACGACCGATAAGTGGTATTCATGCACCACCTTGCAAAGATGCCGCAAAAGGCTGCACGCACCGCACCAGAAGTTTCATCTTATCGAGATCTTTTAGATCGGGGCTCCTTCTTGCCCATTTTGTCGAAGCATGGCCTCCAGGCGCTCTCACAGGGGCGCAGAAAATACAATGCTCATCTGTAGCAATTTTGTTCACTCGATGTCGAGTGTTCCACTATATTATTGTTTTTCCTAACCAATGATCTCGATGATGGATCAATGGATCTCTCTAAAAATTATGTCAAGACAAAAAATAATAGTGTACTTGTCACTTTCTTTGCTTTTAGCAGAGCTTCCACCCCTTCCAGTATTGGACTTATTGTTCGTAATTTATTACGAACAACTTATTCCCATCTTTTAAGACAATATCCTCTTTGTAGGACTTGAATAAAGATTAAGAAATTGGGTCGCTACTACCCATTTTTTTTCTATCTTTTTATACTATTGTTAATATTTTGGGATAATTGTTGGAAAACCGTACTCCCTTCTTATATATCATTTTTTTTAATTTAATGAAATTTACCTACTTGCTTAGAAAAAAAAAAGTGAGGACCAAAATATTTGTCATTTTGTCTCATGCTATCCAACACGGTCGAGGATATCCGCTTTCATGTGCCGTTTCTTGTGTGTCTTTCGTACTTTGAGAGAGAGAGAGAGAGAGAGAGAGAGAGAGAGAGACCAATATTATAAATTGCGGGGCAATGAATTAAGCGAGCGAAAGCCATAAAAATTTCCCAATAGTCGATCAGTTCTATGATTGTTATTTCCTGCATGATCTATGGCATCAAGGAAAATCTTCCATGCGAAACCCAATTACATCCATTCAACCTCAGAGATCATAATCAATGACAACCCATCAACATTATTGGCTTCTGATATCGAGTTTGAAGAAACTGATATCTGGAATTCCAATCCTGTTAATACAGTACCAGTAATAGAGACCAAAAGAGCAATGTCAGTCTGTCGGCAGCCAAAGAAAACGATCAGGAACAAGGACAACATGGGATCAGACAAGATCACTCCGGCAGCATCGACATCATTGCCGGTGAACGTACCAGACTGGTCGAAGATTCTTAAAGGTGACTTTAAAGAGCATCGAAAGAAAGACAGTGATGAAGATCATGATGTTGATGATGTTGAAGACGAACATCATGATCAAGCTGGTAACATGATTCCTCCTCATGAATATTTAGCGAGGACTCGAGGCGCTTCTTTCTCTGTTCATGAAGGGATAGGGAGGACCTTGAAAGGCAGGGACTTGCGGAGGGTGAGGAATGCAATCTGGAAGAAGGTTGGTTTCGAAGATTAGTTAGTTCAGAGGCTCCAGAAGAAGAAGAAGTACTTCGTGATCGTTATTAGATCAATAAGCAGTTTTGTGGACTGATTTATATATGTATCTTGTTATATATATATATATATGTTTGTTTTCTCTTGATTCTTTTCTGGGTTTTTCTCTCTCTTTCTTTCTTTTTATTTTCCCAGTTCTTTGAAGTTTTTTGGGTGTCTTGGTTTTGTAAGGAGGGGGTCAGAACTCATGAGATATGTAATTCTACTATGAGAGAGATTCTCGATGATCAAGCTTCCGGCAGATGGCCGACCACATTCCTTCTCTTTAATTTCCTTTTGTTTCTTATACGATTGTATTTAGTTTTTACTCATTTATATTTTACTGTCGTTCCGTAGTATTAAAAAATATTTTAGACAATGAGATTACATAAATTAAACTAGTTTAATATCATTATAAGTTATGTCAAATATCTTATAAACTTATTTTTATTATACAATATATCTCAATCTGTCAAATATATTATAAAGTTATTTATATTATAAAATATATCTCAAATAAATTTATTTTTGTATAATATGTTTATTATGTATTAGTTCTCTTTGGTATTACTAAGTTGAAGAAGAGGAAATTAATTAACAAAAGGTTACGTGAAGTTGTGGTTTAGGGCTGGTAGGTAAGAAATTAAAGTATATCTGGATTAGCTCAAACGACCTTTGGAATTAACTTCTTGTCAGCTCTGGCCTGGATCATTAATTCAGACCCTTTCAACCTCAACGAGTTGGATCTTTAATTTGTAAACATATTCTGTGATCAGTAGTAAATTTGTTTTTTCCTAAAATTATATTACGTATTAACATTAATTTTATGCTTGTGATATTTGAATACATGGATCAGCATTATCATGTCGTCATCAATTAGAGGATTTTTGAGTGAAAAGTTTATAGACTTTCTCGTAATTAGAAAAGTTGTTGTTTTTTTTTTTTTTTAAAAAGGAGTATGTTGCTCGAGTAGTTGATTTATATGGAGTCAAATTTTTTAAAATGAGATGAGTTAGCTGATGTGGCGTTTCTCTTTACGTAACGTTTTTCTCTTCTCAATACATTTTTCAACTTCATTTTTTATATCTTTTTGAAAAATTAATCTTTTTTCATTTACCGACTGATGTACACATATTTGCCACATCAGTCCACTCCTATCCAACTCTAAAAATTCTGACTTCATATAAAATTATTGATATATATATATATACACACACATATTTGAGCTTCAAAATAAAAAAGAAACGTACCCTTTTTATTGAGGCATGCAATTAATGATCCAAACGGGGGTTGACTGCAAATAGAGATATAAATTCAGTGTTATTTATTTAAATTAATAACATATAAAATAACAAGAATAATTTAGAAAGAAATAATTCAGTGTTGACACATGTTACGATATCACGTTTTTCCTAGAAAAGAATTTCACAGCCTCCGACTTACAACTATATGTACTAGGCTTTTTGACACAATCTACTCATAAAATGAAAAATTCACGTAAATCTTCCTTTCAACGCACACGTAAGGAAGATCTCGGAACCTGATATAAAATAGCTAAAACCCAAATAAAGAAAAGTTTTTAAGGAGGACGTATTTCAACGTATCGTTGAAAGATCCAAATCACAATATATAGTTTATATTTTAAAATAATTAATTAATAATATAATTAGATCACATGTGGCACGATTCAAATTTTATATTTCTGATTGAGATATGTTCTAATACCATTTATAATACTTCAATAAAAAAGTTCAAATTACATAATTTATATATATTATAAAATAATTAGTCAATGATATAATTAAAACTCAATTAAAATATTATAAAGAGCAAGAATTTTTTAATCCTAAAAAATACGAAATCTTATACACAACTTACCATTATCCTTATCATATAGAATATCACACAATTTGTAATATCTCAATAAAATGTTCAAATCACATAATTTATACTAGTCTAAAATGATTAGATAATGATACAATTGAAACTCAATTAAAATATTATAAAGAGTAAGAATTTCTTATTTCTAAAAAAAAAAAATGAGATCTCACACACAGCCTACCCTTATTCTTATCATATAGAATATAACAATTATTCCCATTACATTTCTAACTTCCTCGCCATATTAGTTTATCGTAAATAACATTTTTAGTTGGAATAAACTCTGATATCATTTGTAACTCTTCAATAGAAGGTTCAAATTATATAATATATATTTTAAAAAGACTAGTTAATAATATAATTAAAATTCTGTTAGAAAATTGTAAAAAGCAAAACTTTCTTCTAAAACAAATGTGAACTTAATCATATACGTCACTAACTTACCTTTATTTTTATCGTATAAAGTATCTTTAAACTCAAGGATGTGGTCCCCCATTTAATAAAGAATGAAGTAAAAATCTTAAAACATCACGACTTTCGAATTTGCATACATAGAACACATTTAAAACGTCTTCATTTATAAAAAGATGCAAAGCTTTGCTAAATTGCCCAGCAGTTAAGAGTTTCTATTCCCAAGAGCCGTCCACATGACTTTTGAATATGCAAAGAATACCTTTAAAATGTTTTTAATTTGTCAGAGGATGCAAAATTTTGCTTTGTGGCCTAACAGCTAGAGCTCCTATCCCAAGCGGCATGCACAAATGCAGCAATTGGGATCCGAACTAGAGTGTAGAGTCACCATTTCAATATATCCCTAATTAGTAGGCTGACCACTTATATAATCAACATGTTAAACATTGACAATGCTCATTAACATTAATTATACTTAGGAGTTAGGAAAGTTTCTATCCATATTAAGATTATAATATCTTAATTAATTTAACCCTTAAAACCCAACACATTTCCTCGATCATCCCGAACTAGTATTACATGTATGCAGTAAATTCGAAGAATCCATCACACGGAAAACTTGGTTTTTGATTCATATACATACATATAACATATATATAATATATATAATCATTGCAATAATTATGAGGTTGCATCCAGAAAGTGATAATATTCAACGTGGTTTGTTCCTTGCAAAAGCCATAATATTATAGTACGTCTCTATAGATTGTAGTGCCTAGACTTTTGCCAACTTAGATCTATGATTTTGATGTCCTAACTAGCTTGAGGAAAGTAAAAGGAATCCATTGAATAAAGACCTATGAGCATTATCATATAAAGGAAGTAGATATCAAATATTAGTGCAAGGTATTGACTAATGATTTTATTATTTTCCACCTGTTAAAATACTTCCCTTGTCCAATCTAGAAAATATCAAGATCAAAAGAGGATATCTCTTTAAGCTTAGCACAGACAGATACAAAGGCACCTCGATCCATTAGGGAACCATGACCACAGTAGCAACTCATTATCTTACAAGTGTCCCAAGCTTGGCAGTAACATAGTTAGGGGAGAGTCATGTCCTATGGGCTGTGGCCCCTGGTTTCTTCCTTATCTTTGAGTGATGGAAGTAAGACATGACTAGGGCCATATTTATGTTTGCGTGTGGGTTCAATCTGTTCTACTTTTCTTTATTTATTACTTGTGATCTTAAATCTTGGTTTGACTTTTAGGAGTGTCATTGTAATAAAATTTCAAAATAATTTGAAAATTAATTATGCAATTTGTAAATATTTTTATAAAATAAATTTAAATAAGACAAGATAAAAATTAAAAATTATATAAAATTTTATTAAAATATTTTTTTTATAATTTGAGACTTTAAAAGGATGAATTATTTATTTTATTTTATATAGAAATTAAAAAAAATATAAGAATTAGATGATATAAAATAAGATGAAATGAAAATATTAATTGTGAGAATAAATGAGACCTAAAGTAGAAATACCATGGGAGATTCATGGAACTTCACTTTGTTTAGTAAATTCTAGACAGTTTGTGTTGCTAGCATTCTCAATAGTTTCTTTATTTTATCTTTAAAATACATTATCAAAATTTACTTTTTTATTTTTACATATTGATTTTTATAATATGTCATCCATCAGCTTATCTATTTTTTTTTATATCATTTAAATATTATATAGTTTAATATTTTTTATTCATCTAAAAAAAAATTAACTATTGATAATATCTTCGCATCTTTTTATAATTTTTAGTGGGAAAAGAAACTTAAAGAAAAGAGAAATTAATTTAAAATATTTTAGGATTGTGAATAGTATTCTCTACAACTAGAAAATTACTATAGCAAAATATATAATGAAACTAAAAATACAAAATTCATAGGAAGAGTGTTTTGAACTACTTTCCTTCAAATTTTATAAAAAAAAAATAGATTTTACAAAATCCATTGAAAGTGGTCTAACGTCTAGATTTAGGCCTCATTTAAATTGAGAGATAAATTGAGATGAATTTTAAAAATAAAATAAAACATTATTAAAACATTATTTTTTAATATTATTATTATTTTAAAATTTAAAAAATTTGAATTAAGATTTGAAAATATTGAATTGTTTATTATATTTTGTATCAAAATTAGAAAAAATTGTAATAAAAAAATTGAGATAAAATAAACTAAACACATCTCAACTTTAAAATCAAATCGGGTCTAATGAGTTCACTCTTTATTTAAATATAGTAGTCAAGATCTACTAGATTGTAAGCTAATTAATGTCTAGGCCGAATTGCATTGAATGGCTGACTCTCTCAAACAAGTTCCAGGTGACAAACATGCTCATTTACCAGACTTCTCATATGCATTTTCTCTCTCGCCCTTTTCTGTTGGAAATTGAGGCCTCGACCTTTGTCAGGTCATGTCGGGTTGACTTGACTCGCCCTCTGTAGGATCGAAATGTTATTGTATGTAATCGAATCGAGTCGGATTGGGTCAAAACACATGTCGAACATGTCGAGTTGCAGGCCTAGTGGAGAGAATCCTTTGGGCATGGAGAGAGGGAGCTTGGGAAGACGAGAATAGCCACTTCGTTATTTTTATTCTTATGGATGAACCTGATTTGTCACGTAAGTGTGTGGTGTAAGATCACAGAACCGGCGAATGAGAAAATTTTCTCTATGTATAAGTGAGATATTTTGACATAACATATTAAGTTAAATCAATTTATAAATTATTTATTAAGTAGACTTGTAATTTCAATTAGGACAAACTCAATAACCTAGGCGGATTGAGATAGTCGAAGCCCCTAAAAGTGAGAAAAAAACCCTTTAAAAGAATATTAGAAAAACTAAATAAATAAATCATACTTATATAACTCCCAAAGAAGTATGATCATGTTTAGTGGTTGATTATCGCCCATTTCTTTGTGTAATGTGGCCTATAAGCTAATTGCTAAAGTATTTACTAATATGCTGGAATTAGTATTACCTAGTATTATAGGAGACTCTCAATTTGGTTTTGTTCCTGGTCGGTTAATTACAGACAATATGCTTATCACTTATGAATTAATACACTTTCTTTGGCATAAGAAAAAAGGGAAAAAAGGCTACATTTCTATAAAGCTAGACAGGAGTAAGGTCTATGACCAAGTAGGGTGGGAGTTTCTCAAAACTGTTATGGGAGTGATGGGTTTTCAACAATCTTTTATTTAGTTGATTATGTGGTGTGTTATATTAGTTTCCTTCTCTGTGTTGATCGATGGAGATCCCAACGGGCATATTTATCCTTCTAAAAGGCTGAGACAAGGAGACTCATTGTCCCCTTATATGTTTTTATTGTGTATTGAAAGTTTTACAACTTTGTTAAACCAGACAGGCTTAAGGAATGACACCTCAGGTATTAGGATTTGTAAGGGTGCTCACAATATTAATCATTTGCTTTTTGTGGAGGATAAAATTATTTTTTGCAAGGCGTATGTTAAGCAAAATAAGAGGGTCCAATCTGTTTTAGATGTTTATAAGAATGGGCTAAGGCAAAAGATTAACAGAGGAAAAACATCTATGGTATTTAGTGCAAATGTTAGTGATGCCCAAAAGGAAGAGATAAAACTTTTATGGGGGTGATAGTGAGATACAACAGTATGAAAAATATCGTAGATTGCCTCATTTGATTGATCGGTCCAAGTTAAGAGCTTTTCAATCCATAAGAGAAAGGTGTGGCAGAAATTACAAAATTAAAAAGAAAAAATTCTTTCCCAAATATCAAAGGAAATATTATTGAAAGTCGTGACTTTGTCTATACCAACCTTTTCAATGAGTTGTTTCCTTTTACCCTCATTCTTTTGTTCAGAATTTGAAAGTTTAATAGCAAAATTCTGGTGGGAGCAAAAGAATGATGAACGGAGAATCCATTGGATTAATTGATAGAAAATGTGTGAACCAAAGATGAGAGGAGAGATGGGTTTTATGAAACTCAAAAATTTCAACCTTGTCCTTTTTATAAAACAAGGGTGGAGACTATTGCAAGATGATTCTACATTACTGCACAAATTGTTAAAAGCAAGATACTTCTCAAAATCTATCTTTCTCGATGCTCCTTTTGGGTTATTGTCCTTTGATAAATGAATATTTATGTCGTTTTAGTACTCTTATTATTGTGCGTCTTTACATGTTAAATAAAGAGTAATAATTTAACAATATGAGTTAACTGGTTTTGGTTGGTGAAATAACATTTATCCCTAACTAAATACAAATGGGTTGGTTAGCACTAAAATGAATTGAAGTGAGAGTAACCAAGAAGCAATTAAAGGCGTGACTTAATGTACATTTAAAGATGAACCTGCAGTGAGATTTCTATGAGAACAACTGAAGATGTCTGTGATTTTAATCAAAAGCCAACAGGAAGGTGCTACACAAGATAACTTGTGATTTATTAAACTAAGATTTGATTTGTGGAAAAGAAGCAACCCATGCACATTGAAGCTCACATCCATAAGATTAAGCCCATGAAGATGAAGCCACAACTTGATTTAGTTTAAGAATGAAGCCGTGACTTTCATGAAGACCAAGTCCAAAACTTGAAGCCAATGTAGAGAAATCAAGTGAAGACTGAACGTGACCTAGTGTGAAGAAATAAACTTTGAGCCTTCAACCAGTGTCCACAAGGGACTCACGTCAAGCAAGCTCACATTTATAGCTGAAAATTCGACTTGCCACGAGAGGCCTAACCCGAGCTTAATTAGTTGACTTGTGAGACTTGAGGAAATATTCTAAAAGCTTACCAAGTGAGAGAGTAAAGAAGAGAAAGGGAGGTCGTACACACACAATGCATTCCATAGCTTGGAGAGAGAAGATTAGAGGGAATTCGACGTATAAAAGTAAGACGGATTTTAGGGTGAAGTCATTTTTTTTTTAGTATTTCGTTTCCCTTTTTTATAAAAGTAAGACGGATTTTTAGACAGTATTTTTGCATTTTAGGGTTTATCATTTTGGGTATTTTAATGGCTGTTCTTTGTGTTAATGTTTCTTGGAAAAGCTTAAAATTTACCATGAGTGAGTAGTGTTATAACTAAGCTTTAAGTATAACTCAAATTAGATTGTGGTTTGTCTAGATTAATTTTTCTATGATTTTATTTCTTTATCCTGTGAAATTACAAAGTAATCTACATTAGTAACAACAATAATTCATTATTCGAATCCTTAATTTATTGTTGACGAAAAGGCACAATAGATATTTGGGTCTCCAATATGAACCTATCATTAGATTATATTCTAAAATTGTTTTATAACTCAATAGGTGTTTTTGGTTTTACCTAGAGATTGAGATTTATTTCTTGAGATTTTCTGAATGTTAATTTCTCGACTAAATTAGTATTTGAAGGAAAAAGGAATTAAAATTTAAATAGAACACAATCCATGAATGGTGACACCCATAGCTTAGTTTGGTTAATACTTTGTCTCTTATATACAAATTTACTTTGACATTTTTATATCATTTTCCAGATTATTCACATATTAAATTCGTGTGAATACACTTGGTGCTTCATCATTTCAATCTTGACTTAAATATAGATTTCCATAAAGCTTTCTTTTATGATTAGAGTGCATAAAGTCCTTATTTTTCTCTTGTTGGTATTACACACTTTTTTTATAGTCTTAAAAGTCCAAGCAGATTTTCTTTTCTAGAATTTCTTTTTCTCACTTTCATAGTCAATATTAGAATAGTCCAAACAACTTATTTTTTTCTTGGAATTTGTTTTGATAATCTTTTGTCCTTGTGAAATTGACCTTGGGACTTTTATTACACTTCAACAAAATACCTCCTACACTTGGGAGGGAATTTCTAGAATGAACCAATTTTTGGTATCATTGTCGTGGACAATTGGTGTCATTAGAACAATTTTTTGCTTGTCGAGAGGATGTTTATAGAGTTGTGAACCGCTTCACAGCCTGGATGATATCTACTTCCTTTCATCTTACTTGTTTGCTTTTATTTTATTTTTTTACTACAATCCATTTTTTGTTTATTTCTACTGAATTTGCATGCCTAGTTGGGCTAGAGATAGCATATTTAGACTTGCTAAGACAAAATCATCAACTTCAATCTCAAGTACATCTTTTTCTCTTAATTCAGTATTTGAATCATCGTTTGATACTTATAACAACCTGGTCGAGAATGAACATGATAGGGAAATGGTAAATTAATATAGGACACTTAGAGATTATATTACCATGAAACTTTGCTCCAGTTGTTAAATTAGTCATTGTTAGTTGTCTTTTAGCCAGTGTTGTTGGCAAGCCTTTGCACACAGATGGGGGTGCAAGGTACTTCACCAAACTTGACTTGAGGTCGGGCTATTATCAAGTGCGAATAGCGGAAGGGGACGAGCCGAAGACTACATGTGTGACCCAGTGCCTTTGAGTTTATGGTCATGCGGTTGACTAATGCGCTAGCCACGTTTTGCACGCTAATGAATAAGATCTTTTACGACTACCACGAACTTGTCGAGGTAGTCTACTTAGATTATTTGCATCCTGTTAGAATTAGCACTCCCTCATGCACAATCCAACCTTTGAATGCAAACAATTTTAATTTTAAACCTATGATGATTCCCTTCATTTCATATTTTCATGGTATGGAATCTGAAATTTCCTATTTGCATATCAAAAAATTTGAAGAAGTGTGCTTTACATTTATGGATAGAACATGCACTGAGGAAGTCATTAGGCTAAAATTATTTTCATTTTCCATAAAAGATAGAGCTAAAATGTGGCTGAATTCATTAAAGCCTAGGTCCATAGGCACATGACAAGAAACGTAAACTGAATTTTGGAACAAATTCTTTCCAATATGTAGGACAAATGCACTTAAAAGATAAATTATGAACTTTACCCAAAAAGATTCCGAAACTTTTTATCAAAGTTGGAAAAGGTTTAAATATCTTTTAAATGTTTGCTCTCATCATGGTTACGAAAATTGGCATGTGATTAATTTTCTTATGAAAGTTGGACACCTAAAATGTGCCAATTTATAGAAACCATGTGCAATGGAGAGTTTTTCAACAAAGAACCCGATGAGGCATTTGAATACTTTGGTTACCTAGCTGAAAATGCTCAATCTTGGACATTGTTGATGTGCATGATAGGTCTAGGCATGTTGAGTCTAGTCATAGCAAATATACTTTAAATGAAGATGATGATTTGCACACTAGATTAACCTTGTTATCTAGAAAAATGGAAGCCATGGAATTTAAAAAAAAAAGTAAATGAAGTGCATACTGTCCCTAAAATTTCTAAGATGTGTGGCATATGTGAGGGTCATCGGCATTCAACTAATGAATGTCCCATGATCCCCACTTTTAAAGAAGTGTTATTGGATCAATCTAATGCTATAAATATAGTACCTAATCAACATTCTATTTCTTACTCTAGTACTTATAATTCAGGTTGGAGAAATCGCCCAAATTTTAGTTGGAGAGACAACCAAAGTCCAATTCCAACAACTTTACCTCTAGGATCTTCTCAACTTGCAATTCAGACACCTTCAATTTATAAGAGGGGACTTGAGGATACGGTTCAACAAATGACAAAAACATTGCATCAGTTTATGCAAGGACAAGCAAGAATCAACAAATAGAATTCTCAAGCAATAAGTGACATCTGGAGCACGCTCACAAAGATGACCACCGCTTTGAGCGCCTAATAGAAAGATAAATTTTCTGCATAACCACAACCAAACTCACAAGGACAGCTAGCTCAAACACAAGGTAACGGGTCAGAAATCAGCGTGTGAATGTAATTACCACTTTAAGAAGTGGTAAAGAGGTAAACATTCCACCTCAAGGGTTAGACAAGGCTGATAAGATCTCTAAACTTATGAAAATGAGATTGAAAATAGTGATTTTGAGGTTTAAGAATTTTCCTACATTGTTCCTGCACATTTTCCTCAAAGGTTGGCCCTTAAACACAAGGACAAACACCAATTTGAAATTTTAGAAATATTTAAGTAAGTTAGGATTAACATCTCTTTCTTGTATGTTATTCAACAAATCCCTACGTATACTAAGTTTCTAAAAGATTTGTATATTGTAAAAAAGAAATTAAATGTCCAAAAGAAAGCCTTCTTAACTGAAGAGCTCAGTGCCATAATTCGGAGCAATACCCTACCAAAATATAAAGATCATGGCTCACTTACCATTGCTTCTGCTGTAGGAAGTTCTAAAATTGGTCAAGCATTGTTGGATCTTGGTTCAAGTGTGAATATATTGCCTTATAACATGTATGAACAACTTGATTTGGGTGAATTGAAACCAATTTCAATAATTTTGCAATTAGCTAATAGATAAATAAAAATGCCAATAGGAGTGGTTGAAGATGTCATAGTTCAAGTAAATAAATCTTTTTATCCAGTAAATTTTGTAATGTTAGATATTCATTTGATATCAAAATCTTCTTTTCAAGCCTCTATTATACTTGGACGACTTTTTCTTGCAACTTTAAATGCATTGATAAATTGTAAGAGTGGTGTTTTGAAGCTAAGTTTTAGAAGCATGACCTTAAAACTAAATATTTTTAATATTTGTAGGCAACCTCAAGAGTTGGAAGACACACAAGAAGTTAATTTACTGAAAAGTTTCCTTGAGGAAGAGGCCTACTCAGCTTTGCAGCTACATTTTTGCAATCTGAATTTGAAGTTATTTGTGACCTCATTGATACATCCACTGATATTTCTCCTGTTTTCCTTTTAGAAACTAAGTCTGAAACTGAATGAAGGCCTAAAGTTGAGCAGCTCCCACATTTGACAAGAAGTTTGAAGCCTTTAACTAATGAAACTTCAACACTGTACTTGAAACCACTACCTTCAAACCTAAAATATGCATTTCTGGGACTGGACAACAAATTTTTAGTGATGATTTCAGCCTTACTCACTCTTGAACAAGGAGATACATCGATGGCAGTTTTGAAAAAGCACAAGGGTGCTCTTGGCTGGACACTTGCAGATATAAAATATATTAATCCTTTTGTATGTTCTCATAGGATTTATATAGAGGAAAATACTAAAACTTCTAGGAATGTGCAAATGAGACTTAATCTTTTCATGAAAGAGGTAGTAAAAATAGAAATTTTAAAATTGCTTGATGTAAGGATTATCTACCATATTGCGGATAGTAAATGGGTGAGTCTCATTCAAGTAGTTCCAAAAACATTTGATCTTACTATCATGAAAAATGAACAAAATGAATTGATTCCTATTAGAAGTCCTACTAGTTGGCGCATGTGCATAAATTATAGGAAGTTAAATGTCGCCACTGGGAAAGATCATTCTCTTTTGCCATTTCTTGATCAAGTTTTAGAAAAAGTAGCTGGTCATAATTTTTATTGCTTTCTTGATGAATTTTTTGGCTACTATCAAATAGAAATAACATCAGAGGATCAGGAGAAACCACTTTCACCTGCTCGATTGGTATTTTTGCATTTAAGAAGATGCCATTGGGGCTTTGTAATGCACCAGCTACTTTCCAACGATGTATGATTATTATTTTTAGTGATATGATTGAAAACATGTTGGAAGTATTCATGGATGATTTTTCAGTATATGGCAATTATTTTAATACATGTTTGACTAACTTATAAACGGTTTTAGCCAGGTGTGAGAAAAAACACTTGCTGCTTGATTACGCTCAAAAAATAATGCGAAAATTGTAATTCAGCTTTGAGGTGCCGATTCAATAGGGAGACAAATTAAAATAATAGTAAAATAGAAAATAAACAAAAAAAAAAATTAAATGATTAATAGGAAAATAAAAATTGATTTTGAATGTAAATTAAAATTAAACTAAAGAATTAATGGAAAAAGTAATCAAAGTTGACGAATAGTAGAGTTTCGAAAATCCCTTGCACATATCCGATATTTTAATTATTCTTAATTCATTGATAACTCAATTATCTAATTCTCAATTAGAGATATAGAATTATAAACTAAAAATTAAATCAAATGCAACTCTTTGAAAAATCATTCATCGTTTTTAAATTACGCACATTGAGAAAATCAAACAACGACAATATACCCAGGAAACGATATTGCAGTAGATAATTAAATTAATATAAATAATCAATAGATCCAAACATAATCAAAGAATAAATTCATTCAATAGAAAAAACATGACTGAATCTATAAATGGAATAAATTTCAAAATTATTCGAAAAAGAAGATACTAACAATATTTTGAGAATGATTAAACAAAAGAATTTTAATAAATTAAAATTAAATACATGAATTAATAAAAAATTAAAAAAATTATCTAGTGTGCAAATTCATCCATAATCTTACATGAGAATTTAGTTATCCATAAATATAATGGACAATAAAAATTCCATAAGAAAAATCATATAAATGGCAGCCATAAAATTAATTTCGTTCGTTCGTGTGCTCCTGTTCCAATCTTCGTCCGCCATTTAGTACGTCTCCCAAGATATAACCAATATATATATATATATGGCCACTTGAGTCTCAGGTGCCTTAGTCCTCCTTGAATTCCATCAACAAAGCACATGGGCTTGAGTTTTATTGGAGTGCATTTGTGGGCCATGAGCTTTCAAAGTGAAAGAGTGTCGTGTATTAACATGCAACCCAAGTAATGAATTGAGGTCATACGGATTGGGGAGTGAATTGAAATAGTCATGTGGATTAAGTCCAAAAGCTAGTGGGACCATGTGCAAACCATCCTCACCTACCAAAAAAGAAATAAATATAAATAAATATAAATATAAAAATATAAAATAATATAAAATAAAATAAAATAAAAAATAAAAATAAAAGAAGACAAATAATGCTTAAAAATGTCTCAATATAATTAGAAATCTAATTAAATAAAATAAATAAAATATGATTATTTCTATTCACATTTTTTTAAATTTAATTCAATATTAGAGTATTTAGAGTACACTTTCGCACACTCATTACTGCTCAATTGGAAAAAGTGTCACTTTATGGTCCAACAAGACATAATTCTTGGACATATTGTCTCCTCTCGGGGTATAGAAGTTAATAGAGCTAAAATTGAGCTTATTTCCAAACTTCCTACACCTAAAACAAAAAAAAGAAATCAAGTCATTTCTTGAAAATGCTGATTTTCATAGGAGGTTCATTCAAAATTTCAGTTCTATCTCTAGGCCTTTGTGTGAGTTACTTATGCATGATATTTCTTCTGAATGGACCCCCTCTTGTCAAGAAGCTTTTGATAAGCTGAAGAATTTGCTTATTACAGCTCCTATCATGCAGCCCCTGTTTGGTTTCTTCTATTTGAGATCATGTGTGATGATAGCGACTTTGCCATAGAAGCTGTCCTTGGACAACGTAGATATAAGATACCTTATGTCATATCTTATGTAAGTAGAATTTTAACTAGAGCCCACAAGAATTACTCTACCATAGAGAAAGAATTACTTGCTATAGTTTTTTCTTTAGACAAGTTTCGTACTTACATTATTAGCTCTCTCGTGGTTATCTTCACTGATCATGTAGCTTTAAAATATCTACTGACAAAATGAGATGCCAAACCACGGTTGCTACGATAGATTCTTCTTCTTCAAGAATTCCATCACAATTAAAAATAAAAATGGTGTTGAAAATGTAGTAGCTGACCACTTGTCTCGACTTACTTTCATGGAAAACCAGCAACCAGCCCCTATTCTTGACTCTTTTCCTGATGAGCAACTTATGCTAGTTTAGAATGTGTCTTGATTTGTTGACATAGTTAATTTCTTGGTGACAAGTTACACCCCACCTCATTAGAATGATCAGGACATATGGAAGTTTATGTATGAAGTGAAATCTTTCTTTTATGATGATATTTATTTGTTTAAATATTGTCTGATCAAATCATTAGGAAATATGTGTTTGATAATGAAACACAATTTGTTCTTGCTTTTTCCCATAGTGAATCATGTACGAGTCATTTTTTTGCCCATAAAACCGTTGTAAAAATTTTACAATGTTGTTTTTATTAGTTTCATATATTTAAAAATGCATATAGTTTCTGCAAAACATGTGAATCATGAAAATGAAGTGTTGTCACTAAAAGAAATATGATGCCTTTACAACGTGTTTTAAACATTGAAATTTTTTATTGTTGAGAAATTGATTTTATAGGACATTTTCCTTATTCTTTTGGTTATTTATACATTTTTGTGGCTGTTCATTACGCTTTTAAATAGGTTAAAGCCATACCATATAAAATAAATGACCATAAGATAGTGCTCAATTTTTTTAAGAAAAACATCTTTGTTAGATTTGGCATGCCTACGGCTATCATTAGTGATAATGGAACTCATTTTTGTAACAAGCCTTTTGTTGCACTCATGAACAAAAATATGGCATCCACCATAAATTCTCTACCTCATATCACCCTTAAACCAACGGTTAAGTCAAGCTTACTAATAGGGAGCTTAAACACATCTTAGAAAAAATTGTCAATTCTAACAGAAAAGATTGGTCCTTAAGGCTGACTGATGCACTTTGGGCCTATAGGACAGCTTTTAAAACCTCCCTAAACATGTTTCCTTACCGTTTAGTTTATGGAAAAACATGTCACTTACTTGTTGAGCTTGAACATAAAGCATACTGGGTTGTAAAGCAGTTTAATTTTGCTACTGATCTTGCTGGTTCTATAAGAAAGTTTCAGATTTCAGAGTTCGATAAACTTAAGTGATATGCATATGACAACTCCAAGTTGTCCAAGAAGTGCATGAAGGTTTTACATGACGAGCATATTTAAAGAAAAACTTTTGAGCCTAATGAATAAGTTTTGCTTTACAATTCCTGCCTCCATCTATTTCCAGAAAAATTAAGATCAAGGTGGAGTGGTCCATATGTAGTTAAGGTTGTCTTTTCTTATGGTACTGTTGAAATTGTGAACCCTCAAAATAGAAATTACTTTAAGGTAAAATAACATAAGTTTACTTGATTTTTCCACATTGCTGCACAAATTGTTAAAAGCGAGATACTTCTCAAAATCTACCTTTCTTGGTGTTCCTTTTGGGTTAATGTCATTCCTAAACATGGCAAAGTATTTGGGAAGCAAAAAAGTGGATAAAAAAGGGTGGAATATGGTGAATTGGGGATGAAAAATCAGCTCGATAATAGATTGATCACTAACTTCCAAATTATAGGCTCTTAAAAGAAGAAGATAGTTTTGTGTAGCATTATAGTGATGAAGTTGTTGCCTCCATCAGTGATAATATCACAAGAGGGTGAAACTTCCAGAAAATTAGGACCCACTTTAATCCAAAGATAGCTGCAAATATAGCAAATGTTGTAATATGTCCAAGGAGTACAAATGATAAATTAGTCTGGGGTTATGAGAGGTTATGAGAGGTTTGGCTAGTTCACAATGAAGAGTTGTTACAAGCTAATTTGCTCTTGAGGTAGACTGGATTTTTCTGAATCCTCTAGTATGCATTGTCAACAAAAGTTATGGCGAACTCTATGAAAAATGCAAGTCCCCAACAAGATCAAAGTACTTGTTTGGAGAGTTTGCCGAGAGGGTTTGCCCACTAAGGAGATTTTGTTGAAGAAAAATGTTTTGATCGATAGCTTGTGAAACTTTTGTAAAATGGGATAGGAAGACATGCATCATGTGTTGATTAGTTGTCCACAAATTCGAGATGTATGGCACAAATACTTCCTTAAACTGTTAAACATGATTGTTGTCTCTGTTTTCGAACTGGCTATGCAGATTGTTGATAATAAAATGCTTAAAAATTTTGATTTATTTTTCAGTTTTGCATGGACTTTTTGGTATAGAATAAACAAGACTGGATTTAACAAGGTTAACTTAAGTCTACAGCATGTGATTAATCATACACTCGATTTAATGCAGAGTTTTAAAGCTGTCAAGATGAAAACAAGTGCAACTAAATTCTTGTTTGAAGTGGCAACCTCTTCCAGCAGAAGTTTTGAAGCTTAACATTGATGGGGTCATATTTATGAATATGCAGAGAGTTGGGACCAAAGTTATACTCAGGGATGAGCATGTGAAGGTTTGAATGGTTGCAAGCAAAGTTGAATATGAGGTGGAACATGCAAAGTGGTAGAGCTTTTGGCAATTTTTCGAGGCTTGCAACTTTGTTCATCCATAAATATCTCTTATATCATTATTGAGAGTGATTATTTGTTACTTGTTCAATTACTTCAAAATGATGATATGGGAGAGCTTGTGTTAGCAACTCTGTTTTCATAAGTGAAGAGATTAAATTTAAAGTCTTGTTTTATTTCTTGCATTTTCAATCATGTATATTGTTGATGTAAAATTTAGTAGTTGGCAATTTTCTAGTGAAAAACCTAATATAATTGAGTTGTAACTAATGGTGGACAGAGTAAACATGAAGATGATCAAGATAGCTTGAGAAAAACATAACACAGTGATCTCGCTCGACAGTCGCTCAACATAGCGCTCGAGCGAAGTCCAGGCAGAGACTTCGCTTGATACTCGCTCGACATGTCGCTCGAGCGAAATTCAGGCAGAAACTTCGCTCGACACTCGCTCGACATGGCGCTCGAGCGAAGTCCAGGCAGAGACTTCACTCGACACTCACTCGATATCCCGCTCGAGCGAAATTCATCTTAAACGAATTTCTCTAGGGTTTGAGCGCCGTTTGAGCAGAGGACTTATAAATACATCCTTAAGTCTTCTGCTGTAGTGTGGAGAAAAATAGAGGAAAAGCCAAGGAGCCACATTTCATCCCTTGAGAGAAACATCTCCATTGTTTCAAAGATCATTCTCTTGAATTATATTTCTCCCCCACAACACACATTCATAATTTTAGTGAGTCCATTGGAGTGGACGTGTTCATCAAGCTGGAAGAGTTCTTCAAGGTGCTTGTATGAAGAAATCAAGGTGTTCGTGTGAAAAGCTATAGAAAGGTCAGAGTTCCGGCACTACATGCGTGTAGAGATCGAGTGGGTCACTCGTGGTGTTACAAGACAAGTTTAGATGCTATTGTTGGTTTGTAAGTGTTTCTAATTTAGTTGTAACAAACTAAAATTTCTATAGTGGATTAGAGGTGGTGTCTTACACCCGGAGTGGTTTTAGATTTTGAAGAGGTTCTTCAAATGAGTTTCCACTTCGTAACCAAAATCTGTGTGTTGATTTCTCCTTTGATTGCTTGTGTTTGTTGATTAATTTTTAAACTGCTATCATTTTTGTTAAACACCTATTCACCCCTCCTATAGGTGTATAAGGTAATTAGCTACCGCTTTTTCAATTGGTATCAGAGAGGGTACACTTCATTAGGATTAACTTCCTGAGTGTGATCCTGCTTTGGTGGTCAAAATGGATAGGTCTCAATCCCTCTCATCACCACCATATTTTGATGGTAGCAACTATGCTTATTGGAAAGTTCGAATGAGAGCGTTTCTTAAGTCTATAGATGAACGTGTGTGGGTGTCCTTGATAAGAGGATGGAAAAAGCCCGTCACCATTGTTGATGAAGTAGAAGTTCCCACAGATGTGGACAACTACTCAAAGGATGAGTTGAGTGAAATTAACTGGAATAGTAAAGGCCTAAATGCAATTTTTATGGCCGTGTCCTAGGAGGAGTTCAAACGAATCTCCATGTGTAATACAAGCAAAGAGGCGTGGGACATTCTTGAGATCACTCACGAGGGAACTAGGGCTGTAAAAAATTCTAAACTCCAAATGCTTACCACCAGTTTTGAGGAAATTAGAATGAAGGAGGATGAAACCTTTAATGTCTTTTATGCAAGATTGAATGACATTGTAAACTCTCGGTTCACTTGGGAGACAAAATCCCAGAAAATAGAGTTGTAAGAAAAGTTCTCAGATCTCTTCCTGAGAGATTTCGTCCCAAGGTTACTGCAATTGAGGAAAGTAAAGACTTGGATGTCATGAAAATAGAAGAGCTGGTGGGTTCCTTGCAAACTTATGAACATACTCTGCCATTAGATAGGAAGAGCAAGTCCATTGCTCTTAATACAATTCAAGAGGACTCAGATAAGTCATTCGATGAATTAGCAATGAGTGACAGAGAAATAGCATTTTATGCTAAGAAGTTCAGAAAAATGTTTGTAACAAAAAGGCATAGGAACCAAAAACCAGAGAAGAAGAAGTTTGGGAGATATATTGAGGGGTCAAGCTCAGAGAATAAGGAAAGAGCTTCTAACAATTACATTAGGCCTAACAAGGACAAGACACAAGTACAGTGTCATGAATGTCATGGATTTGGTCACATTCGCTTGGAGTGTGCAAATTATAAGAAGAGCAAAGAAAAGGCAAAGATTGCCTCTCTAAGTGAAAGTAAGTCTGAATCGAGTGACTCATCTGGCAACTCCACTCCCAAAAGGAATCTCAACTACATGGCTTTTACATCTTCCGTTGGAGACATAGATCAGTGCAGTGAACAAGCTTCTGATGATTGTAACATACCGGAAGATGAGTCCGAGTGTGAAGATCAACTGCAAGAAATCTATGAAAAACTTTACAAGGAGTGCGTGAAATTGAGAAAAGTCAACAAAGTACAGATTGAAAAGATAAATCAGTGCAAACAAGAAAATGATGAGCTCCAAGGCAAACTGAATGAAGCTTATATCTTGACTGACCAATTACGAAAGAAAAGTGAGACTTTGGAAGATGCTATGAAAACTAAGGAAAATGAATTAACCCAGCTAAAGAGAAGATTGCAAGCCTTTTCCACTGGAAAACAAAATCTGGACAAAATTCTAATTCTTGGAAAGCCCTCAGGAGACAAGAGTGGAATAGGATATGTTGGAGGAAAGTTTGAAGTGGGTACGAGCTCGAAAACTCCTCAAAACAGCATGGTGAAAAATCACTCACTAGTAAATGGAAAGAAAGTCATACATGCACAAAAGTTTGTTTCATCTCAAGAGAAACAAATAGCTCACAACACAAGACCCGCGTGTCATCATTGTGGGAAGTTGGGTCATGTGAAAAAAAATTGTTTGAAATTTAAGAGACTCACCAGAAAAGCTCCTAAGGATGACTTGCCCTTCAGGAAACAACAAACTCACAAAGAATACCGCATTTGTCATAATTGTGGCAAGTATGGTCACATCTGGCCTAACTGCTATGAGCTCAAGAAGCTCTCTGTGAGAAATAAAAGGAGACAACCAAAAGGAGATCATATAAATCTGTGGGATCAAGTCATGGTTCTCACTAGACAAAATGCTCGTCTAAATGTCAAGATAGACAACCTGACAAGTACCCAGAAGACTATGCAAGTCAACTCTCCAAAAATCAAAAGAGTGTGGGTCAAGAAGGAGGAAAGAGACACATGTCACATTGCTCACATTGCCTTGAAGACCCAGAACAATTCACTGTGGTATCTTGATAGTGGGTGTTCTCGACACATGTCCGGTGATAAAACTCTTTTTAAGACAATTGAAGAGTACAAATGTGGGATAGTGACATTTGGAGATGGTGGAAAAGTGAACATAATTGGGAGAGGTGAAATTAACATTACTGGACTATCGGCATTGAGAGAAGTTCTATATGTTGATGGATTAAAAGCAAATCTTCTCAGCATAAGCCAAATGTGTGATAATGGTGCCGAAGTTCGGTTCTCAAAAGATATGTGCATTGTTTCTGATAACAATGGACAATGCTTGATGCAAGGAACCAGGACCTCTGACAATTGCTATGGTATCGCTCCCACTTCACAGTACAGCTACAATAGTACTAAAAGTGAGGCCACTACTCTCTGGCATCAAAGACTTGGGCATGTGAATCACAAAAATTTGTCAAAGATTGCTAAGAAAGAAATGGTGATTGGACTGCCCGAACTTGGGAAAGTGGAGACATCTGTTTGTGGATCATGTCAAGTGGGAAAACAAGTTCGAGCAGCCCATAAGAACACAACAGATATCCTGACTAAAAGACCCTTAGAGTTGTTACACATTGATCTTATGGGACCCTCTAGGACTGAAAGTCTGAGGGGAAAGAAATACATACTGGTGGTGGTAGATGATTTCACCAGATACTCTTGGGTAGAATTTTTGAGGGAAAAGGGTGAGGCTTCAAATGTGATAAGGAACTTATGTAAGAAGTTTCAAAATGAACAAGGGAACCCTATTGTCAGAATCAGGAGCGACCATGGACGAGAATTTGATAACTCAAGTTTAGAGAAATTCTGTGATGAAGAAGACATTCGTCAAGAATTCTCTGCTCCCATTACTCCACAGCAAAATGGAGTTGTTGAAAGAAAAAATCGAGTTATCCAAGAAATGGCTCGAGTTATGATGCATACCAAAAATGTTTCTGCTCATTTTTGGGGTGAAGCTGTGAACACAGCATGTCACATTGTGAATAGAGTCTACCCTCGACCCAACACTTCTCAGACACCATATGCGCTGTGGAAAGGAAAGAAGCCAAATGTGAAGTACTTCAGGGTGTTCGGGAGTAAGTGTTACATTTTGAGAGATAGGAAAAATCTGGGTAAGTTTGACCCAAAGAGTGATGAGGGAATATTCCTTGGTTATTCCAGAAATAGTCGTGCTTACAGATGTTACAATCTACACACCCAAACTGTCATGGAATCCATCAATGTGGTTATGGATGATACTCCTAAAGAGGAGTTGAATCAAAATCTAATTGATACACTAAGTGGAACTGAAGAGAACTCTAGTGAACTTAATGAAGATCAAGAGACCTCATCAACTGAAAAAGTTCATACCCACAAGGAGCCATCTTCGAGAGTGAAGCTAAACCATCCTCAAGATAACATAATCAGGAATGTAAATGAAGGGATGAGATTGAGGAAGAAAGTGATAAGTCAACTAGCTCACTCATGTTACATCTCTCATATTGAACCAAAAAGGGTGGAAGAAGCCTTAAAGGATGAGAATTGGACAAATGCCATGCATGAAGAAATTAATCAATTTGTGAGAAATGATGTGTGGTACCTGGTCCCAAGACCTGAAAGGCACAATTTTGTAGGTACAAAATGGATCTTCAAGAACAAATCTGATTAAAATGGAATGATTGTATGGAATAAGGCAAATGGAAGGAATCGACTTTGATGAGACATTTGCACCAGTGGCAAGACTTGAGTCAATCCGAATACTATTAAGTATTGCTTGCCATATGTGTTGTTAACTCTATCAAATGGATGTAAAAAGTGCATTCCTAAATGGAATCCTTCAGGAAGAAGTGTATGTCGAGCAACCAAAAGGTTTCAAGGATCCAAAATATCCTAATTATGTCTACAGGTTGAAGAAAGCCCTGTATGGGTTGAAATAAGCTCCCAGAGCCTGGTATGAGAGGCTAACTTCATATCTTTTGAAGCACAAGTTTCTACGAGGAAGTGTTGATAGGACACTTTTTATCCGGAAAGTGGGTGAGGAAATAACTGTAGCTCAAATTTATGTGGATGATATTGTGTTTGGATCATCCATTGATGACCTAGCTCTCGAGTTTGCAGAAGAAATGAAGAATGAATTTTAGATGAGTATGGTGGGTGAGCTAACCTTTTTCTTGGGACTCCAAGTAAAATAGCTAGATGATGGGCTGTTCATATCACAGTCAAAATATGCAAAGGACTTGCTGAAAAAATTTGGACTAGATGGGAGTAGCCATGCTAGAACTCCTATGAGCACAAGTGTAAAACTCAGTGCTGATGTGTCAGGAAAAGGGGTTGAGCAATCTCTGTACAGAAGCATGATTGGGAGTCTACTGTATCTCACTGCTAGTAGACCTGACATTGCTTTCAGTGTCGGCGTTTGTGCTAGATTCCAAGCAAACCCCAAAGAATCTCATCTTGTGGCTGTCAAACGTATACTTCGCTATGTGAATGCTACAGTGAATTATGGAATTTGGTACTCCAGAGAGTCTAACTCTGAGCTTGCAGGCTACTCTGATGCTGATTGGGCTGGAAATGCCGATGATAGAAAAAGCACTCCAGGCGGATGTTTTTATATGGGAACAAATCTTGTTGCTTGGATGAGTAAGAAACAAAATTCCATTTCCTTGTCTACAGCTGAAGCTGAATACATTGCTGCTGGGAGTTGTTGTACTCAATTGCTGTGGATGAAACAAATGATTCGTGATTATGGCATTACTCAAGGTGTGATGAGCATCTACTGTGATAATACTAGTGCCATCAACATCTCTAAAAATCCTGTCCAACACTCTAGGACCAAGCATATTGACATTAGGCATCATCTCATTCGGGAACTTGTAGAAACACATGTAATTACTCTTGAGTACATTCCCACCGAACATCAATTAGCCGATCTTTTTATGAAACCATTAGATGGTCTTCGGTTTGAGTGTCTTAGAAAGGCGATTGGTATTTGTGCCTTAACACAAGAGATGTAACATGCATTTCATACACACTGCATGCATATCATTTTTTTTCTTTTGCTTTGTTACTTTTCTTGTTTTATTCTCTTCTTTGTCTTTCCTCTGACTCACTTGTCTTTCCTTACAAGCATGTGTCTTGTGAAAATTGTATCATAGACTTATGCTGCAAAGGTGTAAGATGTGTGTCACTTTTAATATGCGTTTTGCCACACACACTGCACGCCTAGCTCAATCTCTTGACATTTGACCTTATGTGAGACTTTGGGGAGGCAATCAAAAGTGTAAGGGAGCCTTACGAGTGTTCAGAATTGATCTCGGGCTAGAAGACCTGTGTAAGAATTTTTGTATCTAGAAAGGAAAGAAAATGAAGAGGCTCTTTCGTAGTATTAAAAAAAAAAAAGCAAAGGCCACAATAAAAATCCTGAATCTGGTTCTATTAGACACAAGAAATTAGGTCCTGGCAGCATTGGGTTTGACTTTCTGCACTTTGAAGGCTCTCCCAAGCACCTATGGTTTCTTGTTTAGCCAAACCCCACTCACACCTCTCGGTTAGAATTTCTTGATTAAGCAAGGGCATTGCCTAAACACGCATATTCATATTAATTGTGACATACAGTATTTATACTTGCGTGGTATTTTGAATATGATATTATTTTACATTTGCTATGCTATGGATGGTTTTTGTCCCCACTGAAGTTTGAAATCACTACTGTGAGTATTACTTTGAAACTGGACAAAAATGGAATCTCGCTCGATGTCTCGCTCGACCATAAAATTTCGCTCGAGTGAAAAACCCCTATATCATGCTCTGCATTGCGCGACAAGCCAAAATGACAGAATTCAGTTTCTAACCATTTCTCTCGCATTTCCCTCCTCCCAAACACCCAATCCACGCCATACTCTCTTCATTTTAAGCAAGAAGAAGCATCCCATTCACGGTAAGCCCTCTTATCTCCAATTCTTCTTCCATTCATTTCCATATCTCATTCCACTCATAAGAAAAATGTTGGGTTGTGGTAGTTTCGGATTCTCTTATATTTAAGAAATCTGGTGGGTCATTCTGGGTATGGATGATCCTATGAGAGTGCTGTTGTATTTAGGGAGGGATGAGATTATTGATTGGGTGTTAAACCCATGTTTGCACAACATGCACACTACTTGTTCGATGAAATGCTTCAATGAAAATTTGTCTTTCATTTTGTCTCTCTTTTGGTGCATTGATCTTTTAGACAAAATGTAGGTCTCATTCATAGTCTGCACACCTTGTTGAGAACATTGTTGGGTCGCATTTTAGTCATTTTAGGCATTTTAGGCATTTTAGGCATATTAGACATCCATATGCCTCACTGTCTGTGCTTGGTCCGTCTACAGCTGCCATGGCATCCCGGCGTGTTCGTCCTCGCACTGCCTCATCCGCCTCTCGGACTTACTTCCACAGTCCCCAAGCCGAGGAACTCTACACACAGAATTTTTCTCATCGCTCTCTTCTTGTGGAACGTGAAGTCCTTCTCGGTGAGTTTCAGGATACTTATCCCATCGTCCCCTAGATCTTTGAGTCGCGCCAGTGGCTTGCTTTAACCACTGGTCATCCCGCTCCCTCGGTGGAGTTGGTCAGGGAGTTTTACTCAAACATGCATGACATCTCAGAGGGATCTTTTCAAGTGGATATCCGGAATATCACTTTCTGGGTGACTTCCGATCTTGTGGCAAATTTACTAGGGGTACCACGAGTAAATAATCCAGTCTATCCTATCTCCGTACCCCAGCCCCTAGCAGACCTGATTTGGGTCGTTTTCTCACCAGGTCTCCTATAACTTGGACTGGGATTCCTCCTCTAGCGACCAAGTTGTTTCCCCATGCATACCAAATTGTGAGTCAGATTGTTTTGACAAACATCTACCCTACTGGACATTATAGTGACATTGGTCCGGATCGTGCCCTTCTACTACATGCCTTGCTCACTGATGTCACTATTAATTTGGGCAGTCTTCTCTGTCGGGTCATGATAGAGGCCCATATGTCGTCAAATTTTCGAACTGGTCTTCCTCTTGCTTGTCTCATTACGAGGATAGCCTTGGCTCAATCTGTGTCCATCACTCCCCAGGAACTTTGAGTGAATCTTAAGACACCAATTGGACGGAAGACCATGCAACTAAGTCAGGCGCATCTTCCTAATGTTGAACCCGCTCCTGCACATTCTACCCAGAGCGGACCTATTCCTCACGCTCCTGAGTCCAGCTCGGGTCCTTCCAGCTAGGATCTGATGCCACCAGCTACAGAACCATCAAGGCAGACCCTATTGGACTTTCTGATTAGCATTCAGCAGTCTATGACCAGCATGGATACTCGCATTGATAACCGACTTAACAGCCTTGAGACTCGGATTACTCAATTGGATACTCATATCAATGCTCGGTTTGACACACTTGACACTCAGGTGATTGAGCTTGGCAATCAAGTTCAGCATCTTCTTGCTGAGGAGGAAGAGACTGATGAAGATTGAGACCCCTTACCATTTGTGACAAAAAGGGGGAGTAGCTAGATTTAGGGGGAGATAAGCTACTTTGTAGGGGGAGTACCTAGTAGTTTGATGTTTTTAGTTTTGCTATGTGATTAAACTCTTGATGTATTCTGTGTTGAACTAATTGCTATTAAAGGTTTAGTGTTAAATTTTTGTGGCAATTTTTTTTTTACGTTTGAGTTCATTTGTTAAATTTCTTGCAAGTGTTTTCTATTGATACGTTTACATGTTTGTTAAGTGTGCAGATACTTCACTTGCCAAGACTAAACCTACATGTGGAAGTCCTGTTGTTTGTGTGTGATAGGATTAGGTCCAATGTATAGGTTAGAGGTTTTGTCACAGAAATGCCAAAGGGGGAGATTGTTGATGTAAAATTTAGTAGTTGGCAATTTTCTAGGGAAAAACCTAATATAATTGAGTTGTAACTAATGGTGGACAGAGTAAACATGAAGATGATCAAGATGGCTCGAGAAAAACTGAATACAGTGATCTCGCTCGACAGTCGCTCAACATAGCGCTCGAGCGAAGTTCAGGCAGAGACTTCGCTCGACACTCGCTCGACATGTCGCTCGAGCGAAGTCCAGGCAGAGACTTCGCTCGACACTCGCTCGACATGGCGCTCGAGCGAAGTCCAGGCAGAGACTTCGCTCGATATCCCGCTCAAGCGAAATTCATCTTAAACGAATTTCTCTAGGGTTTGAGCACCGTTTGAGTAGAGGACTTATAAATACATCCTCAAGTCTTCTGCTGTAGTGTGGAGAAAAATAGAGGAAAAGCCAAAGAGCCACATTTCATCCCTTGAGAGAAACATCTCCATTGTTTCAAAGATCATTCTCTTGGATTATATTTCTCCCCCACAACACACATTCATAATTTTAATGAGTCCATTGGAGTGGACGTGTTCATCAAGCTGGAAGAGTTCTTCAAGGTGCTTGTATGAAGAAATCAAGGTGTTCGTGTGAGAAGCTATAGAAAGGTCGGAGTTCCGGCATTACATGCGTGTAGAGATCGAGTGGGTCACTCGTGGTGTTACAAGACAAGTTTAGATGCTATTGTTGGTTTATAAGTGTTTCTAAATTAGTTGTAACAAACTAAAATTTCTATAGTGGATTAGAGGTGGTGTCTTACACCCGGAGTGGTTTTAGATTTTGAAGAGGTTCTTCAAATGAGTTTCCACTTCGTAACCAAAATCTGTGTGTTGATTTCTCCTTTGATTGCTTGTGTTTGTTAATTAATTTTTAAACTGTTATCGTTTTTGTTAAACACCTATTCACCCCCCTATAAGTGTGTAAGATAATTAGCTACCGCTTTTTCATATATAAAGAAGAAAATATGGTTGCCCATCTCCTAGCTAAGAATGCTTGGAGAGTTAAAAATGTTTAAATGTGGTGGGATAATTTATAGACTTTTATTTTTTAAGCCTTTTGATTTGATCAATAGCAGTAATGTTTTATGATTTTATCCTTTTGAAATGAATGGATGGTTTCATATTTAACAAAAAAAAAAAAAAAAAAGTTGTTATGGATTTGCACCCAACACAACAAACTAAAGCTCGTTGTTCCGACCATTTGGACCAAGAAGTGAAAATTCGTTTACTTATCCAGACGACAAATATCTACCGACGCAAATTTGGGCTAAAATAAATGGACGGTGCTACTTGCTAGTAGGGCCGAAGGTCCCAACCGAATTCTTTTCAATACAGTCTATTTTTTTTAACTATTTTTTAAACATTATTTTTATTATTATTTTTATAAAAAGTACATATATTAAATAATATTTATTTTCTTAATTATTAAAAAAAATCATCGGTCAATGATCGGTCTGATTAGCATTTTCCAAAATATATTATACATTTTTTATTTTTTATTTTTTTGTGAAAGAACGATTTCGTTTTTGTAAGTACCGCCTCAAATAACTGCATGACCCAAACCCCAAGCAAGAAGCGGTTCGCGCCCTGTCCGATGCAACGAGCCCAACTAATTTAAGGCAGAGCTCTGTGAGAGAGAGAGAGAGAGAGAGAGAGAGAGGAATGGGGGGAGAAGCGAGGATGAGAGCATTGGTGGGTTTGGCTGTGGCAATGTTTTTGGGAATAGCGGTCTACTTGAGGATTTGGACCATCGATTATTCCATTTCCTCTGATGATACTGACCTATTGAGGTTGGTTTCCCTTCTCTCTCTCTCTCCCTCTCCCTCTCCCTCTCCCTCTCCCTCAACATTTCTAGGTCTTTCGAATTTTAATTAACGTGGTTTCTGCCTGTGTTGCTCAAATCTTGTAGGAGACAGTTCGATCTTGCTCACAGGGAAGCGATGGATGAATCTGCGGAGTGGAGGCTTAGATATGATGAACAAGTACAGAGGGTTACCGAGTGTGGCAATGAACTTCAAGAGGTATACATCAGCTTCTTTTTCAAGTAATCCCTGCTCTTGTGGGTTTCTTTTCTTTTCTTTCTTTCTTTTTTTTTCTTTTTTCTTTTTTTTTTCTAATTCCGTTGGCATTTTCCATTAGTATTGTGCTTTGAACCTTTTGACTTTTTGGGATGTACTTGTGATCGATATTGTATTTACATCTATGGAAATTAACTCAGTTACAGGGATTTCGGGAAGAAAATGTCGATATGATGATGGTGCTGCTATCACTTGTATCATCTCCTTTAAAACTTTCCGTCACTGCTGACTTTGACTGTCTTAATTCCTTATCTTTTATGTCATGTGAATTGTTGTATTAACTACTATGTTCTGCCTTGAGTTTTTTTTTTTTTTTTAGTTTTTTTGGGTGAAAACCATTTCTAGTCCGACATGTGAACCTTGTAATGCTCATATACTAATGGTTCCTAAAGCATGGAAAAACTGTACTGTTGGGCTGATATTTTTGCTCTTGCAAGTCTAAGCTAATAAGATTTTTAACCGTGTCTCGGTGGCCTTGCATGATTAAGAGTTCTGCAAATGCCTGAGCAAATATGGAGTATGAAATCGAGCCTCGATCTTGCATTGAACAAAACATTTTGGGAAGCAAAAAGTTTTTTGTTAATGCCATAGAAAAAGGGGATAAGAAATGATATTTTCACTTCTATTTTGACCTCATGATTGTGCCAAATTTTGGAAGGGCATCAACTAGAGACCTGCAGGCAATGAGTTTGTACCCAATGATCTGTTCAAGTATATCATTTACTCTTTCTGTTGAATTCTGTTGGTTGTGTAATACATCAAAGTTGGCCTATGGTCTCATTGTGTGGATTTCATCTCAACATAGTACATCCAAAAATGGCCTGTTAAGAAGTAAGACATTGTTATATAAATAATGTAAATAGATGTTGTAGACTGGATACTTATTAACTATTATTTATATGCATCCATGTGCAGCAACTGGAATAATTGACATCGGTTTAGCAATCTAATTGGAATTTGCTGGTTTAAGTGCCATATTCATGTTTAGATATATGAAACTTCTTCCTTTATCTATTTGATTCGTGTCATTCCCTTCTTAGAAATCTGAGGTTTAATTACATACAAAAAAAAAAAAACTGAGGTTTAATTTGAGCACTCTTCCTTTGGATTGAACAAGTATGTATCTCATTGACAGTTAAAGGAGTCTTTTGAGAATAAGACTGGAGATGCTGCTAACATTAGCCAGAAAGTGGAAATGCTACAAAAGGTGACTCTTTGCTTCATATATGGCCATGATTTTTCATAGAATCCTTTATTCCTTCTGTCAGTGTCTTATTTGAAATTTTTGAGGCATTCCCTTCTTGCATTACAGGAACATAGTTCAGTAATAAAATATGCTGAGAATTGCTTGTACTGTTGCACATTTCTATCAAGGAAAATGCTATCTTTCCCTTTAAAAACCTTCCCGTTTGTATTCCATTTTGGGATTTTTTTTTTTCAGTTTTTTTTTTACATGATTTTAAAGTAGATGTTTTTCAATAATATTGTGATTTTTTTGTATTTTTAAAAAATGTTTTAAAATGTTAAAAAATCATGAAAAATAAATATATTTAAATTCATATAAAAAAGAAGCTGAAAAAAATAATAATAAATCCCAAAACGGGATACAAACAGGAAGGTTTTTAAAGGGATGAGTAGCATCTCCCTTCTATCAAATACAGTGCTTTAGCTAAACTAAACTTTTGTTATTTACCCCTGTCAACTGTGTCATAAGCAGACTTTGAAAAGGACAGTAGGAAATGTGTATATCAAATCTTCTTTTTAATATGTTTTTTCATCATTAATCACGGAAGACCACAGAGTCCATGATAGTGGGATAAATTAAAAGTTCAATTCTGCTTTAGTTTTTTTTTTTTTTTCTTTTACTTACAAGTTTCATACTTATCAGGAAAATATGGCATTGCTTGAAAGAGTGGAAGCCTTGAAACATGAGCTCAAGGATGCAAATTTGAAGTGCAACTTACATAAGATGCATTGATCACCATAAATTTTATATTAGGTTGAAGAGATCTCTTCATATCGAGCTTTACCTTTATGATTCATTAGCACGTATGTGAGGGAAGAAGTACTTCTTCAGGAGAATTTTCAGAGTGAGAGTTTGCAGCGTCTTGTTGGTTATTCAGCCACGAGAAAGATGTTTTTTTTTTATGAGATTCATGGTTTCTTCTGAGCTATCATATTGAATGCTTAGTAGTACCCGATTTTCCAACCATTATATGTTCATAGAATGGGGACTCTACTCATAGTTTTTCCTTTCCTTACTGCTGGGGGAAGATTGGATTGGTCTAAAACTTTCTCTGTTCTCACCAATGTACATTGCTTTTTTTCGTTTCTTTTATGAGGAAATATCTTGTTTGACAGATGTTCTTTAGGTTTGGACCAGGAATTCTTAGGTAGCAAAAGATTGAATTTGTACATCTCATGTGGCTTATGAATGCGTTATTGCTTTAATCCATGCTATGGTCGCCTGGTAAATTGGCAGCTGTCCTCCATAGAGGAGTGCTAATGATCCCCTCCTGAAGATCTTGCTCTCTTCTAGGCTACAGGATATGGTAAGAAGAAATATTTCCTGTCTTTAAGCTATTGGGACCGAAAATCTTAAGAGTAGAAAATAGATCAGCATTCACATCTATATCTAGCAGCTGAATAACCATCCTCAAGTAAGCATCAGTAAACATTGTGATGGACTTAGCCATGAAGTTTGGGTTTGGTCTGAAACATAATTATATTTCAAGATGAGCAGTTACATGAAAAACATGGCGAGGAAAGGCCAGTATTTTCCTCGCCATGTTTTCAGAATAGACTATTATGTTAGTCCTGGGGGCCTTAGTCTTTCTCTCGCATGATTATAATTACTACTTGAAAAACAGTTCTACTAGCTTGTATAATGGCTTTTATTCCTTGAGACCTCTCAATCTCAGGTACTTGTCGAGCATTTGGGATCAGTAGGGTTAGTTTTTAGTTCATGAAGAAATCTTGTTATTGTCTGCACAAAAATCTCGTTTTCTTCAGATTGGCTTGCTGCAACGGTAGAACTGTTCCCTCTTGAACCCTACAAAAACAAAATAGCAAATTGTTGTTGATACCACATGACATATATAAACGGTGCAAGGATGAACGATCAGGTATTAGTATGCACTGCATTCTTGTTGGGGGCATGAACATTATACTCTCATCTTGCATGTTCAGATGTTACCATAGTAAATTATAATTGGAAACTTTGTAACCCATTTTAAACCTAATTAATGTGAGAGTCATAAGAAAAATACTATAGTGTTTTAATTGAACTTTAAATTCTACGTAAATGCCCTTCATTTATTGTATTGTTATAAAGAGTCATAAAGAAGATTGCATGTGATATAGATATTGGGTGGTTAAGAGATCCTTGGAGTATACCCTTCGTCGCTTCGGCAGGCGGTTCCTAGTATTCATGATCTCGACGAGCTCATCGAACTGAAAAACAGAAAACAGACAAACCTGAACCAACTCACAATTATAATCTGAAAGAAAGGTGCTTATTATGCAGGAAAGAAAAGCATTTTTTGCCTTGTGAAATTCTGGTTGCTTGTAATTTCTATGTTGTACCTGTTTCACAATCTTTTCATACTTCTTTGCACACTGATAGAGCCTTATCTCATCTTCAACCTGGTTAGACATTATCAAGATTCAAAACGACACAAACGGCACTCTCTGATCTCCCCAGTTCTATATTTTGGACAGATTGTTGAAGGTTTTAGTGAAGGTGGACATGTTTAAATAGGTTGTCAATGTCCGAAAGGGCATGTCAATGGCATGAGAAGAGAGAGGGTTTGCTTTAAGAAACCGGATATGGCTGTTACTTTTTAAGACTTTTACAAACTGCCCTCTGCAAAAGGCCACCGAAAGAAGATTAAAAAAAAAAAAAAAAAAAGACTGTTATCTTGGCCGCCATATCTTCTCCATGACGGATTTAAACTTTTAAACATTATCCTCGTGATGAAGAAACTCCCGTCAACGCATTCCGGGAAAGAGGAGAGGACTTTTTAACAGCAAAGGCTTGTGGCTTCCCCAAAAACTGAGTTAAGAGAGCCAATAAGAAGAGAGTAAAAACTGTTGCCAAATACATGGAAAAATATATTTAAAAAAAACAGTCGGTCTTTGCTTCTAACGAAAATTTCCATCGATTTTTTTTTTTTTTTTTTTTAAGTTTACCAATTCAATCATGTAGGAGCAACATGGTAGATTACAATATTGGAGTGTTTTTTTTTTTTTTTAATTTTTTTTTTATGTTCCTTTGACTTTAAGGTGAAGGTTAGTGCCCTCCACTTCGCTTCGAGAGTGAGTGCCTACAAAGGGTACCATTAGTCATCAACAAAACCAAATCTTGAGACTAAGGCCATATTTATTTCACAACTTTGGGAAGTTTTTGATAATCTTTGTGTACTTTTTTAGATGTACTGTTTTGTGAAAGGGGAGAGAATATTTTGAATAATATTTTGTTTTAAAATATGTTTTGTATTAAGATTTGAAGAAAAAAAAAAGAATGATTGGGTTGAAAGTGGTTTGAATATAATCTCGAAAAGAAATGGTTAAGAAACACCTAATTCACAACTTTTATATAACCTTATGATTAAACAATAATATGTTTAAAGATATTTTGGATTTCTGATGTAATTTGATCTGTTTAAATCTAAAAAATATCTGAAAATTTATATTTATAAGCCGGTGTGGATAACACACAACAAAGTATTTGATTTGGTAGGAAAATATGTTTGAATCTTACATCAGCTTGGAAATAGAATAACTCGAATTATTTAATTATAAAGTTTCAAATTAGTTATAAATAGATTGTGGTTATGTCTGCTCTCTTTTTTAATAGTAGGTTTTTTTTTTTTTAAATTGTTTTCATTTTGTATTTGAGTGATGATTAGATGAATAGTTGACATAACAAATAGTTTTTCGAGATTAGAAGATATTTGGTATGATTTTGAATTTTTAAAAAAATACAAATAGTAATGATCTATGAGAATTATATAATAGTAATAAAGTAATAGAGAATAATTTGTGAGCAGTTGTGACCCTCGATCTCTTGTTTTGTTTGTCTAGGACATCTATGCTATTTCTCATTCTCGTTCATACCACTATACCCTTTCCTTTCATTTTTGATGGCCTGATTATATTTTTCCTATTGTTTATGTTGGGTAAAACGCTTACTTCAATCGTCTCAAAGAGGTAAAGAGAAACACCGAAAAACATGTGATTCCTGAACACATGATTAGACATCATACGAAGCCAAAGTGAATGCTTGGATGTTGCTGATCGTTTGCCTTCTTTTACAGTCCTTGAAACCAACCCTAATTATTTTCCAACGGTTGTTTTAAAAAACTAAATTTAACTGATCAAAATGATTGGCATTCCCAACCTTTATATAAAAAGGTTATCTTAAAAGGGCCATTCAACCACTGACCTCTGTGTAAGGGTTTGCAATCCATAAGCATAGTTCAATAAAAAAGAACACTAGTAGTGTAAACACAAATGTAGCTTGCAAAGAGGTAAGTGCAATGTATTTGAAATGCTTACAAAAATGTATAGCAAAACTTGCATATATACAAAGTAGCAGAAATCAGATCTCCATGTTTGGTATATCTGGTGTATTACAGATTCAAAAAACAATTAAAAGGAAAAAAAAAAACAAAGCAATGAAGGCAGAGACAAGTTTGCTGATTATGGATTCTTCCATTAAATCTTACCGGGAAGCCAATGACCAAAAGTTCAAGAGAAAAGAGGGTGACACAGAAAACCAGCTGATAAAAGCCATAGCCGTAGCAGTCTCAAATCTTGTGCAGTGGTTCAAGCTACACTTATTAAGATCATTGCCAATTAGGACTGTTATGCCAGCAGATGCACATGCAGCAGCAAATGTAAGAGTAGATGTGATCTGCACCATAATTAAAAAAAAAAAAATCATAAATTGGAGATGGACCCTACTAGTAATGAGACAAATGAATCTATTTTTAGTTTCCAAACCATGTATTTTATGGCAATCACACATCATTATTATAAACAATCTACCATCATTAACTGAAATGAAGTAAAACTTCAGTATCCATTGATTACAACAACAATTGGCTGTAAAAAAAAAAAAACACACAATTTATGAAAGCAACATCCACAGAAAGTACAGTTGTACGGCACTGTATAAACTTCCAGTTATCAGAAACACTTGCTTAGGCTCAAAGGTCAGTATAAATTCATTATCATTTCTTTGAAAGGTTAATAACAAGGAACTAAGGTCAGTATAAATTCATTATCATTTCTTTGAAAGGTTAATAACAAGGAACAAACTCTTAGCCAGCCACTTTCCTAGAGTTTAAGCAGATATTTGTGCATCTAATCAGCAGTATATTCCAAAACATGCCTCAGCAAGGCTTGAACATGAGAGTTTTCTTACCCCATCACCAATGGTGAAGCAACTAATAATTCTACAGTTTCGCAAACTTCGCCTCACCAGAATGGCATATATATCAACAATTGCTAGTGACAAGCTCCACAAACTTTGCAAGCTAACAGCAACAACAAGGTAGCTGATGCAGAAAACAAATTAAAAACCCATGTTATTCTAAGTTATCTAATCTTCAAAGAGAGTTAAAAAAATGAATTATTTGTTCAAGGTATAAACTACAATGAATAACCAAACAGTAGCAAATTCATCTTCATTGCTTCATAGTCTTGAGGCAAAGCCTTAAACTTGGAATATAAGTCTCCATTAGTCATCATCATGGAGTCGGCAGAAATTTCAGCAGAAGTTTTTCTTAGGATTTTGCTATAATAGCAAATTGACAGGAACACAATAAGGTAATCTGTGTACTTGTGCGCCTGAGGTTTTTTTAGGAAAGGAAAAGTTGCTATCTTGCCTCTGTTTTTTTTTTCTTTTTTTTTTTCCTTTTTTGAATTAGGGTTTGAAAAGCCTAAAGTTTGGTGGTTGAAACATTCTGGTTGCTGGATTTTAAGTTACTTCAGAGCGAAGAGTTGGAAAAATATGCAGGCTTTTGCTTTTGATAAGAAAAAGAGTTTGATTTGGTTTGCACATGAAGAACGGGGAAAAAAGAATTTTGAAACATTCAAGCCATTAAAGCCAACCTACCTCAATAAACAAAGCACTCAATATTCCATTTTTCAAAGTCTCTGAATGCTTTAATCATATTGAACAAAAATATATAAAATAATTTCTGGTACTAGAAGCATTAAGAAAAATCCAAAACAATAAGAACCTCCTAGCAGTTTTTATTCTCAACTCAATTCCCGAAACATCATCCACCACATATGAAAATGTAAAAATATCTATATCTATGACCGATGTAAATAAGGATTATAAAATACCTGGCTACTGAAGACAAAAGGAAAATTTTATTTTCTCAAATAGGAAGTCAGTATCTTGATTGGATCAATCAAGATCAAGAAACAAGGTACATGCTCTGTTCCTGCAAAAATATTGGGGCCCAAACATTGTCCCAAGTGTAAGCTTGGAAACTTGTAATCAGGTCTCATGTAAACTTACATCAAGGTATGAACAGCATACTTATTCATCAACTCTTTCTCTAGTATCAGTATTCAATATATGTGTTCGTATCAAGAGGTATGATCTGCATTTTCTACCAGTCCCATTTTAAAACTTAGTGAAACTCTTTGCACTATTATGGAATTTACACAAACAATACGATTCCATCCAGCGATCTCAGAGAGTAAATATTCGCAACCAAACGAATACGCAATAGTGTTTTGTTTTAAAAAAAAAAGGCCATGCGCAAAGAAAAAACAGAGCCTAGAATTGCAAAAAAAGGAATGAGAACGAGCAGAGCATACCAAAACGCGGTGGCCGAGGAGAAATCGGAGGTGGTAGTTATGACGGAGAGAGAGACAAGAGCAAAAAGGAACTGACAGAGACGTAAAGCAAGACCACCAGGGGTTCCAGGCATGCCTTGAATGTCCTTCATCCTCCCCCTGGGCGCATTATGAGCGGTCAGGGGCGGAGCCTCCACAGGATGAACCGATGGCCGGCTCATGTTCATTACAATCGTTTACAGAGAGATCCTTGACAGCACATATGTCAAAACGAAAAATTCTTCGAAACCCTAAAGAGGAGATTGTGCGATTGAGCTTTCCGTAGAAAAATTTCTGGAAAGAGAGTGGTGAGAGTGAGGATGGAATGATGGAGAGTGGAAAGGGAAGGATTGAAGTGGAAAGTCGTTAATCATGGGTCCAGGTCGTAATCAGTAGAATGGCGTGCCGCGTCATTCAGTGTCCGGCATACAAATGCAGTGTCAAGATTGAGGTGTCTGTTGTGGATAAGCTGCACTTTCACAACTGCTTCTGCGTGGGAATAAAACAAAAAGACAAATATGCAACCACCAATAAAACATGTCCACACAAAGCTATACACTACTACTGAAAACAGGGGGACTCCACTTACTCAATGGATTTTACTTACTAGTGTTTTACATATTAAATGAAAGAGTAATCAAGTTTGTTTTGCACATTTTTTTTAATAAAAAAATAGATCTCATTCAAAAATTATAAAAACAAAAAAACTAATATCTTTTAAACAAATCCTAATTTTTTATTAAAGTTTTTTGCGAGACTTACACAATCTTATTTAAAAGGTGAAAGTTTTATATCTTATCTCATCTTATCTATTTATAAATTTTTCAAATTTTTATCGAAAATATAACAAAAAATTCAAAATTTTTAAATCTCTAAAATAGTAATAATATTAAAATATAATATTATAATAATACTTTATTTAACTTTTATCTCAACACATATCATCTTAAAACATTATCCAAACAGTACCTTAATTTATATTTTTTTTGATAGAAAAATAGTATCTTAAAATTTGAGCCTATAATTACTTTTAATAAAAAGTGCTAATTTAAAAAGTATATTTTAGTGCCTTACTTATGCATCTAGCCCCTAGCAAGGGCGGGGGATAAAGAGGGTCCAATTCTACCTCGCATTTATCTCAAACCACTCTCGCTTATATGTTTATATATAATGTATATATAAATATAAATATATATTTATATTTTACAAATTATGTGTATATAAATATATATTATAATTTATTAAACTTGTTTATAAAATATGTACTAGCAAATTTTAAATTACTTACTTTTTAAAATATAATCATATATACAAAATTTAAATTTACAATTTGGGTCTAAAATGTATTTTTAGTCACTTTTGAACTTTGAAATAATTTTTAAATCTAATGGAATCTAGTCGATTTTTTACATGGACATAACGTGAGACGAATTGAGAATTTGCCCTGCACCCTGCCCACCAGGACAAGATACTTGCTTCCGAGATACAAAGGCGGGGGTGAAAACCACAACCTCCCACCCTATGCAGGGCAGAGGGTGAGGTGGGGGCTACCCCACACTGCATGGTGCAGGTAGCACCCCAGCATATGGTTTTTAGAAATTATATTTTCAAGACTTTGGCAATCAATGTATAGATCTTGTGACCAAAGCTAACATGACTTTTGGTGATCGGTATGCATCCAAGGAGTCAAGCCTACTGATAATGTCCAAAAAATAACGTGGTAATTGTAGTTTAGTTTTGGGGTGTCGATTCCATAGAGAGACAAATTAAAAGAATAATAGAAAGACTAAAGAAACTAAAGAAAAAATTATTAAATAATTAAAAGAGAATAAAAAGTGATTTTAAATGTAAATTAAAATTAAATAAAATGATTAACGAAAAAAAGTAATCAAAGTTGACGAACAATAAAGTGTCGAGAATCCCTTGCACATATCCGGTATTTTAATTATTCTGAATTCATTGGTAACTCAATTAAGAATTCAATTATGTAACTCTCAATCGGAAGATATAGAACTATAAATCAAAATTAAATCAAATGTAACCCTTTGAAAAATCATTCATCACTTTTTAAATTACATAAATTGACATCCACATTAAGAAAATCCAACGGCGATAATATATCCAAGGCGATATTGCAGCAGAGAATTGAATCAATATAAATAATCAATGGATCTAAACATAATTAAAGAGAAAATTCATTCAATAGAAAAAGTATGAATGAATCTATAAATGAAATAAATTCTAAAATTATTCGGAGAAGAAAATACTAATAATAGCTTGAGAATGATTAAACAAAAAAGTTTTAATAAATTAAAATCAAATACATGAATTAAAAATAAATTAAAAATATCATCTAGTATGCAAGTTCATCCCTACCCTATTTGAGAATTTAGTTATCCATACACATAATAGACAACATAAATTCCAAGAAAATAATAAAGCCGCCGGCCATGGAAGAATTTCCGTTCCAGCTCTCTGGGATTTTTTGCCTGTCTGTGTACGCTCTCTCCACCCCGGCCCCCGCCCCCCACCCCTCGCGGCAGCGCTCGTCTCTTGACTTATATACGTATGCGATGCACTTCCTCAAATTGAGGGAGACATCTGTATATTAATCCCAAGTAAGATGCCATGTGATTGTGGGCCCGGATGTGAGTTTAATGAGGAACTAAATTACTGCATGCATGTGGACGTGAGACTTGGCTAATTGGTTAATGGATCCTGAGCCCAGGTGAATTCTAGTATGAATCGGAGTATATAAGCCCATGTCATTTTTGTCTTCAATTCCAATTGAATTGCTTATTGAATTGTGGGGCCCTTTTCTTCTTTTCTCAAAACCCAATCAAGTGTCATGCCCTCATTAGGTGAAATATTCATGCAATCATGCGTGGCCCATGTAGTCTTGTAGGTGGCTATGTGTTTTGTTGAAGTCCAATAGCTACCATGTATGTCAACGTGAGGTACTCAATTAATTAGTAGGCCATGTGCAAATCATCACTCACCTATTAAGAAAGAAATAATGATAAATAAGTAAATATAAATAAAATAAATAAAGAATAAAAATAAAAGAAGACAAATAATACTTAAAAACATCTCAATGTAAATAGAAATTAAATTCAATAAAATAAGTGAAATCCAGTTATTTCTATTTTCATTCTTTGCAATTTAATCAAATATTATAGTATTTAGAGTGCACTTTCGCGCACTCATCACCTAGTCAAGTGCAAGGTGAGCTTTGGCGACTAAGGTTAACATGACCTTGGCAACTAGGGTGGTAATATATGACAAGAACTATAAGCCGACACGAAAACAACACGAAATAAGTAGGTTTGGGTTTGATTTAAATGAATTTAGATTAAAACAGGTTGACTTGATAAGACATAATAATCAGCTCGTATAACACAAATAAATTATATTTTCAGATTTGTTATAACACTTAGTCTTATATGTCTTTTTGTCATTAGGATATGTAATATTAATATTAATAATTAACTACTTACTATCTCAAACAATGAAACTTTACTTGTCAATATGTGATTTTATTTTATGAAAATACTAATTTTCTTATATATTATTTGTTTGAACATTGCTCATAGAATATTGCATTATGGTTTTAGTTTTAACTGTGAGTGATTTATATGGTTGTTTTTATATTATACATAAAATTATATTGTTTGGATTAAAAGATAAATTTATTGGTTAGCTCAACCCATTTATATGAATTGGGCTAAATAGGTTAAAGCGGGTTGAAAATAGTTAAATGAGTCGTGTTTGGACTAACTCAATAAAAGTTCATTACTAAACAGGTTAAGCGAATTGTATCATATAAACTATTATATTATATGGATCGTGTTAGGTTTTAGGGCCTTACCTATTTAATTAAATGGATTGTGTTTAGGTTGATCTATATAGTCCAATATGCATGACTTGATACAATACGACCCAACCAACATGACTCTAAAAATCAAGGCTAGAAAGTGAAGCCAAAGCTAACACAACCTTGGTGACCAACACATGACTCTAATAATCAAGGCTAACACGACTTGGCAACCAACACGGATCTAAAAAGTGAAGCCTAGCCAAGTTGCTGACTTAAAAAGTTTGGTGACCAAAAAATTTCTATGAATCAAAGTCTAGCCTAGTGCATGTTGAGCTTTATAAGGGTAACTAGCAAGGTAAAAATAACAAATAATGAAAGGTGAAACAAGTATTGGCGGCAAACGAGAAAGGAAACATGCAACAGCCACTAATCATAAAAATATATTATAATGAGGTATATCGTTTACAAAGTAAGTCCATTACAAAATGTATCAAATAACTCTGCAGACAGTGCAAACCAATGAAGGAACCAAACCAATGCCTAGCAATTTAGGCCATTGTGGTAAGAGAAAGCAATTAAGTGAAAAAGGCACTATGCTTCATGTTAACTCTCAAAGAATTTAAGATGGCCAAGGTTGTCGTGTCAGGGAGGACACTGGGCAACTCAAAGACTTCAAGTCTTTTCGAGATGAGTTAGCAAGAACCTCCTTAACATACAGAGACCAAGGTTGTATCCAATCCCCCTTGCTCGATTGTGGACTTGAAGGGTGGCAAATAGCTAGGGCAAAAGGATAATTAACTCACCTCTCTAAGACTAAAGTTGGGCGTCTACTTCATCGACATGTTACTTAGATTTAGCGAGTCTCTCCGACAACATTTTAATCATATTAGAAAGCTTAACAGAAAGCTTGCAAGCCTTGCAAAGTTTTTCATTCATAGTTCACTAACTAATGCCAGTTTGTACAAACTCCCACAGGCAATGTAAAAGGTTTAAACAAAGTTCTTGGTGAGACTCTTCAGCTTTCGCAACTCCCTTTGCATAGATGAAACAACGCTCATTTGCTTTAGAAGCAAATCTCAAATCATCTTCCAATTTGGCTTGCAGCTCGTCGTTGTGTTTATGCTTAATGGCCAACTCATGCTCCAAAAATAATTTTACCTTACTGGCCTCCCAGTCATGCCCCATTGCCAAAGTGCGCTGATGATCCGATACCATAGCCTTTAGCATAGCAATTTCTACCTCATGAGTAGACAAACGAGTACCCAATCAGAAGTGGGCCGCTTTCCATCGTTTCCTCTACTCTGCCACCTCAGACACAATTTGTTTAGCTTCTTCCATGAATGAAGAAGAAGACTATACTTCTTATTTAAATAGGTTGACGTTGGAAAATCTATTGAGCCAAAGAAAGAAGACCATATGATGAACAACCCAACTTCGTTATAGCAAGTAGGGAGAAGATCAAAACAAACTAATAGCAGAGTTATGTACAGGGCCAAGGAGTTAGTCAAGTTCCTTGGCAATTTGGGTGATCAAGGAATTGGAAGACCTACTTGTTTGCTGGGTAAATGGAGAGGGCAAAGCCTAGGAAGAGCTAAGAGCCTCTGCACAAAAACCAAGCTCTTAAGAAATTACCTTAGGACAATGAGGGTCTACCTACTCGGAGATGACATCAAAGGATTTGTGATGGGGGAGAACGTTTCCTTGCTCAGCGAAGGAAACATAAGATGATCCCCCACGAGCTTGTTGAAAGCACAGCCACCCCAATCAACTCGTAGAGTTTGGGCCACGCTAATAATAACAGCAATTGTAGGGACTTTCTTCCCCCAACAGCAGTCTCACTAACTACATAGAAGACTCTTTCGAATTGAACTGCAACCTATCTCGCAAATCGACAATATTTTCGGCACTTTGCACTGTGATTTCAAAAATTCTTATAGTGGAATTTTTGTCCCAAATCTCCAACACCTCAATGTATTTTCTCCTAGAGGGCTGCTTCGGGAAAATAGCTTAAGAAGACTTTAGAGATCGTATCAAAGAAGTTGGGATCTATTGATGAGTCAAGATCATGATCACCTTAGCCAATCACATCTACGAGGCTATCAAAGTGCAATGGTAATGGTGATCACCATGTTGTCTCCTCCTCGCAAGCAGGGTCACAACAGGTACGAGACCCCCATTGATTTCATTATTAGCTATACAAGACATTTTTTTTAGCGTCCAAAGAGGTAGGAGTAGACCTCTTGTGTGGCACCCTATTCCTTGATAAGGGATTTGGCGAGGATCTATAGTGCCAATGGTATCAACCAATTAGGAACACACATGATTTAAATAAGGTATATGCATTCAGTTTTCATAAACAAGTGCACTTATTCGCAAAATAGACATGCAAATATATATCACAGTTGAATAAGTAAAGGTTTAGTCTAAGACTAAGTGTTATTTTTACCAAAAATCTAAATTATAAATGGGTTCATTCATTAATTTACAAAATAGCCATATGTCATTATCACTTCTCAAATATCATTACAAATTACCATAAATTCATATCCTACGTCCACATACCTCAAACACTGCATGATTTGTCACCTGACTTAATAGTATATTTCTAAAAGAAACAAATATCTATTAATGGAGATAGTTCTTTGCTACTAGTACTCGGGCAGAGTCTATCCTTCTTCCATGGGAGCATCTTTTGAAGTTACATCTGTATCAAAGTTTACAATTTTGATAAATGAAATCATAGGTCGGTTAAACAGGTATGACAAAACTGTCAATGAGAACCAATGTATGTGAAGATGTAATGCACAAGTTTGTATAAAAGATCAATGAACACATATACTCATGCACGACAAGCAATCATTCTCTAAGCAGGAAACACTTGCATCCATAATTATTACTATGAATCATCTTCTTGGTGAGACACAGTTTATAAGCATTATGCATGTCAAAAAATGACCTTCTAAGTAATTATCCTATGTGCAAATCTCATATATATATATAAATATCACCGAGGCAAGGAATCAACATTTTCTCAAGCACGTAAAACTCACATATCTAATCATATAGAATCTCATCACATAAATGTCAAGCAAGGAAATCACTTCACTATTTGATCTAGGGAGTCACTACCACCCAGTCAATGTGCAAATTGATTTGCTTGTCTCAAATCCTCTAACACACATATTAAAATATACTTGTTGCTTGCGAACTGGCCAACCAATTTGAAAACAACACACATGATATGCCTGAAGAATCTCTTAACCTGTCTATCAAGTGAGGCCAATACGAAACTATTTAATCCTGATCATCGCGTAGACCCTTTACTCCCTGTATGAAACTCATGGCAAGATATCGTAAGAATGGCACGAAACTCTTTAACCTATCCATGATGATGACATAAGGTAAAACTCACATACCCAAAAATCACAATCTCTACCAATTCAAGTATTCAAATGCGTTGTCTAAAATCTTAGAGTAAAGATAATCAATAAACGTAATGAAACGTATGTATATTATTTTCACAAGAAGAAATGAAAATATTATAGAATATGCGAAGTTAAACCTTAGTATTTCTCACAACATTCAACCCACATTCCTAGAATCATCTTAGAACATAACCTACCTCATAGTATATAAAGTATTATGTTGACATTGACGCTACCCGTCGCTCTCCTGAAGTCAGTCGCTCTCTTGAATGCTCCAACTCCAAAGAACGCCAACACTTACGACCTTAAATGAGATTTTAGTTTACCTGAAGCTATTTTTAGGGTAGGATTGTCAGGAGTCCTTCTGATGTCCTCCTAACTACTAATATCCTTGAATAGGAGCCTTTTAGATCTCAATTGTCCTTCTGCAGGATAATAGAGAAAACTAATGGCACAAGGCACACACATTTTTACGACTTGCCTTGCTTCTAGTCCACAGTCCTTCTCTAAGTATGGGTCTCCCACATGATACTGGACACCAAACCTCTAGATTTATATGGCTTGAATCGCCCTAATCTTTTCTACAGACTCACTCCTGATGTGATCTCTAGAGTGCATTTAAGCTTCTACATACGGCATTGCCACATCCCAAGCATTTCCGTGTTATCTCGAAAATCTCATATATCCATATAGGTTTTATCCTTGATATTGCTCTCCTTATGCTTATAACTCATCCTTTGTCCAAGCTACTAGCCTTTTTAGTTCATCTTTTGCCTTCAACACTAACCTTTGTTTCCTTCTTGCTTGCTCGTCCAACCCATGATGAAAAGTCATTTGTTACATCTTATGTTGAGACATTTCTATCATGCATTCTATATAGTGTCGCTCGTTCAATTTTTGGACTAGCTGTACTTTATAGATCTTGCTGCCTCATTTTTTACCAAGTTAATGAGAAAATACCATCTTTGCCTTTCACTTGTCAAGGAAATACTCTCTTCTTCACTATCCCTTTGTCCTTGAAAGTTATTTTGTTCTCTTATGCTGGTGGGATCCTCACATCTTGCTCCCATTGATGTACCTTAGACCTATCTAGCTCAGGACTTATTCATGGCCCACGACACGTGACCGGTCTAGCTAGTAGAACCAAGAAGCCATCAACATTCTTTTAGGCAAGGATAACCTCAAAAATGACATACATTATCCCTCAAACAATACAAAAACTAACCAGCTAATTTTTTTTACGAGAATTAATTATTTAAGTACTCCTTCCAAAATAGTTCCAACAAATGTGCAATCAATAGTTATATAAAAGCAACTCAATTAGTGTGCTATGCAAAATCCGTTTTGTAATGATACCATTAGCTTTAAATGAAGAAACTTTTAGACCTAGTTAGTCAACTCTCCTGAAACAATTATCACTCGAACTCAAAACTTTAAAAACAAAAGAACTAATAAAATGCATGCCTCACATCTCTCTTAAAACAAACTTGCAACATAATTTCACATTTCCAATAAAAATAACTAACCATCAGATGAAACTCAACTTCAAAATCATCCTCAACAGCAAAATCACCCATGATGGCATGGAAGCATATCAATACGATGCAAACCATTGATATAATAAAAAAGGAAGAGACACGCTTGGAAATATGTCTATGCATGGTTAAGCCTACAGTGCTCTAATAATGGACCAGATCGATTATACTAGATACATGCCTGCTCGATCAAGACATGAACAAGTAAGTGGGCCAGAAAGCCCACGATATAGGTCTGATCACGAATGACTCTGGATCTATTCAAACTATTCTTAGAATCTTAAGCACGTACAATATATTGAACAAATTTATCAATTCACGTCCACGACATTTGTCACTCTTTATGCAGAACGTATATACTAGAAAAAGAAAATAATTATTTATTTTTAACTATTTAATTACGACCAAATAATTATTTACCATCAAAATTAGTTGCAATAATTATTTGATCGAATTAAATGACCATGAAATCTTTTTTATTTTTTTTTGTAATGGTAGTACTTGTTTAACTCAGTTTTGGAGTAATTCATTGCTTTGGAAGGGCCAAACAATACAAGTACTCATGCCGACTGATACCTGCGTGCACCAGGAATTAGAAATATGTCGCAATTGATCATGTTAGACTTTTGTTGAAGAAATGTTGATAATAACTATATAAAAAGAATTGTTCATAACAACAAAGACAGGATCTTTGTGTTTTCTACATGTTTACTTATCATGATATAAAAAGAAATTACTTACGATTGATGATCTTTTTTAATGATGCTTATAATATATACGATAATATCGGTAGTGCGTTAGTCGGCTGTACATGATCATCTCGATCATCTCGTGCATGCTTGAAGCAATTGATCAGGGGGGCAAACACACGACCATTTTTCATGACGTGGGAATTATACATTCATGAATTCAATAATGTTACGTCCTGTAATTTGGAATTTAAATTGAATCGATATTAATTTAATTTAGTCTAATTTTAAACCGAATTTAAAATTTAAATATCCAACTTTTAAATTATTAAATTCACATTAAATCAAAATCTCTTTATATATGAAATTTATAATTCTTTTAATTCAATATTTTTTTACATGCAAGATTCATAATTTTTTAAATTTTATATAAACACATCTAAATTCATTGATTTAACATATAAATATATTTAAACTTATATAATTAAAGTGAGTCTGACAAAAGTTACTTCATGACCATCTTAATTTAATAATATTTATGAAAAATTCAACTTATCATAATTCAATTTAACATTATCCAAATAAAACGGATTCAACCAAATTAGATTTTTAATCCTTTGTTTGAATTAAAAAATGAGTTGAATTCATTTCAAATTTATTATTATATTTTTTAAAATTTTTTTATATAAAATAACAATTTTAATATATTTTTTTAAAATTTTTATATAATTTTTTAAAATTTTAAAATAATAATAATATTAAAAATAATATTTTATTCAATTTTTAAAATTTATTTCATTCATCCCGCATCAATTCTTTATTCATACCATCCTAATGATATTACACTTGGCTTGCATGGGGTGGATCGAAGTCATGATGCTGCGCGTTCCAACCACTAATTCCATTCGATGATGATCATGATTGTAGGTACGACGTAGTAGAGTGAGTAGGGTCTCCGGACGCAGGTAAATGGATGTATGCATGGTTAATACGTCATTTTCTCGATCTTGGGTTTGATGCAATAAGCATGCTCCATCGATCTAGCCGTCGGGACGTTGTTTATATTATACATAAGTGTACTGTGGGGGTGAAGCTGGTAACGTCTGGCTTGTGGCCTGTGGGGATGGGGTGACCATAATGCAGAGACAAAAGGTGGAAAATAATGTGTATAGGTTTGGCAGTTATATAAATGCATGGTCCTGCAGTACCAATTACGTACGTACTAACACTGGCTGGGCTACGTCCTAGCTAGTTAATTAAAGTCGATGGTGGGCATGGATCTTGATCGAGCCCCAGGCATGCACAAGACGTAATTTATTAATCTTATTGAAGAAACCAACAGCAATATTGATATTGGGACCATTATCAGTACCAAATTCGAACAATTATCCAACTAAAATAGTGATATATATATATACATATACAAATCTTTTTTATAATTTCATGTTCGGAAATCCAAAAAGACTTTTGATCAAGTGACATTTATATCGTCATTGATGAAATGAATTAATTACTTGGGTTATGTTGGGTTGTTGTTTTTTAATATAAAATAAACAAGAAAAATTATATTCGCAATAAGAAGTAGTATACAAACGTCACATAAATGTACTTTTGAAAATAAATAAATAAATACGAGACTCGTATACGAGGAATTTATTTTTTAATAGTAGACATTTTTTTTTAAAACGACTACATAACATTTACACATTCTAATACTAATAACATATTTTACTTAAATATATAGAATGATTAATTTAAAGTCATTTAATCACACACCTGCATACATGATATATCGATGTACATGAATTTATATAGCATGATTAGTTGATTTATAGGATTCAGATTTCAGAATTTATATATATTTCTAATTAAATTATGTCACGTAGATGGTATATGATATAAAATCTATAAATAGAATTATTCATTTTACTTTGATGTGAAATTGAGAGAAATTAAAGAAGAAGGGAAAAAAAAAACAGTTGTTTGGTATAATTGTGGTACAGTTCGGAAGTTGTTTTCCCAATTAAATGAAGTACTGGACCGAGATATAATGTTGGTACCCAATTAAGCGGACATGATGACCTATCCTGGCTGCATGCAAAACAATCTTATGGCTGCCCCTCTTTCGTTTCTATATATGTATATATATAGGAAATATGCTATATGAATTATATATTTATATGAGCTTTGGTCAGCTTAGCTTTCTGGACATATATAGTCACAAATTAAGCTACCTATATAATGCTCTATATATAATACATACATGGCTAATTAGCTGATCAAGCCTCAAGCTGAAAAACATGTCATATACTTCGGTCGATAGTTTGGCAATGTCATAGCTCTTAAGGGAGCGACATTTATATATATATATATATATATATATATAATTGGGAGATAGAGATTTCAAACTCTAGACTTCCATTTTAGAAATTAGAGTTATGTACGCACTATAAGAAAAAGTGATAAAAATAATTAATCTGATATAATTAAAATGATTGTTTTTACTAAAAATAATTTTTTATGACATTCTTTTTTATTTTTTACGATGAAATTTGATATCGTAAAATATTTATTTTTTCTTTTATAGTGACGTTAATTATATCACATACCTTTGACAGAGCTTAAACTAGTTAATTGTTAAAAAATCATACCATAATTTTAAATAGAGAAAAGTGCAGTGTTGGAAAGGTATTTTGGTGTGGTTGATCAATTCATGATGTACTTTTTCCATTTATGATGTCTGGTGAAGTGGGAAAGGTTTAAAAAATAAAAAATAAAGTGCAGAAATTAATAACATAAAAGTCTCTACAAGAGGAAACCCCATAGCCATAGGCAAATTGCAAAATAGGCGCGCAGCTGGTCCCATCTCTATTCTATATATGTTGCTTAATGCTTGCTTGCTTGCTTGCGTTACATGATCTCAAAATGTTTCCCTTTTTTTTTTTGGTTTCTCTCTGTTTTTTCAAGTCAAGACTCAAGACTGTTCCATTGCTGCACGTAAATTACAAGAAAAGGTCTTCCCTTAACCCCGACCAAAAGCAAAAGGAAACGGCCCACTGTAATCCCCCCACGCGTCTACTCTAGTCTATTCCCTTTGTCAAAATTGACGTGAGGCGAGTGTAGGGAGAGGGAAAATTGACGGGATTTGATGTAATATATTTGTACGAATAATTTATTTTTTAATATATACTTATGAATTATATTGTAAGTTTAACTGAAATATTTCAATTTTATAGTTAAAATAAAATTTTTTATTTTATTTTTTGAAAATTTTAATTTGTAAATAAAAATATTATAATTAATTTTATTCTATTTTTTTTAATCTATCTATTGCTTATAAAATTGTATTATGGTTCTATTTTTAGTGACTATTTATTTAAAAATTTATTTATTTCTTTTAGGCTAAAAATTATTTTATTTACAAGTGAGAGTTTAGGTCATTCTCAATATATAGTTTTTTTATTAGCTTAAAAAATAATATTTTTATACTATATTTTAAAATATATCATTAAAATTTACTTTTATGATTTTACATATTAGCTTTTACTATAGGTTACACATCAATTTATCTATTTTTTATATTATTTTAAATTTTTTTATTCATTTTAAATATTTTCTTTAACTATCAATTAATTTGCAATGTTTTCATATCTTTTAATATTTGCAATATATTTTCATATATAATATTATATAATTGTGTCGTATTTCAAATTAACCCAAATTTAATTAATGTCAAACAACAAATTAATATTTAGAAGAGAGATAGGAACTGGAATGAAATACTGGTAAATAAAGTAGTGGAAAAAACGTTCATAAGATCAAAGAGAAAATAATTAAAAATATTTCAAAGTTGTAAACAGTATTCTCTACATCTAGAAGGCCGTTATTGTAACAAAGTGTAAAATTAAGATCAAAATACAAAATTTATTAGATAGGACTTTTAATCAACTTTATTTTTTTTTATATTTTACATTAAACTGTATTTTACATGAGACTTGCTCTATAGAAATTTAATATATATATATATATTTATCATCCACACAGTTTATATAATAAAACAATTGATTTATAAATTTCTAATTTTAGGCTTGAGTTATTTTCAGAGATAAGATAAGATGAGATAAAATAAAAATTAAAAAAAGAATAAAATATTATTGTAATTTATTTTTTTAATATTAATTTTATTTTTATATTTAAGAAGTTGTTTTGAGATTTAAAAAAGTTAAATTGTTTATTTTATTTTGTAAAAAAATTTAAAAAGTATAATAATGAATTTGAGATAAGATGAAATAATTTATGAAAACAAACCAGACCTTAAGTTTTTTTGTTTACAAATTAAATCTTATAATATTAATAGTGTGGAAGATGCTTTCTCTATAATAACTTACAAATAGTTTTTATGTGATTAATATATAAAATTACTTAAAATGTCCTATATTAATAACTTTAACTCGAAATAAGAAATTTAAAGTCCAAGCTAGTATTATTGTTGGTTTTAACTTGTACTCTCTGTCATCATTTGATAATCAGTATAGTACGACATGTTATTTTTTTCAAAGACCTTAATTATCGTATTGTGATAAGTTTGTAAGTTTTATGTAAATTAAGTATAAATTGAAAAACAAAATGGAATCTTTGATTCTTCTATGGTTTTATATTGACATGACTATATTCGCTGGATCTAATATTATAAAAATATGCCACAAAATTATTCTCTAAAACTATATATTTTCTATGATTCATGTGTCTATTTATTATTGTTTTCATATAAATAAATAAATAAATAAATATATTTATATATATATGTGGGAGATTATTTTGCAAGGCACAATTGATATGAGCGTGTCTCTTTATTTATACGGTTCCTATATTTTTATTATTTTTATTTATAATTTAAAGAAGTGATTATTAATATATTTATATTTTTTAAAAATATTTAAAAATATAAAAAGTAAAAAAAGTAAATTTTAGACGCCCAACAATTACCACTCTAAACCCACAGCAGAACTAACCCCGGTTAACTTTTAACGAGGGTTAACTTGTCTGGGTTAGTACCTTTATTAGAATATTAGAATGAAGTATAAAATTAATGCATCAAGGAAATGAATTTCTGTAGAAACTTTATGATCTATGTAAAGTGAGACAAGTATAGCATTTTACGTTGTAACAATAATTATTCTAGAATCTATTTTATTTTCTCCTCGGAAACTTATGAGATGTTCGGATTAGGGCTGTAAAAAGACCGAACCGGACCGGCGGACCGGACCGGACCGATTGTCCCGGACCGAGACCGGACCGGACCGGTTGGAGTTCGGTCCGGTCCGGTCCAAAAAATATATGGACCGAAAAATTCCGGTCCGGTCTCGGTCCAGGGAGTTCATCCCCCTGGACCGGACCGGACCGGACCGAATCCCTATATATTTTTTTTTAAATTTTTTTTAAAAAAATATATGTATATATAAATAATAATATATAAATTTTAATATTAATATTAATATATATTAATATATAATATATACTCTTATAATATTAACATATAAATAATAAGTGTATTATTATTATTTAATATATTATTATTATATTATTACTATTTAATAACATATAAATATATAATATACTAATGTAAATTGTAATAATGTTATTACTTATTAGTTATAGTTTACTAATATACTTAATATTTAATATTAACTAATATATTAATATATAATATATACTCTTATATATTAATATATAAATAATAAGTGTATTATTATTATTTAATATATTATTAATAATTTATCACTATTTACTAACATTTAAATATATAATATACTAATGTAAATTGTAATAGTGTTATTACTTATTAGTTATAGTTTATTAACATATACTAATGTGAAAGTGTTATTAGACTATTAGACTATTAGTTATAATTTACTAACATACTTAATATATAATATATATTAACATATTAATATATAATATATACTTTTATAATATTAACATATTATAATTTATAGTAATTAAATTTGGACCAAAAAAATATTTGATCATTGTAGAATTATAAATTAAATTTAGCCCATTAAATCATATGTGGCACCCCTGGACCGGACCGGACCGCCCCTGGACCGAATTGGACCGGACCGGTATGGACCGAACTCCTATTCGGTCCAGTCCAGGGTGAGAGAATTTTTGGACCGAACGAAATCGGTCCACAAATTTCCCGGACCGGACCGGACCGGACCGGACCATTTACACTCCTAGTTCGGATGGGTTTGTTTTTTGTTTTTTTTTTTCAAAGTTCCTTAAATTTTGAGAAAAATTGTAAATATGGATTTTTTATAGAATTTTGTGAAATTGTGAGGCTCACTAAAAATATATTGGACTGAAAATATTTTGAATATGTCTTTATGGAGTTCCATAAAGTGGTGGATCTATTAAAAATATGCTTGAAAATAAAATTGTCTAAGGATTTTTTTTTTACCTAATATTCTTTTATTATGGAAATCAAGGTAGAATGTTTTGATAAATTAAGATTATTTTTTTATATAAATATATTTGGATCAAAAGAAAGAAAAGTATTGAGAAATTAAAAAATAAAAAAATTATAAAAAAAAAAATTAAAACATCTTTTATAAGTTTTGCTACTCAAAAAATAATTTATATATATATATATAAATTAAGTGTTACAGTCATAAATTTTTTTTATAAAAATAAATTTATAAACTGATATAAAGTTTATATGATATACTATATATATATTATAAAATTATTTAACAATCTTATGCATCACAGTAATTATGCCATTTTATGAATTATTTTTATAAACAAAATTTATAAATAAAATATTTCTCTATTTAATAAAAAAAAACTTATATAAGTAGGGCGTTGGCTATGTTAATAACAACGTGTAAATTAATTTCTTTTTCATCGTAAATTAATACGGAACAGAATAAATGAAGTAATAAAATATTTAAAGAAAAAAAAACAAAGGGGTGGTGGGGGGAAAATGAAATGGGAGAGGTTTTCGTCTTAAAGATCTTTGTTGTTTTGGCTGGCTTCTGAAGATACCGCACAGAGTTTCTTCCTTCAGATCCGAAGAAAAAGGTTGAGAAATCTAAATAAAATTAAAAATAATTCGAGAGAAAGAGAGAGAGAGTCCTATTGTTACTACTTCCACTGCTTGATATTTGTTAAAACGACCCTTTGTTCCTGTTGCTGTTTTTCCTGTGTATGTTTCGGTCGTTTCCATGATTCAAAAGTTGCTGCTTTCTATGTACTGGCCATCGAGTCATTTGTTGAATCTTTGAGAAAGGAGGAGGAGAAGAAGAAGAAGAAGAAGAAGAAGAAGAAAGAAGAAAGAAGAAATAAGTTTTGGAGGTGTGTAGTTTGGTAGGTGAGAAATTTGGCAAAGAGGTTGGAGGAGTTTTCGCTGCAGAGATTTTTTTGTGTAGTTAGTTGCGGAATTTTATTTTATTCTAAAGATTTTATTTTGATTTTGTTTTCCTTTCGATCGGAGATAGTGTAAGAGAACGGCAATTGTGGGAGTGTGTGACGAGTGCTGGGGCAGATCTTGCTCATTTGAAGCGACAAAACAAAGACTGTGGACGATTATCTGCTTCGAGACTCGGTGAATTGGAAGTAGAGTGTGAAGAAAAAAAAAATCGCTCTGTTCATTTGTCTCCAGTTGCATAACGTTAATTTCCGACCAATTGAGAGAGCAACAACGTAGGGGTTTCGATTTCTGTAAAGCTAGATTTTCGATGCTCGTCGAGGTTGCGGACAAAAACTAAAAAAAGGACGTAAAAGCTCCTCGCAACTGAATTCAGGGAAAAGAAAGCTTCCGCAATGTTGGGATTTCGTGGATTTGCGGCTTTTGGTTTCGTATTTCGTTAGAATCCTCGCTTTGCTTCTCAGGGGGTTTTGGAAAGGAGATTCTGGAACTCCTATCTGGGTTCGCTGTTTTCAAGTAGCGCCAGCTGATACCAAATTTTCAGTTTTTCGCTCTGATTATTTATTTTCTTGAAGGTAAATCAATTACCCAATTTAAAACTTCAATGATCAAACTCATTGATTCACTTTTTCTCGATTTTTTTTTTCTCAAGCTTAGGACTAATTATGGTGTTTTACGTGGTTGCAGAGTTTACTAAGAGATAACCATAAAAAAGGAGAGGGGTTTTGATGCTCTGAAAATCAGTGAATTAACTGGCGAATTGGTACAAAATCTCTGAACTGAAATGATTACATTTATGGATTCGAAGGAGAAGTTGAAGGAGGTGGAAAAGTGCTTAGATCCTCAACTATGGCATGCCTGCGCCGGTGGAATGGTGCAAATGCCGTCGGTCAACGCCAAGGTCTTCTACTTCCCTCAGGGGCACGCCGAGCATGCCTGCGGAAATGTCGATTTCCGAAGCTGCCCGAGGGTTGTGCCGTTTATTCTCTGCAGAATTTGTGCTGTGAAATACATGGCCGATTCCGAGACCGATGAGGTTTTCGCCAAGATGAGACTGGTTCCGGTGAATGCCAATGAGCCGGACTTTGAAGATGATGGGATTGGAGGGATTAATGGGTCTGAACCGCAAGAAAAACCGGCCTCCTTTGCAAAGACGCTGACTCAATCGGATGCCAACAATGGCGGGGGTTTTTCTGTTCCACGATACTGCGCGGAGACAATCTTTCCGCGGCTGGATTACTCGGCGGATCCCCCTGTTCAGACCATTTTAGCTAAGGATGTTCATGGAGAAACGTGGAAGTTTAGGCACATCTACAGGGGAACACCTAGGCGGCATCTTTTGACGACGGGATGGAGTACTTTTGTGAACCATAAGAAGCTTGTTGCGGGCGATTCGATAGTGTTTTTGAGGGCGGAGAATGGCGATCTTTGTGTTGGCATTAGGCGGGCCAAGAGGGGAATTGGTGGTGGACCGGAGATGGCGTCCGGGTGGAACCCAGCAGGCGGGAGTTTTTCCATGCCATATGGTGGGTTTTCGGCATTCTTGAGAGATGGTGAGAGCAAACTAATGAGGAATTGTAACAGTAATGGAAACTGTTCAAGCTCGAATGGGAGTCTGATGGGTAGGGGGAAAGTGAGGCCGGAATCGGTTATTGAAGCTGCAACTCTTGCTGCCAATGGGAAGGCATTTGAGGTTGTTTACTATCCCCGAGCGAGTACGCCGGAGTTCTGCGTGAAGGCTTCGATGGTGAAAGCAGCATCTCAGATCCGGTGGTGTGCGGGAATGAGGTTCAAGATGGCTTTTGAAACTGAAGATTCTTCGCGGATAAGTTGGTTCATGGGAACCATTTCTTCTGTGCAGGTTGCCGATCCCCTGCGCTGGCCCGAGTCACCTTGGCGGCTTCTCCAGGTAGCATCACACATCTTTTAATCTGGCATTTCTTTTGAAATAGGGCACAGGCTGGTTAGTAAGATTGTAGTGTGTGGTGTTTACCTGTCATCATGTTGTTGTTGTGTAAGGACACCGAATAACTTCCTATCTGTATGCCCAATTTCTGTTTCCATGGGCTGTCATTAGCTAAAAAGCATGTCTCCAAACATCATAATTCATATCCTATCTATATGCCCAATTTACCTCTACTCTTCCCAAGTTATTTGTTGGCTTTTCTGTATGGTTTCTCTGTGAGGTTGAATATGTTTGTGTCGGATGGGCTGTCGTGCTCAAATATTTTGCTGTTTCTTAATGTTTTAAGTGTTTTATCATTGTGTTGGCTCTTCTGCTATTACTTTGTTGTAATTAACTAAACTTGCAATTCGTTGGCATCATGTGGCATTACCAAGTTTCCCGGATGACAAATATGCAGTCTGGTCTTGGGGAAAGACATGAGAGGTGCTCTTGAAATCTTCTAAAATGGAAGTTTAATAGTGTCAAACATCATACCTGAATTATTCAGTTTACTTTCTATTGATTATAACAATCAAAACATAACAAAAACTGACTTATGAACTACATGATTTAATGATGCTGATTTCTGAAACAAATCTAAAGAAAAGTTCTTTTGTTAACTGGATGCTCTCTTTCAACAAGCAAGTCAATTTTGTTTCTTTCAATATATTCTTATTGGACAAATTCATGCGTTTTAGGTTACATGGGATGAACCGGACTTGCTCCAAAATGTGAAATGTGTAAGCCCATGGCTGGTGGAATTGGTATCGAACGTGCCAGCCATGCATCTATCGCCCTTCTCACCACCAAGGAAGAAGTTGAGGTTGCCAGATTTTCCCCTTGATGGTCAACTTCAAATGCCGACATTTTCCGGCAATCTCCTTGGGCCAAGCAGCCCATTTAGTCGTCTACACGAAAACACTCCTGCTGGCATGCAGGGAGCCAGGCATGCTCATTATGGTCTATCATTATCAGATCTCCACCTCAATAAACTGCAGTCAGGTCTGTTTCTGGCTGGTTTCCCGCGACTTGATCATACTGCTACACCCGCTAGATCCCCAAATAACTCAATATTTCAAAAGCCTAGCATGAGTGAGAATGTTTCTTGCTTTCTAACCATGGCACATTCAGAGACTCTGAAGAAACCTGATGATGTCAAGACACCTCAGTTTGTACTTTTTGGTCAACCAATACTTACAGAGCAGCAAATCTCTTTGAGCTGCTCTGGAGACGCAGTCTCACCAGTTGGTACTGGAAATAGTTCTTCAGATGGAAATGCAGATAAAGTGACAAATTTTTCCAATGGCTCTGGATGTGCGCATAACCGAGGCATGGTTGAGCGCTCATCCTGTGAAGGTCTCCATTGGTATAAAGACAACTGCCAAGAAACCGAACCCAATTCGGAGACTGGCCACTGTAAAGTCTTCATGGAATCAGAGGACGTGGGTCGCAGTCTTGACCTTTCATTACTCGGATCTTATGAGGAGTTGTACAGAAAACTGGCCGACATGTTTAGCATAGAAAATTCCGAGACACTGAGCCAGGTGCTATACCGGGATACTACAGGCGCAGTCAAACTGATGGGAGATGAACCATTCAGGTTGGAATCATTTGTCTGTTTTCTTGCATTAGCTCCTCCTATCATCAACACTTCTCACACATGACGAAATTCTATTTATTGTTGCAGTGACTTTATGAAAACCGCAAGGAGGTTAACAATTTTAATGGATTCAAGCAGCGACAATGTAGGAATGTAGAGAAAGGCAGCAATAAAAAAAAAAAAAAAAAAAACTTCATTTCAATTGTACAGCTGGTTGGTCAAATCCTTTGTTCTTGATTGGAAGTTGGAAGTTGGAAGTTGGAAGTTGGGGGCATTCTCATCCATTTTTTGATGTTGCAATCTTGGAGCATTCTTGATTCATGTTTTGCTTCTGCATTTCAGTGCCCTAGACCATAGTTCATTAAAGAATTTTGGTTAATATTGTTCCTCTGCATCTCTCTCTTCTATTTTTTTTTTTTAGCAGCCAAATCCTTAACAAAGTACTAGAACTTCGTAGGAAATGGTCTGTTTTTTAGAAGATGCGGATGAAAATATTTTAATGAAAGGCACGAAGACATTGGAATTACCCTTGTCTTATATTTTAATGATGTTTTGGGTATGTTTTTCTTTTGTGCTAATTTTCTTTGGAGTGTGGGTAAAGGAAAGATGACATTTTCTCCTTGTCATTTTTCAAAGTTTTCACATATGTTATGGCAAGAAGAGAAGCAAGTCTGTTCAAGAACCAATTATATTTTGGTGGTCTGGAAAACGATGGCTCTGCCTTTTTTAAGAAAACATTTTTGTGCCGTGCGTGCCTGAAAAATAAAACAGAAAGTTGGTGAAACGTCTAATCGATGCATCAAACATGGGTCGAAGTTGACTTTTAAGTTTAATCTATCCGTTCTTAACTTCAAAAGTATCAACTTTTTCACGGGGCAAAAGATTCTTCAATAGAGATTTATGAATCAGCAGAACGATTTTCGCCCAATTATTTTATATAGTCACATTACATAATTTAATTTAAACACCAGCTTATGAATAAAATTACTTTATTTTTATAGTTTTTCTTAATTATAAAAAAAAAAAGATATTTAATCACGAAATATAAACAATCATGAATCTATTAAAAGCAAAAGTCAAGAGTTCCAACGTGGAAGATCATAGACCAAATCTGTTTTTCTATTTCTTTCTTTGATTATGAACAAGTGATTGGTATTCCGAGTTAATCTAGTCAAAATAATATCTGCCCTCTTATCCTCATTTTTTAGTTATCCAAAATTCGCATTGAAAATTGTGAGAATTTGAGCCAAAATTACCAATCGCATCCTTATTATTTGAAATAGAGAAAATAAAAATAAAAATCAAACACTTTATAAATATATTATAAAATTTGAATATTTTTGTAAAATGATGTTAATTTTATAAGATAATTTATAAAAAATATCTTTATTTTATAATATATATTATATAAATATTTATTATAAAATATATTGTATTTGTATCAATGTTCTGATAATATTTTTATAGAAGGAATCATTTTAAGAAAGGTTAAACCCTGAGAAACGAGACCTGTATCAGTAATTTTACAGACAGACAAAACAACAAAAGCGAAAGGGCTGGAACGAACACTTTCTGTCCCTTTTATCTGCTGCACGTGGGAATGAAGGGGCCCCACACAAGGGGGGTTAATAATAGGTTCACGTGTGGGGCAACGTCAGCGTGAGACACAGAGAGAGAAAGTTTAGGCTGAGTTTGACCGAAACACAGAACAGTGGCCCACCAATATACACATTCAAAAGTATTTATACAACTTTTATATACAATTGTTCACACTTTACCAAATTTTTATTTTTAATTAATTAATTGATTCGGTTCGCGAAATGTAATCCAATTATCAATAGCTGAATTTGATTATTGTGAGATTTAAAAAACAAAAACTATAATATTGTAATACAATTGGATAAGTAGAATTGTAGTTTAATTGACAAGTCCTTTCCTTACAGAATAACAAACGAACGAAAAGTCTTAGAATCATGGACACAAAATATTTCTTAAAAATAAATTATAAATTTATATAAATTTAAAATTTATATAATAGGTTAGATTTATTTTATAATAAAAATAATTATACAGTTTAAAATGCTCAAGTCACGCTAACTTATAAGTTTATTTTTATAAAAACAAATTATGAATAAAACATTTTATAATACAAACAAAATAATAAAATCTTAACTTCTTGCCTGAATATGGTTTTTTCATATAAATCAAGAAAGAAATGGATTATTGAGATAATCACCTAAGTAATTTTCGCGTGATGCGAAATGGTACAATATGTCTAAAATAATAGAAATGTAAAATAACTTTTCTTTTAAAGAAAAATAATCTACCTTCAAGGATTTATCTAAATCCTATCAATACTTTCAAAAATAAAAGATGCAGATTTATTAGCCTGGGTGGTATTTCGCCAAATGAAGCAGCACTTGAACTACGTGCGCGACTTGAAACATGAGTTTTATTTTCCATGCACCACCTACTAGCGTGGTTTATGCTGCCACGCACAGCTCACTGGAAGGCAAGACCACTTGCTGTTGCGAGACCGAACACCTATATACTCTCAGAGGCGACATGTGTTTTGCACGCACTTATCACAGCCACAACTTGATGTTTCTTTATAGTTTGTTTTATTTCTTTATAAGTGTGAAAACTTGATCTTTATTTCAGAGATAAATTTCAATTTTCACATGTTAGTTTCTGGTTTTGGTTTTTGTGATTTGTTTAGCTTAATAACATGTTTAGTCTCTTGAACTTTTAGTTCGTAGAATTTGTCCTCTAGTCTGTTTTAAAACAAAGTATATGAGGTTGATTTTTAGTTGTTTGTAACTCTGTCTTTAGGCAGAATAGACTGTCTCTCAAATTATATTCTGAAGAGGTTGTATAGATTAGGATTCGACCATATCAGTCATTTTTAATGTACAGAAAGTTACAGATCGTTGTTAGTTAGCTTGTAATGTATATTTTAAATCCAGTTGTAATGTTCATTATTAATGAATTCAGTTTGTTTTTCTCTTAAAAAACAAAATTTAAAAGATAGAGAAATTTTTTTCAAACTCATCACATTAAAATGGAAATTGACAGTGGGTGTTTGAATCTTTTGATTTAATTGGCCAACCACCGTTTGTTAATTTTATTAGTCTATTAATTAAAAAAATATGCAAGTGGAAAGCTAAAAACCACATGGTTCAGATTCACAAGAAAAATAATACAAACCCTTTACTTCTAATTAATTTCATTAGTCACCGACAAGAGACAACCCGAAATACAAGCATCCTTTCAATTTCATTAACCACATCGATGCCGAGTTGGATCATGTGAATTCTTCCGGAACCGTTTGATCAACGGCTTCTCTGGTTTCATTTTTATTTTTTCAAAAAAAAGAAAAAAGAGAATATAATAATTTGTCGCCTTAACTCGATTAAAATTATCGAGTAATACTATTCATAATTTATTTTTTGATTATTTTATGATGTGTCATTAAATAATTAAAAATAATTTATTATATTTTATTTATAAATTTATAATTTAATATCACATTAAGAGATGATCAGAAAATGATAAAAAAAAATTAAAAATTTCAAGTGCAAAACAATGAGCTGAACAAATAATACTGAGTCCATTTATTAATCATAAAAGGGGACAATTTCTCCTTACTTTCTTCAAAGTTTTTGCAAGTGGTAGCTCAATTTTCACAACCCAATAAAAATGGTAACAGACCAGTCAAAGTCAAACAACAAGAAGTTTTCAAACCAGTACAGAGAGATTGAGAAAAAAATGGTGGGAGGGGAGACAAAAGCCATTTCCAAAGCATTGTTTGATGTTGGGGTCACTTTGTTTTCAGTTCCCAGTTTCCACCATACATGCCATGTTTTCTACCTATAACATTTAAATAATAATAAAAAAAAGAAAAGAATTGGTGTTAACTTGGCTTGAGAACAAGGTTATAAAAATCTCAGTTCTGCACTGAAAGAAATTTAAAAAAAGGCAGGTTCGTTTGAGAGATCCAATGCCACGGAAAAAGGGGCACGGTACCTGCTGAGAACAACTACCATATTGAATGTGTACATTTATATTGTCTGCTCCACTTATGATCCTATTTAAACGCGAATTATTCTACAAGAAAACCTTATATTATATAATTCCTTTTTGTTATATTTAAATATACACATTTTTATATAATTTATTCATGTCTATGTCTGTAACAGTTCTCTTTATTTCATAAGCAAAGGACATATTTTACAATTATTTGTTCTTTCTGTTCCACAATCTACAATCTTTCGTTGTTCGGTTTTAACTCTATTATTTGAAGAAAGAAGACAACATTATTTTGTTGAATAATGCAGAACATATCTCACCCTTTTTGTTCTTTTAATTTCCATTATTTTCTCCTTGATAAATTTGGGTCGTTTAATATATTTTACGAATGTAAGATTTAAACAAACATGTAGTATAATATTAATAATTTAACAAGTTAGGTAATTTAAGACAATATTTTTTACAAAGAAATTTATATGCAGGGGTGTTCTAAATAGTTATACAGTTTTGTTTGTAATCTGATTTTTTTTTTATATTTATCACGTCACAACTGTAATTTCGATTTATTAGAATGAAACGAAATATTTTTTATATATAAAAAAAAAGTAACTTATTTTAACGTGATTTGTTGAGGAAATGATATTTATTCTCATTTTGATTATAAATTTGGATGTACGTTTTTGTTTTCAACCCCAAAATCTAAATTGGATAATTGATCATGCAGTGAATTTGATGATATATAATTGATTATCATGAGAATATCTATTTCAAGCGTAAAATCTTGATATTATGGCATCCTCATTTCGATTTCTTGAATTTCTGTTATTAATATATCTTGAATTACCGGTGTGAACGTCGCTAAAACTTGAGAAAATCAAGTACTATAAGCTAATAAGGTTAATTATTAAGAAAATTCTGCATACTATCATCAGTAGCAGTATTTATCAACTATTGAGATTTGAATTAGTTTGATCCTAAATTAATATATAATCCTAGGATGATTGAAGTGTCAAATTTACAAAATATGATAAAAATGGGATAGAAATTTAATATATAGTATTACTCTTTATATTATTCAAATGAAATCCCTTTCCCTCATATTTTGATAGAATGTTGTCAACGTGGAAAGCGAACAAAACACAAAAACTAATCTCATTAGAGGTTAACATCCCAAATGATACAAATAAATAAATAAATATATATATATATATAACTGCTATAATTATAAAAAAATCTTACAAAATCAATCTCACAAACTGACGTAATTTTATATAATTTATTATATCTATTTTATAATTAATATGATCTTTTTCACATGAAGTCATATTAGTTTGTAAAATTTATTTCGTAGGATTTATTTATAACTAAATTATTTTTCTATATATAAATACGAGTAATGATTGGAACAAATTTTAAATATACCAACATCTTGTATGATTTTTATAAAAAAAAAATGGATACCACTTAGAGAAAGTGAATTTTGAATAATTATTTACTAGAATTTATTTCTTTTATAAAAGACTTAACGTGAATTTTATAGATTTAGAACTGAAATATATTATTATTATTATTATATATGGAGTTAACATCTCTTTATATTATATTTTTTAGAAAGTCCGGCACATGCATCCTGGCCCCACTCCGTAAAAGGATAAGAAAAATAAGGCTTTTTTGTTTTAGCTTTTATCTTTAAAAGAAAAAAGAACAAGAACAAGTTACGGTAGTTACCTCACAGACAAAACAAAAAAAAGGAACAAGACAGAGATTCAAATGACGTGGCAGCATGGTAAGGCCGTGTGGTGGTCCCTACAACGATCGATCACGACCGACATTCAGGAATCAGGATTCACGACCGAAAGTCTGAGAATGAAACGTATACGTCAGTGATAGTGAGTGTGATAGAAAACGCCACGTCAGATTGCTACTTACAAGTTACCGACCAGAATTCCGAGGCTGTTCCTGGGCTGGGCCATGGCTACGGAACCACCTAATATTCTGAGCTTCCCTTTAATGGCAAAATTATGGAGGCCCATCTTTCGGTGAGTCTCACGAAAACTCAATGTGCTATATTAACCATACTATTATGTTTAACGACATCATAAACCGTCTGGAGTCCACTCCATTGGAAGCCCGCTATCAAGAATAACAATAATGCTAGGAGGAGTCTTGAAAATGGGAGTCGCCCAGAGTCTCCTGACGTGGGATCATGCCATGTCAGCAGATAATTTAAAAAGAAAAAAAAATAGAAAATGGGAAAATAGACAAAATGCGAAATGGGAGGGAATGAAAACGCGGGACACATTTCAATCAACTCGTCCCGAACCTTTCGAAGAAGAGAGAGAAATTCTTAGGTGTCGATTTCTTCAGCCATTCCGCCTAGGCTTTTCGTTTGTGCGTCTGTTTAGGTGCCGCTTTCCTTTTCATCCGACCATAATAACTTCAGAAAATTTTTCGATTAGCATTATTGCGTGTCTGTTTAAAATTAAGACGAGAAGAACACCAGCTGCTGAAGTGTTGGTTTTTTTGCTTATTTTGAACTCCCACATCGGTGAGACTTGGAAAATAGGCGTGTCCATGTAGTTATAAAAGGAGACCTAGCCTCCTTAGTTAATTACACCAGTCAAAAACTTATTTAGTAACTTTTGACTTTAGTAAAATTCCTCTGTTGTCCTTTTTGTATGTAAAAGGAAGAGATGTGAAAGTTAGAATTTTACTAGTGGGAGAAGTTTTTGTGGGTATCGTTGGGGTGAGGAGAAAAATTGTGTGATTGTAACAATTTTTCACATAGTGTATTTTCTTCTCTGGGTCTGGTAGTTTTTCTTCTGTTTTGGAGTTTTCCACGTAAATTCTTGTGTTGTGTTTATTTCTCTATTTTTCTTGTTATTCTGTCAAAAGTAGATCCTGGTGGGGGGAATTTGGGAAGTCCAGATTCCCAATAAGTGGTATCAGAGCCACTAAGTTCTTTTTACAGGGTGGAGTTTTGGTGTGATAGTGTGAATACGTACGGTCTAAGGAGGTTCTGTTTAGGAGATTGGAAATTTTAAGTGTGTCCGTTGTGATCTTTCAAACGTTCCTGGGAACCTTGAAGTTATATCTAGGAAAGATCAGTCTTTCCTGAGAACTTATTTAGTGGATACTATTCATTTCTACGGTAAAATTCATCGAAGTTATGTTAGGAGGTAGAGCTTCAAATCCTATCAGATTTGATGTGGAGAAATTTGATGGGAGAATCAATTTTGACTTGTGGCAAGTGCAAGTCAAGGATATCTTGATTCAATCAGGATTACACAAGGCGTTGAAAGTTAGACCAATCTCTGAAGTCAGTAGCGGTCCAAGCACTACTGGTGAAACAAAGAGCAGATCTAGAATGAGCGATGAAGATTGTGAGGATTTGGATTTGAAAGCAGCAAGTGCAATTCGCTTGTGCCTAGCCAAAAATGTTCTTGTAAATGTGCATGGAATATTCACGGCAAAGGGATTCTGTGAAAAGTTCGAAGAGTTGTATTAGACGAAGGGTGTCTTGAATCGAGTGTACCTGAAGGAGCAGTTTCATACACTGCGGATGAGTGGAGGTACGACTATTTCAGATCATTTAAGTGTTCTCAATTGCATTGTCTCTGAGTTGGAATCTATTGAAGTTAAAATTGATAATGAGGATCAAGCCTTGAGGCTGATCTGGTCTCTTCCATCTTTTTATGAGCATATGAAGCCTATTTTGATACATAGGAAGGAGAAAATAATTTTTTCAGAAGTTACCAACAAACTTTTTTCTGAAGAAAGAAGGCTAAGTGGTGGAAGTAATGGTTCACTTGAAAACTTAGTAATGGTGACAGCTAGTGATTGAAAGAGGAAGAACTCCATGAAGAAGAAAGTAGTCTGCTGGGTGTGTGGACAACCTGGGCACGTCAGAAGAAATTGTCCAAGAGGTGGAGCAGGTTCGGCAAGAGTCTCCAAGTCAGTAAATGGAGATACTGACAATGAAACTAACATCGTGTCTCTCTGTACAGAAGATAGTGTCTGTTAAAAAAAAAAGACATGTACATTCTCATGGTATATCGCTAATCCCAAAGTTTCCATGATAGATGATGTGTTAGTATTAGTTGTTCCACAAATTTGTACACGGGCATTGGTTTGGCATTGATGCAAGGTGTGTGGTGGAATTCATGTCGATAGCTGATGAACTTCCAGAAAAGCCAAATGTGGAAGTTGCACCATAATTTTTCAGCAGGGTTATTTTTGACATGGGCCGAAGTGAAATGCTTGGAATTGTTTTATTCTGAGTGGTTATGTTTTTATGGTAGAGCATTATAGCGAAAGTTATGAATTTTCATTGTGGTGGAGCGTGGTTTTGAGATCAGTCAAAGTCGCAAGGTGGGGATTGTTAGTTTTTTGCTCATTTTGAAGTCCCACATCGGTGAGACTTGGAAAATGAGCATGGACATGTGGTTATAAAAGGAGGCCTAGCCTCCTTAGTTAATTACACTAGTAAAAAACTTATCTAGTAATTTTTGATTTTAGTAAAATTCCTCTGTTATTCTTTTTGTATGTAAAAGGAAGAGAGGTGAAAGTTAGAGTTTTACTAGTGGGAGAAGTTTTTGTGGGTATTGTTGAGGTGAGGAGAAAAATTGTGTGATTATAACAATTTTTCATATAGTATATTTTCTTCTCTGGGTCTGGTGGTTTTTCTCTTGTTTTGGAGTTTTACACGTAAATTCTTATATTGTGTTTATTTCTCTATTTTTCTTGTTATTCTGTCAAAAGTAGATTCTGGTGGAGGAAATTTGGGAAGCCCAGATTCCCAACATGAAGCACCACGGGTAATTGGTCCGACAATAGAGAAATGATTTTAATTTAAGAGAGAGAAGTCGAGAAGAAAGACCACGGGTAATTGATTTTTTCGACCAATTACCTGTCTCGAGCTCCACGGCGGTACTGCTCTTCTCACTGTCTATTCTTCTCATTTGTTAAACTAGTTAACTGTCTGTTTTTCTCACTGTTCGGTTTTATTTCTGATTTGGGTCTTACAAAAATTTAAATTGTTGGTTTGTCTTGATGTATGTATTTTCATTAGCATGACAAATTTGCTCCTGTTTTTTCACATTTTGGGTTATAAATGTTGAATTGTAACAACCGGATCAGAATTTATTGAAACAAAAATGAGCTATATGAGGAAGATGTTTGAGGGATTACATGATAATCTTTTTATGTTGTATTCTGTTGTCGATTCAATACAACAGATTTACATGAACATGCTTCTATTGAATTTTAAGTTAATATTTACATGAACAGATTTTAGTTAATATGTATGCAGTGATGCTTAGACATCTGATCTTATGGGCTCTAAATGAAATTATGTTATTGTTGAAATCATTAGGGAGCATTTTGTTGGCTGAGTACAGCATAGGTTCTGGGAGCTGGGTTGACTTGCATGATTTTTGAAGGTGTCAAGACAATATATTAAAAATAGTAATTAGGAAGTCCAACAACAATCAAAGCTCATTAAAGCTTGTTGCAGTTTGTAAATAAAATGGCAATTCTGAAATACATTGTACAACTTTTTGTATAAACAGAAACTTGTTGCAGGTTGTAAATAAAATTGCAAGATCATAAACATTATTTCTGTAAATTTTTTTTAACAGAAACTAGTTCTAGATGTAGGTAATAGACATTTAGATGATTATCAATTCAGTTAGACGCCACAACTTAATTTAATTACTTCACATATATTATTGATCTGTCAACCGACTTTGTCATACTAATGAGTAATGAGTAGTAATGAGTATAATCCAGAATAGATTGGCTTTTTGTGTCTTCCTTAAAACAGATGTAATGAGTAGTAAGTTTTGAATATACTAAATATACTAAAATGTAATCGAGAGTTAATATTATTTTTTTCCTACTAATCTGCACTCAGATTTGAAAAACTACAAAGCTTTCATTGGAATCAAACCTGGAACCAACTTTGGCTGAACTTGGAACCAACTTAAATCAGCCTGGGTCCAGCTTTTATTGAAAAACCTGAAATAAACTCGGCTACTTATATAAATTGTCAAGACAATTCAAGGAAGTCCAACAGCAATCAGAACTCATCAAAACTTTTTATATATTTGACAAAGGAGTAATATTTACTGTTAATAAAGAGTCCATACAAGTTTTGTACAAAAACATCACATTTCATCTCATATCATAAGTTGGCAATGATAATGCCAATATCTTAAAACATTTCCAAAAAGAGTTCATACAAGTTCTAATAAGCCTATACATGCTAATATCCATTCAAAATAAGTAAGTGACTACATAACAAAACACACCAACTACAAAAGCCCAAAACACACGATTCAACATACGTGAACATCTCATTCCAGCTTGAAGCTCAATAAGCATCATGTCTCTCTTTAAAATTGCATCTTCTCTACAGGATTGTACCATTTCTCTTTCCAAATTTACCTCATCTCTCTTGGACTGCATCATCTCCCTCTTCAAAATTACCTCATCTCGCTTATCAAGGTCAACCCCCCTTTTACTGGGCATTTCCTCCATCTTCTTAATATCATTGAGGATCTTGTCAACTTGCCTATCCTTCCTGGCCACTTCATTTTTTCTTGCCTCTAGATCCAGCTCTATGCATTGATCAATATCTACCCACTTAAAAAATTTGCAATATGGCAATTCCTAATTAATTCATACGTAAAAAAAAAAAAATGTTAGATATGGGTAAACAGAACCTTCAATTTATTAAAAATTTCTCATTCATACCTTTGTATTGTATCTTGGACACCCTAATAAAGGTCGTCTTGAATTTGTTGTAGTATTTGAATATTTCAATGTAGGTTCCAGCTCACAGAAGCACAAATGAATCAAAAAATTGTGAATTGGTTTGGATGAAAAAGACAATGATGATGACGACAACATTTCTACACTGATTTACAAGTCCAAGATTGCAATATACAAAAGGGCACAAAATAGAAAAAACTCTAAAAATTGGTTCAGGACTTCCACCTAGTAGGTGACGGGCACAACAAGAATCAGCAACCGTGCCTCAATAGCATAGCCCCAACAATCAAAAATTAGATACAAGTTAGTTAAAAAAAAAAAAAAACCTCAACAACCACGCCTCACCAAAGGGTTCTCAACAGCAGGTAATTACATAATAGTGATGGAATTCTTTCTATGGTCCCACATTGAAAACCAGTGTAGAAAGAACTAGCTAAACAATAAAAAAAAATAGAACTTTGATAAAAATGATAATTTTGTTTTGGAATGTGCTTCTTAGGGAAAAGGAAATTCAAGGATTTTTTCAAACTAAGGAATTCACATGAAATGGACACACTCCACATATTCAACCACAACAATAATCTTATCTTATCAATTTTACACAACAATAGTGATTGAACCTGTTTAAACTCAAAATGTAGAGACATTTAAGATATCCTGGAACCATACAACATCAACTCCATGGTCATATCTAAAAATTTATAAATCAAAGTAATGTATACGATAATTTCAAGAGGGCTTTTCAATCTGATAAGATGGAAATCCTAGCAACAGATAACCACTGAATTAAGAGCAGCTAAGGCACTTAATAGAACATTAAACTTAAACTTATCTTGCTATGGTTCCAGGAAAATCCAATAAATTGTTTGGGGGAATGAAATATATTCCAATTATCCACCATCATTTCAAGCCAAATTCTCAAGCATCCTAATTGCAATGGAAAAATAGCTGAATCTATGTAAATATCCAGTAACATTATACAATACCACACAGGTTTGGCATACATAAAACAATAATTCTAGGGGGTATGTAAAAACCACAAACGGAGAAAATACAAACAAGTGAAAATGAAGTTCAAAATGAAAACTAAACTTAAAAGGCTAGAACATTATAACCCTCTATTTTGCATTTCATATTTTCAGCCATGCTCCATACCATACAATTTGAACACAAGAGAATCAATCAATTGGACACGTTAGTGAAGTGAGAAAAGAGATATCACAGAAATTAAAATCACTGTATCAGATATAAAAAAACTAACCATTTGAAATTATGCATAGCCATTCTATTAAAACACCATGAATGACAATTTCGAGGGTTAGGGCTAGATTTCGAAATGAAGGGGGTTTCTATGGCTAGGGTTAGGGTTCGAGATGAAGGTGGTTTCTTTGGTTAGCTTTAGGGTTCAGGTTGAGCTGCAATTTTAAGGGTTAGGGTTAGGATTAGGATTAGGTTTCAGGATGAAGGAGGATTTCTATGGTTGGGGTTAGTTTTCGTGGAAAGAAGAAGAAGCTGGAGGTTGAAGATGAAGGTCAAGGTGAAGCGTAGGAAACCCTCGACGTTGGCAATGGCAAAAACCCAAGGACCGGACTTGAAGGACTTCCTCGATTTCGCACGTTTTCTTGGTTTCTCTCTCTACCAAGGGTTTGAAGATGGCGAAAACCAAAGGACCGATTTGAAGCAAATGGCAATCTTCCTAAGAGTTTCTCTCTCTTCGAAGGCAACCAAGACGACTGTTTGAAATGCAAAGCTCCCGAATCTGATTTCAAACTCAAATTTTTGTTTCGCATTTCGTCTATTCCCCCCCCCCCCCCCTTTTTTTTAAATTATCTGCTGGGCGACTCCCATTTTCAAGACTCCTCCTAGCATTATTGCAAGAATAAAATGAAAATATAAGACTAATAGATAAAGCTAAAAAAAGGTGACTAACATACGAAAATGTGAAAATGACATAAAGTAAGTAGGACTCAGCTACTCTAAAGATAGAAGGAGACCTTTATAAAAGGAGAGAATTACTAAACACATGAGAGATTTAGCAACTCTACATAAAAAAAAAACTTCACAATCATCATTAGGGTCTCAATTTCCATAAGAGATTAATTTTCTCCAACCTTCTAGAATCGTATTTTCTCCACTATATTGAGAACTATGTGAGGCTATAAAAGATTGTAAATACTCAATATAGTTGATTTTGCTCCCAAAATGAACTTGGACGTAGGTTATTATATCAAACCACATAAATCTCTATCTCTTTATTTACATTTTATATACTTTAGTTATTGTTGCGTCGTATCAAAATCCAAATCATTATCGTGGATCATTCAACCATATTGTATATCTCTACTCATCAAAAAAATGCATCAACAATTTGTTACTATTTGTAAGATCGATGAATCACTCCTAGAATAAGAAAAACTACTTCAATGGATAATTATAGTGGCAAAGGAGGAATAGAGTTTTAGCTGCTTCCTAGCTTGTCCACTAGAAATTGCTCTACACACGACCACGAGGCAAGGCCGTAGAGAAATTTTGTTCACTACCCAAGAACTCCCTTGTGACCATAAGCAAAAGTCGCATTAGCCCCTATTTTAAACATAAAAAAAAAAGCAAGTCGAAATCATTAGAACGTTCTTTATTGTGGGTGCAGTCTAGTCCACATTAAGCACCTTCGCATAAGAAGCTTCTTGTTTCAAAATACCTCAAAACTAGTCGCACCACAATCCCTGTTTTACATGACATAAACAAATAAGTTTCAATGTTTTTTCTCTTTATCTGTGTTTCTTCTTATTCATTCAGAGTCCTTTGGAATCCCAAGCTATTGCTTAGAAAGCTCTAGCGAGCATTCAAAAAATCTTCAACAAGCAATCCAACTTAGGATAAAAGCTAGAAAGCATCAATCACATTAGCTCTCAGAAATCTTGGTTGAGCTCTTGAAAATTCTCGACTAAGCTCCATTACTTTCTAGGAAACAAGCAAGATGGGCTCTTAGCTTACCTACACATAGAGAAACTATGGTGAGCAATGAGATTGTCCATGCAACGCTCAAGGCGAGTAATAAACCACCCTAGAGAACGCACTTGAGTGTGCCATATCTTCATAAATAGCAAGGTAGAATTGCCCTCAAGCTTCACTTGGGTTCTATAAGTTGTCGCTACGCTCCACCAAAAAAAGAGAGAGAAGGGAAAATCCTAACAATGCAAGTCTCTAAACCACACATGAACACGTCAAAATCCAAACTATCAACAAACATCAGACCACTTGCCTTTGGTTTACATGTCTTAAACTCGTGGTATGGATTATTTAAACTAACCAGTTTGGTTTTTAGTGAAAATTTCTTCGAATAATCAGGCTAAACTTAAAACCAATTGGGCCTCTTGCAAAATTGGCAACTGAGATTAACACACGCGGGTGCACCAATGTTAACACTTGTGCCTCAACAAAGCAATCGAGCAAACCTTCCACTACCTCAGCAGAGTAGGTGAGCCAACCTCCTACTATCTCAACAACTTTGGTTGAGCAGACCTCCCACATCTAAATGGTTCTAGTGGAGCAAACATCTTGCCCTTAAACAACTAAGCTTAGAAACATGAAGGCCAAGCCTCCGACCAAAAAATCGATCGAGTAAGCTTCCATATACCTTAAAATAGAAGTTGATCAATCTTCCTGCCATCTTAATAAAGTGGTTGAGCAACCTTCCCACTACCTCATCAAGAAGTGCTAGCACACATGAGACCAGGACTAACTCCTTCACTATACATGCCGCCATTGGGTTACCTTCAAGAATGAGTCAACAAGCTTGTGAATTGCCTATAATGGATTCGGGGGATTGATGGGCTCCTCCCCATTTAGTGTAGGATCACAACAAACAAACTATAACCTTTACACCAAAACAACAAAAATATCACTGAATATGGAAAATTCATCTTCCACAGTCTTCGCTAACAATTAACAACCTTTGATTATTAGACCTACTCAAGTATCAAAATACGACCACGCCAACAAACTTCCCAAAAGCCCATTCTCAAACGCCATTACAAGGGATTTACAAGTCTCCTCGAGGTCTACCCTCGGAGATTCTCACTGCATCACACGACAATGAAAAATCAAGGACAAGTCCCAGAACTTATATTTCTATGGTTCTCATAGACTCTCCCTATCATGGTGGGCTTTTATTTAAGATTTCCAAGACCTTCTTGTTAACAAGTCAGCCTTAAAAATCATAGGCATCTGCTGGATATGAAGAGAACTAGGTTCAACCCACTGGAAGCCCATTACTAAAAATAAATGAAGAGATAGAGTCAAAATTAGTTAACTAAGTGACGTATAAAAAGGTAAAAATGACATAAGGCAATTAGGACAGAACTATTATAAAGAATGAAGTACCTCTATAAAAAGAGAGAACCACTAAAAATGTGGGATCTAGCAATTCTACAAAGAAATATTTCTTGACTATCACAAGAGACTTTCTCTAGAAGAGAGACATCTTCTTTAACCTCTCTACAATCCTATTTCCTTCATTATATTGAGATCTATAAGAAACTATGAGAAAATGTAAAATCACTAGGTTTTTCTCCTACTAACGACCTATGACATATGATTTTATGCTGAAATATGTAAATTTCTGCATTTCTTTCTATATTTTACAATTTATATCTTTTATTAACTATTTATTTCATAAATGAGTATGCGAGAGTCGCATCAACGCTCAAACCATAATCATGGCCCATTCAACTTACATGATAAGACATGATCGAGCCAATAAGAAATCGGTTAGTCTATTTTAAGGCCACCAGGACGTATGAATCGGTCTGATTCATAAACTGCCTCCAACTTCCAAGACCAACTTGCCCAGACCAATTACACATACAAGAATCAAGTCAACACACAGCCTATGCATTCCAATATTCAAAAACCAATAAACATGAACTTCAAAATAAAATTTTGGGGCTTTGATATAATCTTAAATAAGATCTAAGAAATAGCTTTTTTCAGTTATTGATTCATGATTGAATGCTCAAATTCTTGCATAAAAACATTCATTTTCGTATCATACAACCTATATATATATATCATATAAGCCAGTTCAAATGTAAAAATGGTTAACTTAAAATTTTAGCTTAGATTTAAAAAAAAAAAATTATACTAATTGAACTTTAAGCTCATTCAACAAATAAAACCTACTAATCTTTTGAATAACTCAATGAAGTCTACAACTAATATAATTAACAAATGTACAACGTTAACAGAAAAAAAAAACACCAACTCAATTACATTTAAAAAGCTGTCTTAAGAAAAAGAGATGCATAATCTACGGTCTACAAAGACTCAAATTCAAGTGTTTTTTTTAACTAACAAGAGAATAGAATTGAAGTAAAAAGAAAAAGAAAAAACACCTATAGAATAGTAAGGTAATAATATTTCCTTCTTTATCTTTATTTTCAATTTTTTAAACCGAATTTTTGTAAAAACCTATTTTATATCCAACAATGTTTTTTTTTTTTTGGTCTGAGACTGTAACTATGGGGCAAATTGCTTTTACGGCCCAAATGAAAAAAAAGCCTGCAAAAATGGATAATTGAACTGATTTGCCCATTGAGGCTAATCATTATTGGGCTGGACTGATATAAATGCTCTTAACTTACTTTTGGGACCGGTTTATGTTTCGACCCAACATGGAAGAAAGACTTGATATTGATGCTTATTGCCTATTGGCAAATTTGAATTTGATGCTTTTAACCTAAGCTAGCAATAGAGGTTTAACCTAATCACCTATGTCTAAAAGAAAAAATGACAATTAGTGAATATGTATCTTTTTATTTTTTTTTCTAATTAATGTTTAATTAAGGATGTTTAAAAAATGCTTAAAAAAAAATATTTGCACTGATGTGCATAATATATTTGTGGGTGCACATTTGGTGTGCACCTAGCATTGTCCTAAAGTGAAAAATCAAAAGAAACAAGTTGATTAATCAGTATATACATGAGATCAAAGCAACAATATTATCAAGAAAATTACACACAAAAAAAAAAAGAAAAAAAAAAGTGAGAATTGCATCAACCAAGTACCAAGCTGGTTAATTTAGTTATACACCAGAAGTTGCAGGACAAAAAAGAAAAGAACTCATAAAGATCATCATCAGGATTGAATAGCATTAATGTGATGATCTTTGTCTATATATATGATTCTCCAAATCTGCCTATCAAAACAAATAATTAAGAAAAGTCCATACGATTCCCTGCTCTGTACAATCATTATAATTCCCAAGTTTTTTCAAAAGTCAGTGACATTTTTATTGAATTTTGGGAGGTCCAAGAGCTTTATTCAAGTTTGTGCTCTTTAAAGCAACAGCAATCAACTGATCACTTGCATATATAAAGCTTAACAACATGAGATCAAAGGGACAAAAAAAGAAAAGAAAAGTGAAAGTCCTGCATGATCATCAAGAGAGATCAGCTTAAGCTTTTTGATCTATTTTATTTTTATACAACAAAATTGTATTTTTATTGAATATGGAAAGGAGGCAATGCTGAATGATTGAATCGGAAATGTTTACTGTCGGCAAGCATTATAACTAGTAGTCATGAGACATATTCATTCAATGCTCATCGCATTTTCCACGAAACCTTGTCGGAAATAATTAATTAGCTTATGTGTTCCGTAGATTTCAGTTGGAGTTTCTTCCTTTGCAATTGATCAATTCCATTGGCCGTTAATGACGGCTCGCGGTGTTTGAAAGGTATAATTAATAGTGTACATAAACACAACACGACCTTCTTTCTTTTTTTTTTTTTTTTTTTTTTTTTACGAAAATAGTTGTATGCAGTAGATTAGTAGTCATATTTTTTTTACAAAAATATATAAATGGTTAAATTTATATGTTTTGTTTATTTAAAATTTATAAATAAGTGTTGATTTCACGTAATATTGATGTGTGGTGTGAAAATGATGAGTAGAATTTCTCTTTTTAAAATGAGGCCCAAATTGCATTTTAAGATTAATCTATCAATCAAAATACAAAATTACTTATTAATTCAGAATATATATATATATTGATCCCTAGTCATGTTGGATTGATCTGACCATATTTAATTATTTGTTGTCTTTTTGTACAGTCTCCTGTACATTACATTTTTGTTGTAATTCCCAACTTCTATTCATGTATAAATCAATAATAATGTGGTTATTTTCGGTGCAATCTTTATTGTATTTTGTTTTCAAAAATAAAAGATAGCACATGACTTTGTCTTGAATGTCTTGACCCTGCGTGGCTGCATGCACCATAAAACGGGCCAAGGAAAAAGCTTCTGAAATCTCCCAAAATAAGAAATTAAGAGAAAAGAAAAATCATCCAAAGAAAGCAGGTTGGCCAAGGATAACATGTGATATATATATATATATCTATATATATATATATGTATATATATGGGTCAAAAGTACCACTAGACTGATCTTTTTCTGCACTTTAGCCAATGGTCAAAACCCTAGAAATTAGGCTTTATATATTGATATATATATATATATATATATATGCTTAATTTTGCCACCATTAATTCATGCTATAGTGATTCAAAAAAAAAAAAATTCATGCTATAGCGACCATGCAGCATGCATGCCACCATATATATATATATATATACATGCTTGCGTGACACACACGGTAAAGCAAAGTGGCTTAAAAGCCAGTAGATCTACCTGACCAAAATTGAAGTACTGATGCTAATTATCATGTCAACATTACTCATTTTCGATCGGTATTATTGACAAACGACAATTAATTAGGAATCTAGGATCATCGACCTAAACTCATGATACTTTGAATAGGGCGTCCTTCAAATCATATTCATTTTATATTTAAAAAAAACTAGTCAATAGCGTAACTAGTAAAGTCCCTTAAAATTACTAGAGATACTATACTTCCCACGATCGAAGAAGTGAGATATTTGCTATATAATAAGGACCTGAAATTCAAACCAACAACGAAGACATGCAGCAGGGTTTTGTCTACTTTAATTTTCCACCGCAAAAGCATCCAACATTACTTGCACAAGATGCCAACCACTTGTAGCCAAACAACTTTCAAATAAATCCTTATCTTTCGCCAGACATATTGCGTGATGACAATCCCATGCATGCTTCCTATAAAATATATATGTATATACTACTTGATGAATTGAGTTGAATATACATGTGTGTGTGTGTGCGTGTTAAAGTACTGTTATCTCTCGTGCCGGCCGCAAGCTTAAATCAATGAGAAAAAACTGAGTTCATCATGATTCATTTATGATCTAAAAGAAACCCTAGGCGCTTGTTTTAAACTAGCTGTCATGTATATTATTTAAGGTGTGTGTATTTGTGATAAAGGGTTTGAAGGTAGCCAATTAAACTGATCAGATCATGTTAAATCTTGGGTCTGATCACAAGAAGAGGACAAACGCATGATGCATTTATAATGATGTAGAAGTATATATATGGAGGAAACAGAGAAAGACGACCGAAATGGGTGGAATCCTTGAAGGAGGAAACATGAATGACATATTTGGCCGACTTTAAGATGAAAAATTAAAAAGCCTACGTTGGAGACCTTAACCCTACATATGCTAAGGGGACAAAACGTGACTACATATATGTACCGAATCTTACACAGATTTCAGCAAACGTAAATTAATTTAAAGCGCAAGATTGATATATGATCAGTTTTTCTTTTTTTTTTTTCTTTCCATTTGAAAGACGTAAAGGATGTTTGCAATTTGTTTGTGAAGTTCGGTTGGGAAGTACACGGTGGGACCATGCATATATATGCATGCATGGACTTTTGGATATTCAGTACTGCAACATTTTGGCTTTACTCAGGACGATATAAATCATGAAGATCGATCGTTTATTTTATCATCGATAACGAATGTTGGACGATCGAATGGTTGAGCTACTACACCTACAATCTTGCATGGTTGACTCAATCATGTAAATGATCTCCACCGATTCGAGCTTTATATACAGACAAAATGGTAATATAGGGTAGTTAGGAGGAGTCCATGAATATTATACAGTAACATTATGTTTTGTATTGTGTATTTGGGAATTTGGATCTCTCAAATTTATTTTGTAAGATATACTTTCATAGGGATACTAAAAAATAGAGAAATAATAATAATACAAGAATTTAAGTAGAAAACTTGCAAAATAAAAGAAAAAATATCATGACTAGATCCAAAAAAGAAAATTCACTAGGTAAAAAATTTTAACAATCACACAATTTTTTTCCTCATCCCAAATACACCTACAAAACTTCTCTGCTAGCAAAACTAAAACTTTCACCTCTTTCCCTTTTATAAACAAAGGCCAACAAAGGAATTTTACTAAAATAAAAAATTACTAGCTAAGTTTTTTATTGGTACAATTAGCTAAAGAGGCCAAGTCTCATTTTATAGGCCATAGACCTTACACATTTACTTCCCACGATTGTGAGACGAAGCCAAAGGAGCAAAAATCCAACAATCTCTACCTTGCAACTTTGTCTGATCCCACAGCCACGCTCAACCTTAATGAAAATTTTCGCAGATTCCGCTATCATGTTTCACCATAAAAGTATATCCATTTAGAATAAATCAATTCTAAACATCTCATTTTGGCCCATGTCGAAAATAATTTTATTGAAAATTATGGTGTAACTTTTACGTTTTACTTTCCTAAAAGTTCATCAGTCATCGACATGAATTTATACCACATAAAATTAGCTTCATTACCAATTTCTTCATTTACTAGCTTGGACCCACTTGCCGAACCTACTCTAGCTCTTAAGCAATTTTTGCTGACGTACTTAGATTATCCACACCTCTAGAATACTGTTGAGGTCAAGGGTTGATCTGCCCTTCAACGCCTTGTGTAATCCTGATTGAATCAAAATATCATTGGCTTGTACTTGCTACAAGTCAAAACTGATTCTCCCATTATATTTCTCTACCTCAAATCTGACAAAATTTGAAACCCTACTTCATGACATTGTCAAGATGAATTTCACCATAGAATGAATAGTACTTATTAAATAAGTTCCAAAAAAAAATATTGGAGGATCATAATGGATATACTTAAATACTAATATCCTAAACAGAATCTCATTAGACACTACGTATCCATACTACCACACCAAAACTTCACCCCGCCAAAAAAATTGGCTTTAATATCGCTTGTTGGGAATCTGGACCTTCCAAATTCATCCCTTAGGATCTACCTTTACAGGAATATAAAAAGAAATAGAGAAATAACAATAACATAAGAATTTAAATAGAAAACCCCCCAAATAGGAGAAAAATCACCCATTTCAGAGAAGAAAATCTACTATATAAAAAATTGTTATAATCACACAATTTTTTTCCTCACCTTCAATACACTCACAAAACTTTTATACTAGTAAAACTTAAGTTTTCACCTCTTTCTATTTTATAAATAAAGTCCAATATAGGAATTTTATAAAAGTAAAAAATGACTAGCTAAGTTTTTGCTTGATGCACTTAACCAAGGAGGCTAAGTCTCCTAGCTTTTATAGGCCTTAGGCCTTACTTCTTCTTTACTTCCCACAAATCATGCTTAAAATTATACTCTTGCATGTTTATCAACAATCCAATACAGACCTAAGCCATTAATATTCAAAAATCCAATATTAATCATGAATCAAAGCTTTAAGAATAACATTTACAAAAATCAAAACCATAGAATCAAGATCCTAAAGCTAAAATTACAAACTAAACCAAACAAAAAACTCATTTTGACCGATAGGATTCTATCACTCTATAGATCATCATGCAAAACCATTTTATAAAAACTTAAAATGCTTTGAAACAAATCATAACTTAAACAAAAATCATGTAAATATTTCATAAAATCTAGATTTACACAACTTCTTACCAAAATATCACAAAACTTCTAAGGTTCATCAACAATTACCCAAATCGAACCCTTCCATCATCAACACGTTTTCATGCATCAAAACTCCAAGAAAGTTAAACTAATGCTTTTCCAAGTAATCAAGACTCAATAATGAACAAACTAGAAAGTGAGGTGGGATCGAAGCCAAGGTATGACCTTGTAAGTGGAGGAAAGCTTGTTGAAGAAGCTTGGACTAACATGGGGTTTTGGTGGGACTAAAGGGAAGCTAACTGAATAGACTCTATTTGGGGTTTCATTGGAGTTTCGGTTAGTGTTTGTCCAATTCACATGATCAAATTTGGCCACTAATTTAGAGTGGGTGAGGGCATTAGGGTGTGTACTTGTGGAAGTGGCTTAACCAAGTGGAAATTCACATGATCAAAATTGTCTAGTAATTTAGAGTTTAGAGGTTTTAGGGTTTTGGTTACCCTAACTATTTGGAGTTTTGGTTTGCACCACCATGTTTGGAATTTCATGAAGGTCCCAAATAAGTAGATTTGGATATCCTGCATAATGATTTGACACTTGCTTGAAATAGATCTCACATACATGATCCTCTTCTAAAAAGTTACTATTCATCTATAAAATTTAAAACTTTTTACTATACGATAAATATTTAAATATTTATATGAGTCTAATGGTGTGATTCTTGACGTAAAATTGTACTCCTAAGTGGCTCAATTAAATTAAAAGGCAACTCCATCTCCATAATGGCTCAGAACCCCACGAAGACTCTAATCAACCCTAATCGATTGCTTAATTCATAAGATTCTCTCAAAATTTATAAACTTTAGGAAAATTCATTTATCGAGTGACACACTAACTATTCAATCTTAAGTGCACAAGTAATTCCAACAAGAAATATTTTATCCAATACTACTTCTCTTTTTTTAAAAAAATCTCTCCAACTTCTCTCTAGAAAACTAGAAAGAAACCTTTCTTGATCGAAGCCCGTGTCGAGAGGAACAGAGCATGGCTCACACGGACAAGCTGAAGTGTGCGGTTGGCCTTCATGCATCTCCATCCCCGAGTGTTCCACTACCATCACGTGCAATACTTTTGGGTTCAACAGCGTCGAAAGCAGTAGAGTGGAGGTTTCGGCTTACTCCAGGGTGGCAGGTGTTTCCCATACTCCACGCCTCTGGTTTCAGTTCTTATTGTATTTTTTCAGTGCTTTTTTAGGTTCCTCTAAGGTTGGAAATCGGAACTATAACTTTTAGATATATTTTCAATTTTTTTCATGTTGTTTGCTTTCTCTTTTTGCATTTGTCTAAGAAAAATAAAAATTTTATTCTTTAGGACCTTCGGTTTGTAGAGTTGTTTGTGAGTCATTTTTAAAATGGTGTTCTATTTTGGACAAAGGTGATTATTCTATCTTGGACATATGCGGTTTGTTTTGAGATTAGTTGGTGGTTATTCTATCTTGGACAGAGGTAGATGTTGGGGTGGTCTCTCAAATGTTATTATGGAGAGATGTGCAGTTTAGAGTTAGGCCATGTCAATTACTGTTTGAGTATTGAGGATCTACAAATTGTAGATAATGACTTGTAATGTACATTTTAGGTCTAGATGTAATATTCTCTTTTAATTAATGCAATTTAGCATTCTTTCAAAAAAATAAAAAAAATTTTAAGTGCACAAGTAAAATAAGAAGAAGAAGAAGAAGAAAAGCGCACAAATAAAATGTTCAATTGGATTAAACGCACATAAAGCAATTTGAATCTATGACAAACCACATAGACTAAGGTCCTGTTTAGATTTAGAAGTGAGTTGAGCTTATCTCAACTCACTTTTATTTTATCATTATATTTTTATAATTTTTTTTATACAAAATACAAATATATATATATTTCAAATCTCAATATCTATTTTTTAATACACATTTTTTAAATTTTAATACACTTTTTTCAAATTTTAAAATAATTATAGTATTAAAATATAAATTAACTCGACTTAACTCATTTTATTTTCAAATTTAAATGAGAGCTAATTCTATTCAACTCTATCTAATACATGAAAAAAAAAGTTTATTATAGACTTAAAAGGCTGACGCATTAGTATTACGTCAATCACATAAAAAATTTATATTTACGTAAAAGATTATGCACACAAACAACAAAAAGTCGTTTTTAGAAAAATATTCTCCTGTGAGAACCAAACTAGAAAGATATTTGTTTTCTTGAAACTAATTTGCCGAAATAAATTTCGGTAAAACAAATATTTGTCTTACATTAAAGCAATTGAACTCTTTGAAGTAAGTGCAGAATAGTATTCAAAGAGATGATGAATGATGCAGGTTGGATATATATACGCTTTGGGGATCAATATATGGCAACAGGAACAACGTACGGTACTAAAAAGAATCCCATCAGAGATATTGTAGGCAGTATGGCCCATGGCTCATGAGAATTTGAGATGGAAAAGATTCTTAAATTTGGTATTGATCAGAGCTTCATGCATAATATTGTACCATTTTCTGGGATGAAAATTAGAAAAAAAAATGTGCAAATTGTCAATATTGGATGTATACCAATCGATCAGAACAAATTAAGATTAAAAAGATTGAGCTAAAAACACGTTAATAGGCATGCACTCAGCTGTCTGATCAAGCCCATCATGTCGACCAAGCAGTATATATGTGTTAATCAAGTGAAGTAATGAATCATTTCAAAGTGCGGTGGCCTCACGCACCGTCCTTTTTGAGCTTCTAAGCACCACACATTCTTCCTCATTAGATTTCTTGCAGTGTACCTACGGTTCGACTCTCCACAGCCACCCGTATATGGCTGGCGGGCGGGGTCTGTAAACTTGATTAAAAAAAGTTAGGTCGATAAAAGTGATTGATTGAATTTTTAATTTATTCATAATTTTTTATTTAATAATTAAAGAAATATTATTAATAAATTTATATATTTTTAGATAAAAAATTTAAATTGTATAAAAAATTATTTAAATAAAAAGAAAAAACCAATAAGCTATGTTACTTGAATGCCAACAAATTAGCTTAGCTTCGATCGATAAGTACTCGGACCATCCATTAATTTCTTCGTATCTTAGCTTACCTCTTTCTCCCAGAGATCATTAGAGCAGATATGCCAATGTACCTAATCTTGTGATTAAAATCATGTAGATTAATCTTGATCAATGGCACTCTTAGAATAACCAACAGAAAGATCAAATCATGCAACTTCTCTTGTCACTCAGTACTGTATATGTTGATATTGTGTTTCACGAGCTTGGACAACTCTATCTCACAAGGGCTTTGTCTGTAACTTGCATATAGTGAAGGTGAAAAAGGGGCTTGTGGGTGCCATGGTGCCTCCAAAATCTAAGTTAGTATAGATGAATGAGAGTATTCGAATGATAAGGGTGCAAGAAAGAATTGAGATCAGATAGAGCACTCTTGTGAGGTATTTGTGATATTTATATACATGTGTTAGAAGATCTTCTAACAGAGGGGGTTTGGGAGTTTCGCCCATATTTCAAGCCGCACCTTTTGCAATTTAGTATCTGGTGGCAGTGCTTCCTGCCATGTCATGTCATGCTCTCGTGGTCTCTCATTGAATACGGCATGGTCTCTATTTAATGTGGCATAATCTTTCCTACGACGTTTTGACACGATTGTACTGTCCGAGACTGCTCAAGGCCGACACTCGAGTATTTGAGCCGCCTCGACTGTCCTTATATGGCTCCCTGTATAGGCCCTGGCTAGTGATCTAAGCCCATTGCCTCAATACGGCTCAGCCCGGCCCGACCCTAGGCTTGGGTTCTTTCTATATAAATAATTCGATGACTACAACCAAATCAAATCAAATTAGCAGTAGTCCATAACAATATATATATAGGCCTTTGAATCAATCATTCTTTAACCGATTCTTTTTTGGCATCTAATCAATTTAGAAAAATTGGTCACTATATAACTTAATTCTCCATTTCCCACTTTTTTTTTGGGCATATGAATTTCTTATAAATGGTTAAACATTAAATGCAAAGAGCAAGTACTATATATTGGCTGATGGTGGTTGTATGACTTAGGATGACGGTTTGTCTTCAACTAAAATTTCTAGACAATCTCTTCAGACACTACATTCTCACAGCTTCTACTGTCAATAATCAACTTGCAGACTTTATCTGTAACCATGCAAGTCGTGTGAAAAATGTTGGTTCTCAACTAATCGTTCCCTGAATTGCTCTTGGGAGTCAATAGACTCTTGCAAACGAACAGGTTCGCATGGCCGTCTCCATACAACACATCTCCAATATCCTCAGTTTCATCTACGACATATTCCTTAATTAGCAGATTTTTACCCTTCTGAGTAGTATGCTTTCTGCAATCAGTCACTCAATGTCCCTGTTCATCACATTTGAAATATTTAATATTAAGGTTAAAATTATTTTGTGGTGGCTGCTAGGCAGGACTAGGATCTTGAGGACGAACTAGCCAACTGTTTTGATTGTTCTTAATCACTGGTCTCATATTCTACTGTTTTTTCATAGCAAGCATAAGCTGGTATGCTTCCAAAATGGTCCACAACAAGTAAAGGCCGAGAACATCCTGCAGGAGCTGACACAATCCCCCCAAATACTACACCACCATCTGCTCTTCCGTCTTAAAATCGTTTTGGGCTATCAACTGGTAGAACTCCTCCGTAGAATTTTCGACCGTTTTCGCGCCCTGCCTCAAAGAATAAAATCACTGAAACAAGGTTTGAGTTTAGCTGAAGGGAATGAAGTGACCATTCATGTTCTTCTTTATCCTTTTCCAATCAATGATCTTGGACTTGCCTTGCTTGTCTCGTTATCTCTTCAACTGCTCCCACCACACGGATGCTCTACCTTCGATTTTGATGGATACCAGTTTCACTTTGACATGAACGAGAACTTCCTTATAATTGAATATACATTCCACTTCATTCAATCAATCGATGATCTCTCTGCCCGTAATGTACCAGAAAACTCAGGTAGATCCACTCTGAAATTGAAGTCTCCATGACTCTCCTCCTAGCCACATTGCTTCCAGAATAAAGCACGATTGTAATATGGGTTTTCGAAAATGGAATTAGAATCATGATTTTCCACCTCACGATCATCGAAACCCAGCGCTGATAGATGCTGGGTTATCTATGTAACTTGCCTATGCAAATCCTCAATTATCGCATTCTGAAGTACATTGCGATTATGGTGGTGGACTTTCTCATTCGGACCCTACCTAGGACGACTACGACCAACAGCCATTGAAACTAATGAAATCTTATCCTAAGAAGATGCTGACACTCTGATGCCAATTGACGCCGTATAGAATAACGATTATTCCGTAAGTTAGTTTCAATAGATGATTCACATAAAAGAATACAAAAAGTCTCCCAAAAACACAAAGAAAATATCTTTGATGTTCAATTGAAAATTACTAAATCAAGCAATATCAAAAATCAGTCTACATGCTGGACTGTATAGTCCAAAATCATCTTATTCGAAATTTTATCAAAATTGGCAAATTCCCAATAATCATGCCAAATTGAAGTAGGGTCTAAAAGAAACAATATCAAAAATCTGGCCCAAATCGGATTCAGAATAACTTTCTAAACGACAAATAAAATATTACTAAATAAGAAAAATAATAACTGAAATTAAAAATTCAAAGGAAAAAAAGTAAATTCCGGCCTCGAAAACTTGCACACCAAGCATAACTGGGTGGCCACGACGTGCACGCAAAAAAATGCTTTCTGAATTGAGATATTATGTGCCGACATCTATAATTAAAATTGTGGCTAAAATACTAAAATGTACTCAAAATTGACTCAAGTAGGAAACACGATCACATATCACATTTGTGCTGATCTATTGACTCATAATATCTCAATACCATCAACGTTCAATCTAACAACTCAGTATCTTGAGCTTCGGATCCTCCTGTGTATCAATTATCCTTCATAATATCGTTATAACCAATAACAAACTTCTAAGAATATTGAAAGTACATATAAATTATTAATGAATTTTTCAAAAATTATCCTTAATATTGGTTAAAAACCTAAATTGTGTATATGCATGCTCATATGATATGAAAATCAGATTTAACTTATCGATTAAAAATCCAAGTATCATTTCAGATATTACAAAAGTGTTTCTCAACCGTGGTAATGTTGAAGATAAAATGATTTGGTCTCTTGAAGGAAATGATATTTTTTAGTGTCCAAAGTTACTACAGGCAGGTTTACAACCATATTGGATTGCAGATACCAGGAATCCTCAAATGATTCAGATCAAAAATCGCTTTGAAAACATTTACGGAAGATGAAGGTGTCAAATAAAGTAAAGATTTTTGTGTAGCGAGTATGTAAAGATGGGCTTCCTAAATCCCATAAATTGCAGAAAAAACAGGTTATAAAGGAGGCAAAATGTAGTTTCTGCAACTTTGAAATGGATGATTTATTTCATGTGTTAGTAAATTGTGAAATGCTCCAAGCTATGTGGGAAATTTACTTTCCTGATTTTGTTAATAGGAGATGCGGAACAATCATGGAAATGGCCATTGATTTACGTCAGAGAAAGGAAATTGAAAAGTTGGATAGATTCTTTATGCTTCTATGGAGCTTTTGGTACAAACGAAACAAATATGTGCATGAGCAAATCAGTTTACATCCAAGAATGGTAGCAGATAATGCTTTGGGTATGTTACAAAGTTTTGAATAAAGATAAAAAAATCCAATTTGTCCATCTCCAAAAACACTTCAAGTGGAAAGTACCAAATTCGAATTTCCTTAAATTAAATGTTGATGGTGCAATTTTTGAGGAAGTGGGGAAAACTGGAATAGGTGCTGTTTTAAGAGATGCTATCGACAAAGTTATCATGGCTGCTTTTAAGATAGAAGAAAATGTTGAGGATTCTAAAGCTATTGAGCTGCTTGCTATTTTTAGGGGAATGCAATTATGTGCAAATATGAACATTCCAAACATTTTAGTGGAAAGTGACAATAAGATAATTATTGAAGCCCTCCAAACAAAGAGTATGCTGAATTCTTCTTTGGGAATGCTTTTTTTGAAGTGAAACATCTAGCCTCCTGTTTTAATTCTTATAATTTTTCACATATTTATAAGGAGGGTAATATGGTGGCTCACAATTTGGTTAGACATGTTAAATTTGTGGATAATATTTGCGTATGGTGGAATAGTATTCCATACTGTATTTCTCAAACTCTTTGACTTGAAAATTGTTTGTAATCGATTTGCCCATTTGATTAATGAAAGTTTATTTTTTATCCAAAAAAAAAAAAGCTTATCTATTACAAATAAATTTTTACTTTTTTTCTCATCTGAAAAGTTGGATTTTTAATTAACAAATATTAGTGAAAATATTTTTCTCATCCAATAATACTGTGCTTACTGGGAAAAAAAAAATGTATGTTAAATGGACATGATATATAATGGCCGCTAGATGGACCAGGGGACATTAATAGTAATATTGGGGACATGCACGTTTATTTGCCAGCTTGGTAATAATTGTGTAGTTTACCCTTGCAATTTCTTATCATTTGTGTCTTTCATTTTTTACTGTCCGGCCTGTACTTGATAGTTTACCAAACATGTATTAAATATTTATATATCTAATTATTAAATTGGTCTGCTCAAAGTTCTACAGGTTCTACAAACAATATAATTGGTACGATTTTATAATTTTCGTCAAATTACGTACATTAGAATATTTGAAGTATGTAAAAGGATGCCAATGTTTTCAAACAACAAGAAAATTAGGAATGCAAATATATACAAGTTATTCTACATGATATAGTCCTCAAATGGATCAGACTGTTTATGCAAGCTCATATAAATATGTATAATAAAATTTCTTAATATATATATATATATAATACATGTGTGTGTGTGTGTGTTTGTGTGTGTAACTCTCCAAGAGATCAAAGAGATCAGGCCTAAGCCATATCTAGGCCTATACTTCAAAACAACTATTTAATAATACATATAATTAAAATTCTACTGAAATCATTATAAAAAGCAAAAAGTCTTCAAATAATATGCAGGATTCTCATATGCAACATGATGACCTTACAATGAATATGAGATATCACAATACATATCAACTAATTGCTTAATTGATTTATTCTATTCTAGTGTTTCCCAAAATATATAAAAGAAGTGTTTCAAAATAATTGATTTTGAATATTTGATCTAAATATTTATATTAAATAAAGAGGTTTTTCTTTTTAACTATTATAACTGCTGGTCAACATTAACCCACATGAAAGTACTTGATCTTTGCCATCAACATGAACACTTGTTGCAAGGCGATTACCAATGCCTTTGAAAACAAAAAAGCCAACATGATTTGGTTTTACTTTGATTGGTAGTTAAAAAGCTGTGGTTTTTTTTGGTCAGGATGAAGTCAAAAAGAAGCAAATGAATCATTTCAATAACTTGAAATCCCATGAGAAAAGGTTTTTTTTTTTTTTTTTCACTTTTTGTTTGTTTAATTTTTACCTTTTCTTTGTTTCTTTGTTTGTTTAATTTTTACCTTTTCTTTTGAGGGGTCGGACAAAGCCACTCTTCTCTTGCACCATATTTCTGAGACCGTGCAAAGAAAGATAAAAAAGAAGTTGCAACATCTGGAATAAGCAAAAATATTGGCCAATTGGTATATATTTAGTAATGGTGACGCATGTCACTTCTTGTGGGGTGTAAGAACTGAAGCAAAACAAATTAAGTTAAATGGAAATATTCAAGCACATAATTATAAAGACCATACCGCAAATATGACTCATGCATTGCATTGAGGGAATTAGAAAGGTTTTCTGGCTGCATGTCTCTAGTTCTCCTTATAATTTGTGTCGTCCATGGGAATGATTGCAGATTCATTAACTTAATTAATAAAATTAAATCTTCCTTGATAAAATAAAAGTTAAAGGATTTTCTTTGAAATAAAACTCAACTTTTACTTACAAAAGATTAATTGCATTGGATCAGAGAAATTACAAGCTAGAAAAGTCTACATTAGTTCTTAAGGTTTTCTCCAAATTACAAGATTGAAAATTATAATTACATGCATATATATATATATATAAGTATAGAGCATTTAGAATTTGGTGGGGTTCATCATGTTCCTCCTTTTGCCTATGATAGTAAGACAAAAAAAAAAAAAAAGTTATTTGATATGTACAATAGCATATATATGACACTTCTTGATCATAATAAGGGTTTTACATTTAACTTAATTTAGTCTTAATTTCAGGACCATTTTGGTGCTGTTGGTGAGGCATTCGATCTCTTTTTGGTCAGAGCATGCGACACTAATTCAAAAGGTCACAAAAAATCTATGCGGCCAGTAATAAAGTCTGTCCATTTACCCAAACTTTCTAGTCGAATCTTTGAAGTTAATTATGCGGCCAATGTTTGGGTCAGTCTTGATAGTTTAGAGCACAATATATATATATATATATATGTATATGTATATATAAATATAGATTTCATTCAAATGGTTTGTACATGAGTTTTAAAATGTGCAAATCTTGGGTACTATTTCCAGCTTTTAAAAAATGGACAATTTGAGACTCACTTAAAAAAATATATATATATTTTTAAGAATAGATCATCCCATTATTATTCAAAACTATGCAATATTTATACACCCTAAAACTATATCGAACATTGCTCTAAAGTGATATATAGACATGTCATGACGACCTAACAACTAACAAGGATATATATGGATCGAATGACGTATATATACATGATATGGCAGTAATTACGTTTTGTTTGATCTTTTGCTTCGTTTCTTCTTATGTTTGACATTATATTAATGGCGCTACAGCAGCTTCATATATTTTGCAAAAAGTGCAGTCTGTCATTTATTGTGGAAGTCAAAAAGGATAGGCAGGCAGTAGATATTGAAAGTGAAAGTGATGACTCATGAATCGGTTTCTTTGTAATGGCCTTTTGAAGGCAAAAGAACGAGGGAGATTGATCTGATCAACTTGGATTGTTGGTCGACCCTACTGCACTTTTGATGGAAGGAAGGCTTGGGAATGATTCGAACCGAATATTATATATTCCGATAGATATATAATTAATCCTTATGTTATCGCCTAAATCTTGTAATTTTAAGGAAGAAAGACATACACATAAAGTAAGTCCAATAATGTTTAACGTTAAGTCAGCAGCTATTTCTATATATATTTGCAGGGCTAAAGGATTATTTCTATTTATAACAAGGAACAAAAAACTATACGGATTAGCCTACAAATGCTCTCGAATACACACACACATACACTCAAAAAACACGCAAAAACATGAGTCAAAATGCGCATGCAAGCATGTAAGAGTTAAGAAATAATATATAAGTACGTGCTCGATCCCCTATCTAAGAATAGTAATTATGGGTTTATAATCTCTAAACATAGGGCATGGACAGAAAGCAGACAAGCAAAAGAGACTGGCAGAGAAAAAGAAAACAAGCAGAAAAGGCCAATTATGGGGATTAGAAGGAGGGGCTGTCAAAAATATTATTATATTAATTAGTGTACATTAGTTTAAGGTTAGGGTTCAGTTCCTGCAATCCTGGCATTGTAAATAACAATATAATATAATACACCAAGTTAATAATTATAGCAAGCAGCAGCAGCTGCAGAAGCTAGCCCAGAAGAAATGATAAGAAAATAGGAAATGGGGTGATAGAAAAATAGATGAGAGTAATAAAAAAAAGGGATTAATTGGTTTATTGGAGAAGGATGAGTGGGTGCAGCAATGCAATTAGAGATGGGGACAGCATGCTTGGAGTTGGAGTTTGGAGTTGGAGATGGAGAGGTGAAAATAAAAAAGAAATGTTTCCTATGGATACAACAAGTGTGTCGACTAAGGGAAGGTGGATGAGGGTACAGGGTGATAGGCCATAACCCACTAATGTTCTTTCTTCAATCATCAATGCACACTGCTCTAAATTATCACCACCTACCTATCTCATTCTTGTATATATGATTTTACCCATACTTTGCTCATCAGTTATATTGTAATTGTTAAAATAAATAATAAAAAGGAAATATTTAATTATTTGAGAATGCCAGTTTCACAAGCATTATATATTATAATTCATATATATATATAGGCCAGGCAACAGTACTAGTCATGGAACCTTTTTTTTTTTATTTTTTCATATGGAACCAATATTCCTCCCTCCCACCTTCCTCCCGTGCATATATGCACCTCTTGATCTTCGGTATCCCCTGTCGGCCTGCATGCCCTTAGCTAGGCTTAGAGTACTTTCCATTTTTCAAGTAGTTTTTTTTTTCTTTTCCATTCTAGGGTACTGAAGATCATCAGGATCATCTACCTTGTTTCGGACATCTGATGCAAGAAACAATTGATCCCATGACTAGAATTAGCATATATCTTTGATTGTTGATTTGCAGGATTAGATGATTATATAAAGTGCATGTTCTCTTTAAATAAGCGCTTGAGTCTCATATATATATATATATTGCTAATTAAGGCCGCGGCCACATGAGAGCCCATGCACAATCCATGCAACTCTGCTCATCAAACATCAAAAGGCACTAATGGAATCAGTACTAGTCCCCATTTGATCTCTAACTACGTACATCGCAAATCTTCAAGATTTCATGATGTGAGCATCATTCTAACTTCCTTGCGCTGCACAATGCATGCATGCGTCACATGCGCGTACTGATCTGATCTGTTTGGTATATATGTTTGATTCTGATCTCTGTTTGCTTATCTTAGGACTTCTCATAAATAAATATTGTGGAATATTAGAGTTAGTGGAAGTGGACATGATCTACATGTTCTCCTTCGAAAATGCCAAGACAATTAAGTGATTAATTACGTGCTTCCTTTATCAATTATCACGCATGTTTAATTACATGCTATTTTTTTTGGCGAGCCTTCTTTGACTAGGCCAAGGAAGATATATATATATATATACACTTATATATATCCCTAATTTTATTAAATGTAGCAGCTAGCGGCAGCAAAAACAGAATAACACTGCTAGCTCTTATCGATATACGCACATTTTGCTTCTTTTCTTTGACTTAAATTGTCTAATGGTATTATAAATTTTAACTAGCACGTGCTTAATTAACCTATATTTAAATTTGGTTAATCATACACTATAATTCCTTTACAACTTTTTAATAACTCATTTTTTAAGTAGGCTGTTTATAATGTATAAATTGTATTATTTCATTAAAAATAATTTTATTAATGTTGCAAAACTACGTACGTACCATTCAATTTAAATAGAAATGTAACATATAAAGTTGTAAAAGAGCTGTAAGCTTATAATTTTTGTTTAGATTTTTCATTATAATCAGGTATCCTTTAATCAAAATATAAAGATTTTATTTCACTACAAGAAAAATTAACCGCATTTGTAATCAATTAATAGCATTTTTATTTTTATTTTTTTTATTTTTTTTTCAAGTCTTTATGGATAAGACCCCTACTGAAATTGTCTTTCATGCACAATTGAAAGGTTTAGTTTTAATGCTAATATAACGGTATTTTGAATTGAAGTATGTATATATTTCTATTCAAAATAATGATGGTTAGTTAGGGAGGATTGATACCGAAAGCTCAATTTGAATTCGAATTCGAATTGCATTATGTAAAGTTTATATCAAAATATTAAAATAATTTATGAAGACATAAAAAAAAAAAAAGAAAAAAGAAAAAAAAAGAGGTGTCTGGTCTATTTGTAGGCTGGTGTGTAGAACATTTTATCCGCATCACTTTCACAACAGTATATATATATATATATATTGGATTTCTGAAATATTATGAATGTGGGGGTTATTGTTGTTATGGAATAAATTGAAATACTAATTAATACTAGGCTAGCTAATGGAAAAGATTTCCACTGCAGTAGTGATATATCCGATATACGTCAATAAACAACCTTAATTTTCTTAAAATATTATGTTTTATTACGGGATCTCCTATTGGTTGTGTTGTTCTCCTAATAATAAAATAATAATAAAAATAATAATAATAATAATAAACAAAGAAATAGAGAGGGAGTGACATAAAAATAAGTGGTCCACGCGTGCCATTAATACAAATTGTATGTGAGAGTGAGTGGTGCGAGCGTGCGAAGATAGATAGTCACGTGTGAAGGAAGTTTACATATAGAGGAATGAGCAGGGCACACTATAGAGATCAGTAAAAGTGGTCGAGCCAAAAAAAGGGTATCCTTCCAGACTCTTACGCTTCTCTCATATACTTCTGGAGGTTAGGAAGCAAAGAGACAGAGAAAAGCAGAGGAGGGAAGTTCTTAGTCCTAAGAGGGACCCCATTTTGTAACCCAACAAGAACCAGAGTGAGAAGAAAATACGTTTAATAGAAGAAAGACAGTGAAAGCAATGGAAATAGAGAGTGAGATGAGGCAATCAAAGTTCAAGAGGATTTGTGTGTTCTGTGGGAGTAGCCAAGGCAAGAAGAGTAGCTATCAAGATGCCGCCATTGAGCTTGGCAAGGAATTGGTATTCATGGTTTCCTTTCTTTTCCCTTCTGATTTCTTTATGTTACTTTTGGCAGTCGTCTTGCACCTGTAATATTGGATTGATTTCCTCTTATTATGGGTTTTGTTGATATGTGGAGTTTTCAGGAAATGACTTTGTTTCTGCATTGTTTTTCTAGGCTACGGTCATTATGTTTATCACTTGTTTGTAACTTGGTTCGAAGGATTTTATATTTTTGAAATTTTGATCGAGTTCTTAAAATATGCTCTGTTAAAGATGGAAAAGTTGAGTTGGTGCCATGTTTCCATGAATGTGCAAGATACGTGGTTGCTTTCATTTTCTCAAATTTATCTGTCACTCCTTTTCTTTGATCTTATCCTCTGTACCTCTATCTATTCCTTATGCGGCTAAAAAGATGAGAGCCAAATGTACTACAATGGTACCCTCATGCTGAATGAGCATGTAGAACCCTTTCCCATCCTTGTTTCTCTCTCTATAATTCTCAAAAAGTGGCGTACTCCAAAAAAAAAAAAATTACTTTTAAATGCTCATCATGAATACATTTCTGAGTCCCATATATGACATTAATACCCACATAAAGGGAAAAAAAAACTTGCGTTTTTTTGGTCATTTGTATCTTTTTGCTGATTTGTTTATGGTTTCTCAAAGGTATCGAGGAACATTGATCTTGTCTATGGAGGAGGCAGCATAGGATTAATGGGTTTGGTTTCGCAGGCCGTTCATAACGGTGGTCGGCATGTTATTGGGTGAGTCTGTTATTCTTTTGTTCTTCCTCACATCTGAAAGAATGAAGGGAATTATAGTTTAAGAAACAAAATCAGTGAACTGGTGATGATGTTATTCTCGGGTTTGTTCTCCATTGCAACTGATTTTTTTGTCATGTTATTGTCTCCCCGCAGAGTTATTCCCAAGACGCTCATGCCTCGAGAGGTATGTCTGCTACATGAGCTAGAAAAAAAAAAAAAGTCTTGAACCTTTTATTGTTTTTTTAAAGTTCTATTTATTTTATTTTATTTAAGAATTTCTTTTTTATTTCTTTTCAAGTCTCAACTTTTGCTCGCAGATTCTTTCTTTTATGTTTAAATCACTTGTTTTGTCTTGTCTGAAATTTATTATTTTTGTCCTTTTATTTTTTAAATGTACTTTGTATTACGTTATCCATGGTTATCAAGATTTTTTTAAGTTCGGAATGCTTGGCAATGGCAGACTTATCCATAATAATACTTGAGCTGTTCACACTCTGCCCTCTGACTCTGTTGCTGTTCTCTCTGGGTTCTTTTTTACTATATCAGCTTTATATGATCAGTTGAGCAATGAATATTTTCTTGTGTTTTTCTTCTTTGTCTGTTTCTAACGTTCAAATTCTTTTAATCACCGCATGATGAGATATTAAAATTACTGGCTAGGGAGTCGCTTGGTTGAAAGTCCACCATTCCTGCAGCACACATCATTGCATCACTGCACAAAACTCCAAATCCATCTCTCTCTCTCTCTCTCTCTCTGATATTTAATTTCTAGAATTTATGTTTTATTTATTTATGGACTCTTGTTTTCGCAGCTCACTGGTGAAACAGTGGGGGAATTAAAGACAGTTGCAGATATGCACCAAAGGAAGGCGGAAATGGCTAGGCATTCAGATGCCTTTATTGCCTTACCTGGTTAGTATAAGGCTATAAGCCTGGCAAAGTGATCCCTTTATGCTATGATTTCAAGTCGAGAAAAGTTCAGGTCTTTCAGGGCTTTAATTTACCATTTTTAGAATTTAAGATTGACCATGTTCATATTTTGATCCTTTTGAGAATTCCTGAAGTCCCCTCTTTTTGTTTGATAACTCAAATCTCAGTTGCTTCTTGTACTAGAGAAACTAACTCTGAAATAAGGAAAGGAACAGCTGATACTGATAGTCTCCTAATCATATGTCAAAAAAGTTCCCATAGTCATCTGATTTGGCCTATGTTTCCCTTTAAAAGTTGCAGCCTTATGGTTTATTTTTGTTTCAAATTAAAAAACAGATGTTAGAGGAGAAAAGAACAATTAGATGCATTTCCCAGGCCAATGCTGCTTTTATGTTATATCACTAAGGAAGCAAAGTCTAATGCTAAGGCTATGTTGAGTGGAAAAATGAGATCTTTCACAAGAAAGTGTCTAATTGCGCGAGATTTCCCTCTTGTGGCTGTCGATTTATGTAGCTGTATATGGTATTGATAAATGGTGTGAAAGCAATCCTGAATTATCATGAATTTTTCAGCTTTCCCTCACAAACCCCAAGACCCATTATGAGTTTCTAACCCTGATAATTGACCCGTCCACATCTTACACTGAAAATTATGAACTTCTGAGAAACCCTGCTTCTGTGGTTAATATCCTTTGTTACTCTAATCAGTCCCATAGCCTGTAATTTTACTGTGCAAAAAGTTTTCTCTGCCATGTAGGGTGAAAAGGACATGAAGACACACTTGCACCAAATAGTTTCGCCAACTAGTACCTGCACCTAACAGGGAATGATGCTTACCCTTTTAAAACTTAGGTCTCATCTGAATAATGAAAGTATTTTATTTCATCATTATAATTTTTTTAAATTTTTATATAAAATATAATAAGTAATTCAATTTTTTTAAATTTTAAAATAATAATATTATTAAAAAATAAGATTTTATTTAACTTTTAACTATTATCTAAAATCATCTTATTTTATCTAACTATTTAAACTGCACCTTAATCATCCATCTTGGCTCCTGAGCCTGAAAATACAGCAGGTGAAAATGGGGGAGGACATGTAGGGCATAACATTCATTCTTTCTAGCTTGGGAAACCCCACCTTCCAACACCCCCACCACCTATTTTTTCTTTTTTCTTTTTTCCCATCAAGTGGGGACACCTTGCCTAGAAGATAGTGGAAACGAGGACTAGAACACTCCCTTAAGATAATGAGGTTGTTTCACGATTATGCATCTTTTTTTTTAAACACTTTTTAACATAGAATAGGAGCAGTAAATACTAGAGTTGAAAAAACGTATAGGCTTAATTAGGTTCATGAGTAATGGATGAATAAAAAATCATGTCCATCAAAATAGAACTGGTAAAAGCAGTCTTTGAAATTCAAATGAGCTGTTTGAATGTGAAGTTTAACTGAGGATTACACAGTTGTTGATTCTTTCCCCTTTCGAATTAAAGAAAATAGTTTACTGTATTTTGTTTTTGAAATCGTAATGGGCATCAATAACATTCAAAGATATTCTAAATGGGCACTTTTTTGTAGAAGTGATGATTTGCCCTATATATTTGTCTTAGTAGAAGTTCATGTTTTGTTCCATGTAGGTGGTTATGGAACTCTGGAAGAGCTACTTGAAGTGATAACCTGGGCTCAACTAGGAATTCACGATAAACCGGTATGATACTTTTGTGCAATTTCTGCCTAGTCCGAAGAACTTAACTCCTTTAATCTGTGGTAGATTTGTTGTTAACGTCCTTCTAAAACTGCTTAATTTGATTTTCAATATGCTTATTCCGATGACTGATACCATAACATCCTCACAATTTGCAGGTGGGATTGCTGAATGTTGACGGCTATTATAATTCGCTGCTATCATTTATTGACAAAGCAGTGGAAGAAGGATTTGTTAGTCCCAGTGCTCGCCAAATAATTGTATCTGCACCATCACCAATGGAGTTGGTGAAGAAATTGGAGGTACCTAAAGCAAAAGAACTCTCTTGGTTTCTTTCTTTCTTTGCTAGTGTTTTCTGTCTTAACTTGTTATATGTAATCTAAGTAGTTTGTTGTTATGAGTAATACTACATACAGTTGTTGAGTATAGAAATATTATGTAATCATTATGAAAAAGAGTGAAGTCCATTATTAAAAAATATATATATATATTTTTTAATATGGATCTCATATTTGCTCACTTTTTAAAAAAGATTAGAGGATACTTATGCACTCCACGAATACAAATATCAGTTCTATGTTGCTATGAGTGACATTTAAGGGGACCTTAAAATCTTCTGATCCCTCACTCTCTGTATATTGCATACATGGAAGCTTTTCTTTCTACATTTTTCTTTCCTTTAATTAGTTGCTTTATTTTTCATAAATTCAGCTTGACTTCTATAGATTGAGGACAATTATTTATTGTTTCTTAGGACCAAATTGTTTCTAGAAATAATTAATTTGTATCTTATGTCATCTTGCTTGTTCCTTGTCATAGGAGTATGTCCCCTGTCACGAAGGAGTTGCGTCAAAGTCAAGCTGGGAGATAGAGCAGCATGGCTACCCTCAAAACTATGGCATCTCTAGGTGATGTGGGGCCCACTTGCCTTAAACAGGAGGTGGATGGAATTTTGGAGGTAGAAGAAGCTGATGTGAAAAAGATCAATTTCTGTTATGTGAACTTCAATTTTCTTGTTTTTGTAAATTATTGCAATTGACCTCAGTATGTGAAGCTTCACTTTGGATTTTTTTTTTTTTTACTATTATAGGCTTCTCAACTTTTTCCCTTCAAAATGGTAATTGACTACATGATCAACTGATTACTAGCCTTCGCCACTAATGTTTTTCTCTTCATTCTTATTTCTTAACACCCTCCAAAAAAAAAAAAAAAAAATCATAAAAGGGAAAAGTAGAGAAAAGGGCAATTGGAAAAAGGCATAAATAAATAAATAAAAATTATGCCTAGACAGAGGTTTAGTTTGGTAAGTGCACCATCATACTTACCCAAAACCAAAAGAGGAATAAAATATAAGAGGAGAGACCCAACTGTCCACTTAGAAGAGGCTAAGGATTAATTTGAGTATCAAAATACTTTTTATTATTTATTATTTTATTATTATTATTTACTACTATATTTCAATATTCTATCATTACTCTGTCATTATTTTTTTTTTATTAATATTTATAAAATATTTTAAATCACCTCACTACCCAAATACAATCTATGTGCCATTAATGCAAGGGCCAATTACTGGCATAAAACTTCTCCAACCATGTTCTCATGTACCTGTGTGCTGCCATGCATGCTTAAAAGCTTAGAGATGGCCGTAGACAAAGAGTAACCCAACCAACGACCAATAACGGAATGGGCCGGGGGCAAGTGTTGTTGGTTGAATTCGGGGGGAGAGAGGGGTCTCTTTCTGTTCCCTTGGTGAAAGATGATGTTCCCTCTCCTCTGCAGACAAATGGGACAATGACACGTGTTGTGTTGGGGGCCACACTTACTTGTCACCCCATGAAGAAAGGTGGTATGGATGATAAGTCTTGTGGACAGTTTGCTAACTTTGTTGGGTCCCAGTTTTCTCAAGCATTTTGTTGTGTATTTGGCGACATTTTATGATGATCGAGGCAGAGGATGTTTTGGTAGTTGAGGTGTCAATTTTTTGTAAAGTTTATGGTTGAAATTGGTAAACTGTGAAAAAGCCATGCATATAGCAAAAGCGAATGTTGAAAGGATGTTTAAACCAGACAGATCAATTGAATGAAGATTGGGGGGAAAACACATTCAGTCAAGTCATTAAACAAACCCTTTCTAGATTTGTCAAAAGTTGTCATTTGCTTTAAAAGATGCCGAGGTAGTTTCGCGATTAATTAGGAAGAATTCACGTCGGCATGCCCTATTTGAGTGACGACTTTTGAAGGAAAGCAACTTTGTTACTGTTACATGCATTGGACATTCCCATTTTCACGCTTCAAATTAAAGAACCTATTCATTTAATTTGCGTCGTTATGAAAAGGAGCGACAGAGATTGATGAGTTTTGGATAAGAACATTGTCACATGCAGACAGTTTCCAAGTGCTGATTCGACTTACATAGTTGATTATTTATGGGGGTTATTGCAACTAATTGGATCATTTCGGTTTGGCAATGAGTCAAATGGAGCACCGCATGTTGGGAATCTGTGCTTCCAAATTCCCCCCACCAGGATCTACTTTTAACAGAATAACAAGAAAAATAAAGAAATAAACACAACACAAGAATTTACGTGAAAACTCCAAAACAAGAGAAAAAACCACCAGACCCAGAGAAGAAAATACACTATGTGAAAAATTGTTACAATCACACAATTTTTCTCCTCACCCCAACGACACCCACAAAAACTTCTCCCACTAGTAAAACTCTAACTTTCACCTCTCTTCCTTTTACATACAAAAAGGACAATAGAGGAATTTTACTAAAGTCAAAAGTTACTAGATAAGTTTCTGACTGGTGTAATTAACTAAGGAGGCTAGACCTCCTTTTATAACCACATGGGCTTGCCCCTTCATTAAATCCCACCGATGTGGGACTCCAAAAGTAGCAAACCCAACAATCTCCACCTTGCGACTTTGACTGATCCCACAGCCACGCTCCACCGTAATGAAGATCTTCATAGTTTTCACTATCATGCTCCACCATAAAAGTATAACCACTTAGAATAAACCAATTCCAAGCATTTCACTTCGGCTCATGTCGAAAATAATCTTGCTGAAAAATTATGGTGCAACTCCCACGTTTGGCTTTCCTAGAAGTTCATCAGCCATCGACATGAATTTCCACCACACACCTTGCATCAATGCCAAACCAATGCCCGTGTGCAAACTTGTGGAACAACTAACATTAACACATCCTCTATCATGGCAACTTTGGGATTAGCGACATACCATGAGGATGTACATGTCTCCTTTTAACAGACATCGTCTTCTGTAAAGAGAGATATAATGTTAGTTTCATTGTCAGAATCTCCATTTACTGACTTGGAGCCTCTTGCCGAACCTGCTCCACCTCTTGGACAATTTCTTTTGACGTGCCCAGGTTGTCCACACACCCAGCAGACTACTTTCTTCTTCATGGAGTTCTTCCTCTTCCAATCACCAGCTGTTACCACTGCTAAGTTCTCAAGTGAATCATTACTTCCACCACTTAGCCTTCTTTCTTCAGAAAAAAGTTTACTGGTAACCTCTGAAAAAATTATTTTCTCCTTCCCATGTATCAAAATAGGCTTCATATGCTCATAGGAAGATGGAAGAGACCAGATCAGCCTCAAGGCTTGATCCTCATCGTCAATTTTAACTCCAATAGATTCCAGCTCAGAGACAATGCCATTGAGAACACTTAAATGATCTGAAATAGTCGTACCTTCACTCATCCGCAGTGTATGAAACTGCTCCTTCAAGTACACTCGATTCGAGACACCCTTCGTCTGATACAACTCTTCGAGCTTTTCCCAGATTCCCTTTGCCGTGAATATTCCATGCACATTTGCAAGAACATTCTTGGCTAGGCACAGACGAATTGCACTTGCCGCTCTTAAATCCAAATTCTCCCAATCTTCATCGCTCATTCCAAATCTACTCTTTGTTTCACCAGTAGTGCTTGGACCGCTACTGACTTCAGGGACTGGTCTACCTTTCAACGCCTTGTGTAATCCTGATTGAATCAAGATATCCTTGACTTGCACTTGCCACAAGCCAAAATTGATTCTCCCATCAAATTTCTCCACATCAAATCTGATAGGATTTGAAACTCTACCTCCTGACATAACTTCGATGAATTTTACCGTAGAAATGAATAGTACCCACTAAGTAAGTTCCCAGGAAAGACTAATCTTTCCTAAACAGAACTTCAAGGTTCCCAGGAAAGATTGGAGGGTCACAACGGACACACTTAAAATTTCCAATCTCCTAGACAGAACCTCCTTAGATCATACGTATTCACACTACCACACCAAAGCTCCACCCTGCAAAAAGAACCTAGTGGCTCTGATACCACTTGTTGGGAATCTGTGCTTCCAAATTCCCCCCACCAGGATCTACTTTTAACAGAATAACAAGAAAAATAAAGAAATAAACACAACACAAGAATTTACGTGAAAACTCCAAAACAAGAGAAAAAACCACCAGACCCAGAGAAGAAAATACACTATGTGAAAAATTGTTACAATCACACAATTTTTCTCCTCACCCCAACGACACCCACAAAAACTTCTCCCACTAGTAAAACTCTAACTTTCACCTCTCTTCCTTTTACATACAAAAAGGACAATAGAGGAATTTTACTAAAGTCAAAAGTTACTAGATAAGTTTCTGACTGGTGTAATTAACTAAGGAGGCTAGACCTCCTTTTATAACCACATGGGCTTGCCCCTTCATTAAATCCCACCGATGTGGGACTCCAAAAGTAGCAAACCCAACACCGCATGCATGAAACTCATCAGTTTGGCTCAAAAGGTTTATTTGGAAGTGATACCCACCCCACACCATGCGAGGGAAGAGTTTTTAACCCCAACCCTTGCCTCCGTGCCAAGAGATGGGGTCGAAAATCTCATCCACCCCATCCTTCGCATAGGCTAACACTTATCTATAACCCATTGCATCTAAAAACTATTTTTCGGTCTAA